>CM071600.1:159458545-161858545 GCA_036435485.1 Saposhnikovia divaricata
ACTCATGCGACCTCGCTGGGCTTTAGCTATGAGTTTTCATAATAAGAATACGCTAGGCCACACTGGACCCTGTATAGAGATGAGGCAGGTGCGATCCCACACTGGGGACTTCTTATCGAACTCGACCCGTGGCTTGTGATCGCAGATTTCATAAAGAATATTGTGTTGGTAGAATGTTGAACTAGCTCCTAGTGATGGGCTTTGGTGACTCAATCTTCATTTTTAGGCCCATTACAAGTTGTGGACCAATATTTCACCCCATTAGACCTGCTTAGGGCTTATGCCAAGATTTGGACATACACTTTTTTTACACCATGCTAAAATATAACAAAACTACATTAGCACAACCATTTTTGAAAATAATTATCTAATTTCAAATATGTGTATTCTATTTTACAATAAGAGAGTATCTTATGCTCTCTATTAAGTTTTTATGTTACAACAAAAATATTTAAAATTTTACTCTTATTGCCAAAACATACGACAATTTCCTCGGAACTCATGCCAGCCATCATTTTAGTTTCAGATAGTGAACATACTAATTTCAATATAATTAAACAGGCAATTAAGAATTCAAAATTACCCAATTAAACTCAAATTTAATTGAAGTCCAGTACAAAAATATATAGAATAAAAATGCGTGTGCCTGGTCTGCTGGTCATGTTATTTCAAATTTGCAACAGTTGCATGCTTAAGAGCCTACTTGCCACATGCACAGATTCTTGATGTCTGTCACATTTACATGTAGTTCATTCTTTATCTTGAAAACTTCATCAGAAAGGTATAACGTCTGCCCGAGAAAAGAACATACCAGAAACCCCACCAGCAGGTAATAAGGCTAGCCTCACCGGACTTTCAGCGCCTTCTTGTGTAGTTAAGATACCCGTAAAACAGTTAATATCCGTCTTCACGTAGCCAGGACATACAGAATTGATCATGAATCTTGGGTACTTCTTTGCCAGTATTCTTGTATATGCATTCAAGGCTGCTTTGGATAATGTATAAGCAGATAGATGCGAGTCCCAGCCCTTAGCATCTGAAACACCTTCTTTAAAATCTTTTAGAAATTCCTGCAAAACTCCGTCCACTCGTTCATCAGTAAGGTTTTCAGCATCACTCAAAGCCTGATTTGTGCCCTCGTTGGTTACAAACTGAAACAGGACAGTGAAGATGTCTGAGTGACTAATTTGGTGCACAATGAAGGTCCACATGCACTTAAGAAATTCTTCTATTTTCTTTTTCACTTATATCAAAATTGTCATTGGCAGAGATTTGGATATTATGCACACACAGTGCCTCCACCAAGGCTTGAACCCACAGGCTCTAGTATACAAAAGGTAAGAAGTACCATTGGAACAACAAGAACCACAGGGCTTTTGAGAACATTATTGATTTCAAATCCACCTTTTTCAGGTCTAATTTATTCAACTCAATAACGAAGCGCAACCCATTATAACTTTTTCTTTCGATGAACATTCAATGCATCAAACATATTAAAATGTTTCTAAACAGCACAAAAACGGCATCTGTTCGATGAGTTTGACCTTCAAGCAAACTGTAAATACAGTTAGTGAAGTTTATGGCAAGCCCAAGAACAGTCTATTTCAAGCTGTCTAACAATATTTGCGTGAAGAATAAGGCCAGAGGTGGGGGCGCATGTAACTGTGTAATTTAGTCTTTTGAAACAAGCTGCATCTATAGTTATCTAGATTTGCAAAAACAAAAGATTCCTTCTCCGTAGCATCTCATGTAAACAAGAGGTACAGTAACATGATATGTTCTATTTTGTTTTCAATCCTACCTTTAGCATCCCGGATGTGGAAGAGACATTTACAATCCTTGCGGAATCAGACAGCTGAAGAAGGAGAAGAAACTCTTCAATCATCCTTCTTGCACCTTCGTAATTCACTTTTATGCATTCTTCAGTAGTATCATAAGTCCGGGTTGATACCTCATTCCAGTTTGGTAGTGGTCCTTTCTGTATCAACAAGATCAATTTAAGCAAATATTGATGATATTAGTACGCAACATCCACTTAAAGAAAAATGTAACAGTGTGTGACTTACTATACCTCTTCTCTGTAGCAATTGGTTGCATGAAACTAAAACTACAACTAATCTTTCTAGTTATAAAGGATCTTTCGATACAGAAGCATCAATGTGATACAGCGATTACCAGAAGCATTCTTTAGGATAACATTATCATGTACATTCAGTAGATGTATACCTTTTCTGGTATATAAAGCTACGAAGAGTTGCCCTAAAAGGATAGAACAAACAACATTACACCCTTTTATAAGCCTGTAACTTGTGATGCTTTAAAAGATCAAGCAATTTTCATAAAATTGGTCGAAATGGTCAAACAGTTCATTGAAACTCACCGCATTGAGAACTGCAGCTCTTACAGCGTTACTATCCATTATAAGCCCAATAGTTGCTGCATTGTTCACCTGCAGTGGTTCCACGTGCTTGTTAACATTGCAATAAAAACCTTACAGACAGAATTTCAAGTGTTTGTAACATGAATGCTTTCGATGATTAATAGTTGGTATAGGCACCATGAAATGTTGTGATAAGTTACAGAATCATGCAAAATGTAACGGAGATACATAAGAATAAAAATAGGTCCTAAGGAAGCTTTCAGTTCGGTTAAACATAGTCAATTGGCTTGTAAAAGTGAGTGTGTGTGCGAGTGTGAAACTCTTGAATATATGTGTAAAAGCTGTTGAGCTAGTAATGGATCCCGAAAAATGGTCAAGTGGCTTGAAAAAGTGTGTGTGTGCGTGTGCGTGTGCGTGTGCGAAATTCTTGAATACCGTGCTGCTAAACGAGAAGGGGAAAAAAATGCAAAATATAAATCCAGAAATGAAAAACTTGCAGTTAGTTCCCAGAAACCAATATTTTTTTTTTGTAAAGATCAATTGCAGAAACTTAAATACTCTCTGATATCATCACACACCCATGGGCCGTGCCTCCATGATTATGTTAACAAAAAAGGATACAGGTGTCCACTATTCCATTAAGCCACAGCGACAGGGATCAGAGAAACAAATCAAACCAGCCAGATCATAACTAAAACCTTAAGGATACTAAATAGAAGAAAACATAAAACTTGAACAAGTAATTACAAATAACATAACACATTCTGTTCGAATCATACCAAGATATCAAGCTTCCCAAAACGAGACTTGACAAAATCTGCAAGAGAAGCAATGCTGGTTGAATCCAGCACATCAAGCTGATGGAAAATCACAAAGCTCGAAAGACCAGACCGGTGGAGATTTTCAACTGCCTCCATACCCTGCTTCCTATCTCTAGCAGTTAACACCACCATCACCCCATTTAAAGCCAACTGTCTACATATCTCAAACCCTATTCCTTTATTTCCTCCTGTCACCACTGCATACCTAATGATACAAACTCATTCACACTGAGACCCATCAAAGTATGAAAGCTAACTTTTGAACATTCGAAAATCTACCAATATCTCAGAAAATATTCAAGAACATATTTATACACTGATACTACTTTACATAAATGAATTAACTGCCATGGGAAAGAAATGAGCTACATACCTCTTTGTTGCAAGAAAGGTTGAATCTGCCATTGTTGGAGAGCTTCGTCTGATGCCACTGCTTTGATAGAGACATAGGTTGAAGAAATGACACCTTACACTTTATAGTACAGATGTTCCGTTTAGTTTCGTGTGCAAGGTGACAATGCTTTTTTATCTTTCTCAATTTCATGTAATAAAATAAGTTATCTTCTTATGCGAGATCAAAACTTGGAGTGAAACTGAAAATTTTATAAAATGCTAAATTTTAGAATTTTGAAGAAAACAAGTAAAATGTATAATTAAAGATTCATATCTTGGCAGAATATATTGTAAGATTAAACATCCCTTCAAATCTTCTCTAAAATAAAATAAAATAAAGTGTACTGATCAGAATGCCTAATCAACAGGAACCTAAACCTGATTTACCACGTGTCTGTTTGTTTGTGCTCGCGCCCAGCATGTGACACACAGAGTTCTGTAAATTTCCTGTACCAAATTTCTTATTTTTCTGGCTTTACACAGTTGCCTATATGATGTGCAGTTACAAAGCTGCACCAAATAACATCTGTAAATGTAGTTGTCAAAATTTAATTGAACACCGTGTTGATTACAACAATAAGCGTAATTTAGTATTAGCGGGTTTTACAACTCATTAACAAAATAATAAATATGTTTCCTTCTTCTACTCCGACTTTGCTTCTTCACAGTCATTGTTCTCTTGTAAGAATTACCATCCCGCAGATGGACAAATTGATCTTGCACTGCAATAGCTTCTTCTAGTACGGGAGGTGCTTCATCTTTCATGAACAAGAGGGCTGTAAATAGGATACCACATGTTGCGCTTAACATGTTCTAAAATCTCTCCCTGCATCAAACATCACAATGCCAGATAAATACCATGATTTAGTAATTTATAATGTTGGCTGTAAATCATGTGATTTCAGTTCTGTTTTTGTATTACTTCAAGGGATCCAACAAGATTATGCATGTACCCCGGAATCTGTTCCGGTTGATTATATTAGTTTCTCTTCCTATTTTCTTCAGGTAATTATTGCTTTATGTCAAAACTGAATGTGTTCTTACTTCTGACATGTGCTCGAGCTCTTTAGCTCCTACATCCCCATGTCCTTCTGCTAGTCCTTCACCAATGGCTGCTCTTAAAACAGCTGCTGCAACCTCTGCTGTAATATCTCGAATACTGCAATTATCCATATGAGGTCAATTTAAATCTGGCTCTTACATTATCAAAATGGTATATACATGATTGTGTCCGGTTTTACTAAGATCGGAGAGTAATCCTAACATCTACAACAAACACCAAAAATACAATTGTGATTTGCGCTCTATTGGGTCAGAAGACTTTCTTTACAAGAATGACATGAGTAGCTGGCACTTAATTTAGGTTGCATAAATATATAATATTTGCATCATAATTTATCATAGAAATTATTCTATTCAAACAGAAGCACATGATATCTCTCACACACTCTCTAGCACATGCAAAATCAGATGTGCACTAGCGCAGGTCATTACAAGCAGAATCTTATGGGTTGTGAGCATCGATGCCATAGACCCAAATGAGACATCAAAAGAGAAAAAATAATGTGTTATCTTGAAACGTGCTAATGTTTCAAGGCTTCAACTTGTGGTGGCATATTAAACAACAATTAGGTGGTTGAAAATTACTAATAATAATTGCCACCTTCAAACATAGGAATCTACTATCCTACTGTTTTATCTTTTTTGCTAATTACTATCCTACTGTTAACATTTAATAATGTGTTATCAAACTAATTGCACTGCATCGAGACCAGAGCTTCAAGGAGAAGAGGCATTAGAGATCAAGGTATTTACCTATTGATAGAAGGATATAAGATGCCCATTTGAATTTCTTCGTCTTTCATGTATGAAGCGAGGCTGCCAAAAAAAGAAACAGCATCAAACATATTGCCAAATCATGTTTAATGAGAATGTTTTGTAATTTCAACTGGTAATATTATGAACCAGTACTAAGAAAAGAAACCTATAGATATATAATGAGGCACATGCACATGAGCCAACAAAACAGCATGTCCATCAGAGGGAATAAGAGGTAAATTGACTAAAATCTTCAAAAATAATTACAATTGGTAGGACAGCTAAAAACTAAAGAAAGGCTTCTTTTTCACTCAGTATCCTAAGAGATATATCTAATTACTAAAAAAAATGTCTCCAGTAGCATGAGAACTATTTTAAAATACATAAGATGCTAAAAAATATTTCAGCTACAAAGCAATCAGAAATTGACAAGCAAAACAGTAGGGAAAACATCAAACATGTTTTCACATACTGACTAATCAACATGATGAAAGAAACAGTAAAAGATTCAGTTATAAGCCATGAGCAGTTAATGGATGCATCTAACTGACCAACTAGAACCAAGTAACTTCATACAAAGCAACAAATACACTTGAGGTGATTTCTAAATGTCATTAACATGCACACTATAAAAGTAATTAGACCCAGAGAAATGGCTAAGAAAGAAGAAGAAAGGTACATAATAGATGTGCTACCATTTGTAACATACTAACATATAAGTGCAAAAAATTTCAAAGTGATGAAACACAATCACAGCATTATGTCAGATCAGAACAATATGTTTAAATTGTACCATTCAGCAGCTGCCTGCAGCATTCCGTCTGAAATGTAATGAGCACCAGAGAGAAGTGAACCCAGACCAATCCTGAATCAAATCAAGCATGTCAAACATGTATAATACTAAAAGCAAAGCAGGAAGGCGTTTCATAATGCAGCAATGTGACTAAAAGCACGAACCCCGGGAACAGATACATATTATTTGCTTGATTTACATGGCCCACTTTTCCATTTCCTGTCAATACATACATCATATATGAATGGTTAGGTCCAATGTAATTCAGGGGGAAAAATAAAGGCAATTTGTAGTAAAGTTGCATTAGATCTAATCATAAGAAAGATTATGTAGACTGCTGCTTCGGTTATAAAAAAATCAATCAACATGAAGCAGAAGTAGCATTAGGAGACAGAGAATTACCAAGATCAACATTTTCGAAAGGGCTCCCACTTGCAAAGACAATATTTTCACCAGCATGCTTGAAAGCATCGACAGCAGTGCACTCAGCTGTTTTACAGGATTGAATAGTTATGGATGGCTAAGAGATTTCAGAAGCATCCACAAATTAAATATTGATGACAAGACGAATTTGCAAAGACATACCTTTCGTTGTAGGATTTGACATTGCAAATATAGCAGGCTTAGTGGAGTCTGACTCTCGCATGGCCTTCAGTACCTGATTTAAGTGCTAAGCATATTTAGCCCTTTATCAAATTTGAAATTACTTGCAATTCATAGTACAGAAAACCTTGACACCCTCATGTTCCATGTCCTGCTTCCTAATAAACCCCATCAAAAACCTAGCAACTGATTGGAAGTTTTACCAGGAAGATGGTCAATCCAAGACTTGGGCAGAAATCCTAACAAGTTTTACTTGGATAAAATTCATATAATAGAATTCTTTCAGATTTTTCTAGTGAGGAACTGGCAGACAATTAAAGAAATCATTGCTGATGCCCTGATAAAGCTAGCACCCAATGACAAACGGCCTTTGTGTAGTTCAGTAGTTGATACTGAGACTTTGATTATGTCGAGTCACGAGTGGACTTAACAAATAGAAGTTACCAAAAATTACATATATCCTTAATCTGATAAATAGCTCTATGTTATTCGTAGTGCCTGGCTCTTGTAAAGTAATGTCATATGGAGTATACAACACATTTAAAAAGATTTAAGGTAGCCAATCAAACAGTTGCATGAGTAAGTAATTAAATACTTAAGTTAAGCTCACACCAACATGCATTTACAAATTTAAGTTAAATTTATAAAGTTAAGATAATGATCATGATTATGATTACTTAAGGCTCAAAATTGATAGGAACGATCAACGAGAAATGTACTTGCCTCTTCATGGAAGACACCGCCAACTCCAGATAACCCAAGAAGGACATGTGGTTTGACCTTTTTAACCTGAACAAGAAATTTCTTAGCAGGGGGTTCAATATGTTTATTGTATACTACATAGGGGGTGTTTGGCAAATCTAATTCCACATATAAGTGGAATAAGCACCTATCATAGGTCAATTACAAGAGGAGATTTAGATTAGCCCACTAAAAAATTTAGGGAAGTGGGTTTTTCATAGAAATGGGATACCACCAGTCAGTAGATCAGAAATTCTAGTATATACTACCATTAAGATCTAATAATTACCACTTCGACAAGACTGGCTCCCTCCCTAAGTCCCATTTCCTCAGTTTCCGCCAAGGTTTTCGCAAATGGTGCAGCTGCAGGATCAATGCCTTTCCTCTCTTTTGTAAGAAGACCCTGCATTACAATTTACAGTAACGGTACACGTGTAAGAAAGGAACAACATTTTGACTGTTCAGCAAATAATCATATAGCAATGTATTTTAGATTATCCGGTTTCATATTCTGTAATGCAGGCCTCTTTTTCTTTATTCAGACATTATTAAGACACATGTCTATCAGCAAAAATTAGAAAATAACTGAAGCCATACTGATCTTCCTTCCCTCTTTAATCTTTATATAAAATGCCAAGTCATTGTATTCATACATGAAACATGAATAAGAACCAATCCAGATTAGACATAACGAGAAGGAATAAAGAAATCAATGTGTTGACTGAATTATACATCTTTGTCAAGCAGGAAGAAGTGAGGATCAGCTCCTGATCCAGAAATTCTTGACACAGCCTGTATGGCCATATTAAGAACACCAAGCCCTGCACTGCAACCATGAAATGGATACACTTCTGTCAGAAAACATCCATGATCCATGCCAATTTTGCAGTCAAATTTAAAAAAGCATTTTACTAGCTTGGTTATGCCTTACCTCCCGGCTCCAACAACAACTATCTTTTGGTCCGCAAAGTCGGTTAAAGGCCGACCTTGTGCCCTCACAGTTCCAAGAAGTCCAGCCAAAGCAACTCCAGCAGTTCCCTGCAAATTAGCATTTTCAGAAAATATTTTCTAAAGTAAAATTGTGTAGATATAAACGTATGCAACTTCTCTTCACCTGTATATCATCATTGAACATGCAAAACTTCTTCCGGTACCTGTGCAGTGTTTCAAAGGCCCACTTCATCTGGAAGTCCTCAAACTGAGAAAATCTTGTACAATCAGCATTATTCTAAATGTCAATGTCATTAAGAAATAAGAAGTCTAATCTTATAATACACAGACCTGCACAATAGCCTTTGGCCAACGTGCATGAACAGCTTCCATGAATTCGTCAACAACTGCTAGATATTCTTCTCCTTCCAACCTAGGTTGTCGTAGTCCTAGATCTGTTAAACAAGTATTAAAGTCAATAGAAATTTTCACAAAGTCCATTGCAGGGATTCCTAGACATTTTGTGAAGTTGTTTTGCTTGAATTAATTACCAGAATCTAACACGTTTACTTAACCAGTTTAGAAGGATAACTATCAGCTAAAAACTTAAATAATAAGCAAACTGAAAGCTACTACAATAGAAATGTCATCATTAGTCCAACATGTAGCATAGATCAACCCAGAAGCTATACTTTAGATTAATATATAGTAGCATTTTACAGTGGAGGCCCAGATGACTGTTCCCCAAAACTAAGTAGGGAAAAACTGCAAAGTTGTTCTCAAATATTTACCAACAAAAATACTTTGAAAAATATAAACGGTTACTCACAAAGACGATCTTCAAGAAGCTTTTGATTGTTAGTACCCACATCAAGCATAACTGGAAGTATCTGCAGGAAATGAACACAGCCGAATTTTACTTTCATACAATTTACCAGACCAAAATTTATATGGTTCTACTAGAGAACTCTTCAGCACATCCACAAATACAATTGTTTAAGTACAATCAGATATATCAAGTGATTTTGAACATAACATACTCTCTGTGGATTGATACCGGCAGCAGCAACATACATATCAAGTTTTCCAATTGGAATACCAATTCCCTGAACACCGAGATCACCTAGGCCAAGAATACGACTACCATCCGTTAGTACGATCATGTCAACCTGTATGCAGCGAAAAATCGGTTATTTTTAATAAAGATACACACACATTAATAAACATTGTCCTATTAGCTATTAAGCATGCTAAGCTGATCTACCTATTTGAATGTCTTCCTAGAGAAACTTTCAAGTTACTTTTTATCTGTCACTAGAGATTTAAGAAATTGAATTACTTCATATCGAAGAGAATTAAACAATAAAAAAGTTAGCCCTCTATTAAATTTTACTCGATTGAGATAATTTTATTTATAACTCAAAAACCATGCACATCATGATATCCTTACAATATTTCACCTAAATACCAATCAAGTGGGTTTTGGTACGGATATCTTTCACGGATATTTATATAATAATAAACTGAATCCATGGCGAACATGTTTTCAAAATGGATGGGGAAACAAATAGATATTGGTGTAACAACTTTAAATAAAGAAAAAAAACTCAAAACTTGGTGTCTTTGTTTAGACAACTGTAAAGCATCACCATTCCACGTGCTTTTTTTGAGATGAATAAAGGTAAAATGAAACAAGAGTTGTGAAGATAACTAGAGGTAAAACACAAGGATTTAAGAAATATTAGAAGATGAGAGTGGAGGAGATTTTGCAGGAAGTTAACAATGAAATTTGGGAAGAATGTTGATACGAGAATGGAAAGTGGTAACCCATGTGATACAGAATGTCAACAATGTACATTGCATGGCAGGGCAAAGGAGCAACTGTTATTCATTCATATGTTTCGAAGTTTAGAACATGAGACAACAAATGCACAACAAAAGAAACAGTCAGCTTCTCCGTGAGTAACTCCCAAGTATGGGATTTTTTTATATTAAAAACTAAAGGCATTCCTCCAGCATAGTTTACTATTTTACAGATTCACAGATTACCTGCTGAGCAGGCCAGTTATAGATCATAGACATCATCTCGCCTTTATCTTTGGCACTGAAGTACATTCCACGTGGACGTCTAAACAACCCTGAATAATTTTGACATACCAGTCCGACAGTTGGTGTGTATATTATTGGAGCAAAATCTTTGATGTTATCAATAAGAACCTGAAAAGAAAAGCTGCTTTAGAATGCAAAACCTATATACCTACTTCAGAATCAGATATCATCAAACTTACTCGGTAGTATAATGTTTCATTCCTGTCATGCAGCCTGTTCAAAATTCTCCATTTTGCCAAGGAAACAACACCATAAGATTGACCCAGGGTATTTTTCTCTAGTGATCGATACGACTCCACTAAACAAAGCAAGAAAAATAATTAGGTTAACATTTACAGATTAACATCCACTAAGCCTACAAGCATACTAACAAATAGATATAGGTAGGAGTTCATTACAGATATAAATGGGTAACAAGAAAAGGATAGGTATGAAAGGAAATCTATTGTAGGATTTTAATTTTAATGAAATAGTAAAATATTTATGTAGTATTTAGGAGTAACCAAATCACTTAGTAAAAACCTATATCTATCAAGAAATGCTGTAAATTAAACTTCAAACATTAACTGAACCGAGAATGAATAGCCAAAGCTCAACTCGTCTTGGCTCATTTACATCCATAGGAAAAGCAATAGCATTATTACCTCAACAAGGGAATAAACAAGATTTCACTCTCGAATTTTATGGTCCGAAGGTCAAAAGCTGGTACTCAAGATAATATATACATCAGAAGATACCTTTTTGGGTTTTAGTCCACACATGCAGTAACACAGTTTTACATACTGAAGTTTTTACCCAAGAACCAATAATAATATGTTAAGCTGCTTTCACATGTATTAAAACGTAGATAATTGCTTAACGGTACTTATCACCTTACAGTGATAAAACCAAAAATAACTCTCATATTGATATTTTTAAAAAATCACAATAAATATAGGTACACATATAAACTAGGTCACTGTACATCTCATCATGCCAGTCTCTGGAAGTTTTGGATAAGACAAGGAAAACATAACAAAGTCAAGCAATAATATCTTAATATTATGAACTTACTGAAACGATCATATTGCTGCTCGAAAGATACTACTCGAGGTGGGAGGAGACCACGAAGTCCGAGTCGGTCCCTTTCTGTTATAGGAAACCCAGTATCCTGCCAGTAACAATTTCAAATACATTAATGAAGAAGGTAAAAGTTAATAATATTGCTAGACATCAATGCTTCCAATTTTATATCAACCACGACTTTGTAGCAGACTTTTACGTCCACATTAGATGGTTACTTATCTCCTGAAATAGTCCAAATAATTAAATTTTGTATAAATTATAAATTTTATGTGGTGGTTGGTAAACGACGGACCATAGGCTTTAGAATAGGAATCCAAAACTCTAACTTTTCCTAGCATATTTAATTAACAACAAAAACTGGATAAACTTCTTTTACAAAATCAGTGAAACATTGCAAGAGCTGGTAAATCCAATGTCCATGATGTGCAAAGGCACAAGAAAGGAAAAGGAAATGACTATAGACAAGACCCAGTCATTGCTAAGTGCCAATAAGTACTTAAAACTACCTGTTAGCACCCACTAATACGACAATATGTTCCCAACCAAATTTCTCCCCAGATTCAAGATGGACATTACATAGGCTGATAAATTTTGAGCTCCATGGGAGATAGGAAACTGAAAGACCTGAGGAAGTACAGCATCATAAACCTTTTACAAAGCACCAACTAACTTATAAGGCACATACTCGCCTCTACTTCAGTACAGGTCAAAGAATAAGTTTAAATTCCAGAAATATGGTAAAGTAGTTCTACTTCAGTACAGGTCAAAGGATAAAGTTATAAATTCCAGAAATATGGTGAAGTAGTCTACCCCTTGGTGGGTGCTGATTCACTATTTTGCCCGTCATGGGTCGTGCTGGTTTGTGTTTTTGTGGTGAGTGCTAATTCACAATTTGTGGCAGATTGGAACATGCAAAAGAAGAGCAAGGCTACCACAGGTCTGGCTGATGTCATAGTTATTACAGTGTTGCCGTTAGGAAGTCATGGCATCCAGGCACACTCGAAGAGTATGACAACAGCTTAACCATATTGCCCCCATAAGCAACTGCTTAAAATATACAATTATCTGATTACATATATATAAGATTCTCTACATAATTAATTTATAATTTATATAGATTATTTATTGAGATTAAAATTACACTGTACCTATTATAGTCTACTCCATCATCGTTGGGAACGACAAAAAAGTATAAATATAACAAATTTGTTGTTAGAATATATAACATATAGAGAGTTTACAATTTTGACAATATTTGACATTTGTACTGTTCACATCCTCCACTACTTAATCCTATGAGTATCACTAATACACAAAACCAAATCAACCACACTCTCTTCCACTCAAAAGATGCAAAACAATCATACTCACCTATAATTTACACACGTAAACACTAAATTCTCCATTACTAAACACCTTTGGGACTGGAAAATTTTGTTAATTCATCGAGATTAAAGACATTACAGCACCGTAAAAAAATACTCCTGTTATTCGACCAATTAAAACAGCACAGTAACCGAGAAAACGGAGTAGCTAAATATTAAAAAAAAAAAAAAAAAAAAAAAAAAAAACTCATGTTTACACCAAAATATCTGCAACTTAACAGCACCGGAACGGTAAAGCTTTATTAATTTATCAAGCTAAAAAACATAACAGCACCGTAAAAAAATACTCAACCAATTAAAACAGCACAGTAACATATAAACTGCAGTAATTAAATAAAAAAACCAAATACACTCGCAAACTTAAATTTCGATATCTTCAGTGCCGGAGAATTTTACTAATTTATCCAGCTTAAAAATAACAGCACGGGGAAAAAATATTAATCTACTAACTATAACAGCACAGTAACTAAACACCAGCGAAAATTTTATTAATTTATCGAGATTAAAAACACAACGCACTATACTAGTTAAAATTGAAGAACAAGCACTAACAAACAATTTATGGAGTAATAATTAATGGAGATTACAAACCTTATTAAACCAAGGATCATGAAGCACATCGATCCCACGCTTATGAATAATCGACGGCAATGGAATGGCCGTGGAGTACCTCCGAGAATTGCGGAGATTCGCCGCCGCAGATCGAACTACACCTCTCCACATTCTTGAGCGATCTACTAGTCAAAATTATAGATACAATGAATTTGTATGTATAATAGAGAGTGTGTATTTATACTATAAAAATTTTTTATGGTGAATTATTTTGTATAAATAAATATGGAAAGTAGGGAATTGATGCTGAAAGTCTCTGCTTTTTGTTACGCGGCTGTCCGGGAATTTTTATACAGATAAAGTTTTTGTATGTAGAGGTTGAAAAAAGTAACGAAAATAAATACTATTTTATTTGGTTTTGGGATTAATTGGGGGGGGGGGGGTTTTGATTTATGTTAACTTTTGTTTCTGTTTTTATTGAGTTTATTTATATAGGATATCGAATTATTTAGATTCTAATTTTGGAATTCGAATTCCATGTGTTTGGTTATATTTCTCAACCTATTTCAGGATTTATGCAAATCTGGATTTTGGATTGCAAGGAAACTTTCGAATGTGGTGCAAGTATTTTAATTTCTGCTAGATTTTGGTTTGGTTATATTTTAATTTGTGGTGCAAGTACCCGAATTTAAATGTGATCTTTGGAGGAAAATTTTTTCATTGGATCTAAGGTTCACTCAATTACTATATAATTATATTAACTTTTAATATTATTATGCAAATCTGGATTTTGGATTGCAAGGAAACTTTCGGATGTGGTGCAAGTATTTTAATTTCTGCTGGATTTTGGTTTGGTTATATTTTAATTTGTGGTGCAAGTATCCGAATTTAAATGTGATCTTTGGAGGAAAAATTTTTCATTGGATCTAAGGTTCACTCAATTACTATATAATTATATTAACTTTTAATATTATTATTATATTTAATAACCAAAACTAAGCAAACTACAAATTATATTCCGTTTTGCTTATTATATAATATACTAGCTTATAACCCGTGCAACGCACGGTACTTTTTCTAATATTTATTATATTATTTATTTTATTATTTATTTTTTTATTAGTTTACATATCAAATTGTTGTTATGAAATTGATATATATATATATATATATATATATATATATATATATATATATATATATATATAAGATTTTCCACATTCAGTTTATTATATGTTTTATCTTGAATTCTTAAAACTTGATTTGGATAATTTTACAGCCTACGTGAAATTAACAAAATAATCTTTAATTTAGTGATGATTTAACAATTTTCTCCAATTAAAACTTCCAAGAAACAAAAGAGAAATGAAATTGATGATTTTATATATTTAAAATTCTATTCTATTTAGGAAATCGACTTATATTTTGTTTTTATTACCAAAATAACCTTCTTATTATTTGAAGAATAGTTGCACTAACAACCAAATACAGTTTTAATAATAAGTATAGGAGGGATTTTGTCCAAAACTTTGGTAGTTGGTAGTCTGTCCTCAGTACGATAAAATAAATAAGAACTGTTAGATCTTAAAATAAATAGAAAAAAAAACATTGGATCTATTATAAAAAATATTTAATATTTTAACATGTAAACTAAAAAGTGTGTTTAAATTGAAATACAAAAAAGTGTTTGTCAATGATTTAAATCATATATAATTTGGTTTTCTGTATTGAATATGATTATTAATGTAGGTATTCTACACAAAATAGGATTAATGTAAAAATCCGTAGTTATATTTTTCTCTTGAGATTCTGAGTGTTTTCATTTGGATAATAATTGTTAAATCATCACGAAATTAAAGATAATTTTATGAGTTTCGCGTGGACTGTAAAATCATCCAAATCTGATTTCTATATCTCGAAATAGAGCCTAAATAGTAAATATGAATCTTTTTTAATATTAATAAATAAATAAAATTCAGTTCTAATACAATCTTTTATATCCTTTTTAGAAACTTTTTTTTAAAATTCAATTCTAATACAACCTCTTTAATTATTTCCTTTTTAGATTATAATTTCTTTTTAATATGATATAATCTTGATCGTCTATTTTTAAAAATATTATATTCAACGGTTGAGATTATTTTGGCGGTATAGTGACCAAACCAAAATTATGGATAAGATCTCTCTTACGCTTATTATATATAAGGATATAATAGTATAGACTAGCCTATAACCCGTGCAAAACATGGATTACTTTAAATTTTTTATAATTTGCTCATAGTGTAGTAAAGAATTTCAACCTTACATTTTTGTATATAATAATTTTTAGTATTAATATAAATTAATATGTTAATGGCAGGAATCGAACCTTAGACCTCTATATATATATATATATATATATATATATATATATATATATATATATATATATATATACAATAATTTCTATTATTAAATATAAATTAATATGTTGTTAGCGAAAATCGAACCTTAGACCTCTGTTATATATAATAATTTTTAGT
The DNA here is from genome assembly GCA_036435485.1 of Saposhnikovia divaricata. Classification (NCBI taxonomy): domain Eukaryota; kingdom Viridiplantae; phylum Streptophyta; class Magnoliopsida; order Apiales; family Apiaceae; genus Saposhnikovia; species Saposhnikovia divaricata. Next base: position 159,474,658 of record CM071600.1, read on the forward strand.
ATTAAATATAAATTAATATGTTTTTGGCGGATATCGAACCTTAGACCTTCGTATATAACAACTTTTAGTATTGTTGTATGTAACGGTCATGATCTATTTGAGTAGAAAATCTAACAGTTGTGAATGATGTAATAACCAAAAATGATAACAAAAAATTGAGGTTAACTAAATTACAAATTATACCCCTTAGCTTATAATCCATGCAAAATACGGGTTACTTTTAATTTCTTTTTAATTTACTTGTAGTGTAGTATATATAATATTATAAATATTATTTTTAAAATATTATTGGAAATATTCGAACCTTAGACCTTTGTCTATAACAATTTTTAGTATTAAATCAAAAATATATTGTTGGCGGTAATCGAACTTTCAACCTTTTATATAACCTCTTTCAGTAGTAATTTTAAATTAAAAGTGAGATTCGAACCTTAGACCTCTATATATAACAACTTTTAGTATTGTATTTGAAAGGCATATGACACAGCCTATTTGTAATTCGAGGATAATACTCAACTTAAATTAGATTATAATAAGTAAATAATATTTGACTGTCACATGAATCTCAGATGGTACTATCTATCAGAAGAAAAATTATTAAGGTCAACCTACAGGCTTGAAGATTACTGCATTGAAAGAAGTTCAGGCTCTTGATCAAGCCTCGGTGAAGTATTTGATAAGAAGTGGATTCTTTTAAAGTGATAGAGATTTTTATAATGACAGATGAAGAACAGTCAAGGTACAAAGATTGACCCAAAAACAAATCCGTGCGGGCTCGACCCAAAGCGGACAATATCATACTATTGTGGAGTTAAGGCTTGCTAGCGGCCCAACAAATGGTATCAGATCCAGGTTATAACTGTCCATAACAATCTCAGATGGGCTCCAGAATGGATCCAAGAAAGAGGCAGATGGGCTATCCCAGGATGGGCCTAAGAATGAGCAGGTGGGCCTTCCAGTGTGGGCCTACGGGGAGCCAGATAGCCAGATAGATTTCCAGTATGGGTCAAGGGGAGCCAGATCACACAGAAGGAGGCAGATTTGACAGGTGTTGAGCCTGATGTGTGAAGGGGGAGATTGTTAGGAGTTGTCCCACATCGTTTGTGGAAGGAGCAGATAGCAAGTTTATAAGCAGCCAGTTAACTCCATTAGTATGAGGCCTTCTGGGAGGTGCCCAAAAACAAATCTGTGCGGGCTCGGTCCAAAGCGGACAATATCATACTAATGTGGAGTTAAGGCTTGCTCGCAGCCCAACAGAAGAGAGATAAGAAAGAAAGAGAACCACAACTTAAAGTTAAAAATGAAGAACAGTCATTGGAGTTAGTCACTCATGAACCAGATAGTACATCGAGCGTCAACAAATATTCAGTGATGGATCTTTATTGTGTTCAGTGGTTCAAAGGAATTTTTGTTGTCCAGAATTAATAATAATTCTTTATTAATTAACTAAATAGTTAGTAGATTTATTTGATAAATTAATTCTTCAAGAATTATTTTATTTAATAAATTAACTATCAAAGTTAATTAATATTTGAATTATTAATTAATTGCGAAAGTATTTCAGAATTGTTCTAATAAGGGTATTCTGATACCCATACCGAACTATTCAATCCAATACCCTTACCAGTATAAACAGACACCCTTGGAAGTGTTTCAAGAGATACCCTTGGAAGCTGTATTGGATACCCTCACCGAGTTGTTGACTGGAATATCCTTGGAAGCTAGTGTTTCAGCTGATACCCTTGGAAGGCAAGGATACCCTTACCGAATTTTATAATATCCTTGCTAGTACAACTGATAGCCTTGCTAGCTCAATTCCATGCCCTTGCATTTGGATACCCTCATCGACCAAAATATCTGATACCCTTGCAATTGCCAATACCCTTACCGCATGTATCAATACCCCTTGATGAGTTATTTTTCAAAAAAATAGGTAGGGACTTCACTTTCAATTTGATAAATATCAATCAAGGCGACTGAGTTCAGCACTAGTGAAAAATATCAGATCATAAAGCAAGAAACCCAGAAAACTCTCTCTCTCTCTCTCTCTCTCTCTCTGTCTCTCTCTCTCTCTCTTTTCATCAATATTTCTCTGCAAAGAGCATTTAATTCGTAGAAAATCAAAAGCTTAGTGATTGTAATATTCTATCCGTTCAAGCTTGATTATTTGTAACTCTTGTACTATTAGCGAGCTTTTACTCCTAATTTATATCTCGATTTGTATCAACAAATCTAGAAAAATTCATGATGAATTTTCTAATTTGTTTTTATTAACCTGATATTACTCTATACTGTATTTGTAACAATCCTCAAATTTAATATATCGCTATATTTAACTTGAACTTTGTTTCACTTAATTCCACACAAATTTGTTTAACCAAGTTTAAATCAACCGAACAAATTTCGATAAAAGATTGTATTCACCCCCATTCTACAATCTTGAGAACCTAACAATTGGTATCAAAGCCATTTGATTGACATAAAAATCAATATCCTATTTTTCGTTGATTAAATTTCAAGCTTGAATTTTTTAACTCAATTAAAAAAGTCAGAATGTCTGCCCAAAAAGTTAGTAGTGTTAAGATACCCCAGTTTGATAAAGATAATTATGATTTGTGGAAGAAGAGGATTTTACTGTTTATTCGTGTGACCAACCCCAAATATATAAGTATTTTACAGACCGGGCCACAGGTTCCTATAATTCATGAACCGAAAGAAAAAGTAAATGGAGTTGTTACTCCTGCAGTCTCCTATCCAAAGGACCCTGCTTCTTATACCCCTGCTGAAAAGGAGGATGCTTCTCTCGAAAATAGAGATCCCTTCGAGGAACATGGGGACTAGTTGAAGTAATGAGTCCCCCAAATACAACTAATTATTTTGGTGGAATCCATGGATACGGATATGAATAGTCATGTTGTTAACTGCATTGATGCAAAGCACATTGTGGAAACCATCGAAACTTGAATGAAGGAACTGAAAAAGTCAGGGAGAACAGACTAGAGATCCTGACCTCTCAATATGAGCATTTCAGATCAGCTCTTGCTGAAAGCATCTCTGATGTTTTTGAAAGATATAATAAGCTGATCAACAATTTGAATATGCATGTAAAGAAGTATACACCTAAAGAGGTAAACAGGAAATTTTTGCTAACATTGCCTACACACCTGGAACATAGGATCACTGCTATAAGAGAGTTAAAAAACATGAATACAATTTCTATGAAAAAACTCTTTGGAATCTTTAAAACCTATGAACTAGAGCAGGAACAACAGAAAGAGTTGTATGGTAAAGGCAAAGCTATTAGCACATCCATAGCATTGGTTTCTGAAGCTCCTGAGAAAATGGCAGCTAAGGTTGTTCAACCTTACAGCACAGAAAAGGAAGGAATCATAGTTGAGCGCGATGAGACACCTACCAATCAGGATGATCCAGAGCTGGAGTTATTGGAAGATGATTCAATGGCATTGGTTACAAGGAGGTTTAGTAATTTTAGATTTAGGGGAAATCCTAACCTCAGATTCAAGTCCACTAGGAACAGATTCCCGAGAGGTGGTTCTTCAACCTCTAGTAACACAAGGGGTGGCTACAAGACTGGAGTTGTGGACAGAAGCAAGATTCGTTGCTACAATTGCAATAAACTTGGACACTTTGTAACTGAGTGCTAGAAACCAAAACAGATCAAAAGGAGAGAGTATGCTCCTGAAAAGAAGAAAGGAAGCAAGGCCTATGTGGCAAGTGGAAAGACTTGGGATGATACTGATAGTGCTGAAGAAGAATTTGGAAATCTTGCATTGATGGCTGATGCTGAAATCATCAAGAATGGTCCTAAGTCTTGGGTAAAATTCTTTGACGCAAAAATGAAATATCATCTTAACGTTTCCTTGGATTATGCACAGAGAGATAATAAAAGAATGTTTCTAGAAAATAATACTCTTGAAAATGAAGTATTAGAGTTAAGAAAAGTGTACATCAATCAAGATAAGCTAAAAGAAGAAGTATCCTTTTTAGAGAATAAAGTCAACTGTTATAAACAATTAGAAACTATTCTGAAGGATAAAATAGCTGGACTTGAACTCAAGGTTAGAGCTATGTACAACTCCTGCAAAGTATCTAAGGAGATGTTCAACAAGCAAGCTGTAGACAAATCTGTGGGAATAGGATTTGGCTACAATGAGGCTGTTGGCATGTTAGGCATTAATTCTCCTAATCCTGTTTGTGCTGGGGAAAGGGGAATACCACACGTGCTTAAGGGTGTTAAAGAACCCCTCTTTAGAAAATCTGTTGGAGAACCACCAAACTTATTGTCAATCATTATTGAAGAAGAGTTGAAAACTGAGGACATTGCCAATGGTAATGTCTATAATGACATAAAATTGGTTAAGGACATTAAAACCAAGAATGTCCGCTCTAAATGAGTGTCACCTAAAGTCCTAGTCAAGGTTATTAAAATAACAAGTTCCTCTAAGGCTGGATTAGGTTGTAATAATGTGAAGAAGAACAATAACATGTCTGATATGCATCTCATGCCCCTATTTGATGCATCTCATAAACCTTGCGGTATCTTAAATTGTATGTCTTGTGCATTTAGCATTATGTCAGCATACTTTAATTGCATGCATGCAACTTCTGCTATGAGTGCTCCTAGACAATTTGTTAATTGTAATAAGCATGCTAGATTTTGAACTGCAAGTCCTCCTAATATTAGGAGGAGGCATGGACACCTAAGCCTAGTCAAAAGCTGACCAAGGTTATAAGGTGAAATGTCCAGTTGTTCAAAATGATGTTATTGTTGCCAAAGAGACATGGAAACCCAAGAGGAAACAAATGTTTGTCAAATCTGTTTTTAGGGTTAAATGTCCAATAATTAAGCAAGATGTTGGTATGAAGATAAAGAATGTGGTTTTGCCTGACAAAGACCAATTTTTCAAGTACTCTAGACCCAATCATATTTGGATTCCGAAGAAAGTTTAACCAAATTGGCATTGCAGGGTGTGGATCAGGTTAAACAAGTCATGTGGAGTCTGGACAGTGGATGTTCAAGGCATATGACTGAAGATAGAGCCCTGCTATCGAATGTGGTAGATAAGATCGGCCCAGTGGTTACCTTTGGAGATAGAAGCAAAGGTATGACTGATGGATATGGTAGATTAGAATATGGAGATGTTGTCATCGAAGATGTATCTTGCGTGAAATGATTGAAGCATAACCTTCTCAGCATTAGTCAATTTTGTGATAGAGGTTATGAGGCTTTCTTCAACAAAAAGAACTGTCTAATTTTGCATAAGAGGAATGATCGTCCTGCTCTGTTAGGAGTTAGGAAAGGCAACCTGTACATAGCCGACATGAACTCAGGAATCAATACAGAAATAAATTATTTCTATACAAAAGCATCTACGTATGAGAGTTGGCTGTGGCACAAGAAACTTTCTCATCTAAACTTCAAGACGATGAACTCCCTAGTTAAAAGGGAACTAGTGAGAGGTTTGCCTCGGATGGAATTTACACAGGAAGGTCTGTGTGAGGCTTGTCAGAATGTGAAGATTAAGAAAGTAACCCACAAGAGTACTAGCACATCAGAAATAACTGAACCTCTACAGTTACTGTTGGGACAATCAGATCTTGGCACTGCGAATTTCGATACAATAAATTAACGAGTACGAATAGAAAAATCACCTTGTTAACGGTTGATTCCACGCTCTTCTATTGTATTCCCAAATTCCCTTGAGCGAAGTGTGGCCTTCGTCTTCTCAAGTTAACCTCTCTTCTTGCTCCTGGGTGGCTACAAAATTTTTTCGACCAACACCCAGCAAGAAGAGAATAGGAATATATATAGGCTACAATAGGGATCATGGATAATTAGGTTGGGCCTTCTAATTACATCTTGAGCCTAGCCCAATGTAATTAAATATTAATTCAATCCACTAAAGAATTAATATTTGCACTACCTTTCCTAATACCGTAATTTAATTAATTAATTCGGTTCCAATATTATTTGCTTATTAAATTCCCCATGTTTAAAATATCGCATGTCCATTAATTAAATAAATTACTGATAATTCATTTAATTAATATCTTTTATCCTTGATTATCCACTCAACCTTTATTTAATTATGCCGGAATAAATCCACCTGCAGGGTTTCACATAATTAAATCTTTTTGAGCTTTCAAGGGGACATCATTAACCCGAATATTATCAGGACATGGATTCCTTCAATAAATAATATCCCACCATATATATTATTTCATCACCCAAAATATAATGAAATAAATCAAAAGAATTATTTCATATATAAATCAAAGCATGTAAATAATATATACGTGTCAATTATTATTTCCGGATTAAGAACCTAAGCATTAATAATAACATAGAATCTTAGTTCACCTCCTTAATCAGTATAAGGGAACAATTCTAAATTTGATCCTGTTCAATATACACAAAGTATACTAGTATTATTTATTAGTCAATATAAACTAATCTAAATAATACTACAGCCATTCCAGTGGATTGTCTAACTCCACCTGTGATGTGAACCTTATTATATTATATAAACCGTATTTAATAATCTAATATTCTGTATCCCATTTGATACTAGATTATTCACAATATATAATATTTAGACAACATGTAAACATTTAAATGATTCTCAATTAAACCGGCCAGAAATAAATGTAAATACTTCAAATAAATATTTTCAGTATACACCAACAATCTCCCACTTATACTCAAAATATTCTATGAGTATATCAGTGTTTATTTAATCCACTATTACACAGAAAACTATGTGTCCATCCATCTGACTCCTATCGCTTCCACATGCCTGTCAAAAACCTTGGCTGGCAAACTCTTTGTGAAAGGATCTGCCCGGTTGTCTTCTGATGATATGTGAGCCACAACTATATCTCCTCGCTTTACGATTCCTCGTATGAGATGATACTTACGTTCAGTATGTTTAGCTGCCTTGTGATCTCGCGGTTCCTTCGAATTTGCCACAGCACCAGTGTTATCACAATACACTGTGAAGCTCCTAGGCAAATTAGGTACCACATCCAAGTCCAAAAGGAAGTTCCTGAACCATACAGCCTCCTTTGCAGCCTCAGAGGCCGCCACATACTCGGCTTCCATGGTAGAGTCTGCAATGCATTTCTGCTTTACACTCCTCCATATAACAGCTCCACCTCCCAAAGTAAAAACATATCCCGAGGTCGATTTCCTCTTATCCCTATCTGATTGGAAATCTGAATCAGTATATCCCAAAGGAAATAGATCTGAGGCCTTGTAAATTAACATATACTCCTTAGTCCTTCTCAGGTACTTGAGTATAGTTTTTACTGCGCTCCAATGTTCCTGACCTGGGTTCGACTGATATCTACTAACCATGCCTACAGCAAAGCAGATGTCAGGCCTCGTACATAACATAGCATACATTAAGCTTCCACATGCCGAAGCATAAGGAACTGCTTTCATGCTCTCTATATCCTTAGGTGTCGAAGGACACTGCTCCTTGGATAGAGCCACTCCATGCTTAAAAGGTACAAAACCTTTCTTAGAGTTCTGCATGTTAAAACGAGCTAATACTTCATCAATGTAGGGCTCTTGAGATAAAGCCAACATCCTTTTCTTGCGATCCCTTATTACTTTGATCCCAAGGATGTATGCCGCTTCACCTAAGTCCTTCATTTCAAATTGTTTGAACAACCATGCCTTTATTGATGACAACATCTTAACATTGTTTCCAATGAGTAAAATGTCATCAACATACAGTACCAGAAAAACCACTGCATTTCCCTCACTTCTCTTATACACACATGATTCGCTTGGACTTTGATCAAATCCATATGACTGGACTGCCTGATCAAAACGAATATTCCAGTCTCTAGAAGCTTGTTTTAGTCCATAAATAGACCTCTTAAGCTTACATACAAGATGCTCTTGGCCTTCCTTAATGAATCCTTTTGGTTGTTGCATATAGATGGTTTCCTCAAGACTTCCATTAAGGAAGGCTGTCTTGACATCCATTTGCCAAATCTCATAATCGAGATGAGCTGCTATAGATAAAAGAATCCGGATCGACTTAAGCATAACAACCGGCGAAAAAGTTTCCTCATAATCGATCCCTTCTTTCTGAGTATACCCTTTCGCAACAAGTCGTGCTTTCCAGGCTTTCACCTTTTTGTCAGATCCTCTTTTCTTCTTGTAGATCCACATACATCCAATGGGTTTTACACCTTTGGGTGGTTCCACGAGCTCCCAAACTTGATTAGAATACATAGATTCCATCTCAGATTCCATTGCCTTTTGCCAAAGATCTGCATCTTTATCTAGAATTGCTTGTTCGTATGTCCTGGGATCCTCATCATGTTCACCAGAGACCAAGTCCGAGGACTCTCCCAAAAACATGAATCTATCAGGTTGTTGAACAACCCTCCCACTACGACGAAGCACCGGTGTGGTATTAGTGACAGGTTGTGCGTTTTCTTGTGGTTGATCTACTTGTACTATTGGCACTTGGGGATTATCTGTCCCTCCCACTAGTTCCTCTAAAACGATACTACTCATGGGTTTGTGTTTCATTATATAGTCTTCTTCTAAGAATCTAGCATTGGTGCTAACAATGATATCTCGATCCCTAGGACTATAAAATGAATAACCTTTCGTTCCCATGGGATAGCCTACAAACAGCCTTACTTCTGTACGAGATTCTAACTTGGTCGCGTTCTTGTTCAGCACATGTGCTGGACAACCCCAAATCCGAATATGTCTTAGACTTGGTTTGTTACCAGTCCACAATTCTATTGGAGTCTTGGGAACCGACTTAGAAGGTACCAAGTTCAGAAGGTAAGCCGCTGTTTCTATAGCATATCCCCAAAACGACTTGGGTAAATCTGAATAACTCATCATCGATCTAACACTCTCTAAAAGAGTCCGATTCCTTCTCTCTGCTACACCATTCTGCTGAGGTGTGCCAGGTGCAGACAACTGGGATGCAATCCCATTTTCTGATAAATATTCCCTAAATTCTCCAAGCAAGTATTCGCCACCACGATCTGATCGTAGTGACTTGATACATTTTCCAAGATGTCGCTTCTCCGCACTTGCTTTGTACTCTTTGAATTTTTCAAAGCATTCAGACTTACGGCGCAACAAATAAATGTACCCATATCTAGAATAATCGTCAATGAAAGTGACAAAATACTCATAACCTCCTCTTGCTTGGATACTCATAGGTCCACATAAATCAGTATGAACCAATTCTAACACTTCTTTAGCTCTATTCCCCTTTGCTTTAAAAGGCCTATTAGTCATCTTACCTTCCAAGCAGGATTCACAAACTGGAAATGGCTCCACTGCCAACGAGCCTAATGGCCCATCTACTACCAGTCTTTGAATCCTCCTCAAGTTAATATGACCTAATCTTAAGTGCCAAAGATATGTTTGGTTCAATTCAGAAGGTTTCTTTCTTTTATTTGAGCTAGAAAGAATGTTATTAGTTTCCTTATGTTGCAGCATTGGTTGGATAGGATTAATAATATATAAATTGTCTTGCAATGTACCAGAACATATAACTCGTTTATTCATCATAATAGAAACATTACGATCCAAACAAACATTATAACCATCCATGGCAAGTTTAGAAACCGAAATTAAATTCCTTCTAAACGAAGGTACATAAAGACAATTGTTCAAAACCAAAATCCTATCATCGCCAAAAGACAATGTAATTATTCCAACTGCAACTACTGCTACTTTCGTAGCATCTCCCATGAACACATATATCTCGCCATCTCTAAGCATTCTGGATTGCTGGAACCCCTGCATAGAGTTACAAACATGGTCAGTGGCTCCTGTATCTACACACCAAGTGCTCGTAGATATAGCCGCTATATATGTTTCTGTAACTAGAGAAAGAGACATACCAGTATTGTTTGTCTTCTTAGGAAGAGGACAATCCTGTTTCCAGTGACCTGACTGCTTGCACCTGAAGTACTTGCCCTTAGGCTTTTTCACACCACCTTGAACTCCCACTGCATTAGCAATCTTTCCAGCTTTCTGTGTCTGAGTCTTTTTCTTCTTCTTACCTTTCGGTTTAGATGAAGAAGCTTTCTCGGCCACATTCACTTGAACATTCTGCTTAAAGAGTCCTTCAGCTGCTTGAAGTTCTGTCAGAAGTTCCGCGAGACTATACATCCTTTTGTTCATGGTGTAATTCAAGCGGAACTGCTCAAAACTTTTGGGAAAGCTCATAAGGATGATATCGATCTGGGTTTCCCCATCAATATCAGCACCAAGGATCTCCATCTCATTCAGATGAGACATCATTCTGAGAACATGATCCCTTACAGGTGTTCCTTCAACCATTTGAGTGTTCATTAAAGCCTTCATTGCTACTTGCCTAGCAGCCCTATTCTGTTATTAAAGAGCATATCTGAAGCAGTGGGCATAGCCTGATGCTGATGCTGCAAAACACCCGACATTGCTGCCAGAATGTAACATCGCGACATCTCATCAGCCTTAATCCACCGCTTATAATACTCCTTCTCACTTTCAGGAGCATCTTCAGCAGGCTGGTCTGGCTTGGGTTCATAAGTACAAAATTTGTACTCCTCAGCAGTCAACACTATGTCCAAATTACGTTTCCATTCAATATAGTTCGGTCCAGTAAGTTTGTTATCCTTAAGTATGGTGAATAGTGGATTAAAGCCCATAGTGATCTAATCCTGAGAATCATACATGTAACACATAATCAGATAGTTGCATAAATCTTAAATCCTATTGGTTTCCTCTAACAATTAATTAAAATTAATGCACTAATATTTAAACACCATAAGTATCTGGTACGCCACGATGGATGACATATATACCACTTAAATTCGTTTAAATATTACTTCGGTCCTATTACTAAATAATACGCCACGTTAGGGTGGACTATATATTATTTTTCATAGCTAAGTGTATACCATTATTAAATCTTAAATTAATAAAAAAGACTGGATACCACCATTAAATATTTCAAATCAATAATCGATAATAGGATAATTCCCAGATCGGGGGGAGCATTGTCAAGAGGCATCACTTAAGACCCCTTTCTAGACAGAATCATCCTTTCTCTCAATATCAAAATCTATATTCAATCAGTGGTACCCTTCTAATTAATTGAATTCTATGAAACTTGGTACGCCACGATGGGTGGCATGTATACCTTTCAATATTCGTAATTAATTTAGGAAGTTTGTTCTAGTAATATCCATAACACTACCTGACACCATAAATCATACGCCACGATGGGTGGCATGTATATAATTTATATTCGTCTCGGTGTTAAATTACATACAAACAATAATGGAGACCATGGGATTTAATTCCTAATTAATTCCCTCACCCACTTAGAATTTTTATTTAAAATAGAGGAATTTTATCTAGATGCATCGCCCTATGTTATTTTTTCGAGGTTCACATGTTATAAAAATAACAAAACAAAGAACACATAACATAGCAGCATGCATCATAAAATTAAAGCAATAAATAAAATTAATGTCCATGTCGTCCTAATTATGTTAAACATGCAATTAAAAATTACACACATAATTAACAACACACATAATAATTATTTAAAGCAATAATTAAAAATTAAATAGCGGAATTAAAATTAAAAAAACATAATTTAAATCCACTATTATGGCCCCTTAAAAAACAATTAAATTTCCAGCCCTGTTCTGCTGAAAAAATCATTTTTCTGCCAAAACTCTTCTGTTGCGCAGGTTGCACTGGAGTTACTGCCTGTTTTGCCCTGTAACGCATTCGGACACTGCGTTACAGACCTTTTTCATCCTGTAACGCATGCCTGTCCTGCGTTACAGACCCTTTTCCTCTTGTAACGCAGGTCAGACCTGCGTTACACACTTTGTCCAGAATTTGCACGCGCGCGCGCCTGCTTCTTCTTAGTTCTTGTTCCCAGACTTTGTTTCTTGAATTCTTTCTGTTCGAACTACTATACCAGCAGCCAAAATCAATTACGCAGCGGACAATTTTGTTTCTCCGATTTGATTTCCGATCGCACATAATTGTTACAAAATACCCGGATTTTTACATAATCCATCAAACAATTACATACAAAACAGATCTAATACAAAACTAATTTTGTAAATCTATTCTAACACGATCAACCCTCGTGTTTTACAACCACGATAAACCACGTGGAAACCAAATAAAATAACCACGATTAAACCACGTGGGATCCAAACACATAATTAAAAATTACATGGCCATAATAGTGGATACTAAACAACCTGTAAAAGATTATTATCCAAGCACACCACTATACACATGCATATATAATTACGACATGGACATCGTATCAAAATTCGCAGAACCAATGAACCAGGCTCTTGATACCAATTGTTGGGACAATCAGATCTTGGCACTGCGAATTTCGATACAATAAATTAACGAGTACGAATAGAAAAATCACCTTGTTAACGGTTGATTCCACGCTCTTCTATTGTATTCCCAAATTCCCTTGAGCGAAGTGTGGCCTTCGTCTTCTCAAGTTAACCTCTCTTCTTGCTCCTGGGTGGCTACAAAATTTTTTCGACCAACACCCAGCAAGAAGAGAATAGGAATATATATAGGCTACAATAGGGATCATGGATAATTAGGTTGGGCCTTCTAATTACATCTTGAGCCTAGCCCAATGTAATTAAATATTAATTCAATCCACTAAAGAATTAATATTTGCACTACCTTTCCTAATACCGTAATTTAATTAATTAATTCGGTTCCAATATTATTTGCTTATTAAATTCCCCATGTTTAAAATATCGCATGTCCATTAATTAAATAAATTACTGATAATTCATTTAATTAATATCTTTTATCCTTGATTATCCACTCAACCTTTATTTAATTATGCCGGAATAAATCCACCTGCAGGGTTTCACATAATTAAATCTTTTTGAGCTTTCAAGGGGACATCATTAACCCGAATATTATCAGGACATGGATTCCTTCAATAAATAATATCCCACCATATATATTATTTCATCACCCAAAATATAATGAAATAAATCAAAAGAATTATTTCATATATAAATCAAAGCATGTAAATAATATATACGTGTCAATTATTATTTCCGGATTAAGAACCTAAGCATTAATAATAACATAGAATCTTAGTTCACCTCCTTAATCAGTATAAGGGAACAATTCTAAATTTGATCCTGTTCAATATACACAAAGTATACTAGTATTATTTATTAGTCAATATAAACTAATCTAAATAATACTACAGCCATTCCAGTGGATTGTCTAACTCCACCTGTGCTGTGAACCTTATTATATTATATAAACCGTATTTAATAATCTAATATTCTGTATCCCATTTGATACTAGATTATTCACAATATATAATATTTAGACAACATGTAAACATTTAAATGATTCTCAATTAAACCGGCCAGAAATAAATGTAAATACTTCAAATAAATATTTTCAGTATACACCAACAGTTACTTCACATGGATTTGTTTGGTCTAGTCAATGTGATGTCCATGTCAAAGAAAAGATATGCTCTGGTGATCAAGGACGGAACCAAGAATATATATCGGGGGGGCCAAATTTTCCGGTCATTGGAAAACGATCAGATCAGAATTTTTTTATAAAAAATAGGGGACTAAATGAAGATTTTTGTAAAAAAATATGAGGAATGATAAGTGCATAGTTTTGCATATTTTTATTGCCTATTTATTGCTTGAACTCGTATTTTAATAAATTATTTTGTTACATTTCAGGAAATTCAAGAAAAAGTGAAGAAATGACAAAATAAAGAAATAAAGAGCAAGGAAGGGCAAAAGTAGAAGAAAAAGGACTAAGATGAAAGAAGGGAAAAAGAATTAGGAGCTTGGTGCAAAAGGGAATGCTTAATGAGGAAGGAATCATTTGGATGGCTAGGATTACTCCACCATACTCCACATGTGTATGGTGGAGATTCACCCAACACACCCCTTAAGCCTAATTTTTATCCTATAAATACCCCCTTACCCCCTTGTAAATGACAACCTAGATTTTAGTATAGTTTTAGGGTAGCATAAATTTCTTTCTTTTCTTGTTTTGTAGTTCAAAATTTTGTAAACACTCCTTTTAAGCTTAATGCAATTTCAAGTTTCCTTTATTTTCTCGTCTTGCTCTCTCGTTCCTCGCTTTTGTTATTTTCGTAAATCCGTTTACTGGACAAAGTAGCAAAATGCTAACCACTTGGGGTTGAAAATAACGATTTTTATTTTCATGTTCTTAGTTAATAATCGTATTTGAGCCCCTTTAAATCTCCATTCTATTGTGGCCTCGTAATTTTTAATTGCAGATCTAAATTTTGTGTTTAATTTTATGTGTTAGTGTAATGGGTTAGAATAATTTAGCTTTTAATTTTGTTTTTGTTTAACACTGGTTTTCCTGTTTTTAACCTTTTTATTCGAAGCTTCATAAGTCTTCCCCTGTTTTAGCTTTTTAATTTTACGTTTGGTTTCCCATATTTTAGCAGCTTCCATCCTTCTTATTCGATTAAAACCCATTTCCCCTGTATAACCCCTCCCCTGCTTTCTTCCCTTTAATTCACCCAAACAGCCCTCTTCCCTCTCCGATTCCTACACACAAACACACCCCCTTGTTCTTTTTCTTTATCGAGCTCTTCACCGAGTTTGCGTTTGAATTCGTTCGAATGACCTTGTGTTGTGCTGCATTTTTTAGTCTTCTTTACTACGTTTTATGTCGTTTTGTTTTAAGTAGAAGTCGAGTCATTTTTTTTCGAGTTGTTATTGAGTCTGAGCTTTGTTGATTATGTATGTCTGCGTTTCACCAAGTTTTGCTGAGTTGTGTGTCTTTCTTTTGCTGTTTTGTTTTCGTTTTTGCTACCGAGTCGCTGAGTTCTAGTCGCTGTTAGTTGACTCGTTGTATAAACTTGAGTTTTATTGTTTGCTGTTTGTTTATTTTCTGAGTCAGTTCGCGAGTTATGATTGTAACTTCTGTTTTGTTGCTGTTTTGTGGAGTGTTCTTGTGTTGTAATTCGTGTCTGAAATTTTGTAGTGGTAGTAGTCGACCGAGTTGTAACTTCCGTGTTGTTGCTGTTTTTACGTTTTTCAGTAAGTTCGTTAGTGAATTAATATTTCGACTATTTTTGTTGAGCTTTGTTACTGAGTTTCGTGGCTACGTTTGAATCTAGTGTTGTGTTTTTATTTTGCTGTTCTTCGACTCGGTCCTGTCTTGCTGGTATTTGCTGATTTGCTGTTGTGGTCTGTTTGGTTTTGGTTTTCTGTTTGTAAAAATGCAGAACTGATTGCGATTTGGTTGTGTGGCGATTTGTGATTAAATTTAGTTCGTTTAATCCTTATGTTGGGTATAAATGGCTAGTCGTATTTACACATAATTCATGTCGAATTTTTCTTAAATTTTCTGTAAATAAAATTAGTTAAATTCTAGTTTTCTATTTTTTTGGAATAATTTAGTTTTTGTTCTTTTCACTTTTAATTAGTTACTTTAAAATTAGAATAAATTTAATCTTCTTTTGAAACTAGTTTTAGGAATTAAATAGTAAAAATCCAAATTTTCTAAAACCCAAACTTGTCCTAGTCCGCCTAAATTAATTATTAAGGATCGTGAATTAAATTTAATCTCTGTAGAACGAATCTTAAAATATTAAAACGATGATCGTGCGCTTACGATTTTAATTGTCATATTTTTAGCACATCAAGTTTTTGGCGCCGCTGCTGGGGACTAGTTTTTTTTTGCGCCTTAATTTTTAGTTTTTCAGATTAATTTTACTTATCTTATTTTTCTCTCATTATTTTTAGGAATGTTGGAATTTTCGGGAATCTTCTCACGGAGCGTGGAGGAAAAATTGGAATTTTTGGAAGCGTGCTTCGGTAACCCGTATTTCACTCTTTTCGCCTTTTTATTTTTAGAAAATCACAAAAAAATCAAAAATCAAAAAATTATTTAGAAAATACATATTTGTTGCATCATTCATTTAATCACTTAGGATCACATCATCTAGATTTTTATTTTTCTTGTTTTTAATTTTTTGTACATTATACTTGTGGTGATTGCTGGCAGACCGAGGTATGTTAAATTCTCTCCTTTCTTTAGTTTAGAACACGTAGTGTAAGCATTCATAATTGTTTATCGCTTTAATAAATCTTGTTGTGTGTTGCATTATTTTAATAAATCTTAAGGGCAAAACCCAATCAAAAGATAAGGGGAGGGATTTCATCACTCTTTCCTTGGCCCACAACAATGAATCCTTCATTTTGCATACCAAGCCTTAATAAAATTAAATTAGACTTGGACCCTAGGATTTTCGCGCTCAATTAGGAAGGAACCTTAAAAAGGACGTAATCTTTAATTATTCTGACTTTTTGGTGTCTAGGCAAGCGAAAGCTTACCTGGCCAATTAGGATTTGGTGTCTAGGCCGGTGTTTAGCCTCTTGGCAATGCTTGCACTCACCTAGCCAAATCGGTTCGAATAATTCTTGATTTATCGAATTTTTGGTGGTCCTTAAAGTTAGGAGCAAGGTCTAGTTTATTTTCTTAAGGAACCCTAGGTCTAGGCACTTATTTGCTACGTGTTTCCTTTCGTGGTTTATGCGAACTACTTGGCATTGGGATAATTCTGCTAGGCTAGTGAGATCATTTTAGATTCTGTTCTCTTCCGATTCCGAGTCTTTAGAAAATTCTGAACCAGTAGTAACCATGGCCATGTCTCTTAAGGATCGTTGTTACCCCACCCGTTCTGCTCAACCCTCGTGTATCACTCTTCCTCCCGTTAATGGTAACAACTTCGAGATTAAAGCCCATCACATTAGCATGTTACCTAAATTTACTGGGAGTGATGGTGAGGATCCCTATCTTTTTATTCGTGAATTTGAGGAGGTTTGCGCATTGCAAAAACTCCGACATCTTTCCGAGGACTCCATTAGGCTTAGACTTATCAACTTTGCCTTAAAAGAAAATGCTAAAAAATGGTTGTATAGTCTACCCGTTAATTCTATTTCCACGTGGGAGGGATTTGTGGTAATTTTTCTAAAAAAAATATTTTCCAAACCATAAGACTACGAGAATCACAAATGAGATAAACCAATTTCATCAAAAGGAACACGAGTCTTTTTGGAAATACTTTGACCGTTTTAAAAATCTTTTATCGCAATGCCCACACCAAAGAATAGAAAAATGGAGACTTTGTAAGATTGTTTACGATTCCTTAGATAGTCCAACAACTGCTTTCTTAGAGTCTATGTGCCAAGGTAAATTCATGGAGAAAGATGAGGACGAAGGATGGGCATTTTTCGAGGAGTTAGCCGAAAGGACTATGTTGTGGGAGTCTACAAGGGAACCTAATAAGTCCAACGAGTCATCTAGCTCATCTAGGGGTTTACATTCGATTACAACCGATGACAAATTAGCTACTCTAACTAGAAAACTCGAAGCCCTAGAAACTAGTAAGGCGCCCTCACAAGTGTCTATGTGCTCAAATTATAATCAAGGTTTTCCAAACTTTCCCGGTTGTGATCAAGTTAATGCGGTGTTTCAACCAACCCCTAGAAATGACCCTTTTGTACCTACATACAATCCCGGGTGGAAGAATCACCCGAATTTCTCGTGGAACGAAGGCCAAAACTACCAATCTTCGTCACCTTCTTTTCAACCTCCTTTTTTTCAAAATCCAAATCAAAACTCATACCCGACTCAAAAATCACGGTCCTAATTATCCAACTCAAGCACCCGCCTACCCTCCCGGCTTTCATGAGTCGGATAAGTGACTAAATTCCTTGGAAAAGAGTCTTGATGCACTTTTAAAATCAACAACTAATTTGGCTCAATCTTAACAAACTTTCATGCAAACCATGACTCAAGATAGGCAAATTTTGAATGCTAGTACTCAATCCATATCTAAGTTAGAGGTTCAAGTGAGTCAATTAGCCAACGCCATGTGTGAGCGAGAGAAGAACAAGTTCCCGAGTCAACCCGAGGTCAATCCTAAATTTCCTCTTAACCAACGACCTCATGAAAATGTGAACGTCGTCATTTCTTTAAGGTCGGGAAACCAAGTTGATAATCAAGTAGGAGCCGAGTCTCCCGAAGACGAAGAAGAGTCAAATGTTGAACCAAACCCTAAACTTGATCATTCAAACCATCTTCCAAATCCCGAGCCTCTCGAGTCATCTAGTCCCACACCATCACCGAGTAAACCTTCGTCTTTAGCAAATCACCTTCAAAATCCATTCCCGAAGAACCTAGTGAACGAGTCTTTAAGCCAAAAGCTCCTTATCCTCAAAGACTCCTCTCAAATAAACAATCGAATCAAAATGGACCAAATTTTGGAAGTTTTCAAACAAGTCAAGATAAACATTCCTCTTTTAGATGCCATTCAACAAGTCCCTTCTTATGCCAAGTGTCTAAAAGATTTGTGTTCTCACAAACGTTCCACCCACGTCCCTAAGAAAGCCTTTTTGACCTCTCATGTTAGTTCAATTCTCTCAAATCAAATTCCCGTGAAATATAAGGATCCCGGTTGTCCTACAATTTCATGTGTCATAGGCAATACTTTTGTGGACAAGGTGTTACTTGACTTAGGTGCTAGTGTGAATCTCCTTCCATTTTTGGTCTATCAAGCCCTAGGTTTAGGCGAACTTACAAAGACGAACATGACATTTCAACTAGCTGATCATTCTGTCAAAATGCCTAAGGGAATAATTGAAGATGTCTTAATTAAGGTTGGTGATTTCATTTTTTCGGTTGATTTTGTTGTCCTCAAGACTCAACCCATCACGAATCCTAAGAACCAAATCCCAATCATTCTAGGATGACCTTTTCTTGCTACATCCAATGCCTTGATTAATTGTAGGGATGGTTCGATGAAACTCACTTTTGGTAATATGACAATTAACCTTAACATCTTTAATGTCGGAAAAGAACCCAATGAGCTTTATGAACAAACAGTAAGGGTTAATCTTGTTGATGACATTGTTAATTGGTCAAACCTTGAGGATAGTGAGATTGAGTCTCTTCTTGTTGAGGATTTTCAAATAAATCATGAAACCAATCGAGAGCTTCATGAGTCGTTTAGGGATATGACCTCGGAAGGGATGTTGAGAGAGTTAGACAACATTTGTTCCAAGTGGGAGTCACCACCCGAGGTTGTTAGTGTTGAGCCCATTGTTAATAATACCGTGGGAATACCTCCTGCAT
The DNA here is from genome assembly GCA_036435485.1 of Saposhnikovia divaricata. Classification (NCBI taxonomy): domain Eukaryota; kingdom Viridiplantae; phylum Streptophyta; class Magnoliopsida; order Apiales; family Apiaceae; genus Saposhnikovia; species Saposhnikovia divaricata. Next base: position 159,493,889 of record CM071600.1, read on the forward strand.
TTGACTCAACTTTGTATCATCCCGAATTTGATCAACAGCCTTTGGGAGAAGATGGACCCTTATCTTATGTCCTTCCTAGTGATTCAGCCCATGACCACACTTTCATTGTCTCTAATTTGCCTAGAGAAAATGAAGAAGCCTTAAGTTGGTTTAGGAAGAACATTAGTGACAATTGTTCTATAAGGTTGAATGATTCCATGTTACTTGAGAAAATCTTTTCTAATCAAAATTTTCAAAAATGTCTTGATATTTTCTCAAAGCTTCACCCCAATTTTCCCACCGGCATCAGCTGATTCAGTTTTATTCCTTTGCCTCCCCTCGTCAAAGATAGGTATGGGGGGAGGAATTGTGTGCGTGAGTCATTTTACTTAGTTGTTTTTCATATTCGTTTGTCTCCGTCATCCCTTGTCAGGTATTATCTCCTCATTCTCCTTTACTCATTTCTCTTGTTTTTGCATACATTAAGGACAATGCATGATTTAGGTATGGGGGAGGTTTTTGTTAACTCGAATAACTTGTAGAAGGGGGGGTTGAATACAAGTTATATAATCGTGCCTGATTTTTGCTTGATTAGATGAACAAGAACAAACAAATGAATCAAACTTTGTTTGTATTAAATAAATAAAATACAAACTCTACCAAAGGTGTACAGTACCTTTAGCAGCTTCTGACAATACAAATCTCTCTTTCTGTTTGTTTTGAACTCTCGAATACAAACCTTATACAGAGCTTCACACGATATGCACTCTAAAATTCACAATTCTCTCTTTTACAATGATATAGAGAGAGTATTTATAATGCTACCTATCAACTAATAACAGAAAGTAATGATCTATACATGACAATGTTCTGCCGTCCAGTTGATAGTTTCAATCAATAGAAAATTCTTTCCTTCATGATATCTTCTTGCTTGTTCTTCAAAACAACGATCCTGTTTTATAGCACTTGCCAATTTCTGTAGCATCCATAATGACATCATCAGTAACACGACTGATATCAGGATTCCACCTTGCATCAGGATTCGACATCCATCAGTATTTGACTGGCGTATCAGGATTTGATCTCTCCTGACATGTAGCCCTTGATGCACTGCTGTTCATGACTAAACTCTACAGATTACTATCTAGCACATATATCCATACAAAGTACTAAATCCTTTATAATATCAGGATTTACAAGAAGTATAAGCAAAATTCTATTCTCAACATCACAACTTATGAATTATTCCTAACAATCTCCCCCTATTTATGCTTTAGAATCTAAAGCATAAATCTAAGTTGTAGATGTCAAAACATTTAACAATACAACCAGAATAGAATTTATGAATTTAAGATCATGAAGTTAAGTACCTCCTTCTTCAGATGTAGACATGTATCTAGTACTTAAAAGAAGGAATTCAACTATTTGATGCTTCTTTTCCATTACCACTTCCATGATGAAATTTACCATTTCTGTCACCCTTAGTTCTTCTCCCAAGTCTGTTTATCTCCCCCAGTCTATTGTTGTTGTTGTCTCTGAATTATCTTTATCTCCCCCTTTTTGACATCAGCAACATTAATTCCAAGAGATTCAGTAACAGAACAAATGAGATTCATCAGAACTGCTTTATTGTCCATAATAGTGACTTGGTTATCTTCAAGAATCTGAAGTCTCGATTGAATATCACTTTGAGATTTCTGAATGTCCTGTAGAATTTCAGAATTGACTTCAATGTTGGAAGTGCTTGTTGTATCTTCAGACTTAGATGCAGAAATAACCTTATCTTCAATCCTTGTAGAAGAAGTTGCCTGTATAGAATGATATTCAAGTAATAATACTTGAGTAGAAGTACAAACATTTTCATCTTTCTGATCTAAAGCTAAAGTATGATCATCCTGTCCTTCACCAGTATTCTGTGTACTAATATCTACAAATCCTGACTCCTCCTTAGATTGATCAGATACTGTTGATGTCTCAATTCTAGCAGATATTGGAAGTACATACAAAGGAATACTAGGATAATTAGGAATATCTTCTGGTACTGGTTAAGTAGAAGTTTGTCTTAGCCTTTCACCTCTTCTGTTGATGATTCCTGCAAGCCTTTCTTTCTGTTTCTGAGCTTTAACTTCTGGCTTTGCATTGTGATGTGCTAAGTCATTCTTCTCATACATCGGGAAAAAAGAATAAGTACCAGCATCCATACCAAGATTTTCAGACCAAGATTCAGGAAAAACCTGATCCTAGAAATCAAACGATGGTGGTTTCCTAATTTTCTCTCCCTCACTATGGAGTTGATCATCTATACCCTCATTCTCACTTTGACTATCTAAAGTCAACACTCTTTCTACCTCTCCTTTTGCCTGGTCAGGAGCCAGCCTCTCTATGTGTGGATCTATGTCCATTTTTTCAAGTGTATCACTCAAATTTGGATAAGTGCTCTCATGACCTACAGAAAAATAGGGGTTAGAAGAAGTTTTACCTGAACTCACATGGAGAGAGGGTTCCTCATATGGCATAGGGCTTGAGGTTTTCTCCAAGGAGTGAGCTGCTATAGTCTCTGAACCCTTACAAACATCTACTTTCTTTCCAGAAACTACTGGCTCCAGTATATCACTTTCAGGATCTACACTAGACTCTGATGTCTTCAGTAATACATCATTAGACACCATAGCTAGTATATCACCGTCTTTAAGTGTTGGTTGTTGAGACACACCCTCAAGGTGGATAGACTTTGAAAGAACAATATTGGTTTGATCTTCAGGAAAATCAATCAAAGTCATTCCTCCCATATCGTAGGGTTTCTCACTTGCAATTTCAGTCATAACAGAAGACCTTTCAGCATTATCAATCACAGTTCCTGAGTCATCCAACCTCTGACTAGATGGTTCTTATGTTGTAGTGATTGTGATCTGATCTATCCTACTATTTACCACTGGTGCAATAGTATCTTCTATTGACTGCTTCCCTCTATCAACTACCTCCTCTTGTTCACCTTGAGTTGAAGCATCTTCAATAATGACATCCTTGTCAAATAAATATGCATGAAGTGATTGAAGTGCAACATGCTTAGGAAGTCCAAATTTCTTGTGCAATTCCTTTCTGACTAATACATAGAAGTACATCTTCATTAAATCAAGTCTTTGATGTAACAGTCCATATTCTCTAGGAAATGAAAGTTTGGGAACTCTTTCAATCAGAAAATCTAGAACAGGCCTGGAAAGCTTCACTTTTAGAGAAATAAGTTCCATAGCCAGTCTATATGTCAATGTTGTTTCCCATGAATTATCAAGATCCAGATCAAATTGACCTGTTGCGTTGGTCAAATTGACCTATTGCGTCAGTTAAATGGCGTAGTACATGTAAGCGTGGCAATAGGTCTATACCTATAGCGTTGGTCAAATTGCCGTTGCTAAAAACCTATAGCGTCGGTTTAAAAGCCATCACAAAAAAATAGATAACCAACGCTTTAAGTCTACATGTGTAGCGTCGGTTATTAGGGGGTGACGCTTTTGTGGTACTTGTTGCGTCGGTGTTCTTAACAACCGACGCTTTTAATTGGAATTTATAGCGTCACATCAGTAAACAACCGACACTATAAGTACTAAAAAAATTGATTTATTGGTATCTATAGCGTCGCCCGGATAAACAACCGACGCTTTTTATTTGTTTCTATAGCGTCGCCTGGACAAACAACCGACGCTATATGTAATAAAAAAACTGATTTTTCAATATTTTATTTTAATCTATTTTTTTAAACCTGCTTTACTTTTAACCTGAACACACATCAACTATAACACAAATTTAACCTGAACTAATACAAAATATAAATTATAACAGAATTTTGATTAAGATAAAATTTAAATTAAAAGTATACAATTGGAATTAAATAGTACATTAATGTTCAAAATACTAAAAAAGTTCCTAATGCAAGTTTACATATCATAACTTAACTAAAAAGTTCAATTGGATGCTTTCTTTAGTCTTCCTTTCCTCCCAGAACCATAGAAATTTGGAGACCTCTGCTAAAAGCTTGATTAAAAGCAACCTTGTTCAGAATTCCGAGATAAATGGGAACAGGATAAAACAAGTACGGGCATGAATATTAACACCGGCATTGCATATTCATATGCTCTCGCCAACTCCATTATCGACTTCCAGAATCCTATCTGCCTCAAACAAGGTTTCTGTTAGGAATAATTCATAAGTTTCGATGTTAAGAATAGAATTTTGTTAATACTTCTTGTATATCCTGATCTTATAAAGGATTTAGCACTTTGTTTAGGATATATGTGTTAAACAGTAATCTGTAGAATTTAGTCGGGAACAGTGCGTCAGAGACTATATGTCAGGAACAGTGTATCGGGGACTACATGTCAGGAACAGAGGAGCAGATCCTGATACATTAAGTCAGATCCTGATCAAATACTGATGGGATAATCAGATCCTGATGCAATGGGAAATCCTGATATCAGTCATGTTACTGATGATGACAGTCGTGTTACTGATGATGTCATTATGGATGCTACAGAAGCTGGCAAGTGCTATAAAACAGGATCTTTGTTTTGGAAAACAAGAAAGAAGATATCGTGAAGGAAACGAATTCTCTATTGATGGAAACTATCAACTGGACGGCAGAATATTGTCATAGATAGATTATAATTCTGTTATTAGTTGATAGGTAGCATTATAAATACTCTCTCTATATCATTGTAAATAGAATGCGTGAGTGACCAAGTGAGTTCGTAAGGTTTGTATTCGAGAGTTCGAAACAAACACAGAGAGAGATTTGTATTGTCAGCAGCTGCTAAAGGTATTGTACACCTTTGGTAGAGTTTGTATTTGATTATTTTAATACAAACAAAGTTTGATTCATTCGTTTATTCTTGTTCAAATAATCAAGCAAAAATCAGACACGATTATATAACTTGTATTCAACCCCCCCTTCTACAAGTTATTCGAGTTAACAATTGGTATCAGAGCAGGTTGATTTCGAATAATCGTAAAGATCTGCAATCATGTCTGGTTACAAGGATGGTAATACTAAGATCCCTATGCTCAAGAGAAACGAATATACTCTATGGGAAGTGAAGATGTTGCATTACTTGGAAGCAACAGATCCTGATTATCTTGACAGAATCAGAGATGGGCCTTTTGTTCCAACAAGGCTTGTTCCTCAAGCAACTGTCGAAGGAAAAGTTGTTCCAGAACATACAGCAGAGAAGCCTAAATCTGAATGGACAGATAGGGAAAAGGAGAACGTTCTTAAGGATGCTAAAGTGAGAAACATACTATTCAACAGTCTTGATTCTGTTCTCACTAACTATGTTCTCTCGTGTAAAACTGCTAAGGAGATATGGGACAATCTAAAGGTTCATTGTGAAGGAACTAAACCTGTCAGGAAGAATATGAGGACAATTCTCATACAACAGTATGAGTACTTTGAATCCAAGTCTGGTGAGTCACTTACTGACACCTTTGATAGGTTTACTAAACTCATCAATGAGATGGCCATGCATGGTAAATATTATGACTTGGAGGATATGAATACTAAGTTCATGAAAGCTCTTCCTGATTTCTACAATGAGAAGATATCTGCAATTGAGGAAGCTAATGATCTTGATGAGATATCATTAGAAGCAGTTTATGGAAAATTGAGAGCTTATGAACTTGACAGGCAGCAGAAAAAGAGCAGGAGTTAAGGAAAGCTGAAAACTGTTGCACTCACTACTCAGTCTGAATCAAAGAAGCTTCCAGAAGAAAAGTCTGAATCTACTGAAAGAGACTTGAGGAAGAAGAAGAGCAAAGAAAGTTCTAAGTCAGAGACTACAGATATAGACTCTGAAGATAATGATTCTGAATCAGAGATGCAAGAACTCTTTGTTATGTTTGCTAAAGCTTTCAAGAAAGGAAGATTCAACAGGAGAAGATTTAGCAAAGGCACTTTTCAGAAGAAAGAGGAGAAGAAGAATGACAAAGGCAAGAGTACAATTATCAAGCTTGATAAAGCCAAGATCAAGTGCTTTAACTACAGTGAGCTTGGACACTTTGCTAGTGAGTGCAAGAAGCCTAGGAATTCAGGGAAGGGTAATGCACTCATGGTCACACAGAAGGATTGGGCAGACTCCAGTGATTCTGAAGATGAATTGGATTATGACAACATTGCATTGATGGCAAGTGCTTCAGACAAGCCTGGATCTCCAAAGAAAACTTCTTCATCTTCTGTTAAGGTATCACTTCACTCTCTTAATTCATTTGATAGCTTAGATTCTGATGATATTAGATCTATTCATGTTGAGTTTAAGAATCTTATAACTAATTTCAAAATTCTTGCTAGTGAAAAAGATGAACTCAAGGCTAAGAATGATGAATTAGTTAGTAGAAATAATTTTCTTGAATCTGAGTTAATTTAAATGGAAGAATATAAGTTAAGTTCTGATAAAGCTAAGCATGATTATGGTGTTATTCTTGAGGCTTATGACTATGTCAGAAAAGAACTAGAGGAAGAGAGAGATGTGATTAAAACCATTAACAATTCTGGTAAAAAGACTCAAGAAATCATTGAAAATCAAATTTTGGGTAAAGTTAATGGTTTAGGTTTTGATAAGGCTAGGCAAGAAGATACTGTAGCTATTGTCAGTGATGGTAGTAAAACTGAAGCTAGCACATCTAAGTATGAAGGTAAGAAGATAGTTTCTGAACCTAAACATGTTAAATTTGTTGATTCTAAAGGTACCCAAGTTGTGCACAAAAGAATCAACAATAGCAATTCAGATGAAAGAGTGTTAGAAAAACCTAAGAATGTAAACATAGGTTTTCTGTCTAAGCTCAGTTGAAACAGAGACTAGAAAGTATTTCAGAGTCTAGCAAGATCTGAAGAAATAGGAATGGAAAAGAAGGCATTAACAAAGAGAATAATTACAAGAATGTACCTGATGCACCTAGGAAGAAATGCTATAAATATGGAAATAATAATCATTTGGCCCTAGACTGCAATCAAAAACCTTCTTGGAAAACTGAGTCCAGATTCCCCAAGACTCAGAGAATTCAATACCAACCACAAGAACCATGTTATCATTGTGGTAGTTTACTTCATTCCATTTATATGTGTAAGGAATATCATGAACTGTATTATGACTATTATTCTCTGAAATCTGAAACTCCTAGTCACAAATAGTTTGTGAAATCTAAGTCTAAGGTTGACTCTGCAACAGGTAAATCAAAAGCAAAATCTTCAAAGCCTGTTGGTTCAAAAGTTAGTAAAAAAGGATCCAATCAAATTTGGGTCCTAAAAAATTCTAACTAGCTACTTTTATTTGCAGGGCATTGGAAAGAAGCATTCAATTATCTTGGACAGTGGATGCTCTAGACATATGACTGGAAAGAAGTCCCTGCTTACAAAGTTTGAGAAGAAAGCTGGCCCAGTAATATCCTTTGGAGATGGCAACAAAGGAGAAACTCTGGGATATGGCTCAATTATTTTGGGGAATGTCATCATAGAAAATGTAGCACTGGTTGAAGGCTTGAAACACACACTTTTAAGCATAAGTCAACTTGGTGATAAGGGTTACCAATCAATCTTTGACAGTAAAGGATGCAAAATCTTGAATATGAAGAATGGAGACATTGTTCTGACGGGTCAGAGACATGGTAACATATATGAAGCCAGCTTGAGTGGCACATCTAAAGGAACTGTCAGATGTCTTTACAACAAGGCATCAAATGATGAAAGCTGGAATTGGCATAAGAAGCTCTCACATCTCAATTTCAAGAAGCTTAATCAACTTGTTAAGCATCATCTGGTGAGAGGCCTACCTCAGGCAAACTATGTGCAAGATGGACTTTGTGATGCTTGTCAGCTTGGAAAACAAAGAAGAACCACTTTCAAGAGCAAGACAGAAAATTCAATTACTGAACCATTTCACATGCTGCATCTTGATTTATTTGGTCCAGTAAACATTATGTCTATCAATAAGAAAAGATATGCTCTAGTTATAGTGGATGACTACACAAGGTTCACATGGGTATTCTTTCTATACAACAAGGATGAAGCTCCTCAGCAAATCATTGAACTTGTCAAGAATATTCAAAATAGCTCTGAGTACAAGGTCAAAGTGCTCAGAAGTGACAATGGTACAGAATTCAAGAATTCTACAATGGAGGAGTATTATGCAGACAGTGGAATTACTCAACAGTTTTCTGCACCTGGAACACCTCAGCAAAATGGTGTAGTAGAAAGAAAGAACAGGAATTCTTATAGAGGCAGCAAGAACCATGCTTGCAGATGCAAAGCTTCCAACCTATTTCTGGGCAGAAGCTATCAACACTGCATGTTTCACTCAAAACTGTACCTTGGTAAATGCTCATGGCAAGACTCCCTATGAGATGATCAAAGGAAAGAAACCAAGTGTGAAATACTTTCACATCTTTGGATGCAAATGCTATGTCCTGAAAGTTCATCCAGAATAACTTGGGAAATTTGAAGCCAAATCGGATGAAACAATCTTTCTAGGGTATTCAACATCAAAAGCCTTCAAAGTATACAATCTCAGAACTCACATTGTTATGGAATCAATTCACGTTGCATTTGATGATAAGAAGTTTGGAATTTTGCAAACTGATGAAAGTCATGACAATCTGGAATTTGAAAATCTTAAGTACTCTGAGATTCCCTCCAGCGATGATAAAGTTTCTCCAGAAGAAATCTCTATTGCTTCTCAAAGGAATGCTACTACTGAGGGGGAGTAATTCAATCAAGGAGAACATAGGACTGATCAGGATCAGACTGGTCATTCAGAATCTACTTCATCAGGAACTGATCCTTCAGAGTCTAATGAAGGAAGATCTGGAATTAGCAGCAGTACTGAATCCACTGATTCTACTGATCAAGGGGGAGCTTTTGAAGGCAGAGAAAGTTCTTCTACAAGAAATACCACTAACTTAGGGGGAGAGTCTAGCAGGAGTAATTTACCACCTGTTAGAAAATGGACAAGGGATCATACCGAGGATTTGATAATTGGTGATCCAAATATTGGTGTTCGAACTAGAAGATCAAGTCAAAATGAATGCTTGTACAGTTGTTTTCTCTCAAAGAATGAACCTAAGAAGGTTGAAGAAGCTTTACAGGATCCTGATTGGGTAATAGCAATGCAGGAAGAATTGAATGAGTTTGAGAGGAACAAAGTTTGGAAACTGGTACCAAGACCTAAAGATAGATCCATTGTTGGTGCTAAATGGGTTTTCAGAAACAAGCTAGATGAATCTGGTATGATTGTAAGAAACAAAGCAAGACTGGTAGCCAAGGGTTATTCTGAGGAAGAAGGAATTGACTATGATGAAACCTTTGCACCTGTAGCAAGATTGGAAGCAATCAGAATGTTTCTTGCATTTGCAGCTCATTCAAAATTCAAGGTATACCAGATGGATGTAAAGAGTGCTTTTCTAAATGGCAAGCTTGATGAGGAAGTGTATGTGGAACAACCACCTGGTTTTGTTGATCCAAAGTTTCCAAATCATGTCCACAAACTTGACAAGGCACTCTATGGACTGAAGCAGGCACCAAGAGCATGGTATGAGACTTTGTCTAAATTTCTTCTTGAAAATGGCTTCAGAAGAGGTACAATTGACAAAACTCTATTCTTTAGAAAGATAAAAGGTGATTTTCTTTTAGTTCAAGTTTATGTTGATGATATTATATTTGGTTCTACTAATGAAAAGTTATGTGCTAAGTTTAGCAAGGTTATGCAGTCTAAATATCAGATGAGCATGATGGGTGAACTAAATTATTTTTTAGGCTTGCAGGTCAAACAGACTGAGACTGGTATTTTCATTAATCAGTCAAAGTATATCAAAGATCTTTTAAAAAGGTTTGACTTTCAAAATTGTGCAGTTGCAAAGACACCCATGGCAACAGCCACTAAGTTAGACTCTGATCCTAAGGGAAAGAGTGTTGATAACACTAGCTATAGAGGCATGATAGGTTCATTGTTATATTTAACTGCAAGTAGACCAGATATAATGTTCTCTACCTGTTTATGTGCTAGATTCCAAAGTGATCCTAAGGAATCTCATTTAATTGCTGTGAAGAGAATTTTTAGATATCTCCCTAATTGGCTATTCAGACTCTGATTATGCAGGGTGTAAAATAGACTTGGGAAACAGATTGATTTCTTGGGAAAGCAAGAAGCAGCAATCAGTTTCAACCTCAACTGCAGAAGCTGAATACATTGCAGCTGGCAGTTGTTGTGCTCAACTCCTTTGGATAAGAAATCAGTTGATGGATTATGGTATGACACTTAGTAATATTCCTATGTTTTGTGATAATACTAGTGCTATCAAAATTGCAGAAAATCCAGTTCAACATTCAAGGACTAAGCACATTGATGTCAGGTATCATTTTATTAGAGAACATATTGAAAATGGTACTGTGGAACTTCATTTTGTTCCTAGTGACAGACAGCTTACAGATATTCTAACTAAACCACTTGATGAGGCCACATTCATTAGATTGGTTAGTGAGTTAGGAATGTTAAATTTTTAGATCTTTAACATCTGCACAAGTAGCAAGGTATGTTGTTTCAGCTTATAGACTTGATATTTTATCAGGATCTATACTTGATTGATAAATGCTTAAGTTGTAACACTTTACTTTGATAAATTACAGTATGATAGACTTGGTAATAAACATCAGGATTGCTATCAGTATGCTGACGTCATCAGTATTGACATCAGGATTGTATCGTCAGTATCAGGATTGTGAAATTTGTGTGTCTTACTGTTCCAAATTCTGAAGTTCATGTTATTTGGTGGTTCAATTCTGAGTTTTGTTAAGTCTATGTTAGCAAGTTTTATTACATACATACTGATAATTTATATCATTATTCATGACAGTCAATAAACAACGATAGACAAGTAGATATTAAGAAAACTTGTATTTTCATTAATCAAAAGCATTACATACATGAAAATGAATTACAATTCTTCTTTTTGTCTAACTATTACTGATAATTCTATTCTTGTCTAAAGTTGTTGCTGCTTCAATCCTCAACGATCGACTTCAGGACAAGGAGCATCTCAAGAATGAATTCCTTGTCTGGGCGACTTGAATGAGAGCAGCTGACTCATCTTCATGCTTATTGAAGAAGATGAATAGCATCTCCATCAAGATCAACCTCAGACTCTTCACCAAATTCTTCATCCTCAAGGAGTGAAGAGATTAGAGGAGGATTGTATCCAACTGGTAGATGTTTTAGAGGAGATTTGTGGAAATCATCTGGGTTAAGATTAACCATATTTGACTTGATGAGAAAAGTTATCTCTTCTAAGAGATAGTTCACTTGCTCCTGATCAACAAGAGTAAAGAACTTCTCAGTGGTAATGAACCAAAAACTAGGGTTCATATGAAGTTTTGGGTTGAAAGCCATGATGGAAAGAGAAAAGAATGAAAAGGTTTTGGAGAATGGCATAAGACATCGGTTTCTTTTATAGAAAGACGTGGGAAGCTGAACAGTCATTTGGGAGATATCAATGCATTCAAGCATAATTATGTGTGACTGTATTTTTTGTATTTTCAAGAAATACTGAATGAATTTAACCAATTGATTTTGTTATTTCTTTTTCAGGTAAAAGAAAATGCCATGTGGAAACTCTATTTAGTCTCTCGAATCAGGATGATATTGATCAGGAATACGAGTGTGTTCACATCAGGATTAGTAATTCTTTTTATTCAAAAATCACATTGAATTGTGTGATTATTCTGATGAGTAGATCACATCAGGAAGAGGAAACTGATCAGTATTGATTTTTATCTTGTTTTTACCTTGACTTATTTACTTGAAATCATTTTTGGATTTTATTTTCCAAAAGTCATGGGTAACTGCATTTTTCGGGGACTGACACCTGTCAACCTACGTGTCATCGTGGGATAATGGGTCTGAAGAATTTTTGAAATATAATTATTTTGACACTCTAATCGTGTAATTGCTTTCACTAATTTCATTCTCTAAAGCAAAAACACTCTCGAGTTCTCAAAATCACTAATCAATTTCAAAGATTTCTTAAGTTTTTTTCAGATCAAAATGGCAACTCAAAGAAGACTACCCAAATCAGTAGCTTTCAAGTTTAGTGACTTTGATTTTATGATGAACAATCATGTTGCAGCTATCACCAACAAGGAAGGGGTGTCAACTGATTTTCACCCGATAGTGGACTTTATGGCGAAAGGACCATTAAGCTATGCCTTGACCGAATCTCCACAAATTAATCAAGTAGCTGTTTCACAAGCTTGGGAGAATGCTGAGGTAATTGATTGTACTCAGAGTCAATCAGGTAAGATTGTTCTACACTTAGGACAAGACTCATTTGATCTTACTGAATCTGTTATTAATTCAGTACTTTGCTTACAAATTTTGAAAATGTACCATCTAATGATGATGTGAGAACTATGTTATCTAAATTAGGTTATGATGGACCTCTAGATAACATGAGCCAGTTAAATAGATCTTTTCTTAGAAAAGAATGGTCTTTCTTCTTTGATCAAATGCTTTACTGGTAAATGTAGTTCTTTTCAACAAATTACAGCTGTTACATCACATATTGCATATGCTTTGCTTTATAACAGAGTAATTAATTTTGGTCACATTATCTTAAGTCAGATGTGTATAAAACTTTGGTCAAGAGATCATGACAGGAATATGGTTTATTATCACAGATTCATGCAACTGTTTATTAACCATTTCATTCCTGATGTTGAAGCTAGATTTGGTAGAAAGTATTGTGTTTCTTCTTATGTACAGCAAAAGAGAATTTTCTCTGACATTACAAAGAAGGACAGTGAAAAGAATCTAGATGAAATACCTGCTTTACACTATCCAAATCATGTTCAGGTACTTCTAAGAACTCATCTTCCTACTATCTATAATTCTTCTTTCTTTGGTGGTGAAATGACTCAGGAATCTCAATTGGAGGAGAAACCCCCTGTGTCTACCCAAGTAGCCAAAAACATTACAGTCTCTGAAACAATTCTAGAACCAAATTTTGATCCACAGCCTATTGTTTCAAAGAAGCCAACCTCTGGTGTTTCTCAAAAGACATCAATTGTAAGGAAGAGAAGATTTGTTATTTCAAGTAGTAGTTCTAGTGAAGATGATGATAATATATCTCTTGCTGAGAGAGCAGAATTGAAGGCTGCAATTCAACTTTCTAAGCTAGGACAAAGAGATTGAACACCTAGTCACAGCCAGGCTGCAGTCTCTCAAAAGGCTGTAGTTCTTAAAAAGGGAAAACAGATACTGGATACTGTTCGCACAAAATACACGCAAGCGCACGTGGACAACAAGTAATATAAAAGCAAGTAAGATTCGTTCCCACAGAAATTGTATATTTCGGTTTATGCGTCTAAGCAACAATGTTTGATTATCATTCAATGCTAAGACAAAGGACAAATTGGGTTTTGATTTTATTTTATGCTAATCAAATTTACTAATTACTAAAAGAGAATGATTTAATTTATGAATAGAAACATAGGGTCCTAACTTCATTAAATACGTCCATTAGAGATCATGCCTTTACTCGATTTGTATGGTGGTTACGATAACTAATCGGACAACACGGAATAAGTATACGCTACCTTTCAGTACACGCACACCAATCTACACAATATCCACAAAAGATAGAAATCATGCAGGCACCAATTAGGTCTAGACTCTATATGTCTATAGAATTTGAAAACCTAAAGGTTGAAGAGCAAGTTATCCATAAGGATTACATAAGATAGTATGAGATGGTTAAAATCACACCACTAATCATGAAATCAATCACGAACATATGCTAGCATGGTAAGTTCTAAATCTAGAGATCCACTGTCGCTTCACTAAAGATTAACAAGATAGATGTTCGCGACACATCTATTTAATTAATTCACAACCATGCAAGGATATCGCAAATCACCACATGTATATCAATTAGGCATTCACTACTAATTTCTGTAAATAAATTCGTTAGGACCCCATGACGGTGATTAGTTCATAGTTGAACCGTTCATCATCATGGGGTTCGATGAAAATATGCTAATACACATGACTAGAATGAAGAAAAGAATAATATTAATTAATAAGGGTTTAGGAACAAATCCGAAGAATGCCAAGTTACAAAAGATAGGTAGATCTTGATCCGTTGCTTGTCACGAACAATTGATCGTTCACTCCTTAATGTTAACAAAATAAAACCCTACGTCCTGATTACAATGATAACCAGAGTTTTTATAGGCCCTAAAAACCAGATCATACAAGGAAACAACTCAGAATTGCATTAACATTCGAAAAGGGCAAAACTGTAAAATTTTCCAGAATTCAGGCTGAGCGGCCGCCTGAAATCTTGAGCTGCCGCCTGGACAATTCCCCCTGAGCGGCCGCCTGGGAGCTTGAGCGCCCGCCCGGACAACTTCCTGGAATTTCTGATTTTCATGGTAATTGTTGTTCCTTGCTTCGTTTTCCCTCGCTCTTCTGGAAACCTTCTTAAGCAAACACCTTGGGCCTATATCCAACATAACATCTTCAATTACCAACTCCGATCCTGAGATCAAAATCCTGCACATTTCCACTAGAAACTAATCAAAACACGACATACTTGAGGCCAAAACTATCAATTCAAGCCGTCATAAGACGTTCTAAGTAGATATAAAATCCACTTATCACACCCCCAAACTTGAACCGATGCTTGCCCTCAAGCATAAACAATATACAAACTAGCTAGTACCACTTCCGTAGGTGATCACGGTTGCATTTGGCATATGCAACAAGCCCTTTAAACCCCTAGGCAGCCCTAGTGGACGAGTAAGGTCTCGTGAGGGCCTATAGTGAATGTACCCACAAAATACAACTGACACAAACGACTCAACAATGCAATGCATGAATGCAACTAATATGAAAATGCAAGGACCCCCTTTAGACTAACCAAAACCAACCAACAGGCAAACATCTCAAGAAGTGCAATACGTCCAAACAGAGCTCGACTAAATCCCCGTATATTAACTCTACATGATCAGAAACGTGCGTATGTGCTATGCTCATCAGTTATACTCCCAGACAAGATCAAAAATCATACTAATACTTTGTCAAGACAATCGCAAGTTTATAAACAGAATAGGCGCTAAACACTTCATAACTTCGAAACACCTCCACCTTCATCTGAGTTAGACAAGAATTCATGCTTTTATTTCTAACTATGACTCATAATATACAGACATGCTTATTTAACCGTGCAATGGATGAGACCCCAAAAGGCTTATACAATAATACCCATGTAGCGAGCGTTAGGTCAGTGGATCCCAGACTATAAAAGCCTTAGGTCACTAGGCACAAGTCCCCTCGTACTTAATAGCTCGAGTATTAAAGAGCTCACCCTGGTTAAATTTGCATTTATAATAACTCTTTTTTTTTTCTTTTCAATTGTTCTCTTTGCTTTTTTTTTCTTTTCTTTCTTTCTTTTTTATTTATTTTTCCTATATGCCATCTGGAGTGAGAATTCTCATCTCCAACCCTAGACTACTCATAGCAAATATGAGCGGCTTCGCCTTTGACGCCTAACATTTATTAACATTAAATACAATGACGCATGAAATCCTTGTGTTCCCCCAAACTTAGACTTTGGTGTTCTAGGCCATCAAGGGAATAAAGAAAATTCTAGACATAAACAATTGATTAATCTCAAAACAAACGAACCAGCATAACTTCAACCTAGTCCAAGAGCAACCTAATGAGACTTTTGTAAAATTTCTTTTCCTGAAGCATGTAGTCAATTTCATAGAGACTATAAATCATCCCTCTATTCATCAATACCACACTCAAATTAACATCGACCTATCAATCAGAATCAGCTCGTCCTAAGGGATCATGAAAATGCATGTAATGCAACTAAGTGGACTCACATACAATATACGACACATGCAACAGAATGCTCTATATGACAGATATTATGCATGCTACTACTTCTACACATACAAATATGATGCAATATGACATTCTATATGAAAACAGACAACATTACAAAAACTTGTTATCTCCCCCCAAACTTAAAATCTGCCATGCCCTCATGGAAGAAAGTACAAGGGTTAGCAAACATACCTAGAACTCAGCTGAATCATCATCATCCCCTTCCTCATCTGAATCAGGGGGAGGGTAGACAGTGCGAGCACCATAAACAGGCCACTGAGCGGAAATACCTGCTGAGATCAAAGCAGAAGTCATATCCTCCGAATATTGACGGTTGCTCTCATGCATAGCGTCAATGCGCCTATTCAAGCGACGGAACTGAGCTTCCATAAATCCAACTGACAACGCATCACCATGAGACGAACTAGCGCGAGCTCGCGGAACCCTAGGAGCCTGCGGCACTCGTGGTGGCATACCGCCTCGCTCAGCCGCAGTAATAATGTAGCCTAACCCACGGCCATGGGGAACGCCGCCTGGCCATTCCACCATCCGCTCAATAAGGGCGTCATCAATAGCCCCCAACGGCATCAACACCGGCTCGTCCTCATCCCACCTCACACCAACTGCCCGACATAACTCAGTAACTAGAGAAGGATGAGGAATCGACATTGTGGCCCCCGAACGTAAAAACCTGATAATATTCTGATGAATGATGTGACCCAAGTCAATGTAATGTCCATTAATAATAGCCCAGAGCAGAATGGCTCTCTCAACTATCACATCATGAGAATGAGATGATGGTGAAATAGACGCACATACAAACAGATTCCAAGCCCTAGCATAGCGGTTCAAAGCCGAAGATGGAAACGAACGAAGCTCATTAGTCCCGGCCCTAGTCTTCCAAACGGTGCCCGGAACACACAACTGCTCCACAATATCCTGAAGATCCACATCGGCCTTGGTCTTATGCGTCCAATCCTCAACCCGTCTTCCTCTATTCGGTTGCAGCAAGACTTGACGAATCGCACCTGGAGTATAATCAACAGTCAACCCCCGAACCACTGAGTACCCATTCGTCTCCCCCTTAGCATTAGCGTAAAATTCTCGAACTATGCTCAACGGGGCTGCTGTTGGAGATTCACAAAACGGTGCCCAGCCCAACTCCTCTACCAAAGCACGCAACTCCCCTGCCTGAAACGGCAAGAATCCCCTCTCTCTAATCACCGTCCTTGTCATTAACCTATTATATTCACTTTGAGCCTCCGGTGATATAAACTTCTCAACCTCCCCCAAACTTGAATCTGAACCCGAGGAGGGGTGATTACTACTGCTCCCCGCACCCCTCTCAACAACCCTTTGACGCTTTGGTGCCATGATCAATTAACAAAATAACTCTCAATTTCACAATCACCAATGAAGATAACAAATCCACAACTAACCCCCAATTGGCAAATTCACAATTCGTATGTAATGAAATTAATCAATAATGAGAAAAGAAAGTTACCCACACGAATCCGAGAGGTGAATTGCTTTAAAAACTTCCCCAATTTGAGTGAAAATCCTTGTTGCTAGGGTTAGGGTTAAGCAAGATGAGTTTAGATAGGGTGGAGTGTATGTATATATATATGGAAGATAAATGGAGAGATATGAGATGGGATTGTAATCTAGGGGTGAATTAGGGTTAGGGAAGATATATGAGGGCAATAGGGAGTAGGGAATGAACCTAGACCTAAAATATGAGGTTGGGAGAGGTTTTAAAACACAAAAACGTGGGGGATAAAAAACTGACCAGGGGGTTGCTCGAGCGGCCGCCCAGAACAGCTTGAGCGCCCGCCCAGAACTGACAGTAGGAAGCTTGAGCGGTCGCCCAGCCTGGCGCGCGCCCGCCCAGCCTGCGCACTGATTTTTTTTTTTTTTTTTTGAATGAAAGAACAACACTACAACGTATCCTCGCGTGGGTTGCCTCCCACGAAGCGCTCTTTTACCGTCACTAGCTTGACTTGATTCGCGGACGTTACGTTTCCGTCAAAACGACGGATTCCGTTTCACGGTTCAATGGATCCCCGATATGATAATGTTTCAAACGCTGTCCATTCACCTTAAACGCCAACTCAGGTGATTTCTCAAAAATTTCAACCGCTCCATGCGGGAATGCGGTTTTCACAGTGAACGGCCCCGACCACCTTGACTTGAGCTTCCCCGGAAAGAGTTTGAGACGGGAATTATACAGCAAGACTAGTTGACCAGGAACAAAAGTCTTCTGAATCAACCTTTTGTCGTGCCACCTCTTAACTTTCTCCTTATAAATCTTGTGGTTCTCGTAGGCCTGCGAGCGGAACTCTTCTAACTCATTCAGCTGTAGTAACCGTTTATCACCAGCAGCTTTAGTATCAAGATTCAACTTCTTTATTGCCCAAAGTGCTTTATGCTCTAGCTCAACCGGCAAATGACATGCCTTGCCAAACACCAGCTGATACGGTGACATTCCCAACGGTGTTTTATAAGCCGTTCTGTAAGCCCAAACAGCTTCGTCTAACTTCATCGACCAGTCTTTCCTTGACGGATTCACGACCTTCTCTAGAATCCTCTTGATTTCACGGTTAGATACCTCCGCTTGACCGTTTGTCTGAGGATGATAAGCAGTTGCAACACGATGTGTTACCTTGTACTTAGCCAACAATGCAGTGAACTGACGATTGCAGAAATGAGTTCCCTCATCACTAATAATAGCTCGCGGAGTTCCAAAACGCGTAAAGATTTGCTTATGAAGAAAATTCAACACAACCTTAGCATCGTTGGTTTGTAAGGCTTTCACCTCAACCCATTTCGAGACATAGTCTACAGCTAGAAGGATGTACTGATTATTACATGAAGACACAAATGGACCCATGAAGTCGATACCCCACACATCAAAGATTTCTACCTCGAGAAGCATGTTAAGAGGCATCTCATTCCTCCGAGAGATATTCCCCACTCTTTGACACCGATCACACCTCAAAACGAACTGGTGAGCATCCTTAAACACTGTAGGCCAATAGAACCCTGCTTGAAGAACACGAGCTGCTGTTTTCTCCCCTCCATAGTGACCCCCATACACAGTGGAGTGACACTCTGTCAATACATCTTCTGTTTCACCATATGGAATACACCGTCTGATAATCTGATCAACGCCTTGTTTAAACAAATACGGCTCATCCCAATGATACCACTTCACATCATGTAAGAACTTCTTCTTCTGAGCATATGACAAGTCCGGAGGAATAATACCACTAACAAGATAATTTACAAAATCTGCAAACCATGGCTCCTCTTCTTGTATCCTGAAAAGTTGTTCATCGGGAAAAAATTCGTTAATCACAGATTCAGACTGTACATTCTTACCGTGCTCCTCTAACCTCGAAAGATGATCCGCCACCTGGTTCTCGGTTCCTTTTCTGTCTTTAATCTCCACATCAAATTCTTGAAGCAATAGAATCCATCGGATCAATCTCGGCTTTGAATCCTTCTTTGACATTAAATACCGGATGGCTGCATGATCTGTGTACACAATTACCTTCGTTCCAAGCAGATAGGCTCGAAACTTCTCAAAAGCGTAGACCACCGCCAAAAGTTCCTTTTCTGTCGTGGTGTAATTCAATTGAGCGTCATTGAGGGTTTTACTGGCATAATAAACCACAAGAAACATTTTCTCCTTCCGTTGCCCAAGAACAGCACCAACGGCAAAGTCACTCGCATCACACATTAGTTCAAAAGGCTGGCTCCAGTCAGGTGCAGTGATCACAGGTGCAGTAATCAACTTTGTCTTCAATAGCTCAAAAGCAGCTAGACAGGCTTCGTCCATTTTGAAAGGAACATCCTTTTCTAACAGATTGCACAGAGGTTTAGAAATTTTCGAGAAATCCTTGATAAAGCGACGATAGAAACCAGCATGTCCCAAAAAGCTGCGAATCCCCCTCACAGAGATAGGTGGAGGTAGATTTTCAATAGTAGAAATTTTTGCTCTATCCACCTCAAGTCCTTTATTAGAAACCTTGTGCCCCAGGATGATTCCTTCCTGCACCATAAAATGACATTTTTCCCAATTCAACACCAGATTAGTCTCTACACATCTTTTCAACACCAGACTCAGATTGTACAAACATGCTTCATATGAAGATCCAAATACTGAAAAGTCATCCATAAAGACTTCGACATTAATACCAATCATGTCGGAAAATATAGCCATCATACATCTCTGAAACGTGGCTGGGGCACCACAAAGTCCGAAGGAGACTCGTCTGAATGCAAAGGTGCCGAACGGACATGTGAAGGTAGTCTTCTCTTGATCTTCAGGTGCGATGCAAATTTGATTGTAGCCAGAATACCCATCAAGGAGGCAATAGTACTCATGACCAGCCAACCTGTCTAACATCTGATCGATGAATGGCAGAGGGAAGTGATCCTTGCGAGTAGCCTTATTCAGCTTGCGATAATCCATACAGACTCTCCACCCAGTGACGGTGCGCGTTGGAATCAGCTCATTTTTCTCATTGGTAACCACGGTCATCCCCCCTTTCTTAGGTACACATTGAATTGGACTCACCCAAGAACTGTCTGAAATCGGGTAGATAATACCCGCATCAAGCCACTTCAGAATTTCTTTCTTCACTACCTCCTTCATTATCGGATTGAGACGACGCTGATGTTCCACCGTTGGCTTATATCCTTCCTCTAGCAGAATTTTATGCATGCAATAAGAAGGGCTGATTCCCTTTATATCTGCTATGGTCCAGCCAATGGCGGCTTTGAACTCCCTCAAAATCCTTAAGAGCTTTTCCTCTTCACTTCCTGACAAGTTAGAGGCAATAATAACAGGTAAAGAAGATGCTTCACCTAAAAATGCATACCTCAAGTGGTCCGGCAGTGGCTTAAGTTCAAGTGTCGGAGCTTCCTCAATAGATGGTTTGAGACGAGCTTGTGATTTTTTTAACTCTTCTAGCCCAAGAGACTCGATTGGCAACTTAAAGCTTTTCCTCCACGGAGTTGCCTTCAACAATTGAAGCTGCTCTATTCCTTCTTCGTCTTCCATAGTAGACTCACTTGTCAAAACTCTTTCCAACGGATCAGACATCAACAACTGACCGACTTCCGTCTTTACTGAAGATTCTACCCAATCCATCTGAAAGCATTCTTCCTCGTCTGAGGGCAGTTTCATTGCCTTAAACACATTGAAGGTGATAATCTGATCTTGAACCCTCATTGTAAGCTCTCCCTTTTGTACATCAATCAAAGTACGGCCGGTCGCTAGAAAAGGCCTTCCCAAGATTATGGGAATCTTCTTGTCTTCCTCAAAATCAAGAATCACAAAATCGGCCGGAAAGATAAGCTTATCAACCTTGACCAAGACATCTTCAACTACACCCCTCGGGTATGTAATAGAACGATCAGCCAACTGCAAAGACATATTGGTAGGTCTCGGTTCCGGCAAACCCAGTTGTAAGAAAACCGACAAGGGCATAAGATTAATGCTGGCACCCAAATCACATAAACATCTGTCGAAAGACAGATTTCCGATGGTGCATGGAATAGTGAAACTCCCTGGATCTTTTAGCTTTGGTGGCAATTTCTGTTGCAGAACGGCACTACACTCTTCTGTCAGTGCTACAGTGTCCAACTCCTCGAGTTTGAGCTTCCTGGAGAGAATTCCCTTCATAAACCTCGCATAGCTGGGCATTTGTTCCAGTGCTTCCGCAAAAGGAATGTTGATTTGAAGTTTCTTAAACACCTCGAGAAACCTGGCAAACTGCCTATCATATTTTTGTTTTTTCAATCTGCCTGGATATGGAGGTGGTGGAAAGATTTTCGTATTCTCCGTAGACTTCTTTGCAAGAACTGTCTCGTCCAGATTTTTCGGCTGCACAACCTCACTAACCAACTGCTCAACTGCTGTATCCGATTGCTTTTGTACCTCTTCTTCTTCTTCAACAACTGGCTTCGAATTGCTTGTCACCTTACCGGATCTCAAGGTGACAGCTTTCACATGCTCTTTACCATCTCTCTTTCCTGGGTTAGCCTCAGTGTCACTAGGAAGAGTTCCTGCCGGTCTGTTTAGCAGGGCACTAGCAAGTTGACCGAGCTGATTTTCCATTATCTTCAGAGATGCCCCTTGACTCTTCACTGCCATCCGCAATTCTTCCAGTTCAGCTTTTTCATTAGGATATTGACCACTATTCCCCTGAGATTGCTGTTAGAAACCTGGTGGCTGAAATTGTTGCTTAGGCTGATACTGCTGATACTGCTGCTGAAATCCTTGATTGAATGGCCTAGATGCAGGATGTTGCCCTTGATTTTGCTGATATTGTTGTTGTTGTTGAAAACCGCCCTGATTGTTACTCCAGCTAAAGTTTGGATGATTGCGGTTATTCGGATGATAAGTAGCTGGCACTGGCTGCTGCGGCCTCTGATAATTACTCACGAACTGTGCTGATTCAGAAGAAATCGCACATTGAGTTGTATCATGTGCGCCCGCACACAACTCACATACACTAGCAACCTGCTGTAAGCCGTAATTAGACAACGAATCCACCTTCATAGCCAAGGCTTGCAATTGAGCTGTAATAGCTGTCGCTGCATCCACTTCCAGAACACCTGCTACCTTACCTTGAGACAACCTCTGAGTAGGATTTTGATATTCGTTGGCAGCCATCATCTCAATAAGTTCATAAGCCTCATCATAGCCCTTTGCCCATAGAGCTCCACCAGATGCTGCGTCTAACAAGGGTCTCGACTGAGCACCCAACCCATTATAAAAGCAATTTATCACCATCCAGTCGGGCATCCCATGGTGTGGGCATTTCCTGAGCATCTCCTTATACCTTTCCCATGCCTCGCATAGAGATTCTCCAGATTGTTGCGAAAACTGAGTAATGGCATTCCTGATAGCTGCTGTTTTAGCCATAGGGAAGAATTTCGTGAGAAATTTCTGAGCAAGGTCTTCCCATGTTATAATCGATCCAGCTGGTAGAGAATGTAACCAGCTCTTAGCTTTATCCCTCAGAGAGAATGGGAAAAGCCTCAGCTTCACAGCATCTTCTGACACACCATTTGTTTTGAAGGTATCACAGATTTCAATAAAACTGCGAATGTGCATGTTTGGATCTTCAGTAGGAGCACCTCCAAACTGCACTGAGTTCTGTACCATCTGAATCGTGCCTGGTTTGATCTCAAAAGTATTAGCTGCGATCGCCGGCCTGACAATGCTAGATGCAATGTCATTGATCTTAGGCTGAGAGAAGTCTTTCAATGGCTTTGGCTCTGCCATCTCTAAAGTTTCAAGTTCTTCTTCTGTTCGGTCCTCTTCTCTATATTTGTTTTCCAGCTTTTCTTGGAGAGTTTTCGAACGCGTTCGCATACACGCTCAAGTACCTGAATTTCAAAGAATCAACAAGGAAACAATTAGTAACCAATCCGAGTCAGTGAACTTTAACGACCACTGATGTCAAACACATAAACTATAACAATTCCCCGGCAGCGGCGCCAAAAACTTGTTCGCACAAAATACACGCAAGCGCACGTGGACAACAAGTAATATAAAAGCAAGTAAGATTCGTTCCCACAGAAATTGTATATTTCGGTTTATGCGTCTAAGCAACAATGTTTGATTATCATTCAATGCTAAGACAAAGGACAAATTGGGTTTTGATTTTATTTTATGCTAATCAAATTTACTAATTACTAAAAGAGAATGATTTAATTTATGAATAGAAACATAGGGTCCTAACTTCATTAAATACGTCCATTAGAGATCATGCCTTTACTCGATTTGTATGGTGGTTACGATAACTAATCGGACAACACGGAATAAGTATACGCTACCTTTCAGTACACGCACACCAATCTACACAATATCCACAAAAGATAGAAATCATGCAGGCACCAATTAGGTCTAGACTCTATATGTCTATAGAATTTGAAAACCTAAAGGTTGAAGAGCAAGTTATCCATAAGGATTACATAAGATAGTATGAGATGGTTAAAATCACACCACTAATCATGAAATCAATCACGAACATATGCTAGCATGGTAAGTTCTAAATCTAGAGATCCACTGTCGCTTCACTAAAGATTAACAAGATAGATGTTCGCGACGCATCTATTTAATTAATTCACAACCATGCAAGGATATCGCAAATCACCACATGTATATCAATTAGGCATTCACTACTAATTTCTGTAAATAAATTCGTTAGGACCCCATGACGGTGATTAGTTCATAGTTGAACCGTTCATCATCATGGGGTTCGATGAAAATATGCTAATACACATGACTAGAATGAAGAAAAGAATAATATTAATTAATAAGGGTTTAGGAACAAATCCGAAGAATGCCAAGTTACAAAAGATAGGTAGATCTTGATCCGTTGCTTGTCACGAACAATTGATCGTTCACTCCTTAATGTTAACAAAATAAAACCCTACGTCCTGATTACAATGATAACCAGAGTTTTTATAGGCCCTAAAAACCAGATCATACAAGGAAACAACTCAGAATTGCATTAACATTCGAAAAGGGCAAAACTGTAAAATTTTCCAGAATTCAGGCTGAGCGGCCGCCTGAAATCTTGAGCTGCCGCCTGGACAATTCCCCCTGAGCGGCCGCCTGGGAGCTTGAGCGCCCGCCCGGACAACTTCCTGGAATTTCTGATTTTCATGGTAATTGTTGTTCCTTGCTTCGTTTTCCCTCGCTCTTCTGGAAACCTTCTTAAGCAAACACCTTGGGCCTATATCCAACATAACATCTTCAATTACCAACTCCGATCCTGAGATCAAAATCCTGCACATTTCCACTAGAAACTAATCAAAACACGACATACTTGAGGCCAAAACTATCAATTCAAGCCGTCATAAGACGTTCTAAGTAGATATAAAATCCACTTATCAGATACTGTCTCTCAAAAGACTGTGTCTATTGAAAGAGGATCTCATCCCAAGATCACTTCTATGTCTACACCTCTTGAGTCTTCTCAAGACAAATCTGTTGCTCACTATACTAGGAGAACAAGGAGAAAGATTCATTTGTCACCTACACACACAGTGTCAAGTTCAACTAACATTATGCAGGTCTCTACAAATAATGCTATATCCATGTCAGTATCTGGCAAAAGAGATCTGGATCTTGATTCTTCATGGGAAACTACATTGACATACAGACTGCTATGGAACTTATTTCTCTGAAAGTGAAGCTTTCCAAGCCTGTTCTAGATTTTTTGATTGAAAGAGTTCCCAAACTTTCATTTCCTGAAGAATATGGACTGTTACATCAAAGGCTTGATTTAATGAAGACATACTTCTATGTATCAGTCAGAAAGGAGTTACACAAGAAATTTGGACTTCCTAAGCATGTTGCACTTCAATCACTTCATGCATATTTATTCGATGAGGATGTCATTGTTGAAGATGCTTCAGCTCAAGGTGAACAAGAGGAGGTAGTTGATAGAGGGAAGCAGTCAACAGAAGATACTATTGCGCCAGTGGTAAATAGTAGAATAGATCATATCACAGTCACTGCAACACAAGAACCATCTAGTCAGAGGTTGGATGACTCAGGAACTGTGATTGATGATGCTGAAAGGTCTTCTGTGATGACTCAAATTGCAAGTGAGAAACCCTATGATATGGGAGGAATGACTTTGACATCCACCTTGAGGGTGTGTCTCAGCAACCAACACTTAAAGACGATGGCATATTAGCTATGTTATCTAATGAAGTATTACTGAAGACATCAGAGTCTAGTATAAAACCTGAAAGTGGTATTATAACGACCTAGAAAATTTCGATTTTTAATAATATTTATTTATTATAAATTATAAATTATATTATGTGAATATTGTTGTAAAGGTGAAATGTGTGTGAGATGCTGTTTATGTGATTATTTGATGATTTGGGTAAGCTGTGAAGATTGGTGTATTTTTATTTTTATTTTTGATGATTTAAATATATTTAAATCATACATAATTGATCTTCTAAAAATTTTATAAAATTATCGGAGGGATTAAAAATCATGAAATCTTTTGAAATATTTCCTTTATATATTTATTGAGTTTTTAAAATTGTTGGGTGGATTAATTTGGGAGTATTAGTATTTTAAAATGATTTTAAGAGTTTTAATTTTATGAAAAGGGTCAAAACTTGTAAAATTCATATTTAATTCATTTTTGATCCGAAAAATATTTTAAAAATGCCTGGAGAGAGGTAATTTTGTGTTTTAAATATATATGCGAGAATTTTTATTTTTAAACCCATTGCATTTTAAAAATTAGATTTTTGGATTTGTTTTGATAACATTTTTATTTAATGTATGTAAATAGAAATGGGGAATAAAATGGATATTGGGCCAAGCCCAATATACACAAACACGCAGCAAATACACAGATCGGGGAAGGGGAAAGAAAGAGGGATAAAATTAGGGTTTGAAGAAATTGGGGTTTTTCAATTTGGGGTTGATTGTTGAATCAACTGGAAAGCTTATACATATATATACACGTGTGTGTGTATATAATCGGGGGTGTATGTTTGTGTGAGTCATGAGTGTGTGCTATGGTGGGTGTGTAAGACGCGCATGAGATATCACTGGTGAGGGGCGGCGCCGGGGCGGCGATGGTGGCCGGCAGGACCGCAGTCGCGGTGGGGGAAAGAAGAAGAAGGGGGAAGGGGCTGTACTACTGTGGTGGCAGTGGTGATGCAGGAGAGAGAGAGAGAGAGAGAGAGAGAGAGAGAGAGAGAGAGAGAGAGAGAGAGAGAGAGGAAGAAAGATTTTGGGGAAGAGTGAATCGAAAAGGTATTCCCTTTTCGTTTATTTTATTATTTTCCGATGTAATTATTTAATTCTCATTTTAGATTAAATTATGATAATATTGTTGTAATTAAATTATATTTAGTTGCGATATTATTGTTTTAATTTTCGTATTAAATTAGTTGTAAATTTCGATATAGTTAATTGTTGTAAATTAATTTGTTTTAAATTGAGAAATTGTATTTTTATATTTTCGTGGGTTATTCGAATAGCATAAGTGTTAATTAAAATTGTTGTGATTAAATTAGAGTTAATTGCGAGTATGTTGCTTAATTACCGAGATTAAAATTTGTAAAAGTTTATAATTATTAATTAAGTTGTGAGTTTAACGTGATAATTGTCTTAATTAGATTGATATTGTAAAGTATGAGTATTGTTGAGTTTTCGAATTTAATTCGGAGAGTGTGGTTGATTATAATTGTTAGTCGTTAATTGTAATTGTGGTATAAATTGTGGATTCGGTAATAATGTTTGGTTTAGTGGTTAATTGTTAGTTGAAATTGTTAATCGTTAAGTGTAATTATTATTAGTCGTATAATGTTTGAAGTTTATATGGATTTACTAGTTATAAATGTTTATGTACTAAATGTTAAAACTCGAGTATTTGGTGGTAAATTGTATGTGGTGGTGAACTATTTGTATGGCTTTCAAATGTTATTTATTGAAGATTAATTGTTAGACTCATCTTAGTATGTGTTTATCTGCGAGGAGTTGCAATGAGATCACAAGTCTTAAATGTCAATATTCAAAGACTTGTGTAATTCTATTCAACTAGTTCCTCAGGCTTACGAATATCCATGATTAGCTATCACGAGTATAATTAATATACTTGAGTGATGTGATCATCGATATAGCGTAAGTAATAGTTAGTGCTAGGGGTTGTTCCCTAGGGCTTACGAACATCAATGATTGATTGTCACGTGTATCATTAAAATGCGTGAGAAATACGATCATTGGTGTAGCGTAAGTAGTAGTGTAATCTAATTTCTTATGTGCTAGTTGCCGCATGTTCGGGCGGGTACTTTTCATTAATTGTTTACTTTTATGTTGCTGCAAGTTGAGGCAGCTTTATTTTTGTAGAAGCAGGGTTGAATTGTTTTTTATTGATATTGAGGGGCTGTGCCCATAGTCCGATAAACGAATACTTCATGCTGAAATTTTCTAAAAATCCACTGCAAATCTATTTAAAACCTATTTAACTTATTTAATTTCAATGTTTGAAGGTGTATTATGATTATTAAGGGTTAAGTATATGTATCAGTGGTTTATTTCGAGAATATATCGTGGTTTAAATATTAAGTGGCTGTGTTGTTTTGAAATGGTTATGTGATGTGTTTATGTGACTTGGTTGATTATACTAAGACTACTATATGGATATTGTTGGATATGTCTATATGTAATTATGTATATTTGTATACATGAGTATAAGCGTTATAGGACGCGTATGGGTAGAGTAGAGCAAATAAGAGTTTGCTTGATTTGACATTGAAACGGTACTTGAATTTGTAAAGGTACGAGTAAGAGACCAGTCCGAGAGCAGTGCAAGGACAAGTGGAAATTGGAACAAAATGGTAGTAGCGAAGTCGACGAAGGTATGGATGTGAAGTAGCAAATTAGCAGTAAGGACTGATGTGAATTTGAGTCGAGGATCCATGGTAGGATCAGGAACTCCGTAAGTCGAGGCAAGTGTTATTGCTTGTCACTTATTGTTCAAGTGATGCAATTTAGTTTATTTATTGTATTGAAATGAGTTGGTCAAGTATAGTTGAAAAATGATATATATACCTCTTTAAATTACCATGATGCCATTTATTTTCCCCACCCATAATTCACATGTCGCTTTTACAAAGAATCTTATAAATAACCCTTTTTCACATTTGGACAAAGGAATGCCTTTTCTTCTATTTTCGTCAAATACTCTTAAGAAATTTCTAAAGAAGGAAATCCAAGTTTTCTTAACTATTATGAAAACCTGCTGGAAAAATTCCGATTTAGCATATTTTTCACCAATGGATTTCCAATTGGACAATGTTTCTCTAAGCTGATCTGAATCTTTACATGTTGAGACTGTTTTGCAATTATATGTTCTAAACTATTTTCCTCGCTTATGAAAGCTCAAATTCTTCAGTGTGTATAAGTTTTGTTAAATGCCCGATACTTGACCATATCCTTGTTTCAGTCTAGAATTTCGATGGTTGAAAATCTTATTGCAATTCATACCCATATTCTTGTTCAAATGAAATTTTCTTTAGATAAGTTGCTGATGTTATGAATCTATTTATTCGTACCGAACTTGTTGATATCAGTTGAGAATCTTGGGTTGTTTATCCCCTGTGTCGTATCGAACTTTTCGATACCCTTTGAGTTATTATTCTTTAATTATTACCCAATTATTGTGTCGAACTTGTCGACACTTGTTGATCTTGAAGCTTTCATTGACTCTTGGATTATGAGCCGTTATTCTGGAACGGGAGTTTTCCAGTTATTGGTTGGCAAAGGTTGTCGATTGTTCCGACACCTAGTGTGGATGACTTAGAATTGGAAATGTTTTTAAAAGTGGCCCTTGGGGTGTGAAACCCTTCGGGGTGGGACCTTAGTATGGTCGAAAGTTAAGGCCAACGTGTGCCATGGATCCAATTAAGGACATTGCTGTGTGCGTTTGTCCGGGGTTAGTGCTGACTGATCAGCAGCCTAACCTTGATGTTTTTTTTTATAAATAAAAATTCCAATTCTAATCTATACTCTGAGATTGGGATGTTTAATTCTTGACTCCTTGAAAGTCTGTTTTAATAATACCTTGATATCAGAATTCTTGATGCACCTTATGAATGGTGAGTTATTGGACCTCGTGGCAATTGAAAAGTTGATATAATTGTTTCCTTCATAAAATGAGATGAAACTCTGTTGCTTATCAAAATTGTCATCGTTATTGAAATTGTCGTCACTATTTACACTTGCTGAGCATTGTTGGCTCACTCTTGCTTCTGTTTATTTCTCCAGTTGTTAGAGATGATCAGAGGAACTAGTGGTCAGTTGTTATTGCTCTATAGGCAGCGAGAGGAGACGTTCGAGTCATGGATTCCGTTGGTTAGTGGATTGGGATTTGTCGAGGTGGGATATCTAGTTAGACAGTGATCTTATTTATTCACAGGAATTGTATAATTTTATATTCTGAGGTTGGATTGTAATAGTAATTTCGATAGTTGTTTCATACCATAACCTGTATGCGATCTTGGTTAAGGGGTTTTATTAGTAAATGTTGTTTATATTCAGAGATGTATAATATTGTTTATAGTTAGTGGCCCCATATCTGTACCCCGAATTTTGGGATGCTACAAGTTGGTATCAGAGCTACAGGTTATGGTCACTGAAACAGATTAGGAGGATTAGGGTACGTGTATAAGATAGATGTCGGGTAGAACGGTTTAGGATAAGGATCACGTTAGGATATTTCGGCAAGTGTTGCGACGTTAATCGGTCTTTTGGCATATCGCGCAAGTAGAAGTTCGAATCGTTTAAGGATTGGGCTATTAGCCAAACAGCGAACCCGAAGCAGCATAAGCTAGGTGGGCAGCTGGAGCTATCAGTCCGAGGGACGTTATCTCGAGATTTTTGCGTAGAATCTAGAATTTCCTACGATATTAGCTTCGATGCGAACGTTTCGGAAGGAATACGAGAAGGTTGTGAACACGAAGTGGAAAGTGGTTATTAGCAAGAATTGGAAGTTGAGCGTAGTTGTGTATCCTTAATCGTCGATTCATTCAAATTCATTGCTTAAGAAATTTCTTATTCTTTCTTTGAATTATCGTCCTAAGTTAATTCCCGGTTGGTATCGTTGCTGAGGCATTCGTTGCACAGTGACGGTTCAAAAATCGAGAATGAATTGAGATCTTCTTATTTATTCAACTCATTATGGTTAGGCCGGTTTGGCAGCTAAGTATATTAGTGCTTAGTCGACAAGAGTGAGATTATGAATAATTAAGAATTTCTTGAATGTTTGCTTGATCAACCCTTGAAGTATCTATTGAAAAGTCTTTTATACATCAAACGATGATGAGTTTGGTATGTCAGATTTATTCAAATTCAATTCCATTCTTTTAGAAATATCTATATCTTTCAAAGGATAATTGATCCGACTTTACTTGAAAATTTTTGAAACTCTCGAATCCCTTCCATTTTCATGAATACTTGATTTTTCTCTATTCCAGCTGAGATGAACAACCTATACAGATAGGGGATTCAGGGACATTTTATCTTTGTGATAGAAGTCCAGTGGGACGCCACTGATTGTGTTTGTCACGAAGTACTAAGGACTGGCCATCCTTATGTACTATGGTGGTTAACCAAGTGGCAAATGCAACCTGAAAATAGTTCAAAAGATCGTATTGATCTCTCCGTTAAATTCCTTTATAAAAGTTTTATGAAATAAACCCAGTGTATATTCGTACTTGATGCCCCATTTATTTTATTGACTTCCTTTGTCAGAAATTCGATATTTTTAAAAATTCTTAATGATGAAGAGATGCGAGATAGATGTGACGACATCTTGAATGATTAAAAACTACGACTGCATTGACGAAGAAGTGGTGATGCGGGTTTAAGAATTCGGTGATTAAGACAGATGTAGTGTCAAATTGGAATATTTATGGAACCGATAAAGCATGGACAAGGTCTGAGGCTAATGAGAATGACAATAAATAAGAATGTATGATTGCAGATATTGTTGAAGGATGAAAAGAAAATGGCGATGAAAATGTTGGGTATGAGATGTACAATGCTGAAGAAAGATTGTTTTGGACATCTATTGAAGGGCAAAGACAGCAGAGAGAATTTCATAAGATTTTGAATGTGTGAACCATTGTTGCATATATGATGTTAGAAACAAGAAGGATGACTTGGATAGAGCAGAGTGAAGTGAAACATAATGGTTTATAAGAATTATCAAGAAGAAATAAGACTGAATGAGGGGTAAGGTGATTACGTGAAGTAAATAATTTATGAAAGCCAGTGTAGAAAGTCATGATTATCAAGGATGGTGAAAAGTTGACCAAGATGGAATGAAATGTCAATAAGGAGGAAGGCAGAGAAACCAGAAAGTTTCCAGGAGTGATTAAATAGTAGACGTATAAAATTTAGTCAAGAAAAGAATGTGGAATCCGGAAGATGTGGAGTTCGAAGAGAAAAGGGGCACCGTAGTTGCCTATAGAATGAGAATTAGCAGAAAATAACGAGATCCCATGATCAGAAAATAAGATTTCGGGAGTAGAATCCCTAGAGATTTTATTAAGATAAATGTGGAAAGTTGTGGCTGTAGCTAGAAGGGAAGTGTGGTAACAAGTAACAAAGTCAGAAATTAAAGCTATGAGTTATAAGCTTGGAAAGATGGGAATTTTGCCGAAAATAGTATTACATTAACTTTAGCCGAAATTGGAAAAAAGTGACAAGACTGCTTTTATGATTATTAAGAATATGAAGTTTAATATGATTGTAGATCACATAACAAGATGATCGAAGATTCAGGAAGCGTATGCAAATCAATCGAGAGTGATTGTAGGAGTTTACAAGAAAAAGGAAGAAAATTTTGCATAAGAGTTCTAGTGTGAATTTCGAATGTTATAATTCTGTGGTTAATGATAGTGATGTTAAACGTTGGAGTCGTAATAGGAAGAGTCAAATTCGAGGACTCGCCAAGTATGCAAAGTTATGATTTGGAAGGAACTCTGCGGATGCAAGGCAGTGAAGTCGTAAGCAAGTTTTAAATATGTTGTACCATAAGGAATTAGGCCGAAGCCAAGGTCATGGTTTGCTAATTGATTTTTTTTTTATTTTTAATTTTCAAAAATATTTTGGTTCCAAAAGGATTTTGATTAAAACCCTATTATTTTAAATGTTTTCTCTTAAAATGATTTTCTAAAATATCTTTCAGAAGGATTTTCAGTTGGTTCAAATGGTTTTTAAATTGTTTTAAATCAACCAAATATTTGAGGCTTTCTTTTAAATGTTTTAGCAAACCGATGTTGTATGAAGGAAGAAATTGAGTATTAAACCGAATGGTGGTTGGCGCAAATGGCATGCGATAAGAGTTGAGCGTGTTGTTCGCGTTCAAATTGCAATTGGGAATAGATGATATAAGGTTAATTTTCCAGGATAAGTACTCAGTGAAACAATGAGATGAAGGGTGGATAGAAGTTTCCGATTATTCCCTTCTCAAGTAACATTGCACGTGAAAGAGGAGTAAGAACGATCGGGGAATTTCTTGATGTTCCTTTTCTCAAAGTTTTAATTGAGGAAGATTTTGTTTTAAGATATATCAATAAGCGATGATGCGTATTAAGTTGTATATGTGTGTTGTTAAAGCGGGAGCTTGTTGAGAATTGTTAAAGAATTGTATCATGATTGGTATCAAGTGGAGTTGTGACCTCATGAATTGTTCTTGTATAAAGTGAAGTTACAGTCAAGGTGACGGGTATAATAGCTTCCAAAGGCTACAAATATTCGAGGCTATGTTTCAAAAGATTGAGCAACCCAGACTACTTTATAAGATTGAGAATCGGGTCGTTAATTAAATTATGCTTGATGTGCACCTAAGGACGTATGTGTTGGCCATAGTATTCGATTGCAAGGATGCGGCTGAGAATGGACGGAATGTTGTTAAGTTTCCAGATTGGGTACTCGGTAAAAGTATAGGAAAGAAAGAAAGAAACTTTTTTTTATTATTCCCTTCTCGACTAACACAGTACTTGAAAAGTGGATTGGAAGCGATCAGAGGATTTCTTGAGATTCTTTTCTCGAAATTCTATTTGAAATCGTGTGGTTATAAGTAAAGCGTGGGAAACTATACCAAGTGTAGGTCGTTATAAATTGAGGCAAATTGCACGGTCGTATTATTACGAGGGGTTGGCGTGGTAATATAGTTTTGACGCAGAGTATAGTTCATTATGCGAAAAAGACATATTGATTTTCGTGGAAAGTTATTCGTTCACGTGTGATGAACGTTAGAGATTCGAAAACCAAAGCTTAAGGTTATTATGGGAATTGAAGGCTCATGGAATGAGCTTATAAAAGTGTGAGAGGTTGTGATGGAATCCTAGAGTTGAAAGTGCAACCTGGGAAGTGGAAGTAAAATGTTTATCGAGAATTGTTACTCGTGTCCTTAAGATTGATTCTGAGGACAGAAGGGGGGAAGGATATAACGACCTAGAAAATTTAGATTTTTATTAATATTTATTTATTATAAATTATATATTATATTATGTGAATATTGTTGTAAAGGTGAAATGTGTGTGAGATGCTGTTTATGTGATTATTTGATGATTTGGGTAAGCTGTGAAGATTGGTGTATTTTTTTTTTTGATGATTTAAATATATTTAAATCATACATAATTGATCTTCTAAAAATTTTATAAAATTATCGGAGGGATTAAAAATCATGAAATCTTTTGAAATATTTCCTTTATATATTTATTGAGTTTTTAAAATTGTTGGGTGGATTAATTTGGGAGTATTAGTATTTTAAAATGATTTTAAGAGTTTTAATTTTATGAAAAGGGTCAAAACTTGTAAAATTCATATTTAATTCATGTTTGATCCGAAAAATATTTTAAAAATGCCTGGAGAGAGGTAATTTTGTGTTTTAAATATATATGCGAGAATTTTTATTTTTAAACCCATTGCATTTTTAAAAATTAGATTTTTGGATTTGTTTTGATAACATTTTTATTTAATGTATGTAAATAGAAATGGGGAATAAAATGATTCATACTCTTTTTATCTTTTCCGATCCTTGCAGCACTTACTGTAACAAGAAGAGCGTGAACATTGGGCCAAGCCCAATATACACAAACAAGCAGCAAATACACAGATCGGGGAATGGGAAAGAAAGAGGGATAAGATTAGGGTTTGAAGAAATTGGGGCTTTTCAATTTGGGGTTGATTGTTGAATCAATTGGATAGCTTATACACGTGTGTGTGTGTGTGTGTGTATATATAATCGGGGGTGTATGTTTGTGTGAGGCATGAGTGTGTGCTATGGTGGGTGTGTAAGACGCGCAGGAGATGTCACTGGTGAGGGGCGGCGATGGTGGCCGGCAGGACCGCAGTCGCGGTGGGGGAAAGAAGAAGAAGGGGGAAGGGGCTATACTACTGTGGTGGCAGTGGTGATGCAGGAGAGAGAGAGAGAGAGAGAGAGAGAGAGAGAGAGAGAGAGAGAGAGAGAGAGAGAGAGAGAGAGGAAGAAAGATTTTGGGGAAGAGTGAATCGAAAAGGTATTCCCTTTTCGTTTATTTTATTATTTTCCGATGTAATTATTTAATTCTCATTTTAGATTAAATTATGATAATATTGTTGTAATTAAATTAGATTTAGTTGCGATATTATTGTTTTAATTTTCGTATTAAATTAGTTGTAAATTTCGATATAGTTTAATTGTTGTAAATTAATTTGTTTTAAATTGAGAAATTGTATTTTTATATTTTCGTGGGTTATTCGAATAGCATAAGTGTTAATTAAAATTGTTGTGATTAAATTAGAGTTAATTGCGAGTATGTTGCTTAATTACCGAGATTAAAATTTGTAAAAGTTTATAATTATTAATTAAGTTGTGAGTTTAAGGTGATAATTGTCTTAATTAGATTGATATTGTAAAGTATGAGTATTGTTGAGTTTTCGAATTTAATTCGGAGAGTGTGGTTGATTATAATTGTTAGTCGTTAATTGTAATTGTGGTATAAATTGTGGATTCCGTAATAATGTTTGGTTTAGTGGTTAATTGTTAGTTGAAATTGTTAGTCGTTAAGTGTAATTATTATTGGTCGTATAATGTTTGAAGTTTATATGTATTTACTAGTTATAAATGTTTATGTACTAAATGTTAAAAGTCGAGTATTTGGTGGTAAATTGTATGTGGTGGTGAACTATTTGTATGGCTTTCAAATGTTATTTATTGAAGATTAACTGTTAGACTCATCTTAGTATGTGTTTATCTGCGAGGAGTTGCAATGAGATCACAAGTTTTAAATGTCAATATTTAAAGACTTGTGTAATTCTCTTCAACTAGTTGCTCAACTAGTTCCTCGGGCTTACGAATATCCATGATTAGCTATCACGAGTATAATTAATATACTTGAGTGATGTGATCATCGATATAGCGTAAGTAATAGTTAGTGCTAGGGGTTGTTCCCTAGGGCTTACGAACATCAATGATTGATTGTCACATGTATCATTAAAATGCGTGAGAAATACGATCATTGGTGTAGCGTAAGTAGTAGTGTAATGTAATTTCTTATGTGCTAGTTACCGCATGTTCGGGCGGGTACTTTTCATTAATTGTTTACTTTTATGTTGCTGCAAGTTGAGGCAGCTTTATTTTTGTAAAAGCAGTGTTGAATTGTTTTTGATTGATATTGAGGGGCTGTGCCCATAGTCCGATAAACGAATACTTCATGCCGAAATTTTCTAAAAATCCCCTGCAAATCTATTTAAAACCTATTTAACTTATTTAATTTCAATGTTTGAAGGTGTGTTATGATTATTAAGGGTTAAGTATATGTATCAGTGGTTTATTTCGAGAATATATCGTGGTTTAAATATTAAGTGGCTGTGTTGTTTTGAAATGGTTATGTGATGTGTTTATGTGACTTGGTTGATTATACTAAGACTACTATATGGATATAGTTGGATATGTCTATATGTAATTGTGTATATTTGTATACATGAGTATAAGCGTTATAGGACGCGTATGGGTAGAGTAGAGCAAATAAGAGTTTGCTTGATTTGACATTGAAACGGTACTTGAATTTGTAAAGGTACGAGTAAGAGACCAGTCCGAGAGCAGTGCAAGGACAAGTGGAAATTGGAACAAAATGGTAGTAGCGAAGTCGACGAAGGTATGGATGTGAAGTAGCAAATTAGCAGTAAGGACTGATGTGAATTTGAGTCGAGGATCCATGGTATGATCAGGAACTCCGTAAGTCGAGGCAAGTGTTAATGCTTGTCACTTATTGTTCAAGTGATGCAATTTAGTTTATTTATTGTATTGAAATGAGTTGGTCAAGTATAGTTGAAAAATGATATATATACCTCTTTAAATTACCATGATTCTATTCATTTTCCCCACCCATAATTCACATGTCGATTTTACAAAGAATCTTATATATAACCCTTTTTCACATTTGGACAAAGGAATGCCTTTTCTTCTATTTTCGTCAAATACTCTTAAGAATTTTCTAAACAAGGAAATCCAAGTTTTCTTAACTATTATGAAAACCTGCTGGAAAAATTCCGATTTAGCATATTTTTCACCAATGGATTTCCAATTGGACAATGTTTCTCTAAGCTGATCTGAATCTTTACATGTTGAGACTGTTTTGAAATTATATGTTCTAAACTATTTTCCTCGCTTATGAAAGCTCAAATTCTTCAGTGTGTATAAGTTTTGTTAAATGCCCGATACTTGACCATATCCTTATTTCAGTCTAGAATTTCGATGGTTGAAAATCTTATTGCAATTCATACCCTTATTCTTGTTCAAATGAAATTTTCTTTAGATAAGTTGCTGATGTTATGAATTTATTTATTCCTATCGAACTTGTTGATATCAGTTGAGAATCTTGGGTTGTTTATCCCCTGTGTCTTATCGAACTTGTCGATACCCTTTGAGTTATTATTCTTTAATTATTACCTAATTATTGTGTCGAACTTGTCGACACTTGTTGATCTTGAAGCTTTCATTGACTCTTGGATTATAAGTCGTTATTCTGGAACGTGAGTTTTCCAGTTATTGGTTGGCAAAGGTTGTCGATTGTTCCGACACCTAGTGTGGATGATTTAGAATTCGAAATGTTTTTAAAAGTGGCCCTTGGGGCGTGAAACCCTTCGGGGTGGGACCTTATTATGGTCGGAAGTTAAGGCCAACGTGTGCCATAGATCCAATTAAGGACATTGCTGTGTGCGTTTGTCCGGGGTTAGTGCTGACTGATCAGTAGCCTAACCTTGATGTTTTTTTTTTTATAAATAAAAATTCCAATTCTAATCTATACTCTGAGATTGGGATGTTTAATTCTTGACTCCTTGAAAGTCTGTTTTAATAATACCTTGATATCAGAATTCTTGTCAGTTCTATTTCTTGATGCACCTTATGAATGGTGAGTTATTGGCCCTCGTGGCAATTGAAAAGTTGATATAATTGTTTCCTTCATAAAATGAGATGAAACTCTATTGCTTATAAAAAATTGTCGTCGTTATTGAAATTGTCATCACTATTTACACTTGCTGAGCATTGTTGGCTCACTCTTGCTTCTGTTTATTTCTCCAGTTGTTAGAGATGATCAGAGGAACTAGTGGTCAGTTGGTATTGCTCTATAGGCAGCGAGAGGAGACGTTCGAGTCATGGATTCTGTTGGTTAGTGGATTGGGATTTGTCGAGGCGGGATATCTAGTTAGACAGTGATCTTGTTTATTCACAGGAATTGTATAATTTTATATTCTGAGGTTGGATTGTAATAGTAATTTCGATAGTTGTTTCATACCATAACCTGTATGCGATCTTGGTTAAGGGGTTTTATTATTAAATGTTGTTTATATTCAGAGATGTATAATATTGTTTATAGTTAGTGGCCCCATATCTGTACCCCGGATTTTGGGATGCTACAGGTATACTGGAGCCTGTAGTCTCTGGAAAGAAAGTAGATGTTTGTAAGGATTCAGAGACTATAGCAGCTCACTCCTTGGAGAAAACCTCAAGCCCCATGCCATATGAGGAACCCTCTCTCCATGTGAGTTCATGTATAAAAACTTCTTCTAACCCCTATTTTCGATAGGTCATGAGAGCACTTATCCAAATTTGAGTGATATACTTGAAAAGATGGACATAGATCCACACACAGAGAGGCTGGCTCCTGACCAGGCAAAAGGAGAGGTAGAAAGAGTGTTGACTTTAGATAGTCAAAGTGAGAATGAGGGTATGGATGATCAACTCCATAGTGAGGGAGAGAAAATTAGGAAACCACCATCGTTTGATTTCTGGGATCAGGTTTTTCCTGAATCTTGGTCTGAAAATCTTGGTATGGATGCTGGTACTTATTCTTTTATCAAGATGTATGAGAAGCATGACTTAGCACATCACAATGCAAAGCCAGAAGTTAAAGCTCAGAAACAGAAAGAAAGGATTGCAGAGATCATTAACAGAAGAGGTGAAAGGCTAAGACAAACTTCTACTCAACCAGTACCAGAAGAAATTCCAAATGGTCCTAGTATTCCTTTGTTTGTACTTCCAATTTCAGCTAGAATTGAAACATCAATATCTGATCAATCTAAGGAGGAGTCAGGATTTGTAGATGTTAGTACACAGAATACTGGTGAAGGACAGGATGATCATATTTCAGCTCTAGATCAGAAAGATGAAGATGTTTGTACTTCTACTCAAGTATTATTACTTGAATATCATTCTCAACAGGCAACTTCTTCTACAAGACTTAAAGATAATGTTCTTTCTGAATCTGAATCTGAAGATACAACAAGCACTTCCAACATTGAAGTCAATTCTGAAATTCTTAAGGACATTCAGAAATCTCAAAGTGATATTCAATCGAGACTTCAAATTCTTGAAAATAACCAAGTCACTATTATGAACAATCAAGCAGTTCTGATGAATCTCATTTGTTCTGTTTGAATCTCTTGGAATTAATGTTGCTGATGTCAAAAAGGGGGAGATAAAGACAATTCAGAAACAACAACAACAGACTGGGGGAGATAAACAGACTGGGAGCAGAACTAAGGGCGACAGAGTTGGTAAATTTCATCATGGGAGTGGTAAAGGAAAAGAAGCATCAAATAGTTGAATTCTTTCTTCTAAGTACTAGATACATGTCTGCATCTGAAGAAGGAGGTACTTAACTTCATGATCTTAAATTCATAAATTCTATTCTGGTTGTATTGTTATATGTTTTGACATCTACAACTTAGATTTATGCTTCAGATTCTAAAGCATAAATAGGGGGAGATTGTTAGGAATAATTCATAAGTTGTGATGTTAAGAATAGAATTTTGTTAATACTTCTTGTATATCCTGATCTTATAAAGGATTTAGCACTTTGTTTAGGATATATGTGTTAAATAGTAATATGTAGAATTTAGTCAGGAACAGTGCGTCAGAGACTATATGTCAGGAACAGTGTATCGGGGACTACATGTCAGGAACAGAGGAGCAGATCCTGATACATTAAGTCAGATCCTGATCAAATACTGATGGGATAATCAGATCCTGATGCAATGGGAAATCCTGATATCAGTCATGTTACTGATGATGACAGTCGTGTTACTGATGATGTCATTATGGATGCTACAGAAACTGGCAAGTGCTATAAAACAGGATCTTTGTTTTGGAAAACAAGCAAGAAGATATCGTGAAGGAAACGAATTCTCTATTGATGGAAACTATCAACTGGACGGCAGAACATTGTCATAGATAGATTATAATTCTGTTATTAGTTGATAGGTAGCATTATAAATACTCTCTCTATATCATTGTAAATAGAATGCGTGAGTGAGCAAGTGAGTTCGTAAGGTTTGTATTCGAGAGTTCGAAACAAACAGAGAGAGAGATTTGTATTGTCAACAGCTGCTAAAGGTATTGTACACCTTTGGTAGAGTATGTATTTGATTATTTTAATACAAACAAAATTTGATTCATTCGTTTATTCTTGTTCAAATAATCAAGCAAAAATCAGACACGATTATATAACTTGTATTCAACCCCCCCTTCTACAAGTTATTCGAGTTAACAGTTTCCATGCTTGATCAATCTGTGAAAGAAATAACAGAAGTTGTTGCAAATCAGTTGGAATTTTAAGCTATTTTAATTTTTTTTTACAGAAGTTGTTGCAAAATAATTTGGAGTACATGAATCAACTATATAAAAGCTCATACAGCAACAAGCTACCTCATGACAACATAAAAAAGTAATGGTAACTCGTTCCAAAAGACAGAAAACTACTGAAACAAAAAAAGAGCACATCATTCATCATTTACTGAAACAATTCGAATTATAGTATATTACTGAAGCCACTTCAAATACTATC
This sequence comes from Saposhnikovia divaricata, assembly GCA_036435485.1. Classification (NCBI taxonomy): domain Eukaryota; kingdom Viridiplantae; phylum Streptophyta; class Magnoliopsida; order Apiales; family Apiaceae; genus Saposhnikovia; species Saposhnikovia divaricata. Next base: position 159,534,700 of record CM071600.1, read on the forward strand.
TGAGGTAGGTAACATTTCTGAATTGTTATTTTTTAGCACCGTCAACTGTCAAGCAATCAAAAGAGCATAAATTTTCCCTATATAAACGATTTGCTTCATGATGCTTGAATTATATGACTGACCTGAAAAAAACTCCAGTTGCATAACTCACCGCAGCCTGGGCATGGTGTGCCAAAAAAAAAATGTAGTTATTAGTCAAAATACTGCCGACGCACTTGCATACATGATAATATTATATAATACAGAATGAGCCCAGAGCATTATAAGTTATACATACTAATACTATAGTGTGTCAAAGAATTAGTATAAGTTATAATACTTGTTTAGTTATAATGACAAGTGATGATTGTCACTTTTTTTAAGGCTATAATGTCCTATACAGTGTGCTCAATTTATTGTTATAATCTGTGTTCATTTATAATTTGCGTTTTGTTACTGTTTTTCCAAAATACTTGATGACATCACCAGAAAAGCCTAAACAATCAACATTAACAAATCGGCAAGCCAAAGTTTCTCTCTGACCCTTAGTTTGCTAAAATGGTCATCTATTGACATCATTTTTTCTTTAGCTTCCACTTTAGATGCAAATCCTAATGAATAGGATCAATAATATGAACAAAATAAATCCAGCCTTGCCACTCGGCCTTTGCTGCTGCCAAAAATAAAGCTTCTAACAATAGCAGATCTTAACTTTTTCTAAAAGTCTAAAGACCAACAGAAAGGAGATGCCAAAACAAAGTTTAACTATCAAAACGCACTTTAAAAAGGGCACAAGTTAAACTTTAATTTTATACTATTCAGCACCAGTGTTAATTAAGTTGTTGAATAATTTTACAGGATAAAATTATTTTGCTCATTTACTCCAAATCAGTTGGAATTTTAAGCTATTTAATTTTTTTTTACTAAGTCTAATTAAATCTTTCTCTAGTTAACATTACACTGTCTAGCAAAATCAAGAAAATTGTCGCTGTCGTGTATAATTTTATTACAAGTAGAAACGATATTATAAAAAATACCAGAAACACAAAAAAATGATTAAATATTAGTTAGAGCTAGAGGTGTGAATTATTATCATTTACTATGATGCAAGCTCCACAGCAGCATTAGCCGCTGGAACTAGCAGTCAGCAGCAGTAATTAATTAATTTATGTTGGAGTGCTGACTGCTGGTTATTGTCTGCAAATCAATTTTATGGGACTTTAAGTTGAGAAATTATAAACGAGTGAATGTGTACTCTGTAGTTTAAAATTGAGGACAGATTATGATTTTGTAGTTTTTATTTGATTTTCTAGTTTGTGCATATTTCTAACTTTGTTAATCTGGTCCATTCTTTGTTATCTTAATACTTGTGAAAGAAGTATTAAAATTAATGGCCTGCTTAACAGTATGTATTGAGTAGTGCAAGTATTGAATGATAAATTTTTTGTTGTCACCAAGTCTATACTAACAGTAATAGTAATCCGGCTTGAAGCATGTTCTTATGAACTTAAATTTCCATTTCTGAATGTTTTATGTGGTGACTGTAATAACATTAATAGTAATCCGACCCTATGACTCTGACTATTATAAAATTGCACTATAGAACAAGTCAAATATTATAAAATATTTTAGTACCTGATTATAGACATTCTCGGATAAAATATTTTGCCCAGAGCTCTCTTATGTCAGTGATTTCCTTTTTCGTATACCTTCTTGAACCAAGAACCTTCAAAATATATTAAGATCACATATTTTTAAAAAATCAGGTAGTCCAATATTTGTAAAACAATGCTAACTAGTTTCGTCTCTTACCACTTTCCAATTCACATCCATTTTTTTCTGAGAATGCATGATTATATCAAGAATCTTAACAGCGTATACAGAAATCATATCGTATATAATCCCCATATCAAGAACAAAAATAAATCATATATATATCAATATATATACATATTATATGATCATCATCAACACATCATAACATATCATATCTAATATGATCTAATTTTCAGAAAATTCGAGATTATATCACAAAACCATAAATTGCTGTTTACAGACAGTAAACTACATCAAACAGCTTACAGATGCAAACCTGACTTTGTTAGTCTTGCTCAGTGGCCCGATTCCAGTCAGAAAACACATATCGTTTCTGAAAATCGGACACAGTATTCATATTTCACTAAATTTGCACAGTTTTCCGGAAATCGTATCGTATACAATCTCCAAAATAGGAACAAGCATGTATCATATACACTCAGCAATTTATACAATCATCCCGTGATTATACAATCCATTAATATATCATATGTTCAAAACATATACATACACATCTCGTATAATCACAAAACCATGGCAAATCACATACATGCTTACATACACCAAAACTGTTAAACACATAACCGAATTAAAAGCGTTTTTCAAGTAGCTCTGATGCCTTTGAAGGGTTTCGAGAATCAAACGCAGCGGAAAACAATAATTAAAACAATAAAATCGAAACCCAATCGCAGGATCCATGCAAAACAAGACGTTTAATTCGTAGTTATGAGCGTTTACCTTAAAACGAAGCCTTAACAAATTGATGACAGATGGAGGTCCAAAGACATTTATTACTCTTATATTTATATTCCAAGGACATTTATTACTCTTATATTTATATCATAGTAAATTAAGACATAATAAATTAATGTAGAATAATCAGTAGAACATGATCATTAAGTAACAAAATAGTCTTTCCTAGAAGTACAACTACATTGTCTCTAGGGCACTAACACTATCAATCTCCCACTTGCACTAGAGCCAATCGCCCATGTATCTAATACCCATGGAACTAGTGTGACCTTTGTGCTTTTGCTGCGACAAAGCCTTAGTCAGTGGGTCCGCAACATTATCATTAGTATGCACTTTACATATATCTATATCTCCTCTCTCGTTTATCTCTCGAAGAAGGTGATATCTCCTAAGTATATGCTTTGCCTTGGAATGGGACCTTGGTTCATTATCCTGCGCAATGGCTCCATTGTTATCGCAATACAGATCAACTAAATCTGCGATCGATGGAACCACACCAAGTCCTGTAATAAACTTCCAAATCCAAACAGCCTCTTTGGCTGCTTCATTGGCAGCAATATACTTAGCTCCCATTGTAGAATCAGCTACTGTCTCTTGCTTTGAAATTTTCAAACTTACAACACCTTCATATAGACAAAACACGAATCCAGACTTGGACACAGAACCGTCCCCATCTGTCTGGAAACTAGCATTAGTGTAACCTCTTACAACTAGCTTCTCATCTCCTCCGTATATCAAGAGCGAATCTTTAGTCCGTTTAAGGTACTTAAGAATATTCTTGATAGCTGTCCAGTGACCCTCACCTGGATTAGACTGGAATTTGCTCGTCATGCTTAAAGCATACGAGACATCAGGACGAGTACATATCATTGCATACATTATAGAACCAATTGCCGAAGCATATGGTACTTTACTCATATAGTCCTTATCATCTGATGATTTAGGACAGTTTTCCTTTGAGATCACTATCCCATGAGACACTGGGACGTATCCCATCTTTGCCTTTTGTATCCCAAAACGATGCAACACCTTGTCAATGTATGTACTCTGACTTAAGCCGATTAATCTTTTAGATCTATCTCTATAGATCCTGATCCCTAAGATATATGCAGCATCGCCTAAGTCTTTCATCGAGAAATTTTTTCCCAACCAAGTCTTCACAGCCTGTAGAGAAGGAATGTCATTCCCTATTAGTAATATGTCATCTACATATAATACTAGGAATGCCACATGGCTCCCACTAACCTTTTTGTAAACACACGGTTCATCCTCATTTTGTATGAAGCCAAACTCTTTGATTGTTTCATCAAAACAGATTTTCCATCTTCTAGAGGCCTGCTTTAATCCATAAATGGATCGTCGCAACTTACAAGCAATTCTAGCAAACCTCGAATCGACAAAACCCTGAGGTTGTGTCATGTACACATCCTCTTCTAAGTTCCCATTTAAGAAAGCGGTCTTGACATCCATTTTCCAGATCTCATAGTCATAATAAGCTGTTATCGCAAGCAAAATCCTGATGGATTTGACCATAGCTACTGGTGAGAAAGTTTCATCATAGTCAATACCATGAATTTGCTTGAAACCTTTCGTCACTAGTCTTGCTTTGTAGGTCTGTAAATTTCCATCCATGTCAGTTTTCTTCTTGAAAACCTAATTGCACTCTATGGGTTTTACCCCATTAGGTGGTTCAACCAAAGTCCATACTTGGTTTTCATACATGGAATCCATCTCAGATTTCATGGCCTCCAGCCATCTCTCAGAATCTGGACTATTCATAGCATCCTTGTAGGTAAGAGGCTCATCATTATCTACAAGCATCACATCACCACTTTGAGTCAGGAGAAATCCATAATATCTCTCTGGCTCATGGCGAATCCTACTAGATCTACGAACGACCTGTGTTTCTTGAGCAGTATTGTTCTCAACATCTTGAGTCTCATTCTGCTCATGTTCCAACTCTGGTTCAACATTATTTTGTAGTTCTCGATCCTCGTCGAGATTTATTATCCTCCCACTATTTTTCTTAGAAATCAATTCTTTCTCTAGAAACACTTTGTTCAAGCAACAAACACTTTGTTCTCAGAAGGTTTATAGAAATAATACCCTTCAGTTTCTAATGGGTATCCTACAAAATTACATTTATCTGATTTCGGTCCTAGCTTATCAGAGACCAAGCGTTTTACAAATGCTTCACATCCCCAAACTTTCATAAATGACACGTTATTACGTTTATCAGTCCATATCACATATGGTGTCTTTTGAACCGATTTTGAAGGAACTCGGTTTAGTGTTTATGCAGCCATCTCTAGGGCATAACCCCAGAAACTGATTGGAAGATCCGCATGACTCATCATCGACCGTACCATGTCCAACAAGGTACGATTTCTCCTTTCAAACACCCCATTCCATTGTGGTGTTCCAGGAGGAGTGAGTTGTGATACGATACCACACTCCTTTAGGAAATTCTTGAATTCCAAGCTTAAGTATTCTCCCCCACGATCAGATCGTAGAGTTTTAATACTTTCGTCTAATTGCTTTTCAACTTCAGCCTTATACTCTCTGAATTTTTCAAATGATTCGGATTTGTTCTTCAAAAAATACATATATCCGTATCTACTAAAATTATCAGTAAAGGTTATGAAATAATAAAAGCCACCTCTTGCCATCGTACGTATTGGACCACATACATCACTATGTATAAATTCCAATCGTTGGTGGCCCTCTCACCTTGACCGGTAAAAGGAGCTTTAGTCATTTTGCCAATGAGACATGATTCGCATTCTTCGTATGATTCAAAATCAAACTTATCCAAGTATCCATCCCTATGTAATTTGGAAATACGATTCTCATTTATAAGGCCTAAACGACAGTGCCAGAGGTATGTGTGATTTGAGTCATTTGTCTTTAGACGTTTGTTATTTATATTATAGACAGGAGTATTAAGATCAAGAACATATAAACCATTAAACAAACGTGCAACCCCATAGGTAACATTATTGAATGAAAACGAACAACCATTGTTCAGAATCAAAAACGAAAAACCAATCTTGTCCAAATAGGAAACGGAAATAATGTTTCTGCAAATTGCAGGCACGTAATAACAGTTCTCAAGTTCTAAAATAAGCCCGATGGGCAACGATAAATAATAAGTCCTTACAGCTAAGGCAGCAACCTTTGCTCCATTGCCAACACGTAGGTCGACTTCTCCTTTTACCAAAATCCTACTCCTTCGAAGTTCTTGCACATTCATACAAATGTGGGAACCACATCTAGTATCCAATACCCATGATGTGAAGGAGATAAATTGACTTCTGTAACATAAACACCTGAATCCGAAATCTGAACAGCCTTCAGTTTCTTCAGATCCTCCAAATTATTTTGACAGTTTCTCTTCCAATGACCTAACTTCATGCAATAGTGACAATCACCTTTGCAACACCTCCTGTAGGCATCAAAGCCCTTTTAGGAGTTTGTCTTGGATTAGCATTAGATTTGGATCCAATCCTCTTCTTGCCTTTCCATTTCCAATCGAGGAAGTTTGTTCTTGTCATCTTGTCCTTCTCAAGGACTGATCGTACAGAGAAATTTATTTGAGTTGTTTGTCATTTGAATATCCACAATGTTAAAATGCATAAAATAATTAGTCTACGGTATTATTAATTTATGTTCAAGTGATTATTCATATATATTTAGAATATATATCTCCAATTATTTTTATCAAATTAATAGCCCTACCTATCAATTCGGAAAAGTTTCTCTAAACCTTTCTAGTGAGCCAAGATCCATATTTCGTCATGTCCTAAGTCAACCACTGGTAGTCCTTAAAACATGATTATTTAGGTAGACAACAGTTGTCAATTATATCATATATAATTCTTGGATAGTTTGGTGAACAACGATTGATCTTATCTATCTAATAGATTTTTAACCAAACTCTATGCTTCTAAGTTCATAATAGTTGAATATAACCATTTATTTTCACCTTATTATGACGACTCAGTTAAGTTAGACCCAATGATACAACGGCCGAATATAACCGTTTATATTCGTCGCATCTCACCATGATAGACAGGAGTCCCCTGCCACTGACAGCCCTTCCCTATATCGATCTAGGATTCGATGATTGTTCATTCATTGGAAAACATCTGATTAAAAACTTAATATTTTGTTAAGGGGTTTAGAAAATTTATAACGATCATGATCACATCATAAAGAGATCCTCAATTTTCCTTGAACCAAATATTTCAAATTGATATCTTAAATTGTTCATTTCCCAGGTAGATGGAGGATCCCAATGGTCACACTTAATACCCATTAACCTTACGAATACGCATATCCGATTTTGTCAGAAAATCCCAATTTTAGATATTAAAAATTCATATTTACTTCCGTGTTTTAAAAAACCATATTTTATAAACACAAGAATCTCATGATCTTTTGTTAATTTTAAAATCTTGAATCGTTACAGATTTTATCTTGTTTATCATGGCAAGCATGGCATGGGTGTCGTATCTAATATATACATGATTAATCTAATTAAACATGTAACGCCCCAACTTTCCAATATTGAAAAATATACTTTTTATAATTAAATGGTCTTTGATACAGGGGAATTTTAGAAAATTTCGACATGAAGTATTTGTAAATCGGACTATCCACCTGTATTACAACCCAAACCAAAATTCCAATCAACTTACAAATAAAACTTAATACTCCAACGATTCCTCACCGAGGATCGCTTCCAGGTTATGGTATGAAACAAGAATCTATACTACAATAATCATTACAACTTCTATCTCAAAGTCAAATTTCAAACCTTCATATCTTCTAAACCATAACGCAAGCCAATTTAGCATATGCCCGCTGGCTCTGTATCTAGCTTCTAAAGAATGCCTCATCGCTCCCATATGACTTATAATGCGCAGGTATCCAACTCTTTAACCCTAACTGAAAGAGAAGGTAAAACAAGCAAGAGTGAGCCAAAGAACGCTCAGCAAGTATATATATAGTGATAGCAATATCAACAACAATAATAAGTTCTGAAAATCAGGTAGAATTATCATATGCTTTGAAAAGTATCAACTAAATCAAATATCTTCATTATCACGAAGGACCAACATTGCTTCACTGGAATGGGGTGTATCACAATAAGAACCGATAAAAGTTCTGATAGGGAATAATAATCAACAATTTAAATGCTCAAAAGCTACAGGGATATGCCATTTATTTAAATCAGGAAATGGAATAGAATTGGACTATTATGCATTTTATAAAAAAAAACATCAATAAGTTAGGCTGCTGATCAGTCACGCACTAACCCCGGACAAACGCACACAGCAATGTCCTTAATTGGATCCATGGCACACATTGGCCTTAATTATTTCTGACCTTCACGGTCCGACCTTCACGGTCCACATTTTAAAAAAAAACAACAGTCCAATCCTATAACTGACTACCAGGTGTCGGAACAATCGACCACCTCAATCCGCCAAACACCCTGGAAACTCACGTTCCAGGTCAACAACTCAAATCTCAAAAAGAAGTGAGGTCTAACAATTTCTGACCTAGATATCGACAAGTTCGATATATAAGGGTATTGGTTCAGATTATATTACCAAAAGAATTAACAAGCTCAATTTGTATGATTTGGGACAGGATACACAGATATTCATACTTATCAAAATTTAAATGGAGAATAATTTCAACAACAGGTCTGACTGATATAAAGTTCAAGTTATGATAAGCATGGTTCACTTGAAAGATAAGTAAAATGGTTTACTTGCAAAAATAATTACCGGATGATCAATGTCAAATTAGTATGAAGAACACATTCCTTGAAAGAATATTTATTGAGGGAAAATCATAAATCTTATTCAGGAATTATATTAAAAGATTTTTCTAAAGTCTTAAGTCTTGGATTTCCTCTGTTTTAAAAAAAATATCATTTCATTACTTTTAAAGAAGATAAAGTAGTACCCGACTGGGAAATCCGGTAAAATACCACGAAATAGAATATTAATAAAACTGAGGAATATTTGTATAAAATAATCTCAAAAGAGTCAACACCTGAACGATAGGTATTGAGGAATCCGATAAAATATCAAGTATTGAAACATTAATAAAGATTTGAATTAATTATTTAAAAGAAATATTATTTAAAATAATTATAAAAAAAAATCAACACCTGAACGATAGGTGGAGAGAATCAACACTGGTAAGATAGTTTGAAAATAACTTTGAATACTAGTTGAGAGAAAATACCACTTGTAACAAAAGTAAGGGGTATAGACCCTAGCGAAATGATTTGGAAGAAAACTTCACAATTAATAAGGACAGGTCCATATCATTCCAATAAATATGAAAAGTATAATGCTTGCAAGAAAGGATTTGAAAGAACATATAAATACAACATAAGGGTTCACATCACTTGAACGATAAGTGAGGGATAGTAAACTTGCCTCAATACACGCAGTTTCCATTTCCATTTCTCAATTCTTTACTCATTGTACATCTGTCTCTATTCTTATTCGTTAGCCTTTACTCGATCATACTTTCATCTTTCTTTCATTTCTTATCAACTGCTATGCGAGCACATGCACCAACTCCGATAATTGTTCCATTCCTCAGGATTCCCTCTACATTTGCGCTGGCTCTTAGTCGGCGTCTTATTCGTACCTACAGAAAGGTAAAGTACTATTTTAGTACGCTTATAACCATAACCGTCTAACTCTGTTCTACCCGAACGCGTCCTGATACGATTTACAATTAACACATATAGTTCATATTAATCATATTCTTAAAATAATAATATATAACCATATAAACCACATAGTACCTTAATTAACAAATAGCTCATGGCTACTTACTATAAGAATTAGAAAATAAGCTTACGAAAAATTTTAGGCAACACCCCCTTTATAATAGGACCTAACCTGTCGAATTTACAATCGACCTGATTAACAATCAATCAATTTCAAAATCGTATATCAACTTTAAGTTATAAGTACGACTTACGACTACTACTCAAATACAATACGGCATATCACACTAATATCCGAAAATCAACATATAGCTATATTCAATTCACCTAATTTAACAACATTGATCATATAAATTCATTCACCATGCCTTGAGACTTTTACAGAGGGACCTCGGAATAAAATTATCCATATATGAAATTCCAGTTCGTGACTTCCATAACATTTAACTAATAATCCTTTAGACCAAGTCATTACTACCACAATATTTCTAAATAACCTAAATGATTCAATTATAGTACCTCTAACATTTATTATATTGTAGCAATTACAACTCCAGCAACAATTACCAAGTTTAATGCATATATCCACTTATAACACATTCAACATCATCACTACTTCCGACTACATTCTTCACTATTTACCCCCCTTTGTCTCATTTCTTTATTTCTTTCTCTTTTTCTCTTTACTTCCTCGGCTTCACTGCTTAACAACACAACCCATGGCACCTCGACTGAGTATCTGCCTCCTCTCGACAAACTGCATTCTCTCTTTTCCTTTTCCACGCATGACACCCACAAATATAATCACACCAGCCCAATTATATACCCCAAACATAACTCACACACTCCTGCATCCCTATTCTTTCCCTCTTTACTCGACACTGCAACTACACAGGCTTCACCTCAACTACATAATAACCATATCCCATAACAAACACATAAAACCACAACAGTTCCTTTCATCGAATTCATTTATCACTCTTATTTTCATACCCAATCACTCCACTCTATCCAATGTCCGATTACTACTGCCCCCAAAACATATACACATATGTTCGCCTCCCTTTCCCTTGGTCAGTCCCCTTTTTCTGGCTTCATTGTACTCGAATTACTACCTACAAGTAGTATATATCAGACCAAGCATTAACGCAGCAGCATACCATTGACAATCCACGCATACACCCATCAATCATACTCACACGTTGCTTACACACACTTGCACAACCTCGAAACACATACTCTACAAACATAATTACTCACTGTAACAGCACAATCGACACACAGCAACAACAATTGAGGGCCAAAACAGGGGAGGGAACCCAGCTTAACTACCTCTACAAGTTATACACAGAACACACCATACCCTACACAAGCACTCTGCAACCACAGGACACGCCTAGCTTCACCAGTCACCTACCATCTACGCACAGCCTTTAGCGCGCACACCCACACGCTGCTTGACCTATAAACACGAACTACCCAGCTGCTACCACACCCTCGAACACCATGTTTACACACGCACACATCGATTTCGCGCACACACAGACATACCAGTTGAATACAACACACCAGCAACACTCACGAGCTCTATATACATACCCGCTCACCCTGCGCCAACAGAGGGGAGAGTCACAGATGGGGAACAAATTCGACTCTATGGTAAGAATCAACAGAGATTTAAACTTACAAGGGTGAGGGAGGTTCACAGGAGGGAGAGAACGAGAGATTTTGAGAGAGTTTTGGAGAGAGATGTAGAACATTCGAGAGAAAACCAAAGTCGGGACTGATTTGGGGACAGGGGAATTAGGGATTTAAAAGGGAATGAGTTTATTTTAGAATTCTAATAAATTTTCTATTTAAACAATTAAATATATTACCTGGTATAATTGAAAATAAATGGGTAATATTTAGGAAAAATCTCAATATCATTTTTAAAATGTAGAAAATAGAATTATCTACCTCCCCATATTTTTAAAATATTTTTACGATCAAAAATGAATTACATATGAATTTTACAAGTTTTGATCCTTTAAATACAATAAAACTCTTAAAATCATTTTAAAATACATAAACACCCAAAATAATTCACCCCATAATTTTAAAAACTAAACAATTATACATAGATAATATTACAAAAGATTTCATGATTTTTAATAACTCCGATGATTTCATAATTATTTCAAAGACCAATAATGCATAATTTAAATATATTTTAATCATAAAATTTAAATAAAAAAAAACGGACCCACATCTCACATATACATCGCCATATAAGCACATAAATATGATGTCACATATATTCAATCTAAGATAATTCACCTCATATAATTCACATTTAACATTAAATAATAATTATTATAATTACGAAATTTTCTAGGGCGTTATATCCTTTCCCCCTTAATAGGATTCTGTCCTCAGAATCAATCTTAAGAAAACATAAAGACGGTATTACTCAACTATTACTCCTTCAATTTCCATGTCATTTCTTTCATTCTAGAATTCCTTTATATCATTCCAAAGGGCTTGTCTTGTAAGCCCGCAAATTCGATCATAAACTTAAACCTTTGGTTTATATGTCTCGTTAATTCTATACGCTCACCACTCATAGCGGAACGTATATTCTACCAAAAATCGGACATGACCTATTCGTATAATGGACTATGCCCTGTACATAACACCTCAATTACTACTCCAATCATCCATAAACAATTCATTCAAATGCAATACTATAATAAAACCCGCCTTGACCTGCGGCAACGTATAAACGAAGGAATCTGCCTTGACTTGAAGTAAGCACGTAAATAATTAAATCTTTAAAACAAAACTCAACCGACTAAAACAATTGATACCACTTCCACGCTTCTACTCATAATTCAGGTTGCCCAGATAAAACTTTGGGAAAAAGAATATCAAGAAATCCCCCAATCATTCTTACTCCCCTTTCAACGTATAATGTTATTCGAGGAGTGAGTAACTGAGAAACTTCTATCCATCCTTAATCTTATTGTTTTACTGAATAACCTTTTCGAAACTAATAACCATTTACCTTGAAACAGATATATCTTATTCGCAATACCAACTATCCCGGGGTCATTGCCCTTCAATACCATTCAAAATCAAACTTTCAGCCCAAATAAACTCCAACTCTAATATCTCCTAATATCAAAACTCGACTTCCAAACCATTACTATACATGTCTTACAAATCGTTAAAAATTTAAACTCTACATACTATAATTCCCATATTTATCAATACTCATTGCCTTGAACCATTTCATTCCTCTGCATTCATTCACTTCACCTTCTGCTTCCGTCAATTTTTGTTTGGTACTTCCTACTTTCCTCTATCAATTCATTCACAACAATCTAGACCTCTGGATCTTCCATCTATACCTTCCCAAATTCTTGGAACATTTCCTTGAACATTGTATGCCTATTTAATCTTTCCTGGTTCATCCGATTGCACTGACACTTGAGCGATTTTCGATCTCTTCGTTGACCCCTAAAAGCTCTCTTCACCTTTGTCCATTCATTTCTTGAGTTATAGTCTTGTCCACTGCTATAAATATCTTGGTAAAATCTTTGACAACCTTCGGTAATTCCTAGCTGGTCCTTCAAAATTTTTGATCTCTGCTAGCGTCTTAGGCCTTTCCCGATTCATTACTGCTTCTTCACATAATTCACTTCGATCCTTTCTTCATATCCTGAAAATTATAATTCTTCCTATTCCAATACTCATACTTAGAAACCTTATGAGTGCTCTTTTTATATCCTTAAATATCTTACTAAGTCTTCCGATCTTGAATCCTCGAAACTGATTACATTCCTGGTTATAATTAATTATTCAACTTTATACCTCTGTCTGGTGATAATCCTGGTAATTCATCAAGTCACAAATATGAGAAATCTTGACCACTGAAATCTGCTTCACTTTAATTATCTTCTAATCGATATCGCCCTCATATATAAAATAACCTTAAAATTTTATCATAATAACCTCTTAGTCTGCGTAACCATTAAAACTCCTTTATCCACTTTCTGACTTGAAAGACAACTTACATATCTCTTGAAAATTATAATTTCACCTTCTTATCCTCACACCTTGCCTGTAGTTCATAGTTAACTATACAATTTAATCACATCTCACACCTAATTCTTTTAATTGCATCACTTTCGTCTTCTTAACAACATCCTTTATAATCATCATGAATTCTAGGTTCTAATTCTGTCCCTTCTTACCATACTACTCCTTCCATTTATTCCTACAACTTCCCATATTTATAATAGTACAATAGTAATATACTTTTTCTCGAATTCTTACCTTTGACAATGGGGGTCCTGTTGGTCTTAGTAACTTATATCCTACAGGTAGCTATCTCGCCTCATTATCCTGGTCTTCAATATCTTCTAGATCCTACACTCCTTCCTGGCCAAACCTCACATCTTCTGTTAAAACCATTCTTAAAAATTTTTCTGGTTCCCTTTATTCTTTTTCTTACCGTCTCGTTCCATCCGCGTAAATTCACTCTTACTCTTAATATTAATGATCTTCTGACTATATTCGCACAAGTTGTTAACTCCACACAATCACTTTACTTCTTATCCAAACCTTCAATTCTTGCTAAAATTCCTTACAAACAAACCGTACCACTCTACCTTGTCTTGCTCAAGTTATCCTGTTCCGTCTCTAAACTTGTATATCTGACAATTTATCTCAACATCCAAATTCTTGTAATATTTCATCTACTGTATCCACAGTGAAAATATATAATAAACAAGTGTTCTTCAACAATTCTTCCTTCACGATAACTATCACATAACAATTATATCATTCATCACTCTATTTTCGACTTTAACATAATTATCATTTCATGTCCTTATTAGCTATTCCTCAACCATAATCAGTTTCTCCGCATTATCGAATCTTGTATGTGTGTTGTCAATCCACTGATTAATATAACTTGATATTCAATCTCTGCTTTAACCTCAAATCTCAAACCTACTCATCCAATTTTCCTTCGACGTAAATGTAGCTTGGACAACTCAAAATTTCATCAGCTTCATTTTTACTGCTCTCAATCATCGAAAAATTTTAGAAATCACAAAGGTTTATAATGGAAGGGATCAACAGAATAGACAGGTTTTAACATATATGAATATAGTTTTGTTTGAAAAAGGATTTAACCGAGAGATCAATATGATCATTGAACTGTTTTCAGGTTGCATTTGTCACTTAGGTCCACCGACATAGTACAAAAAGGTGGCCAGCCTTCAGTACTTTCATGACAAACACAATCAGTGGCGTCCCACCAGACTCTTATCACATAGATAAGATGTCCCTGAATCCCCTACATACATAGGGTTGTTCATCCCAGTTAGAATAAAGAAGGTTAAGTATTCAGAGAGAAACAAAAAGAATTCAAGGGTCTCAATAATTTTATATGCGTCATGTTGAATCAAGTGATCCCCTGGAAATTAGAGGTATCTCTGAAAAATAAGAATGCGTTTAAATAAATCTGAAAAATTCGTCATCAATTGAAGTATAATTGATTACCAAAGGTGATGGAGTATTATCAAAATAAGAAGAAACAGAAAGAAAGGTTTAATCTCCTTAATCAATAAATTAAATGAAATCAATGACTGGTAATGAATAACCACGCCATTCCTCCAACCTATGCCAGGAATCGCATTTCGCATCTTGTTTACCGTCCTTACGCACTTTCTATCTCATTCACGTAGTAACTAAAGTTGCAAAAGAAATTCTAGAACATACACGAAGGTCTACACATCGCATCCTCCAAGCTGGTAACTCCGGTCGTCTATTTAACGTAGGCGGCGCCGAATCAACTGCCTCGTCCAAAGTTGTACCTTCGAATGAATCGAATTCTGGCTCGCGCGATATGTCGAAATACTAACTAACGTCGCATCCGTTATCCTAATATCCTAAGGCAAATCTTATCCTAAATCGTTCCATCTAATGTCCCACTTAAATACGTATACCTAATCATCCTAACTTGTTTCAGTGACCATAACCTGTCGCTCTGATACCAACCTGTAACGCCCCAACTTTCCAATATTGAAAAATATACTTTTTATAATTAAATGGTCTTTGATACAGGGGAATTTTAGAAAATTTCGACATGAAGTATTTGTAAATCGGACTATCCACCTGTATTACAACCCAAACCAAAATTCCAATCAACTTACAAATAAAACTTAATACTCCAACGATTCCTCACCGAGGATCGCTTCCAGGTTATGGTATGAAACAAGAATCTATACTACAATAATCATTACAACTTCTATCTCAAAGTCAAATTTCAAACCTTCATATCTTCTAAACCATAACGCAAGCCAATTTAGCATATGCCCGCTGGCTCTGTATCTAGCTTCTAAAGAATGCCTCATCGCTCCCATATGACTTATAATGCGCAGGTATCCAACTCTTTAACCCTAACTGAAAGAGAAGGTAAAACAAGCAAGAGTGAGCCAAAGAACGCTCAGCAAGTATATATATAGTGATACCAATATCAACAACAATAATAAGTTCTGAAAATCAGGTAGAATTATCATATGCTTTGAAAAGTATCAACTAAATCAAATATCTTCATTATCACGAAGGACCAACATTGCTTCACTGGAATGGGGTGTATCACAATAAGAACCGATAAAAGTTCTGATAGGGAATAATAATCAACAATTTAAATGCTCAAAAGCTACAGGGATATGCCATTTATTTAAATCAGGAAATGGAATAGAATTGGACTATTATGCATTTTATAAAAAAAAAACATCAATAAGGTTAGGCTGCTGATCAGTCACGCACTAACCCCGGACAAACGCACACAACAATGTCCTTAATTGGATCCATGGCACACATTGGCCTTAATTATTTCTGACCTTCACGGTCCGACCTTCACGGTCCACATTTTAAAAAAAACAACAGTCCAATCCTATAACTGACTACCAGGTGTCGGAACAATCGACCACCTCAATCCGCCAAACACCCTGGAAACTCACGTTCCAGGTCAACAACTCAAATCTCAAAAAGAAGTGAGGTCTAACAATTTCTGACCTAGATATCGACAAGTTCGATATATAAGGGTATTGGTTCAGATTATATTACCAAAAGAATTAACAAGCTCAATTTGTATGATTTGGGACAGGATACACAGATATTCATACTTATCAAAATTTAAATGGAGAATAATTTCAACAACAGGTCTGACTGATATAAAGTTCAAGTTATGATAAGCATGGTTCACTTGAAAGATAAGTAAAATGGTTTACTTGCAAAAATAATTACCGGATGATCAATGTCAAATTAGTATGAAGAACACATTCCTTGAAAGAATATTTATTGAGGGAAAATCATAAATCTTATTCAGGAATTATATTAAAAGATTTTTCTAAAGTCTTAAGTCTTGGATTTCCTCTGTTTTAAAAAAAATATCATTTCATTACTTTTAAAGAAGATAAAGTAGTACCCGACTGGGAAATCCGGTAAAATACCACGAAATAGAATATTAATAAAACTGAGGAATATTTGTATAAAATAATCTCAAAAGAGTCAACACCTGAACGATAGGTATTGAGGAATCCGATAAAATATCAAGTATTGAAACATTAATAAAGATTTGAATTAATTATTTAAAAGAAATATTATTTAAAATAATTATAAAAAAAAATCAACACCTGAACGATAGGTGGAGAGAATCAACACTGGTAAGATAGTTTGAAAATAACTTTGAATACTAGTTGAGAGAAAATACCACTTGTAACAAAAGTAAGGGGTATAGACCCTAGCGAAATGATTTGGAAGAAAACTTCACAATTAATAAGGACAGGTCCATATCATTCCAATAAATATGAAAAGTATAATGCTTGCAAGAAAGGATTTGAAAGAACATATAAATACAACATAAGGGTTCACATCACTTGAACGATAAGTGAGGGATAGTAAACTTGCCTCAATACACGCAGTTTCCATTTCCATTTCTCAATTCTTTACTCATTGTACATCTGTCTCTATTCTTATTCGTTAGCCTTTACTCGATCATACTTTCATCTTTCTTTCATTTCTTATCAACTGCTATGCGAGCACATGCACCAACTCCGATAATTGTTCCATTCCTCAGGATTCCCTCTACATTTGCGCTGGCTCTTAGTCGGCGTCTTATTCGTACCTATAGAAAGGTAAAGTACTATTTTAGTACGCTTATAACCATAACCGTCTAACTCTGTTCTACCCGAACGCGTCCTGATACGATTTACAATTAACACATATAGTTCATATTAATCATATTCTTAAAATAATAATATATAACCATATAAACCACATAGTACCTTAATTAACAAATAGCTCATGGCTACTTACTATAAGAATTAGAAAATAAGCTTACGAAAAATTTTAGGCAACACCCCCTTTATAATAGGACCTAACCTGTCGAATTTACAATCGACCTGATTAACAATCAATCAATTTCAAAATCGTATATCAACTTTAAGTTATAAGTACGACTTACGACTACTACTCAAATACAATACGGCATATCACACTAATATCCAAAAATCAACATATAGCTATATTCAATTCACCTAATTTAACAACATTGATCATATAAATTCATTCACCATGCCTTGAGACTTTTACAGAGGGACCTCGGAATAAAATTATCCATATATGAAATTCCAGTTCGTGACTTCCATAACATTTAACTAATAATCCTTTAGACCAAGTCATTACTACCACAATATTTCTAAATAACCTAAATGATTCAATTATAGTACCTCTAACATTTATACCATTGTAGCAATTACAACTCCAGCAACAATTACCAAGTTTAATGCATATATCCACTTATAACACATTCAACATCATCACTACTTCCGACTACATTCTTCACTATTTACCCCCCTTTGTCTCATTTCTTTATTTCTTTCTCTTTTTCTCTTTACTTCCTCGGCTTCACTGCTTAACAACACAACCCATGGCACCTCGACTGAGTATCTGCCTCCTCTCGACAAACTGCATTCTCTCTTTTCCTTTTCCACGCATGACACCCACAAATATAATCACACCAGCCCAATTATATACCCCAAACATAACTCACACACTCCTGCATCCCTATTCTTTCCCTCTTTACTCGACACTGCAACTACACAGGCTTCACCTCAACTACATAATAACCATATCCCATAACAAACACATAAAACCACAACAGTTCCTTTCATCGAATTCATTTATCACTCTTATTTTCATACCCAATCACTCCACTCTATCCAATGTCCGATTACTACTGCCCCCAAAACATATACACATATGTTCGCCTCCCTTTCCCTTGGTCAGTCCCCTTTTTCTGGCTTCATTGTACTCGAATTACTACCTACAAGTAGTATATATCAGACCAAGCATTAACGCAGCAGCATACCATTGACAATCCACGCATACACCCATCAATCATACTCACACGTTGCTTACACACACTTGCACAACCTCGAAACACATACTCTACAAACATAATTACTCACTGTAACAGCACAATCGACACACAGCAACAACAATTGAGGGCCAAAACAGGGGAGGGAACCCAGCATAACTACCTCTACAAGTTATACACAGAACACACCATACCCTACACAAGCACTCTGCAACACACAGGACACGCCTAGCTTCACCAGTCACCTACCATCTACGCACAGCCTTTAGCGCGCACACCCACACGCTGCTTGACCTATAAACACGAACTACCCAGCTGCTACCACACCCTCGAACACCATGTTTACACACGCACACATCGATTTCGCGCACACACAGACATACCAGTTGAATACAACACACCAGCAACACTCACGAGCTCTATATACATACCCGCTCACCCTGCGCCAACAGAGGGGAGAGTCACAGATGGGGAACAAATTCGACTCTATGGTAAGAATCAACAGAGATTTAAACTTACAAGGGTGAGGGAGGTTCACAGGAGGGAGAGAACGAGAGATTTTGAGAGAGTTTTGGAGAGAGATGTAGAACATTCGAGAGAAAACCAAAGTCGGGACTGATTTGGGGACAGGGGAATTAGGGATTTAAAAGGGAATGAGTTTATTTTAGAATTCTAATAAATTTTCTATTTAAACAATTAAATATATTACCTGGTATAATTGAAAATAAATGGGTAATATTTAGGAAAAATCTCAATATCATTTTTAAAATGTAGAAAATAGAATTATCTACCTCCCCATATTTTTAAAATATTTTTACGATCAAAAATGAATTACATATGAATTTTACAAGTTTTGATCCTTTAAATACAATAAAACTCTTAAAATCATTTTAAAATACATAAACACCCAAAATAATTCACCCCATAATTTTAAAAACTAAACAATTATACATAGATAATATTACAAAAGATTTCATGATTTTTAATAACTCCGATGATTTCATAATTATTTCAAAGACCAATAATGCATAATTTAAATATATTTTAATCATAAAATTTAAATAAAAAAAAACGGACCCACATCTCACATATACATCGCCATATAAGCACATAAATATGATGTCACATATATTCAATCTAAGATAATTCACCTCATATAATTCACATTTAACATTAAATAATAATTATTATAATTACGAAATTTTCTAGGGCGTTATAAAACATGCATCTTTATCTCTACACATACATTGTATCGCATACATTCATATATATGTAAAGTGCATAAATTAAACGTGTTTGGTTATGGCCCATCCTATGTGATCTTTTCAAGCTAATGAAAAGATCAAGGTCAACCTATGGTGGTTAACAAAATACAATTTAAATACATGTCTTCTCCATTGCATCTTCGTGGGGAATCGCCTTCTTGCTTCCTTGTTCTTCTTGTCTTCTTTAATAGTTACATTGAATAATTGAAAAACATGCTACACTAATAAACTTACAAGATGAACTCAAGTTACATTCGAGATTTATTAATTACAAGGAATAACGACATGCAAGTCGTATTTAGAAACCAAACCATAAAATCAAAACCACTATCCTCTTGGTCGTAGGGCCATAACCAATCACCATGCTCATATAACAATTAAGAACATGTAAGCATATCATATTTTAGATGATCCAATCAAAGAAATCATATAACGCAAAAATCAGAAAATCAGAATCAAATTCTGATAATAATAAATCGCCTTTTTCAGGCACTAAACGGCGTCAAACGCCTAACAGACGAGTCGATGATAGTTTTGCTATCAGTTTTGTTCAAACGCTCGTTTCCAGTCAGAAAACACATATCGTTTGTGAAAATCGAACACTGGACACAGATTTCACCAAATCTTAACAGCGTATACAGAAATCGTATCGTATATAATCCCCATATCAAGAACAAAAATAAATCATATATATATCAATATATATACAGATTATATGATCATCATCAACACATCATAACATATCATATCTAATATGATCTAATTTTCAGAAAATTCGAGATTAAATCACAAAACCATAAATTACTGTTTACAGACAGTAAACTACGTCAAACAGCTTACAGATGCAAACCTGACTTTGTTAGTCTTGCTCAGTGGCCCGATTCCAGTCAGAAAACACATATCGTTTCTGAAAATCGGACACAGTATGCATATTTCACTAAATTTGCACAGTTTTCCGGAAATCGTATCGTATACAATCTCCAAAATAGGAACAAGCATGTATCATATACACTCAGCAATTTATACAATCATCCCGTGATTATACAATCCACTAATATATCATATGTTCAAAACATATACATACACATCTCGTATAATCACAAAACCATGGCAAATCACATACATGCTTACATACACCAAAACTGTTAAACACATAACCGAATTAAAAGCGTTTTGCAAGTAGCTCTGATGCCTTTGAAGGGTTTCGAGAATCAAACGCAGCGGAAAACAATAATTAAAACAATAAAATCGAAACCCAATCGCAGGATCCATGCAAAACAAGACGTTTAATTCGTAGTTATGAACGTTTACCTTAAAACGAAGCCTTAACAAATTGATGACAGATGGAGGTCCAAAGCAATCACCACACAGCCCTCTTCGAGATCTACGTTGCCAAAGTAGTCCACACGAATGCTTGATCGTCCAACGATCATCGAAGCCGGTACTAGCCGAAGAACCTGCCTCTTTCTCTCTAGCCTCCCACACGTTTTAATGAATTGCAAAAGTGTGTTCCTAAACAATACATCATAATGTATTTATAGGGAAGAGAGATTGGGCTAAAACCCTAAATCGAATTGGGCTTCTCCAAACCCATTCTGATTTGGTTTTATTATTAAATTCGAATTATCTTTAATAATTAATTAAGACCAGCTTAATTAATTAATAACCAATTTCGAATTTAATTATTTAATTTAAATTCATAATTTAAATTAAAACTCCTTTTAAACGTTCTTATCGTGTAACCCTTTAAGTTATTATTACATTGGCAATAATTTTAATATCCAATAATAAAATTATAAACAATGAGCGGCATCTAGTAATACATCATTGCTACCTAAGTAATAATAATAATTGGTGATCCAATTAAACCTTTCGTGATTAATGTTTCCGTGTAATATAATCCCTTTAACCAAATATTATAGATTAAACTCGAGGCATGTTAGTAGTCATCCTCTTCAATGTTTAATCCGGATTTCCTTGATCAATGAGTAGACTATTAAAACAAATCAATATTTGAGCATGGCCATGCATTTTCATAGTCTCACTCAATCAAGAGGCCAATAATATCTCTCATAATAATAGGAGGGTTAAATCCTTTATCTATCATTCATATTTCTCACACGACTCATAATATACCCGATGTACACTTTTATCATCACCCGGTCAAAGGTAACTTTTAATGTAGTCAAAGTATATTAATCCTCGTATAGAAATATAATGATCTCAAGTCTAAGGATCATTACACCATTATCACTGTGAGTCTTTCTAATGACATTATCAACATGTAGAATCTCACCGTGGGTTAATCCAGTGCCATGTATAAAATTACATGCACCTATGTTCTTGACTTTAGTATCACTATACCTATGACCAATGAGATGTGGTCATCCGTCAACAAACATACTAATCTTTATGCATTATAATTGTCCCATATTAATAATGCTCGATTAGGGACATTTAAGAATATAAACACTATTCATATAATCACATTTTTAAATCACATACTTAAAGATATAGAATACATGTTCTATATTCCAAGGACATTTATTACTCTTATATTTATATCGTAGTAAATTAAGATATAATAAATTAATGTAGAATAATCAGTAGAACATGATCATTAAGTAACAAAATAGTCTTTCCTAGAAGTACAACTACATTGTCTCTATGGCACTAACACTATAAGCATATAGTAGTATGTACAATTAAATTTCAATTCGTTCTTACTCTTGGACGTAAGGAGCTAGAATGAAATGCCTCTCTCTATTGGCAATCAAATTTTTTTCCAAGTAATCGCATGCTTTCTGGCTACGTTTGTAGTCACGCTTATTCGATATTGCCAATCTTGATGGCAACATGAATGCAAATCTTGCTTCATTCAACTCATTGCATAATGTCTCAACATACCTATAAAATTAACTTGTCACAATAAACACGTGTATGTTGAATGATTTTAAAGTTAATTGAGTAAAAAAGACTTTTCTTACTTGATAAAAATTTCTAAAATCGATGTGCTTAAACAAGCCATTCTTAAAAACTCATCAACAGCTACAGGGGGTACATATATAGGTTGCTTTCCAATTTCTTCAAACTTGAATACCACATCTTTTTCAGCAGAGGTCCTCTTTTTAAGCAAATAACGTAAAGATCGGCAATGCTCACTTGAGTTTGCATCATCACCATGTAATGCCAAGTTTTATTGATAGGAGTCGCTGAACTTTTGCTTTCAGCTACTTTAGGCAGCCTAATAACCTTTTATGGAGTGGTCTCCTTTTCTGGAGTGGTCTCAACGGGAGGATCCTGATCAAACATGACTAGACACATGATATATTGCAAACATATGAGAAAAAAATTTCAACACTTCAAATGTCAAAAAATATACCTGTCCCAACTTCACAAGGTCCTTTGGCCATTGGACAAAACTACCCGCTGCACTTCCTACCGTCTCGAGTTCGTCACATGGAACCGGAAGTGGAGTAAGTTGATATTCAGGTCCAACGTCATCAATCGACACTCTTATGTTATAAGAAGCAAACGGATTAATATGGACCATATTATCACTCTGACTATTTGCCGGAAAAAAAGTCCCCCTTGCCACGATAACTCTTCCTTTCTCCTGATCTACCACCCAAAGATGACATGGGGTCGGACCCTGCATTATCAGTATACAAAACAGAATTAGTATATAAATTTTCATGCTTTCAGCACAAACTGAACAGTCATATAATACTCAATTTTATAATTTTTAAACTAAAATTATAATTTTTAAACTATAATTATAATTGGTCATTTGAATAGTTTGAATTCAGTAACAATTTCATGGTTAATACTCAATGTTAATTCCCATATCATCTCTGAGACTTGGGAGTCTGATACTCTTTAACTTTCATGTACAGGTATCTTCCTCCATATGCTTCAATTTTAGCAGTTAAAAATGGCAAAAATTCTTCAAACATTGGCGACAAAACTACACGTCAAGTACCACTTATCTGGACTTCACTACATCTGGACTTCACTTTCCAGATGGTAGAGTACCACTTATTAACTGGGGGCCAAGTTTTGGAACAACAATTAGAAAGTTATTGGTCATCATGTCTGTAATATAAGTGATAGAGTAGTAATCTGATAAATTTGAAGTGTAGATGCTAGACTTCTTGGTCTAACTAAAATCGAAAATTTTACTTTTTATTTTTTTATCTCTAACTAAATTAATTTTTATTTTTTAAAAATTGGGAATATCACAATACTTCAAATTCGCAACTTAATTAGCAAAGTCATGAAACTATTTTAAGGAAGCTATTATACTAAGTGCATAGTCAGACACATCCAAAATGTCCTTGTTTTATATTAGACTGAAAGTGCATACTCAGACATTGGTGGAATTGACCTACTGGTCGTATAGACATTTAAACATATATTTGAATAACAGTACCTTGAGACTCGACAAATGATCTTGTCGATTCACAGACTGGCAGCTGCTTCGAAGAGTTTACGGGGTTCCAATTTCATTCACAAAATTACCATCTGGCAATGACACACCTATATGCTTCAAGTGATTGAAGGTGCCTTCCAGTTTAAAATTCATCATTTGGTTCATCCTGTCCTCGCACTCTTTCTGAACTTTCTTGGTAATTTCTTGCGTGATTGTAGCCAACTAATCCACCGATATCACCCCACTATATTTGCTTGTCGATCCAAATGCTTCTTCAATTTTAACTCCCCCAACCCCTCTAACACGCAAAAAATTATCGTATATCCTCTCACCTTGATTCCATAATAACAACAGATCTTCAATAAGTGGTTGAAGATAAACATCTATGTTATTTCTGGGTTCTTTGGGACCGGGAATTAACAATGTCAACATGATATACTTGCGCTTCATGCATAACCAAGGAGGCAAGTTATAAATCGTCAGAAGAACCGACCAAGTTCTATGTGAAGAGCTGAGAGTGCGATACGGATTCATGCCATCCGCGCAAAGTCCAAGCCGCAGGCTTCTTGCTTCTCCACCAAAATCCGGGAACTTTCTGTCAATGGTTCTCCACTGTGGAGAGTCAGCAGGGTGTCTGAGCATCCCATCTGATTTTCTCCCTTCCACATGCCACCTTATAAGCTTTGCATCATTGATATTTTCAAAGAGACGTTTGAATCGTTCCACTATGGGTAGATACCGCAACACCTTGCATGGAGGCCTTTTCTTGTCATCACTCGAAGAGTCATTTCCATCTCGCTTATACCTAGAGGCTCCGCACTTTGGACATGTGTGTAGATGTTCATACTCATTACGAAACAACACACAGTCATATGGACAAGCGTGTATCTTCTTTACATTCAAACCCATGGGACACAATATCTTCTTCGCCTCATAGGTGGAAGTTGGAAGCTCATTATTCGAAGGAAGTATGTCTGATACAAGTTTCAGCAATTCTGTGAAACTCTTGTCACTCCACCCGCTCTTTACTTTGAGCTTACACAACTTCAAGGTTGTTGATAACCTAGTTAACTGATCGTTGCACCCAGGATAAAGAAGTTTTTTAGAATCATTGACCAAGCTCTCAAGAATTTTCGGTTGGTGCATCAAAATTTCTTCGACATCTTAGATCATCTCATCAAATCTGTCATTTTCCTCATCATCCTCTTTATTGGTAGGATTACCATCTCCACAGCTTTCAGAATTACCACTAAATGATTCTGCCTTTCGAGAATTTATTCCCTCACCATGCCAGATCCACTTGGTATAATTATCCATGAAACCACGTCGAAATAAATGTTCACGCACTGTATCGACATTAGAATACTTTTCTAAATTATAACAATCGCGACATGGACATGTCATCCTTTCTTTTCCATGTTCGATCTTCTTAAGATTTTTCTCCGCAAATTCAATGAAGTCATTAACACGGCTAATATACTCATGGGATGTTCGTGATATTTTATACATCCACGTAAGGCGGTCCATGTTATATATCTATAGAATATTTTATAGAAAGAAATTCAGTAGCTATTATGTTATTATAGACCATGCAGAAATATAAAATATATGTTGCCTAGATAGAATTTTACATGATTATGATGAGAGCAATTACAAAGAAACAAAGCATAAATATAAAGGCAAGTGAAACAGAAAGTTCAAAAATAGAGCAGTCTATAAAACGATGTTATACCAGGATACTTACTTCACTCACTGTCGCTGACTTCTGAGTGGTTTAAAGTTGCTACACAGGTTATAAAACAGACCCTTATTGGACTGTCTACAATCACTGCACCCTGAAAATATATAAGAAGGCAGATCAGCTTAAAGAACCCTGATATTTCAACAGTGTAGAAGAATTTAAATAAAGTAAACTGAAATATGGTGCAATGAAGTAAAAGCTGTACAATGCAGCGAGACTACACAAGAATGAGGCTGATAACTTTACAACCCAGTCAGTCTTTTTGATAATTGGCAGTACATAAGATTATAAATATTTTTTGTTCAGCAGTGCTACTGTAAAGACTTTAAGCAACAACCAACTCTACTTCCCTCTTATCTAACTGCAGAAAAAGCTAACCAATCAAAGAAATTTAGCCACAGTCTATCTCGATATCCAATGACGAATAAACGGTAAATGTTGCTAATATAGAAATTAAACAGCCACCCTGCCAAAAAGTAGTTCAACTTCCATCTTGTATGTAATATTATATGTTTCCCCTTCAGCCTTCTATTTGTGTCCTTTTTCTAATTAATCTCATTGTTTATCAACAAAAGCTTACATATTCACTAACAACTATTCAAGTGCAAGAATAATTGCTCTACCAGCAATGTCAATTAACCATAAACACGTGCCTAATTGTTATTACTATATATAGCTTAAATGAAAGTGCATAATGTTTTGATGTGCATTTAAAAATACAAATACATATATACGGAAATATATGAATATGTAAAATGCAAATGTAAGAGTACTACACGATAAAACTGATTTTCCTCTAGCGCCATTATTCCAGGTTATAGTGGGAATTTTGTACAAGATTGAAGGCTAAAACCTGGTTATTATACTTACAACGTGCATATAACTATATCAGTAGTGAGGTATACAAACAATTAAGCTGTTTCTAGAGATATGCACCTGTTGGAATGAAGTTGGGCTGATATTGTACAACAGACCCATGATCAACTGCCATATGAAAGAAAAGTAGAAATAAATTAGCGAAAAAACAAAGAACACTAGTAATTTTAGGCATTCACCAATGTGATGCAGAAAGCTTAAAACACATTACATCTTGATTTGTGATCACAGTAAATAAACACTGTAAAGCAGCGCTAAGTACATTAAACAATTCTGCAGCACATATAGTTAAACTATACAAACTTAATAATTACTGCTGCAACAACAAGAAAGGCTAGAAAAGTTTGTTATTGTTTTACTTGTACATTATTAGCTACTTGCTGCAATCTAGTCGGTTCCAATTTGTCGGTAAAATTAAATAACACCAGCAAAATGTCTAATTAATAATTTAAACAATTTCTAATAAAAAGTCAGATCCAGAGTGATATCTTCTATCAAAAGATTGATTGCATGCAAATTGGCAAAGAATAAAATATGCCACAATAGTACTCCTTTGATTCCTTTCTTTTCATCGAGCCAATAGACCAGACAACTACAGAGTACTAGAGTGAAGGGAAGAATATCTATTTGTTTTCTTTAGCTTTTATAAAATCTATCAATTTCTCTCTTTATTTTTATAAATTATTGATTTCAGGAATTTAAATACACCTGTGCAGACTAATTTTACTAATCAGATTAGACAAATACTATAGAGATTCGCTAGGACCCGTAAAATATTAATGAAATTATGGCAATAATAGTTGAATCATGTTGTCAAGTTTCTGCAGTTTCAGCACAACGTGCGTTCAATTGTTTGGAGATATTTTTAACACAAATTTACAGCCAGAGAAGCACTGGTTGTCTGTAGACCCCCAGAACAGATGTACATTAAAAAAGAATGGCACCGACACATATCTGTCTCGGATCTCTTGTCTCACTGCCCACGTTCTAAAGCAAGCTCATTTCTTTGTTCAACAGCCATTCTAAAGTTATATGGTTTCTGTAATGGTGAGGGACTGATGGTGCTCTGAAATTACCTTCTATCAGTTCTTATTATACCTGTCGGTGTTGATTACCGATATTTTTGATTATCTCGTTAAAAGATTTGTGCGCTTTTGTTTTCTCGGATCAGTTGGCTGACCAGTGACCACTCATTTGAAATGTAATATCAGGCCATTTATCAAGAAATGAAAACCAGATTACAGAAGAACAAAATTTATTCACAGCGCATAGTGAAACATAAATTATTATCACACGGTACTGCTAATTATGAGATAATTACAAAACCGAACAATGGAAAAAGAAACAAATAATTTAACAAGAAAACTTTGTAACAGACAAACAAAAAAAAAAGAAAATCATTTCTATAACAAGATGTAATATGTTACCAATTCAAATAATCCCAAATTATAGGAACTGTAATTAAAATGAACTGTAATTATATCAAAATCCAACATATACAACACTAGTATGATGCAGCTTAGCCATAAAATTTAACACAAATACCTATCGATTGTTCTAACAACTTATTTGTATCAATCGAACCCTACATTACAGCTTAGCATACAACATTATTTGTATCTAATTGATTGTACATACCTGTAAACCAATTTGTAATGAACCCAGCAATCCCTAATGAACCCTAATTCCCAATTCCTTAATTCAGAAGCCAATCGCTAACGAACCCTAATTCCCAATTCCCTAATTCCAAATCCCTAATTTAGTGAGCTGATTAGAGAGTAGAGAGTGGAGAATCAGTCGAAGTAATTTGAGAGATAGAGCCGTAGAGAGTAGTCGAGAGAGAGAGTAGTGGAGAGATATAGAGTAGTCGAGAGATAGAGATAGAGAGTGGAGAGATAGAGTAGTGGAGAGATAGAGATAGAGAGTGGAGAAGCAGTCGAAGTAATTTGAGAGATAGAGCCGTAGAGAGTAGAGAGTAGTGGAGAGATAGAGAGTAGTCGAGAGAGAGAGAGAGTAATAATCGAGCTAGGTTGCAGAGTCGAGATCCCCAAATATGAATGGTTCGTGCAATAATATATTTTTTCAAAAAGTTAATCTATTGCATCGGCATTATAAACACCGACACTACAACTAAAAAAAAGTATTTTTTTATTTTCTGAAACATAGTTTTGTAAAATAATAATTATTATATATTAATATATAATAATATGTTATAAAACTATTATTATAATTATTAAATTATTATTAAATTTATTTTCAAAATTTTAATTATTATAAAAAAAATTATTATTTATTATTTTTAAATTTATAATTAAAAAATGTGAAGAAAGTTTTTATAAAAATTATTTATTCTTTTTTTTCCTTAATTGAATCGATAATCACACTAATTTTTGGAACCAAGGTTATTATATGATATAAAATGTGATACTATTAAAATTTTATATTGTAAAGATTTTGGCCAAAAAAAAAAAAATAAATAGCTATAGCGTCGGCTTTACAACCAGTGACGCTATAGGCTACACTATAGCGTCTGTTCAAATATGACCGACGCTATAGGGTATACCTATAGCATCGGTTTTACGCAGACCGACGCAAAATGTCTTTTTAGCGTCGGCATTTTAGCGGGTGACTCAATAAATAGTACCTATAGCATTGGTTGGTGCAAAAAACCGACGCAAAAGGGTCTGGCAGAATACCAATAGCGTCGGTTGTTACCCATAACCGACGCAATAGGTTCAACGGACACCTATAGCGTCGGTTAATGCAAACAACCGACGCTATAGGTGCGATGCTATAGGTCATTTCTGTACTAGTGTATTTGATACTTCTTTTCCTTTACCACTTCCATGATGAAATTTACCACTTCTGTCACCCTTAGTTCTTCTCCCAGTCTGTTTATCTCCCCCAGTCTGTTGTTGTTGTTGTCTCTGAATTGTCTTTATCTCCCCCTTTTTGACATCAGCAACATTAATTCCAAGAGATTTAGTAACAGAATAAATGAGATTCATCAGAACTGCTTTATTGTCCATAATAGTGACTTGGTTATCTTCATGAATCTGAAGTCTCGATTGAATATCACTTTGAGATTTCTGAATGTGCTGTAGAATTTCAGAATTGACTTCAATGTTGGAGGTGCTTGTTGTATCTTCAGACTTAGATGCAGAAATAACCTTATCTTCAATCCTTGTAGAAGAAGTTGCCTGTATAGAATGATATTCAAGTAATAATACTTGAGTAGAAGTACAAACATTTTCATCTTTCTGATCTAAAGCTGAAGTATGATCATCCTGTCCTTCACTAGTATTCTGTGTACTAACATCTACAAATCCTGACTCCTCCTTAGATTGATTAGATACTGTTGATGTCTCAATTCTAGCTGATATTGGAAGTACATACAAAGGAATACTAGGATCATTAGGAATATCTTCTGGTACTGGTTGAGTAGAAGTTTGTCTTAGCCTTTCACCTCATCTGTTGATGATTCCTGCAAGCCTTTCTTTCTATTTCTGAGCTTTAACTTCTGGCTTTGCATTGTAATGTGCTAAGTCATTCTTCTCATACATCTTGAAAAAAGAATAAGTACCAGCATCCGTACCAAGATTTTCAGACCAAGATTCAGGAAAAACCTGATCCCAGAAATCAAACGATGGTGGTTTCCTAATTTTCTCTCCCTCACTATGGAGTTGATCATCCATACCCTCATTCTCACTTTGACTATCTAAAGTCAACACTCTTTCTACCTCTCCTTTTGCCTGGTCAGGAGCCAGCCTCTCTATGTGTGGATCTATGTCCATCTTTTCAAGTGTATCACTCAAATTTGGATAAGTGCTCTCATGACCTACAGAAAAATAGGGGTTAGAAGAAGTTTTTATACCTGAACTCACATGGAGAGAGGGTTCCTCATATGGCATGGGGCTTGAGGTTTTCTCCAAGGAGTGAGCTGCTATAGTCTCTAAACCCTTACAAACATCTACTTTCTTTCCAGAAACTACAGGCTCTAGTATATCACTTTCAGGATCTACACTGGACTCTGATGTCTTCAGTAATACATCATTAGACACCATAGCTAGTATGTCACCGTCTTTAAGTGTTGGTTGCTGAGACACACCCTCAAGGTGGATAGACTCTGAAAGAACAATATTGGTTTGATCTTCGGGAAAATCAATCAAAGCCATTCCTCCCATATCTTAAGGTTTCTCACTTGCAATTTTAGTCATCACAGAAGACCTTTTAGCATCATCAATCACAGTTCCTGAGTCATCCAACCTCTGACTAGATGGTTCTTATGTTGCAGTGACTGTGATCTGATCTATCCTACTATTTACCATTGGTGCAATAGTATATTCTGTTGACTGCTTCCCTCTATCAACTACCTCCTCTTGTTCACCTTGAGCTGAAGCATCTTCAAGACATCCTTGTCAAATAAATATGCATGAAGTGATTGAAGTGCAACATGCATAGGAAGTCCAAATTTCTTGTGCAATTCCTTTCTGACTGATACATAGAAGTACATCTTCAATAAATCAAGTCTTTGAAGTAACAATCTATATTCTCCAGGAAATGAAAGTTTGGGAACTCTTTCAATCAGAAAATCTAGAACAGGCCTGGAAAGCTTCACTTTTAGAGAAATAAGTTCCATAGCCAGTCTGTATGTCAATGTTGTTTCCCATGAAGAATTAAGATCTAGATCTCTCTTGTCAGATACTGACGTGGATATAGCTTTATTTGTAGAGACCTGCATAATGTTAGTTGGACTAGACACTGTGTGTGTAGGTGACAAATGAATCTTTCTCCTTGTTCTCCTAGTATAGTGAGCAACAGATTTATCTTGAGAAGACTCAAGAGGTGTAGACACAGAAGTGATCTTGGGATGAGATTTTTTTTCAATAGACACAGTCTTTTGAGAGACAGTATCCAGTAACTGTTTTCCCTTTTTAAGAACTACAGCCTTTTGGGAGACTGTAGCCTGGCTGTGACTAGGTGTTCCATCTCTTTGTCCTAGCTTAGAAAGTTGAATTGCAGCCTTCAATTCTGCTCTCTCAGCAAGAGATATATTATAATCATCTTCACTATAACTACTACTACAAACAACAAATCTTCTCTTCTTTACAACTGATGTCTTTTGAAAAACACCAGAGGTTGGTTTCTTTGAAACAATAGGCTGTGGATCAAAATTTGGTTCTAGAATTGTTTCAGAGACAGTATTGTTTTTGGCTACTTGGGTAGACACAGGGGGTTCTCCTCCAATTCAGATTCCTAAGTCATTTCACCACCAAAGAAAGAAGAATTATAGATAGTAGGAAGATGAGTTCTTAGAAGTACCTGAACATGATTTGGATAGTGTAATGCAGGTATTTCATCTAGATTCTTTTCACTGTCCTTCTTCGTAATGTCAGAGAAAATTCTCTTTTGCTGTATATAAGAAGAAACACAATATTCTCTACCAAATCTAGCTTCAACATCAGGAATGAAATGGTTAATAAACAGTTGCATGAATCTGTGATAATAAACCATATTCCTGTCATGATCTCTTGACCCAAGTTTAATACACATCTGACTTAAGATAATGTGACCAAAATTAATTACTCTGTTATTAAGCAAGCCATATGCAATATGTGATGTAACAGCAGTAATTTGTTGAAAAGAACTACATTTACCAGTAAAACATTTAGCAATTTGATCGAAAAAGAAAGACCACTCTTTCCTAAGAAAGGATCTATTTAACTGGCTCATGTTATCTAGAGGTCCATTATACCCTAACTCAGATAACATAGTTCTAACATCATCATCAGATGGTACATTCTCAAAATTCGTAGTAATAGGTAAGTGAAGTACTGAATTAACAACCGATTCAGTAATATCAAATGAGTCTTGTCTAAGTGTAGAACAATCTTACCTGATTGACTCTGAGTAGAATCAATTACCTCAGCATTCTCCCAAGCTTGTGAAATAGCTACTTGATTAATTTGTGGAGATGCTGTCAAGTCATAACTTAATGGTCCTTTCGCCATAAAGTCCATAATTGGGTGAAAATCAGTTGACACCCCTTCCTTGTTGGTGATAGCTGCAACATGATTGTTCATCATAAAATCAAAATCACCAAACTTGAAAGATACTGATTTGGGTAGTCTTCTTTGAGTTGCCATTTTGATTTGAAAAGAACTTAAGAAATCTTTGAAATTGATTAGTGATTTTGAAAACTCAATAGTGTTTTTGCTTTAGAAAATGAAATTAGAGAAAGCAATTACACGATTAGAGTGTCAAAATAATTATATTTCAAAAATCCTTCAGACCCATTATCCCACGTTGACACGTAGGTTGACAGGTGTCAGTCCCTGAAAAATACAGTTACCCACGACTTTTGGAAAATAAAATCCAAAATTAATTTCAAGTAAATTAAATCAAGGTAAAATCAAGATAAAAATCAATAGTGATCAGCTTCCTTTTCCTGATGTGATCTTCTCATCAAGATAATCACACGATTCAATGTGATTTCTGAATAGAAAGAATTACTAATCCTTATGTGAACACACTTGTATTCCTGATCAATATCATCCTGATTTCAGAGACTAAATGGAGTTTCCACGTGGCATTTTCTTTTACCTGTAAAAGAAATAAATAAAATCTGAACAAAATCAATTGGTTAGATTCGTTCAATATTTCTTGAAAATACAAGAAATACAGTCACACATAATTATGACTGACTGCATTGATATCCCCCAAACGACTGTTCAGCTTTCCACGTCTTTCTATAAAAGAAACTAATGTCTTATGCCATTCTCCAAAACCTTTTCATTCTTTTCTCTTTTCATCATGGCTTTCAACCCAAATCTTCATATGAACCCTAGCTTTTGGTTCATTACCACTGAGAAGTTCTTTACTCTTGATGATCAGGAGCAAGTAAACTATCTCTTAGAAGAGATGACTTTTCTTATCGAGTCAGATATGGTTGGTCTTAACTCAAATGATTTCCACGAATCTCCTCTAAAACATCTACCAGTTGGATACAATTCTCCTCTAATCTCTTCACACCTTGAGGATGAAGAATTTGGCGAAGAGTCTGAGGTTGATCTTGATGGAGATGCTATTCATTTTCTTCAATAAGCATGAAGATGAGTCAGCTGCTCTCATTCAAGTCGCCCAGACAAGGAATCTAATCTTGAGATGCTCCTTGTCCTGAAGTCGATCATTGAAGATTGAAGCAGCAACAACTTTAGACAAGAATAGAATTATCAGTAGTAGTTAGACAAAAAGAAGAATCGTATTTCATTTCCATGTATGTAATGCTTTTGATTAATGAAAATACAAGTTTTCTTATTATCTACTTGTCTATCGTTGTTTATTGACTGATCTGAATAATGATATAAATTATCAGTATGCATGTGATAAAACTTGCTAACATAGACTTTAACAAAACTCAGAATTGAACCACTGAATAACATGAACTTCAGAATTTGAAACAGTAAGACACACAAATTTCACAATCCTGATACTGACAATACAATCCTGATGTCAATACTGATAACGTTAGCATACTGATAGCAATCCTAATCCTGATGTTTATTAATAAGTCTATCATACTGAAATTTATCAAGATAGAATGTTACAGCTTAAGCATTTAACAATCAAGTATAGATCCTGACAAAAATATCAAGTCTATAAACTGAAACAACATACCTTGCTACTTGTGCAGATGTTAAAGATCTAAAAATTTAACATTCCTAACTCACTAACCAATCTAATGAATGTAGCCTCATCAAGTGGTTTAGTTAGAATATCTGTAAGCTGTTTGTCAGTAGGAACAAAATGAAGTTCCATAGTACCATTTTCAATATGTTCTCTAATAAAATGATACCTGACATCAATGTGCTTAGTCCTTGAATGTTGAACTGGATTTTCTGCAATTTTGATAGCACTAGTATTATCACAAAACATAGGAATATTACTAAGTGTCATACCATAATCCATCAACTGATTTCTTATCCAAAGGAGTTGAGCACAACAACTGCCTGCTACAATGTATTTAGCTTCTGCAGTTGAGGTTGAAACTGATTGCTGCTTCTTGCTTGCCCAAGAAATCAATCTATTTTCCAAGAATTGACATGTACCTGTAGTGCTTTTCCTGTCTATTTTACACCCTGCATAATCAGAGTCTGAATAGCCAATTAGGGAGAAATCATATTCTCTTGGATACCACAACCCAAGATTTGGAGTTCCCTTGAGATTTCTAAAAATTCTTTTCACAGCAATTAAATGAGATTCCTTAGGATCACTTTGGAATGTAGCACATAAACAGGTAGAAAACATTATATCTAGTCTACTTGTAGTTAGATATAACAGTGAACCTATCATGCCTCTATAGCTAGTGTTATCAACACTCTTTCCCTTAGGATCAGAGTCTAGCTTAGTGGCTGTTGCCATGGGTGTCTTTGCAACTGCACAATCTTGAAAGTCAAACCTTTTTAAAAGATCTTTGATATACTTTGACTGATTAATGAAAATACCAGTCTCAGTCTATTTGACCTACAAGCCTAAAAAGTAATTTAGTTCACCCATCATGCTCATCTGATACTTAGACTGCATAAGCTTGCTAAACTTAGCACATAACTTTTCATTAGTAGACCCAAATATAATATCATCAACATAAACTTGAACTAAAAGCAAATCACCTTTTATCTTTCTAAAGAATAGAGTTTTGTCAATTGTACCTCTTATGAAGCCATTTTCAAGAAGAAATTTAGATAAAGTCTCATACCATGCTCTTGGTGCCTGCTTTAGTCCATAGAGTGCCTTGTCAAGTTTGTAGACATGATTTGGAAACTTTGGATCAACAAAACCAGGTGGTTGCTCCACATACACTTCCTCATCAAGCTTGCCATTAAGAAAAGCACTCTTTACATCCATCTGGTATACCTTAAATTTTGAATGAGCTGCAAATGCAAGAAACATTCTGATTGCTTCCAATCTTGCTACAGGTGCAAAGGTTTCATCATAGTCAATTCCTTCTTCCTGAGAATAACCCTTGGCCACCAGTCTTGCTTTGTTTCTTACAATCATACCAGATTCATCTAGCTTGTTTCTGAAAACCCATTTAGCACCAACAATAGATCTATCTTTAGGTCTTGGTACTAGTTTCCAAACTTTGTTCCTCTCAAACTCATTCAATTCTTCCTGTATTGCTATTACCCAATCAGGATCCTGTAAGGCTTCTTCAACCTTCTTAGGTTCATTCTTTGAGAGAAAACAACTATACAAGCATTCATTTTGAATTGATCTTCTAGTTCGAACACCACAATTGGATCACCAATAATCAAATCTTCAGTATGATCCCTTGTCCATTTTCTAACAGGTGGTAGATTACTCCTGCTAGACTCTCCCCCTAAGTTAGTGGTATCTCTTGTAGAAGAACTTTCTCTACCTTCAAAAGCTCCACCTTGATCAGTAGAATCAGTAGATTCCATACTGCTACTAGTTTCTGATCTTCCTTCATTAGACTCTGAAGGATCAGTTCCTGATGAAGTAGACTCTGAAAGACTAGTATGATCCTGACCAGTACTGTGTTCTCCTTGATTGAATTGCTCCCCCTCAACAGTAGCATTCCTTTGGAAAGTAATAGAGATATCCCCTGGAGAACCTTCATCATCACTGGAGAGAATCTTAGAATACTTAAGATTTTCAAATTCCAAATTGTCATGGCTTTCATCAGTTTGCAAAATTCCAAACTTCTTATCATCAGATGCAACATGAATTGATACCATAACAATGTGAGTTCTGAGATTGAATACTTTGAAGGCCTTTGACGCTGAATATCCTAGAAAGATTGCTTCATCCGATTTGGCTTCAAATTTTCCAAGTTGTTCTGGATGAACTTTTAGGACATAGCATTTGCATCCAAAGATGTGAAAGTATTTCACACTTGGTTTCTTTCCTTTGATCATCTCATAGGGAGTCTTACCATGAGCATTTACCAAGGTATAGTTTTGAGTGAAACATGCAGTGTTAATAGCTTCTGCCTAGAAATAGGTTGGAAGCTTTGCATTTGCAAGCATGGTTCTTGCTGCCTCTATGAGAGTTCTGTTCTTTCTTTCTACTACACCATTCTGCTGAGGTGTTCCAGGTGCAGAAAACTGTTGAGTAATTCCATTGTCTACACAATACTCCTCCATTATAGAATTCTTAAATTCTGTACCATTGTCACTTCTAAGCACTTTGACCTTGTACTCAGAGCTATTTTGAATATTCTTGACAAGTTCAATGATTTGCTGAGGAGCTTCATCCTTTTTGTGTAGAAAGAATACCCATGTGAACCTTGTGTAATCATCTACTATAACTAGAGCATATCTTTTCTTGCTTATAGACATAATGTTTACTGGACCAAATAAATCAAGATGCAGCATGTAAAATGGTTCAGTAATTGAATTTTCTGTCTTGCTCTTGAAAGTGGTTCTTCTTTGTTTTCCAAGCTGACAAGCATCACAATGTCCATCTTGCACATAATTTGCCTGAGGTAGGCCTCTCACCAGATGGTGCTTAACAAGTTGATTAAGCTTCTTGAAATTGAGATGTGAGAGCTTCTTGTGCCAGTTCCAGCTTTCATCATTTGATGCCTTGCTGTAAAGACATCTGACAGTTCCTTTAGATGTGTCACTCAAGCTAGCTTCATATATGTTACCATGTCTCTGACCAGTCAGAACAATGTCTCCATTCTTCATATTCAAGATTTTGCATCCTTCACTGTCAAAGATTGATTGGTAACCCTTATCACCTAGTTGACTTATGCTTAAAAGTGTGTGTTTCAAGCCTTCAACCAGTGCTACGTTTTCTATGATGACATTCCCCAAAATAATTGAGCCATATCCCAGAGTTTCTCCTTTATTGCCATCTCCAAAGGATATAACTGGGCCAGCTTTCCTCTCAAACTTTGTAAGCAGGGACTTCTTTCCAGTCATATGTCCAGAGCATCCACTGTCCAAGATAATTGAATGCTTCTTTCCAGTGCCCTGCAAACATAGCTAGTTAGAATTTTTTAGGACCCAACTTTGATTGGATCCTTTCTTACTAACTTTTGAACCAACAGGCTTTGAGGATTATGCTTTTGATTTACCTGTTGTAGAGTCAACCTTAGACTCTAATTTCACAAACTGTTTGTGACTAGGAGTTTCAGATTTCAGAGAATAATAGTCATAATACAGTTCATGATATTCCTTACATATATAAATGGAATAAAGTAAAATACCACAATGATAACAGGGTTCTTGTGGTTGGTATTGAATTCTCTGAGTCTTGGGGAATCTGGACTCAGTTTTCCAAGAAGGCTTTTGATTGTAGTCTAGGGCCAAATGATTATGATTTCCACATTTATAGCATTTCTTCCTAGGTGCATCAGGTACATTCTTGTAATTATTCTCATTGTTAATATCTTCTTTTCCATTCCAATTTCTTCTGATCTTGCTAGACTCTGAAATACCTTCTAGTCTCTATTTCAACTGAGACTTAGACAGAAAGCCTATGTTGACATTCTTAGGTTTTTCTAACACTCTCTCATCTGAATTGCTATTGTTAATTCTTTTGTGCACAACTGGGGTCCCTTTAGAATTAACAAATTTAACATGTTTAGGTTCAGAAACTATCTTCTTACCTTCAGATTTGGATATGCTAGTTTCTTCTTTCATATCATCCAAGACAATAGCTACAAGATTTTCACTTTTATTCTTTCCAAAACCTAAGCCATAGACTTTACCAAGAATTTGATTGTCAATGATTTCTTGAGTCTTTTTACCAGAAGTGTTAATGGTTTTCATCATATCTCTATCTTCCTCTAGTTCTTTTCTGACATAGTCATAAGCCTCAAGGATAACACCATAATCATGCTTAGCTTTATCAGAACTTAACCTATATTCTTCCATTTGAATTAACTCAGATTCAAGAAAATTATTTCTACTAACTAATTCATCATTCTTAGCCTTAAGTTCATCTTTTTCACTAGCAAGAATTTTGAAATTAGTCATAAGATTATTAAACTCAACATGAATATATTTAATATCATCAGAATCTAAACTATCAAATGAATCAAGAGAGTGAAGTGATACCTTAACAGAAGATGAAGAGGTTTTCTTTGGAGATCCAGGCTTGTCTGAAGCACTTGCCATCAATTCAATGTTGTCATAATCCAATTCATCTTCAGAATCACTAGAGTCTGCCCAATCCTTCTGTGTGACCATGAGTGCATTACCCTTCCCTGAATTCCTAGGCTTCTTGCACTCACTAGCAAAGTGTCCAAGCTCACTGCAGTTAAAGCACTTGATCTTGGCCTTATCAAGCTTGATAATTATACTCTTGCCTTTGTCACTCTTCTTCTCCTCTTTCTTCTGAAAAGATCCTTTGCTAAATCATCTCCTGTTGAATCTTCCTTTCTTGAAAGCTTTAGCAAACATAGCAAAGAGTTCTTGCATCTCTGATTCAGAATCATTATCTTTAGAGTCTATATCTGCAGTCTCTGACTCAGAACTTTCTTTGCTCTTCTTCTTCCTCAAGTCTCTTTCAGTAAATTCAGACTTTTCTTCTAGAAGCTTCTTTGATTTAGATTGAGCAGTGAGTGCAACAGTTTTCATCTTTCCTTCACTCCTGCTCTTTTTCTGCTGCCTGTCAAGTTCATAAGCTCTCAATTTTCCATAAACTGCTTCTAATGATATTTCATCCAGATCATTAGCTTCCTCAATTGCAGATATCTTCTCATTGTAGAAATCAGGTCATGAACTTAGTATTCATATCCTCCAAGTCATAATATTTACCATGCATGGCCATCTCATTGATGAGTTTAGTAAACCTATCAAAGGTGTCAGTAAGTGACTCACCAGACTTGGATTCAAAGTACTCATACTGTTGTATGAGAAGTGTCCTCATATTCTTCCTTACAGGTTTTGTTCCATCACAGTGAACCTTTAGATTGTCCCATATCTCCTTAGCAGTTTTACAAGAGAGAACATAGTTAGTGAGAACAGAATCAAGACTGTTGAATAGTATGTTTCTCACTTTAGCATCCTTAAGAACGTTCTCCTTTTCCTTATCTGTCCATTCAGATTTCGGCTTCTCTATTGTATGTTCTGGAACAACTTTTCCTTCGACAGTTGCTTGAGGAACAAGCCTTGTTGGAATAAAAGGCCCATCTCTGATTCTGTCAAGATAATCAGGATCTGTTGCTTCCAGGTGATGCAACATCTTTACTTCCCATAGAGTATATTCGTTTCTCTTGAGCATAGGGATCTTAGTATTACCATCCTTGTAACCAGACATGATTGCAGATCTTTATGATTATTCGAAATCAACCTGCTCTAATACCAATTGTTAACTCGAATAACTTATAGAAGGGGGGTTGAAAACAAGTTATATAATCGTGCCTGATTTTTGCTTGATTAGATGAACAAGAACAAACAAATGAATCAAACTTTGTTTGTATTAAATAAATCAAATACAAACTCTACCAAAGGTGTATAATACCTTTAGCAGCAGCTGACAATACAAATCTCTCTCTCTCTCTCTCTCTGTGTGTTTCGAACTCTCGAATACAAACCTTATACAGAGCTTCACACGATATGCACTCTAAAATTCACAATTCTCTCTTTTACAATGATATAGAGAGAGTTATAATGCTACCTATCAACTAATAATAGAAAGTAATGATCTATACATGACAATGTTCTGCCGTCCAGTTGATAGTTTCCATCAATAGAAAATTCTTTCCTTCATGATATCTTCTTGCTTGTTCTTCAAAACAACGATCCTGTTTTATAGCACTTGCCAGTTTCTGTAGCATCCATAATGACATCATCAGTAACACGACTAATATCAAGATTCCACCTTGCATCAGGATTCGACATCCATCAGCATTTGACTTGGCGTATCAGGATTTGATTTCAGTTCCTGACATGTAGTCCTTGATGCACTGCTGTTCCTGACTAAACTCTACAGATTACTGTCTAGCACATATATCCTATACAAAGTACTAAATCCTATATAATATCAGGATTTACAGGAAGTATAAGCAAAATTCTATTCTCAACATCACAACTTATGAATTATTCCTAACAGTTTTTAGTATAAAGACATAAAATTGAAAAATCCAAAAAAATTAAAAAAAAAATTTAAAAATCCAAAAATAGAGATAGTTTAACTAAGTTGTCCTTCCCACTCTTTAATTTTAGAACTAGTTGGTGTTAGCAATTTTTCCTTTAGATAATTTGAACGTAGTCAAGTAAGGTTTTCCTCACGAAACTTGTGTCGAACAAATTTTTGCTTAAAAGTCCAAGACGAAACATTTGCACAAGACCTTTGGTGGAAAAATTGTATAGGGACATTATTCGATACCTGAGAGAGAACCCACATGTTAGAACAATGTCGAATCAAACCTTTGTGATAAATTGTTCCTATAGTGTCCTAAAAAAAAAGAAAAAAAAGGAAAAAAAAAAGAAGAGAAGAAAAAAAAGAAAAAAAGAGTCAATAAATGTTTATAGTTGTAGAGTGCTAGTGGAAGAAGTGACTAGATTGGGCTCATTAGTACCCGAGCAATTAAGTCTGAGGGGACTTTGTGCGTGGTAACCTAAAGGCCTTTGTGGTTTGGGATTGCTGACCCAACGCTCGGTACATGGGTATTAGTACATAAGTCTTTTGGGACCTCAATCATTGCACGGTCATTTCAACCATTAGTGTTATAAATTCTTAAGTACTAATAAATTCATAGTAGGGAAATTGGCTAGGTTGGGCTCATTGATAACCCGAGTAAGTAAGTCTGAGGGGACTTTGTGCCCAGCAACCTAAGGTCCTTTGTGGTCTGGGATTGTTGACCTAAAGCTTGCTAAATAGGTATCAATGCAAAAGTCTGGACCTCAACCATTGCACAGTCGGTCTAACTACTAAGAGCGTGAAGTTTTGCTAGAACCTTGTATTGATAGAGATTGGGTCAGTTCAATATTGGTTGAAAAAGAGAAAATGTTCGTATGCACTTTATCCATCATAGGCCTTAAATTCACTACACACCTTGGGATTTTTTGAAAACTTTTAGAGTCTACTCATGTGGATTATGGGAACCTATATCTTGTCTATTATTACAATAATCTTTAAGGCATGTATTTTCCTATAAATTGTTAACACCAATGAAAGCTAGATCGAAAGACGAAAGTTGGATACTTGCTGATTATCTCAAAGATTTTATGGGTATATCTTCTGTAAACCCTTAGGAGACAACACTCCTCTTGTAGAGATCGTATAACGACTTAGAATTTTTCGCAATTTATTAAAATCTTATTTAATTGTTAAATGTGAAATTATGTGATTTAGGTGATGAGTATAATTTTGTGAAGTCAAGATATGTGTGAAATCATGTTTGTGTGATTATATGATGATTGGTATGTGTCGTATATGTTCGTGGAATTTTATTTATATTTTTGAAGCATTAAAAGTATTTTTAAAGTGCATATTTAATCTTTTAAAAATCATATAAAATCATTGGAGCTGATTTAAATCATGAAATCTTTTGCATTAACATCTTTTTTATATTTTTAAGTTATGAAAATTAGTTTGGATATTTAATTGTGTGTTTTGACATTTTAAAATGATTTAAAAAGCATTATTTCTTTTAAAGAGCCTTTATTTCGAAAATTCGTATAAAATTCATTTTTGACCCAAATATTATTTTAAAAATATGGGGATGCTTCTAATTTCATGATATTTATTTTAAAAATGTTTATAAAATATTTTCTCCCCATTTCTTATTTTATTTCGATTTAAAAGTGATTAAAAGAGTGAATTTTCAGGAAAGTAAATAGCAATTATAAAAAGACATTTTTGCCCCTGGGGCTATATACACGACCACCGCCACTCTTTCTTCCTCACTTTGTCTCTCTGCTCTCTGAATCATTTCTCTAGACTCTCTCAATTGGTAAATAACATCTCTCTTCTCTTCCTTATCGGTTTTTGGCCGAAATCATGATCTAAGACCAGATTTATGGTCGGTTTTCAGTCTTGTACCCTCTACTGTTCTTGCATGTTGTTATCGTGATGATATCTTGAAAACCCACTTCAAGTTTTTCTTCGGTTTAGCCTAGTTAATTCGATTCTAACTTAATCACGATGCCCATGCTTGTTAGAGTCGATTTTTGTACTTAAAATCATGTTGGTGTTGTGTTTACAGTGTTCGTGTATGTATATATATGTTTACCGTGTATATATGTTCGACTTTTTTGAAGAAAGTACAAACCCACTTCCTGTTTGTTTCGATTTTTGCAGGATTACTTCGAATTTTGCTTAGTTATAATGCCCATGATCATTCGTATATGATTATATGTTTGTTTGTGTTAGTGTTGTGCCGAGTTAAAATTTTCGAATATATGTATATATATACCTGTTGGGACAATCAGATCTTGGCACTGCGAATTTTGATACACTAAATTAACGAGTACGAATAGAAAAGTCACCTTGTTAACGGTTGATTCCACGCTCTTCTATTGTATTCCCAAATTCCCTTGAGCGAAGTGTGGCCTTCGTCTTCTCAAGTTAACCTCTCTTCTTGCTCCTGGGTGGCTACAAAATTTTTTCGACCCGCCCCCAGCAAGAAGAGAATAGGAATATATATAGGCTACAATAGGGATCATGGACAATTAGGTTGGGCCTTCTAATTACATCTTGAGCCTAGCCCAATGTAATTAAATATTAATTCAATCCACTAAAGAATTAATATTTGCACTACCTTTCCTAATACCGTAATTTAATTAATTAATTCGGTTCCAATATTATTTGCTTATTAAATTCCCCATGTTTAAAATATCGCATGTCCATTAATTAAATAAATTACTGATAATTCATTTAATTAATATCTTTTATCCTTGATTATCCACTCAACCTTTATTTAATTATGCCGGAATAAATCCACCTGCAGGGTTTCACATAATTAAATCTTTTGAGCTTTCAAGGGGACATCATTAACCCGAATATTATCAGGACATGGATTCCTTCAATAAATAATATCCCACCATATATATTATTTCATCACCCAAAATATAATGAAATAAATCAAAAGAATTATTTCATATATAAATCAAAGCATGTAAATAATATATACGTGTCAATTATTATTTCCAGATTAAGAACCTAAGCATTAATAATAACATAGAATCTTAGTTCACCTTCTTAATCAGTATAAGGGAACAATTCTAAATTTGATCCTGTTCAATATACACAAAGTATACTAGTATTATTTATTAGTCAATATAAACTAATCTAAATAATACTACAGCCATTCCAGTGGATTGTCTAACTCCACCTGTGCTGTGAACCTTATTATATTATATAAACCGTATTTAATAATCTAATATTCTGTATCCCATTTGATACTAGATTATTCACAATATATAATATTTAGACAACATGTAAACATTTAAATGATTCTCAATTAAACCGGCCAGAAATAAATGTAAATACTTCAAATAAATATTTTCAGTAT
Organism: Saposhnikovia divaricata; assembly: GCA_036435485.1. Lineage (NCBI taxonomy): Eukaryota > Viridiplantae > Streptophyta > Magnoliopsida > Apiales > Apiaceae > Saposhnikovia > Saposhnikovia divaricata. Next base: position 159,579,257 of record CM071600.1, read on the forward strand.
ACACTAACAATCTCCCACTTATACTCAAAATATTCTATGAGTATATCAGTGTTTATTTAATCCACTATTACACAGAAAACTATGTGTCCATCCATCTGACTCCTATCGCTTCCACATGCCTGTCAAAAACCTTGGCTGGCAAACTCTTTGTGAAAGGATCTGCCCGGTTGTCTTCTGATGATATGTGAGCCACAACTATATCTCCTCGCTTTACGATTCCTCGTATGAGATGATACTTACGTTCAATATGTTTAGCTGCCTTGTGATCTCGCGGTTCCTTCGAATTTGCCACAGCACCAGTGTTATCACAATACACTGTGAAGCTCCTAGGCAAATTAGGTACCACATCCAAGTCCAAAAGGAAGTTCCTGAACCATACAGCCTCCTTTGCAGCCTCAGAGGCCGCCACGTACTCGGCTTCCATGGTAGAGTCTGCAATGCATTTCTGCTTTACACTCCTCCATATAACGGCTCCACCTCCCAAAGTAAAAACATATCCCGAGGTAGATTTCCTCTTATCCCTATCTGATTGGAAATCTGAATCAGTATATCCCAAAGGAAATAGATCTGAGGCCTTGTAAATTAACATATACTCCTTAGTCCTTCTCAGGTACTTGAGTATAGTTTTTACTGCACTCCAATGTTCCTGACCTGGGTTCGACTGATATCTACTAACCATGCCTACAGCAAAGCAGATGTCAGGCCTCGTACATAACATAGCATACATTAAGCTTCCACATGCCGAAGCATAAGGAACTGCTTTCATGCTCTCTATATCCTTAGGTGTCGAAGGACACTGCTCCTTGGATAGAGCCACTCCATGCTTAAAAGGTAGAAAGCCTTTCTTAGAGTTCTGCATGTTAAAACGAGCTAATACTTCATCAATGTAGGGCTCTTGAGATAAAGCCAACATCCTTTTCTTGCGATCCCTTATTACATTGATCCCAAGGATGTATGCCGCTTCACCTAAGTCCTTCGTTTCAAATTGTTTGAACAACCATGCCTTTATTGATGACAACATCTTAACATTGTTTCCAATGAGTAAAATGTCATCTACATACAGTACTAGAAAAACCACTGCATTACCCTCACTTCTCTTATACACACATGATTCGCTTGGACTTTGATCAAATCCATATGACTGGACTGCTGATCAAAACGAATATTCCAGTCCCTAGAAGCTTGTTTTAGTCCATAAATAGACCTCTTAAGCTTACAAACAAGATGCTCTTGGCCTTCCTTAATGAATCCTTTTGGTTGTTGCATATAGATGGTTTCCTCAAGACTTCCATTAAGGAAAGCTGTCTTGACATCCATTTGCCAAATCTCATAATCGAGATGAGCTGCTATAGATAAAAGAATCCGGATCGACTTAAGCATAACAACTGGCGAAAAAGTTTCCTCATAATCGATCCCTTCTTTCTGAGTATACCCTTTCGCAACAAGTCGTGCTTTCCAGGCTTTCACCTTTTTGTCAGATCCTCTTTTCTTCTTGTAGATCCACATACATCCAATGGGTTTTACACCTTTGGGTGGTTCCACGAGCTCCCAAACTTGATTAGAATACATAGATTCCATCTCAGATTCCATTGCCTTTTGCCAAAGATCTGCATCTTTATCTAGAATTGCTTGTTCGTATGTCCTGGGATCCTCATCATGTTCACCAGAGACCAAGTCCGAGGACTCTCCCAAAAACATGAATCTATCAGGTTGTTGAACAACCCTCCCACTACGACGAAGCACCGGTGTGGTATTAATGACAGGTTGTGCATTTTCTTGTGGTTGATCTACTTGTACTATTGGCACTTGGGGATTATCTGTCCCTCCCACTAGTTCCTCTAAAACGATACTACTCATGGGTTTGTGTTTCATTATATAGTCTTCTTCTAAGAATCTAGCATTGGTGCTAACAATGATATCTCGATCCCTAGGACTATAAAATGAATAACCTTTCGTTCCCATGGGATAGCCTACAAACAGCCTTACTTCTGTACGAGATTCTAACTTAGTCGCGTTCTTGTTCAGCACATGTGCTGGACAACCCCAAATCCAAATATGTCTTAGACTTGGTTTGCTACCAGTCCACAATTCTATTGGAGTCTTGGGAACCGACTTAGAAGGTACCAAGTTCAGAAGGTAAGCCGCTGTTTCTATAGCATATCCCCAAAACGACTTGGGCAAATCTGAATAACTCATCATCGATCTAACACTCTCTAAAAGAGTCCGATTCCTTCTCTCTGCTACACCATTCTGCTGAGGTGTGCCAGGTGCAGACAACTGGGATGCAATCCCATTTTCTGATAAATATTCCCTAAATTCTCCAAGCAAGTATTCGCCACCACGATCTGATCGTAGTGACTTGATACATTTTCCAAGATGTCGCTTCTCCGCACTTGCTTTGTACTCTTTGAATTTTTCAAAGCACTCAGACTTACGGCGCAACAAATAAATGTACCCATATCTAGAATAATCGTCAATGAAAGTGACAAAATACTCATAACCTCCTCTTGCTTGGATACTCATAGGTCCACATAAATCAGTATGAACCAATTCTAACACTTCTTTAGCTCTATTCCCCTTTGCTTTAAAAGGCCTATTAGTCATCTTACCTTCCAAGCAGGATTCACAAACTGGAAATGGCTCCACTGCCAACGAGCCTAATGGCCCATCTACTACCAGTCTTTGAATCCTCCTCAAGTTAATATGACCTAATCTTAAGTGCCAAAGATATGTTTGGTTCAATTCAGAAGGTTTCTTTCTTTTATTTGAGCTAGAAAGAATGTTATTAGTTTCCTTATGTTGCAGCATTGGTTGGATAGGATTAATAATATATAAATTGTCTTGCAATGTACCAGAACATATAACTCGTTTATTCATCATAATAGAAACATTACGATCCAAACAAACATTATAACCATCCATGGCAAGTTTAGAAACCGAAATTAAATTCCTTCTAAACGAAGGTACATAAAGACAATTGTTCAAAACCAAAATCCTATCATCGCCAAAAGACAATGTAATTATTCCAACTGCAACTACTGCTACTTTCGTAGCATCTCCCATGAACACATATATCTCGCCATCTCTAAGCATTCTGGATTGCTGGAACCCCTGCATAGAGTTACAAACATGGTCAGTGGCTCCTGTATCTACACACCAAGTGCTCGTAGATATAGCCGCTATATATGTTTCTGTAACTAGAGAAAGAGACATACCAGTATTGTTTGTCTTCTTAGGAAGAGGACAATCCTGTTTCCAGTGACCTGACTGCTTGCACCTGAAGCACTTGCCCTTAGGCTTTTTCACACCACCTTGAACTCCCACTGCATTAGCAATCTTTCCAGCTTTCTGTGTCTGAGTCTTTTTCTTCTTCTTACCTTTCGGCTTAGATGAAGAAGCTTTCTCGGCCACATTCACTTGAACATTCTGCTTAAAGAGTCCTTCAGCTGCCTGAAGTTCTGTCAGAAGTTCCGCGAGACTATACATCCTTTTGTTCATGGTGTAATTCAAGCGGAACTGCTCAAAACTTTTGGGCAAGCTCATAAGGATGATATCGATCTGGGTTTCCCCATTAATATCTGCACCAAGGATCTCCATCTCATTCAGATGAGACATCATTCTGAGAACATGATCCCTTACAGGTGTTCCTTCAACCATCTGAGTGTTCATTAAAGCCTTCATTGCTACTTGCCTAGCAGCCCTATTCTGTTCTCCAAAAAGTTCCTTGAGATTAAAGAGCATATCTGAAGCAGTGGGCATAGCCATCAGCTGATGCTGCAAAACACCCGACATTGCTGCCAGAATGTAACATCGCGACATCTCATCAGCCTTAACCCACCGCTTATAATACTCCTTCTCACTTTCAGGAGCATCTTCAGCAGGCTGATCTGGCTTGGGTTCATAAGTACAAAATTTGTACTCCTCAGCAGTCAACACTATGTCCAAATTACGTTTCCATTCAATATAGTTCGGTCCGGTAAGTTTGTTATCCTTAAGTATGGTGAATAGTGGATTAAAGCCCATAGTGATCTAATCCTGAGAATCATACATGTAACACATAATCAGATAGTTGCATAAATCTTAAATCCTATTGGTTTCCTCTAACAATTAATTAAAATTAATGCACTAATATTTAAACACCATAAGTATCTGGTACGCCACGATGGATGACATATATACCACTTAAATTCGTTTAAATATTACTTCGGTACTATTACTAAATAATACGCCACGTTAGGGTGGACTATATATTATTTTTCATAGCTAAGTGTATACCATTATTAAATCTTAAATTAATAAAAAGACTGGATACCACCATTAAATATTTCAAATCAATAATCGATAATAGGATAATTCCCAGATCGGGGGGAGCATTGTCAAGAGGCATCACTTAAGACCCCTTTCTAGACAGAATCATCCTTTCTCTCAATATTGAAAATCTATATTCAATCAGTGGTACCCTTCTAATTAATCGAATTCTATGAAACTTGGTACGCCACGATGGGTGGCATGTATACCTTTCAATATTCGTAATTAACTTAGGAAGTTTGTTCTAGTAATATCCATAACACTACCTGACACCATAAATCATACGCCACGATGGGTGGCATGTATATAATTTATATTCGTCTCGGTGTTAAATTACATACAAACAATAATGGAGACCATGGGATTTAATTCCTAATTAATTCCCTCACCCACTTAGAATTTTTATTTAAAATTGAGGAATTTTATCTAGATGCATCGCCCTATGTTATTTTTTCGAGGTCCACATGTTATAAAAATAACAATACAAAGAACACATAACATGGCAGCATGCATCATAAAATTAAAGCAATAAATAAAATTAATGTCCATGTCGTCCTAATTATGTTAAACATGCAATTAAAAATTACACACATAATTAACAACACACATAATAATTATTTAAAGCAAAAATTAAAAAATTAAATAGCGGAATTAAAATTAAAAAATATAATTTAAAACCACTATTATGGCCCCTTGAAAAATAAATAAATTTTCAGCCCTTTATTTTGCTGAAAAAAACATTTTTCTGCCATAAATCTTCTGTTGCGCAGGTTGCACTGGAGTTACTGCCTGTTTTGCCCTGTAACGCATTCGGACACTGCGTTACAGACCTTTTTCATCCTGTAATGCATGCCTGTCCTGCGTTACAGACCCTTTTCTTCTTGTAACGCAGGTCAGACCTGCGTTACACACTTTGTCCAGAATTCCACGCGCTTTTTCTTCTTCTCTGTCGCCAGAATTGTTTTGTTTTTCTTATTCGAACAGCAGCAGTTCTGTCGACTACTTAATTAAAAACAAATCGAACCAGCAGCTACGCAGCGGATAAAATTTTGTCTCCGATTTGATTTCCGATCGCACATAATTGTTACAAAATACCCGGATTTTTACATAATCCATCAAACAATTACATACAAAACAGATCTAATACAAAACTAATTTTGTAAATCTATTCTAACACGATCAACCCTCGTGTTTTACAACCACGATAAACCACGTGGAAACCAAACAAAATAACCACGATTAAACCACGTGGGATCCAAACACATAATTAAAATTACATGGCCATAATAGTGGATACTAAACAACCTGCAAAAGATTATTATCCAAGCACACCACTATACACATGCATATATAATTACGACATGGACATCGTATCAAAATTCGCAGAACCAATGAACCAGGCTCTTGATACCAATTGTTGGGACAATCAGATCTTGGCACTGCGAATTTTGATACACTAAATTAACGAGTACGAATAGAAAAGTCACCTTGTTAACGGTTGATTCCACGCTCTTCTATTGTATTCCCAAATTCCCTTGAGCGAAGTGTGGCCTTCGTCTTCTCAAGTTAACCTCTCTTCTTGCTCCTGGATGGCTACAAAATTTTTTCGACCCGCCCCCAGCAAGAAGAGAATAGGAATATATATAGGCTACAATAGGGATCATGGACAATTAGGTTGGGCCTTCTAATTACATCTTGAGCCTAGCCCAATGTAATTAAATATTAATTCAATCCACTAAAGAATTAATATTTGCACTACCTTTCCTAATACCGTAATTTAATTAATTAATTCGGTTCCAATATTATTTGCTTATTAAATTCCCCATGTTTAAAATATCGCATGTCCATTAATTAAATAAATTACTGATAATTCATTTAATTAATATCTTTTATCCTTGATTATCCACTCAACCTTTATTTAATTATGCCGGAATAAATCCACCTGCAGGGTTTCACATAATTAAATCTTTTGAGCTTTCAAGGGGACATCATTAACCCGAATATTATCAGGACATGGATTCCTTCAATAAATAATATCCCACCATATATATTATTTCATCACCCAAAATATAATGAAATAAATCAAAAGAATTATTTCATATATAAATCAAAGCATGTAAATAATATATACGTGTCAATTATTATTTCCGGATTAAGAACCTAAGCATTAATAATAACATAGAATCTTAGTTCACCTTCTTAATCAGTATAAGGGAACAATTCTAAATTTGATCCTGTTCAATATACACAAAGTATACTAGTATTATTTATTAGTCAATATAAACTAATCTAAATAATACTACAGCCATTCCAGTGGATTGTCTAACTCCACCTGTGATGTGAACCTTATTATATTATATAAACCGTATTTAATAATCTAATATTCTGTATCCCATTTGATACTAGATTATTCACAATATATAATATTTAGACAACATGTAAACATTTAAATGATTCTCAATTAAACCGGCCAGAAATAAATGTAAATACTTCAAATAAATATTTTCAGTATACACTAACAATACCGTGTGTATATGTTCGATTTTTGTGAAAATATGTGCTGAAATCTTGTAGTTCTTGATGATTATTAGCATATAAATTGTTTAGAGGCGAAAGAATTCGTGTTGGAGGCTCAAATTAAGAGTACCACCGAAACTTTTGCCCATCCGCAATGATTTTTATAATGAGCCCGTGAATCGACAATGATGAACATGAGTCAAAAATTTGATTATTATTCATATATGATGTTTTTGAAAGTATATGATTGCATGATTAGTTTTCAAAATTTTTAAATTAGTAATTCGAATTTATATGATTATATGTGAATTATTCGGATTATTAAGAGTTATGTGATGTTAATGATTCGTCAAATATGGTTTGATGATTATTGATGATTGTTGTTGATTTCGAATTAAGTGGTAGGTGGTATGATTATATATCCATTGGAAGTGTAGGTGGATCTTAAATCCATCATAGGGACTTGATTGTGAATTGGAGTCGGATATTTTCTGACGAGATAGTTCATATTATAAAGGAGACTCTGTCCGATTTTCGTGAAAATATAAATAGTAATGTGTATATCTAATAGCATGATAGCTTACGAGTTATGGTTTAGCTGCTAAATGTATAAGTGGCTTATGTGAAATGCATGCTCTATGTGCTACATGATTAAGTGAGTATTTGTTTACGAGGTGATTCTAATGTAATGTCAGGTACGTATGTTATATGCTAAGTATCGATGCGTTATAAGAATCGTTTGGGTAGAATAGGATTAGACGACTAAGAGGTATACTATTCTAAAGTAGTGATTATGGTTTATGTAGATACGAAGGACGTAGGCCCTAGCAATAAAAGGAAAGCTAAGGTTGAGTTTCAGTAGGCTGAGCTGTGAGCTGCTGCATAGCAAGTAACTCTGTCTTTTCTTGAAGTTTACAATCATGAACTGATATATCCTGTTGATTCAAGCATGCCTATCATATACCATGTTGATCATAAATCTTATGTAGCCTATCTATTCATGTAACCAGAATCTTGTCTACGACTGTTTCATAAACTGTAAACCCTAACAACAGCATAATTCTTTTTAATTGCTTCTTGACCATATATGTCCTACAGCTTGCTATAATCATGTCATATTGACTGATCGATAAACCAGTGTTCTACTTGACCTATGTCCGTGTCCAGTTTAACCTATGTTGACCCTAAAACATATAAACTTCTTCATGAGCTAAACACTGATCCAAGAATTTAATTGCCTTTAACATTATACCTTAAACTTGAAATCTGATCAATTACCTTGATGCCTTTGAGTCTACATCTTCTTGATTCAGACTTGTATCCCTATTTCATTGATGTTAGAAAACTTAGTCAAACCCTTTGACTTTTATCATTGCAAATCAAAATGAGTTATTTTCTTAAAATACTTTGAAGTTACTTAGACTGGGCTGATTTGTTATCAGAGAGTCGAAGGTACCTCGAAGTAAAGGTTTTCGAAAATATTGAGCATTAAAATGTTTTATAAAGTTAAAAAGAGTTTTGCAAAGTTTAATGTTTTAAAATGATATTTTTAATAAAATGTTAGGAACTCCGTCTAAATGGTTTCCACGGATTCCTGACGATTGGAGAGACGGGGCGAATGGGTAATGCTAGTTCCGTCGGTTTAAGTATGTATTAGTGTAGTTCTGGTTTGTCCAGTTTGATACCTTTATAGGCCAATGTGTTGCCTCTTAGGAACCCAAGCTATCCTAATGAAAGGAAATGATGGCCAGAGGGACTCTGTGTCCGGTTTGGGGACTTTATGGGCTGATCACCCGTATTGGTTGTTATGAAGTAAAAACCTCCAATCAATTTTCTTAAAGTGATGATTACTTTTTATTTACCATGAAATGAAATTGGTTTACCGATTGAAATGTCAATTACTTTACACAGTTTTGAAATATCTATTGCTTATACTGCTTCCAGCATATTTATGTCATATCTTGAATTACTGTCATCTTCTGCCATACCCTGTTATACTATTTTCAGTTGAGATCTTTAGTTACTTGCTGAGCGTTGGCTCATTATTATTTTGTCTAACCCATTTTACAGTAATCTAAGAATCATGGTTCGTACAATCCAAATCGCAAGGAAGCGCAATTACCGTGGCCATGAGTTGGTTCGTTTTGAGATAACTCCTGAGGTAGATGCAATAACAACTCAGTTAGGAGATCTTTAGTTAGTTGTGAGAACCAGCAGTGGAACTTTGAGAAGCTTTGGTTTGTAATAATATATTTTGAATTCAGGTTTGTAATAATAATTAGTTAGACGATGGCTTGCTTGTTTCATACTATTACCTGTGAAAGATCTTGGATAGTAGTGTTGGGGCCAGTCAACATGTTATTTATATTTATATTTTAGGTTGTTTGCATCTAGATGTGTGTCAGTGACTCTCCGATCTAGGTCCCGGGTCGGGAGGGCGTCACAGATCGTCTATGAGTTTAACGGGTTGGTAAACCTAAAATTACCCGTGATTCCTACGACAATGAGTATAGGTTTTTCATTCTGCATTTTTCTTTTTGTTTTACTCGAGGACGAACAAAAGATAAGTATGGGGGCATTTGATAAGTGCATAGTTTTCCATATTTTTATTACCTATTTATTGCTTGAACTCGTATTTTAATAAATTATTTTGTTGCATTTCAGGAAATTCAAGAAAAATTGAAGAAATGACAAAATAAAGAAATAAACAGCAAGGAAGGGTAAAAGTGGAAGGAAAAGGACTGAAATTAAAGAAGGGAAAAAGAATTAGGAGCTTGGTGCAAAAGGGAATGCTTAATGAGGAAGGAATCATTTGGATGGCTAGGATTACTCCACCACACTCCACATGTGTATGGTGGAGATTCACACAACACACCCCTTAACCCTAATTCTTATCCTATAAATACCCCCTTACCCCCCTTGTAAATGACAACCTAGATTTTAGTATAGTTTTAGGGTAGCATAAATTTCTTTCTTTTCTTGTTTTGTAGTTCTAAATTTTGTAAACACTCCTTTTAAGTGATAAGTGCATATTTTTGCATATTTTTATTACCTATTTATTTGCTTGAACTCGTATTTTAATAATTTATTTTGTTGCATTTCAGGAAATTCGTAAATAAATAAAGAAATGGCAAAATAGATAAATAAAGAGCAAGGAAGAGAAAAAGAGGAAGAAAAAGGACCAAAAATGAAAGAAGGAAAAGAATTAGGAGCTTAGAGCAAAAGGAATATTTCAAGACAAGTGGAAGGTGGAGATCATCCCAACACATGAGAGAAGTGTATGGCCACGATCAACTCTTCAAAGCTTAAGAGGGAAGGAAACAAATAGATGGCTAGGATTTCACCACCACACAACCCAAATGTATGGTGGGGATTTACCCAACACCCCCCTTAACCCTAATTCCTATCCTATAAATACCCCCTCACCCCCCTTGTATTTAGTAACTTAGATTTTAGGGTAGTTTTAATTTCTTGTATTTTCTTTAGTTTCAAATCTTGTAAACACTTCTATTATAATTAATGAAATTTTTATTTTCTTTACTTCTTGTCTTGCTCTTTCGTTATTGTTGCCTTGTTTCGTTATTTTCGTAAATCCCGTTGCTAACCACTTGGGGTTGAAAGTAACGAAATTTAATTTCTTGCTTTTAGTTTTAATTCGTAATTTTGCCCCTTTAAAAATCTCAATTTTATTGTGAGCCATTTAATTCCATTCTCGTTTTAGTGTTAATTTTAATTTCGTAGTTAAATTTTATTTTACGTATTTATTAAAAAAAACCAAAAATATTAGTTTTAAAATTTTCCAGCATTTATTAGTCTCCCCTATTTTACTTTTATTCGGAACAAAACATCCGCGTTAATAGTCAATTTTCAGAAATAAAAAAAATCAAACCCAGCCTCTTTTTAGTCTATCTTCTTCTTCGTTTAAAACAACCCAACCCTTGTCTCTGTCACCTTACTCTCCTTCTCCTTTTTTCTCAGCAAACACAATCGTCCTCTCCCCTTTTCTTTTCTTTTCTTTTTCTTTTTTTCCTTTTTCTTTATCTTTTCCTTACACCACACCTTCCTCTCCTGTTTTTCTTGTCTTCTTCTTCATTTGACCTCAACATAAACAACCTCTCCCCTTTTGTTTTTAATTCCATTGTTAATTTGTTAATCGATTCCAAGTTTTGGCCGCATAGTTGTAAAGTTGTTTCTGATTTTTCGAACTATTTCTTTGCTGCGTATAGTTGATTACACGAGTCGAGTCCTTTGCTACTTTGTTGAGTTCCACAGCTGTAGTCGTGGTGTTTGTGTACGCTGAATTCAATTGTAATCGCTGAGTCCGTTTTGGTTTGCGAGTCTTTGCTTGTCTGTTTTGGCTGGAGATTGTAAGAAGTCGAGTTCAGTGTGTAGTTTTTTTTTTGTCTGTGATCTTGTTTCCGTTGCTGTTGTACTGAGTTTTGCTATCACGAGTCCTTATCGTTGCAGTTCATTTGTGCCGAGTTTGTTTTACAGAATTTTCTACGTTTTGTTTGCGTCTTTGTTTTGCTGGTGTCGATCGCTGAGTGTTCGAGTGTCGAGTGATTTGCCGTGTTTATTTGCTGGGTTTATTTTTTGTTTCGGTTTATTCCTGCGATTATTTAGGCTTTGTTTATTTCTGTTTCTATTTCGGTTACTATGTTTATTTCTGAATTGCAATGTCCTGAACTGGGTTCAATTCTGCGTTTTTGAGTTTTGTTTACTGGGTTTCTATGCATCTGAATTATTTTAAACTGAGTTTTTTTTTTCTCAATTATGCACTGCTGCGTTTTGGTTAGTTTATTTATTCATGTAGAGATGTTTCCTGCTTTTAGAGTCATGTTGTGTCCCATGTGAGTTGCGAATTGACTGGTTTGCTGTTTTGCTGGTTAGTTTCAAATGTATTTTATGCAAATATCCGAGTCCTATGTTTTACTTGGATTGTAGCGAATTAAGAAATTGCGGATATCTGGTTCGTTTTGTGTGGCTAGTTAGATTTACCAATGGATCGTGCCAAAATTATCTTTTTTTTTTGCTAAATCAAAATTATCTTTATAATTCCCTGTAAATAAATTCTGTTTCAATTCGAATTTAGATTTTCTAAATAAATTAGTTTCTTTTACTTTTAATTACTTAATTTAAAATTAGAACAAATTTGATTTAAAAAAAATAATTTAATTTTCTTTTGGTAATTAAAAAGCATAAAATTGAATTTTCCAAAACCACTTGTTCTAATTCGATTAAATTAAAAAATTAAGGATCGCGAAAAAGTTAGTCCCTGTGGAACGAATCATTAAATTTTACAACGAAACGAATTGTGCGCTTGCGATTCGAATGTTTATATTTCTAGCACAACATTAAGCTTAATGCAATTTCAAGTTTCCTTTATTTTCTCGTCATGCTCTCTTGTCTATGTTTCCTCGCTTTCGTTATTTTCGTAAATCCATTTAGTGGACAAAGTAGTAAAATGCTAACCACTTGGGGTTGAAAATAACGATTTTTATTTTCTTGTTCTTAGTTAATAATTGTATTTGAGCCCTTTTAAATCTCCATTTTATTTTGGGCTTCATAATTTTTAATTGTATATCTAAATTTTGTGTTTAATTTTATGTGTTAGTGTGATGGGTTAGAATAATTTAGCTTTTAATTCTTGTTTTTGTTTAGCACTGGTTTTCCTGTTTTTAACCTTTTTATTCGAAGCTTCATAAGTCTTCATGTTGCTCTAAAAATTAAGCGTTTTAAATTGCAAGCGAACAATTTATTTCGTTGTAAAATGTGAGATTCGTTCCTCAAGGACTAATACTTTCGCAATCCTTAAATTTTCAATTTAATCGGAATAGAACAATTAGGTTTTGGAAAATTTGGATTTTACTAATTAATTACCAAAAGAAAGTTAATCTATTTTTAAAGGAGAATTAAATTTACTCTAATTCTAAACTAATTAATAAACAGAACAAAAGCTAAATTAATCTAAAAAAATTTGAATCAAAACTAAATTTTATTGTAAAACATTTTTTTTTTGGAATTTAAAATTTATTTACAGGATTTTTTTTAAATTCATCATGAAGTGCTCGAAAACTCAATAAACCAAATCAATTCGAGACTTTTCTTTGTTTACAATATCCAAGTATCCATACTAGACACATGTTTGAGACTGAAAGTACATGGGCACTACGCACAACAACGACTCAGCAACCACAATTCAATAACACGAAACCAAAAACCCAGAAAAATAAAAAAAATAAAAAAAATAAAAAACTCACAATACACGAACTCCTCAAAACAAATACACGAGACAACTCAGCTAACGGAATGAACTCACCAGATAGACTCGGAAAACACAAAGCAAAAACAATGCAAAACAACGAAACACAGCTACAAGAACTAGGACGAAAAACACTAGAAATCGACTCAGCTATAACTCATCATAACTAACAACGATTTACAACCTACAAACACAGCCAATTCATCACAAAACTCGAAACTCGCAGCCACGAACTCAACAGACAACCAAGAACTGAGTCGAATCGACAACCAGCCATTCAGACACTACGACTAAGCCATGAAAATTAACAACTCGGAACAATAAAAATTAAAACAGACACTCAGAAACAACCCAACAAACTCCTCAAACCCAGCACAAAACTCTTAAACGAAAAACACTAGAAATCGACTCAGCTATAACTCATCATAACTAACAACGATTTACAACCTACAAACACAGCCAATTCATCACAAAACTCGAAACTCGCAGCCACGAACTCAACAGACAACCAAGAACTGAGTCGAATCGACAACCAGCCATTCAGACACTACGACTAAGCCATGAAAATTAACAACTCGGAACAATAAAAATTAAAACAGACACTCAGAAACAACCCAACAAACTCCTCAAACCCAGCACAAAACTCTTAAACAAAATAGCTCGAGAATAAAATGGTGACTTGGAATTACACAGCGACACAAATTACATCAATCGCAAATAATCTTGAACAAAACTCGGACACTCGAAGATACCAAAGAATGAACAGAACTCAGCAAAAACTCGCACTAACTTGTAAAGCAACAGACCCAACAAGCTACGACTAAGCCATTTACAAACAGCAACTCGATAAACGATGAAAAGGGGCTCAAACTCGGAACTCAGTAACAGTAACAGAAGCACAAAACACAGCAATATACTAAACACAACAAAAAATAGCTAATCGGAGAAGTTCAACTCGCAAGATGGGACTCATCACTCGGAAACACGGTAAATTCAGTAACTATAAACTAAAACTTGCGACTCGAGTAGCAGAACAAACAACGATCAGCAACATTCAGGTCAAATCGGAAACAACAACCAAAATAACAGCAATTTAAAAAAAAAACTAAAATAAAAAAAACAAGAAAAGGGGGAAGGGGGGTTTGCAGTGGAGGAGAGGAGTAGAGAGAGGGGTGTGCTGGTTTTGTTTGGAGTGCAGAGAGAATCGAACAAAAGGAAAGACCAAATCGTTTGCTGTGAGTTTTGATTGAAGAGAAAGAGAGAAAAAAAGAGAGAGGTAGTTTTGTTTAATTAAAAACAGGGTAATGGTTCGAATGGAAGAAAAAACAAGGGAGAGTGGCTATTACTTCGAATAAAAAAGGAACCTAGGAAAAGAATTGGCTTCGAATTTTTTTTAACACTAATAAAACATAAAAATAAGTACTGATTATTTATAAAACAAATTTTTTTTGTTATAATTTTTTTTATTTAAATACGAAAATAAAGAAATTAACAACGAAATGAAATTACACTAAAAGAGGATTTCGAATTAAATGGCCCACAATAAAATGGAGATTTAAAGGGGCAAAATTAATATTATTAACTAGGAACAAGAAAATAAAGTTTCGTTATTTTCAACCCCAAGTGGTTAGCAACGAGATTTACGAAAATAACGAAAGCTTTGTAAAATAAACGAGAGAGCAAGACTAGAAATTAAAGGAAATGAAATTGCATTAAAATTAAAAAGAGTGTTTACAAGATTTGAAACTAAAGAAAATACAAGAAATTAAAACTATCCTAAAATCTAAGTTAATAAATACAAGGGGGGTGAGGGGGTATTTATAGGATAGGAATTAGGGTTAAGGGGGGGTGTTGGGTAAATCCCCACCATACATTTGTGGTGTGTGGTGGTGGAATCCTAGCCCTTTTTTTTTACTTCCCCCTTAAGCTTTGAAGAGTTGATCTTGGTTATACACTAATGTAGTGTGTTGGGATGATCTCCACCTTCCACTTGTCTTGAAATATTCCTTTTGCTCCAAGCTCATAATTCTTTTCCTTCTTTCATTTTTGGTCCTTTTTCTTCCTCTTTTTCCCTTCCTTGCTCTTTATTGCTTTATTTTGCCATTTCTTTATTTATTTACGAATTTCCTGAAATGCAACAAAATAAATTATTAAAATACGGGTTCAAGCAATAAATAGGTAATAAAAATATGCAAAAATATGCACTTATCAAATGCCCCCATACCTATCTTTTGCTCGTCCTCGAGTAAAACAAAAAGAAAAATAAAATCTAGATGAAAAGTCCTATACTCCTTTTCGTAGGTGTGACGGTTGCATTTGGCATATGCAACAATCCCTTTAAACCCCTAGGCAGCCCTAGTGGACGAGTGAGGTCTCGTGAGTGCCTATAGTGAATGTACCCACAAAATCCATCTAGCCTGTATAAAAGATTACATGGCAATGCACACCACACATACATGTCCTCTCATGATACATCAACTTAAGAATCAAAATGAAGTTGCAAAGTCTTGGTGTGGAAAGTGCAAGGATTCACATAGTCTACTTAAAGAAGCATGCACGAGTGATTACAAGTTCATGTCAAGTGCAAAAATTATTGGAAACCATGCTAAGTCCACAAGAGCACACCTTAGAGTCAAAACTTGAGATCTCATATGCAAAACAAGCAATACCTCACATTTCACTTACAAAAGAATATTCACTCAAAAACAAGGGTAAGTGTATCACTCAATTCCAACAAAATCAAAAGCATGCATGACACTTGGTATCATTCTAACTTAAACACAACATACATCAATGATAACAATTAAAAGGTCTTTATTTGGGTTGTAATAGGGCTAGGGACAGGGTATGTCAAGAAAGGCCAAAACAAGGTGAAGTGTCAAAAGCTAGTAGTCACCATGAAAAACATGCACAACACCAAACTTCTTCCCCACACAATTATTTTTTATATTTTAAAAAAGACTTGACTAGTCGAATGAAGGAGGATTACAAAAACATAAGTATGCTCTCATATATTTTTTTATTTTTTATTTTTTATTTATTTATTTTTTGTTTATAAGAGCTATAAGAAACCATAATCCTCCTTTAGATTTAACTTGAAAATCGACTAACAAGGTAACCAACAAAACATATATTTCCTCAAAAGTTATGAACAAAAGTAAACCCATTTCACACACCTTATTACTCCCTCAAGTTCCTACTAGCCTTTGACAAATTGGGATCAAGTATACGTAAGACTGTACAAGAAAAAGTTCTTAGGCGAGTAATGTGGTGTGTCACCGAAAGAATTTGATTAAGCTCAAAAGGGGTAACTAATTGATCACATAAGAATGGTGTGGATATTTTAGAAATATTGATTATTCCTAATTGCCTTTATCATCTTATCATCAATCAATGTCATGTGTTTCAAGAGAGAACTCAAACAAGTGCTAGCAATGCAAATGACAAGTGGACACTCAAGCAAAAGAATATAAATGCAAAAGATGTGCATATAGGCTCAAAACTCACTTGTTGTGGTAAAACATAATCAATCTCAAGTAAAGGTATCCTCAATGCACCTACTTGTACTCAAAGAATGAAGACCAAATCATCTTACACCTAATCATGACCTCCTAATTTCATGCACAATTCAAATAAGTCTACTAGTTTCACCTTGCTAGTGTAAGTGTGTGGACAAAAACTTAGCAAATCACTTCTCAATCAAAAACTAAAGGATCACAAGATTATTATAGCATGTAAGGGTGCATCAAGCAGCTAGAAATCAATTAACAAGACTAAAATTAGATTAGAACTCTACTATTTACAATTCTACAACTCTTTTTGTGATTTTTTCATTTTTTAATTTTTTTGGATTTTCTGAATTTTATATTTACACTAAAAACCCTCCCTCATACCTAAATCATGCATTGTCCTCAATGTATGCAAATACAAGAGAAATGAGTAAAGGAGAATGAGGAGATAATACCTGACAAGGGATGAAGGAGAGAATTTCCCTACTGAAAGAAACTTACATGAATCACGGGTCGATGAGGTGGGTGACCTCATCCTCGGGATCAAATGGCAGCTCTAAAAATGGTTTGACTCTTTGTCCATTAACTTTAAATATATCACTATTTTTAGGATTTTCAATTTCAACAACACCGTAAGGAAAAACGGTCCTAACAATGTAAGGACCTTCCCACCTAGATCTCAATTTCCTGGGGAATAAATGAAGCCTAGAATTGTACAAAAGAACTTTCTGACCCTGAGAAAAAGATTTTCTCAAAATGGATTTATCATGAAAAAGTTTTGTTCTTTCTTTATAAATTTTACCATTTTCATAGGCCTCATTTCTTAATTCCTCTAGTTCTGACAATTGCAATTTCCTATGACTACCGGCGGTTGGTAAGTCAAAGTTCAAATCTCTTATGGCCCACAAGGCCCTATGCTCTAGTTCAACAGGCAAGTGACAGGCTCTGCCAAACACAATTCTGTAAGGGGACATGCCCAAAACAGTCTTAAAAGCGGTCCGATTGGCCCATAAGGCATCTATCAGTTTGATGGACCAATCCTTCCTATTCGAGTTGACAGTCTTTTCTAAAATTTGCTTAATTTGCCTATTCGAGACTTCAACTTGACCACTAGTTTGAGGATGATAAAGGGTAGCCAGCCTATGAGTAATTGAGTACTTTTTCAAAAGGGACTCA
Organism: Saposhnikovia divaricata; assembly: GCA_036435485.1. Lineage (NCBI taxonomy): Eukaryota > Viridiplantae > Streptophyta > Magnoliopsida > Apiales > Apiaceae > Saposhnikovia > Saposhnikovia divaricata. The sequence goes on from CM071600.1 coordinate 159,597,029, forward strand.
AATTGATGATTCTTAAAGTGCGTACCTTGGTCACTAATGATAACACCTGTGTGCCAAATCGAGAAAAGATATTCTCTATTAAGAATTTAAGAATGACCTTGTTATCATTGGACTTAGTCGGTATGGCTTCTACCCATTTAGACACATAATCAACCGCTAAGAGAATGTAGAGGTTGCCAAAAGAGCTAGGAAAGGGACCCATAAAATCTATGCCCCACACATCAAAAATCTCAATGATTAAGATGGGACTCATTGGCATCATGTTTCTCCTAGTGATCTTTCCTAAGTGTTGACACCTACTACAAGTGGCACAGAATTCTGCAGCATCCTTGAACAAACTAGGCCAATAAAAACCGCTTTGGAGGATTTTAGCTGCTGTTTTCTTTGCACTAAAATGACCTCCACAAGCTTGATCGTGACAAAAGGAAAGGATACTTCGAAACTCATGGTTTGGGATGCACCTCCGAATGATTTGATCGGGACAATATTTAAAAAGATACGGGTCGTCCCAAAAGAAGTGTTTGACTTGAGACAAAAATTTTGATTTATCTTGTGTGGACCAACGAGAGGGAATTTCACCGGTTGCAAGGTAATTGACAATGTCGGTGAACCAAGGAGGAGTAGAGATAGAAAAGAGATGTTCGTCGGGAAAAGATTCATTTAAAGGCGAGTCAGTGGTTGACTCCACCACTAATCGAGAAAGGTGATCGGCAACGACATTTTCGGACCCTTTCTTATCCCTAATTTCTAGGTAAAATTCTTGGAGCAACAAGATCCACCTAATCAATCGGGCCTTAGAGTCTTTCTTAGAGAAGAGATATCGAAGGGCGGAATGATCGGTGTAAATAATGATTTTCGAACCAATAAGATAAGACCTAAACTTCTCGAGGGCAAAAACTACGGCTAGAAGCTCCTTTTCGGTGGTAGAATAATTAAGTTGCACATCATTTAAGGTCTTACTAGCGTAGTATATGACATGGGGTATCTTATTGATTCGTTGTCCTAATACCGCCCCTAATGCGTAATCAGATGCATCACACATTAACTCGAAAGGTTGACTCCAATCGGGAGACTTGATTATCGCGGTCGAGGTCAACTCTTTCTTAAGGTGTTCAAAAGATTGTAAACAATCTTTAGTGAACTCGAATTTGACATCTTTACCAAGAAGGGTGGTCAAGGGTCTAGCCTTTTTGCTAAAATCTTTAATGAAACGCCTATAAAAACCCGCATGTCCTAAAAAGGAACGAATTCCTTTGACCGATGTTGGTGGGTGTTAACACTAAAACACGCAAGCGTACGTGGTCACAAGTAATATATAAGGTTAAGTCCAAATTCGTTCCCACAGGGATCAAGTTATGGTTCTTTTCAGTAAATGCACCTATTCAACAATGTATGATCTTAATTCACTGCTAAGACAAGTAATTAATTGAGATTTTAATTAACTAAATTTAACTAATATGCAATTTAAGAATTAACTAGATAATGAGATCTAAAATCAAATTACTTATATGAGAATAAACATGGAATTCTAACTTCATTATCTACTTCACTTAGAGTCGCAGCCTTTAATCAATACATGTGATGGTTTTGATAACTGATCGGATAACACGAAATAAGTAAATCCTACCTCTCGGTATACTAATACCAAACTACGCATGCATCCACAAAAGAGATAGAAGATTGGTAGACACCAAATATGTTTAGACCCTATATCTCTATAGAATTTGAAAACATAAAGGTTTAAGCACAAGTTATCCACTTAGATCACATAGGGCAGCATAATATCTCTATTTACGCCACAAATCATGATGTTAAAACATCAACCTATCCTATGCTAGCATGGCAAGTTCTAAATCTCAAGATCCACTCTCGTTTAGCAAGAGATTAACAAATTAGATGTTCGCGACGCATCTAAATACATGAAACACAACCATACGAGGATATCAAGAATTCACCACACATAAATCTTTAAAGCATGCAAACTACTAAGCTACATAGATAAATCCGTTAGAATCCCATGACAACGATTAGCTCATAATTGAACCGTTCATCGTCATGGGATTTAATGAAAACATGATATAAAACAAGATATGAATAAAAGAAGTAATTATATTAATAAACAAAGAGTTAAGAAAACAAATCTAGAATCCAAAATAACACAAAAGATGAAGTAGATCTGAATCCGTTGCTTGTCACGAGCGTTGAATCCTTCTCTCCTTTTCTCCCTTGCAGATCTAAGCTATGATACAAAAATAATAACTAATAATATGTCTCCCTCTATTACAATGGTAGGATGTGTTTAAATAGGCTCTAAAAGTCTTCCCCAGCAAGAAAATACAAAAACAGAATTATAATAGAATTTCTGCAAGATACGTTTCCTAAATTAATTCTGTTTTTAAGGAAAATTCGTGGTTGACTTTTCTTCAGATTTTCTAGAACGTTCCCAACATAATTGGACCTCTGGACTACCTTAGAATGATAAATAATATCGTTATCTTCGCGTGGACTGCTTACGGGCCTCAAACGGACTTCTAGAACTCAAGATATGGCCACAACAGTGTAGACTGCGCAACCCTTCTCAGAAATTCGAATTTTAATCAGTTAATTCCCCAAAAATTATAGAAGCATCCACCTTAGTCAACATTCTCGTAATTCTGCACAACTAAGCAAAACACATCAAAACCACCACAAACTTGAGTCCAAAATAATCAATTTAAGCCGATATGGAACGCTTCAAGTGGATATAAAATCCACTTATCAGTGGGGGTAGATTGGCAGTGAGGTCAACTTAGGATTTATCTACTTCGATCCCCTTTTCAGAAATTCTATGACCAAGAACGATTCCTTCTTTAACCATGAAATGACATTTTTCCCAATTAAGAACGAGGTTGGTTTCTTTACATCTTTTTAAGACTAACTCAAGATGGTTTAGGCATTGATGAAAAGACGAACCAAAGATGGAGAAGTCATCTATGAAAATCTCTAGGAATTCACCTACCATGTCAGAAAAGATGCTCATCATGCACCTTTGGAAGGTGGCCGGGGCAGTGGTTAGACCGAAAGCTAAGCGACGATAAGCAAAGGTTCCAAAGGGACATGTGAAAGTGGTTTTCTCTTGGTCTTCGGGAGCTATAGGAATTTGAAAATAACCGGAATAACCATCTAGAAAGCAATAGTAGGCATGACCCGCTAACCTTTCTAACATTTGATCTATGAATGGCAAAGGAAAGTGGTCTTTTCTAGTGGCATCATTGAGTTTCCTATAGTCTATGCATACCCTCCAACCGGATTGGACACGAGTAGGAACTTGCTCGTTGTTCTCGTTAGTCACCATGGTAATACCCGACTTTTTAGGTACTACCTGAATCGGGCTAATCCAAGAGCTATCAGAAATGGGATAAATGATTCCATTATCTAGACACTTAAGAATTTCCTTCCTAACAACTTCCATCATGGTAGGGTTCAACCGCCTTTGTGGCTCACAAACTGTTTTGGCATTATCAACTAAGTGAATCCGATGTTGGACAATGGCCGGACTAATTCCTTTAATATCCGAGATACTCCAACCTGTGGCTTCCTTATGTTCTCTAAGCACACTTACAAGCTCATCCTCTTGTGACTTGGTCAAATTAGAGGTAATGATAACGGGAAGAGACTCGTTAGGACCTAAAAAGGCGTACTTGAGAGTGTCGGGAAGAGGTTTGAGTTCTAAATCGGGCGGCTTTCAGTCAACGGGTTCACTAGCTTCGAAAAGTGGCAAAGGAGGTGGTTCACATGTTTGGTTATTTGTAGGAATGGCGGAATCTAACATTGCATTGACCTCATTTGTATATTCAGAATCATCCCAATTTTGACCAAAGTGTTTTAAACAAAAATCAAGAGCATCATTAGGGTTGATGAATTCTTGATCAACTATATCATCAATTAAATTGACATCCATAGGTTGATCATAGAAATCATCGGGTTGTTTCCCTATGTGAAAAATATTGAGGTCAATGGTCATGTTCCCAAATGTTAGTTTCATTAATCCATTTCTACAATTAATCAAAGCATTGGAGGTGGCTAGAAATGGCCTTCCTAGAATGATACGAATCTCATTCTTAGGGTTCTTGACCGGTTCGGTTTCTAGGACGACAAAATCAACGGGAAAGAAAAAGTCACCTACTTTAATTAGCACGTCTTCAATAATCCCCTTAGGAACTTTGACAGAACGATCGGCTAATTGAAGTGTAACATTAGTTCTTTGAAGCTCTCCTAAACCTAGGGCTTGATAAACCCAAAATGGAAGCAAGTTCACACTAGCGCCTAAGTCAAGTAATGCCTTGTCCACAAAGTTATTGCCTATGACACATGAAATTGTAGGACAACCGGGGTCCTTATATTTCACGGGAATTTGGTTTGAAAGAATTGAACTAACTTGAGAGGTCAAAAAGGCTTTCTTAGGGACGTGAGTAGTTCGCTTATGTGAGCACAAATCCTTTAGACATTTTGCATAAAAAGGCTTTTTAAGATCTTGTCCATTTGGGCCGTTTGTTTAGGAGAAATGAGTCGTTGAGGGTAAGGAGCTTTTGGCTTAAAGACTCGTTCATTAGGTTCTTCGGGAACGGGTTTTGTCCCACTCGTTGATCCTTGTTCCTTTGAACTCTCGGGTTCAAGATTAGTGTTTGGTTCAGAATTTGACTCGTCTTCTTCGGGAGACTTGTCACCTACATGATTTTCAACTTGCTTACCGGACCTTAAGGAAATGACAACGTTCACATTGTGAGGTGGTCTTTGATTGATAGGAAATTTAGGATTGACCTCGGGTTGACTTGGAAGCTTGTTCTTTTCTCGTTCACAAATGGCGTTGGCTAATCGGCTCACTTGAACCTCTAACTTAGTTATGGCTTGAGTACTAGCAGTTAAAATTTGCCTATCTTGAGTCATGGTTTGCATGAAGGTTTGTTGAGATTGAGCCAAATTAGTCGTTGATTTTAGAAGTGCATCGAGAGTCTTTTCCAAGGAATTAATTCTCTTATCCGACTCATGAAAGCCGGGTGGGTGGGCGGGTGCTTGATTTTGATAAGGAATTTTGAAAAATGACCTTGGTTTGGATAGTTTGTCTTTTGAAAAGAAGATGGTGGAGATTGGAAGTTTTAGCCTTCGTTCCACGAGAAATTCGAGTGGTTCTTCCACCCGGGATTGTAAGTCGGTGCAAACGGGTCATTCCGAGGCCTAGGTTGGAACATTGCGATCACTTGTTCAAAATTGGGACAAGGTTGAGACTCAAAGTTCGAAGAATTAAAATTTGGGTACATAGACATAGGTGGGAGACTACTATGAGTTTCTAAAGCTTCAAGTCGTCTAGTAAGAGTAGCTAATTTGGCATCGGTTGCAATCGAATTCCCAATCGAATGCAAACCCCTAGTTAAACTAGACGGCTCGTTGGACTTATGAGGTTCCTTAGTAGATTCCCACAACATAGTCTTCTCGGCTAATTCTTCGAAAAACTCCCACCCTTCGTCTTCATTTTTCTCCATGAATTTTCCTTGGCACATAGACTCTAACAACGCGGTTGTTGGACTATCTAGGGCCTCGTAAACAATCTTACAAAGTCTCCATTTTTCTATTCCGTGGTGGGGGCATTGTGATAAGAGATTTTTAAAATGATCAAAATATTTCCAAAAAGACTCATTTTCCTTTTGACGAAATTGATTTATTTCGTTTGTAATCCTTGTAGTCTTATGGTTTGGAAAATATTTTTTAAGAAAAATTATCACAAATCCCTCCCACGTGGAAATAGAATTAACGGGTAGACTATACAACCATTTTTTGGCATTTTCTTCTAAGGCGAAGTTGATAAGTCTAAGCCTAATGGAGTCTTCGGTCAATTGTTGGAGTTTTTGTAGAGCACAAACCTCCTCGAATTCATGAAGGAAAATATACGAATCCTCACCATCACTCCCGGTAAACTTAGGTAACATGCTAATATGGATCTGACTTGCTGTATCAGGATCTGCTCTTAGTTCCTGAAATGTAGTCTCTGACGCACTGTTCCTAACTAACCTCTATAGATTACTGTCTAACACATATATCCTATACAAAGTGCTAAATCCTTTATAAGATCAGGATATACAAGAAGTATTAGCAAAATTCTATTCTCAACATCACAACATATGAATTATTCCTAACAATCTCCCCCTATTTATGCTTTAGAATGTGAAGCATAAATCTAAGTTGTAGATGTCAAAACATATAACAATACAACCAGAATAGAATTTATGAATTTAAGATCATGAAGTTAAATACCTCCTTCTTCAGATATAGACATGTATCTAGTACTTAGAAAAAAGAATTTAATTATTTGATGCTTCTTTTCCTTTACCACTTCCATGATGAAATTTACCAACTCTGTCACCCTTAATTCTGCTCCCAGTCTGTTTATCTCCCCCAGTTTGTTGTTGTTGTTGTTGTTGTTGTTTCTGAATTGTCTTTATCTCCCCCTTTTTGACATCAGCAACATTAATACCAAGAGATTCAGCAACAGAACAAATGAGATTCATCAGAACTGGTTGATTGTTCATAATAGTGACTTGGTTATTTTCAAGAATTTGAAGTCTCGATTGAATATCACTTTGATATTTCTGAATGTTCTTAAGAAGTTCAGGATTGACTTCAATGTTGGAAGTGCTTGTTGTATCTTCAGATTCAGATGCAGAAAGAACTTTATCTTCAAGTCTTGTAGAAGAAGTTGCCTGTTTAGAATGATATTCAAGTAATAATACTTGAGTAGAAGTACAAACATCTTCATCTCTCTGATCTGGAGCTGAAGTATGATCATCCTGTCCTTCACCAGTATTTTGTGTACTAACATCTACAAATCCTGACCCCTCCTTAGATTGATCAGATACTGTTGATGTCTCAATTCTAGCTGAAATTGGAAGTACATACAAAGGAGTACTAGGATCATTAGGAATATCTTCTAGTACTGGTTGAGTAGAAGTTTGTCTTAGCCTTTCACCTCTTCTGTTAATGATCCCTGCAAGCCTTTCTTTCTGTTTCTGAGCTTTAACTTCTGGCTTTGCATTGTGATGTGCTAAGTCATGCTTCTCATACATCTTGATAAAAGAATAAGTACCAGCATTTATATCAAGATTTTCAGACCAAGATTCAGGAAAAACCTGATCCCAGAAATCAAACGATGGTGGTTTCCTAATTTTCTCTCCCTCACTATGGAGTTGATCATCCATACCCTCATTCTCACTTTGACTATCTAAAGTCAACACTCTTTCTACCTCTCCTTTTGCCTAGTCAGGAGCCAGCCTCTCTGTGTGTGGATCTATGTCCATTTTTTCAAGTGTATCACTCAAATTTGGATAAGTGCTCTCATGACCTACAAAAAAATAGGGGTTAGAAGAAGTTTTTATACCTGAACTCACATGGAGAGAGGGTTCCTCATATGGCATGGGGCTTGAGGTTTTCACCAAGGAGTGAGCTGCTATAGTCTCTAAACCCTTACAAACATCTACTTTCTTTCCAGAAACTACAGGCTCCAGTATACCACTTTCAGGTTTTACACTAGACTCTGATGTCTTCAGTAATACTTCATTAGACACCATAGCTAGTATGTTACCGTCTTTAAGTGTTGGTTGCTGAGACACACCCTCAAGGTGGATGGACTCTGAAAGAACAATATTGGTTTGATCTTCAGGAAAATCAATCAAAGTCATTCCTCCCATATCATTGGTCTCTCACGTGCAATTTCAGTCATCACAGAAGACCTTCCAGCATCAGTCATCATAGTTCCTGAGTCATCCAACCTCTGACTAGATGGTTCTTGTGTTGCAGTGACTGTGATCTGATCAATCCAACTATTCACCACTGGTGCAATAGTATCTTATGTTGACTGCTTCCCTCTATCAACTACCTCCTCTTGTTCACCTTGAGCTGAAGCATCTTCAACAATGACATCCTTGTCAAATAAATATGCATGAAGTGATTGAAGTGCAACATGCTTAGGAAGTCCAAATTTCTTGTGCAATTCCTTTCTGACTGATACATAGAAGTATGTCTTCATTAAATCAAGCCTTTGATGTAACAGTCCATATTCTTTAGGAAATGAAAGTTTGGGAACTCTTTCAATCGGAAAATCTAGGATAGGCCTGGAAAGCTTCACTTTCAGAGAAATAAGTTACATAGCCAGTCTGTATGTCAATGTAGTTTCCCATGAAGAATCAAAATCCAGATCTCTCTTATCAGATACTGACGTGGATATAGCATTATTTGTAGAGACCTGCATAATGTTAGTTGGACTTGACACTGTGTGTGTAGGTGACAAATGAATCTTTCTCCTTGTTCTCCTAGTATAGTGAGCAACAGATTTGTCTTGAGAAGACTCAAGAGGTGTAGACACAGAAGTGATCTTGGGATGAGATCTTTTTTCAATAGACACAGTCTTTTGAGAGACAGTATCCAGTAACTGTTTTCCCTTTTTAAGAACTACAGTCTTTTGGGAGACTGCAGCCTGGCTGTGACTAGTTGTTCCATCTCTTTGTCCTAGTTTAGAAAGTTGAATTGCAGCCTTCAATTCTGCTCTCTTAGCAAGAGATATATTATCATCATCTTTACTAGAGCTACTACTTGAAATGACAAATCTTCTATTCCTTACAACTGATGTCTTTTGAGAAACACCAGAGGTTGGCTTCTTTGAAACAATAGGCTGTGGATCAAAATTTGGTTCTAGAATTATTTCAGAGACTACAATGTTTTTGGCTACTTGGGTAGACACGGGGGGGTTCTCCTCCAATTGAGATTCCTGAGTCATTTCACCACCAAAGAAAGAAGAATTATATATAGTAGGAAGATGAGTTCTTAGAAGTACCTGAACATGATTTGGATAGTGTAATGCAGGTATTTCATCTAGAAGTACCTGATACCACTTCTGTAACACCCCCAGATCCGGGGTCCGGGATCCGGTGGTTACGGTTTCCAATTCTGTCCACAACAATTGAACTTTCCTTAACATAAAATAAATTACATCTCTATTACCCAACACAACAATATAAAACACACCCGTTATAGTCCCAGAGATGAAATCAGAGTAACAATCAAATTTTTATTAATCACATTATGAGTTCTTACAATCCAAAAGAATTTCAATATAAATACATACTCTTTGCCATCCATTTACATAAGTCATACTAGACCATATTCTTGGTACTGAAAGAATAAATATATCCTACCAATAGCTTCTTCTTCAGCTCTGGTAGTCTCATCATCCTCGCCCGCGTCGAGTGCGCCTTGTGCGAGTCATCTGGTCTAGCTGTTGTTGTGATATAATAATAAAGCAAGGGTGAGCAATAGCCCACCAACAATAATATATAACTGAACGATAATATATAACAGTTCAAAAGTATCTTTCAAACCATATGCCATGCATTTACGGAAATGATGCCAGTATAATATGAACGATGAAGTTACAAGGTAACTTAAAGTATTTGTTTGTAGAAATATCTGCTACATCAAAAGTAAGCGTGATATTCTCATTGTCATTAAAAAGAGGAACTTGCATGAAAAGATTGCAATTCCAGTTATGAACACTTTTCCAGCTCTGCCAACAGTAATCATGTTGCAGGAAATATATAAGTTTGGATGATGAACCAATGAGGGAGTATTCACCGCGCCCGCTGTTCCAATCTTGATGATCAGTCGAGATCGTACAGTTCAAATTAGATTTACTACCGGTAGAAGGAAGAACTGACGGCTTTACTTGTCTACAGCCTTACTAGCTCTCCCCGGCCAACGGTTGGGCCAAAGGGGATGGACCGGCGCTACTCGGCCTCTTACACGACTCCTAGTTCAAATAGAATTCATGATTCTGAATGTAACGTTCGTCCCCCTTTCCCCAAGTATAATACTTGTTGATAAGACTCTACAAGGTAGTTGTATCTAGTTGGAAAGGAAAATTCACCAATAACTTCCAAGCTGTGGCTTGGTATCGAATATCAACTTGTTCCAACAATCTTACCTCTCGAAAGATGAGAAGGTAAACAACGACTTAATAAGTCAACAGCACCCGAGTTGCGAGTGAAGAGAATACTCTATGACCGGGAAGTCGACAAGATAAATAACATTTTCCAAGTAAGGTTCCCTTATTATCAGAGAGGTAGACTCAAAGAAGAATGATGTCTGAGAACCTTTCTTGATATAAGATTAATAATAATAAGACTCCAAGATATTTTCTGTAATAATCGAAGAAGATAAACCTTATTGAGGTTATTCTAAATATGGAATAAATATTCAGAGAATATTTATTGAATTAAAAATATTTAAGAATATTTAGGAATATGAAAGAATATCTTTAATCAGAGTATTTTTCAAAATAATCCCTGAAGAAATATCAGGAGAATATTTATTGAATCAATAAATATTTAAATGAATATTCAAAAATAATATTCATTACTTAATAGGACCTGAAAGGAATATTTAAGACAATATTCATAATTAATTAGGAATTTAAATGAATATTCAAAAGTAATATTCATTTAATGAATAATATTCTAAATGAATATCAAGTAATATTCATTTAGTAATCCAAGCCCTAAAGGAATATTCGAGATAATATTCGATAAATAAATCAGGCTTCAGATGAATATTTAAAATAATATTCATCAAGTAATTAATATCTTAAATGAATTTTCAAAAGTAATATTTATTTAATAAAATAATATTCTAAATGAATATCCAAATAATATTCATTTAGTAGTCTCATCTTGAGATGAATATTCGAAATAATAATCGATAAATAATTCGACTCTGAATGAATATAGAAAAAATAATATTATTCGTCGAATAGTTACGTTCAAATAATTATTTGAAGTAAGGATCGTTAAATAAATAATCTCGAACGAATATTCAAATAATATTCGTCGCCCGAATAATGGAAAATATTTACTTAGATATTTTCTTTCGAGGTAATCTCGATATGTCAAGAAATATTGACTCCCGGTCTATATTTGATGAATAAGATGTATACACCCTTCTCTGAGGGCCTTACAATAACCGGCTTATAATTGATACGATAGCTATCTAATTTATAAGCCAATAACAATCAGGGAACAAGCATAATGATATAACTTGAAAGTAGGCATGCATGCTATGGCATATGTACAACAGAAAACATATATATATATTCAATCACAACAACAGCCTAAAAGAAGGGAATTGAACTTACCTGGTAGTCGAGTACGGTAAGGGGTAGTGGTAGCGGGTCCCGGGTCAGCTTGGTGATCTATAAATAGCCAAGGCATTCGGGATTAATCACTTAACATCTTAAAAGTTAAGTTATACTTAAATCGATACACGTTCTCGAGTTATCTCGTTATACCCCTTTTAGTGGATTCCTTTTATCATCGATCCGACCCGACATTCGTTCGTTAATACGACATGTCATTGTACTTACACTTGGGACATACTTAATTCATACAAGTTCTAAAGTCGATCGTTAAAAATCAATATTATGCTCCGAGTTTTATCGCCCGTTTTCTAAGTGTTTTACCGAAGTTATAATCAAGCGTGTTTTTAGGGGTTCGTTTGCGATTAACTTTGATTCGAACATTTTTATAAAATCGGAAAACGATCCGTTTCACATGAGGTTTTCTCTCACACCTTCCTTTTTACCTCTAGTATTTAATTACCAAGATTCGCCACTGACTTACGTATTTTACGAGGGTTCAATTTTAATAACGAACTCGTACTTACGGTTTCGAACGTCTTTTAGTGAATCGGCCATAATTCCTAAACCGTAAGTCCGTTTCACATGATCTTTATATCAAAACGAAGCTTATAACATGATCTATCTTACCATGGCAGAACATGATACTGGAAAGTGACTTATGGCTACTGTCAAACACGATTTCTTAAGGTTAACAAAAATCGGGCATTACGACGGTTATAAATCGGACGTTCCATAAATCGTAATCAACAACCCAAGCCACACCGGGCATACCAATCATCTTACATTCATAATACTATCTCATAAGTCCAGGAACATCATATTATATCATCATATTCATCACATCTCTTAAATCAAACAAACTAACTACATAATCATGTAAACATGCTTATAACAACATTATCACCAAAACTTATCCAAAACTCCATTAAAACTCAAATCAAAGACTAGGGTTCTTGAAGTTTATACCTTCCTTGGAGTAGATAAAGACATTGCTAAGCCTTGTATAGTCCATGAACATCCTTAACCAAGCTTAGATCATCCAAAAATCAAGAAAACCAAGAATTTTGTTCTTGATGTTACTATTCATCCTCCACTTTCTTGATTTTTTTGAAAATGGAAATAAAGGAGTTTGGACTTGAAATTTCTAGGAGATTAGTTTTATGAAATATATAACTCACCTTAAAAATTTGAAGATTAAACAATGGTTGGAAGTAGGTTTTTGATTTTGGAATTAAAAAGGGCCGAATGAAAAAAATGGAGAGTGTTTTGGTTGTTCTTGCTTGGTTGGCTTGAAATAATGCATAAAGTGATTTTTATTTGGTAATATCTCATCCAAGCTACTTTATTAAAGTGATGATGCATTGGATGATGTATTTTGTAAGGACAAGTGTTGATCATTGATTGATTTCATGCTAACTAGTAGTTAGTTTTTGCTAAGTACTAGTTTCATCTCTAAGTATGCTAGTTGCATGAGTCATCACTTGGTTTGCTAGATATTTTATAGTGGCTTATGCATGACTCTTGCTTCCACTGCTTGTTTCTTTTGTCCGGTTATTGCTCGTTTCGATTGATCGTTCGGACGAATAACTAAGTAGTTTCACCTCTAGGGTTTACCGGGAAATTTCTCGATATTCATAATACCTTCCCCAATCCTTAATATAATCCTCGTGATGACCATGGAGGATATTTAATCTCGATACGAACTTAATCCATAATCTAGGATTCGTTCGCTTTATTGATTAATCTCGTTATAACGTTTTAGCGGTTTCTAGAACGCTTGTTTCACTGCCTCAGTGGTTTCCTACCTTCATTCTTAAATCAAATATAATAACATCCCAAAATATCAAATCCTCAAAGTTAATATCTTCATTCTTGGATTATAATAATATTTAATCCACTGTCCGGTCAAATATTATACCGAAAAAGAATTTGGAATTTCTGAATTCCGATCGTCTCTGCATTCACTTATTTCCTCCGCGCATTACTAATATGACTTCGAAACATCCATATCAGGTCCCGTACATAGGGTGGCGTGAAAAGTTTTCCAACTTACAAAATCACTATTCATCCACCAAATTACTATGCACGTACAGGAAACACTATGCACGTACGGGAAATACTATGCACGTATGGGAAATACTATGCACGTACGGGAAACACTATGCACGTATGGGAAACACTATGCACGTACTCATTTCCCTTCAAGGATCCATTAGCTCCTTCCTGGATGGTAGATTATTCTTATCTAGGTCCTCAACCATCAAATTACTCTATTCTGACAATATACCAATGCATCAGGATCATTGTCCAAAGCAATATCCATTCATTACAATCATTGTTCTTTGAAACCACCATTCATTAGAGCTGGTGACCTTGTTGTCGGAATCATTGTTCCTCATTTTATCATTACTTAATAAAAAGTTTTAATTATATCCAAAATTTGGGGTTCTTACAGTCTCCCCTCCTTAAAAGGATTCCGTCCCGGAATCAGGTAGGAAGCAAAGAGTCATTTGCCTGTCGTTCACTTTTTAGCTTCCCGGTCAATTCTTAGTCGTTCTACCCTTCCTCAGCACATCTTCTAGTGCTACAATCCATACTGTATCCTTTTTCCATCAACGTTGCTACTTTTCGTACAACTCACTATCCGGGTTATACTCTTACTCAGTCTTATCCTTATTGATACCTGCAGTAACATTGGTATCACTATCACCCTACGAATTCAGAGGTAACCTCGCTCGTACTGTGCATTTCCTGATCGCTTTAATATTCGCAATCTCGATCAATATAGAGAAGTGGAAAGATTTATTGAGAGATCACTATGATCAATTGAACATTTGTTATATTGCATAGTTAGTACAGAAGGGGGCCAGCCTTTCGTACTTGACAAGCAATTAAACAAGTTATGGTATTCCACTTAGACTTCTATCACATAGACAGATAGTCACGTAGCAGTACCTCCCCTCCTAAAAGGGTTGTTCTTCTCAATTCATAAAGAAGATGAATAAGAGAGAAGAAGAGAAAAGAGTTCTAAAGGATTATAGAAAGCTTTCATGATTGTAGAATATCATACTCAGAATTTACCTCTGAACTATAGAGGTTTATCAAAGAAGAAATTAATCATAATTATATCCAATACTATTTGATCGCAATCTCACGTGTCAACATATCTTGCTGCTTTGTCCATTATTCTATGGACAAATACTCTTGTTCAATCTTAGCGATACTCACATTCGGGAAATCCTTCAACCTTTCAGGTTAAATCTTAGATTTCTCACTTGACATCATTATTACTGACATCCCATATCATGTTACTAGCTTTTTCATAACTATAATATTGACACTATCAGGTTGTCATCCTGAGAATTCATTAGAAAACCCATTCATAACATTCCTTGCTTCTCATTCCATAGTTGCTTTCCCAGCCTTTTCTTTATCAATCACATCCTTCTTATTATCTGATTCTTACTCATTTCTATTATTTACTTTCACCTTCACCTCTTTATTGAGACACCTTTTTGCACTTGGTACCTCCTTATCGGTATTCCGTCACATTTATTCTATAATCATCACGTTATTCCAATTTAAACTTTTCGAAATGAATCTGGCCCGATCCCTTTAACTTAGATTCATATAATCTACTTCTGCCAACCTTGTTTCTCATCACTTGTTCTTTTCTATCCGTGGTTTTCCACAGGTTGTCTTTCGTAAGTCAGACCAGGTCGTATATCTACATGCTCGTACTCCTATCATCTGTTGAACATCTGCATTTTATTGGCGTAGCCTTGCCACATGAAAACCCGTTATGACCGTGCTATAAGTTTTGGGGGTAAGGCTGGCTCGAGAACACTTTTGAACTCTCAAATGGCCCAATAAGTCTCGGGCTCAACTGCCCTTCCCTCCAAGTCTCATTAATTCTTTCTACGGGAATACATTTGGCATCATGAATCATCAACCTCATATTCTCTATCTGGTTTGCGCAGAAATACATTAACACAAACTTGCTTGTCATTCATCAACATGCCATTTAGTTTATCAATAGCAGCACTTTCTTTATCTTTACGTTGTCATCTACTTTCTTAGAAGAATCACCATCGCTTGTTGTTTACGTAGTGCGTTAATAGCTAACCCTACGGGTTTCAAATCCCTTAGGGAGACAAAGTAATCACTATTCCTTATCCATAAGGAACACTTCCTGAACTTGATGTAGATATAACATGAAGTAGATAGAATTGCAGAAGAGTTTCAAGCATCGCAGCTAGGTTCGGTTGATGAAACTATCACTTATGCATCTTTCATAAAAGACTGGAAACTTAACGGTTTACTTCATCAATTTTGTACCATGGTCCTGGTTTGCCTCAAAACGGGACCTTCTAAGGTACGTAATATGCTTAAGACTCCATCAGGAATCGAATCTTTACTTAAACTATTATTACCGTCAATTCCTGCACAGTCATCAGAAGGAATGTAAATTCCTCCATTCCGATATGACCTTCAAGGTCCTTCCAAGTATCATTCTGTTTCTTCGGTATGAACATTTGTAATTATTTCTTTATACTTAGATTGTCGGCCACCTCATTGGCCTTTCCTGATACTAACAATTTCTTGTAATCCATGTTCTCTGGATACATTCCAACTAAAACTTTTCTACCTCATTCCCATCACTGTTGGGTTAAAGCATTCTCCATTAATCTCTGCTGAAGGAGAAAATACAACTATCAGTCTTTTTTTTTTCCATAAGTCATTGCTTCCACCTTCCCGTGGGAACTTTATCAAAGTTACTCTCGATCATACCTAGGATATTTGTTCTCTTAGTTCTTTATTGTTCTAGGATAATCTCAACCTTCTTGGGTTCCATCCATACCTCATCATGGTTTCATACATGCCTCATCTGGCATTATTGTTATTGTGTCTTACACATTCTCTACCAAACTTCTATTTTGAAACTCAGAATGTTAACTTTTTCCTTGTAAGGTTTCTTAGGTCGTCCTTCTCATTCCTCCTGTATTTTCTAGGTACAGGGTATATCAAAACGTCATTGATCAATACTCTAATAATTCTACCTATGTTCTTTCCAGAACTCTTTTTAATAATCCTTACAGGTCATTGTTGCCTTAGCAAATCCAACTCATATCATCTGAATTCACAATGTCTTTATTAGGGTTAATGCCATCCCTTGTGCATTCCCCAGGGTTTGTCTTAATTTATGGATATCCTATCCTTAATTCAACTGCCAAGGAATTCTTGCATCCTATAATTGGCAATCAGATCATGTATCCTTAATAAGGGTCTCTTTTCAATCATTCTCATTTGATAATCGATCGGTGGCTTAATGCTAACCTCTTCTTTAAGATAGTTGTCAGCCTATTTGACCTTCCAAAAGACAACGTATGTCTATCTGCTTTCTTACAGAACTTGGTAAAGGTAGCAAGGATGTTTTGGAAGATATTGGTCGAGTTCAACGTGAATCTCTTAGTACTTAACGTTCTTCGCGAAGGTACTTGCCTCAGACAAAATTTCTACAGCATACTGTTCAATTTCTGACCATTTCTATACTCTCTCCATAAACCTTCATTGTTTACTTTCCTTAGTCATAATGTATTCATGGTGTTTATAATACCCTAACATCAAACATCTCAAGTCACTATACTTCTATTTTTATTCGTAATCTTGGACAATCATATATACATGAATCACTTTAGTACGGGTGACCCCATACTAAAAAAAAATCTAGCAAATTCCCAATCAAAACAGGGGTTGCAAAGGGTTAATTAGAAGATTCCTATGATCTCATTAATATTTCCTTTATATTAGAAGCCCTTGCAGTCGGTGCTTACTTAGAAGCAGCCCTGCTTTGTCCTTTCATTGCGGGTCTAGTCACTTGATAATCCTTTGTGACTTGGTCTCAACTGGCCACACTAAAATAAAAATATATGATTTTAGGGGTTGGCTAATAGCATTACTTTTCTAGCAATTGCCGGCATGGTGCCTTCTTCTTTGATACCTTTCTACCTTTCCAAAACTTTACTCCATATAAGTCTTAATCGACTACTCGGCACCGTCTCCGATCACCTTTCCTCCACTTTTTTCTTTTCAACTATTCTTATCAATCCCGCGTGCCACACAAGCTTACCATTCCTGGCATAACAGCCTTTTCATTTAAGTCAATCCTGGAATTTCTCAGTCCGGCTGGTTTCTTACTTACATTTCCTGTTTCCGTCCAATCTCACTTCATCATTTTATCTCTACCATCGATTGTAATACTCAGGGTCCGTCTACTAACCCATATATGACGGCAACCTTACCCAATCCACAGGGTTCGCTCCAGTTTCCATTCTCTTCAATGATGTTCTCTGATAATCAGAAAGACAAGATTTGCCAAAATTCGCTGAATTCCTTTTTTTTGAATCAGGGAAATTTTGGTCAATCTATCCACCTACTGGTAACATTAAGGAGACCAATTTCGAAACCTGAAGAATAGTTCTATGAACCTCCAAGCAGGTAGAACCATAAGCAGTCATAATTAACGAAATAGTCGTCATCAGGTTGGAAGTTTAACCACTGGAGAGGAACCAATTATATACATCCTTTAGAGGGGAATCAACAGTTTCAAACTGAAACCAGTCACAACTTCCTGATACCTATATGTCCTGATATTCAATATTACCAAATGTTAGTCTACCCAACCACTAGTCTCAGCAGGAACCTTACCGTCGGAGTTGGTTGTTCCAAAAATTTGGCACTACTAAGGCCATCCGAACCTGGTGAACCGTGTTGTCCAAATGCATCCGCCAGTACTTTGTCATGCTGCGCAAGCAGACATCCTAATCCTTTATGTGAAGCGTCGTTGGAAGCACAAAGTCTCCTTTTTCCATTAAGCAATACCAACTCTTGGTCATTACCACTTTCATCTTTTAGCTCCAGGAAGATTTTCTCACATTTTTCCCTTTAACTGCTGATCGTATTACTTGATCCATTATAATTCTGTGTCGGAGTAAACTTAAGGTAACTACTATAATCCATTCAAAGAGAAGAAGGAATTTAATATTCCTCTGAATCACATGCATCTAACGTTTCTGGTTCATCATTTAACTGAGTTGAATTAACTCTATACTCAGTCTCTGGCAGTAGTCTCATTACGAGTTCATCTTGACTCACTGGTCTTATCTTCCGGTAGGTTCTGAGATCATTGTCTTGCTTACTACTTCCTTATATAACTTTACCCAATCATGCTGTCACTTCCCAATGTCTTTACTTTCTACTGATTCATTCATGAACATTTCCCTGAATAAAACCACCTCATTAACCTCACTTTGGTTTCGTAAATTGTAACCTATGACATCTGCCTTCTCGTGGCGAATTATTACTGACAATATTCATACTGATTCATTTATCAAATGATATGGCACTTACTACCTCATTCTCAACTATTCCTAGGGACTCTGCTCCTCGTCCTATATCGCTGTCTTTGATAATCATACATCTCTCTAGCTCTTTCTTTGTTAAGATGAAAATCTCTAAGGATTCTCATCTATTTCCGTATAAGATCTCAAGTAATTCTTCCAATCCTTCTTTCTTGCTGGTACTACATCTGGTAGTCCGGCTATGAATTCAACATGCATCTTCAGATCTCTTAATAATATCTCGGTTCTTTATACTCACTTTTCTGAGCACCATATCTTAATCATCACAGTCTTTCTGGCTGCGACCCTCATTACCCAAGGGTAAGCTCCTTATCCTAACAGGATTTTCCTTATCTGCTGGAACCTCTTCCGGGTCTCCAGTAGGGTACTCCATCGAATTACCCGATAATCTTCAGCATATAAAGCATCATCGCGCTGCTGCTCGTATGCGTCAAGGTCTGTCGCCTTACTCGTCGATACGATATCGAGCTAAGTTACTATCATGATACTTACGAGTTCCCATAAGGGTTTTATATGTCATCACTACATTAAGTAGTCCGACTATGAACTTGGCAAGAGTTCTTATTATCTTATTGAATTTATTGTTTTAACGTCACCTCATCTCTGGGGTTTATAACGTACGCTCTGATACCACTTCTGTAACACCCCCATATCCGGGGTCCGGGATCCGGTGGTTTTCCAATTCTGTCCACAACAATTGAACTTTCTTTAACATAAAATAAATTACGTCTCTATTACCCAACACAACAATATAAAACACACCCGTTATAGTCCCAGAGATGAAATCAGAGTAACAATCAAATTTTTATTAATCACATTATGAGTTCTTACAATCCAAAAGAATTTCAATATAAATACATACTCTTTGCCATCCATTTACATAAGTCATACTAGACCATATTCTTGGTACTGAAAGAATAAATATATCCTACCAATAGCTTCTTCTTCAGCTCTGGTAGTCTCATCGTCCTCGCCCGCGTCGAGTGCGCCTTGTGCGAGTCATCTGGTCTAGCTGTTGTTGTGATATAATAATAAAGCAAGGGTGAGCAATAGCCCACCAACAATAATATATAACTGAACGATAACATATAACAGTTCAAAAGTATCTTTCAAACCATATGCCATGCATTTACGGAAATGATGCCAGTATAATATGAACGATGAAGTTACAAGGTAACTTAAAGTATTTGCTTGTAAAAATATCTGCTACATCAAAAGTAAGCGTGATATTCTCATTGTCATTAAAAAGAGGAACTTGCATGAAAAGATTGCAATTCCAGTTATGAACACTTTTCCAGCTCTGCCAACAGTAATCATGTTGCAGGAAATATATAAGTTTGGATGATGAACCAATGAGGGAGTATTCACCGCGCCCGCTGTTCCAATCTTGATGATCAGTCGAGATCGTACAGCTCAAATTAGATTTACTACCGGTAGAAGGAAGAACTGACGGCTTTACTTGTCTACAGCCTTACTAGCTCTCCCCGGCCAACGGTTGGGCCAAAGGGGATGGACCGGCGCTACTCGGCCTCTTACACGACTCCTAGTTCAAATAGAATTCATGATTCTGAATGTAACGTTCGTCCCCCTTTCCCCAAGTATAATACTTGTTGATAAGACTCTACAAGGTAGTTGTATCTAGTTGGAAAGGAAAATTCACCAATAACTTCCAAGCTGTGGCTTGGTATCGAATATCAACTTGTTCCAACAATCTTACCTCTCGAAAGATGAGAAGGTAAACAACGACTTAATAAGTCAACAGCACCCGAGTTGCGAGTGAAGAGAATACTCTATGACCGAGAAGTCGACAAGATAAATAACATTTTCCAAGTAAGGTTCCCTTATTATCAGAGAGGTAGACTCAAAGAAGAATGATGTCTGAGAACCTTTCTTGATATAAGATTAATAATAATAAGACTCCGAGATATTTTCTGTAATAATCGAAGAAGATAAACCTTATTGAGGTTATTCTAAATATGGAATAAATATTCAGAGAATATTTATTGAATTAAAAATATTTAAGAATATTTAGGAATATGAAAGAATATCTTTAATCAGAGTATTTTTCAAAATAATCCCTGAAGAAATATCAGGAGAATATTTATTGAATAAATAAATATTTAAATGAATATTCAAAATAATATTCATTACTTAATAGGACCTGAAAGGAATATTTAAGACAATATTCATAATTAATTAGGAATTTAAATGAATATTCAAAAGTAATATTCATTTAATGAATAATATTCTAAATGAATATCAAGTAATATTCATTTAGTAATCCAAGCCCTAAAGGAATATTCGAGATAATATTCGATAAATAAATCAGGCTTCAGATGAATATTTAAAATAATATTCATCAAGTAATTAATATCTTAAATGAATTTTCAAAAGTAATATTTATTTAATAAAATAATATTCTAAATGAATATCCAAATAATATTCATTTAGTAGTCTCATCTTGAGAAGAATATTCGAAATAATAATCGATAAATAATTCGACTCTGAATGAATATAGAAAAAATAATATTATTCGTCGAATACTTACGTTCAAATAATTATTTGAAGTAAGGATCGTTAAATAAATAATCTCGAACGAATATTCAAATAATATTCGTCGCCCGAATAATGGAAAATATTTACTTAGATATTTTCTTTCGAGGTAATCTCGATATGTCAAGAAATATTGACTCCCGGTCTATATTTGATGAATAAGATGTATACACCCTTCTCTGAGGGCCTTACAATAACTGGCTTATAATTGATACGATAGCTATCTAATTTATAAGCCAATAACAATCAGGGAACAAGCATAATGATATAACTTGAAAGTAGGCATGCATGCTATGGCATATGTACAACAGAAAACATATATATATATATATTCAATCACAACAACAGCCTAAAAGAAGGGAATTGAACTTGCCTGGTAGTCGAGTACGGTAAGGGGTAGTGGTAGCGGGTCCCGGGCAGCTTGGTGATCTATAAATAGCCAAGGCAATCGGGATTAATCACTTAACATCTTAAAAGTTAAGTTACACTTAAATCGAAACACGTTCTCGAGTTATCTCGTTATACCCATTTTAGTGGATTCCTTTTATCATCGATCCGACCCGACTTTCGTTCGTTAATACGACATGTCATTGTACTTACACTTGGGACATACTTAAGTCATACAAGTTCTAAAGCCGATCGTTACAAATCAATATTATGCTCCGAGTTTTATCGCCCGTTTTCTAAGTGTTTTACCGAAGTTATAATCAAGCGGGTTTTTAAGGGTTCGTTTGCGATTAACTTTGATTCGAACATTTTTATAAAATCGGAAAACGATCCGTTTCACATGAGGTTTTCTCTCACACCTTCCTTTTTACCTCTAGTATTTAATTACCAAGATTCGCCACTGACTTACGTATTTTACGAGGGTTCAATTTTAATAACGAACTCGTACTTACGGTTTCAAACGTCTTTTAGTGAATCGGCCATAATTCCTAAACCGTAAGTCCGTTTCACATGATCTTTATATCAAAACGAAGCTTATAACATGATCTATCTTGCCATGGCAGAACATGATACTGGACAGTGATTTATGGCTACTGCCAAACACGATTTCTTAAGGTTAACAAAAGTCGGACATTACGACGGCTATAAATCGGACGTTCCATAAATCGTAATCAACAACCCAAGCCACACCGGGCATACCAATCATCTTACATTCATAATACTAATCTCATAAGTCCAGGAACATCATATTATATCATCATATTCATCACATCTCTTAAATCAAACAAACTAACTACATAATCATGTAAACATGCTTATAACAACATTATCACCAAAACTTATCCAAAACTCCATTAAAACTCAAATCAAAGACTAGGGTTCTTGAAGTTTATACCTTCCTTGGAGTAGATAAAGACATTGCTAAGCCTTGTATAGTCCATGAACATCCTTAACCAAGCTTAGATCATCCAAAAATCAAGAAAACCAAGAATTTTGTTCTTGATGTTACTATTCATCCTCCACTTTCTTGATTTTTTTGAAAATGGAAACAAAGGAGTTTGGACTTGAAATTTCTAGGAGATTAGTTTTATGAAATATAGAACTCACCTTAAAAATTTGAAGATTAAACAATTGTTGGAAGTAGGTTTTTGATTTTGGAATTAAAAAGGGCCGAATGAAAAAAATGGAGAGTGTTTTGGTTGTTCTTGCTGGGTTGGCTTGAAATAATGCATAAAGTGATTTGTATTTGGTAATATCTCATCCAAGCTACTTTATTAAAGTGATGATGCATTGGATGATGTATTTTGTAAGGACAAGTGTTGATCATTGATTGATTTCATGCTAACTAGTAGTTAGTTTTTGCTAAGTACTAGTTTCATCTCTAAGTATGCTAGTTGCATGAGTCATCACTTGGTTTGCTAGATATTTTCTAGTGGCTTATGCATGACTCTTGCTTCCACTTCTTGTTTCTTTTGTCCGGTTATTGCTCGTTTCGATTGATCGTTCGGACGAATAACTAAGTAGTTTCACCTCTAGGGTTTACCGGGAAATTTCTCGATATTCATAATACCTTCCCCAATCCTTAATATAATCCTCGTGATGACCATGTAGGATATTTAATCTCGATATGAACTTAATCCGTAATCTAGGATTCGTTCGCTTTATTGATTAATCTCGTTATAACGTTTTAGCGGTTTCTAGAACGCTTGTTTCACTGCCTCAGTGGTTTCCTACCTTCATTCTTAAATCAAATATAATAACATCCCAAAATATCAAATCCTCAAAGTTAATATCTCAATTCTTGGATTATAATAATATTTAATCCACTGTCCGGTCAAATATTATACCGAAAAAGAATTTTGAATTTCTAAATTCCGATCGTCTTTGCATTCACTTATTTCCTCCGCGCATTACTAATATGACTTCGAAACATCCATATCACGTCCCGTACATAGGGTGGCGTGAAAAGTTTTCCAACTTACAAAATCACTATTCATCCACCAAATTACTATGCACGTACAGGAAACACTATGCACGTACGGGAAATACTATGCACGTATGGGAAACACTATGCACGTACGGGAAACACTATGCACGTATGGGAAACACTATGCACGTACTCATTTCCCTTCATGGATCCATTAGCTCCTTCCTGGATGGTAGATTATTCTTATCTAGGTCCTCAACCATCGAATTACTCTATTCTGACAATATACCAATGCATCAGGATCATTGTCCAAAGCAATATCCATTCATTACAATCATTGTTCTTTGAAACCACCATTCATTAGAGCTGGTGACCTTGTTGTCGGAATCATTGTTCCTCATTTTATCATTACTTAATAAAAAGTTTTAATTATATCCAAAATTTGGGGTTCTTACATGGGCCGTAATAAAATATTGGGTGCCGGACTGTGCAACTCCCACATAGCCTCTTACGCAATATTGGGTGCCGGACTGTGCAACTCCCACACAGCCCCTTACGCATACTGTTGCAATCCCCCTTTTTCAAATCGTTATTCCATTTATAAAACATCATTCCACATTTTCCATTTTTCCGTTTCCATTTCCATTCACATATCCATTCACATTTCCATTCACATTTCCATATATCATTCACACATATCATTTCCATTCTCATATATCAATTCCATTCTCATATATCATTATACTTTGATTATAATTTAGACATCTCCTCCGTATTTAATAAAGTCAAATATGCTCTTATATACAAAATATTTTAACTATTTTAAAAGTATTAAATAATAATCAAATAATATTTATTAAATCACAAATGTTTAAATATTATCTTTAAAAGAATATTATAACCCATATAACCCTAGATAACAACTGATACCATTCTTTTTCATATCTCTTGAAGCCATAAAGTACATTAGCTCCATTCATATTCATATCCATATCCACAATCCATATCATATATTGATATAAGATTCATATATTATCTAGCAAAACCACTTTTCTTTAAACATAAACAATTTATCAAAATAAGGGTAAAAGAAATCTTGCCTCGATCTCTATATCCCAAAAGGAATGATCCGGTGTTCGTCTCGAGTATCTATAGAAACGAAAAGGATCACCATCAGAATATATTTCACTTAACCACTTAACCCTTAAATATATATATAATAACACCCTTGACATATAATATAAGTTTAACATACCATTTATAGACCACAAGTTCCAAGAACTTATCCATTTTTAGACTCCATGAAAGTTTCAGTGTTTTTCACCATTTCCTTATTAACCACACATGACTGTAAAATTTCTCATAAATTATCAATTTCGAATTTTGACACAAGGTCAGTGGGGTTTGCCTCTCTATTCACCCTACTATATTGTCCCAAAAGTTCATAACTTTTAAAGATGTTTAAGTATGGTAATTATAGCCTCAAATTTGACACAATTTCTTTTTCTCGGTTTTCGAACGTCTTTCACTAAAATTCACTTTTCTCCTAAACCGTTCATCAGATTTTAACGTACTTTATATCAAAACGATCTATGAACTAAGCTCTATCCTCTCATGGTCAGTTGACACACCCTACTGACCATTAACAGTTCGTGACCTCTGCCCAAATACAAGGTAGTTTTAATTTTAACTAAAATCGGACATTATAACGGCTATATTCTTAACAATTCCCAAATCATCACTCCTCCCAATCCATCATCCAACACATATATTATTACCTACACCATGTGGTCATCATACCAGCCATGGTTACAAGCACAACTCACTTCCATACTCAATCAAATCACTTATAAACACATATATCATCATGATTTCATACTTTATACAACTTTAACTACTTAACCAACCATAATCCATCATCAACTCAAAGTAATACTAAGGGTTCTTGAGCTTTATACCTTCTTTGTAGAGTGAACAACACTTAATAAGCCTTGGATAGTCCTGAAACAACCTTAAAGTAGCTTGGATCAACTAAAGAAATCATAAAACCAAAAGTTAGTTCTTGAAGGTTACTATTCATCCATAACTTTGTAAAAATCATAGAAAATTGAAAAATAAGAGTTTGGATCTCAAATTTTTACCACATCTTGGCCTCTTCATAAGATTTGATTTGAACTATAGATCACCAAAAACAAAGCTTCCTAGCTATGGTTTTGATCCTTTTTTTCCCACTAGACAGAAACCGGACAGATTTGTTTCCCCAACTTTGAGCATGGATTTGACTAGGCTATTCTACTTTTTTCGCCATCAAATTTTGAACGAACCTCACACATGGAGTGGAGAAGTTATGGTTAAAATTTGGTGATTTTATCACGGATAGAAATGGAGATATGAATTTTTCTTTCATTGTTGGTCCTGCTGGGCAGTTTGGAGATATTGTGTTTTGCTTTCTTTTTCTCTTGTATAATGACTTGTGTGACTTGTTTCTATCCCTTTAACATCAGCCCTTATCTCTTAATTAAGTGTGTTTGAAGTCCACCAATGAAATCAAAGCATGTGGGTGTGTTTGAATGAGTTATCCACTTGCTTTGGTAAGTTACATGCATGCCCTTGCCTTTAATCTCTTATTTCCCTTAAAGCCTTGCCCCTTCACTAATTCCATGAGCCATACTCTTTAATCACTTGCATTTGTAGCTCCTTGGAGCCTCTTGGACCTGCATGGCTTAGGTTTTGGGCCTTAGGGCTTTTTGTTTGGGCTTCGTTCAAAGTTCTCTCGTCATTTGATTGATCGAATGATTTCTGCGATCGTCTCAGTGGTTTCTCCTTTGTAAACCTCTTGTATACATATTATCCTCTCCCACATTGTATTTTAAGGCGTTGGTGTAGCTCTAATCCTCAAACAAATATTAAATCCACTATCCTTGGTATATTCTCTGTATCTCAGAATTTGCTCTCCCAGTTTTCTCTCGGGTTCTCAAGCATTCTCAAACTCGTTTAACAATCTCAATTCCCTTGGCATTTCCTTGACTTGATCACTCCTTGGTTTATCCTAATTTCAATATTTCCTCAATATAATTAATCCTTGTTAAATCTCCATACTCCATAATATCCAATACAGTAGTGCTCAATTGAAATCAATATCTTAAAAATCTATGCTCAGGAATTTCTGAAATCCGTCATCGTTTCGAGTCACACATTTTCATAGTACGACGCTAATATGGTTTCTGATTATTCATTTTCTGTTTCACTTATAGGGTACCTACATACCATTTCCCTAAATCCTCAAAATTACTAATCATTTAAACACTGTAGCATTTCTAAAGTTAGGGTTATTACAGTCTTCCCCCCTTAAAAGGATTCCGTCCCGGAATCACTTTGAAGATATTGACGAATACCTTTCTCACATTACACCTTCAAATTCGCATATTACTTCCTCCATCCTTTATTTCTCCTTAAACATCTCTATCTTGTTTGTACAGAAATACACCAACATATATTTGCTTGTCATTCATCAACATGCCATTTAGCTTATCAATAGCAGTACTTTCACTATCTTTTCCTTACCAACCTTCTCCTGCATTCCGTCATTTTATATTATCTCATCTCTCCTTCCTCTTTTTCCTAAGGGTATCGGCCACCACATTGGCCTTCTCTGAATGGTAGTGTATCTCACTATTGTTTAACTATGTTTTGATCTCTATCATGACATAAATATTAATACTCCAACATTTGTATATATCACCTCTTTAAAATTTTCCAGAAAATAAGTTCTAATAATATTCCTTGAAACAATTGTAAGAAAATATTATTTATAATATATATTTCCTGTTCGTACTTATACAAACATATACTTTCCTTTCATCCTTGAAAAATATTCGCGCGCTTTCCTCAATACTCTTACTCTCCTTGATATAGAGTTCTATGCCTCTTAACATATATTTATTTGGATGACATGCGAATAACCCTCCTTTCTTATATCACCATAGTTTACTTTCTCAAAGATAGATTATTCTTATCTATATTATCAGCCCATTTACACCATTCATTGACTATGGAAATTGAATACTTCCTGATTAGCTATCTCTCGAATTTCCTTTCATGGAATAATCACATTTTGTCTTTTGTCTTAGTCCCTACTCTATATCATTGAATCACTACAGTTGACCCTCAAATCCACATTCCTCGAGCTGTAATATTTTGTAGCTCTCAATTTTCATAACACTTTTTAAATTAGTATCTCCCTTGCAACTCAGCCTTTTTTTAGTATCACCTCATCATTTCTTGGACCAACTTCCTGTAACTTACATCGTAAGTCATCTTTTACACACTTGACACATGTAGTATTATTCTTAGGATACTCAACCCATTTCACTCTCAATTAGTAATATATATTCTTGTATGCTTATATCCACAAGTTCGGTCACCCGATAATAGAGGTCGCGTATATTCACCACCTAGCTATCCAATTCTCTATTACTCCCTAATAAAAACTCTTGCCTTTTTATTAAAATAATTTGGGGAATTACTGACAATTGTATTCCCCCTTATAATTACTTTATTCTGAATCTAGGGGTTTAACCCTTATTAATACCTCCTTACTCTTATTTCTCCCGTGTTAACAAAGTGTGAAGCATTTCTCCATAATTCTATAACTTTCACCCATAATTCTTCTCACGAGATTCCTTTCTCTCTTGTATTGAAACGCTTCTAGCTCTAATCATTCTTTAACGAAATTTCCCTTGGAATCTTCATTTCCCTTGTATAATCACGTATACTCTAAACCTTGCTTCCATTTTCCCATCCATTACTGAAATCTTCTATATTCGAAACAATTTATAGAATTTAAGAAACTTTGAATTGAAACGAACGCAGAAACAAACAAGGGTCCCACAACAATTTATAAAATTAAGAGTTTTAAATAACTTTTATTTGAAACAAAAGGATTTCTGAGAAATCAATATTATGGAAGAACTCGTATGTCACACAAGGGAGGGCGTCCCCTCCTGACTTTCAATCACACAGACAGATCGTCCTTGTGTATACATATAGAGTTGTTCCTCTTAGTTAGAGTAAGAAATATAAAGGAAAATTTAAATCATGATGATATATACCACCTTTCGAAAATAATCTTAGAGAAATATTTTGACTAAGATAGATCGAATAAAATTTTGAAATACATTCCAAAGGTACCAGAAAGTTTTGAAAAGATACAGGCCCTTTTTGAATAAGAGGAGATAGATCACCCTGGAATTACTCACCACTGGAGGAAAATTTGAAACTCAATAATATAATTTGGCAGGGCTTTAGGAAATTTTGAAAATAGGTACCGTTAATAGCCTCTGCCCAATTACAAAACCCAATAATGGAAGGTTTTCCTCAAATACCATTTATTTCTCTTATCAATCCCGTATGCTACATAAGCTTAACACTTTTGGCATAATAGCCTTTTCATTTAAGTCAATCTCGAAACCTCTCAGTCTGTCTTGGTCCTTAAGGTATATCTTGGCTTTACCGACCAATCTCAGTTTCAACATTTCATCTCCGCAATCAGTGTCTATTCACCAATCCACTTACAATATTACTTCAAACTCCCTTCAGCTCAAGAAGATTTAAATACCCTTAACATCATATTGAAATTTCCTATAATTCGGGAAGTACATAACTATTTCCATGAATCCCCTAAAATCACCTTAACTTCATGTCTGGAGCGATCTATGCCCTTACCAACCAATACTTGTCTCTGAGGATGCTTTACTAAACATCCATACCCATAAGAATCGAGGTCTATCTTAACATATCCCTCAACATCGCATTTAAATCTTAACTTACCTTGGTACTATATCCAATAATCCAACACGAACTCTACATGAGTTCTGACGTTCTCACCTAACTACACACACTCCTACTCACTCCCGTTCCTGAGCAATATGACTCTAAGCTCTGATACCATCTGTGACAGCCCCAGATCCGGGGTCAGGAATCCGGGCCATCATACTCCAATTTCCATTTATTAACAATATCTCTTGGTCTTTTTTTTTTTATACTATTTAATACTCACACAAATGATCCCGCACTAATATCATCACACACACCAGTCATATGCTCAGAGAACAACATCCATTAATGATAGCAGTTAAAGATAAACCATTATTACAATCCCAGAATACCATCTATTACACCAATATAAAAGTATATACTACCTTGAGAACAGGTGTCGATACTTTCTCATAAGGTAGACTTCCCCTTTACAATCTTCCGGGTTGCACTGCGACATTTCGGCACCTGATCTAGCTGTTATATAAATAAATAGCAAGAGTGAGCTATAATAGCTCAGCAAGATAAATTTGTAAACTAGTATCAAAGGAAAACTTATATAAACAGAAGACCCATCATAATCTTTAAGAAAAGAATTAATTTTTATTTATTAAATACACCATCTATTTATTTTCATAAGAAAAGAAATATAGAACCATATAATATCAGTTTCTCTTCTAATATAATATAATATCAGTTTCTCTTCTATCACCAGATAATAATCAATACCACCTCTCAGTATAATGTCTCAAGATAATATAACATTTGAAATAAATCTCTCAATATAATCTTTCCATTACCTTTTATACAACAACTATATAAAAATAATATAAAATCAGTTTCTCTTCAATCCATAAAAATAATTCCATAATTTCATACCATTTCCTTTTTCAAAATGCAAATCTGAAACCATTATCAATTCTTTCTTTAAAAGTTTTGGGGATTCTGCTAGCGCCAGATACGTAGGACGATGATCAGTCTCCTGACCGTACCTGCTCTCTGTTTACTACTAGTAGAAGGAATGTCAAACATCCCTGGAGGAAGGCCACCTGCTACATCCTCCTTCGGCAACTCTTGGGCCGTAATAAAATATTGGGTGCCGGACTGTGCAACTCCCACACAGCCTCTTACGCAATATTGGGTGCCGGACTGTGCAACTCCCACACAGCCTCTTACGCATACTGTTGCAATCCCCCTTTTTCAAATCGTTATTCCATTTATAAAACATCATTCCACATTTTCCATTTTTCCGTTTCCATTTCCATTCACATATCCATTCACATTTCCATTCACATTTCTATATATCATTCACACATATCATTTCCATTCTCATATATCATTTCCATTCTCATATATCATTATACTTTGATTAAAATTCAAACATCTCCTCCGTATTTAATAAAGTCAAATATGCTCTTATATACAAAATATTTTAACTATTTTAAAAGTATTAAATAATAATCAAATAATATTTATTAAATCACAAATGTTTAAAGATTATCTTTAAAAGAATATTATAACCCATATAACCCTAGATAACAACTGATACCATTCTTTTTCATATCTCTTGAAGCCATAAAGTACATTAGCTCCATTCATATTCATATCCATATCCACAATCCATATCATATATTGATATAAGATTCATATATTATCTAGCAAAACCACTTTTCTTTAAACATAAAAAATTTATAAAAATAAGGGTAAAAGAAATCTTGCCTCGATCTCTATATCCCAAAAGGAGTGATCCGGTGTTCGTCTCGAGTATCTATAGAAACGAAAAGGATCACCATCAGAATATATTTCACTTAACCACTTAACCCTTAAATATATATATAATAACACCCTTGACACATAATATAAGTTTAACATACCCTTTATAGACCACAAGTTCCAAGAACTTATCCATTTTTAGACTCCATGAAAGTTTCAGTGTTTTTCACCATTTCCTTATTAACCACACATGACTGTAAAATTTCTCATAAATTATCAATTTCGAATTTTGACACAAGGTCAGTGGGGTTTACCTCTCTATTCACCCTACTATATTGTCCCAAAAGTTCATAACTTTTAAAGATGTTTAAGTATGGTAATTATAGCCTCAAAGTTGACACAATTTCGTTTTCTCGGTTTTCGAACGTCTTTCACTAAAATTCACTTTTCTCCTAAACCGTTCATCAGATTTTAACGTACTTTATATCAAAACGATCTATGAACTAAGCTCTATCCTCTCATGGTCAGTTGACACACCCTACTGACCATTAACAGTTCGTGACCTCTGCCCAAATACAAGGTAGTTTTAATTTTAACGAAAATCGGACATTATAACGGCTATATTCTTAACAATTCCCAAATCATCACTCCTCCCAATCCATCATCCAACACATATATTATTACCTACACCATGTGGTCATCATACCAGCCATGGTTACAAGCACAACTCACTTCCATACTCAATCAAATCACTTATAAACACATATATCATCATGATTTCATACTTTATACAACTTTAACTACTTAACCAACCATAATCCATCATCAACTCAAAGTAATACTAAGGGTTCTTGAGCTTTATACCTTCTTTGTAGAGTGAACAACACTTAATAAGCCTTGGATAGTCCTGAAACAACCTTAAAGTAGCTTGGATCAACTAAAGAAATCATAAAACCAAAAGTTAGTTCTTGAAGGTTACTATTCATCCATTACTTTGTAAAAATCATAGAAAATTGAAAAATAAGAGTTTGGATCTCAAATTTTTACCACATCTTGGCCTCTTCATAAGATTTGATTTGAACTATAGATCACCAAAAACAAAGCTTCCTAGGTATGGTTTTGATCCTGTTTTTCCCACTGGACAGAAACAGGACAGATTTGTTTCCCCAACTTTGAGCATGGATTTGACTAGGCTATTCTACTTTTTTCGCCATCAAATTTTGAACGAACCTCACACATGGAGTGGAGAAGTTATGGTTAAAATTTGGTGATTTTATCATGGATAGAAATGGAGATATGAATTTTTCTTTCATTGTTGGTCCTGTTGGGCAGTTTGGAGATATTGTGTTTTGCTTTCTTTTTCTCTTGTATAATGACTTGTGTGACTTGTTTCTATCCCTTTAACATCAGCACTTATCTCTTAATTAAGTGTGTTTGAAGTCCACCAATGAAATCAAGGCATGTGGGTGTGTTTGAATGAGTTATCCACTTGCTTTGGTAAGTTACATGCATGCCCTTGCCTTTAATCTCTTATTTCCCTTAAAGCCTTGCCCCTTCACTAATTCCATGAGCCATACTCTTTAATCACTTGCATTTGTAGCTCCTTGGAGCCTCTTGGACCTGCATGGCTTAGGTTTTGGGCTTTAGGGCTTTTTGTTTGGGCTTCGTTCAAAGTTCTCTCGTCATTTGATTGATCGAATGATTTCTGCGATCGTCTCAGTGGTTTCTCCTTTGTAAACCTCTTGTATACATATTATCCTCTCCCACATTGTATTTTAAGGTGTTGGTGTAGCTCTAATCCTCAAACAAATATTAAATCCACTATCCTTGGTATATTCTCTTTATCTCAAAATTTGCTCTCCCAGTTTTCTCTCGGGTTCTCAAGCATTCTCAAACTCGTTTAACAATCTCAATTCCCTTGGCATTTCCTTGACTTGATCACTCCTTGGTTTATCCTAATTTCAATATTTCCTCAATATAATTAATCCTTGTTAAATCTCCATACTCCATAATATCCAATACAGTAGTGCTCAATTGAAATCAATATCTTAAAAATCAATGCTCAGGAATTTCTGAAATCCGTCATCGTTTCGAGTCACTCATTTTCATAGTACGACGCTAATATGGTTTCTGATTATTCATTTTCTGTTTCACTTATAGGGTACCTACATACCATTTCCCTAAATCCTCAAAATTACTAATCATTTAAACACTGTAGCATTTCTAAAGTTAGGGTTATTACAGTCTAGCTTAGTGGCTGTTGCCATGGGTGTCTTTGCAATTGCACAATTTTGAAAGTCAAACCTTTTTAAAAGATCTTTGATATACTTTGACTGATTAATGAAAATACCAGTCTCAGTCTGTTTGACCTACAAGCCTAAAAAGTAATTTAGTTCACCCATCATGCTCATCTGATACTTAGACTGCATAAGCTTGCTAAACTTAGCACATAACTTTTCATTAGTAGAACCAAATATAATATCATCAACATAAACTTGAACTTAAAGCAAATCACCTTTTATCTTTCTAAAGAATAGAGTTTTGTCAATTGTACCTCTTGTGAAGCCATTTTCAAGAAGGAATTTAGACAAAGTCTCATACCATGCTCTTGGTGCCTGCTTTAGTCAATAGAGTGCCTTGTCAAGTTTGTAGACATGATTTGGAAACTTTGGATCAACAAAACCAGGTGGTTGTTCCACATACACTTCCTCATCAAGTTTGCCATTTAGAAAAGCACTCTTTACATCCATCTAGTATACCTTGAATTTTGAATGAGCTGCAAATGCAAGAGACATTCTGATTGCCTCTAATCTTGCTACAGGTGCAAAGGTTTCATCATAGTCAATTCCTTCTTCCTGAGAATAACCCTTGGCCACCAGTCTTGCTTTGTTTCTTACAATCATACCAGATTCATCTAGCTTGTTTCTGAAAACCCATTTAGCACCAACAATAGATCTATCTTTAGGTCTTGGTACCAGTTTCCAAACTTTGTTCCTCTCAAACTCATTCAATTCTTCCTGCATTGCTATTACCCAATTAGGATCCTGTAAGGTTTCTTCAACCTTCTTAGGTTCATTCTTTGAGAGAAAACAACTGTACAAGCATTCATTTTGAATTGATCTTCTAGTTCGAACACCACTATTTGAATCACCAATAATCAAATCTTCAGTATGATCCCTTGTCCATTTTCTAACAGGTGGTAGATTGCTCCTGCTAGACTCTCCCCCTAAGTTAGTGGTATTTCTTGTAGAAGAATGTTCATTTCCTTCAAAAGCTCCCCCTTGATCAGTAGAATCAGTGGATTCAATACTGCTGCTAGTTTCTGATCTTCATTAGACTCTGAAGGATCAGTTCCTGATGAAGTAGACTCTGAAAGACTAGTCTGATCCTGACCAGTACTGTGTTCTCTTTGATTGAATTGCTCCCCCTCAACAGTAGCATTCCTTTGAAAAGCAATAGAGATTTCCTCTAGAGAACCTTCATCATCACTGGAGAGAATCTCAGAATACTTAAGATTTTCAATTTCCAGATTGTCATGGCTTTCATCAGTTTGAAAAATTCCAAACTTCTTATCATCAAATGCAACATGAATTGATTCCATAACAATGTGAGTTCTGAGATTGTATACTTTGAAGGCCTTTGATGCTGAATATCCTAGAAAGATTGCTTCATCCGATTTGGCTTCAAATTTCCCAAGTTGTTCTGGATGAACTTTCAGGACATAGCATTTGCATCCAAAGATGTGAAAGTATTTCACACTTGGTTTCTTTCCTTTGATCATCTCATACGGAGTCTTACCATGTGCATTTACCAAGGTACAGTTTTGAGTGAAACATGCAGTGTTGATAGCTTCTGCCCGGAAATAGGTTGGAAGCTTTGCACATGGTTCTTGCTGCCTCTATGAGAGTTCCGTTCTTTCTTTCTACTACACCATTCTGCCGAGGTGTTCCAGGTGCAAAAAATTGTTGAGTAATTCCTTTGTCTGCACAATACTCCTCTATTGTAGAATTCTTAAATTCTGTACCATTGTCACTTCTGAGCACTTTGACCTTGTACTCAGAGCTATTTTGAATATTCTTGACAAGTTCAATGATTTGCTGAGGAGCTTCATTCTTGTTGTGTAGAAAGAATACCCATGTGAACCTTGTGTAATCATCCACTATAACTAGAGCATATCTTTTCTTGTTGATAGACATAATGTTTACTAGACCAAATAAATCAAGATGCAGCATGTGAAATGGTTCAGTAATTGAATTTTCTGTCTTGCTCTTGAAAGTGGTTCTTCTTTGTTTTCCAAGCTGACAAGCATCACAAAGTCCATCTTGCACATAATTTTCCTGAGGTAGGCCTCTCACCAGATGGTGCTTAACAAGTTGATTAAGCTTCTTGAAGTTGAGATGTGAGAGCTTCTTGTTCCAGTTCCAGCTTTCATCATTTGATGCCTTGCTGTAAAGACATCTGACAGTTCCTTTAGATGTGTCACTCAAGCTGGCTTCATATATGTTACCGTGTCTCTGACCAGTCAGAACAATGTCTCCATTCTTCATATTCAAGATTTTGCATCCTTCACTGTCAAAGATTGATTGGTAACCCTTATCACCCAGTTGACTTATGCTTAAAAGTGTGTGTTTCAAGCCTTCAACCAGTGCTACGTTTTCTATGATGACATTCCCCAAAATAATTGAGCCATATCCCAGAGTTTCTCCTTTGTTGCCATCTCCAAAGGATATTACTGGGCCAGCCTTCCTCTCAAACTTTGTAAGCAGGGACTTCTTTCCAGTCATATGTCCAGAACATCCACTGTCTAAGATAATTGGATGCTTCTTTCCAACGCCCTGCAAACAAAAAGTAGCTAGTTAGAATTTTTTAGGACCCAACTTTGATTGGATCCTTTCTTACTAACTTTTGAACCAACAGGCTTTGAAGATTTTGCTTTTAGTTTACCTGTTGCAGAGTCAACCTTAGACTTAGATTTCACAAACTGTTTGTGACTAGGAGTTTTAGATTTCATAGAATAATAGTCATAATATAGTTCATGATATTCCTTACACATATAAATGGAATGAAGTAAACTACCACAATGATAACAGGGTTCTTGTGGTTGATATTTAATTCTCTGAGTCTGGGGGAATCTGGACTCAGTTTTCCAAGAAGGTTTTTGATTGCAGTCTAGGGCCAAATGATTATGATTTCCACATTTATAGCATTTCTTCCTAGGTGCATCAGGTGCATTATTTTAATTATTCTCTTTGTTAATACCTTCTTTTCCATTCCTATTTCTTCTGATCTTGCTAGACTCTAAAATACTTTCTAGTCTCTGTTTCAACTGAGACTTAGACAAAAAACCTATGTTTACATTCTTAGGTTTTTCTAACACCTTTTCATCTGAACTGCTAGTGTTAATTCTTTTGTGCACAACTGGGGTACCTTTAGAATCAACAAATTTAACATGTTTAGGTTCAGAAACTATCTTCTTACCTTCAGACTTAGATGTGCTAGCTTCAATTTTACTATCATCATTGACAATAGCTACAGTATCTTCTTGCCTAGCCTTATCAAAACCTAAACCATTAACTTTACCAAGAATTTGATTTTCAATGATTTCTTGAGTCTTTTTACCAGAATTGTTAATGGTTTTAATCACATCTCTCTCTTCCTCTAGTTCTTTTCTGACATAGTCATAAGCCTCAAGAATAACACCATAATCATGCTTAGCTTTATCAGAACTTAACCTATATTCTTCTATTTGAATTAACTCAGATTCAAGAAAATTATTTCTACTAACTAATTCATCATTCTTAGCCTTAAGTTCATCTTTTTCACTAGCAAGAATTTTGAAATTAGTCATAAGATTCTTAAACTCAACATGAATAGATTTAATATCATCAGAATCTAAGCTATCAAATGAATCAAGAGAGTGAAGTGATACCTTAACAGAAGATGAAGAAGTTTTTTTTGGAGATCCAGGCTTGTCTGAAGCACTTGCCATCAATGCAATGTTGTCATAATCTAATTCATCTTCAGAATCACTGGAGTCTGCCCAATCCTTCTGTGTGACCATGAGTGCATTACCCTTCCCTGAATTCCTAGGCTTCTTGCACTCACTAGCAAAGTGTCCAAGCTCACTGCAGTTAAAACACTTGATCTTGGATTTATCAAGCTTGATAATTGTACTCTTGCCTTTGTCACTCTTCTTCTCCTCTTTCTTCTGAAAAGAGCCTTTGCTAAATCTTCTCCTATTGAATCTTCCTTTCTTGAAAGCTTTAGCAAACATAGCAAAGAGTTCTTGCATCTCTGATTCAGAATCATTATTTTCAGAGTCTATATCTTTAGTCTCTCACTCAGAACTTTCTTTGCTCTTCTTCTTCCTCAAGACTCTTTCAATAGATTCAGACTTTTCTTCTGGAAGCTTCTTTGATTCAGATTGAGCAGTGAGTGCAACAGTTTTCATCTTTCCTTTCCTCCTGCTCTTTTTCTGCTGCCTGTCAAGTTCATAAGCTCTAAATTTTCCATAAACTGCTTCTAATGATATTTTATCCAGATCATTAGCTTCCTCAATTGCAGATATCTTCTCATTGTAGAAATCAGGAAGAGCTTTTATGAACTTAGTATTCATATCCTCCAAGTCATAATATTTACCATGCATGGCCATCTCATTGATGAGTTTAGTAAACCTATCAAAGGTGTCAGTAAGTGACTCACCAGACTTGGATTCAAAGTACTCATACTGTTGTATGAGAAGTGTCCTCATATTCTTCCTGACAGGTTTTGTTCCTTCATAGTGAACCTTTAGATTGTCCCATATCTCCTTAGCAGTTTTACAAGAAAGAACATAGTTAGTGAGAACAGAATCAAGACTGTTGAACATTATGTTTCTCACTTTAGCATCCTTAAGAACGTTCTCCTTTTCCTTATCTGTCCATTCAGATTTAGGCTTCTCTGCTGTATGTTCTGGAACAACTTTTCCTTCGACAGTTGCTTGAGGAACAAGCCTTGTTGGAACAAAAGGCCCATCTGTGATTCTGTCAAGATAATCAGGATCTGTTGCTTCCAGGTGATGCAACATCTTCACTTCCCATAGAGTATATTCGTTTCTCTTAAGCATAGGGATCTTAGTATTACCATCCTTGTAACCAGACATGATTGCAGATCTTTATGATTATTCGAAATCAACCTGCTCTGATACCAATTGTTAACTTGAATAACTTGTAGAAGGGGGGTTGAATACAAGTTATATAATCGTGTCTGATTTTTGTTTGATTAGATGGACAAGAACAAACGAATGAATCAAATTTTGTTTGTATTAAAATAAATCAAATACAAACTCTACCAAAGGTGTACAATACCTTTAGCAGCTGCTGACAATACAAATCTCTCTCTCTGTTTGTTTCGAACTCTCGAATACAAACCTTATACCGAGCTTCACACGATATGCACTCTAAAATTCACAATTCCGCTCTTTTTAAAATAATATTGAGAGAGTATTTATAATGCTACCTATCAACTAATAACAGAATTATAATCTATCTATGAAAATGTTCTGCCGTCCAGTTGATAGTTTCCATCAATAGACAATTCGTTTCCTTCACGATATCTTCTTGCTTGTTCTCCAAAACAACGATCCTGTTTTATAGCACTTGCTAGTTTCTGTAGCATCCATAATGACATCATCAGTAACACGACTGATATCAGGATTTCCCATTGCATCAGGATCTGATCATCCCATCAGTATTTCATCAGGATCTGACTTGCTGTATCAGGATCTACTCTTAGTTCCTGAAATGTTGTCTCTGATGCACTGTTCCTGACTAACCTCTACAGATTACTGTCTAACACATATATCCTATACAAAGTGCTAAATCCTTTATAAGATCAGGATATACAAGAAGTATTAGAAAACTTCTATTCTCAACATCACAACTTATGAATTATTCCTAACATGTAGCAAAACAAAATCAGTTGATAGAGCAAACATAGGCCACTTGTTTGACAAGCAATTGAAAGACAAGTTTGAAAAATTTTAGTCTAAAGCTAAAGGTAGGAGAAAGAATAGAAATGGAAAGGTATGGATTAATAAACACAACAATTACACTCTTGATAGGTATGCACCTAGGAAAGAATGTGTGAACTGTGGTAGTGTTAATCATCTATCTACTAACGGTAAAAACTTGGAAAATGCTCATATGCCTTTACCTCTGCCTATCCTTGCTATGAATGCTATGCCTAACATGTATGCCCAACCTGCTCATGCATCTAGTAAAAATGCTAACATGTCATTCATGCATAATCCATATTATCATGCTTTTAATGTGCCTCAAATGCCATGTATGATGAATAACATGCCTGCACAGACTATACCTAATGCTGCTAATGCATATGAGCAAGTATCAAATCTTGGTTTTCAAAGGCCTACACCTAGAGTTAAGATTGATTTAACTCAATCTGAATTCTTGAGTGGAAAGGAATTGAAGGGCAAGAAAAAGGCTAACAAGGCAGGACCCAAGGAAACTTAGGTACCAATATTAACTTGATTTGGTTTTGATGTGTGCAGGGAAAAAGAAAGGGCCTTTTGTATCTGGACAGTGGCTATTCTAGGCACATGACTGAAGACTCTACCATGCTCACTAAGTTTGAGTAGAAAACTGGCCCTAGCATTACCTTTGGAGACAACAGTGAAGGATATACTAGAGGATATGGCTTGATTTCCCAAGGAAATGTTGTCATTGAGGATGTGGCACTAGTTGATGGTCTCAAGCACAACTTGCTGAGTATCAGCCAACAATGTGATAAAGGTCAAAATGTGTGGTTCACTTCTGAAGCTTGTGTTGTTTTCAAGAAAAATGATAACAAGGTAGTGATGACAGGAAACAGAAAAGGAAATGTGTACACGGCTGACTTCAATTCAACAAGTGCAAATACTGCTACATGTCTTTCAGCAAGGCAAGTGTAGATGAAGGATGGCTATGGCACAAGAAACTTTCTCACTTGAATTTTAAAGCAATGAATGAGTTGGTCAAGAAGGATTTGGTCAGAGGTATTCCAAAGTTGGATTTTTCCAAGGAGATGGACTGTGTGATGCATGCCAAAAAGGGAAGCAAAAGAAGGCCTCTTTCAAATCTAAGTCTATGTCATCAATTTATCATCCCCTACAGCTACTGCATATGGATCTATTTGGACCAGTCAATGTATTGTTAATCTCTAAGAAGAGATACTACCTAGTGATTGGTGATGACTTCTCTAAATACACATGGACATTCTTTCTCCACTCCAAAAATGAGGTAGGAGAAATCATTATCAATCACATCAGGACAGTCAACAACAATCCCGCTTTCAAAGTTAGAAGGATGAGAAGTGAGAATAGAACTGAGTTCAAGAATTATGTGATGAGGGATTTTTGTGAAGAACAAGGAATTATCCAAGAATTCTCTGCACCAAGGACTCCTCAACAAAATGGTGTTGTAGAAATGAAAAACAGAACTCTCATTGAAGCTGCAAGGACCATGCTTGAAGAATCAAAGTTGCCAACATATTTCTGGGCTGAAGCTGTCAATACTGAATGCTATACTCAGAATATCTCTTTGGTCAGTCAAGCAAAAGGCATGACTCCCTACCAACTATTCAAAGGAAAGAAGCCAACAATTAACTTTCTGCATGTCTTTGGTTGCAAATGTTTTGCCTTGAGAAATCAAGGCGAGAACACAGGAAAGTTTGACACAGAGGCAGATGAAGCTATTTTTGTTGGATATTCAGCTGGGAAATCCTACAGGGTCTACAACCTAAGACTTAACATTGTTATGGAATCTGTACATGTTGTCTTTGATGATAAGAAAATCCAAAGGTTGGCAGATGAAGGTTTCTATGAAGATCTCTCATTTGAAAATGAGATAAGTGGTGAAGGAAGTGAAGATGATGAAGAAGCAGTGTCCACTGGTGTGAGATTGCAGCATGCTCAAGGTGAAGAGCGTGGCACATCATTTGTTGATGCTGAGGAAACCCCATTTGTTGGAAATCACTTTGATATACCCGTTGAGAGCCAAAGGGAATTATCCATCGTTCACTCTGTTAGAACTCCAACCTAAAGAGCCACACACTCAGAGGGAGTATCTCAGAGTTGTCACTCAACAACTAATCAGAATGATCAACATAGGGAGAATGAAGCTACATCATTTAGAATGAATCTGCCACCACAAAGGAAATGGACTAAAGATCACCCATTTGAACTCATTATTGGAGATTCAAATGCAAGAGTCCAAACTAGAAGGGCAACTCAAGAAGAATGCTTGTATAGCAGTTTTCTGTCTAAAGAAGAACCTAAGAAAGTTGAGGATGCCCTCCTAGATCCAGACTGGGTTTTAGCTATGAAAGAAGAGTTAAACCAGTTTGAAAGAAATGAAGTGTGGAAGTTTGTACCCAAACCTAAAGACAAATCAGTGATTGACACTAAGTGGGTATTCAAGAACAAGATGAGGAAAATTAGGAGCTGAAGCATCTTCAAGATCAGGCTGATGCTGATCAGTCGTGTGAATATGTAACGCCCCCAAATTCCCTACAGGAATCCAGGTCATCATATCTCTTACGGAATATTCAATCACCTGCTCACAATATAATCTACAACAATATTCATAATAAACTCCACAATTACTCCACAGGTTATAGTCTTAGAACAAGTACTTAATAATGCAAAAGTTATTACATAACAAGTTCACTTCCCAGAATCTCTGAAACACTGTTACAACTTCAAAATACTAGATAATAAAGCATTAAATAACTACTTTCCACCTGGCACCCTCCTCCGATACTGTAAGGCTAACGTGCTGAGTTAGTTGCTTTTCCCCTTCCCTTTATCTCGGTTCGCCACACAAGTGCCAGCTCCGGACGCCGCTGTTTTAGAATATTTAAAATAGCAAGAATG
The DNA here is from genome assembly GCA_036435485.1 of Saposhnikovia divaricata. Classification (NCBI taxonomy): domain Eukaryota; kingdom Viridiplantae; phylum Streptophyta; class Magnoliopsida; order Apiales; family Apiaceae; genus Saposhnikovia; species Saposhnikovia divaricata. The sequence goes on from CM071600.1 coordinate 159,639,031, forward strand.
AGCCAAAATGCCTAGCAAGTTTTATATCACCAGAATATATAAATATATAAGGTATATTTTGATTACCAACAACATAATTTCCAAAAGATGCTTTTTAGAAAGAAAAATTCCGCCATTTGCATACGCAGGTAGCATAATGCACTCCTATGTTCTTCGCCCTTTTTGAATACTACTTATATACAAATATATATATATATATATATATATATATATATATATATATATATATATATATATATATATAGAATATTACCCATATACATTGGGCGATTATATACTTCAATTACTACCGGTGGACCTTATTTAGGAGGTTTCCCTCGTCATCTATCCGTAAAGGATGATCAGTCCTATTACAGCTGCTGTTTGCTACCGGTAGTAGATGAGTACGCCTCCTCACCCTAAGTGCTACTGGTAGAGGATGAGTACGCCTCCTCACCCTAAGATATACTGGTAGAGGATGAGTACACCTCCTCACCCTAAGATAAACTGGTAGAAGATGAGTACAACTCCCCACCCTAAGATATACTGGTAGAGGATGAGTACACCTCCTCACCCTAAGATATACTGGTAGAGGATGAGTACGCCTTCTCACCCTAAGATATACTGGTAGAGGATGAGTACAGCTCTTCACCATAAGATATACTGGTAGAGGATGAGTACACCTCCTCACCCTAAGATATACTGGCTCGACCGTCTCCTATCTCCTACGTTTATTATTATGTTTGTTATCGGTAGAGGATGAGTACGCCTCCTCACCCTAACTGCTACTGATAGAGGATGAGTACGCCTCCTCACCCTAAGATATACTACAATCATTTATATTATCCGGATGAACAGTTTGAATAATAAATAAAATACATGCGTTTAATTCATCAATATCGGAATTTAACAACTAGATAGAATACTTGCAATTATGGATCGAGAACTTAATTAGCATACTTATGTATTTAAATATATAAATACTCTGAACGATAGAGTATGAATTAGTAAACTTGCCTGGTATGCTGGATGTAGCAGGGGCTCGTAGTAGAATCCGACAATCTAAACAAAGTCAAGAAAACACTTGATTAATCCCCTATATGATCCACTTATAACTCAATGCTCAGACACTTAAGTCAATCACAAACAAGGCACTAAGGGGTCCCTTTAGACTCGTACTAAGTCCATGTTAATCGATAAACACTTAAGTCACAAGTTTAGTCCGAAAGCGTTTCTCAAATTCAAGTTATACTTAACCATTTATAACCTCGTTCTTTACACCAATATGTTGCCTTGATAGTTCTTAACAAGTCTCGTGTTTTAGTCGTCTCGAAATTCCTCTTTTAACTTAGCCAAAACGGATGGTCAAAGTAGCACCTCTAGAGTTGACTTTCCTGAAAATTACTATTCCTTGACTCGCACTCCAACACTTTTAATAAATCACTGGAAACGTATTTAAATACGAAACCACTCCTAAAATCATCTTTGGTATTTATAATATTTATCATAAAAATCTTGATTCGAAAACACGGGTCTAGATAGGTAAAATGTATTTTCGAAGTTGAGTCCACTGCGGATTTTTACTATTGGCACCGCTTTTACTAAAACGTTCATAACTCGATAACCGTTAACTCAAACGACGCACCATTTTCACGTGCATGATCTAGACAATGTCTATAAGGCAACCTACTCAAGATTTGGATCTGGTCAGAAGACCTATTTTTCTGAATTTTACAAAACAGGGCAGTGGTTGACTTAGTGAATAGTGTTATTCCTTTAAGGGCTTTTCACTCGCGCAATCTCGGCTGACGCATTTTTATAAAATCGGAAAATAATTTTTTTAACTCGAAACCTTCACACAAGCCTTGCTAACTGACCTAAGTATTTATCCTAAAAATTTCATATTATAAATCGACTATTAAGGGTCTCAATCATAGCCTCAAAGTAGGTACATTTCTGTAGTTCCATCCCTCGAACAACTTTCACTAAAATGGTCATATCTCCTAAACCGTAAACTCTTTTAATGCGATTCTTGCGGCAAAATAAACTAGACAACCATATCTTTACAACCATAGGCAGTGGTAAGTCCAGAAATTATTTTAAGGTCTCGGGTATAACTGTTTTTATGACCTAAAGAAATTTCGCCATTACGACGGCTATAAATCGAACATTTCCATTTTACGAACACTCCAAACAAACCATCCAAGCAACCCATACATCCTCAACATCAACAAACATCCATTATACTACTCTAAGTCCAGTGGTGAGACTCAAATCCAACACCCATCATTATACACACCAAAACAAAGCCAAACATTCACCAAATCCACTAGCATGAACTAATCTTTGTATAACATCAAAACTACACCAAACACTTATATAAAACTCAAAGGTGGGTTAGGGTTTTACCTTCCTGGAAGCTCTAGAAACACTATCAAGTGTTTATAAGCACTTAAAAAGCCTTAGCTAGCCTTTATGCTTTTGTGGTGTGTTAGAAAGGTGGTGATGTGTTGCCTTGTTGTCTCTCTCTTGTTCACACACCTCATCACTTCTTTTTCTTTTTCTTTTCTTGATTTCTTTCCACCAATTTCTCTTAATAATAAACCCTAGATGCTCATGTATGGTTTCCAATCTCGTTACGTATTTAATCCATAATTTGTTTCGCGTTCGCTTTATCGCTTAATCTCGTTATAAAGTTCTAGCGATTCCTAGAACGTTTGTTATTCTAACCCGAAGGTTTTCGTTTTAAATCCTCAAATCATAATTAATAAAAATATAATCCTTGAATCCTTGATATAATAATTCACTTGTCTTGTTCGCATTGATATGCTCTTTACTGCTTGGTCAAATTTTTCATAAAAATAAGGTTTGAAATTTCTGAATTCCGATCGCGTTTGCATACACTCATTTACATCGTAGATCACTAATATAACTTCGAAATATCCATTTCCTAGCCCGTACATAGAGTGACATGAAAAATTTCTTAATCCTCAAAAATCACTATTCATCCATATTTTCACTATTCATCAATGCAAATCACTATTCATCCCTAAAATGAAAATTTTTCTCAAGTACAGAAATTTGGGTTACTACAGAATATTTGAATTTGATGCAGTACTCTCTTTCTTGTAGAAAAAAAAGAGGGACTTCATTCGTTTCTTTGGTTGTTGATCACACATCATTAAAATCTGTTCAATTATCAAACATTGAGTACATTAATAAATAATAAGAATTATATGAATACAAAACTGAAATTTTTCTTTGAGACATTTTCTCAAACACTTAGAGTGCGAGTCAATAACTCAATATTTGTTTCAAAGATAGAGAACTACCTTTTCTTAATGATGAATATCTAAATTTGGATGATAATATACAAAGCTTGGTGAAGAAATTGCGGTACAAGCCTTGGTGAACTCAACACTCGCTAGTTTCTCTCTGGCTCGCTCTCTGTAGTCTGTCTATTCTCTCATCTCTGTGTTTAGTTTAGGATAATATTTTTTTTGACAACTTTAGTTTAGGATAAGTTATATACTAAAAAACTTATAAATGAAATTTAAATTTCTTATTTTTTATTTTTTACCCAGCGGTAATTTTTTTTACCTTTTACCTATAATTTTTTACCCAGCTGAAGTGAAAGGATATCTTCGATATATTATTTATTTTGGTATCTGTACGATTTAAACATAAAATTTAATTACACTTAGTTATCCTCTCCACAAGGTCATTTAATTTAATTGATTCCGTCAAAAGTCAATTCTAGCAAAATCTATTTTTAATTATAAGAGATATTCCATTATTGCGAAAAATTAAATTATATTTTTAAAGAATATATCTTTACACCAAGGCAATAATAATCGAACAAGAAATATCGAGGTTTGATATTTTTTAGATCTCCGTTGCAAAATTGATAAGGCGACAGACTGGAACAAAGAATATTCGTGGATTAATATTCTTTAGAGAACTCGTGCTATATTTAAAAGTATTCCACCTTCGCACTCAAAATACTTTTATCCTCAAGAATATTAATATTCAGTGGAAGAATATTAATACTCATTTTTTTCTCGTGCTAGAATATTTAAAGTAATTTTTCTCCCACTTCTTAAATTTATTCCATTTTCGAAGAAAACTATTTTAAATACTCAAAAATATTTCCTACACTCTCAATATATTTTATATATTAGGAAATATATTCTAAGTATTTATTCAAGTCAAAACATTGGTCAAAAGATTTATCTAATTCAAGGAAAGATCAATCGTATTTTATTCGGAACCGAAACCTGATTTAATCATATTAAATCCAAATAAAATACTTCCACTTGCTAGAATGACTTGAAACTTGAGATGGGTCACTTAAATGTTATTTTCTATGCATGGTAAAAGTTTCGTAATTTTTTGAGAATTTTTGTCCGGGCACAAAAATCGAGACAGTGGGACCACGTTTGACCAAGTCAACATTGACCATTATTGACCAAACTTTCCAGAATTCCATTTTATAATATTCCTAAGTGCTCCATAATTTTAGAATTATTTATTGGGTATTTTCATATTTTTCGGGTATTTAATTAACGATATATGTTATCTATTTATTATTAATTGATACGAGTACGATACAATTAATTAGAGCCCAAACACAGCTGGTTCCTTTTTACCAAACCCACTCCAAAGAAACACAAAACCACCCCCAACAAACACAATACCACTTTTCACCTCATCAATCCACACCTTTTCAATCTCAACCACTCCTTTTACTTTAAATCTCAACCACTCCTTCCACCCAACTCCTCCTATAAATAAACCCCTTCCCCCAACCATTTCTAACAAGCTAAAGAGCCAAATAATTGCTGGGATTTTTGAAGTGTGAGTTCTCTCAATATATCCAAATACTCTCTACACCCACTTCATCTCAAAAACCTTCCCTTTCTTATATATACTTAAATATATACAAGATTTTTGTTCCAAAAAGCTTAGTTCCTTCAACCAAGCTTTCTCCCACCTAGCAAGCTCATCTACCACTACTCTCCGGCCTCCCGAAAGGCTGCCCAAGTTCAACCATAAGCCAAAATCCGGCCGAACCTCTGGCAATATCCAAAAAGTAGTAATATTTTAGCTTCATATCCGAGTCTTAACCGACCATATTTTTATACATATAAGAGCTCTCTATCTTCATCTTCTCTTCATCTTTAAGCTCTTATATCGGATCTCTAAACGAGACCATAAAAATCCGTACAAGGATTAAATTTTGAACAACGATTTGAAATATTACAAAACCTCAAAAAGAGGTTATATTTGACGACGGTCAAATAATACATCGAGCTTGATTTGATTCCATTCTTTCACCTTAGTGTTCCGGGGGGAAAAGAATCTAAAATCCATTAATTAAAACTTTAACGCAATTACTTTGGCCATTAATATTTATTATTGTAATATATATAACTGTGCTAAAGCGTGATTTGTTTCCCTTCTATCACCTCTAGTGTTCCGGGGGAAATAAGTTGTTAAGCTTATATTTATATATTTTTCGCACTTTTTCTTCTCGTCCTCACATTTGTGAGTGATACTACTTTAAACGCATAATAGCGTGGCGAAAGACTTTTATATATTTTTCGCACTTTTCATTCTCGTCCTCACACTTGTGAGTGATTTTACTTTCCGCACTTTTTCTTCTCGTCCTCACACTTGTGAGTGATTTTACTTTTTCGCACTAATTTAACGCATAATAGCGGCCCTCGTTTTATCCTATAGATAAGCGAGTTACTTTTCTGTACGTGTGCGTTTATTTCTGTGTTGTGTTTAATTGGCCAAATTATATTAAAGTGCAAATTGTTAAAGTAATATTGTAACACTCTCGTTTAAATATATACGAATAGTCTAAAGTTGACTATATCAAACGAGAAGTTGTTTATCAAAGATTCTTAAGCTATAAAGCTTTTACAAGGACTTGATTTATACATTACTTCGAAAATAGACGTATTTTCGATAAAGAAGTAATTTTAAGTATACTTCGACATTGACAAAAAGTCGAACAAAAGTATACGATTATAAACCTTATAAGCCTACGAGCTTAAAGGACATAATCAATATTTACAAACTCCGAGATATATTTAAATCTCTTTTAAACGGAGTATTGTATTGAAAGTATTCTTCGATCTACAAGTCATATCGAATAAAGAATACATATAAATTCATAAGCAAACAAAGCTTATTGAACTTATTTTTATTTAATATTTGGGTAAGAATATTATAGTCACCCTAGGACATATTAGTCCAAAACCTCTCTTTATATTACGGTTTGTTTCGTAGATATTGTTTTCTAAGTTTTGCAGTGAGGTGAAGTTGAAGTGAGGTGATTCTCGTTCTAAGACCCAAGTCCTAGGCACTAGCGGGGAGTTAGTGGCCTTTACACCGTGAAGAAGAGGAAAGACCCAAGACCTTTCATCTAAGATCCAAGACCGGGAAAAGTAAGGAATTCAAAGACTACACCAAAGGTTTTACATCAACTTTGAAGAAGTAGCGGGGAGTTGCTGTCTAAGATAAGTTCTGTAGGTTTTTCATAACGACTTTGAGGGTGTAACGGGGAGTTACGACCCAAGACGAGTCTTGTGGGTTTTTATATTTATTATGAGGTAGTATCTTGGAGATACGTACCAAGACCAATATTTATAGGGTTGTAAAGGCTTCTCTGCCAACTAAAGGAGCGAGATATTTTTAAGGGAAAATCTCGAGTCCGGAGAGGAGCTCGGGGACTGGAGTAGGGGTGAGCGAATCCATTAGGGGTTGCGCCATCGCGAACCAGGATAAAATCTCCTGTGTGGTATTCTCTTCCCATGTCTTTTATTTCTGCACTTATAAACTGCATAGCGACTCGGTAAAAGTTTTAAAAAGGGAAAATTATTTTAAAACGCCATAATAATTTTTAAATTTGATATTAAGCTATTCAACCCCCCCCTTCTAGGTTAAAATATCCCTCTTACGGGACCTAACATGAAGCTTACTTAAGCATTCGCTCCTGTTCTCATTGTTTCTCCAACATTTACGTGTTCTCACCTGAATCATACCCCTCAGAAGAACCAAGGACGAAGGTTCACTGAGTATGCAAGGTTGAATACTTCTAGAAGTCGAATCTTGTTTGACATTGAAAAGGATAAGGATTTCCGATGGCCGAAGCCACTCAGGGGTGATCCCTCGAATAGAAACAAGAATCAGTATTGCAGATTCCACAGAGATGTGGGGCATGACACTGATGATTGCAAGAAACTCAAAGATGAGATCGAGTTTTTAATCCGTAGAGGGAAATTGAGCCACTTCACTAAGGGTGAAGATCGTGTTAATCCAATTAGAGATTATAATAGAAGGGATGACGTTCACGATCGCAACCCACAACCCCGAGGGCCAGTAATCAACATGATCTCAGGAGGCCCGACTGCGGCCGACACAACAAGAAATTCTCGGAAGGCTTTTGCCAGAGAAGTGATACACATCGTGGGAGAGGCCCCGAAGCAGGCTAGGACTGAAATCGTAATTGGTTTTGACGATTCTGATCTTGAAGGGGTGAAGTTCCCCCATGACGACCCGTTGGTCATAACTCCTGTAATTGGAAACTCAGAAGTGAAGCGAGTCTTGATAGATAATGGAGCTTCCATTGACGTTCTATTTCATGATGCATTTGTGAAGATGGGTTACAATGATTCTCAGTTGACCCCCAATAACATGCCTATATATGGATTTAATGGAGTAGGATCTAAAGTTGAAGGGACTATTCAATTGCCCGTGACTATTGGACAGGAGCCCAAGAAGGCCACTCAGATGTTGAACTTCCTGGTAATCAAGGCGGTTTCAACATACAACGCTATCCTCGGAAGGACTGGACTTCATGCATTCAAGGCTGTTGCCTCAACTTATCATATGAAGATCAAGTTCCCAACCCGGAATGGTGTTGGAGAACATAAAGGCGATCAAAAGATGGCACGAAGCTGTTATGTAGCCTCGTTAAGGCCTGATGGAATCGGGGGGCAGGTCCTTCCGATTGAAGACATGGATGTCCGTAGAGGTAAGGAATACCAAGAAGTCGGGGGGTAGGAGGTAATACCCCAAGCAGGAAGTGAACTTCAGAATAATAAGGAAGAGACCAAAAGGAGTGGAGGTTGCTCTATTTTGATGGAGCATCTAAAACAAAATCTGATGCAGGCCTAGTCTTGCAATGCCCTGATGGGCTCAAGTTATCCTAGTAGGACTTAGCTTCATCTAGTAGAAGCAGAAATAAGGTTCATGGAAACCATTGTAGAGCATGTTGCTCCGAGTAGGACAATAGTACTCTATCACCCGATGAGTGCAAGTCAAGGATGAACGAGTACCGAAAATAAAAGAATAACGAATGGAAAACAAACAAATGCATAGGTGAAGATCCCGAAGGGTCAAAGCCATGAAAGGCCGAGGATGTTAAGGACTAGCTACTCTTCAATACTTATTAAGGACCTGGATTAAGGATCCAAGGATGAAGGCCAATAGATAACCTTAAGCAAGGATTAAGAAGTTCAAGCAAGCTCTCGTCTCAGAAGTTTAAAAGGCAAGAAGCCAACGGGATTGTATTTATCGAAATCTATATCGAGGAATCAACCCCGAATCCTAGGTTGAAGAACATAAGCTGTTAGCCATGAAGGCCAAGGTTAGTTATGAAGGCCAAACTTGAGGGGGGGTCATGAACCTCCAATTAATATCCAAAGGTTGAAACTTCATGTTGACTTGAAAACCAATATGTAATTTTGAAAACCTCCTAGAGAAGGTTCAAGACCTCGTGGGGCTAACCAGAAACCCCCTGGCCTTGGACCAGAAGCTCTGATAGATATTTCGATGATTTAAAACACCATTGAGATTGAAAACCCTTAATTTCAAACTTTGGCGTTCAACCTGTGAACATCGACGTTCAACACCCAAGACCAAGACAAACATTGAAGCCATGACGGCCAAGCGAGCTGCGAAGTTACTTATATGGGAGCATCTTTGAAAGAACCCCTGAAGGGAAAGTTGATAGCATTCTTGCAAGAAAATAGCGATATGTTTGCTTGGACTGTAACTGATATGCCAGGGATTGATCCCCAACTAATAACTCACAAGTTGAATGTTGATCCGGGGCGGAAGATAATAAAACAGAACAGAGAAATTTTGCTCCTGAAAGGCAGGAGGCCATTAAACAAGAAGTTGACAAGCTCTTAGAGGCTGGGTTTGTTGAAGAGCTTCAGTTTCTCGAATGGTTAGCTAACCCGGTGATGGTCAAGAAAGCGAATGGAAAGTGGAGGATGTGTATAGACTTCACTGATTTGAGTGATGCATGTCCAAAGGATTTTTTTCCCGTGCCAATGATAGACATGTTGATAGATGCCACAGCTGGACATGAGATGTTGAGCTTCATGGATGGGTTCAACGGCTACAATCAGATTAAGATACACGAGGATGACATCCCTAAGGTATCTTTCATAACTGACTTTGGTGTTTTCTGCTATGTTGTTATGGCTTTTGGTCTAAAGAATGCCGGAGCTACTTACCAACGATTGGTGAATAAGATACTCGCCCATCTGATTGGAAAAACCATGGAGGTCTATGTTGATGACATGTTAGTCAAGAGCCTACTCAAGGCAGATCACATTAAGCACCTCAGAGAGGCATTCGATGTGCTGAGGCACCACAAGATGATGTTGAATCCAGCCAAGTGTGCTTTTGGCGTTGGGTCTGGAAAGTTCTTGGGTTTGATGGTTTCGAAAAGAGGCATAGAGGCCAATACCGACAAGATCAAAGCAATCTTAGACATGGAACCACCACGTTCTGTGAGGGACGTACAGAAGTTAACCGGCAGAGTGGCCGCTCTAGGGAGATTCATCTCCAAGTCTGGTGATAAGTGCTTGCCTTTCTTTCAAGCATTGAAGAAGGTGAAAAATTTTGAATGGACTAATAAAATCCAAGAGGCCTTTGAACAGTTGAAGAAGTACATGGCCGAAGCCCCGTTGTTGGCCAAGCCAAGTCCCGGAGAGACTCCTTATCTATATCTAGCAGTGTCTGAACAAGCATTAAGTATCGTCCTCATTAAAGAAGAGAACAAGGTTCAGAGGCCCATCTACTATGTAAGCAAGGTGCTCCACGGAGCGGAGTTAAATTACTCATCCATCGAGAAATTTGATTTGGCATTGATAACAGCTTCAAGGAAACTACGACCGTACTTTCAGTCACATAAAATCGAAGTCCTGATGGACCAGCAATTGAGGAACATATTGCACAGCCCGAAAGCAAGTGGAAGATTGATTAAGTGGGTAATCGAACTTGGAGAATTTGACATCACGTATGAGCCTCGAATAGCCATTAAGGCCCAGGCATTGGCTGACTTCGTGGTTGAATGTACCATTGGCAACCAAGAAGTCGGGGGGCAGGATATAGTAACCACCTCTGGAAGTGAAGAAAAAGATGAAGAGCCTGTACCTGATCAGAATGAACATTGGGTGCTCTATTTTGATGGAGCATCAAAAGCAAAATCTAGTGGTGCAGGTTTAGTCTTGCAAAGCCCCGATTGGTTTACAGTCAAGTATGATTTAAAATTGGACTTTCCGACAACTAACAACAAAGCTGAGTATGAAGCCTTGATAGCCGGTTTAGGCTTGGCTAGAATAATGAGAGTCAAGAATCTCAAACTACGGCAAAGTACTTGAGAGTCGTGAAGGCCGTGATGACTGAGTTTGAGTGAATGGTATGAGAAGCACATTTCGAGAGAACAAAACGTTAAGGCTGATGCCCAATCTAAGTTTACTTCTTCTGAGATAGAGAACTACGCCGGAAGAGTTTACTTTCAGGTCTTGAAGGCCCCGTCTATTATTTCAAATTGATAGCACCAATTGATGTAAGCTGAAGGATAGACCCTCATAAAATCTCACCCTGAGACTGGTTGGCTCCCTGATAATGCCTTGAAGGCACAGAAACTGTTAGTGAGAATGTTGAGATAAAAGGTCCTTTGTCATTCCTTACTTAATCTGGAATCTCAAATTCCGATACAAATGTTTAGCCTTGATGGCCAAAAAGGCTGTCTGTCTCCAATCGAGATGGCCAAAAAGGTTGTCTACCTCCAATCGAGTTCGTCGTTTGAATTTAAGGACTTGAATCAAGAGCCGTCAATCGAATTCAAACCAAAGGAAGGTTGGAAACCTAGAATCAAGATAAAGGGTTGACAACCAGATAACAATGCAAACCAGACTTGAAGTCAAGTGCTCAGTGGAAAAGAAACTTCTTGAACGATCAAACGAGAAGCAAGACCTCCACCATATGAAACAAGGGGGGCAAGAACTAAAAAGCTTCATCACAAGCTCCACATCTTAGAACAAGAAAGAGAGATTAATTATGCCTTGAAATGATGTATACAACATACAAATGTCAAGGACGTGATTCAAGAATGAGACTCCAGGCATTGCGAAAAGCTCCGAGAGGCACGACAAAGCAACCATGGAGCACCTGTCAGCCAACCTGGAGCACCTGGCAGGCAACCAGGATCTCCTGGCAGCCGACCAGGTGCCATGAAGAAGGTCTGGCCGACCAGGATCTCCTGGCAGCCGACCAGGTGCCATGGAGAAGGTCTGGCCGACCAGGATCTCCTGGCAGCCGACCAGGTGCCACGGAGGGGCTTCAGCCGACCTCCTGGCACCTCCCGTTAGTTGGTTGGATCGTTTGATGGTTCTGTTGAAGGTTTCTCACTTTCCGGAACGAACATCGACCTCCAACTAAACGTCGTTCAAGCATCGATTAGCACCGTGTAGTGCCGTCTTATGCCATTCAACGTCGTTTAACGTAGATTGAAACGTCATTCAAGCATCGATTAGCACCGGGTAGTGCCGTCTTATGCCATTCAACGTTGTTTAACATAGATTGAAACGTCGTTTAAGCACTCCCAGGCAACCAGGAGCACCTGGCAGCCGACCAGGAGCACCTGGCAGGCAACCAGGAGCACCTGGCAGCCGACCAGGTGCCACGGAGGAGGTCTGGCCGACCTGGAGCATCCCTAGGCGACGTGGAGCATCCTCCAGCCGACCTGGTGCCACGAAGAGAGGTCCTCGCGCTGTTTGGGCCATATCTTGAGCTCCGGGTATCAGATTTGGGCGATCTTACAGTCCACGCGAAGGTCATGGAGTTTTCTACAACCTTGGAAGGTCCCCAGCCGACCAGGACCTCCTGGCAGCCGACCAGATGCCCAGGAAGGGGTCTGGCCGACCAGAAGCTCTCTTGTCAGCCGACCTCACGCTGTTTTGGTCATATCTTGAGCTCCGGGTATCAGATTTGGGCGATCTTACAGCCCACGCGAAGGTCACAGAGTTTTCTACAACCTTGGAAGGTTCTAGCCGACAAGGAGCACCCCCTGGCCGACTAGGATCTCCTGGCAGCCGACCAGGATCTCTTGGCAGCCGACCAGGAGCACCTGGCTGCCGACCAGGAGCACCTGGCAGCCGACCAGGTGCCACGGAGGGGCTCCAGTTGACTCCCTGACACCCATCTTGGCACCTCCCTTCGGTTGGTTGGATCGTTTGATGGTTCTATTGAAGGTTTCTTACTTTCCGGGACAAACATCGACCTTCAACTTAGCGCCGTATAGAGTCGATGAGCACCATGTAGTGCCGTTTTATGCCATTTAACGTCGTTTAACAGACATTGAAATGTCGTTTAAGCATCGTGTGGCATCATTAAAGTCAACATGGATCTCCCGTCAATCTGCCGGCGAACAAGGAGCACCTGGCAGGCAACCAGGAGCACCTGGCAGGCAACCAGGAGCTCCTGGCAGCCGACCAGGTGCCATAGAGGGGGTCTGGCCGACCAGGATCTCCTGGCAGCCGACCAGGATCTCCTGGCAGCCGACCAGGAGCACCTGGCAGCTGACCAGGACCCTTGTCGGCTGACTAGCTGCCCGGAAGAGGCTGCAGTTGTCCCGAATCTCCTCCGATTAGCACCGTTAGTGCCGATAGCACCGTTAGTGCCGATAAGCACCGTTAGTGCCGATAAGCACCGATTAAGTGCCGATTAGCACCGTTAGTGCCGATAGCACCGTTAGTGCCGACAAGCACCGATTAAGTGCCGATTAGCACCGTTAGTGCCGATAGCACCGTTAATGCCGATAAGCACCGATTAAGTGCCGATTAGCACCGTTAGTGCCGATAGCACCATCAGTGCCGATAAGATATATATATATATATATATATATATATATATATATATATATATATATATATATATATATATATATATATATATATATATATATATTATTGCACTCTACAAACAAATAGACCAGCTAAGCAATTAGCCGCTTCATTTCCAGATCGCTTAACACACTGAATAAAAATATTATTGACACTAAAAATGAATACAATGGATTCCCGAGATATCCAAAAGACACCAACATCCCTGAAAATAGTAGCATCACAATTGACCTTGACACATAAAAAATAGGTGATAATCCAGTGTTCAGATCCATCAGTTGCACCAACTGAGGCTGGAGGTACAGATGCCCCCATTAATTGAACAATCTTTCGTTGTGGTAGGTGAGCTCTTGTGATATGCATCCACTTTAGTTCCGAATAAAGTGGATGAATATCTTTTAGTATAGATAATGATAATGTTTAAACTTATACTCCCTCTATCTCTAAATGTCTTTCTCAGTCCGAATGTCGGTTTTGTTCATTATATGAGATAAATTATTAATTTACACCTAATCTATAAAATCCAATATAGTCATGAGTGATCTTGTTGGATTCGTATTTATTAGTACTTCAATACAATGAAGTTTTTATATTTAATACTAATACAAAATTAAAGATATTAACGATCAAAAGTGTGTGTTCACAAACGTGTCCAATCCAAACAGAAAAAGTAATAAGAGACGAAGGGAGTAGTATATTAAGTGGAAGCAAAAACTTTTCGTTACCTAGAATTTAATCAGGAAATTCATGTAAATCTTGTACGTAAGAAGTGTGGGGGGGGGGATTTAGGATCTCCGTCATTGTTTTTTGCAATTGGAAAAATGATTTACTGCAATGTTTATGCTCGCGGTAGATTTATCATGCACTAGGAATGCTGACTTGTTATTTCCCTGCAAAGTATTTAACTATTTATAAGCATTTGAAGTGTTTTGAATCCAAGAATCCTATCCCAGCGTGCATTTAAATGAATTGAACTTGCTTGCTTCTTGTGTGAACCATTATCATTGTTGTATGCTTCTTATGATTGTCGTTGTTTATAGTATATCATTTTCCGATATATGTGCTTGACAAGTGCTTGGTACATTATGACAACTCTGATTTAGCTGGTGAATGGTCCAGTTCAATTCTCTTGTGTCATCCAATTATTTTGTCAGGGTGGGATCAGGTCCTGTTGAATGATTGACCTCATAACCTGTTTATCGAGTATGATAAATTACTGTTTGTTAAGAATTGGAGATAGATCATAGATATTCAATGTTCTAAAAATCGTAACTAGATCAACTCGGTAAATCTACTGAGTACACGGATTAATCGGGAAGTACTCTGACGGATCAAAAAATTGGATGTATTAAAAAATTAATTTTATAAATTAAAACTATTAATATGAATATATATCATATAAAAATCACATATTACAGCAAAACATAAATTAACTAAAACAATGCATAATACTCCTATTCTTATTAATAAATACTAGCACTCACGGAAATTCATTTCTCTCCATTCATTTTGTAGAGAGATGCACTCATTACAACTAACACGAAGTTTGAAAATGACAATAATTGCTATAATTTGAAGACATTATGAAAAACAAATGGCTGATAAATGTTTGATGTCACAAACGTTTTGTAGATAAAGACCATTGTAAGAATCACATTTTCTTTAGTAAAAACATAAAATGTTGTTCTTCGATTCAATCTGAGGTTGAACTCAGGTATATCACACATTCATAAATTTAAAAACCAATCACCATAGTCTAAAAAAACTAACTAACATTCAGAAGCATTGGAAATAAGTAACAAATGTTTAGAAATCAATAGAAGACAATGTCTGTTGTAAGCTAATAACAAATTATTAATTCACATAATGAAAAGCAAATGCTCATAATAAAATTCTGGTCATATTGTTCGTCACAGACTCCATAACTGTAGTGCTTCTTATTGCTAATTTTCTCTTCGAATTTCCTGCAAAGTGATAATTGCATATTTTTGCATATTTTATCTACCTATTTATTGTTTGAACTCATGATTTAATATTTTATTTTGTTGCATTTCAGGAAAATCGTAAATAAATAAAGAAATGACAAAATAAATAAATAAAGTGCAAGGAAGGGAAAAAGGAGGAAGAAAAAGGACCAAAAATGAAAGAAGGAAAAGAATTAGGAGCTTGGAGCAAAAGGAATATTTCAAGACAAGTGGAAGGTGGAGATCATCCCAACACATTAGCAAATTGTATGGTCAAGATCAACTCTTCAAAGCTTAAGGGGGAAGGAAACAAATAGATGGCTAGGATTTCACCACCACACAACCCAAATGTATGGTGGGGATTTACCCAACACCCCCCTTAACCCTAATTTCTATCCTATAAATACCCCCTCACCCCCCTTGTATTTAAAAACTTAGATTTTAGGGTAGTTTTAATTTCTTGTATTTTCTTCAGTTTCAAATTTTGTAAACACTCATATTATAATTAATGCAATTTTTGTTTTCTTTACTTCTTGTCTTGCTCTCTCGTTTATTTTAATTTCCTTTCGTTATTTCGTAAATCCCGTTGCTAACCACTTGGGGTTGAAAGTAACGAAATTTAATTTCGTGTTCTTAATTGCTAATTTTAATTATGCCCCTTTAAATCTCAATTTTATTGTGGGCCATTAATTTTAAAATCATCGTCTTAGTTTTAATTTTCGTAGTTAATTTTTTTTGTCTCATTTTTAACTTTTCAAAAAAAAATTAAAAATTAAAAAAAATTAGTTTAATTAATTCTCAGTTTTTTTTTGTTGTTTGCGTGTTGTTTTTAGTTTTTAATTCGAGGCCTTAGATTTTATTTGCAACCTACCCTGTTCCTTTTTCAAACCCAACTTATATCTCTGTTTTCGATCAAAACCACAAAGATAGATAACAATGCCTGTACACTGTTTTCTTAGCTTATTCTCGGTATTCTTCGTTTTGGTTTTCTTTGTTTTCATCCAATTTAACGAACCTAGCATCTCTCTCTCTCTCTCTCTCTCTCTCTCTCTCTCTCTCTCTCGCTCCCTCCTCCTTCTCCCCTACTCATGTTCGAATCAAAACCCACACACATCCCCCATTTTGTTCTTCTTTTCACGTTGTTCACTTTCATTTAGGTTGTAGTTTTTGTGTTTAGCTTTTGATGTTTGAATCCGAATGCTTGTTGTTGTTGATGTTGATTTGACCCGACTGTTTCCTGAGTGGTGATCTACAATTGCGAGTTTAATTGTTAAATGTCTGAGTTGTGTTTCCTGAGTTGTATTCACTAAGTTCGACTGGGTAATTTAATTTGGTGATTTTGGGTTTTATTGTGTTTTCAGAATGTCTTCTGTGAATTTCGTAATGGGTGATTGACTGGGTTTAGTCGAATTTGTTTGATGATTTTACGAAGTTCTGTCAATGTGTTTCTGGAGTCGATGGGCGAAATGCTGAGTTACGGTTTGGTGGTGTCGTTTTATTTCATGTTTTGCAAGTTAAGTAACTGAGTTTGCAGACCGTGAACTTAGTCGATTTTGTTTTTTTTCTTTTTTTCTCCTGACTACGAGTTTTGTAATGGTTGAATTGCGTTTTTATTTTATGAGTTAAATAGGTTGATCGTTCGTGTTTTATGCTTTCGAATCGAGGTTGCTATTTATTGAATCCGTGTTAATTGTCTGATTGAGTTCGACTCGACTGAGTTGAGTTAATTTGCTGGTTTTACTGTTTGTTTCGAGATGTCCATGCTGCTGAGTTGCATTGTCCTTTGTTTTTTTTTCCCTGGTTGGCTGAGTTCGTAGTTAGTTGTATTTTTAGTAGTGAGTTTAGTCCGACCTTTGTGAGTTTCCCGTGAGTCAAGTTCTGGTGGTTAAGATTCGAGTGGTTCTGTATATTGTTTGGAATTGATAGATTTTTTTTTAAAATAAAAAAATGGAGCTTTAAAATAAAATCTAGTTTTAATTCAAATTTAGAACCTTTAGAATAATTGTTCATTTTACTTTTAATTAATTAGTTTAGAATTAGAATAAAATTAAATTTTCTTTTAAAATTAGGTTAAATTTTCTTTTCGGAAATAATTAGTATAAAATCCAATCAAATTTCCAAACCCAATTTGTTCTAATTCGATTAAATTAAATCTTAAGGTCTGCGAAAAAAATAGTCCCTGAGGAACGAATCATAAATTTTACAACGAAACGAATTGTGCGCTTGCGATTCAAATTTAATTATTTCTTAGCACAACAAGTTTTTGGCGCCGCTGCTGGGGACTAATTATTTTTCGCGCCTTAATTTTTAATTTTTCGAGTTAGTTTTATTTCTTGTCTTATTTTATTTCGTTCTTTTTAGGAAAGCTTGAGATTTCGGAACTCTTCTCAACGAAGCGTGGAAAAATTGGAATTTATGGAAAGCAAGCTTCGGTAACCGTATCTCACTCTTTTCGCCCTTTTTATTTTTAGAAAATCACAAAAAAATTGAAAAATAAAAAATCCAAAAAAATTAGTTGTAAATACATAATTGTTGCATCATGCATTCAT
Source organism: Saposhnikovia divaricata (assembly GCA_036435485.1). NCBI lineage: Eukaryota > Viridiplantae > Streptophyta > Magnoliopsida > Apiales > Apiaceae > Saposhnikovia > Saposhnikovia divaricata. The sequence goes on from CM071600.1 coordinate 159,656,740, forward strand.
CACGTAGGTGCACATCATGCTAGATTTTATTTTTTGTTTTTAAATTTTTCGTACCTATAATTGTGGTGATCGCTGGAGGACCCTAAGGTACATTAAATTTCTTTCTTTCTTTAGATTAAATCACGTAGTGTAAGCATCCATATTTGTTTATAATTTCTGTATATATCATTCTTTGCTGCATCATTTTGTAAATAAACATTAAGGGCATAGCCTCTCAAAAGATAAGGGAAGGGATTTCATCACTCTTTCCTTAGCCCAAAAACAATTTAATCCCTCATTTTGCATACCTTGCCTTTAATAAAATTAATTAGACGTTTGCCCCTAAGAATTTCGCGCTCAATTAGGAAGGTGCTTAAGAAACGAAGTAATCTTTAATTATTCCTACTTTTTGGTGTCTAGGAAAGCGAAAGCTGACCTGGCCAATTAAGGTTTGGTGTCTAGGTTGGTGTTTAGCCTCTTGGCAATGCTTGCACCTACCTGGCCAAGCCGGTTCGAATAATTATTGATTTACCTAGTTTTTGGTAGCCCTTACAGTTAGGAGCAAGGTCTAGTTATTTTATTAGGGAACCCTAGGTTTAGAATTTTTCTTTTAATTTTACACCCTTTCTTTTTGTATGTTTTAATTTATCGCACTTACTTGCTACGTGTTTCCTTTTGTGGTTTATGCAAACTACGTGGCGTAGGGATAATTCTTCTAGACTAGTGAGATCCTTCGAGACTTCTTCATCGTCTAATTCCGAGTCTTTAGATTATTCCGAACCCGTAGTAAACATGGCCATGTCTCTTAGGGACCGTTGCTATCCCACTCGTTCCGCCCAACCTTCGTGTATCACCCTTCCTCCCGTTAATGGTAATAATTTCGAAATTAAAGCTCACCACATCAGTATGTTACCTAAATTTAACGGGAGCGAGGGTGAGGACCCGTATCTCTTTCTTCATGAATTTGAGGAAGTTTGTGCCTTACAAAAGCTCCAACAATTAACCGAGGACTCGATTAGGCTTAGACTCATTAATTTTGCGCTTAAAGAAAATGCTAAGAAATGGTTGTATAGCCTACCGGTTAATTCTATTTCCACGTGGGAGGGATTTGTGGTAATTTTTCTTAAAAAATATTTTCCAAACCATAAGACTACAAGAATTACAAACGAGATAAATCAATTTCATCAAAAGGAAAATGAGTCTTTTTGGAAATATTTTGATCGTTTCAAAAATCTTTTATCACAATGCCCCCACCACGGAATAAAAAAATGGAGGCTTTGTAAGATCGTTTATGAGGCCTTAGATGGACCAACAACCGCATTGTTGGAATCTATGTGCCAAGGAAAATTCATGGAGAAAGATGAGGACGAGGGTTGGAAATTTTTTAAAGAATTAGCTGAGAAGACCATGTTGTGGGAGTCTACTAGGGAACCTAACAAGTCTAATGAATCGTCTAGTTCATCTAAGGGTTTGCATTCGATTGGGAGTTCGATTGCAACCGATGCCAAATTAGCCACTCTAACTAGGAGACTCGAAGCCCTAGAAACTAGTAAGGCCCCCTCAAATGTGTCTATGTGCCCTAATTTCAATCAAGGTTTTTCGGACTATCCCGCTTTTGATCAAGTTAATGCGGTGTCTCAACCACCCACTAGGAACGATCCGTTTGCTCCTACTTATAATCCCGGGTGGAGGAATCACCCGAAATTCTCGTGGAATCAAGGGCAAAGCTACCAAGCTCCGTCATCTTCTTTTCAACCTCCTTTTCAAAATGCTCCTTCTTTCCAAAAACCTAATCAAAATTCTTTCTCGACTCCAAATCAAGGTCCCTTTCCAAACCCTACTCAAAATCCCGGTCCTTATCCGACTCAACTTTCTTATTCAAATCAAGCACCCGCCCACCCACCCGGCTTTAATGAGTCGGATAAGAGACTTAATTCTTTGGAAAAGACTCTTGATGCGCTTTTGAAATCAATGACTAATTTGGCTCAATCTCAACAGACCTTCATGCAAACCATGACTCAAGATAGGCAAATTTTGAATGAGTACTCAAGCCTTATCTAAGTTAGAGGTTCAAGTAAGTCAATTACCCAACGCCATGTGTGAGCGAGAGAAGAATAAGTTTCCGAGTCAACCAGAGGTCAACCCTAAATTCCCTCTCAACCAAAGACCTCACGAAAATGTTAATGCTATCATCTCTCTTAGGTCGGGAAACCAAGTTAATAATCAAGTAGGTGTCGAGTCTTCCAAGGAAGAAGAAGAAGAGTCAAATGTTGAACCGAACCCTACACTTGATCATTCAAACCTTACTCCAACTTTCGAACCTCTCGAGTCATCTATTCTCACACATTCACCACTCGAACCTTCATCATCGAAATCCACTCCCGAGTCATTAAATTCTTCTCTTAAATCATCCTCAACACCTAACAAATCTTCGAATATTGTTCCACTTTCCACTTCTCTTCCCGATGTGTCTAACGAACGAGTCTTTAAGCCTAAAGCTCCTTATCCTCAACAACTCATCCCTCGCAAACAATCACCTCAAGTAGAGAAGATTATGGAAGTTTTCAAACAAGTCGAGATTAACATTCCTCTTTTAGATGCCATTCAACAAATTCCTTCGTATGCCAAGTGTCTAAAAGATTTATGTACTCACAAGCGATCCACCCACGTTCCTAAGAAAGCCTTTTTGACATCTCATGTTAGTTCAATTCTTTCGAACCAAATTCCAGTGAAATATAAGGACCCCGGTTGTCCTACTATTTCATGTGTCATAGGCAATACTTTCGTGGATAAAGCTTTACTCGATTTAGGTGCTAGTGTCAATCTCCTTCCATTTTCTGTCTACCAAGCCCTAGGGTTAGGTGAGCTGAAGCAAACGAATATGACCCTTCAATTAGCTGATCGTTCTGTCAAAATGCCTAAGGGAATAATTGAGGATGTGCTAATTAAGGTTGGTGAATTCATCTTTCCGGTTGACTTTGTTGTCCTCGAGACCCAACCCGTCACGAATTCTAAGAACCAAATCCCGATTATTCTAGGACGACCTTTTCTTACTACATCCAATGCCTTGATTAATTGTAGGGATGGTTCGATGAAACTCACCTTTGGTAATATGACAATTAGCCTTAACATATTTAATGTCGGAAAAGAACCCAACGAGCTTTACGAGCAACCAATAGCGGTTAATCTTGTTGATGACATTGTTAATTGGTCTAACCTTGCGGATAGTGAGATTGAGTCTCTTCTCAATGAGAATTTCAAAGTCAATCATGAGTCTAACCGAGAGTATGTTGATTCGTTAAGAGATATGACCTCGGAGGAGATGTTGAGGTAGTTGGATGCCATTTGTTCCCCGTGGGAGACCAAACCCGAGGATGCTATTGTTGAACCCATTGTCAAAACTTCAGTTGGTGAACCACCTACATTCGGTGAGTTCTTAGGGGATTTGTTAGAAATTCGTTCCAAGTATGAGTTTCCACCCGAGGTTGTTAGTAGTGAGCCCGTTCTTAACACTTCCGTTCTTACGAGTTCCGTGGGTACACCACCCGCAATTGCCTTAACTCTTTATCATCCCGAATTTGATCAACAGCCGTTATGGAAAGAGGAACCCTTGTCTCATGTTATTCCTAGTGATTCTAACCCTAACCAGACTTTCATTATCTCTAATTTGCTTAAACGAAATAAAGAAGCCTTAAGTTGGTTTAGGGAGAACATTAGTGACAATTGCTCTTTAGGGTTGAATGATTCAATGTTAATTGAGAAAATCTGTGCTAATAAAAATTTTCACAAATTTCTTGTTATTTTCTCAAAATTGCACCCGAATTTTCCTACCGGCATCGGCTAATTCGTTTTTATTCCTTTACATCACTGGTGAAATTCAGGTATGGGGGCGGAGTGTGTGCGTGTGTGTGTTGTTTTCTTTCGTAATTTTTAGAAACTTTCAGTCTCCGTCATCCCTTATCAGGTATTTTCCTCAACTTTCTCATTTACTCATTTCTCTTGCATTTGCATACATTGAGGACAATGCATGATTTAGGTATGGGGGTTTTTAGTGTGTAAATATAAAAATTGAAAAAATCCAAAAAAATTAAAAAATCAAAAAATCAAAAAGAGTTCTTTTCGTATTCTAGTCTTGTTAATTGATTGCTAGTTGCTTGATGCACCCTTGCATGCTATGATAATCTTATGATCCATTAGCTTTTGTTTGAGAAGTGATTTGCTAAAGTTCTTGTTCACACACTTACACTAGCAAGGTGAAGCTAGTAGACTTAATTGAATTGTGCATGAAATTAGAAGGGCATGATTAGGTGTAAGATGATTTGGTCTTCATGCTTTGAGTACAAGTAGGTGCATTGAGGATACCATTTCTTGAGATTGATTATGTTTTACCACATCAAGTGAGTTTTGAGCCTATATGCACATCTTTTGCATTTATATTCGTTTGCTTGAGTGTCCACTTGTCATTTGCATCGCTAGCACTTGTTTGAGTTCCTTCTTGAAACGCTTGACATTGATTGATGATAAAATGATAAAGGCATTTAGGAATAACCTATATTTCCAAAAATATCCACACCATGCTTATGTGATCAATTAGTTAACCCTTTGAGCTTAATCTTATTCTTTCGGTGACACACCACATTACTCGCCTAAGACCTTTTTCTTGTTTAGCCTTACGTATTTTTGATCCCATTTTGTCAAAGGCTAGTAGGAACTTAAGGGAGCAATAAGGTGTGTGAAATAGGGTTTACTTTTGTTCATAACTTTTGAGGAAATATTTGTTGTTACCTTGATAGTCGATTTTCAAAATTAAATCTAAGTGAGGATTATTGTTACATTTATCTTAGCTCTCAAAAAAAAATATAAAGAAAAAAAATGAAAAAAAAAGGAAAAGAAAAAGGAAAAAAGAATATATATACATGAGAGCATACTTATGTTTTTTGTAATCCTCCTTCATTACGACTATTCAAGGCTTTTTGTTGAAAATAAAAATAAATTGTGTGGGGAGGAAGTTTGGTGTTGTGCATGATATTCATGGTTACTACTAGCTTTTGACCCTTCACCTTGCTTTGGCCTTTCTTGACATACCTTGTCCCTAGCCCCATTACAACCCTAATAAAGACCTTTTGATTGTCATTATTAATGTATGTTGTGATTTAAGTTGGGATGATACCAAGTGTCAAGCATGCATTTGATTTTGTTGGAATTGAGTGATATACTTACCATTGTTCTTGAGTGAATATTCTTTTGTGAGTGAAAGGTGAGGTATTGCTTATTTGTTTTTTGCATAAGAGATCTCAAGTTTTGACTCTGATGTGTGCTCTTGTAGACTTAGCATGGTTACCAATAATTTTTGCACTTGACATGAACTGATAATCACTCTTGCATGGTTCTTTGAGTAGACTATGTGAATCCTTGCATTTTCCACACCAAGACTTTGCAACTTCATTTTGATTCTTAAGTTAATGTATCATGAGAGGACATGTATGTGTGGTGTGCATTGCCATGTGATCTTTTATACAAGCTAGATGGATTTTGTGGGTATATTCACTATAGGCCCTCACGAGACCTCACTCGTCCACTAGGGCTGCCTAGGGGTTTAAAGGGCTTGTTGCATATGCCAAATGCAACCGTCACACCTACGAAAAGGAGTATAGGACTTTGCATCTAGATTTTCATTTTGTTTTTATTTTCCTCGAGGACGAGCAAAAGATAGGTATGGGGGCATTTGATAAGTGCATATTTTTGCATATTTTATCTACCTATTTATTGTTTGAACTCATGTTTTAATATTTTATTTTGTTGCATTTCAGGAAAATCGTAAATAAAAAAAGAAATGACAAAATAAATAAATAAAGTGCAAGCAAGGGAAAAAGGAGGAAGAAAAAGGACCAAAAATGAAAGAAGGAAAAGAATTAGGAGCTTGGAGCAAAAGGAATATTTCAAGACAAGTGGAAGGTGGAGATCATCCCAACACATTAGCAAAGTGTATGGCCAAGATCAACTCTTCAAAGCTTAAGGGGGAAGGAAACAAATAGATGGCTAGGATTTCACCACCACACAACCCAAATGTATGGTGGGGATTTACCCAACACCCCCCTTAACCCTAATTTCTATCCTATAAATACCCCCTCACCCCCCTTGTATTTAAAAACTTAGATTTTAGGGTAGTTTTAATTTCTTGTATTTTCTTTAGTTTAAAATTTTGTAAACACTCCTATTATAATTAATGCAATTTTTGTTTTCTTTACTTCTTGTCTTGCTCTCTCGTTTATTTTAATTTCCTTACGTTATTTTCGTAAATCCAGTTGCTAACCACTTGGGGTTGAACGTAACGAAATTTAATTTCGTGTTCTTAATTGATAATTTTAATTATGCCCCTTTAAATCTCAATTTTATTGTGGGCCATTAATTTTAAAATCATCGTCTTAGTTTTAATTTTCGTAGTTAATTTTTTTGTCTCATTTTTAACTTTTCAAAAAAAAAATTAAAAATTAAAAAAAATTAGTTTAATTAATTCTCAGTTTTTTTTTGTTGTTTTCGTGTTGTTTTTAGTTTTTAATTCGAGGCCTTAGATTTTATTTGCAACCTACCCTGTTCCTTTTTCAAACCCAACTTATATCTCTGTTTTCGATCAAAACCACAAAGATAGATAACAAAGCCTGTACACTGTTTTCTTAGCTTATTCTCGGTATTCTTCGTTTTGGTTTTCTTTGTTTTCATCCAATTTAACGAACCCAGCATCTCTCTCTCTCTCTCTCTCTCTCTCTCTCTCCCTCCTCCTTCTCCCCTACTCATGTTCGAATCAAAACCCACACACATCCCCCATTTTGTTCTTCTTTTCGCGTTGTTCACTTTCATTTAGGTTGTAGTTTTTGTGTTTAGCTTTTGATGTTTGAATCTGAATGCTTGTTGTTGTTGATGTTGATTTGACCCGACTGTTTCCTGAGTGGTGATCTACAATTGCGAGTTTAATTGTTAAATGTCTGAGTTGTGTTTCCTGAGTTGTATTCACTAAGTTCGACTGGGTAATTTAATTTGGTGATTTTGGGTTTTATTGTGTTTTCTGAATGTCTTCTGTGAATTTCGTAATGGGTGATTGACTGGGTTTAGTCGAATTTGTTTGATGATTTTACGAAGTTCTGTCAATGTGTTTCTGGAGTCGATGGGCGAAATGCTGAGTTACGGTTTGGTGGTGTCGTTTTAGTTCATGTTTTGCAAGTTAAGTAACTGAGTTTGTAGACCGTGAACTTAGTCGATTTTATTTTTTTTCTTTTTTTCTCCTGACTACGAGTTCTGTAATGGTTGAACTGCGTTTTTATTTTATGAGTTAAATAGGTTGATCGTTCGTGTTTTATGCTTTCGAATCGAGGTTGCTATTTATTGAATCCGTGTTAATTGTCTGATTGAGTTCGACTCGACTGAGTTGAGTTAATTTGCTGGTTTTACTGTTTGTTTCGAGATGTCCATGCTGCTGAGTTGCATTGTCCTTTGTTTTTTTTCCCTGGTTTGCTGAGTTCGTAGTTAGTTGTATTTTTAGTAGTGAGTTTAGTCCGACCTTTGTGAGTTTCCTGTGAGTCAAGTTCTGGTGGTTAAGATTCGAGTGGTTCTGTATATTGTTTGGAATTGATAGATTTTTTTTTTAAAATAAAAAAAACGGAGCTTTAAAATAAAATCTAGTTTTAATTCAAATTTAGAACCTTTAGAATAATTGTTCATTTTACTTTTAATTAATTAGTTTAGAATTAGAATAAAATTAAATTTTCTTTTAAAATTAGGTTAAATTTTCTTTTCGAAAATAATTAGTATAAAATCCAATCAAATTTCCAAACCCAATTTGTTCTAATTCGATTAAATTAAATCTTAAGGTCTGCGAAAAAAAATAGTCCCTGAGGAACGAATCATAAATTTTACAACGAAACGAATTGTGCGCTTGCGATTCAAATTTAATTATTTCTTAGCACAACAAGTTTTTGGCGCCGCTGCTGGGGACTAATTATTTTTCGCGCCTTAATTTTTAATTTTTCGAGTTAGTTTTATTTCTTGTCTTATTTTATTTCGTTCTTTTTAGAAAAGCTTGAGATTTCGGAACTCTTCTCAACGAAGCGTGGAAAAATTGGAATTTATGGAAAGCAAGCTTCGGTAACCGTATCTCACTCTTTTCGCCCTTTTTATTTTTAGAAAATCACAAAAAAATTGAAAAATCAAAAATCCAAAAAAATTAGTTGTAAATACATAATTGTTGCATCATGCATTCATCACGTAGGTGCACATCATGCTAGATTTTATTTTTTGTTTTTAAATTTTTCGTACCTATAATTGTGGTGATCGCTGGAGGACCCTAAGGTACATTAAATTTCTTTCTTTCTTTAGATTAAATCACGTAGTGTAAGCATCCATATTTGTTTATAATTTTTGTATATATCATTGTTTGCTGCATCATTTTGTAAATAAACATTAAGGGCATAGCCTCTCAAAAGATAAGGGAAGGGATTTCATCACTCTTTCCTTAGCCCAAAAACAATTTAATCCCTCATTTTGCATACCTTGCCTTTAATAAAATTAATTAGACGTTTGCCCCTAGGAATTTCGCGCTCAATTAGGAAGGTGCTTAAGAAACGAAGTAATCTTTAATTATTCCTACTTTTTGGTGTCTAGGAAAGCGAAAGCTGACCTGGCCAATTAAGGTTTGGTGTCTAGGTTGGTGTTTAGCCTCTTGGCAATGCTTGCACCTACCTGGCCAAGCCGGTTCGAATAATTATTGATTTACCTAGTTTTTGGTAGCCCTTACAGTTAGGAGCAAGGTCTAGTTATTTTATTAGGGAACCCTAGGTTTAGAATTTTTCTTTTAATTTTACACCCTTTCTTTTTGTATGTTTTAATTTATCGCACTTACTTGCTACGTGTTTCCTTTTGTGGTTTATGCGAACTACGTGGCGTAGGGATAATTCTTCTAGACTAGTGAGATCCTTCGAGACTTCTTCATCGTCTAATTCCGAGTCTTTAGATTATTCCGAACCCGTAGTAAACATGGCCATGTCTCTTAGGGACCGTTGCTATCCCACTCGTTCCGCCCAACCTTCGTGTATCACCCTTCCTCCCGTTAATGGTAATAATTTCGAAATTAAAGCTCACCACATCAGTATGTTACCTAAATTTAACGGGAGCGAGGGTGAGGACCCGTATCTCTTTCTTCATGAATTTGAGGAAGTTTGTGCCTTACAAAAGCTCCAACAATTAATCGAGGACTCGATTAGGCTTAGACTCATTAATTTTGCGCTTAAAGAAAATGCTAAGAAACGGTTGTATAGCCTACCGGTTAATTCTATTTCCACGTGGGAGGGATTTGTGGTAATTTTTCTTAAAAAATATTTTCCAAACCATAAGACTACAAGAATTACAAACGAGATAAATCAATTTCATCAAAAGGAAAATGAGTCTTTTTGGAAATATTTTGATCGTTTCAAAAATCTTTTATCACAATGCCCCCACCACGGAATAAAAAAATGGAGGCTTTGTAAGATCGTTTATGAGGCCTTAGATGGACCAACAACCGCATTGTTGGAATCTATGTGCCAAGGAAAATTCATGGAGAAAGATGAGGACGAGGGTTGGAAATTTTTTAAAGAATTAGCTGAGAAGACCATGTTGGGGGAGTCTACTAGGGAACCTAACAAGTCTAATGAGTCGTCTAGTTCATCTAAGGGTTTGCATTCGATTGGGAGTTCGATTGCAACCGATGCCAAATTAGCCACTCTAACTAGGAGACTCGAAGCCCTAGAAACTAGTAAGGCCCCCTCAAATGTGTCTATGTGCCCTAATTTCAATCAAGGTTTTTCGGACTATCCCGCTTTTGATCAAGTTAATGCGGTGTCTCAACCACCCACTAGGAACGATCCGTTTGCTCCTACTTATAATCCCGGGTGGAGGAATCACCCGAACTTCTCGTGGAATCAAGGGCAAAGCTACCAAGCTCCGTCATCTTCTTTTCAACCTCCTTTTCAAAATGCTCCTTCTTTCCAAAAACCTAATCAAAATTCTTTCTCGACTCCAAATCAAGGTCCCTTTCCAAACCCTACTCAAAATCCCGGTCCTTATCCGACTCAACTTTCTTATTCAAATCAAGCACCCGCCCACCCACCCGGCTTTAATGAGTCGGATAAGAGACTTAATTCTTTGGAAAAGACTCTTGATGCGCTTTTGAAATCAATGACTAATTTGGCTCAATCTCAACAGACCTTCATGCAAACCATGACTCAAGATAGGCAAATTTTGAATGCTAGTACTCAAGCCTTATCTAAGTTAGAGGTTCAAGTAAGTCAATTACCCAACGCCATGTGTGAGCGAGAGAAGAATAAGTTCCCGAGTCAACCAGAGGTCAACCCTAAATTCCCTCTCAACCAAAGACCTCACGAAAATGTTAATGCTATCATCTCTCTTAGGTCGGGAAACCAAGTTAATAATCAAGTAGGTGTCGAGTCTTCCAAGGAAGAAGAAGAAGAGTCAAATGTTGAACCGAACCCTACACTTGATCATTCAAACCTTACTCCAACTTCCGAACCTCTCGATTCATCTATTCTCACACATTCACCACTCGAACCTTCATCATCGAAATCCACTCCCGAGTCATTAAATTCTTCTCTTAAATCATCCTCAACACCTAACAAATCTTCGAATATCGTTCCACTTTCCACTTCTCTTCCCGATGTGTCTAACGAACGAGTCTTTAAGCCTAAAGCTCCTTATCCTCAACGACTCATCCCTCGCAAACAATCACCTCAAGTAGAGAAGATTATGGAAGTTTTCAAACAAGTCGAGATTAACATTCCTCTTTTAGATGCCATTCAACAAATTCCTTCGTATGCCAAGTGTCTAAAAGATTTATGTACTCACAAGCGATCCACCCACGTTCCTAAGAAAGCCTTTTTGACATCTCATGTTAGTTCAATTCTTTCGAACCAAATTCCAGTGAAATATAAGGACCCCGGTTGTCCTACTATTTCATGTGTCATAGGCAATACTTTCGTAGATAAAGCTTTACTCGATTTAGGTGCTAGTGTCAATCTCCTTCCATTTTCTGTCTACCAAGCCCTAAGGTTAGGTGAGCTGAAGCAAACGAATATGACCCTTCAATTAGCCGATCGTTCTGTCAAAATGCCTAAGGGAATAATTGAGGATGTGCTAATTAAGGTTGGTGAATTCATCTTTCCGGTTGACTTTGTTGTCCTCGAGACCCAACCCGTCACGAATTCTAAGAACCAAATCCCGATTATTCTAGGACGACCTTTTCTTGCTACATCCAATGCCTTGATTAATTGTAGGGATGGTTCGATGAAACTCACCTTTGGTAATATGACAATTAACCTTAACATATTTAATGTCGGAAAAGAACCCAACGAGTTTTACGAGCAACCAATAGCGGTTAATCTTGTTGATGACATTGTTAATTGGTCTAACCTTTCGGATAGTGAGATTGAGTCTCTTCTCAATGAGGATTTCAAAGTCAATCATGAGTCTAACCGAGAGTATGTTGATTCGTTAAGAGATATGACCTCGGAGGAGATGTTGAGGGAGTTGGATGCCATTTGTTCCTCGTGGGAGACCAAACCCGAGGATGCTATTGTTGAACCCATTGTCAAAACTTCAGTTGGTGAACCACCTACATTCGGTGAGTTCTTAGGGGATTTGTTAGAAATTCGTTCCAAGTATGAGTTTCCACCCGAGGTTGTTAGTAGTGAGCCCGTTCTTAACACTTCCGTTCTTACGAGTTCCGTGGGTACACCACCTGCAATTGCCTTAACTCTTTATCATCCCGAATTTGATCAACAGCCGTTATGGAAAGAGGAACCCTTGTCTCATGTTATTCCTAGTGATTCTAACCCTAACCAGACTTTCATTATCTCTAATTTGCTTAAACGAAATAAAGAAGCCTTAAGTTGGTTTAGGGAGAACATTAGTGACAATTGCTCTTTAGGGTTGAATGATTCAATGTTAATTGAGAAAATCTGTGCTAATAAAAATTTTCACAAATTTCTTGTTATTTTCTCAAAATTGCACCCGAATTTTCCTACCGGCATCGGCTAATTCGTTTTTATTCCTTTACATCCCTCGTGAAATTCAGGTATGGGGGCGGAGTGTGTGCGTGTGTGTGTTGTTTTCTTTCGTAATTTTTAGAAACTTTCAGTCTCCGTCATCCCTTATCAGGTATTTTCCTCAACTTTCTCATTTACTCATTTCTCTTGCATTTGCATACATTGAGGACAATGCATGATTTAGGTATGGGGGGGTTTTTAGTGTGTAAATATAAAAATTGAAAAAATCCAAAAAAATTAAAAAATCAAAAAGAGTTCTTTTCGTATTCTAGTCTTGTTAATTGATTGCTAGTTGCTTGATGCACCCTTGCATGCTATGATAATCTTATGATCCATTAGCTTTTGTTTGAGAAGTGATTTGCTAAAGTTCTTGTTCACACACTTACACTAGCAAGGTGAAGCTAGTAGACTTAATTGAATTGTGCATGAAATTAGAAGGGCATGATTAGGTGTAAGATGATTTGGTCTTCATGCTTTGAGTACAAGTAGGTGCATTGAGGATACCATTTCTTGAGATTGATTATGTTTTACCACATCAAGTGAGTTTTGAGCCTATATGCACATCTTTTGCATTTATATTCGTTTGCTTGAGTGTCCACTTGTCATTTGCATCGCTAGCACTTGTTTGAGTTCCTTCTTGAAACGCATGACATTGATTGATGATAAAATGATAAAGGCATTTAGGAATAACCTATATTTCCAAAAATATCCACACCATGCTTATGTGATCAATTAGTTAACCCTTTGAGCTTAATCTTATTCTTTCGGTGACACACCACATTACTCGCCTAAGACCTTTTTCTTGTTTAGCCTTACGTATTTTTGATCCCATTTTGTCAAAAGCTAGTAGGAACTTAAGGGAGCAATAAGGTGTGTGAAATAGGGTTTACTTTTGTTCATAACTTTTGAGGAAATATTTGTTGTTACCTTGATAGTCGATTTTCAAAATTAAATCTAAGTGAGGATTATTGTTACATTTATCTTAGCTCTCAAAAAAAAAAATATAAAGAAAAAAAATGAAAAAAAAGGAAAAGAAAAAGAAAAAAAGAATATATATACATGAGAGCATATTTATGTTTTTTGTAATCCTCCTTCATTACGACTATTCAAGGCTTTTTGTTGAAAATAAAAATAAATTGTGTGGGGAGGAAGTTTGGTGTTGTGCATGATATTCATGGTTACTACTAGCTTTTGACACTTCACCTTGCTTTGGCCTTTCTTGACATACCTTGTCCCTAGCCCCATTACAACCCTAATAAAGACCTTTTGATTGTCATTATTAATGTATGTTGTGATTTAAGTTGGGATGATACCAAGTGTCAAGCATGCATTTGATTTTGTTGGAATTGAGTGATACACTTACCCTTGTTCTTGAGTGAATATTCTTTTGTGAGTGAAAGGTGAGGTATTGCTTATTTGTTTTTTGCATAAGAGATCTCAAGTTTTGACTCTGATGTGTGCTCTTGTAGACTTAGCATGGTTACCAATAATTTTTGCACTTGACATGAACTGATAATCACTCTTGCATGGTTCTTTGAGTAGACTATGTGAATCCTTGCATTTTCCACACCAAGACTTTGCAACTTCATTTTGATTCTTAAGTTGATGTATCATGAGAGGACATGTATGTGTGGTGTGCATTGCCATGTGATCTTTTATACAAGCTAGATGGATTTTGTGGGTACATTCACTATAGGCCCTCACGAGACCTCACTCGTCCACTAGGGCTGCCAAGGGGTTTAAAGGGCTTGTTGCATATGCCAAATGCAACCGTCACACCTACGAAAAGGAGTATAGGACTTTGCATCTAGATTTTCATTTTGTTTTTATTTTCCTCGAGGACGAGCAAAAGATAGGTATGGGGGCATTTGATAAGTGCATATTTTTGCATATTTTATCTACCTATTTATTGTTTGAACTCATGTTTTAATATTTTATTTTGTTGTATTTCAGGAAAATCGTAAATAAATAAAGAAATGACAAAATAAATAAATAAAGTGCAAGCAAGGGAAAAAGGAGGAAGAAAAAGGACCAAAAATGAAAGAAGGAAAAGAATTAGGAGCTTGGAGTAAAAGGAATATTTCAAGACAAGTGGAAGGTGGAGATCATCCCAACACATTAGCAAAGTGTATGGCCAAGATCAACTCTTCAAAGCTTAAGGGGGAAGGAAACAAATAGATGGCTAGGATTTCACCACCACACAACCCAAATGTATGGTGGGGATTTACCCAACACCCCCATTAACCCTAATTTCTATCCTATAAATACCCCCTCACCCCCCTTGTATTTAAAAACTTAGATTTTAGGGTAGTTTTAATTTCTTGTATTTTCTTTAGTTTCAAATTTTGTAAACACTCCTATTATAATTAATGCAATTTTTGTTTTCTTTACTTCTTGTCTTGCTCTCTCGTTTATTTTAATTTCCTTTCGTTATTTTCGTAAATCCCGTTGCTAACCACTTGGGGTTGAAAATAACGAAATTTAATTTCATGTTCTTAATTGCTAATTTTAATTATGCCCCTTTAAATCTCAATTTTATTGTGGGCCATTAATTTTAAAATCATCGTCTTAGTTTTAATTTTCGTAGTTAATTTTTTTGTCTCATTTTTAACTTTTCAAAAAAAAAATTAAAAATTAAAAAAAATTAGTTTAATTAATTCTCAGTTTTTTTTTGTTGTTTGCATGTTGTTTTTAGTTTTTAATTCGAGGCCTTAGATTTTATTTGCAACCTACCCTGTTCCTTTTTCAAACCCAACTTATATCTCTATTTTCGATCAAAACCACAAAGATAGATAACAAAGCCTGTACACTGTTTTCTTAGCTTATTCTCGGTATTCTTCGTTTTGGTTTTCTTTGTTTTCATCCAATTTAACGAACCCAGCATCTCTCTCTCTCTCTCTCTCTCTCTCTCTCTCTCTCTCTCTCTCTCTCTCTTTCCCTCCTCCTTCTCCCCTACTCATGTTCGAATCAAAACCCACACACATCCCCCATTTTGTTCTTCTTTTCGCGTTGTTCACTTTCATTTAGGTTGTAGTTTTTGTGTTTAGCTTTTGAAGTTTGAATCCGAATGCTTGTTGTTGTTGATGTTGATTTGACCCGATTGCTTCCTGAGTGGTGATCTACAATTGCGAGTTTAATTGTTAAATGTCTGAGTTGTGTTTCCTGAGTTGTATTCACTAAGTTCGACTGGGTAATTTAATTTGGTGATTTTGGGTTTTATTGTGTTTTCTGAATGTCTTCTGTGAATTTCGTAATGGGTGATTGACTGGGTTTAGTTGAATTTGTTTGATGATTTTACGAAGTTCTATCAATGTGTTTCTGGAGTCGATGGGCGAAATGCTGAGTTACGGTTTGGTGGTGTCGTTTTAGTTCATGTTTTGCAAGTTAAGTAACTAAGTTTGCAGACCGTGAACTTAGTCGATTTTGTTTTTTTTCTTTTTTTCTCCTGACTACGAGTTTTGTAATGGTTGAACTGCGTTTTTATTTTATGAGTTAAATAGGTTGATCGTTCATGTTTTATGCTTTCGAATCGAGGTTGCTATTTATTGAATCCGTGTTAATTGTCTGATTGAGTTCGACTCGACTGAGTTGAGTTAATTTGCTGGTTTTACTGTTTGTTTCGAGATGTCCATGCTGCTGAGTTGCATTGTCCTTTGTTTTTTTTTCCCTGGTTGGCTGAGTTCGTAGTTAGTTGTATTTTTAGTAGTGAGTTTAGTCCAACCTTTGTGAGTTTCCTGTGAGTCAAGTTCTGGTGGTTAAGATTCGAGTGGTTCTGTATATTGTTTGGAATTGATAGATTTTTTTTAAAATAAAAAAATGGAGCTTTAAAATAAAATCTAGTTTTAATTCAAATTTAGAACCTTTAGAATAATTGTTCATTTTACTTTTAATTAATTAGTTTAGAATTAGAATAAAATTAAATTTTCTTTTAAAATTAGGTTAAATTTTCTTTTCGGAAATAATTAGTATAAAATCCAATCAAATTTCCAAACCCAATTTGTTCTAATTCGATTAAATTAAATCTTAAGGTCTGCGAAAATAAATAGTCCCTGAGGAACGAATCATAAATTTTACAACGAAACGAATTGTGCGCTTGCGATTCAAATTTAATTATTTCTTAGCACAACACAAAGACAGAAGGATGAATCAGAATAAGGTATTACTGTTCTAAATCAAGTCTTGTACATATCATAAGAAAAAATTATATGTAATCATTTTAATTTTCTTTGTGCATGATGTGGCAGAACCTGGTATTCCCAGAGTCTGGAACCTCAATGATCTTAGTCTACATAGAACATATTAGACAAAATCAATTTAAAAGTTAATAATACGTTCTGTGAATTATTGCCCTGAGTAATTAATTAGAATAATATTTGTCACCTAGATGAATTCTGAATTTTTATTTTAATTTCAAGTTTTTTGAATTCAAGAGGACAACCAATACAGATTTGTCAAGATTTGTCAAGGACAAAATTGCACTGCACAGATTCCGTGAAACAGGTGAGAAAGCAAAGATTGAACTCTTATCGACCTCAGAGATTGAACTCTAGTGCAAAATATTAGTTTGAAAGTAACTGACACATTCTATAGCATAAACACGCACATGTATCAGCCAACATAGATTTTCCCAAGGACAAATTTGCACTACACAGACTCCGTGAATAGGTGAGAAAACAAAGATTGAACTCTGATCGACCTCAGAGATTGAACTCCAGTGCAAAATATTAGTATGAAAGTAATTGACACATTCTATAGCATAAACAGGTACATGTATCTTAGACATATTCACTTTCCTAAAGTACACGTCTACACCAGAACAACATAAATTTGGTTTCTGTATAGATATTTCGGCGAGGAAGAATACCTACCAGCATTTCCAGATTGTAAAAACTATCCAACAATTGTAGGCTTTTAGAGAAACACATACCAACAATTGTACTACGCTGCACTGCTTCCTTGATTTCCATGAATATAAAACTATAAAGTAGACAAGTAGGAAATTAATAGAAGAATGAGATCAAATTCAGAGCTAACACTGAACATGATTTGCAAAAATCAGGATAAAAAATAAAGCATAGGAAAAAACTCTAGAAATTGGCCAAACCTTGCAATAAATAGCAAAAGACACCTTTAAAAGATAATATTAAATATGTAGGAAAAATCAAATCAGCCTAAGAAAAAGCCAATTAGTATGAAGAAAACCATTTTTTTTCTTTATAATTTTAAGGAATTAATAAGAAGAACCGCTACCTTTCCATTATTCTTTATATTATCATTAATTTTGTCCCGTCTAGCCTTAAATTCACTTTTCCACTAAACCATCTCTATAAATTTCCATTATTTTTCCCATTCTTCACATTATTTAAGTATTTTACGTTCTTTTAATTTCCTTAACATTCGTCTTTATCGTCTATCATTGCATCATTAATCATTAATGTTGATATGGTTCTTCAGACTTGATGATTCAGGGTTTATGAAAAAAAGTGTACCTAGCACCAGGGAAAACATCTATTAAACATCTATTGGTTCAGCACCTGGCCATCAAATTGACAAATCTACTCTAAACTAAACAAAGAATACTGGTAAAAAAGTAGCCAACACACGTCTAAAGAAGACACACATATATATCGCTTAGACATCCGATTCACTTATATCTACACCTGGTGCCTCAGGTTCCAATATGAAATACCCCTGCCCCTGGGGTCCATCACCTGATTTTGTGCCGCCTCCACTACCACCTCTAGTAGCAAAGGACCGAGGCCTATGCCACCTAGTGGAAATCCTAAAAGATTATCATATTACCATTACAACTTGGAAAAATAGAAAAGCAATCTCAAAGCATTTGTCAAACTACCCAGCAAACCCAATATAATACCCAACAACTAAGCTTGACAACCCAGAAATCATAATTAACACAAAAATGCTTCTAACATCACATGTTAGTTGTTTTTGGTTCAAATACATTCTGCAAAGCCAATTCAGGCCAGTTAAGACCAGTTCCAAAAACACATCCTCCACTTCGCATGAGATCTTACCCAGAGGAGTATTGAGTATTGATCTGATCCTCCATCCTAGCCCTTTTTAAACTTTCCATAGTAATATAAAAAAATTTTAACTCCATATCATACAATGTAACCTATTAGGCCAACATTTGCAAAAATACTTGTATTATCAACAACTTTGGATAGTCTGCAGTGGACCTTCAACCTCTTCTCAAAAGTATTTTTGATTAGTAAGATGTTCACATAATTTTAACAACTAACATAGTTAATGAAAAATTGAGAGACTTCAGCCTATCTGTCATATCGTTGTATCTCTGTAAGCAAACAATTCACTATCTATACTGACTCTTTTAGGCATATTATGTGAATCGGATAATTCATTACTAAAATTTAATAAAGTTATATACTATTTATGCAACAAAAAATTTGTCAACTTACACATATTGATAAAGCATGCTTTGAGATCATCTTACTTGCAGTTGTATACAATCCATCTTGCGCATGAAATCAATACCGCACATGATATAAGTAATCTTTCACACAATATATCAAATAAACTAAATGTAAGTTACCAAGTACTCATTAACAATAGAAAGTTCGAGAATAGTTTAGCTTCTAAATAAATATATTAAAAATACATTTTGTTAGGAAAGTTTTTACCTGAATTTCTTGCATCAATCTGAGGTCTCACATCTAAAAATCAATTTTTTTGCTTCTATTCCTTAAAATATCTTTTATAGTACCAGAATTTCATAATAAAGTGCATGCCCTCTTTCTATAGGTGGCACCAAAGTCCTTATCATATAAAAAAAATTATTAAAGCCACAGACATTGCAATACATCTAATTTTCTTACACTCTAATTAATCACAACTATATAAAACTAAGTTGAAATTAAAACCTAAGTCCATCTAGCATCAGAATAGAAAACTAAGTTTGTCTGGCATTTGAATAGAAAATGGATACTGATTGTAGTCCTATACTTCACATGCTAGGTCACTACAGGATCACAAATATTTGTAAATATTTGTAATATGATAATGAATCTTATATGCACTATGTTTGTTGTAGCACTGACTTTACCTTTTAAGTCATTGGATTGCTAGCAAACTATGTGTAAGATGCATTATCAGGTATCAGTATCTGCAATTTGCAAGTACTCAACAAATTGAATTAATTAAACATTTGTGACTTAAAAGGTAAGAACAGTGCAACAACTCTCAAACTTCTAAGAGATAAAAAATGATCACCATAGTTAGTACAACATACCAAAAATGGCTACAGATTGTCGTGCATTAAGTGGGCGGCGATGTAAAGATGCTTTAATAATATCATCACATAACAAAATTTTTTATAAAAATTGCATAGCGATGAATATCACAATAGAAGTTTAGAGCATAGCAATCAGTGGGCGGCGATGTAAAGATGCTTTGCAACTTGAATATCAATGCATAATTAAAGGCTAAAAAACTAAGACAAAAGGTGATGTTGCAGGCATAATAGAATTACACTACAATATTTTTAATAGAGATTTGCCTAAATGTGTCCGTTAGAAAACCAAACACACACTCGCACACTGTAAAACAATTGAAATCTTTTTTCCTAATCACGATAGCAAAATGAAACTGAGGAACATGATTTGATATGTCTATGTTTATAGTATAATAAGAAAAAAGAACTTAAAGAATATACCAATTCCAGTTTATTCTACTTACCACTTTATACTTGTCCTTGTGTTGTAATTAGTACACAACATTAGTTCAGTAAACTTTATAATTAGAACTTTGTCTAGAACTTCAATTTCCCATTTTATTTCCCTCCCATACTTTAAAAAAAGGTGGTTACATTATCTATGATTTGTACAACAGTTAGCACAAAAAACTTAATTATACAACTTTATTATATAAAATACATGCAACAATGTGGAAAGTAAAAGCATATAGACTTAAACAGAGGACACTTTCCAATCTCTATTGTCATCTGCTCCGTAAATTAATAGCATATACATTTAAAAGAAATGTACTTTCCACACTTTATTGTCATCAATTAATTTTCTGATCTACTCATCTCCATTGAAATAATTTCATGAAACATAGATTTTTAAGAATAATATAGTCATGACTTGATGAGAAACCTATGGTAGATCTATAGTGAGTTTTATATAATATATATATAGAGTAAGGTGATTTGTTATGTACATACGCACAAATTCTCTTTGCATATCTATACAAACATACAAAACTTTAAGGGTCCGATGATATACCTCGTGTGCTTGGAATCATCGAAAAAATCCAGAACTTGATAATCAGATTCATCTTCTATCAACCAAAACCCGAAAATCGTACCTCGAATGTACTGTTTTCAATTACTTAAAAAACCAGGAATTGAATATGCTCGTTAGAAAATAGGATGTCAACTTGCTCATTAAAATGTTATTTAACCTTGTAAGAATGTTTTGACTGCAAACATCCTGAACTGTATTTCCTATATTCTAAAAATAGGAGAATTCAATTGTTGCTATATTCAAAAATTATATCAGAACATGGATGCATAAGTCGATAAAAACATATGTTTGATATTATTGATCTAATGATAAGTTTTAAATTAAATTGCTGGTAGGAAAGAGGCCTGGAGTATTGCTTTAAGGCCCTTTAAGTAGACTTGTCGACCACATTAAGTTGAAATACATTTGTATGGTACATGAGACTCAAGAACCAGTGACCTAAGCATGTTAAAATGAATAAACTCCTAATATTAACTTTGCACTAATTTTGTGCCTTTTTTCCACATAATATTTTGCATAAGTATTACAATTATTTTTTGTTTAAAAAGAAGGTAAAATTGCAAACTCTTTTTTTCCTAAATCAAATTTTAACAAATTGTATGAATACAACATAAAAAATATTGAAACAAAGAGCAACGTGATAAGCATGTTTGAGTTTAACAAAAAAACCTCTTACATCAGGCAGTTGCATGGATATTTTCTAAAATTCTGGTTTACCAGGAAGAAAGTCTGTTTCCACTTTCCTTTTCTCCCATTATCATAGCACTTCTAAAATGATCTTAGCTCTCTTGAACTCTTCCTTCTACAAAAATTGAAAACATGCACGCCTCAAAAATACCATTGATTCTGGTTTACCAGGAAGGAAGTCTGTTTCCACTTTCCTTTTCTCCCGTTATCAGCACTTCTAAAATGGCTCGAATAATATTTCTAAATGAAGATTAATATTTGAATTAAATCAATAAAAGCAGATAAATGTTTTAAAGTACAATAAATTATTTTATATTATATAGTGAAACATTACTCGACGTCGCCTCATGGCGTTGTCTCGTATTCTATTTTATAGATAATTATTATATTCATCAGAGAAAAGTTTAAATTAAACTAAATTTTTCAAAAAATAAGTCTAAGAAAACAGATATAAATATGCGGAGAAAAAGAGATAAGACACTAAAAGGAGAGGAGTAAAAAGAAAAACCAGGGATTTAATTGTGAAATTCTATTTTAGATTTTGTTGTATTATTTTCAACCTCGTATTCTTTAGCTATTTTCTTCCCGACTTTTAACTTTAATTCACCAGTTAGTAATTAACAGAGAGCTTGTCAAAAATTCGAGAAAAAAGGGGAAAAAATTCACATATTCAACACTGGAGTTTGACCCTGAAAACATTTAAATGAAATAATCCAAGAACCACCACAATAATCATGCATGTTAAGAGCTGAGGGTAAAAATGTAAAAATATCAAAGCATGTTACTATCGCTGATACATATTTTACAGAAAACATGCATTATGCCCAAATCATCTAAAGCATCCTCATGCTTAATATAATCATATTATTACTATAACAAAGTACGGTATGATATTCAATTCGTTAATTTTAGCATAATTTTCACTTTAAATAGAAGAGAGGAATTTATGGTCAAACTTCACTATTTTACCATCTTAACACAAAGTAGCTCGTCAAATACACATAGTATAAATAATAGAAAAAAGTGTAACATTCAAGTCGTATCAGTATATAAACAAAAAGCTCATTTAATAATCTTTTTTGTAACAAAACGAAATTGTATAATAAAGTACCAGATATGTTTAAAGCGCGTTGTTCATGCCACACAAATTAAATATCTGGAATCGCAAGCCTAGAAATGATGAAAAAATGTAAGTTATCATCATGCCCTCTATAAAAAATGACAAAGATCCATATTGAAATCGAAAAAATTGAAACATGATAAAGAAAACATAGCATTACATGTTTATAAAGTTGGCATTATAGACTAACTGGTAGTTGGGCAGAATCATTTTCAGATAGTGTTGAGAACTTTTTTCGAGGGTCAAATCAAATCGGTTTCGGCTAATTTTTTGATATGTTCTAGTACAAAGAATCCAATATTTCTGGTAATAATTTAAAAAAATTCTGAACTTCTTAAGGTCAGATTTTCATTATTTTTCAGCAGCTCACATATCATATGACATACATCTTTCCTGAGTTTGAGTAATTGTTTCAAGGCTTAAACTAACTTGGTTTTAGCTAAAATTTGGATATTTTAAAATTTTCTGAGTTCCATAAGGTTGAGTATTCATTAGTTTGCTTCGGCACTTGTTGATCTTAGAAATTGTATGACCTCAGAAGTCTACGTCTGACTGCAAGCTTTGCTTTCAATTTCCCTAAATTATACTAAATTTTTCAAAATGATTGTTCACAGTAGAGAAGTTACTTCCTACTGTGAGGAAATAAAAGAAGAGCAGTGAGGAATTTGAAAAGCATATTTACCTTTTGAGATTTTATGGACCAAAGGAATAATATTCCGCTATAAACATTATTAACCTTTGTTCCACAAACAGTTATAGTATATTGTATATGTGTTGATATAGTATTGTACATCAATGTGACTATTATAGCACATTAGCACTACATTTTATCAATCAGAGATGTTTTTTCGTTCATGTGTACTATTATCTTCTTTTTGGTTACATATATGCAGTAATGACTCGGGAAAACTGACATTTAAATTGGCCCTTAGTGTAAGAAATAATAATATAATTTAGATTTATTTAGAAGTTAACGTATTGAAGTGAAATTTTATATCTACCAAGGGCCAAAATATATGAAGTGAAATATATTATTAAATTTTACACTAATATTTTTTTTTAATTTTATATCTATGAAGTGAAATATAAATTATTAAATATATAAAGAATATATAAAATAAAGAAATGAGCTTCATAGTGATAAAAAAATGTGAGCATTTTCCGGCAATTATTGATCTGGAGGCAATATATATTAAACATATTATCCAAAGAAAACACCATATAATGTTGATTAAATGCATGAACCGCATGGCAACTTTTAAGTTGCATCAATGATCAAGAAATCTTAACATTTATTAAGAAATGGAAATAGAATAAGGAGATTTGAGAAGAATAGCTGAATCTCATGTATAGAATTGTTGCACCATACCTGGTTAAAGTTAAGAATGCAAAATTGGTATGTGACCCCGGAAAGCTACATTCTAGTGTAATCCATACAGCAAAACCAGTCTGATAGAAAAAAATAGCAAGAGTAGCAAAACAGTGTAAGATTTACAAAAGGGAAGCAAACATCCGAAATTGCAGTGGATGTGTAATTTAGCATCATCCGATATTTAAATAAGCCATATTCAAAAGAAAGCGAGAATGAAGAGGTGACAGAGAAACATTTTTTCTGATTCTAAACTTTATAAAACCCGAGACGTGGATAAATTGATTAAAAGTACAAAGAAAATAAAAATAAAATTTAAAATTATTCACAAGACCCTAATCAAACCTAGTGTACACCTGTTATTGCCTTCTTACAATGAACTTGAAATTGTCTTCATGAAACTAACATACAATCTACAAAAAAACAAATAACATAGTAAAATATGTGTACAGAAGATACTACAAAACTTATATCTTTAACTATAATTATAGTACGTGTTAAAATATGCATGACTTTCATTTAGGCATTACAACAAACACTTAGTGGTGTTACTATATTAAAAGGGTCTGAACTATGATAAATTGTACAATCATTCTCAAATTGCAAATACTCAAAACCTAAATCATCAAAAGATCGATTAAAATTCAGTATAGCCAGTCTAAGGAAAAAAATTTAAGCAATACAAATTTTGAGGAAAATGGAATTAAATTAAGTACAAAAGAACATTAATTCAAATGTCACAAGGATGAATATGATACCTTAATAGAAAAATTATGTATTCATCAACTCTCGATATCAAACCTGATTTGTCCATTTTGCTGGCCTTTAATCGATCAACAAACACGAAAAAATTGAAGTTTTAAAATGATGTATATGAGATATGTCTTCTCAGTAGTTTTCAAAGATGCGTTCACGAATTTAAATTCAAAAATAACAAATTAGGAGAAAACATAGATATCAACATACCTGATTTATCCATATTGGATTTCTTTAATCGAGGGTTTACAACGATGTACAGGAATTAACAATGAGGATTTCATACGATGACATTGGAGACAGTAATTGACAAAGATATCTCCACAAAAAAAAAGAATTCGAAATCAAAACAAATATGATAGCAGAATAAATGATTATAGGAAGAGAAAGAAAGAAGTTACCATAACAATATTTTGAAAACTAACGTAGTTTAAGTTAGATTGATATGGATATAACCCATTACTATATGGGTGATCCATTTTGTGGAAAAAAAGAGTTGAAATTAGATGGATATAACCCATTTTGTTTTGGATGACCCGGTTGAATGTTAAATGACCAAAAAGTCTGTGAAGATATATTGGATGATTAAAAAGTGGAAGGATAGATTTAGTAATTTTGGAATGCTAATGCTAGCACTTATTTAGAATATATTGATATTGATTTTCATAAATAAAAAAAAACCAATTCATACTCGATGATTTAAATTTGAAAATAAGATGTGTTTCAGACTCAGAGAGGTAAAAATCATCAATTTTGTACACAAATTGGTTATAAATATATTATATAGTGAGTGAATGAGAGAATTTTGTAAGACTTTTGATTAAATAATTAGGTTACATACTATGTTAATTTAGTGTTCACTACACCAAATATGGCCTATTGCAACACCAATATATATTTGTGTTACAAAAAGTGTTACAATAGACACAAAACTTGGTAGTCTATTGCAATATGTTTAAAAATGTTGCAATAAATACGAAAAGTGTTTCAAGCAAAATGATCATTTTGAAATATAACAATTCCAATACTTTAGCAAAAGCGTTACAATACACGATCCAATATTGCAACACTTTGATCAACTTGACCGAAATTATAAGCGGGAATTCCAATTTTTTCATTGGCGGGCTTTGCCAAAATATTTGGTGCCAAAAATTTTATTACACAAAAATTATGTTTTATTACACTAAAACACATCTCTCAAATCTCACTCTCTCTCACAGACCTCACTCTCTCAGATCTCACTCATCTCTCTCGACCTCACCTCTCTCGACCATCTCTCCCTCTCTCATCTCTCTCACTCATCTCTCTCACTAATGTCTCACACCTCTCTCAAATCCCTAATTCAAACCGCAAAACCCCAAAACCCCAAATCGATTAGATCGAGAAAAGTTGGAGTGAAGATTCAATTGGAGCTTTAATTAAAGGTAAATTACCCAAATTTTTTCGATTATGTTAGATTATAATTCTTTTTGTCGGTCTGGTTAAAAGCATTACCATCAAGGATCTTAAGTACTCTGTGAATGCTGAATAGTGAGGACTTAATTGTATATGTAGGTTTTGGGACCTCAACTGGAGTGAAGCTGGAATCCAAAAGACCAGGGGCAAATTTGATACGTATGTCCCCTGCAAAAATAATCGTAGTATCTCTTATTGTTCTTTTCCATATCAATCGGTCTCTATTTTGTCTTGTCTCCGGCTATTTTGAAACTCTTTGGCCTTGTATTTGATTTGGGTTTAATTTGGGGTTTCAATTCTGTAGGTGCTTCAAACTTTGAATTCGTGTTGTTCACATCCAAACATTGGAGTTTAGCATCTCTCTTCATGGTATTCAAGATATGCTTAGAGTCTTTTGGTGAACATATTTTTGGTTATATATGGGTTCTGAATGTATTTTATATTGCATTTAATCTATTCTAGAAAAATGTTGGAGCTAATAATCGACCGTCGAGTCTCTGAAATGAGATGTTAATTTTTTATGTTCAATGATATTTGATAGCAAGTATTAACCTATGGAGATAATATGGTATTTAGTTCCTGTACTGAGCAATTAACTATTAATGTAATTCATGTGGTCTAAATGCATTAGCAAAACCTTAATCCTTCAATACTAAGTTGCTGCATGGTTTTCAAATCAGGGTGTTCCTAATTAGCATAACAACATTTTGATACAGTTATGACTTTTTGCAAAAATATAAGTTTAGTTAATCAAGTAGCGTGTGCACATTTTAAGGTATAGAAATACAGATTTCTCAGTCCTACACCCGAAAATTTGTTATGCTTGTGATCCTAATTAGGATAACAATTTTTCTAGTCTATGAATGAAAAATTTGTATCCTCTACCCTAAAATGGGCACTCGCTACTTAAAACTGAGCTTCTATTATTTTAAGAAACTGTATCAAATTTTAATGTTAAAACTCGTGGTTCTTGAATTATGTTCAGGCAGTAGGTCATGGGATTCCAAGTTCATTCCTTGATTAGATAAGAAAGGTCGCAAAGGAGTTCTTTAAACAGCCAGTGGCAGAAAAGAAAAAGATATCCAAAATTGTTACAGAATTTGAAGGATATGGGGCTGATCCTGTCCCTGAAGAAGGTCAACCTCTTGACTGGTCGGACCATCTGGTTCTTGAGGTATGCCCCCAAGATAAGAGGAATTATAACTTGTGGCCACGGAAGCCAGAATCATTCAGGTGCCTTTACTTATACCACCAAGTTCAAAGGTAGAAAATATATTATAGTTTATCTCCTTAACATTCTTCATTTGTTGAACAGAGATATTCTAGAAGAATACCCCAAGAAAATAAATATGTTAACAGAAGTTACATCCAAAGTCCTTGTAAAGGCACTAAATCTTGATCAGAACTATTTTATGGACGAGTTAGGTGATCAGGCAATACAAACTGCAAGGTTCAATCACTATTCTTGTTGTTAGAGGCCTGATCTTGTTCTCGGCCTAAAACCACACACAGATGTAACAGCTTTCACCATGATTTTACAAGATAAATCAAGTCTTCAAGTTCGTAAAGATGACAAATGGTTTACACTTCCTAAACATCCTGATGCCCTTGTATTCCTCTTAGGGGATCACATGGAGGTAATGTTTAAAAAAAAGGAGAAAGTTCTTATCTTTTGTAATGCATTTTAAAAGACTCATCTTTAAGATTTTGTTCTTGTACTGACAGATAATGACGAATGGAATATTCAAGAGTGTGATGCATAGAGTACTGAGTGGAATATTCAGTGAGTATCTCTCTAACGTTTATCCCTCCAAGCTTATTTGCACAAGCTGTTTTGTCAAATTTTTTAACAGGGTGAAGCTATCGCTCACAACTTGAGGGCTATGTTTGGTTTGAAAGTGCCTATTGTTTCCATTGTCATGGGAGAAGGTGGGTCTGGTGGTGCCCTGGCTATTGGATAATGTAATAAAATGCTGATGCTCGAAAATGCTGTCTTCTATGTTACGAGGTACTTGGTGATACATGCAATTAATAAATATAATGTTTTTTTGTGGTACAAAAAATTTAGTACTACATTAACAGGATATTCTGGTTTACTTGTAACATTTACCTGGACGAACTGGAATCTGTGTTGATACGCTTTGTTTAATAACCTTTGTGTGATTTTCTCCTGACCCAGAGATGTCTTTTCATCTTTTCAAGCAATTTTGTAAATATCCAAGTCCTTTAATCTGTTTAATTTAGGTATATTTCCCAAAACTAATCTATCTCTCTCTCTCTCTACACCTACAATTTGTATACACCTACAATTCTGTATATCTGATTTCAGCATATGCCGAATAAACATAGTACAAATGTTATTAGTACTACATTCTTTTGCCAGGGTCTACCTAACTAGTACACAACTATCTATATTGATTTGGATTAATTTGATATGTTGCAGATATCACCATGCCAGGGTCTTCTCAGGGTTTGTCAAATTTGATATGTAAAAGTGTAATTTTATTAATGTAAAAGTGTAACAATTGCTAAAACATGTTTTAGTAACATTTTTAATGTCTTTTTTGGTGTTACCTAAGTAGTGTTGCTCTGCTTGATAACGATAGATCGACTGTAAGAACAAATGCATATTTTTGTGGTCATCATATTAGAATACGCCATCTCGAGAACTTGGTAAGTTACTGTTTACTGCATTCTTATCTTACTGCAGGTCTTGTGTCTCTAGAAGTCTACTTCGATAGATGATGAATACTTTTCACATTAATTTTGGCAAGTGAGTAACCGAAGAATATTTTGAACAAGTCTTTGTTTTATATCAAGAGGTTTTATGAACCTCAAGATTTTATTTAAACCTTTGATGGCATATCGAATGATGCATCTGCACAACTTTCTTTTTTGGTACTACGAATTTCTCTTAGTGTTTATGTATTTCTTATGAATAATTAGGCCACTAACTCAAATTGTAAATCTGTCCAGGCAACTTTGGCTCCACCGACCACTGGAAAGATGGTGAAAGGCCTAACAATAGAAAGTGGCCTACGAAGCTAAGGTATATCAGCTATGCTTCTACTTATTAGCATATATAATCCGAATTATCAGCTAAGGTATTTGTCTGCTTTTGCGCTGCTAAATGCAGACCTTTTTCTTTTCATGTTGAACTTGAAATCAGAAGGCCACTAGATTGCTTTAACTAATCTTTTACATTATTTCCCCCTATCCCCACCTTATACACTATTGTGCATACCTGATTCTCAGTCCTACGAATTTCAATTTTCTATTGAGGTATTGAATTTATTGCATTTTAGCATTAAGGCTCTAGGTAATTTACATTCTAATTTTGACTAACGAGATATTATGTGGTGTTGTTCCCTCTGTTAACAGATAGGAAAGCTCACTTTACAAAGTGACATCTACGCATTTGGAGTTGTTTTGTTAGAGCTTCTGACTGGACGGAGAGCCGTGGACTTGAGCCAAGGATCCAGTGAGCAAAATATTGTACTACAGGTAGAGTCAGCCTATGAAATTGGCTATAGATTAAGAGTGGCTTTGTATTTAGCTCAAGCTTTAGAATGTTGCAGCAGTAACGAGCGAGCTCTATACCATGATTTAAACGCTTACAGAGTATTGTTTGATCTGTTTGATCAGGTGGTGGTTTTACATTTGTTCATATTGTTCCTCCAATTTGGTGGTGGCACGATGCTAACCTGCATTTCAATTTGCTGAATTTGCAAGCTTAGCGTTCCTGATGTTTCCAAGGGAAGACAAAGTGTATGGACAATCTGTTAGGAAAATAGTTATAAGTTGTTGTTTTGACATGAAAGGCTAAGTTGAATGTAGAATTGTGGTGTAAGTCGATATGTTTTTCGACTTTAGGTTAAGTACTGGAGTAAGATGATATTGTGATAAAAGCTGATTATGTTTAGGCTTTATTGACATATGTTTTCTGGTTTGGTATATGCTTTTGTGCATGGTATATTAAATTTTCTGATATGTCATTGCAATTTGGAAGAATAAAAAGTGTTGCAAATAAGTGTTGCCAATAAAATCTAAAAAACCAAAAAGTATTGCAAGAGGTACCAAAATGTTGCAGATAATTGTTGCAAAAAAAACCAAAAGTATTGCAAAATGCATCAAAATGTTGCATAAAAATGTTGCAATAAACTCACTTTGTAACATTTTAAGTCAATTAATGTTGCAAAAAAGTGTTGCATTAGTCTGTTGTAACTCATTAAAAATGTTGCTAAAACATGTAAAAGTGTTACAACAAACTACAACAAACTCTTATTGTAATACTTTATAAAGTGTTGCAATAAGTTCAAAAAGTGTTGATATAGAAGGCATTGGCAACGCCGGCAAATGCAACGCCGAGTTTTAGCAAAAGCGTTACATAAACATCTATTGTAACATTTTTGGGGCCTAGTAATACACTTTTTTGACGTTGCAATAGGCCATATTTGGTGTAGTGATTTTTACATTTTTTTCATTTTTGTAAAATTTTTAACATTCAATCTGAGTTGAACCGAGTTTGATCCGAGTTATGCCGAGCCGAGTTACTATCCGTGCAATGTAAAATCAACTCGGAAATGAATCCGAGTCCAAGTACTCGACCCAGTTATCGGTCTGGTCTGCTCAGAGCCAGAGGGATGATGATCACTTTTAAGGATGCTATATATTACAGAGTGTTGCTAGTAACTCGGATCACAGAGTGTTACTAGTGTTACAGAGTGTCATAATTTGTGTTACAGAGGGATGATGATCACGTTTAAGAATGCTATCTGTTACATTAAAATATAATGTAATTTCAAATTTTAAGTTTGGATTAGTAAATGTGTAATATGTTTTAATTTGAAAAGTATATCCCTGGTGTTTAGAATAGGAACAAACAGTCCTGTTTTTTTTTCCTTTATTTTTCTTAGTTGTAAAATGACCTTTTTTTTTTTTACAAATTCTCTTTTTACCTCTAATAATTTTCCTTTGCCCATCCACGACAAGGGTTCAATGAATCGATATTTATTGGGATGGACCGATGGAGATAACGAATGTGTCATCTACAGAAATTTCATATCCGAGTAAAGTTCATCAGCATCTGTATTGCGTACAGAATTGATTATTTAACAACCCAAACTTAAAGTTAGGCGTATAAAAAAAATGAAAAAGCAGGGAGATTTTGGAAATTAGTAGGAAAAATTTATTAAAATATGTCAATTCTATTAAAAATAATTTTATTAATTCATAATTGATATGTTCTAAATTTTCTTCCAGATGAACTTTTCATAATTTTTCGTTTATGTTTTAACATTTATTATAATTTTTCTAACAATAATTTTAATTATATTCAATATAGGGTTTACAAAACTTTAATGTAATTCTCATTTATTTTAGGATTTGTTTCAAAAATACCAAAGTTGCAATTTTTTTTTTCAAAAATACGGTTGCAACATTTGCAACCTGGTTTGCAACCCCATTGCAACATTCGGAACCTCAATTGCAACCGATTTTCATTTGCTTACAGCCTCATTTGCAATTTCAGATAGTATTTTTGAAAACATTTTTAAAAAGTTAGGTATTTTTATAAATATTCCTTTATTTTATTTTGTTTTTAGATATTTTAGATTATTTCATTTATATTTTATTATAATAAATATTTCGTGTAATTTCGTGTTCGTGTACTTTCGTGTTTTGTGTACCAAAAATTAAAATAAAAAAACTCTCTTTTTCGTATCGTTTCGTATCGTGTTCACATGTTACGTATCAAATTGACAAGTCTATTTGTTTTGTATTTAAATATTTAGACAACCATAAT
The DNA here is from genome assembly GCA_036435485.1 of Saposhnikovia divaricata. NCBI lineage: Eukaryota > Viridiplantae > Streptophyta > Magnoliopsida > Apiales > Apiaceae > Saposhnikovia > Saposhnikovia divaricata. The sequence goes on from CM071600.1 coordinate 159,688,283, forward strand.
TTATGAAAAAAGCATTTTTGATGATATGTAATAATTTGTAAAAAAGGTATTTTAGTTTTATTATACTTTTAAAAATTCCCACATAAAAATGTTTGTTTATATATTTGAAGGCTTTAGAGTTTTAAATATAATAATTAATAGCAATGCAAAACATAAAATTTTCTTTTTAATCTTAAATAAAATGTCAACAAGTTATTAGTTAAAAGTACCAATGCAAAGCATCAAATTTTCATTTTTATCTTAATAAAATGTCAACAAGTTATTAGCTAAAATAAAATGTCAACAAGTATTGGATCATAGTATAAAAAAGATGACATATAAATGGATTTATAAGTTGGGTTTTATATATTACTAACTTACAATTGCACGGTTTTTTTCAATATATATATATATATATATATATAAAAGCCTTTACTCCATAAAAAACATCCATATATAAATAACAATAAAGAACACTAGAAAATCAATCTAAGCCATTGAATTAATTATGATCTAGTGGCCCCGCTAGGGGCACCCACAAAATTAAAATACACCCTCACATACTAGATTATTTTTTAAAAAAATTTGGATGAATAGTGCCTACCACGTGGCACTGCCACGTCAGCACCATCACGTTGCATGCTTACGTGGCACTGCCACATCAGCCGATGACCTCCCAGTTGCAGTAACACATGGCATGCCACGTCGGTATCTGCCACGTGGCATGCCACGTCATCATCTGCCACGTGGCACTTTCACGTCATCAACTGGGAGGTCACCTGCTAACGTGGCTGCGCCACATCAGCATGCCACGAGGCAGGCACTGTTCATCCGATTTTTTTTTTAAAAAAAATGGGGTTGGGTTAATGTGTGTGAAGGTGTATTTTAGTTATGTGTGGGTGCATTAAATATGTGGTTTTGAAGTGTTCTTTATTATTGTTGTTGTGGAATAAAAAGTAGGGTATATTTATTGCGTATTGACTGCTAGGGTTAACGGGAGCTTCGAGCTTTAATGGCTGATCAACTGTTTCGTGACTTAACTCGGGTCCTCACAAGATGCCTACGTGTCTTGCAATATATCAAGAATCAAGTCAAAAAATGTAGTTCTTGGTGTGAAGGAGTAGGTCCTTATATAGGTGATGAAAACCCTAGAATTAGGGTAGAGTTAGGAGACTTGATGGACAAGTCACAGCTTAGGCCCAATTCTAGAGCCTTCTAACAGATAAGAAGATAAGTATTAGAGGTATATGCCTTGGAGACCACTCCTGATATGATTTAGTTTCATTGTTGACTCAAATTCGAAGTCTTATTTTTGGCTGATTTTACAGCTACGAAATTAATATCAATTCAAGGGTTTCGGGCCTCATTAATGGGCTTTAACCTTAGACCAACATAGGTTTAATTAATACCGCATTTAATGTATTTCGAGGGTTTATCTTTAGCCCATATCATTTGCCCCCCAACTTCTAGGAAAACTGATCAGGTTTTCATTGAAGTTATAATTGTCTATATTAAGATTCAGGATCATTTTTATCCCTTACCCGGGACTTTTCCTACCCTATTATTGGGATTTTATTTGTACACTAGTGTTTCACATGTACCGTCTTGGTTGTAAAGTGTGGAGCGACCTACACATTTACGACGATTTGCCTTATTCGGGATTTTAACTTGTGCTCGCTTTTAGCAATTTCGGCACTTTTATAGAGCTTTCATGCATTTTTAGCATAAATTATCACTCGAAAATATTTCTATAATTTTTCTCGTACTTTTCTGTACTTTTCCTAATATTTTAGGAATTTTCGTGTACTCGTAGATATTTTTTCTTGTTTATTCCTAATAATTTAGGAATTTTTATATACCCATGGGTATTTTCCTTAATTTTTCCTAATAATTTAGAAATTTTCGGGTACCCACAGGTATTTTTCTTAATTTTTCCTAATAATTTATGAATTTTCGGGTACCCACAGGTATTTTTCTTAATTTTTCCTAATAATTTAGGAATTTTTATATACCCACGGGTATTTTTCTTAATTTTTCCTAATAATTTAGGAATTTTCGGGTACCCACAGGTATTTTTCTTAATTTTTCCTAATAATTTAGGAATTTTCGGGTACCCACAGGTATTTTTCTTAATTTTTCCTAATAATTTAGGAATTTTCGGGTACCCACAGGTATTTTTCTTAATTTTTCATAATAATTTAGGAATTAACTTGTAACCAATGTAAAACTTCAAAGGTCAAATTGTAATTTGACCATTTAGAATTCATTCTCATTCATTTCCGAATGGAATTGTCCTTGGGGCCTACTTTGTTTCATGCTTCACTCGACAAATTCATTCGGCAATTTTTTTTTTTTTAAACTTGTGAATGAAAAAGGCATGGTGGGCCAGGCCTAACTTTCCTTTCTCAATCGACAATTCTACTCGGCCATGTATTCATTCGGCTTTTACAGTTTTTTGTCTCCCACTCGCCGTTTTCATTCGGCTTTTCCTTTTTTTTTAAAAAAAAAATTTCCGATTGAAAATTTAAAGTGGGGCCACCCCATTTTTATCCTCCTGCTCGGCAATTTCATTCGGAATTTTTTTTAACATTTTTCGATTGAAAATTTCAAGTGGGGGTCACCCCATTTTTATCCTCCTGCTCGAAAATTTCATTAGGATTTTCCATTTTTTTTTTGAATTTTCGATTCAAAAATCAGATGGGCCCCAGGCCTTTTTTGCATCTCATTCGAACACCTCCTATCGAATTTTTTTTTTAACAACCCAATTTTCGAATGAAAATTGATAGGTGGGACCAGTCCATTTTTGGTCTTCATTCGATAAGTAGCAATCGAAAATTATTATTTCGAATTTCTATTTTTCGAGCGAGATTTTTGAATGGGGCTCTTGCCCTACTTGGATTTTTTAATTTTTCCTTCCTTTTCGAAAAATTCGAATCGAAAAACATTTCTTATGTATATTTGTACCGGACTAACCCTCTAGGGTTGTATTTATGCATTTTTCTGATTTTTCTTTTACTTAATTATTTTATCATTTGTACTTGGCCTTTCTTGGCTAGCAATTCAAATATGCTTTGATACATAACAAACATAGAACTTGAGTAAAGAAAACCAAATTGCATTAATAAATTCTGAAATGGGTTCAACCCTTACATAATACTCTACTTCTTACTCGGAGTTTGCAAACTCTGATATGGTTTCGTCGACCTTATTTCTACTTTCCTATTAGTTATAAGCTATATCCTACTTAGGATAATCAAACATAATAGACTTTGAGGTTCGATGCATGCCAAGTGCGAGGCACCTCGTTTCCTTCCAAAGTCTCCAACTTGTATGATCCTCGTCCCAGTGTGCCTTTGACCCGATATGGGCCTTCCCAATTTGGAGCCTGCTTCCCCTTCTGTCCAACTCCGGATGCTTCAATCTTTCTAAGTACTAGGTCCCCCTGACGGAAGAACCTTTCTTTCACCCTTAGGTTATAGTAGAAGGAGGCTTTCTTCTGATGTTCAACATTTCTAGCATGAGCTTCATCCCTTACCTCATCTATCAGATCAAGGGCCAGCTTCATTCCTTCTTCATTGGTGTCAGGTTCGAAGGCTTCCACCCGTGGAGATGTATGCATGATTTCTACGGGTACTACAGCCTCAGTTCCATAAGCTAACATGAATGGGGTTGCCCCAGTGGTCACCTTACAGGTGGTGCGGTACGCCCAGAGTATGGGTATCAATTCATCCACCCAGGTGTTCCTAGAGCGTTCTACCCTTTTCTTAAGTCCATCAAGGATGATTCGATTAGCAACCTCAGCTTGCACATTGGCTTGAGGGTGGGCAACCGAGGTAAACCGGAGCTCAATTCCATTATCATCACAGTAGTCCCTAAATTCTTTATTGCTGAATTGTAACCCATTATCCGTAACCAGGATTCATGGTATTCCATACCTACACATGATGTTCTCCCACAGGAACTGCGCGACTTGCTTGGTCGTAATCTTGGCCAACGGTTTGGCTTCAATCCATTTGGTAAAATAATCGATAGCAACTATCAAGAACTTCCTTTGTGCAGTGGCCATGGGAAATGGCCCAAGTATATCCATCCCCCACATAGCAAAAGGAATGGGTGAGCTGATGGATGTCCACATCTCTAGCGGTTGCCTAACCACTGGTGCATGTTTCTGGCACCAGTCACACTTTTTCACGTAATCTTTAGCATCGGCCATCATCTCAGACCAATAGAACCCGAGTCTAACTATCTTGTGAGCTAGGGCCCTGCTCCCCAAGTGCTGTCCGCAAATCCCCTCATGGACCTCCTCAATAGCTGATTTGGCCTCCTCGGGTCTTAAGCACTTTAGATATGGAATCACAAAAGACTTCTTGTATAGTATCCCTTCAATTAGTGCATACCTTAAAGCCCTCACAGACAATTTTCGTGCCTCCATGGCATTAGTCGGGAGCCAACCGGTCTCGAGGTGTGCTTTTATGGGATCTATCCAACATTCCCTGACATCAATAGGCGCGACCAACTTTGAATCGATGGTAGGGGCTCTAAGAACTTGGAAGTACACACTTCCAGAGTAATTCTCTATCTCGGAGGAGGCGAACTTGGATAAGGCATCGGCCTTGATGTTCTCCTCCCTCGGAATGTGCTCTATGTAACACTCATCAAATTGAGTCATTACTGCCTTCACAAGCCTTAAGTACTTGGCCATGGTTTCATCCCTTGCCTCAAACTCTCCATTGACTTGGGCCACAACTAGCCTTGAATCTCCACAAACTTTAAGATTCTTAACCCTTAATACCCCTGCCAGACCAAGTCGGCTATCAAAGCTTCATACTCTGCCTCATTGTTGGTTGTTGGGAAGTCCAACTTCAGGGCGTATTCAATCGCGAATCCATCGGGACTTTGCAGAACAAGACCTGCACCACTTGTTTTTGTTTTTGTTGCCCCATCAAAATAGAGCATCCAGTATTCCTTCTCCTCGAGCACGAGTTCCTTATCCTCCTTATACGGTTCATTGCCTTCTTGAGGTACTATCTCTTGGCCCCCGACTTCTTGGTTGTCGATGGTACATTCAACCACGAAGTCAGCCAATGTCTGGGCTTTGATGGCCGTCCTTGGCTTGAACTTAACATCAAATTCTCCCAACTCAATTGCCCACTTGATGAGCCTACCACTAGCTTTAGGGTTGTGCAAAATATTCCTTAACGGTTGTTCTATAAGGACCTCTATCTTATGTGCCTGAAAATAAGGCCGTAACTTCCTAGAAGCGGTCACCAACGCTAAGGCAAACTTCTCAATGGTGGAGTAATTCAACTCTGCTCCGTGTAAAACCTTACTCACATAGTATATGGGTTTCTGAACCTTGTCTTCTTCCTTCACAAGCACAACACTCACTGCTTGATCTGAAATTGCCAAGTAGAGATAGAGGATTTCTCCCGTACTTGGTTTAGCTAGCAATGGGGCCTCAGCCATATACTTCTTCACTTGCTCAAAGGCCTCTTGGCTTTCCTCTGTCCATTCAAAGTTTTTTACCTTCTTCAGGGTTTTAAAGAATGGCAAACACTTGTCCCCGGATTTGGAGACGAATCTCCCCAATGCAGCAATCCTCCCGGTTAATTTCTGTACGTCCCTTATAGAACGTGGTGGTTCCATGTCCAAGATAGCCTTGATTTTGTTAGGGTTAGCCTCGATTCCCCGTTTTGAGACCATGAGACCCAAGAACTTTCCTGACCCAACACCGAAAGCACATTTGGTTGGGTTCAACATCATCTTATGGTGCCTTAGCACTTCAAATGCCTCACGTAGGTGCTCGATGTGATCTACCTTGTGTAGGCTTTTCACCAACATATCATCCACATAAACTTCCATAGTCTTTCCAATGAGATGGGCAAAAATCTTGTTTACCAACCTCTAATAGGTAGCTCCTGCGTTCTTCAGTCCAAAGGCCATGACCAGGTAACAATACACACCAAAGTCGGTGATGAATGATACCTTAGGGATGTCGTCCTTGTGCATCTTAATTTGGTTGTAGCCACTGAAGCCATCCATGAAACTCAGCATGTCGTGCCCAGCCGTGGCATCTATCAACATATCGATCCTTGGAAAAGGGAAACAGTCCTTTGGGCATGCATCATTCAGATCAGTAAAGTCTATACACATCCTCCACTTTCCATTGGCCTTCTTGACCATTACAGGATTGGCCAACCATTCTGGGAACTGAATTTCCTCAATGAAACCCGCTTCTTGGAGTTTATCAACTTCCTGTTTTATGGCTTCTTGCCTCTCAGGTGCAAAATTTCTCTTCTTTTGTTTCACCGTCTTCCTTTCCGGATCAACATTCAAGTTGTGTGTTATCAGTTGGGGATCTATCCCAGGCATATCGGCTGCTGTCCATGCAAAGACGTCATTATTGTCTTGTAGGAAGGCAATCAGCTTGCTTCTCAAGGGGTCTTTCAGAGATGCTCCGATGTAGTTAACCTTCTCAGGATCTCCCAACTACAAAGGTATGTGAATTAAGTCCTCTGCTGGCTTTTCTCTTCGTTCTTCATCCTCACGGATGTCCATATCCTCAATCGGGAGGACCTGCCCCCCAGTTCCATCAGGCCTCAAAGCGGCCACATAACAACTCCTTGCCATTTTTTGATCTCCTTTTTCTTCTCCCACACCGTTTCTGGTTGGGAACTTAATTTTCAAATGATATGTAGAGGCAACTGCCTTGAATGCATGGAGTCCCGTCCTGCCTAAGATAGCATTATAGGTAGACGTGGCTTTGATGACCAAAAAATTTAACATCTGAGTTGCCTCCCGTGGCTCCTGCCCTATAGTCACGGGTAGCTGAATTGTCCCCTCAACTTTCGATTCTACTCCGTTGAACCCGTATATGGGCATGTTTGACGGAGTCAACTGAGACTCAGTGTATCCCATCTTAAAAAAGGCAACATGGAACAGAATGTCCACCGATGCTCCATTGTCTATTAAGACTCTCTTCACTTGGGAGTTGCCTATCACAGGTGAAATCACCAGTGGATCATCATGGGGGAACTTCACCCCTTCAAGGTCCGAGTCATCGAATCCAATCGAGACCTCCGTTTTTGCACGCTTTGGTGCTTCCCCAACAATGTGCATCACCTCTCGTGCATATGCCTTTCTGGAATTTCTGCTTGACCCGGCCGCTGTCGGGCCACTGAAAATCATGTTTATCACTGGCCCCCGGGGCTGTGGATTACGGTTACGATCTTCATCATTCCTATCATAATCGCATCTCGAGTTTCCTCGATCCCCATCTTTGCAGAATTTATTTAACTTTCCTCTGCGGATCAAGAACTCAATCTCATCTTTCAGTTGCCTACAATCGTCGGTATCGTGCCCCACGTCTTTGTGGAATCGGCAGTATTGGTTCTTATTTCTCTTCTCAGGATCTGTCCTTAGTGGTTTCGGCCATCTTACGTCCCTATCCTTCTCTATGTCCATCAGGATTTGGCTTCTTGGGGCGTTCAACCTTGCATAATCCGTAAACCTTTGTCCTGGACTACCCTTTTTAGGGGCTGAATCAGAATCTCTGCCCGTGCGCGGGTACTTATCTCTCCCATCATATTCTTCTTCCATCTTTTTCTTCCTAGAATTGTCACCATTCCCGATGTTTCCCGTTACTGACTCTTTCTTTAGACTATCCTTAGCTTTGATATACTTACTCACCCTTTGTTGAAGCTCAGTCATGTTCTCAGGGGGATGCTTGGCCAATGACATCTTGAAATAAACATTCGAAGTCCCATTCTGCAAAGCCACCATGGCCACTTTATTCTCTAAATCAATAATGTTGAGCGTCTCCTTGGTGAACCGTTTGAGGTAATCTCTAAGATTCTCATTTTTCCCTTGAACCACAGTCATGAGGGATGTGGAATCCTTTTCATGAATCCTTCCACCAATGAATTGGCTGACGAAAGCGGTGCTTAGCTCTTTGAAAGAGGCGATGGAATTTGGTGGTAGGCGACTGTACCAACGTTGCGCCATGCCCGCTAGGGTTTGGGGAAACGCCCTACACTTCAAAGCATCGCTAGCAGGTTTTAGTAGTAGTGCATTAGAGAACATCCTTACATGATTTGCGGGGTCTCCCGTTCCATCGTAAGCCTTTATGGTAGGCATCTTGAACTTTCGTGATATGCGCGCATTCATCACCTCCTCAGTGAATGGAGGAGTTGGATCATCAGGATCTCCAAGTTGCATCAGGTCTTTAGGGTCACCTCTGGGGGTTTCGACCCTCATGTTTCCTCTTTTAGGGACCTCAGCCCTCCTCTCTCTCCTTGGGGTTCCTTCCAAATCAACAAAAGGAGTTTCTCCTCCTGTTGTTGGTGGGGGTCGGCCCTGATTCTGTCTTTTTTGCTCCCGTTCTATGTCCTCCTTCAATTTCTGGATCCTGGCCTCATGAGCCTTAATTTTTTCAGCAGCTGTTAGAGGGGGTCCATCATAAATACTTCGTCGACCTTGCCCAATAGGTTCCTTACTTGGACGACGCCTCCTCGGGGGTTGATCTCTATCCTCATCTTCCGAGGATGAATCATCAGAGTATGGGCCGGAATAGTCGTGGTATTGGTGGCCTTGGTCGGGTCCTAAACCCCTGATGTAAGGTGGGTTGCACGGCTCGTGTATTTGGAGGGCATGACCTCTTGGTCCGGCCTGGTACAAGGGATAATTGGGCAACCCATATATCGGGTTCGTTCTTGCGGGGATCACAGTAGTAGAGATCTGAGCGATGGGGGGAACGGATTGACCTCCAAGAGGGGAGACTACCATCTGTAAGGGATTCGTCCCTTGAGTAGAGAGATTCATCACCAAAGGCAACGATCCATGAGTTTGCGCTTCAGTTCCTTGTGGCTGAATGATCTGTGGTTGAGAACTCACCCCTAGGGGTACTTGTTCTCCAATTGGGGGTGCGGTGGTGCTGGTAATGGTTTCAGAAAGTGTTGGTGTTCTCCGGCTGGTAACCATGGTTGATATCCGGTTCCCACAGACGGCGCCAAATGTTGTGGAATAAAAAGTAGGGTATATTTATTTCGTATGGACTGCTAAGGTTAAGGGGAGCTTCGAGCTTTAATGGCTGATCAAGTGTTTCATGACTTAACTCGGGTCCTCACAAGATGCCTACGTATCTTGCAATATATCAAGAATCAAGCCAAAAAACGTAGTTCTTGGTGTGAAAGAGCAAGTCCTTATATAGGTGATGAAAACCCTAGAATTAGGGTAGAGTTAGGAGACTTAATGGACAAGTCACAGCTTAGGCCCAATTCTAGAGCCTTCTAACAGATAAGAAGATAAGTATTAGAGGTATATGCCTTGGAGACCACTCCTGATATGATTTAGTTTCCTTGTTGACTCAAATTCGAAGTCTTATTTTTGGCTGATTTTACAGCTACGAAATTAATATCAATTCAAGGGTTTCGGGCCTCATTAATGGGCTTTAACCTTAGACCAACATAGGTTTAATTAATACCGCATTTAATGTATTTCGAGGGTTTATCTTCAGCCCATATCAATTGTTTATATAAGGTGTTCTTTACGGAGTCCAACTATATATATATATATATATATATATATATATATATATATACTAGAATTATTTTTTTTATAAATTTTTTATTTTCATTTCAATTTAGTATACATTAATTATAAATTAATATAATATTTATAACTAATGATGTAAAATTTTAATTTACAATAATAAAACTTTAGACATTTAGTAGATTAGCACTACGCCATAGATTGCTTATAGCAACCCCAAAACTGTGTTACCATAGACCCCTGTTTGAAGTTGCCATAGGCCAAAATCGGGCTATGGTAACACTTTAGCCATGTTAGGATCTCAGCAGTAACTACAGGTATCAAAGGTAACATCAAAAACAACCTATGGTAACACGGCAAATGCGGTTACTAAAGACCTCTATAGCAACACCTTAAACACTCTACAGCAACATAGTTTGTGTGTTACAATAGATGATACAAATTTGCATAATATTATAGGGCCCACACGTGGGGCCATTCCTGGGATCCACAAGCGGGGCCACACGTGGGATCCATATGTGGGGCCCACTTTTGGGCCTACTGTGGGGCCCACCTGCTAAATATACAAGGCCTATTGTAACACCTAATATGACCTACTGCAATAAATTCAATATGATAAAAATAACAGCCTATTGCAACACACTTTGTACCTATTGTAACACCACAAGTGTAACAAAATAAAAATGTATTGCTTGAATATTGAATTTCCCATTATACAAACCAACCACCAATTCATTAACAACATAAGAAGTCAAGTAGCCAACAACATCATCAAATCCACCAGCACTATAGAACATAAACTAAAACATACAAGTACTAAAAGAAGATATACTAGGTCAAACGTAACTATGCAATTTCTGTATTGCCTTCAAATCATTAGCGGAGTACTAGCATCTTCTTGAGTTGGCTTGCATTTTTGCATCATGGAGAGCTGAAGATGGCAGGAAGCTCTCACCATATCCTCTGCTAATGATTCTGCATCTTTTACAAGTAATTCAAACTCTTCAATGAACTTCTTAGTAGTCCTGGCCAGCGCATGTTCAAAAAACAATATTTTGAAACGATTAGCTACAATAAATAATATAAGAAAATTCAAGCTATCAATACTCTTAGAAGTGTAGATTTGATTTAAAAAAGGAATGTAAAACAAGTTCACCAACTTAAAAATACATATCTGAAGATAATAGTAGAGGAACGACATGCCTTGATAATTTTCTAGATAGGTGGTGAGCTTGCTATCTTTTTATCCAATTAACCGGAATAGAATTCTGGATCTTTGCTCTCTGAATAATATATGCAACTCTTTGCCTCTTTGCCTGTATTTTATTCCACATGTAGGTAATATGTAAGGCTTGTAACCAGTCAAAGATTTTAAAAAATAAATAATAAGTTGTAACAATTAGATGTACAAGGAGAAAAAAGTATACTAATGCAATAGAACTTGTTAAATTTTCTTTCAAAAAAACATAGTTAATAGAGTTAATCGATAACTTTAAATAGATGACAAGGAAATAACTATATACCAGTTGATACAGTTTTGTAATAAAGTTCCGCTTCTCTTCCTTTGCAGTGGGCGCAGATTGTACTGTCTGGATTACTGGCAAAGAACACAACAGGAATTAGTTCACAGCCTACTACATTTAATCTTTAAGTTTCCAAAAAAAATATTAAAATAAGAGACAGGCACTCCATCTCAATCAGCAAGTATAGTAAAGAGATTTAGAGGGTACTTTTAGATCTATGTAGCACATCGGTGAATAATGATTGGCAAGAAGCTGCAGTTTTTCTTCCTGGACGATTTCTCTGCAATTCAAAAAGAAGTTGTCAGGCAAAAAATGTATGAAAACACATAAAAACAAACCATTTTAATCTCTTCACAAATTAAGAATTTATTACAAGTTTCATCAAATTTTGTGTCGCTGTGGTTTAATCAGATGATCAGATCTCAGGTTTTTGCATGTTTCGCTGTGGGTTTGTTTGCAAGATTTATAATCTCTAGAATATCGAAACTAAATGTCGTAAAAATCAATAGCAAATTTCCTTGCAGTCTGGAATAATTTATTCCATGAAACACCCATAGCCTATGAACTGTATCAGTATCATTTGGTCTCTATTATTGCATGTTATACAGAAGAATTTAACCTTGGTACCTTATAAGTTGGTCTTGTTTCATTTCTGGACCAGGATTATTAGTGCTCTGAACTCCAGGACTTGAAATTTAACACCTTTGCTAGAAGTGTGCACATGAAGGGAAGAAAACTGAGAATAAGCCTCACTGATAGAGTGGTGGTTGTTCTCAATTGAAAGGGAGCTAGCTTCAGACTCCTCTTCACGAGCTATTGTACTTGGATGCCTAATAAGCACACTTCCATGCCCTATCTCAACAGAGACCATCGGAGTGTCACTGTCGAACAGCAAATCTTCCTCAGCGGATCCAGACAAGTATGACTGTTGTTCATGTAAGATGATATGTAAATCTTTAGTAATAATCCAGACAAGTATGACTGGTGACTCTCATTAGTTCACCATAATAATCGCCCAAAACAAGGTTAAAGAGCTTCCCTTTTCTGAACATGACAATTACGGCCTACTAAGAGCTCATTATATTGTCCAGCAGAACACTTTGGGGATGTACAACGGAAAAAACAGTAATCATTTACTGATAAATCGAGTATGTAAAAAACAAATGGAAGTAATTAAATATGAGCAGCAGCAAATGGAAGCTTGCTCCCATTGTAATAGTACAGGTCCTTCAAGTTAACAAAAATACCTTGTGCAGTTTCAGGTCGCATGTACCTGCAGCAAGTAATTAAATATTAGTTAACCAATTGAAAGACTTGAATAACAAAATAGAGTTCCTAAATGACCTAATCACTGTGACATAAAACCAACTCATTTATTGCAATAAAAAATCATTAACTCGTATATAGATGTGTGTGTGTGTGTGTGAGCATGGGTCAGAATGACAAAGAACATACCCAATATGTTTCCTCTGTCATCCACAGTAAGTCCCTTCGGAAGAGATACATGCTCAAGTCTGATAAACAAGAAAGAAGGTTTATACATTGTAGTTGAAGAGATGCCTCAATATAATGCAGCAAAAAATATATAATGCCACCTAGTCCAGTGAAAGGTTGAATTTGATTAATGGTATATCTTTAAGTACTACAATACCATTAATTAGTATGAGTATGTACGATTTAAAAAGTTACCAAAACTTAAGCAAGAAAAGAATATCATAACAAGCTGCCAAATTGTATAACCCCTACTCAAAACACCTTATGGCGTTATACTAGTTGCTGAGCTATGCTTAATTGCTAATGGACAAAAAAACGAAAACCAATAAGCTTCCCAAAGCTGTCATCATGATAAAATCTATCAAACATATATGGCCAATGAGAGCAAATACTTCTAAAATTGAAGACTACGCATAATTAATCAAGGAAGAATCAAATTATAGCTACTTACATTGTGACAAAGAGGAGGAAATCTTGTTAAGATTACTATTCACAGAATCCAAAACCAAAAGGTCTCCACTCGACAAAACCTCGACAGTATAAGGCTCAATCCCAAGCTTACTTCCATCGAAAACTTTCTCGACAGTGTATCCACTCTCAAACTTCATCATAGGACGGCTAGTAATTGCTAAACACAAATAAATATAAAACCCCCAATTGCTCAACATTTCAAAAATATAGATACATACACAAAAAATGAAGACGAACAAAAGCAAATGAACAAAGGCCAAGCAACTAGAACAAAGCAAATGAACAAACTTACCCAATATATCGAATTGAAGACGAACCGCAGAAGGACTCTGTCGAAGTGAGGATTGGATTAAAGAGGGGAGACAGAGCAAGAGATATATTTGGGTGAGATCTGTACTATCTATTCACTTAAGGGCTTTGACCCATTTGTTCACTTTACTCTTAGGCGGGGGATTGAAAATTTTCCAAAAATTTCATTTCCCGGCTATAGCTAACTCATAAAATGATAATATTATATAAAAATTATAAAAATTTATTCATAGTACATTGTAAAGAATGTTAATAGTAACATATCACTATAAATATTTTAATATAATTATTAATAATTTTACCACCTTATTATCAATATTATTCTAGAGCATATGTATGTAGTCAAAATTAAACTATTACTCTTTTCTATCGATTTATCATATCACAAATGTCTATTATTAGTAATTTTTAAAATGGTCATTTGTGATATATAATATTAATATAGATTTTTAATATAAAAAAAACTTTAAAAAAAGTATTACGTTTTAAAATATTAATTTTTAAAATGGTCATTTGTGATGGAATATTACGTTTTAAAATGATTACTTCAACAATTTTGTTAAAATTAATTATTTTTAAAGTCCAATAATTATTAAATCATTAATTTTAAATAAAATAAAATTGTGTTCATGAATACTCTATGGTAACACAGCTCATGGTGTTACCCAATGTAACACCTTTCATAGCTATGGTAACATACTTTTGTGGATTTGGTAACACCACAATCAAAAGGTTGCGATAGCTCAAAATTTTCATAGCTATGGTAACATCCAAGATGGTAACACCCATGCCAAAAGGTTGAGATAGGCCATCTATGGCGTAGTGTAGTTAGAATATTTTTAGATATTAAGTTTCCTTTCTATTGAAAATCTATCAACTGTTATAAATATTTATAATTATATGGACGTCCTTTGGTTTTTCACTTTCTTGTAACTCTTGAACCTTTGGCTTTTCATTAAATTTGTAACTCTCACCATGTAGCCTATATAAAGGTACATTTGTCTTGTGAATGAAGATTAGAAAATGATCTCATCTTTGATCTCTTCCATTTTCTATATTATCTAGCTCTTTTAGATTTCTCTTTATATTATCATTTCACAATTCATAATATATACAAAACACGTTATCAGCACGACTAGCTCTTTCGCTCCGTTAATATGATGGTTGATTATATCCAAGAGGTTCAAGGTGATCAATCTAAAACTTTAGAGAATTGTTGATTACACTTTAAGATTATAAGGTACACATCTTTATCATTATCTTCATTTTCAAAGTTGTTGTGGAATAAAACTTTCGTTATCGAATTGTGGCTAGGGTTTGTGTGTATTTAATACAAAGGGGTTGGTGAGCTTCGAACTTTAATGGCTGTTTCTGTGTTCGAGACGGATCGGTCTTCACAGAGTGCTTACGTATCTCGTTATTGAGAATCAAGCCAAGACGTAGTTCTGAGAATGAGGGGTCCGACCCTTATTTAGGCTGAGAAGCCTTAGAGTTAGAGTAGAGTTTGGAGACTTGGTGGGCAAGTCAGCCATGAGAAAGGTTCTAGACTCTTATCTTGTAGGAGTCCGTTTCCTTGTTGAAGTAGGTGCCTTGGAGGCTACTCATAAAGATATATATTGCATCCTTATCCGACACTTATCGCTGAGCTGTTTATCACCCATAATATTAATTACGAAATTAATATTAAATTAGGGTTTTGGGCCTCATTAATGGGCTTCGTATTTGGACCAAACTAGGTCTAATTAATACAACATTGATTGTGTCTTTAGGGCTTATTTTTAGCTCATATCATTTGCCCCCCAACTTCTAGGAAAACCGATCAGGTTTTCGTAGAAGTTATATTTGCCTTAATCGAGACTCGGGATTGTTTTTATCCCTTACCTAGGACTTCTTAATTTTTCTACCCTTATACGGGGATTTTGGTTTACACTAGTGTTTTACGACGATTGGCCTTATTCGAAGCTTGTAACTTGTGCTTGCTTTTAGCAATTTTGGCACTTTCACATAGCTTTTATGCATTATTAGCATAAATTATTGCTCAATTTTTCAAGAAAATATTTCTATAATTTTCCTCATATTTTTCTATACTTTTCCTAATATTTGAGGAATTTCGATGTACCCACAGGTATTTTCCGTAAATTTTCCTAATAATTTAGGAATTTTTATGTACCCACAAGTATTTTTCGTAATTTTTCCTAATAATTTAGGAATTTTTATATACTAACAGGTATTTTCCATAATTTTTCCTAATAATTAAGGAATTTTTATATACCCACGGGTATTTTTCGTAATTATTCCTAATAATTTAAGAATTTGTATGTACCCAAATGTATTTTTCTTAATTTTTCCTAATAATTTAGGAATTTTCTCGTCAATATGTGAAGTCCAGGGACCTTTTTGTAAAAATATAAACAGCAGGGGCCATTTTGTCAATTTGTAAATTGCAGTAATCTTTCTGTTGAGTGTGCAGAACTTGAATGACCAAACAGCATTTTTGCCATTTCAGTTGTCACCTGATCGACTTCGACCAGGCCTAGTCGAATTAAGGGTCGTTTGTTTTTCTTGGTCGAAAGCTTTCTCGAGCAGAAATCCTGCTCGATTCGAGCAGGATTGAGGTCGAAGAAGAACTTTTTTTTCCACACCCTTCGATCAAGGCCGGTCGAAATAAGGGTTCAATTGGCTGCTAGTTGAAGCTTTTTTCGATCAGGAACCTGGTGTTTTTCAACCAGGATTTTGGTCGAATGAATATATATATACATATATATATATATATATATATATATATATATATATATATTGAATATTATTATTCTATAATAATATTTCTTTTGTTCGAATCCCGGATAATTTCGATCCCCAAATCGGAGGTGTCCCGCTTGGATAAAATTTCATTCGAATAAAGTCCGACCCGGATTTTATCATTATTATTTTTAACAATAATAATAATAATTTTTATATATTATTGTAAATAATAATATATTTGTAATTTTTGAGGGGTCAACAGCCCTTATATTTTCGTAATTTAAGATCGTATTTTTGGCCTTGTTAGCTCCCAAATTTACGAAATTCGTTCGGAATTGAGGTCATTCATGACTTTAGGCGCGTATAAATTTTCATTAAATCATCCCTTTTTCTTGTACCAGGATTCGTGGTATTTTAGATCAGAATTTTGATCAGGATTTCTGACCCCTTAGATCAGGATTTTCGATCAGGAATCCTAACCCTTAGATCAGGATTTTCGATCAGGAATCCTGACCCCTTCGACCAGGATTCTTATCAAAATAAAGGCCTTCCCGGTCTCTTGGTCAAAAGGATTTTCGATCAGGAACCCTGACCTCTTAGACCAGGATTCTGATCGAAATAAGGGCCTTCCCGGCCTCTTGGTCGAAAGGATTTTCGATCAGGAACCCTGACCCCTTAGACCAGGATTCTGATCGAAATAAGGGCCTTTCCGGCCTCTTGGTCAAAAGGATTTTTTATCAGGAACCCTGACCCTTAGATCAGGAATCCTGACCCCTTAGACCAGGATTCTGATCGAAATAAGGGCCTTCCCAGCTTCTTGGTCGAAAGGATTTTCGATCAGGAATCCTGACCCCTTAGACCAGGATTCTGATCCAAATAAGGGCCTTCATTTGGATGGAACGTGGCCTCTTCGAGCATTTAGCTCCTTACAGCTAGCTTCCGTAACTCCGTGGCATCGTTTGGCAACCATCCATTCTCAAGGTGTGCTTTGATAGGATCGATCCAGCATCCTTATATTTCGACAGGAGCAATAATCTTAGAATTAATTGTAGGGGTTCTCAGAACTTGGAAGTAGACGCTTCAAAATGGGTCTCGACCTTTGAGGAAGCATGCTAAGAGAAGGCATCGGCCTTTGTATTTTCCTCCCTTGGGATATACTTAACGGGGCACTCGTCGAAATGGGCTATCGCAACTTTCACATTCCTCAAGTACTTGGCAATATTCTTTTCTCTAGCCTCAAACTCTCCATTGACTTGTGAGACTACCAGCTTTGAGTCTTCACAGACTTTTAGGTTCTTGACCCTCAGGGCTCTTGTCAATCCAAGGCCGGCTATTAGAGCTTCATACTCTTCCTCGTTGTAGGTTATTTGGAAATCCAACTTCAAGGCATACTCAACTGCGAACCCATCGGGGCTTTGCAGAACTAAACCTACACCACTGTTTTTTGTTTTTGATGCCCCATCAAAATAGAGCATCCAATACTCCTTCTTCTCTTCTAGGGGGTTCTCACCTTGTTGACCTTTCCGGTCTATTACCTCCTTAGATCAGGATTTTCGATCAGGAATCCTGACCCCTTAGACCAGGATTTAGATCGAAATAAGGGCCTTCCCAGCTTCTTGGTTATCAATGGCATATTCAACCACGAAGTCAGCTAGAGCCTGGGCTTTGATGGCCGTCCTAGGCTTGTACTTAACATCAAATTATCCTAGTTCGATTGCCCACTTAATGCGCATACCACTAGTTTTCGGGCAGTGGATTATGTTCCTTAATGGTTGGTCCATCAGGACTTCAATTTTTTGTGCTTGGAAGTATGGTCGTAGCTTCCTTGATGCTGTTTTAATGCCAACACATACTTTTCGTTAGCTGAGTAATTCAACTCAGCTCCATGCTATACCTTGCTTACATAGTAGATAGGTTTCTGAACCTTGCTCTCCTCCTTTATGAGGACGACACTCAATGCTTGCTAAGAGATTACCAAAGATAAATACAAGGTTCCAAAGTTAGTTATCAGACCTTCTTGGTTTTCTTGGACTCCTTTGCCTTGATCAAGGATGCCCTTGGATTCCCTGATCCTTGGTTGAGATTCAAGGTTTGTTGTTAGCCTTTCATGGATTAAGTGGCCACATGTGGCTTAATTGTTCATCTTATCTTACATCCAAGGTCCTTTATGGACTTGAACTTTAATTCGATTGTGTTGTAACCTAACTCTCGACCCTTCAGGGTTTTATCTATGCATTTGTTTGTTTCTATTCATTCGTGTATTCTTTTATTTTCGGTACTTGGTCATCTTTGACTTACACACATCAGGTGCTTGGCACATAAATAGAATCATAGAACAAAAAGCAAACTTGCATTAATAACTTAAAATGGGTTCAACCCTTACATGGAGTACTACTGTCCTACTCGGAGCGACATGCTCTACATGGTTTCATCGAACCTTATTTCTACTTCTACTAGATAAGTATGAAGCTAAGTCCTACTAAGATAGTTTGAACCCATTGGGGCTTTGCAAGACTAGGCCTGCATTGCTTGATTTTGTTTTCGATGTTCCATCAAAATAGAGCACCCACTATTCCTTCTGGTCTCCTCATTCTTATTCTGAAGTTCACTTCCTGGGTGGGGTACTAACTCCTGCCCCCCGACTTCTTGGTTGCCAATGGTACATTTAACCACGAAGTCAATTGATGCCTTAACCTTGATGGCTATCCGAGGCTTATGTGTGTTGTCCTCTACTAGCCTTTCTTGGTGTTCCTTATCACTACGGATATTTATGTCTTCAATCGGAAGAACCTGCCCCCCGACTCCATCAGGCCTTAACGCGGCTACATAACAGCTCCTAGCCATTTCCTGGTTACCTTTTTGTTCTCCTACACCATTCCTAGTTGGAAACTTGATCTTCATGTGATAGGTTGAGGCCACAGCCTTAAAAGCGTGGAGTCCAGTCCTCCCGAGGATGGCATTGTAGGTGGAAGATGCTTTGATAACCAAAAAGTTTAGCATCTGAGTGGCCTCTATTGGCTTCTATCTGATGGTAACAGGCAACTGAATAGTTCCCTCAACTTTAGATTCCACTCCATTAAACCCGTATATGGGCGTGTTGGAGGGGGTCAACTGAGAGTTGTTATACCCCATCTTTACAAACGCATCATGAAACAGAATGTCAACGGAAGTTCCATTGTCTATCAAGACTCGCTTCACCTCTGAGTTTCCAATCACGGGAGTTATGACTAGCGGGTCATCATGGGGGAACTTCACCTCTGATTGCTACCTCAGCTCTTGTAAGCTTCGGTATTTCTCCAACAATGTGCATTACCTCTCTGGCTTAAGCCTTTTGAGAGCTCTTGGTTGTCCCAGCCGCTGTGGGGCCTCCCGAGATCATATTGATTACTGGCCCTCGGGGTTGTGGGTTGTGATCGCGATCATTATCGCTCATATCATAATCTCTTCTTTGGTCGCTACGATCTTCACCCTTAGTGAAGTGGCTCAGATTTCCTTATGGATCAAAAACTCGATCTCATCTTTGAGTTAATTGCAATCATCAGTGTCATGCCCCACATCTCTGTGGAATCTGTAATACTGATTCTTGTTTCTCTTTATGGGATCACCCCTAAGTGGCTTCGGCCATCGGAAATCTTTATCCTTCTCAATGTCCAACAAGATTCGACTCCTAGGAGTATTCAACCTTGCATACTTAGTGAACCTTGGTCCTTGGTTCTTCTTAGGGGCAGAGTCGGAGTCCTCGCTAGTTCGGGGATACTTGTCCCTATCATCATACTCCTGGTCATCATACTCCTGGTCTTGCTTTCATTTTCTAGAGTCCTTGTTACTCCCTCCATTACCTACTATGGCCTCTTTCTTTATGTTATCCTCAGCTTTAATATACTTATCAGCCCTTCGTTGGAGCTCAGCCATGTTCTCAGGGGGATGCTTCGCTAATGACCTTTTAAAGAAGAGGTTAGTGGTTCCGTTTTCCAGGGCTACCATGGCCACCTTATTTTCCAAATCAGTGATATTCAGGGTCTCCTTGGTGAATCGCTTGAGGTAATCCCTCGGATTTTCATTCTTTCCTTGCACCACATACATAAGAGATGCGGAGCTCTTCTCATGAACCCTTCCGCTAATGAATTGGCTGACAAAAGAGGCACTCAACTCCTTAAAAGAGCCAATAGAGTTTGCAGGCAATCGGCTATACCATCTCTGGGCCATGCCCGACAGGGTTTGGGGGAACGCTCTGCACTTTAGGGCATCACTTGTAGGCTGCAGCAGCAGTGCATTTGAGAATGTCCTGACGTGATTTTCGGGATCACCCGTTCCATCATAAGCCTTAATTGTTGGCATTTTAAACTTCCTAGAAATATGAGCATGCATCACCTCCTCAGTAAACGGGGGTGTGGGATCATCAGGATCACTAAGTGGCATCAGATCTTTGGGGTTATCCCTGGGGGTTTCCACCCTTGTTGTTCTTCCAGGTGGGGCGTCAACCCTTTTCTGTCTCCTTGAGGTCCTCTCCAAATCAACAAAGGGAATCCTTCTTGAAGTTGGAGGAGGTCGATTCTGATTCTGTCTCGCTTGCTCTCTTGCCATGTTGTCCTTCAGCTTAAAGATCTCGACCTCATGAGCCTTGATTCTCTTAGCAATTGTCAGAGGGGGTCCATCATGGATAGTTTACTTCCTCCTTCGAGGTTCTCTGCTGGTACATCGGCTCCTCGGGGCTTCGTCACGATCAGCGTCTTCAGACGACGAGTCATCAGTATAGGGACCAGAGTAATCATCATATCTTTGATCAGGGCCTAAGCCTCTAATGTAAGAAGGCTGATAAGGTTCATGTATATGCAAAGCATGAACGCTTGGTCCAGGATCCCTTTGGTACGGGGAATTCGTACTTCTAGGGAGATCTGTAGTAGAGATCTGCACCCCCGGAGGTAGTGGATGATTGACAAGGGGAGAGACCACAATCTGAAGAGGGTTAGTCTCCTGGCTTGGATGGACAACCACGGGTAAAGTTCTCTCAGCGTGGGGAGTCATCCCTATAGGTTGTGAAATTTGAGATTGAGTGATCGCCCCTGTTGATGGGGGTGCATACCCTTGTTCAGTACTGACGGGCGGAACGGAGGTGTTGACTGGCGGAACAGAGGTGATGGGGATAGCCTCGGTTGAGACTGATGTTGTTCTTCGTGTTTGAACCATGGTTGATGTTGTCTTCCCACAGACGGCGCCAAATATTGTGGAATAAAACTTAGGTTATCGAATTGCGGCTAGGGTTTGTGTGTATTTAATGCAAAGGGGTTGGTGAACTTCGAGTTTTAATGGTTATTTCCGTGTTTGAGACTGATCGGTCCTCACAGAGTTCCTACGTATCTCGTTATTGAGAATCAAGCCAAGACGTAGTTCTGAGAATGAGAGGTCAGGCCCTTATATAGGCTGAGAAGCCTTAGAGTTAGAGTAGAGTTTGGAGACTTGGTGGGCAAGTCAGCCTTGAGGAAGGTTCTAGACTCTTATCTTGTAAGAGTCTGTTTCCTTGTTGAAGTAGGTGCCTTGGAGGCTACTCATAAAGATATTGCATCCTTGTCCGACACTTATTGCTGAGCTGTTTATCACCACTAATATTAATTACGAAATTAATATTAAATTAGGCTTTTGGGCCTCATTAATGGTCTTCGTATTTGGACCAAATTAGGTCTAATTAATGCAACATTGATTGTGTCTTTAGGGCTTATTTTTAGCCCATATCAAAAGTATTGTTCTAAATCCATATGTTTTGAGTTATGCTATTTGATATTTCTCGTATAAGTCATATTATATTCGTCTTAAATCAAAATCAAACAATTTTATATTTTTTAGAAAGATCTTCTAATTACCTACAACTTTTAACCTTAAACATGTTTCAAACTCCTCCCTTTAATATGTCAACTGCAATGTATAAATTATTAGTGTGACTTTGATATTAGTACATCTATACTTTGAAAAGTCATATTAAATTCGTTTTACCTCAAAATTATTGTATTTTAGATATTTCAGAAATATTCTATTGATTTTCTACAACACTGATTGTTTAGCATGTTTGAGATTCTAAATGTAAATTTGTGAAATTCGGCCATATGTATAAGTCGTTGGTATAATTTCAGTAATATGACACTACAACTTTATAAGATCTTATGAAATTGAAATTACATCCGAAAATTATGTGCAATATTAATTCGTAAAGATCTTCTCGAGACCTTTAAGATAAAAATCTATCGCCCTCTAGAACGATTGTTACCTTTAAAAGTTTAAATTGAAATCTGGTCATGGGTTAATTTGTACTGTGTTGCTGTAGTCCATATTTTTATTTAATTATGATATCATTACATCTTTCTTTTTTATGTGCTTTAGCATCTTGAAAAGATTTTTGAATTTTCTACAACTTTCATATTTTGCATCTTTCTAAATAAAGTCGTTTAGATATTGCAAATTGTCTATCTTTCGGACTGGTTAAATCTAATTTTGTTATTGTGCATTGTGTTATTTTTGGAGTAAGAAAATGTTTTGTGTTTTTATCTTATCAGTACATGCACTTATGTTGATATGTTCACAAGTGTTGAGATTTTTAAATCTATATGTATTTTTAACATGATTATTATATTATTTATATGTGTACTTGTATTTGTGTGTATCATATTATATATCTGTAGAACTCATATGAAATTATTGTTGCAAAATGATTGCGGTCAAAAATATATTAAGTGATGGTATGGTAGATTAATGCAGTAAAAATGGTAGATTAAAATTTAATGAGACATCCTGTGACACGACTATACACAAATATGTTTATTATACCATGTCGGCATACCCACATATTAGAATGTTTTATGTATTATGCATGATTCCGATAAATGGTAGTTTTATACTATAAAAAAATTGAAGTTCTAGTTGTGATGTTTGTAATACATGGTTGTAGTACAGTATCATTTAATGATTTATTAACTTGGAATTAATTTCATATCATATGTTACTATTAAATTTAAAAACCTTGTATGGTTATGATCTTCTAATATGAACTCATTTAATTGTATCCTTATTATATGCATAAGAAATATTTTATTGTTTAAAGTAAAGATGACTTGTGTCAATACTATATAACAAAACATGAGCCATCCAAAGAGGGAGTATTGTATATATTAGATGTCTCATTACACTTTCTATATTAAATGCTCCAGAAGAGCATGTATACAACAAAACATGAGCTATCCAATGGGGGAGTATAATCAAAGAATTCATCTCAACTTGGAACCCTCTAAATAATACATTGTGAAGAAGACCTCTGAGAGGCTGGGAGTTGGAAGAGGCTGTAAATCTTAATAATCTACCTAACAGTATTACTTTAAAAACAGGGCAAGACATTCTTCAATGGGATAACATGAAAGGTGATTTTATAACAAAGGACTGCTATGATCGACTCGAGAACAAAAATCCATCAACATGCGTCCGCCACTGTGTATACATATGAATCCATAAATAAAAATAAGCTAATCAAATTTAGAAACCGTTTCGGGATAGTTAACATTACTCTTTGACCTCACATTCACATGAGGGCCCGAAATTAAATAAATCCACAACTTTTTGATTCCGTCCGGTAGCTGTGAGGCGGAAGCTGAACAAAAGAAATGATAAAATAGTGATTCAAATGTTACTACATTACAGTAATACCACACTAAGCAAGACAAAAGGCCGGGGCACAAGAACTTTATATAAGGCACTGGCAGATTACGTACTTAACATATTCCACAACATCCAGAGACGGAACTAGAGGGGGCACTGGGTGGCGGCCGTCCCCCCAAAAATTCTAAAATTGGAAAATTTTGTATATATATAATTTAAAAATCTTCATTTAGTCCCCCCATTTTTATAAAAATTTCATTTAGTGCCCTTATTTTTTCAATAATCTTCATTTAGTTCTTATTTTTTTTACAAAAATCTTCATTTAGTCCCCTATTTTTTACAAAAAATCTTCATCTAGTCCCCTCTTTTTTACAAAAAATTTCTGATCTGAATTTTCTGAGGCCGGAAAATTTGGCCTCCCCAATATATATTCATGGTTTCGTCCATGACAACACCTCAACAATGACAACCCGCCCTCATATCCTCCTCATAACATTACCTACAAGCCACATGAATCCTGCCCTCCAATTCGCGAAAAATCTTATTAGAATCGGAGTACATGTTACATTCCTCACTACTTTGTTTGTGCACAGACGCATGGAAAAAGCCAGTAGAGTTGTACAAGGCCTTAATATTATTTCATTTTCTGATGGTTACCATGATGGCCCCCTGCTTACTGATCACAAAATTTGTGATCAGAAAATTTGAAAAAGGTAATACTTTCTAGTAGCTTAGAAGGCTGTTCGGTTAGTTATGTGGTGTAAAGTCTTCTAGTCGAGTGGGTGGTAGAGGTGGCTCGTGGCGTGCAGGTTCAGCACTACTTCGGATTCAACCTGCTAGTGTAATTGATATCTATTGGCGTGCAGGTTCAGCACTACTTCGGATTCAACCTGCTAGTGTAATTGATATCTATTACTAGCATTTCAATGGTCGTGGAGAGGGTATGAGCAATTGTAATAATGACCCCTCATGGTCGATAAAATTACCGGAATTGCCAATACTTTATGCAGGGGACTTGCCTTCTTTTGTCCATGATGAAAATTATAAATTTATCCTTGAAACACTGAAAGTGCAAGTAGATGCATTAGCAGGCGACGAACTGGTTGATGTAACCTTGTATAGCAGTTTTTGAGGACTCCATTTTGGTGCCATGTGTCATTCCAGAAGTCAATTGATTTCCCATCCCGTATACACCATTTGTATTCAGATTGTTGAAAGGCATTCTCATAGCTAGATTTGAGCATATTGGCCATGCCATTCATAAAGGAGATAAAGAAAAGAACCGTTTGCTGGTTAAAGGTTGAGGATAGGTCTCCATATTTACCTGTTAGAAAATGATGCCATAACTTGTGTCTGTCTTTGTGAAACTTCCAGCACCACTTTGCCAGAAGTGAGATGTTTCTGGTCTCTAGATTACCCAGCCTTAGGCCTCCATTTTCTTTCTTGGCACACACCATGTCCCATCGTATCGAATGTAGCTTTCTAGTTGTTTGGGTTGTCTCTTTCATTTCTCCCCGAAAAAACCTTTTCCTTGTAGTGTCTATGTCTTTGATCACACACTTTGACATTAGAAATAAGTTCATCCAGTATAGAGGGATGCTATTTATAGTTGACTTTATTAGTATAGAGCGTCCCTGTTTGTTTGACGAATTGCTTCTCCACAGACTGAGAGATGTCTTGACTTTGTTTGTGATTAGTACCCAGAATTTTTTTGATTTTGGAGAAGAACCAATGGTGACACCTTGGTAAGAAAGAGGCCAGCTTCCAATTTTGCACTCAATTATGTTCGCCCATTCTCTTGCAACTTGATTAAATTTATTTCCCATGTAGAGAGAGCTTTTCTTGTAGTTTATTTTGAGTGTTGACAACATCTCAAAGATTATAAGAATCTTCTTGATTCCTTTACATGATTGCGAGGAATCGTTTAAAAATGTTATGGAATCATCTGCGAATTGTAAGTGTGTGAGACATGGACCAGTTCCTAATGATATCCCTTTTATTATTCCCACCACTGCAGCCTTCTCAATAAGTAAATGAAGAATCTCACCCACAATGTTGAACAAAAGCGGAGACTGTGGATCACCTTGTCGTAGTCCTTTCAAAGGATTAAATTCTGAGGTTGGGCTACCATTAACTAATATTGACATTCTTGTAGTGTTTAGAACTGAAGTTAGCCATGAATTCCATTTGGGGCCAAATCCAAATTTTGTCAAAGTTTGCGTGAGAAACTCACAGCTGACTGAGTTAAAGGCTTTCTCAAAGTCAAGTTTGAGTATGATTCCATCTACCTGGTTGGATAGTATGCTTTGGGCTACCTCTACTACTACTATAACACTTTCAGTGATGCTTCTCCCTTTCAAGAAAGCAGATTGCAATTCCGAGACTAGGCCTCCCATCACTTTTCTGAGCCTGTTAGATAATGTTTTCAACAGGACTTTTAGAGAATAGTTGATGAGGCTTATTGTCCTATAGTCTGTGACCAACCTTGGGTTTCTGGATTTAGGGATCAAGGTGACAAAGGATGAGTTGAGGCCAAGTGGAAGTGAACCATTGTGGTGGAATATAGAAGCCATTTTCACGAAGTCTGGGTGCATGATGTGCCAGAATTTTTTGATGAATTCTAGTGGCACTCCATCTGGACCTGGAGCTTTGTTTGAGCCCATTTCTTAAATTGCTAAGAATAATTCCTTTGCACTGAACTCCCTTTCCATTGAGGTAGCTTGACTTATTGTTAATTTCTTATTAATCAGTATACCTAGCCTTTGGAGTTTCTGGACTTCTGAAAAAATTATAATAATAGTTGAGGAAGGCTGATTTCATATCTTCTGGTTTTGTTAGCCACCTATCCCTCCAATTAACACCATGAATATGATTTTTCCTTTGCTTGTATTTCACGTAATTGTGGAAAAATTTTGTGTTTACATCTTCCTGAGCTGCCCAGTTGAGCCTCGATTTCTGTTTGAGCATCCCATCCCAGATTGTGTATGCCTCCTGTAACTTTCTTTCCATTTGTAGTTTGCCCTTTTGGTGTGCTACAGAAGGCTGGTGAGATTGGTCTAGATCCTTTATTTTCCTTTCCAGACTTATGATATTTTCTCTGACATTGCCCTGGTGGTATTCCAACTTTTAATGTATTTTTGAGGGATTTGAATTTTTCCTGTAGATTTAATTCTTCGCCACTCATAGATCGCCAACTGTTTATAACCTGTTTAACTAATTCTTTGTCCTGTATCCATATGTTGAAATCTTTAAAAGGTTTTTTTGCCCCAGTTGTATTCATGCGTACTTAAACGTATTGCTGTATGGTCCGAAGATTTTTTCCCTATTCCAAGTAGAGACCAAGTACTTGATGTGAACCATGAGTTGTTAATCACCGCTCTACCAAGTCTACTGCATTTTTCATCTGGGCCAAACCATGTGAATGTGAAGTTCCCCAGTTGAACGTCCCTCAAATCATTAAGATTTTTGAAGTCAATAAAATCTTTCATGTCTTGCCTTCTATATGAGCAATTAATACGTTCACCCTCATTTTCGATGTAGTTGAAGTCTCCTAGTATACATATAGGTTCATCACTGAAATATTGTATAATTATAGTTAGTTCCGCCCATGCCTATTTTTTGAGTCTCAATTCGTATGGCCCATATAGATTGATAGAATTGCAATGTATCAGGCCATCCTCCTTCAATTTCCACCTAGCCCATATCCAATAGCGTTTTACTGTCGAGTTTACCAGGGTAAGATGATCATGGTCCTAAGTTGTGAGTATGCCACCTGAACGTCCCTCACTTGGGGAAATTAGCCATCCGGGACCTGTATGGTCCCATATTGAGTCTTGGAATGAAGTATCCCACTGCGTACACTTTGTTTCCTGAAGTAGTAGTATTTGGGGTTTTGCTTCTGATATTAAAGATCTAATGTTTCTCCGGGTGATGGAGTTGTTGCATCCTCTATAGTTCCAGCTTAATAAAGATGTGTGGTTCATGAGAAATATTAGTCTGTAAACTATAGAGTTGTTCACAAGGTCTTTAGTCCATCTTTAGATTCGAACGGATGATGGCTAGGGATGTTTCATAATCTGTGTATGGAATCAACCCCAAGTTGTCCTGTTTCTAGGATCTCCGTTCCCAAATCTTTAACAGTTGTTTCTAGTGCTGTTTCGCCTTGCGTGCTATTAGCTGTGGGTGTGTTTTGGCGAGGATTTTTTTTCTTTTTGATAGGTGCCACCTTCTTGTCTTTGGCTCCTTTCTTTGACATTACTTTTTTAATTTTATTTCCATCGCAGTTAAAATCGAAGAAATTTGATTTCTTCTTGTTCTTTCTTGGTCTTCCAACCCTTCTACCCAGCTTGAGTTTTAGGATTTGGGCTTTTAAGCTGGAAACTAGTGGTTGTGCTGTGGCGTCTATCTCTTCACTTTCTTCTAGAAAAAACTTATAGGCGTCCTCAATAGATGGGTCCTGTAATCCCTACACTTGTGTCTGTTCTGAAGAATGATTTGAATCTCCTTTGCTAGTCCATTTGAAGTTATCCTCCCCATTTCCACTTACTTCATCTCCTTTGCCCTTTACAGTTATCTTGTCTAAGTTATCTAAGTTGATTGATTGACCTGCTTCTACAAAGGAGGATTGGTCACCTAAGTGTATGGATTTTTGTGGATCTTAATTGGAGTTAGTGGGTTGGAAAGAAGAGGTCATCGTGGGACGCTCAGGACTCATTTGGGAAGTGACGAGCTGAACGAATGGGGATTTGTTGTAGTTTGTGCTACTCCCATCATGTGGGTCAGTTCTTTACTGTCATACAGTTCCTGAACTCTCTTATTCTTGCTAATTTTAGACTCTAAACAAACTGCAAGATTTAAACTAAGAACTTGAGAATAATGAAACAAGGAATATGTACAAACGGAGAGAACATTAGGAACTACATTGTATTAAGTTGTGGTGATTAAAAATGAGAAATACTTATGATACTTTATACTAATCTATCAGCTACATCTGACCACGAAAACAGGGAACTAGCATCTGATTTTCCTCCACTAATAGCCCTGGTTTTCCTCCACGATTTACTTAACTTGTTTCCTAAACTCCTTAAATCACTCCACTAATTTCTTGACCTGGTCAAGGCTACTATTTCTAATTAATTTATTTATAATAAGTTTAGATTAATTGGATAAAGTTCCAACAATCTCCCCCTTAATCTAAACTTCACATTGACACTTGAACCCGTCTGGCTCATCGACTCTTGCGCGCCCACTGGCACGACTTCCTGCGCGCCCACTGGCGCGTTTCTGTTCCCGTCCGGCAATTCACACTTGCCCGGGACTTGGTGCGCACACAGCACACTCTCCATCTCCCCTTCGGAAGGATCATCACAGCTCGTATGGCTCCCGTCATGTCTACACTCACGACAGGGTTCAACACGCCCACATGGCGTTCCCTCGGGAATCATTATCCCCAGTCACTATCAGGTGATCACAATCTAATCACTGCCCTGACATCTCACGAGTCGATTTAGGTAACATCAATAATTACCCCCCCAGCAAAATTCAATCCCGAAAAATGCCTTCAATGGAAACTCGATCCCGTGAACCTGTGACTCCATCAGCCCGTTTGGCTTTCAAACTTCACATTTAACAACTCCAAGTCGCTTTCTTACTGAGCACCTTTGTACTCCTTACACGGATGCTACGTCTTCTGAAGCATAGACGGCCCCAAATGTCTAATAGACACCTTTATTTCAGACCTCGCAAATAATGTGAACTCACAACTAAGTCACTTCCAACAGAACACTACAGTAACCTTCACAAATAGGAATAAGCCCCTTTGTGAATCATCTTCCATGCTTTATGGTCGGGACTACCCTCACTTTTGGCATTTCCATGCTCTGCACATCAACTGTATCAATCTGATGCTTGCCTTCTGCTCCTCTCTCTCAGTCGGCAAACCTCTTCCTTCGCTTTTCACAACTCCACAACATATACGTACACACCACACTTGAATGAACATACACATAGCATCCTCTTTGACCAACTGCGGCTTTGAGTTTGGTCCCCATCTGTTTGAGTGACCTTGTTTACTGAAATAATAAGTCACAACATGCTGTCTTTCAACAGGTTGAATTTCTGTTGAGGCCCCCCCCCAACAACGAATGACCAGCACCCAACCATTTGGAAGCAGCCATGATATATCAACTGGGTGCAGCAACAAGAGGACTTGCTGCCATCCCCAAAGCCCGTGAAACTGAACCCCGTGCTGGTAGTAATGGCCAGAAGCAACTGCAAAGACACGTACAAGAACCCCAGACCTGACCTCAGTCAGGCTGCGATCCAGTAAAAACAAAGACTAGACTTACACTGCATATTCTTCAGTACCACCAGTTGAGACCTCAAACTACGGCAGGGTGAAGATGTTCTCTAAAAACTATGGCCATGAAAAGTGTGAGCCTCTCATTGAGAGGGACTAACAAAGTTGAAAGAGACATTCCTTTTAGCAAGGAAGCCTACAAAAATTTGATGACAAAAACAATCTGCCACAGTCTTCTTTTAAACAAACTGTACCACCGAGGTATTAAGAATCTCACTGATGATTTCTGTAGACTACCACAAAGTTTTACTGCTATCCTGTGCTTTAACTGTACTGTTTTATGTGCCTGTCACCTTCTTCCGTAACACCATCATCCATCATATGAGCACAGGGGAATTAACTCCGTAGAGGATATCACACCTCCACAAAGTTTCCAAAAGCAGCTCAATTGCACTGCTGCTAATTAAATTGCATTGCTGAATATTTAACCCTACAAGTGTCTTGCCTAGCTCTCCAAGGGAAATCATACTCTTGTTTGATATATTAAAACAACCAGACAAGGAAAGGACCTGCAGATTATGTTGCACACCACTGGATAAAGCAGCAACTCCAGCATCAGTGATTGAACACTTCGATATGTCAAGATCATTGAGCAACGAGCAGTTATCTGCAATGGTTGCCAAGCTCAAATCAGTAAGCTTTCTGCACCCCGTAAGATTCAGCACTTCGAGGGTTTCGCCATGTAACCTAGCCAAAGATGCAACCACTTTGTCTGTCAAATTGAGACAGTCACTCAGATTTACCTTCACAAGTCCATCTTCACAGCTCTCCAGCAATGGTAGAACGAGTCACTGACTTCTTTTTCGGCCCACCGGCCTTCCTCCCCGCAGCTCCTTTCTTCACTTTTCCGGCACCTGAGGCAAGAGCCTTTTGTTGTTCGATTGTACTGCGGTAAATATGAGATTGTCTTTCATCATTCTGGCCTGCTCCCGGAACGGATACACGGGGAGCAAAATGCAACGCCAATGCCAAACTGATCTCTCTGTCACTCTTTGTTTTTCCATCGTCATAAGATGCTTTGATTTTCTCACTAGCTAAAACAGAATGAATTATCAAATTTCCATCTATCTTCACAAGCTTGTCATTTCTTGGAACATACAATGACGCAACAAGAGGGTCACTAGCATTTCCTGAACTAGCAAACTCGTCAGAACCAGAATGCTTCATATTTGGCTCTGCTCCTCCACCAAGATCCTTCCAAGCATCAAATTTCTTATCCGAACCTTTAGCTCCATACTCATGATTAGTTCCATTGACCATCAAAATCCTCTAGTGACGCTGATCATAAACTCCATTACCAATATATCCAGACCCACCAGATATCGCATCTCAAATCCCACCATATCTTACATTTACCAAAGGAACTAATCCTCCAGACAACAACATAAAACAATATGCCCAGAAAGTTAACACTCGCAACCTTCTTAGTTTTACTTTTACCTACATCACCTTCCTGTACTCATCCTTAGGACACGGATCTTGAGACATATATGACTAGTGAGCATGCACACTAGCAGATAATACATAGCGCACCTCATATGAATATGTCAACAACTAAATAGAGATACTCCAAAACTTAACCAAAAAATTTTCAGTAAGACAAAATATCAAACACTTGGCGAAAATGAAGAACAAAGGATAAAAACTCAAGAACTAAATCAACAATGGCGGAAACAAACCGAACGAGGTCCTCGAGAATCGCCCGCTCTGATACCATGTTAATTTTAGACTCTAAACAAACTGCAAGATTTAAACTAAGAACTTGAGAATAATGAAACAAGGAATATGTACAAACGGAGAGAACATTAGGAACTACATTGTATTAAGTTGTGGTGATTAAAAATGAGAAATACATATGATACTTTATACTAATCTATCAGCTACATCTGACCACGAAAACAGGGAACTAGCATCTGATTTTCCTCCACTAATAGCCCTGGTTTTCCTCCACGATTTACTTAACTTGTTTCCTAAACTCCTTAAATCACTCCACTAATTTCTTGACCTGGTCAAGGCTACTATTTCTAATTAATTTATTTATAATAAGTTTAGATTAATTGGATAAAGTTCCAACAATTCTTACCCGGTATCCTACTCCTTTTACTATGACCTTGATGGTCTCATCAATTTCTAAAACTTTATGTGTGTGTATGCAGAGTTTAGGGGTATAAAACTTACCATTCTCCATCTTGATGTCACAGTCAGACATGAGCTGACCCTAGTCAGCTATGATTTGTAGCCACGTTTCTTTATTCCATGCAAAGATTGGGAGACCGTCACAGTAGATCCAAGCAGTTCTTGGGATTACAGTGTCCAACAGAAATACTTCCTTTAGGTTAACGAAGAAAAAATCTAAGGCATCCTTACCTTGATGTTTCATTTCTAGATCTTCAAATGTTATGAGGAATTTGACTTGAGAAATCACTTTAGTGGATATAAAGGATATCCATTCGCTGAGTATTTTTTCAATGAGTATGTCTGCGCTCGTTGGCTCCTCCGTTGTTCCTATCATAGACGGACATTATTTTATAATTTGATTCCCTTACATGACCTTTGATGGTTCTGAATGTTGGCTGTGGGTGATCCTCGGGCTGTGGGCGCATCTGTTCAGTAGCTCTGTTTTTTATTTTGAGTAGAGTTTCTAAAGGGGTTGTTGACTTGCTTAGCGAAGTATTGTTACGAGCGAGTTTAACCATCAGTTTGTAGCCCATGAAGATTCTTTGATTGTAATCCTCAATTAGTGATTCAACTGAATCACTTCCCAGCACCTTCATGAATCCAATCCTATAGTTGTTCTTGTCACGTTTCTTAGTTAGTAAAATGTCCCTTATGACCCTTTTCTTGTTGAAGAACATCCATATCTCGTTTGTGTTTACTTGTGGTGGCAAGTTATGAATCATGACCGAGAGTTTGGTTGAGCTTCTAGGATTTGGTGGGATATCTATATCTCGACCACTGTCTTGTTTGTTGTTGGATTTCACGACCTCTGCGTAATGCCCTCCCTTCTAAAATCTATATACTCTTAAAGTGTAATGAGGAATTTACCCAATGGGTAAAAAAATTTACCCATGACCCATCTTTTGTACTAAAATCATGCTATTTTGGTAAGTATCCACGGATAATCCATTTACCCACCCAATATTTTACCCATTTGTTATTATATCTTTCCATAATCTATTTGAATTTCAAAAAAATCAGTTACGGAAATTATATCTCAATCAAAATTTCCATAATTTTCTCAATCGATTTATTCATCCTTGATTTTCAACAGTCGTTACTTTAATCCTTTTTTGAAATACCTACTGAAACCCTAACGATTTCTCATCTCCAGTTTCATGGATTAAGCGTTTCATCACAATCTTCTGCAAAATCTTAATATATAATTGTTCGATGGATTCTCTAACAAATTCTTCATCAGGTGCTTAATCCATTCTTTCATTCTTTGTGTTAATTTATTATTATATAATAATGATTGTTATATGTTGCTATTTATCTTTGTAATCATCCAGGTAAAAAACGTCATGTGCGTGGTCAAAATTTCGAAACAATCTTGGGAACCATTAATAATGATGAAAATCAAGGTATTTCTGAATTTGAAAGGCATGACTGAAATCTTCAGTAACTGTTTGACGTCCATGTGTTCCTTTGAATATAGGTACAAAACGTCGAGTTCGTGGAAAGAATGTGGATAAACTATTGTCAAGTAAGGTTACCGATCATACATTAAAACCTATTTCTGAACTAGTAGTTTATGCCACAAACACTTCCCATGGTATATCTTTGTCATTTGTTTTTTTCTTATTTGCCAAAGTTTCATATTTTCCCATAATATGTATTGATGTTAACAATCTTTGATTTGTTGTTTTCAATTATTAGTCGACTGTGGACCTGGCTTACAGCAACAAATTCATTCTGCTTCTTTAAATAATAAAGAGAATTGTAGTCCTAATTTACCAGAAAATAGGACGAGATCAAGACAACTGCCACAAAGTATACTTCAAATTCCTGTTGCTCTTTATTATTTACAATTCTTCCTATTTTTTTGCCAGCAGGAAGCGCACGTCTTCACTATGCTGCATATGGCCGAAATGCAGTGTTGCCAAGTATGATTTTTTTAGTTTTTGTTATAATTATTTTATCCACTATTGTTGGTCGTACATGATCTTTTGCAGCATTATAGATATAAGGTGCAAAGGGAGCCAGTCTGATGGTAGTAATTGCGAACGGGTATGCATTCTAGCTATACTCACTACCCTTTCTTTTCTAAGCAAGTTGCAATTTTCCACAGACACGGGTTACTAATAACCTAGGAAAGAATAATTTCAGAAATAACAATAGAGAAAACATGTTTCTTGATGTAAGTCTGGTCTAAAATTTATGGAAAGCAGTTAGCTAGCCTTTAGCTCTTTAGTTTATGGGATTCTTTATTTGTCAAGTATACGGCATTGAACCGAAAAAAGAGTCGAGTTAGTGATACAGATTATATCAGCTTTTTTATATCATTCAGGAAATTCTTAGAACTTCCCAGATTTTTCAAAAGCTTTCACCGGTACAAGCATATACACCAGCACCTGTGGTTGTAGATGTTCTTAAATAGTTATTTTATAATGTCATATAAGCACTTTTTGATGATATGTTCTCAACCTGATTATTTGCAAGGAGACAAGATTAGGAGGTGTGACAACCGAAACAAGTGGATAGTTTATATTCTCCGGCCCCAGTTTGACTACTTTATTTGTTAGCATATTTTTTATGAGATTGTCGCAGTTTGTGCGTATTAGTAGCTACTACTTTCAGGAGTTTTGAGTGTAGTCATAGGTTGTTTCTTTTTGTCAGGTTTTATGTATATCTTTTATAGAAATCTGTTACCAATGGATCATAGACTTTTGTTAGTTCTACCAGCATACCTTCAAAGCCAACGCACGACGCACAATTAATCTGTTGAAACAACTTCATGGACCAGGTACATTAGCCGTTATTGTGCGACATTTTTAAAGTTCTGTTTTTTCTTAAAGCATTCTTTGTTTTGCCAGTATCTGAATGGTTTGGTCACAAAAATTTTGTATATGTTTTGAAATTTATCCTGCTTTTTCTTTTTGGGTAGACAAAAATTTTGTATATGTTTTCAAATGTTATGTAGACAATCTGATTTTCGGAGGGGAGGGAAAGTATGTATTTCGTAGACACCGCACCTGATGTTTTGACAGTTCTCAAGTCTGCAGATTAATCAATTACTGCTGTTCATGAATTCCTAATATCCTACTTAAGCATCTGTTCTTAAATAATGGTTTTAGTAGTGGTCCTGGTATTCATACTGGTTCTGGCAAGAAAATTTTCCTCCCTGACAAATGTATGAAGACACCAGGTGCTGAAAAAAGTATAGTACAATGTTGCACCTAAAGAATTGATGTAGTTTTTTAGCAAAATTTGAGTAAAAAGTGTTTCTGATTAATATTTTATTGATGCTTCATATGCCTCTGAGGTTATTACTAAATTGCGTATTATATATAAATATTTTTTCGTAGTTTTAAAATAATCATATTGTACCAATATTCATTATTTGCTACTTTATCAAGTTTGTGTTTGTGTGTACATGCATAAAAATATTCTTTTTTTTTACTTCTGCATATCTTTAAATAAGCAGGAGGACATTCTCAGAGCAAGCCAGATCCCAATTTAAGATATCGGAAGGAAATGGCATAGCATGCAACTCCCAAAGCAAGCATTATTTATTTTTGGTGCACCATTTGCAATTTTACTTCTAATAAGGTATATTCGTAAGACACTTGAATGTGTTTAATATAACTTAATCGTCAAATGTCTACATATTAGGTATCACTAAAATTTGTCTGCATGGCTGCGGTGTCTTAGCTCTTTGTTAGTAGCCAAGTGACCTTTAATCCAGGGCCCTGAAATGCTGTGGCAAAAAACTTCCCGTGTAAATAAGAGATCATATAGATAGACTTGCACGTATTGTATGCATGTTAATAAATTAATAAATCATGCCCGTCGTATCTTAAATATAACTTATATTGTGTGCTTATCAAGACACTTCGTAGATATATGAATAACTTTGAATTGTTCCTGATGCTATACACAAGCTTCGCCGCTTCTAAAAATCAAAAGTAAGCCTACTTTTATTACTAATAAACTTCCTTGATACAGTGACGCAATATTTGCTCATTACGGCAGTTTTTACATTAAGTTAAGACTCTAAAAATACTAGATTTTTGATTCAGATAGTGTTGTACTCAAGTTATCATAATGTTGTAGTTTATATCTTAGCGAGACAACCTACACTTCTAATATTTCATTTACTCTGATTGTGAAAATTTTCTATAAATATTATATTGTTTTCTCGGATAAATTCACTGATGATAGAGTGTCCATGTTTGATGGAAATGAATTATCGAGCATATTCACTTGCGCGGCGCACATCGTATCAACTTTTTTAAGGTAAGAGATTATTTTAAAGGCTACTTTTGTTTTGGATTTTAAAATTGAAAAGTCTTGATAATAACATCATCGACATATTGTCGTGGTGGCATATCCTCCTTTTTTTGCCTTTACATTTGCTCTTTGCACTAGAGTATTCAACAAATGTAAGAAAAATTATTGAAAATCTCATATATCTGGTCTAATTGCATGTTATTATTAGTATCATTATGTTTATATATTTATTAGAGAAATAATCACATTTGCTCTTTTGTGAATATTATTACATGGCCACACACTTTTTCAGATAAGGAGGCTTAAATAGTTACGTAAATTGCAGAGGAGATTTTGTTGTAGTAGATATTTGGGTGTCCCCCAAAAAGAATGGAAATGTGAATGCTTGAAAATAAAATCGTGCACGAAACGGCATTTAGTTCGCCTTAAAAGGTACAATCAATTGTCTATTTATGGAATATTTTTCAGTTATACAATCTACTTTAGTTGTTGGGAGGAGTCGGG
Organism: Saposhnikovia divaricata; assembly: GCA_036435485.1. Lineage (NCBI taxonomy): Eukaryota > Viridiplantae > Streptophyta > Magnoliopsida > Apiales > Apiaceae > Saposhnikovia > Saposhnikovia divaricata. The sequence continues at coordinate 159,725,300 of CM071600.1, forward strand.
GTGCTTTGTTCCTTTTAAGCTGTTTTGACTTTTTTTAAGTTAGTGTTATTCATTCCATGGCTTTTCTAAAGTTAGGCCACCTTCTAAACTGAGGCTGCCAATGACCATAATAAGTATGTCGTAGAGAATCTGGTGAATGATGCTTATAGAGCTACTGAAGATGAATGTATGTGTCAAAGTGATTGTTTTCCTTTTTACTCTCAGAAATTGATATCTTACATCTATTTCAAAATAATTTTGTAGGGTGCTGACGTTTGAGCAACATATTATGACTTATATGTTATCATGCAAGTATTTTCTTCTTGATGAACCAGCATTTTCATCTGATATAATGAATGTACTTTCTTTTTGGTCTATTGCATATATCATCTACTAATGCAGAACACTATATAAACTACTAGATGTCTTGCAATACCCGAGGCTTTATTATATTCCTATTTGATTGGTGAAGGCTAAGTTTTGGAAAAATATAATAGAATCCTGCTCGGATCCAGAGGCATCCAGGTGTTTTAGCTCAAGTGAAGCCTGATAAGTACTTTGGTGCTGCCTAAGAGAAAGAGAGAGCACACATTATTATGAATCGCTGGCTCTAAAAAAGCGATTTAAAGAACTAAAAAAATGATCTGCAAGTGTAAGATCCCAGATCGATGCAAAATATCAAGTCCGTGGGTCAAGACTTTGTGGAGCAAAATGTATTATTTATTTGGAAGCTGGACTACTCCGGTCTGTATATTTCTAATGAGTACTTTTGATAACTAACATTGAATTTCTATGATATGTTTCTAGCATCGATAATCTACAATATCAGCGGGACGGTATTAGACAGTAATCTTCTAATATCGTTAATAATGTTACAAGTGTAAGATAACATCTGACCAGAGCTCCGGATTGCTTAATTTACCAGCAAGAAATCTGATTCTATTTCGAAATTTGTACTATCTCACCTTTTAGCCAAGCTTTAAGCATCTTTTATAGCCATAGCTTCCCTCATATTTGAATTCACCTTGCCCGACTTGCAAAATTGGTGTCCTGCGATCAGTTTGTCTTGATAATAGTTGCATCTGCATTAATTTTGAGAGTGCCCATAGCTGGCTTTACCCACTATATTTGACCTTCATTTTGATATGGCATCTGCATTTATGTTGCAGTTTGTTATAAACACTTCGCACCGCCTAGCACCCCGATCATCATGTGCCACTGCAGCCTATAGAAGCACGTGTTAGAGATCTTCATGTGCTCTTGAATTCAGATTAAGCATATTTATGACACATACTTTCTGAGGTATATTATTACTTTAATTATGGATCATGTTCAGTTGCTGATATGTCACTAATTACAGGTGAATGATATGAAAGCAATAGCCAGAGGTTAAAGTTAGAGACTCATGAAAAATTAATCTTGCGGAAGAAAATTCCAGTTTGTCTCATGGTGCAGTGTAGTGCAGTGCAGAATGAGGAGAGGAAGAGGAGAATACAACTTAACTATTCTCAAGCAAGGAAAGCAAGTGATTCATAGTTCAATACTTTACAAGGTGGATTTTTGGCTGTTAGAAAATGCTGGCAGTAGTTAGTGTTTGTTCAGTTAGTTATGGACCTGCTCTATGACTTATTTTTACTGGATGGCATGGTCAAAATAAAAATGATAATATCTTAGTTAATGTTTGTATTTAATAGATTATATGCAAATCATTCAGAGGAGATTTGGTGCACCCGTTATTCTTTCATGTTTTTATATGAAATGCACTCAGATTAAACTAAGATATTTCTGCGTAAAATGAAAGAAAATCTAAGAAATTTCAAATAATTTTCGAGAACGTAGAAAAGATTTCATCTACATTAAAAATATTTCTAAATCTTTGTACAAATAATACCATGTCACATGAATAGATAAGTAAAAACCATCTATGACTATGCCATATTTTCCTAACTTCAAGTAGACCCAAAATATTTTTTATGTTTTGTGAACAATATGAAGATACACTATTATACTTTTAATTTTAGTGTGTTATTCTCCTAAAAAGGATTTTATTACTAAATCATGTACGCAAAATGTATATTTTAACTAATTATATGTAAATTATTACAAAAAATGGATGCATTATTTAATGTTTTATGATTGATAGAGTATATTACGGTTTTATCTTTTCGATTTATTTAATTTTTTTCATAGTTTAAATTTTTTCTAATGACATATATTTTTATATAATAAAATGTGAATGTATAGAGTACTATTGAAAAAAAATGATATTTTGCAACGATTTTTCGAATCACATTTCATTCGGAATATAATTAACTAAATACACACAAATTTTTATATTTATAGATTTTGTAAAGATTATTAAAAAAAAGATGTGTGATTTCTCACTTAATATTTTATAATTAATCAAATTACAAACCCATTATTTCTTTTTAGAAATTATTTTTCAGTAATTTTATTTTAACATGATTGTAATTTTGCAACTAGAATTAAACTAATATTCATGCAATAACATGTAAAACAACGCAGTTAAGTGAAAAATTACAAATCCATGACACATTAACATTTTATTGTTGTCTTTGAAATCTTTTTAATTCAAATTTAGTCAAATAAATTAATTATACATGAAATTTTAAATTTAATACAATACATTAAAAATAAATGCAAAGACGATGAAAAGTGATTGTACCTTTAATACTTAATACAAAAAAAAAAAAAACAATACGATTTGATTAGTTTTATCTTAAACTTATGTCTTCATAGTTTAAATTTTACTTTATTAATAATGACAATTTTCAATATAAAAAACATGATCTACAATATAATTGAATAGCGTCATATTGAGGAAAATTTTCAAATTTATCACTTTCAAATTTACAATTTTAGATAATTATTTTAGCACGGCTTCCTCCACTCAATAAGCCCCCCCCCCCTTTTTTAAATTCTTTATAGAAAATAAAAAAAAATTCTTTTTTTTTAATTAAGTTCGCTTTGAAACCATAAATTTGATAATTTTTTTCAACATTGAATCCACTATTAAAGCCATAAATTTGATAATTTTTTTCATCATTCAATCCACAATTAATAGAACAAAATTTGACTAAGGTCATGTTTGGATAATCTTAATTGTAACTTATAAGTTACTTATTCCGAAATTTTTTTTATATTTACATACTTTTTTTTAGAAAAGAATATCTGTGGGGAGTTTAACATTCGTTATCTTGCAAAAATAAGTTAATTATTTCAGAAAAAAGTACATATTCACATAATTTTTTGCAGAATAAGTAACTTTTCCCAAACGGAACCAAAATAAGTGATTATTTTACTGAGGAACGAAGCGTGGTGTTTGGATTTTTTTTAACCAAAATTGGCTTTGGCTCGCTCGTATTAATCAAGTTTTAGTTCATTTTCCTTCTTTTAGCTATTCACATGTTTCAATCTTCTAAATTCGTATCATGAGACGACATCTAACATTATATTATACAATTATATAGAGAAAATTATATTAAACAGTAATTTTTTGAATCACACTTTAATCAATATTTTATTAACTAAATGTAGCGTACGAAAACTTTTATATTAAATAAATTTTATGAAGATTTGTTTTTAATGAAAGAATGTTCAATCATTGCACTTGATGAAAAATATGATTGCATTTTTTCATAAATTTATTTTTCAATAATTTAAATCAATCAAAATTCAAGTTCTCATTCGTTATTATAATAATTTTTTTACAACACGAACAATTCAATCAAAATTCAAGTTCTCATTCGTTATTATAATAATTTTTTATGGTACAACATGAACGGCATCGTGAGGCGACGTCTTATAACGACGGCGTCGAGCTTATAACATAATCAAATAAAATCTTATTTAAAAAAATGAATACAATATTTTAGTACGACCATTAAGATATCAACTCATATAAAATTTTATTAAATAAGGAAGAAGTATAGAAATTATTTATTCAAATCTAAAAATATATTTAATGAAATAAAATATTTAATAAAGTTAATTATTTATATTTTACTACAAATAACTTTATAGTGTACAACAAATTTTATACAAAAGAATAAAATAGAGTGAATGGGATAAACTAACTATGTAAATCGATTATTATATTCTAAACAAAGTTGAAGACTCGGTTATCTAATTGCAACCGTCTATTAATTTTTTTTTAACTTTAAACGCTATTGTAAAAATATAATGTTATCAAAATTTTAATGTAAAAATTACTAAAATAATTATAGCATTCTTAGCAACAGCAAAATTCTATTATATATTTATAATGAGTACTATTGAGTAAAATTTATATTTTACAATTTCAGATCACCTTTCATTCAAAACATAAATAATTACATAAAACTTATATAAGTTTTTATATTTAATTATTTTTTATAAAAATTATCTTAAAAGAGAATATGTGATTGTTGTATTATTTAAAATTTCGTGTTTAATGAAGATACGATCGGGTTACTTTTTTTTAACCCTATTTCCCAATTATTTAATTTTAATATAATATTAATTTTGATAAAATAATTAATAATTTCATATAACAAAAGGCTAAATGGCACCATATAAATAAATAGTCATTAATAAATGTGATAAAAATTATTTTAAAAAAATGCATGCTATGTAATGTTTCGTACTTTAATAAAAATTATAGAATTTTAGTAATAACCGTGAATTTTATTAATAATCTTATTATTGAGCCTCTCTGAATAAGATTTGTAAACTCAATTTTTATTTAATTTTAGAAATGCGTATAAATATTTAATTAGCACACCGCTACCTTTCTATTAATCGTGATTTATTATTGTTATTATTATTATTATTATTATTATTATTATTATTATTATTATTATTATTATTACCATTAATATTATTATTACTACTAAATTAGAATGATATTTATTATTGAGATACTAGGAAATATGATTTTTGGAGCTAGATGATATATATGGACATTTTACAAATATTTTAGGAATAAAATATTATATTTCTTTTGTGAAAATAAATTAGTTCATCATCTATTTTACAAATTTGGTCAAGATTTAGCCCAATATCCCGTTAGTCCATCAAGAGCCCAATTAGGAGAGCATTATAAGAAAAGAAATATCAAAGATTTTAGTTTCATCTCCTCATTATATTATTCACTGAGACAAACACAACACACAAATTACTTTTCTCTCTCTATAAAGTTTCATCTTGATCTTACATTATCGAAAGAGGGTTAAAAGCTCTACAATTTGAGATATATATATATAAGGGGTTTCAAAGGGTTGAAATTTTGATCAAATTTTAAAGTTTGGATTTTCAAAGGGTATGAACTTATACCCCTTTAAAAAGATTTTTATAATTTTGTTAGTATGTACTGATAAGTGGATTTTATATCCACTTGGAATGCCTCAGTTCGGCTTAAATTGATTGTTTTGGACTCAAGTTGTTGTAGTTTTGATGTGTTTTGCTTAGTTGTACAGATTTACGAGAATGTTGATTAAAGTGGATGCTTCTATCGTTCTTGGAGAATTAATTGATTAAAATTCGGATTTTCTGGGAAGGCTGCGCAGCTTATACTGTTTTGGCCATATCTGGAGTTCTAGAAGTCCGTTTTCAGCGATCTTACTGCCCACGCGAAGCTTGAGAGATTTTCTACAATATGGGATAGGAAGCAGGTGCAAGGAACGTGCTGATTAAATTCGCGCACGTGATCTTTTAAAAGAAGGCTATAAATTTACTGTTTTGACCTTTTTCTAATTCTAATTGTATTCTGGGCAGTTTTTGTACCTTCTTTAAATTCTAATTATAATAGAAGGTAATTGTTTGTTGGGCAAGATTAGGAGTATCTATATAAACACATCTAGGGATCGGAAAAACATGATTATTAAGAGTTCATTGTTAGAAAGATACAATTTGTACGCAGCTTTTAGGATTTTTTCTGGAGAACCATTATTTTCTTTGAAGATTGAAGTTAAAAGGTTTCTTTTCTATATTCTTCTAATTATGATTTCTTCTATTAATTCTTGTTTTGTTAATTTAATCATGTGTAACTAATTCTCTAATTTGAGAATTGGGTAGTATTCCTTGGTATTCATGCCTGTTTAATTATCTGTGATTTTCTTGCTTTGCTGATCTGTTATTGAGGGCTTAACACAATTAGGGGAGTCATGAACCTTTGATTTGATTTTAGGGATTGTAATAACTTGGAAGAGGAGTTGCAATTTTAGTACAGGATTTAACAGACATAACTCGAATATTTGATTGGAAGATTAATAGGAGAGTTGTGAGACTTATAATTCTTGGTGCGTAATAGTTTATGATTGTATTTTGATTGTATCACGGAAGTGACAATTAAGGTGTAGTTGTAGACACTATATTGTATCTTCGAAGAGAACATTATAACCTTAGAAGAATTGTTTTCAGCAGAGTAAGAACGTAGATGTCACATAGATATTGAATGTGTATTGAAACCAAGTGAAGAACCCCAGTTCTTGGATTGTTTTCCTCATATATATTTTATTCTCGATTGATAATTAGTTTAATTTAGTTTATAAACAAACCAAACATTCTTTTACACTTCTAAATTGTGAGAGATAAGATACTTGAACTTGATATTACATTCAGTCCTTCCCTGCGAACGAACAACAAAAATACTATTAACAAATTGGCGCCGCTGCCGGGGAAGGCAGTATAGTTGAGTTTAGGTTAATTGTTTCTTATTGTTTAGATTTTAATTGGTTCCACAAGTTGTTTTGTTGGTGATTTTCAGGTGTATGCTACGTTCATCTTGCGCTAGAAAATTGGAATTTGACCCTGAAATCGAGCGTACTTTGAGAAAGCTAAGAAAAGATAAAGCTAAGATGGGAGAGCCAGAACCTCGACCAGCTGTTAATGTTGATGCGACTTCTATTTGGGACAATGAGACACCAAATCCTGGTAATTGCATGTACAAAACTCCAGAGATTGGTGCAGCCCAATTTAACATTAATCCGAGCTTAATTCAGATGATCAGCAATCAGGCTTTTGAAGGAGACATTGAATTAGAAGACCCACACAGACATCTAGAGCGTTTTGTGCAGATGTGTAGCTCATTCAGAATCACTGGTGTTACGAGTGATCAGATTCGTCTCCATATGTTTCCCTACTCTATTAAGGGAAGAGCTTTGGAATGGTTTCAGCAACTTCCAAACACTTCGGTTGTTACATGGGAGAGTCTTTCTACGGCATTCTTGTCCAAATACTATCCTTCTGACAAGACGCAACAGTTGAGGACTATGATTATGAGTTTTAAAGCACAACCGGGTGAAGGTCTATACCAGGCATGGGAGAGATTCAAGGCACTATTAAGGAAGTGTCCACATCATGGCTTAGAAGATTGGCAGATCATTAGTACTTTTTATGGGGCCATGAATGCAGATATTTGTTTGAGTTTGGATGTGGCTGCTGGTGGAAATTTCAAGAAGGCACCAACTACACAAGCTAAAGCACTCCTGGAGGAATTAGCATCTAATAATTATTCATGGGCACCTAGTGGGACGAGCTCAGCAAAAGCAGCACAAGAATCTGAGATGATCAACATGCTGGCTCAAAAGTTGGATACTCTAACTCAGGAGGTGCGAGGACAAAAGGTAAATGTGAGTGCTCTTTCTTCACCTATGGAAGGGTATAATGATTATGGTGCTAGTCAAAACTCTTATGTGCAACAATTTCCAGAAGAAGCATCTTTTATTCAAGGAAGACAGCCTTGGCCTGTGCAGAATAATTCTTACTACAATCCGAATCAAAGGCCAAACAATAATCTTTCTTACAGCAATAATCATGCAGCTAATCCTTCCTATGCATTTCCAAGGCAGAATCAACCTCCTGGTTTTCAGTCACGACCGCCATATCAAGCACAGCAGCAGTATCAATCTCCACCAAAGAAAGAACCAGCTGAGTGGGAGGTTGCACTAAATAAGATTATGCAAGGGACTTCTGGGGCATTGGCTAATATGGAATCAAGAATAGATCAGATGGCATCATCTCAAAAGATGCTTGAAACACAGATTGGACAGATTGCCTCAAAGATGGGTGTTCGTGAGCAAGGGTCTCTTCCTAGTCAACCCGACCAGACTGGTAAAGAGCAATGCAAAGCAATTACTTTGAGGAGCGGAAAAGAGTTGCCCGAGGTTGAGGTTCTTAAGCCTAAAGAGAGTGATGCTGAGAAAGAGGATAAGCCAGTAGAGATTGCTGCAGACACGTCAGAAAAAGAAGATGAGAAGAAGAAGGAAGAAGAATCAGAAAAGCCATATGTTCCTCCACCACCTTATGTTCCTCCTATTCCATTTCCACAGAGACTTCACAACAGGCAGTTAGAGAAGCAGTACGAGAAGTTCTTGACTATGTTCCGGCAGTTGCATGTTAATATTCCGTTGGCCGAAGCTTTAAATCAAATGCCACTTTATGCTAAATTTCTTAAGGAGATGTTGACAAAGAAGAGGAAACTTGAAGATGCCAAAACTATTACTCTTAATGCAGAATGCAGTGCAGTCATCCAGAAGGCTATTCCTCAGAAATAGAAAGATCCGGGAAGCTTCTTTTTGCCTTGCACTATTGGGAAGATGGAAAACATGAAAGCCTTGTGTGACTTAGGGGCAAGTGTGAGTTTGATGCCATATTCAATCTGCAAAAGGCTTGGTCTTGGAGAACTTAAAAAGACACGGATTTCACTTCAGTTGGCGGATCGTTCTGTTAAGTATCCATTGGGGGTTACTGAAGATGTGGTTGTTAAAGTGGATAAATTTATCATACCTTGTGATTTTGTGGTGTTAGAGATGGATGAAGATATCGAGATACCCATTATCTTGGGACGGCCATTCTTGGCTACTGCTGGCACTACTATCGATGTTAAAGCTGGAAAATTGACATTGAATGTTGGCAAGGACAAAGTGGAATTTGATCTGAACAAAGCAATGAAGATACCTCCTTTTGGAGCAACTGGTTTTACCGTTGACATAGTTGATGACATTGTGCAGCTCGAAAATGAACACTTCGTGGGAGCAGAACGGGTGTTAGATGATAAGGAAGAAGAAATTTTTGTTCAACCGGTTGAGTCGGAGAAGCACCTTAGAGGTGTGAAGAAGAAAAAGAAGAAGATTTTGTCATTTGGTAGTAAAACCAGGTTGAAGTCTGTTGGAAAAGAATTGTGGAAAGCAAGCAACCAAGATGTCAACGTTCGTATGAATGGTCTATCTGTTGAGGACGGTTCAGTTATTCTTTTGAAACCGCCATGAGTTGAGGAAGTAACGTCAAGCTATTGACGTTAAAGAAGCGCTTCGTGGGAGGCAACCCACGCATTATTGTAGAAAAAAAAAGAGTGTAGTGTAGAGAGAAGAAAAAAAAATGAGTGTTGAAAAAAAAAAAAAAGAAGAGTGTGAAAAAAAATGAGTGTTGTGAGTGTTGTGTGAAAAAAAACTGTTGTGAAAAAAAAAAAAAAAAAATTACTGGTCGCGCATGTTGCGCCTGCGTAACGCAGGCTGCACCTGCGTTTCTGTCTGTAATGCTTGAGGATAAGCATCAGTTTAAGTTTGGGGGTTTGATAAGTGGATTTTATATCCACTTGGAATGCCTCAGTTCGGCTTAAATTGATTGTTTTGGACTCAAGTTGTTGTAGTTTTGATGTGTTTTGCTTAGTTGTGCAGATTTACGAGAATGTTGATTAAAGTGGATGCTTCTATCGTTCTTGGAGAATTAATTGATTAAAATTCGGATTTTCTGGGAAGGCTGCGCAGCTTATACTGTTTTGGCCATATCTGGAGTTCTAGAAGTCCGTTTTCAGCGATCTTACTGCCCACGCGAAGCTTGAGAGATTTTCTACAATATGGGATAGGAAGCAGGTGCAAGTAGAGGTGGCCATTAGTGCGGTCCGTGCCGGTCCGGGCCGGGCTTGCACCGGGCCGTGCCTAAAAAATACAACACTGAACCGGCACTAAGAGTTATCCGGGCCGTGCCGGGCCGGTTCCGAATCAGAAAATGTAAACCCGTGACCGGATTCGTGGGTTAGTGCGGGCCGTGCCGGTTATACTTTTTTTGAAAATTAATTTATTTCTTTATAGATCTACTTTACTAATACATTTTGAAAATTAAGTTCTAGATGATGTAGTTAAAAGAGGACGGTACCTCATATAAATTTTATTAATTAAAAATATTTTACAAATGATTTGAGAGGACTCCTCTCTAAAAAAACGGAACAAACCGCATTAACATACAATAATACAATAGCTTTCATGTAATAACGAAAAAAATATTTAATTTGCTAATTTAAGAAGAAAATACGATTCATAGTTCAAAATAATTGTACCCCAAAATTACAACTGTAATTGCCCTAAATCTACTTGACAAGGATATACTAGACTACTTATCCATTCTTTCACTTTTACTGACATAATCTTGGTAATCAAATATCATATAGTTGGAAATGTACACTTTGCAAAGTCTCTTATGATCTACTGACAAAAAAATTATGACGGGCCGGGCCGGGCCGTGCCGGTTCAACCGGTTCGTCCTGTCGCGGGCCGGGCCGGTTCGGTCCCGGTTTTCTAATACTGAACCCGTATTCGGACCGGGTTTTTCAGCGGTTTAGTGCCGGTTCGGGCCGGTTCAGAACGGGCCGAATATATACGAATAAAAAACCGGGCCGGTTCAGTGTGGGCCGGGCTGAACCGCCCTAATGGCCAGCTCTAGGTGCAAGGAACGTGCTGATTAAATTCGCGCACGTGATCTTTTAAAAGAAGGCTATAAATTTACTGTTTTGACCTTTTTCTAATTCTAATTGTATTCTGGGCAGTTTTGGTACCTTCTTTAAATTCTAATTGTAATAGAAGGTAATTGCTTGTTGGGAAAGATTAGGAGTATCTATATAAACACATCTAGGGATCGGAAAAACATGATTATTAAGAGTTCATTGTTAGAAAGATACAATTTGTACGCAGCTTTTAGGATTTTTTCTAGAGAACCATTATTTTCTTTGAAGATTGAAGTTAAAAGGTTTCTTTTCTATATTCTTCTAATTACGATTTCTTCTATTAATTCTTGTTTTGTTAATTTAATCATGTGTAACTAATTCTCTAATCTGAGAATTGGGTAGTATTCCTTGGTATTCATGCATGTTTAATTATCTGTGATTTTCTTGCTTTGCTGATCTGTTATTGAGGGCTTAACACAATTAGGGGAGTCATGAACCTTTGATTGGATTTTAGGGATTGTAATAACTTGGAAGAGGAGTTGCAATTTTAGTACAGGATTTAACAGACATAACTCGAATATTTGATTGGAAGATTAATAGGAGAGTTGTGAGACTTATAATTCTTGGTGCGTAATAGTTTATGATTGTATTTTGATTGTATCACGGAAGTGACAATTAAGGTGTAGTTGTAGACACTATATTGTATCTTGGAAGAGAACATTATAACCTTAGAAGAATTGTTTTCAGCAGAGTAAGAACGTAGATGTCACATAGATATTGAATGTGTATTGAAACCAAGTGAAGAACCCCAGTTCTTGGATTGTTTTCCTCATATATATTTTATTCTCGAATGATAATTAGTTTAATTTAGTTTATAAATAAACCAAACATTCTTTTACACTTCTAAATTGTGAGAGATAAGATACTTGAACTTGATATTACATTCAGTCCTTCCCTGCGAACGAACAACAAAAATACTATTAACATGTACTTGTGCTATTGTAAATGTGAAAATTCTTTTGTGAATGGTTTGATTTTTTTTTATTTGTTAAATTAGAGTTTAATTTGAGTAATCAATTAGATATGATATAATATAGCTAGGATTGTATAGAGTGAAATTTGGGTAATTGGGGTTTGAGATGATGGTTGGGTTGTGAATTGCATGCTGGAATTTGGGGCCACCACCACTGTAAAATCCGTAATTTTTATTTTATCTTATTTATTAGATATTAGATATTAAAGTAATTTTTAATTAGATATTTATTTTATTTAGAAAAATTTAGAATTAATTTTCGTATAAGTTATTTGATTAAGGATAAGATTGGTTATTAGAGGAAATAAGGGTTAAAATAATTTAACAAATCGATATCTTTTTAATTATGTTAACTATGTTTGCTAGAATCTTTTATTTTAAGTATTACTTGGATAAGTTGTAGAAATTTTATTGATAAGATTTAGGATTACCTTATTAAAATTAGGGTTTAGGGGCCTATATAAGTACCCCTTTAGAATACATTAAAACTCGACAAACAAGTCGAAATCTACATTTGCTAAACGAATATCTTCGTTTAAATCTGCAGAAGTCAGATTGATGTTATTCAAGTCATTCACCAACAATGACTTGATGTTTGAGTACCTTCTCCTTTTGGCTGATCTTGATGAACTCATTGCTTTTGATACTAAGTAATAAGATAACCTTATACAACAATGATAAGAAAACCTTATACAACAATGATGATTGTTCCCCTTTAAATAATTGAATTTATAGACATTTGATTAACTGGCAAAGATATTGGTTGGTTTTTTAACTTCCACGTTCTATGACATGTTCTACACTAATCCATTATGAATTTCTTTGATCTTTGCATATATATCTTTTATGGTCAGTTTTTTAACCAACAGAGATATTGGTTGGTTTTATTAGTTCCACGTTTAAATTTAACTACTTATCAATTTTTTTTAATTAGGCATCTTTGTTATTTTTGTGAGTGTTCCTCTACACTTTTTGCACCTTTACATCTTACTTTATATTATTTGCGAAATTTATAGGAATTTTTTGAAATTTTTAATGTAATTTATAGAATAATTTTTTAAAAAATTAACAAGCGAACTGTAAACTAAAGTAAAAAATATTACTGTGAAATTTGAAATATATGTTTTGTCTTATAATGAAAGTACAGCTTAAATTGATACTTAAATTGATATTTCGATATTGAAATTTTAATTAATATTTCATAAATAATTCATATTTTTACTTTGTATAGTTAGTAAATGAGGTTCACAGTTAAAATCATGATTTGTCTTTGTTTAAATCATTTTGCTATAAAATAAATATAACTGTATTCACAATTTTTACAAAATTATTTAATTTAAATATCATCATCTCTATAGTCAAAAAACACAAATCTCGAGACTAATAGAATGTCAACACATACTATTATACGTTTTTATGATTTGTTACTATTAAAATTTATTGTCAAAAGCACATATATTCATACACACAATTTTTACATGTTATAAATTAAAAAAAATGTTTGTTACTAATAAAATTAATATAACATTTTTTGTAAATTTAAAATTTAAAAAAATTGTGTAAAAATAAAAAAATATAGAGCGCGCGTAGCGCGGGGCAAAACTCCCTAGTTAGTAAAATGAATCTAGTTATACTTAGAGGTAATTTCATAATCACATAAAAATGATTTTCAAAAGTTAATCATTTATTTTAAAATGTAATGCATTTATTTAAAATTAAATTTTTATTATTATCAAAAATAATGAATAAATGTCCCAAAATAATTTTAAAATAAACTATTAAAATTAATCTTACACAAAATAATTTTTGTAAGCATTTTTAGGCAAATGATTTTTTTATGAAAACATTTCAAAGAATTTTAAGACATAAAAAAAGTAAATTACCAAAATTATATTTTTAAATAAATCCACAATGTCACATAATTCCACTAGAATATTAATAAATGTAAGACATTAAATTTAACAATTATTCACACATATAAAATTTGCTAAATAAATTAATTAGCACAAAGAGAATTAATTCACATAATTCAAATATTTAAATATTAAATACACATTAACTAGTAAAATTTCAAAAAAATATAGGGTGAAGCTCCAAAATGCCCGAAAATCAAAATGGATGGTCCTAAATGTTCCGCAAATACGTTATTGCATTTGCCGGAACACCATATCACACTGCATCGTGCACCATATCATCATATCACGGTATTTCGTGTTTCATATTACAGGTAATACGATGCACGATTTACCGTGACTTGCTCTCTCAGCTACAACTGGCGGCACACTGTGTGCCGTATTTTGAAAATACGGTATACGAAATTTCGTAACAGAGCCTGGATCCGCTGCACGAATTGTCGTATCTTATGTAAAAATTGGAAGGTGATACGGTGCACGGTGTCTACAATATATTTACATAAAATTTCACAATTAAAATTTTAAGTGTTGCTAAATGCAAATCATGTTTACTCTTTGCACACTAGTATATTACGTTTATATCCTTTAATGCATTAAATAGGTGAAACCCTACTAAATGTTTCTTTCTTGATCGCAACCGGCACTGAGATCGAGTTGAGTCACACAATTCCCGGGCTAATAATTCTTTGCTAGCAAAACCTCAAACATTTTGGATGTGGTCCATGGACTTTTGTTATTATAAAAATTAATTATTTTTATAATTTTATATTTATTATATATTAGAAATATATAATTTTAGAAATATATAATTTTAGATTCGTAAAAATATCAAAATATATTTTTAAATTTATGGTTAAAATTTGATTAATTTATTAACCAAATTTAAAATCTAATAATGCAAATGGCATTGATTTTTTTTTTCAATCGTTTTATAAGGAATCTTTTATTCAAATTAAAATACTTTATATTTCAATTTAATGTTACTAATTCAACCTCTTAATTTATAATTAAATTACATTACATGTTTTGGTATTTAAAAAAAAGGCAACTGACTTTTTTATCAACAATAATAATATTGTAATATTAAAATTGAAATACTAAGATTTTTGATCATGGACCAAGGACCAAACTATAAATATATATTTTAATTGAATAAAATTATTTCTATTATAATACAGATAAAATATATGTATATCTATATTAAGTAAAATTTTACATATTATAAAAAAAATGTTATATTTAAATATAAATTATTATCAAACTAACTTTCCCAATAAATTTGTTATCACTCAACTTTTTATAAATTAAAATAAAATAAGTGAAATATGTACACCTAATTTGACTAATAAATCTATCTATACTATTATATTAAAACCGAAACATTGAAAGTTTTGGTTTTCGGTTTGGTTATCCTATTTATTTTGGTTTTCGGTTTGATTAATTTAATTTTTAATTAATTTTAAATATAAAATAAATCAATTTTAATCCGTTATTGGCTATAGTCCTAAAGACACAATAGTATTTTATATTTACACCATTACTAATACAGCTAAACTTAAAACTTTTGGTTTTCGGTTTGGTTATCCTATTTATTAAAATAAATAATAACATAATATAATTAATGATAATTAATCGATTGCCTTTTTTATAAACACCTAATAATATCAATCATATCATATCTTTCAATCATTAATATTTTTTTCTAATTAAAACACGTTACCTTTTTGATTTAAAACTAATCTTACGATCATAAACATTGAAAGTTTTAAAAGTTTTGGTTTTCGATTTGGTTATCCTATTTATTAAATTTTCAATTAATTAGTTATCCTATTTATTAAATTTTCAAGTAATTTCAAATGTAAAATAAATCAAGTGCGTTAAGACTTTTAATCAACTTCAAAGTAAAAGCAGAACTCCTAAATCCTAACACGGAACTCTTTTCTTTTAAACCTAATTTGTGTGACTTGATGTTCTCTCTGTCAATACCCAAGCTCCATCAATTCAATACACAAGCTTCTTCCGTTTTTCTTTTCTTTTTCAACACCATATCTATATTAATATATTAAAGCCGATTTAAGTGTAAGTATAATGATTGTATTATGTTTTTGTATTATCTCCATCTTATAATAATATAATATAATAAATGATAATTAGTCGATTAATGTCTTTTTCACATTTACTTTTAGTTGAAAATACATAAGTAATGGTAATTAGTCGATTGACTTTTTCATATTTACTTTTAGTTGAAGATATTACCGTTTATAAACACCTAAAAACATCAATCGTATCAAATCTTCCTATCATTAATATTTCCTTTCGAATTAAAACACGTTACCTTTTTAATTTAAAACAAGTCTTACAATCCTTATTATATACTCGAAAATATCACACCATAATTTTCAAGAAAAATATAACTCCTAAAATAAATAATAACATAATATAATTAATGGTAATTAGTCGATTGTCTTTTTCACATTTACTTTTAGTTAATTAAGGATATTACCTTTTATAAACACCTAAAAAGATAAATCAAATATAACACCTAAAATAAATAATAACATAATAAAATTAATGGTAATTAGTCGATTGCCTTTTTCACATTTACTTTTAGTTGAAGGTATTACATTTTATAAATACCTAAAAACATTAATCATATCATATCTTTCGATCATTAATATTTCCTTTCAAATTAAAACACGTTACCTTTTTAATTTAAAACAAGTCTTACAATCATTATTATATACTCGAAAATATCACACCATAATTTTCAAGAAAAATATAACACCTAAAATAAATAATAACATAATATAATTAATGGTAATTAGTCGATTGTCTTTTTCACATTTACTTTTAGTTAATTAAGGATATTACCTTTTATAAACACCTAAAAAGATAAATCAAATATAACACCTAAAATAAATAATAACATAATAAAATTAATGGTAATTAGTCGATTGCCTTTTTCACATTTACTTTTAGTTGAAGATATTACCTTTTATAAACACCTAAAAACATTAATCGTATCATATCTTTCGATCATTAATATTTCCTTTCGAATTAAAACACGTTACCTTTTTAATTTAAAACAAATCTTACAATCACTAATATATATCCAAAAATATCACACCATAATTTTCAAGAAAAATATAACACCTAAAATAAATAATAACATAATATAATTAATGGTAATTAGTCGATTGTTTTTTTCACATTTACTTTTAGTTGAAGATATTACCTTTTATAAATATATAAAAAGATCAATCGTATCATATCTTTCGTCAGTAATATTTTCTTTCAAATTAAAACACGTTATCTTTTTAATTTACAACAAATCTTAAAATCATTAATATATACCCGAAAATATCACACCATATTTTTCAATTAATAATAAAAATATATTAAAAATCATATACGTTGTTTATAATAAGAAAACAATAGTATAATCCGTAAACATGAGAATATTAAATTATATCAAATTAAAAAAAAATTATTAAAAATAATGATTATATAAAAACATAATTAAAATATTAAATAAAATTTATAACATAATACAAGAAACCCGTGCATTGCACGGGTTATAAGCTAGTACTATACTATTATAAGCGAAACAGGGTATAATTGGTTGGTTGGTCGGTTGGTTAACACCTTCCTAAAAAGTTTGTTAACACCTTCCAAAAATGAAAATATAAATTAAAATACATATAAAATTTTATTTTACAAAAAATAAACCACATATTTAACTTAAAAACAAACTCTTTAAATTACACTCCAATTAATATTCAGTTACTTACACCCAACTTTAAAATTAACTCCTTTAGTTATATTTAAGTTAAAATTTTTACTTACACCTAACTTTTTTAGACTCTTTCAATTAATTGGAAATCAAATATTTTCAAAATCAATTTAAATAATTTTAATATCACATTTTTAAGTTAAAATTCTTTACCTACACCCGACTTTTTTAGATTCTTTCAATTACTTGGAAACAAAATATTTTCAAAATCAATTTAAATAATTTTAATATCACATATTTAGTAACAAATTTACAACAAAATTATAAATCAACAAACTAAAAACAAACTAAAACTATATAATAGACAATAAAAATTTCACACAATTACTAATTAATATTAAATTCTATTTTAAACAAATATTATATTATGAATTATTATGGAATCATAATTTTAATATGACAATATCAACAAAAATTTGAATGTAAGTATATACGATACTTCCATTTATATTTATATTATTATAACAAATATATAGTCATAATTCGAGCAATATGTCATATAACTAAATGATGAACAAAGTTCAGTGGAGATCATGTTTTTTGCGGAGTCCTGGAGTGCATACATTCATCCAAATTTAACAATGTTTTACCAATGCAAAAACGCTTTCCTCTTGAACATGACCGTAAACTGCTCCGAAACATGCCTAAACATCTCTTGAATTGATGTCGAATATTTTTCTTGAACACTTGGTTCTGCAAAATAAATTTTGTTCTGAAAAATTCAGTATTTTGTCGTTGCGGGTAATATAATGTATATTTGTGATGGATTTCGACGATATTATTGAAAATACCCTAACTAATCTTGGTGATGACCGTGGAAAATTGTTAAATGCAATGTAAAATGCAGATGAATGTATGCAGAACAAAGGTGGACTCTAGGACTCCACAAAAAACATGGTCTCCACTCTCCACTGAACCCAACTCACTAAATGATTATTATTTAATAATATATATTTGTCAATATTATATTAAGTAATATATATGAAATAAATAATTATTAAAATATAAATAAAAGTATTATTTAAATTTTAAAAAACCGTGCATCGCACGAGTTATTGGCTAGTATCTAGAATAAGCAAAAACAAAAAAAATGCTCTGTTGTGGTAATTGGTAAATGGGAAAACATGAATATATTAATGATTACACATAAAACTAGGCAGGACAAGGGTTTGTGCACACTATTTGCACAAAAAAGTAGGAAGGATAATAATGTAATTCCTCCAATTTGTATTGAGCAATCGTGTAAAAAGGCCAGCTACGGAAGCAACCCTATAAATTCAGTTATCGTATTTTAGGGTTTGAAATTAGGTTTTGTGCAAAATGAGATGAAATGAAGAGAGAAAATAAGTGCAGCAGGGATTGATTTGATTACTTTGGTATTTAAGTCTCTTTGAGCTTTTATCAGTCCCTGTAGATTCTTTTTTATTAGAGATGTGATGGAGTAATCAATTTGGTCCGTGTTTGTTTCTGATAAGATTTTAACCAACCTCTGATCTCTGGCATTTTATGAGTTTTATGTTTATTGCAAGCTTGTTGTATGATGAGTTTTTACAACATTTGTTTCTTTGCTCTTCAGTTTTTACTTTAACAATCTCACTATGTATAGGTAGGTGTACATATATGTTTTTTGAATGATATGTTTGGTTTTTCTGCTTTGATGATATGTTAATATATTCACATGTCAAACTTCAGACATTCTGTGTAGGAATTGATGAGAATTTAATTCATTTCCTGATCAATTGTTTTTTTCGAGATCCTAACTCATTTTTACTAATATATATGCAATTGTAATGATATTAATTGGCAGTGCAGCTGTCTGTCTTGCTACTGAATTGTTTTGCAGCAGCTAGTCAGTCTATTGGCAACAAGTTCCTGGAGCTAGACTAGACTATAGGCTAAATCGCTTTACGAGTTGTCACCTAAGAAGTTGAGGTAATTTTTTTCAACTTGAGAAGAATTGGTAGTATTCAAATATTCAATTTTTGTGGAGTTATATTATTCATTTTAATGTGTTCAAAGGCCACAACTTAAGAGACTCAAGAACATTTGTTTGTTGTGTTTTATATCATGTTGAGTTCTAACTAGGGATATGATGAGTATTCAATTTGGTCCGTGTTCCTGATTAACCGTGACCGATACCTCTTATACCAATCTCTGATCTCCAGTTTTAGTTATTGGTAACATTGTCGACATATATATTATAATATACATATGTAAAAGATTTCTGCTGTGATGAAATATATTAATTTATGTTCCCAGGTCAGATTGTAGAGTTTTGTGTAGGATTGATGATAATTATATTCATTTTCTGGAGCAGAAAAATACGTTCAGATTCTGAAACTTTAATATATGTAATTGTTACTCAATGAATTGGTGCTGCTGCTGCAGCTCTGTTTTGCCTACGCATCCTACCTGGTGATAAAAAAGATTGCTATTGTGAGTCTTTGACCTCTATGGAGCTATTGAGGGGATGGGAGCTAGTCTATTGGAAGGCTGTGTGTCCGCGTCTCTCTTGAATTGCCTGGATGGTGGCAAAATGTAGAACTGCTTTATGTGCTTTAACACTGAGGCCATGTTTGTTTCAAAGGATTATAATCCCCAAATTATTACCTTATAAATCCCAAACGTAAGGGATTATAATCCCATGAATTCACATTTTGATCATTGTTTTAGTTCACTCCCATGGGATTATAATACCTTGTGAAAGAAGGTATTATAATCCCATAGAAATGAATCAAAAAGATGATAGCAATATACTTCCATGGGATTATAATCCTTTAAATTTAAGAAAGATAGTGTGATTTTCCAAGGATTATAATCCCCTAAAACAAACATGGCCTAAGAGCATCTCCAAGATATTCTCTATTGTAGCTCTTAACTCAAAAAATGAGGAGAGATAATAAAAATCAAGCTCCAAGAGACTCTTAGGGGCTCTTTAAAAATTTAATAGCTTCTTCTCTCTCCTCTATTTTAAGAGCAACTAGTAGCTCTTAACTTAATATTTTATTAGGTAAATAGTAGCTCTTGTTTTCATTAAAACAAGGAAAATGACTATAAAATTAAAAATAAATAGTAAATGATTTTTAAATTATCTAAATATATTATCTGAAATAGTAGAATTTAACAACTTTTCATTTGGTTGCGGTAACATTTAAGAAAAATGTGCAGAATTAACAAAAGATTATTTTTAGTTTTCGAACACAACATTGTTGTCATTACTTGCAACTATAATGGTATACATGAGATGCCGATAACTAGAATGAGTAATTTGATACTAGCCCTCCACTTTAGTGAGCACTTTGAGATTTAACCCCTTGTAATTATGATAAATGAATGAACAAGAAGCAAACAAAGTTATTTAAAAAGAAAAGGAGCAGCACCGAAATCAGGGCATTGTGCATGTCCTGTTTTAAAGCTAAGATTGCTGCCCGGATGTGTTTTGCCTACATGTTACAATTTCTTTGTGTTTCTAAATCTTTAACCTAAATGTGCAACTTAAGTTGGTGAAATAAGTTTATTTTTCTACATTTTGTAGTCTTTTATCAAATCCAAATTTAGCATACCAACTTTTGCAAAAAGTCACCCTTATAAATTCACCTTTCATCTTCCTAGTTGCCTCGATGCAAGAATTTATTAAATGATGAGAAAGTAACTGCAACAAAATGACGGTGAGGTTCCTTCTCACTTGTGATTACTTCTGTATTTAAGTCTCTGATGATGGTTGACTTTTTTTATCAGTCCCTGTTAATAATTCCTTTTCTTAGTCTATGTTGAATCCATTGGAGATGCGATGAGTAATTATTTGGTCTGTGTTTCTGATTCAACCGTGACCTGATACCTTTTACTCCCTCAGTACAGAAATACTTTTCCTGTTTTGACTTTGAACACTGTTCATTATAAGCGATTGACTACTAATTTACGCATAATTTATAAGACAAAATATAGTCATGAGTGATCTTGTTGGATTCGTATTTGTTAATACTTTAATACAGTAAAATTTTTATATTTAGTACTAATACGAAATTAAAGATATTAGTAATCAAAAGTGTGTGTTGGTAAACGTGTCCAAAGTAAACAGGAAACGTTTTTAGGAACGGAGGGAATACCAATCTCTGATCTCTGGTTCTAATGTTTGGTCACAATTTCAAAATCAAAGAATCTCTCTCTATATAGTTATGTATAATTTTATTGTAGTGGGTTCAAAGGCAACAATTTAGAGTCTCTAATATACATATTTTGAATGTGTTTTAGTGCTGTACCTTGCCAATATTTATTCAGATGTTCCAACATTTATCAAGCATATTTGTTCGCGTATTTTCCCAAGAGAGGATTAAGTATTGATGGTTGATGACGAAGCTAAAATTGGTGCTCAGGTGTGTGTTTTTTTCAAATATTATGCTCTTTTTTTGAAGCCTCGGTACTTGCTATTAATCTTGTGTTTCCTGGAATCTCTTTAAGTAAAAATAACTGCAACAAAATGAAACTTAAATTCATTTTAAAAATGAAACTTAGTAGCGCCAGCTTTCTTTTTTGCTAGCACATTCTCTCTTCTAGAATAAGAGCAGCAGGTTAAGGCAGCCGCCCTCCCTGTTCCTGGAGCTAGTCTATTGGAGAGTGGTGCCTCTCATTTTACCGGAGCATTGGAGGTAAATTATTTGCGCCATAGGAGATTATGGTAATTAAAATGTTGAGTAATGTGTAATTATTGAGGTGCGAAGAAGGCAACAATATAGAGTCTCGAATACGCATTTGTTCAGTGTGTTTTAGTGATGTGCATTGTGCGATGCCAAAGGCTGAGAATGAGCCTCTTTTACTAGGTTTATGCGTTGAGATGATACAACAATTATCTATCTAGTAGATCACATTGGAAGAATGTTTGTACTCACTCTGTTTTTTTATATAGGTCGTTTGACTTTTCTGCACACATTTTTAGGTGTACTGACCACATAGTTAAAATTATTGTTTTTGAATTTTTTTTTTGAATAAAAATATGTAATCAAAATTTTAATTCACAAAAAAATTTAACGGAAAAAATTAATTTTAACTATGCTGTCAAAACACTTAAAAGTATGTGCAGAAAAGTCAAACGACCTATATAAAAAAAACAAAGGGAGTAGTATTTTAGGGTTTGTTCATAAGAGCATCTCCAACCACATTCTTTATAATGATTAGCTAAAATAATGTATAATAATGATTCTCTAAATTATAAAGAATCAAAAAAGTATTTTGTTCCAATGGCATTCTCTATATTGGTTAGCTATAATTTTAAGGGAAATTCCCAATGGTACGCCTCTAGTTTTGGTTTTTCCAAATGGTACGCCAAATAGTTTTGGCTTCTAAATGGTACCCTTGTACTATTATACCATTCTCTACGGTACCCCTCCCGTCAATCCCCGTTAAACAAATGTTTATTTAATCAACAATTAGCTTTAAAAAATAAGGAAAATTTTCACTGGTACGCCTCTAGTTTTGGCTTTTCCAAATGGTACGTGTTAGGTCCGATAAGATTGTAGAAGGGGGGGTTGAATACAATCTATACCATTTTCTCAAAATTTATTCGTTAAATAATTTTCACTTAAACGAATATTTTGTGCGGAATAATATAACACAAATTTCAAGTTGAATATAACAATATATTAACTTGATGGGTGTTACAATTTCAGTACAGAAATTAATCAAGTTGATAAAAACTAATTTAGAAAATTCGACATGAACTTTTCTAATTTAGTTAATAAAAATCAAGATTAGAACTAGGAAACTTAATTCGCTAGTAGTACAAGAACAATAAATAAACAAGTTCCACCGGATAAAATATTACAAAGGTGTTGAACTTGATTTTACAGAAAATAATCTGTTCTTGGTGTGTTCTTGAGCTTTAGAGAGAAAGATGGAGGCTGCTGTGTGTTTTTCTTCTGTTATGATCGACTGATTTTTTTCTTCTGCATTCTGCTGCTTTATATAACACAGCCATAGTCATATTGCTTTGTTTTAACTGATATAACAATCAGTTAACACTAATATGACATTCGGTATGACTATCGAATGAATGTAATATGACTGTCTCTTTAAATATAACTTTCGGTATGACTATCCAGTCCAATATAACTTTCGGTATAACTATCCAGTCCAATATAACTATCGGTATAACTATCCAGCCTGTCCTCTTGAATGAAATATGACTATCAGCTTTTGAACTGAATATGACTGTCAGCTTTTGAACTGAATATGACTGTCAGCTTTTGAACTAAATATGACTGTCAGCTTTTGAACCTAATATGACTGTCACACTTTGAACTAAATATGACTGTCACACTTTGAACTAAATATGACTGTCACACTTTGAACTAAATATGACTGTCACACTTTGAACTAAATATGACTGTCACACTTTGAACTGAATATGACTATCTGTATAACTATCATTTGATAGTTATATTATCATATTTTTCAGCTTATAATTAATCAAATGATTTATAAAAATCATTTAAATAACTATTTCTTTTTCATATTAATTCTGATTTAATTAATTAATTGATTAATTTAAAGAATAAATTAATTGTGATTGAATTAATTTATAAAATAAATTAGCCAACTAATTTAATTTAATTAAAAGACAATTAATACGAAGTCTTTTTATAATTATATTAATTCCAACTTAATTAATCTTTTAATTAATTTATTGAATAAATTAATTCCAATAGAATTAATTTATCAAATAAATAAATCAAATGACTTAATTAATTAAGAGAAAATTAATATACCTCCTTGACAGCATAATTATATTAATTCTAACTTAATTAATCTTTTAAATAATTTACTGAATAAATTAATTCGGATAGAATTAATTTATCAAATAAATAATTCAAATGACTTAATTAATTAAGATAAAATTAATATACCTCCTTGATAGCATAACCCTTGTGATCTTCCATGTTTTGATAAATCTAATCCTCCACAAAGATTATTCCTTAGTCAGTCTTGATTGCAAAACCATTGTGGTTAATTAATTTAGTACCTCTGTTGCTTGCACAATGATTTCTTCCCATACCAGTCATGATAGCTTGAACCACTGAAGTTAATGATAAACAACCACTGTTTAATGTTGACACTCGATGTACTGTCTGGTTCATGAGTGACTAACTGCAATGACTGTTCTTCATATATTGACTTTAAAATCTGGTTCCTTTTCTTTTCTTTTTCTTCTCTCTCCTTTAATTCTTCTGTACTGTCTCTGTCACTGTTGAAATCTCTGTCACTTTAAATGAATCTACTTCTTTAACGAATACTTCACTGAGGCTTAATCAGATGTCTGAACTTCTTTCAATGTAGTAATTCTTCAAGTCTGTAGATTGACCTTGATCTTTTTCTTCTGACAGATAATACAATCTGAGATTCCTTGTGACAGTCTATATACTATTTACTATTACAATCTTGTTTAAGTTGAGTTGTATCCTCGAAATACAAATAGGCTACATCATATGCCTTTCAATCTCCCCCTATTTGTTTGTTAGACAATAACAAGCAAATACCTAGAGGATAACTCAACTAACTCACTTAAACAAGAAAAAGATAAAGCACTTCAAAGCTTAGTAAATAATACAAAAAAAATTTCTCTGGTTTAGATTTAACAATTCCAGAATCTTCAGTTGATGAAATGATAGATGATTGTTCCTTTAGCACTGAACTGATCTTCAATAGATAACTCATCTTCATTTCTGATTCTTCATATCTCTGCCTGATAATCCTTCACATCTTACATTGGTGATTATCAGCAGTTTTTGATTTACAATCACTTCCCATTTCTGATACAACTTTTTTCACTAAAGAAAAACAGCTGTTCCTACTATATAGACAATGGTGAATCAATACCATTTCTATAACTTCTGTGAATTTACTACTCTTCCACTTAGCCTTTATACATAGTACATTGAAAGACTAATAGAATAGTATTGTGATGTAATTCTCCTTATATCTCCACTTTCATAACAAATGAAAGTTCTTTTGCTTCTTCATCTAAGGCTCCCCCTTAGAAACTAGACTTGCTAGACTTGCTTCTCATTCTAAGCACAGTCTCTAATTCTCCCCCTTTCTAACTCACTCTTCTTTTACTTGTACCCCAATACTTCTCCCCCTTAGTTGAGTATATCTTTTTCAATATATCTCTCCCCCTTAGTTGAGGAATCCTCCATTCAACTAATTGACAAAGTAGTTGATACCAGATTGTTACCAATTTATACCAATCGTTAGAGTACATTGAAATCAATTGATAAAGCTTTGTTAGAAAGGAAGTTTCATTTTCTTCCTCACTGTGAGTGTGTGATAGTGTTTAGTGTACCTCACAAGTGTTTCACTCTTCTCTCCACTCATTTGTGTTGAGTGTCTCACTTCTCTCTGTGTTTACACTCTTGCTCACTAGTGTTTCACTCATTGCTCCAACATCCTTTAGTGTACCTGCAAAGAAAAATCACCATAACCCCTTCTAGAGAGGTCAGTGGTGGTGCAATGGGAGTTCGCAAATCCCAAGTCCTCGTTGGACTCGTCAGACGAATCTGAGTCATAATCTACAAGTTGCTAATTTCCCTTTTTAGGGTTTTCAGATTTGAATTCTGAGAAGGTAAACAATGATCCATAAATTTAGCATTGAGATCAAGATTCCCTTCTAATGTCTGTGAAGACATCACCTTGTTAAACTCATCAGGTAAAATCTGAATCATAGTTCACAAGTTGCCGATCCGCACCTATGTCGGATCCGTTACCCGTAGGATCCAGAGATGTTCCCTCTGGGGAGTTAGATAATGATCTTGTTGAATTTTGCATTTGAGATCAATACCTTCTCTCGAGGTCTGTGAAGACTCTTGATTCATTAAAGAACCTTTAACTTATAATCCTAACCGTAAAATGGTTGGATTACAGGTTTCCGTCAATTCATCCTTGGTGTGTGCAATCTCACTTTGTGCACATGAAATATTTTGGATAGTGTATAAGGTAGTGACTCTCCAACTGAATATCCCACACATCCTTGTTTGCTGCATCAAGTGCAGTTACTCCCTGGTGACCTCTAGTCTGATAGGTTACTTCCATTTAGGGGGTAAAATAGAATGTGTTTGAGTTTGACTGTAGTCTGGGATAAAAGTTGTTGGATTTACAACCTTATGACTAAACATGTGAGAATACAGAATTTCATGTAGATGAACTTGCATCACAGAATATGTGCAATATAGAGATAGAATGCATTTTTTTTTAACATTGAAAAGTTTTCTGAGAAAATATTGCATTTATCTTAAGAGAAATGATGTACAGTTGTGATTTTAAAAGATTTACAATGTAAGCAATCACAGCTGTAGAAAGAGATTTTGAATTTAGGAAGATATAGATCTTGAGCCGGTTTTACAAAACAAGAACATAGGCAAAAATCCAATTAATAATAAATATTAATCGAATTAATGTATGTTAATGTTTAAACCAATACAATCAAAACTATTTTATCATGTTTTAGGTCCTGCATGATAGATACCAGCTATTAGAAATTGTTAGCACTTGATGGGTCTTGTCTTCCAATTGTTAGATCCTGAAAATCAAACATTAGTTCCTAACCAATTGTATAGACACATACCAATTTGATATCAACATTGGTCAATTGTTAAGTCCTTAACACGAAGATCTGTTAACAGCAATCACAAAACAAAGATTTATACTTAAACTGCAGATTTTGTGTGTGTTAAAAAGAAGAACAACAAAAGAACCAAGTACAGGGACCTGTTTGTAAGTTTTGAAAGTATAGTGACTAAACTGTAAAAACTATACAAACTATTTATATACACATGAAAAATAATATTAAAAAAAATAAGAAATAATATACATAATAATAATATTAAATAAAAACTATAAGAAAAGAAAAATTCGAATCAAATAAAATAAATAAAGCTATACATAAGTAATAATTTACATAGCTTAACCTATAAACAGACATAAGACTAAAATAAAAAGACAAACACTACAAAACATGTTAAATAAGATTAACATTCAAAAATTACAATACATGTACAAAAACATTAAGTATATACAAGAGTATTTATAATAGGTTAGCAAATCCATATATTTTCTGACAAAACAACTTTCTACTAGAAAATTATTTAGAGAGAAAATATGATTTAATAAACTATCATAAATATGTCAGCTATTTTAAAATAATGAAATTTTCAATAAAAATAGCTTCCTCAAAAATTCTAACTAGAGAATTAGAGAAATATATTTTTAGAGAAAATTATTATTCTAAAATAAAGAAACATGGATTAAAACATTAGAATGATTATGACAATTCTTATAGAAAGATGACAAGATAGAATTCGAAAAGAATGTCATACCAGTTACTCAGTGCTCAAACCTTGGCACCAACTTCCACGTTTCTTGTTGTTCCAGATTCGCAAGTGCTTTCTCAGATTCCTTAGATTCTATATCTTGATTCTGAGAAGCCTTTTTAGTTCTTACTACAACATCTGGATCACCAATGATCAGCTCTATTCCAAACAGACTGTTTGAGAAGGTTGGATCTTGATGAATCGCCTTGTTCTTCATTGTGATGTTGTGTTTGACTAGTGAATCCTTTGTTTACTTTCCTCGAGTTATTGCGAGAATGACTTGATGATTATTTTCCAGTGACATTGGTATTGTCAATAACAAAATTGTTTCTACCACTATCACTTGGATAATTATCATCATTAACATTTTAATCTTATGACTTCAAGGCAACTCCTCGATAACAACAATTGTTAACTCCTAACAACTGTTTGTTGGTAGACAATCTTGGTTTTAAAAATAAAACTTGATTACCAAGACTGTCTTGTCTGCAATCTTAGAAGTAATATTCTAAGTCCAATACACCTTGATCCATAGTATATAACATTTATTATCAAAGTGATTAGAATCTTGCAAATAAGCATAAAAATTATTCAAAGTAATTGAACTATGGTAACTTTAGATATTTCAATATCCATAGTTCTACTTAGAGAATTTTTATACCATGTATAATAATATGAGTGAATTGTAAAAGATATAACAATGATTACTTAGAGGAATTCTAAGTAATTTCACACATACCAATACATCTCACAATTAGTTAGTAAATAGAATTCTAACTAAATATCATTAACTGATTATAAGTCAAAATTTCAATACAACCAATTGTTAGAACCATGAGATTAATTATAGTGAATTTCTGAAAATGGAGCATTGATAAAATTCACTAGAATTAACATCTCACAACTAATTGAAGACCAATACAAATTAGGTCCAAATTAGTTATGTTGTTTATTTATTTTGATAAATATGAGGTATAGAGCGAATACTAAATTGAATTGCTTCAAGATCGTAACCCACATAAATCAAAACAAATAATTAAATAATTAAATACTAAATCTCTATGAGTTAGATTTTAGCATTTAAGTATTTAAATTATCCTTAAATAATCACCACTAAAATATATTACAATTATACACATGGCAATCATTCAACAGATAATTCTCAGCGTGAGGTCTGGATGTAAATAAGTTCACAAGTCCTTTCAATACAGACAATTGAAAACTTGTGAGCTTACTTAAGAATTACTTAACAGATGGGATTTACAATCATATAGCATTAATAAAATCCCAAGTTTACAAACCAATCTTGAAAAATTAATTTCATCAAGTGATTTAGCAAACATATCTGAAAGTTAATCTTAAATAAAGACATGCTCTCAAAAGAATTGATACCTTATGCAAGTTGCTTAGTCCTTGAGTGTTCCACAGAGTTGTTGGAGATAAAATTGATTCCTTGTGTTCTGCTTTCGTACAACTCATTTGATCTGTCTCTATGTAGCAAAACATGTCAGAACTGATGTCTCTAGGGTACCATCTCCGTAGATTTGGGTCCAACTTAAGACATCTGAAAATCAATTGTAATAACTACAAGAATAGATTCTCAAGAATCCACTTGAGACCATGCACATTTGCATAATTGAGAATAAAATATGTGTGTAAGTGATCTATTAGCAATTGAATAAGATAATGAGCTGATGATTCCTCTATAGCCTGATTAGGTCCTTATTAGTAGATCCTGAACTTGTTGGGTCAAATATCTCTAGAGTACCATTTCCTCAGATATGAGTTCATCTAAAGATTTTTGATTGCCAACTTGTTAGGTCCAAGCTAATAGGTCAAAAGCCAGCTATAGTGATTTGTTGGTATGTAATCTTGACAGGTCTAGAATCTTCTGAATAGAATCAAAAGATCCTTGATTTATTTTTATTGTCATCATTCTTTTGGCTTACTGAAGTAAATCAAAAGAACTGCAACTTTACCAACATCAAAACAGCAAATATCTTAATATCAATTTATAGCTAGCAGACCAACATATAATATAATCAAGATATCATTGCACATATATGTTAATAATGTTTGTGCCTAATGATGTAAAGAGTTCTATAAATATAACACCAATTGTTAAAAAAATACCAACTGTTAAAGATTGATATCAAATATTAAATTATAGTTAGGGTGTCATACCATGTCTTCCATGCTTGCTTGAGTGATGATACCAGTTTATACTAACCTGTAGAGATCTTCAATTATCTCACCAACCAGGAGTGCACTTGTTCACATTCCTCTAGCATCCAGATTCAGTAGGTCTAGATGTCCATTATAATCTTGAATGTGCAGCAGGTGCCTGATATCCTCAAGTCTTGTCACTGGTGCTCCTCGTCAAATATACTGTTTGATCCAATTGTAACCTAGCATCCAGTTTGGCTTTGTCCCTCATAACAATGCCTTGACATCATCCAGTTAGACTTCCGGTTATCCTTGTACCAATTACAGGCTTGTTGTTTGGTCTGGATACCAGCTTCCCTTCAATCTACCTTTTATACTGATTGAGATCATCTTGCATTGCAATCACTCAATCTGAATCTTTCAAAGCTTTTATAGCTTTCTCAGTTTCTTCTAAAAGAAGACTAAAGAAATAATCATTAGTACTTGAAGCTCTGCTAGTCTTTTACTTCCACCATTAGAAACACTAAGAACTAGAACAAAGAGTTAATTGAATCAACACTCTTTGTCTTGGCAGACATGTTTTCATAGTGTCCTTTGACTTTCAATGTGGTGTTGAGTTGACTAGTTGATCCTTCAGTTGCTCCCCCTAAGCTGCTGTTGGGTTTACATGAAGATTCTCTATGTTTCACATTGATTGGATCTGAATAATCATCACCATTGACAGCTGGGAGCTTGAAGTTATTGAACATCACTAAGACTTTCAATCACCTTCTGTTGATTAATAACAATCACCCTGTAGGCTGTTGACTCCATTGAGTAACAAAGGAAATTATCCTCTTGAGCAATAGCTGATTGCTAGAATGCTCACTTCCATTTAATCTTGCAAAACAATTTCCTTCATACTTATGGGGTCTTCCTAAAATTCTTACAGATCAGGGTTTAAGATGTGATCAATCACCATCAGTGGTGTCTTGTCTTCAGATTGTCTGAACAACAACTTGTTTGTTGAGAAAAGTCATCAGTCATCACTACTAAAATATATTTTACTTTGATGTAGAACTTCTGTGTGATGCTTCTTTGACTTCCCTTTATGACATGCCTCGTAATTTCATTTTACTTTAATTTCAGATGAGGCAGTCTCCTTTGCTGATTCGATTTTCAGGAAAGAATCTCTTGATTTGACATTCAGGTGAGAGAGCTCCTTATGTCATAGCTGAACTCCTGTCTGGCGAAGCTTTAGATTTGACCTTGATGACTTCACCTTAGACTGAGATTCCATGTCAGCTACAGATAAGTTCTCTTTCCTTAATCCTCGAACAGTAGGCTCTTCATCTTGTAAAAGATGCTTTATTACTGACAACATTCCTTAGCTATTGAATAGCCTTGACCCTAGGTCATACCCTTGCTGTTGTCTCCAAGGGATGAACCACTTGGCCAGTTACCGTCACCACTTTTGATAGCAGGGCTCTATCTTCGGTCATATGCCTTGAACATCCACTGTCCAGAATCCACATAACACGATGTACCTGTTACACACCCTGCAATACCAAAACAGTTAAACCTTTTTTGGGACCCAAATTTGATTGGGTCCGGAATACTTGAAGTATTGGCCTTTGTCAGGCAAAACAACATTCTTAATCTTGACACCATTGGTCAGCAAACATTTTACCCTATAAACAGATTTGACAATCTTTTGTTTCAGTTTAGGTATCCATGTTTGTTTAGCAGCAATAACATTTGTTTCACTGACTGGACATTTGACCTTGTAAACAGCCTTAGTAAAACTTTGTTTAGGCTTAGGTACAAATGTCTCTCTCCTAACATGAGGAGGACTAGCAGTCTTTGATCTAACATTATTCCTATTCATATGTTGTCGAGGAGCAGTCTTATCAGCACATGCATGATTACCATTGAAGTAAGCAGTCATAACATTAAAAGCACAAGACATACAATTGACAACACCACATGCTTTATGATTAGCATCAATGATAGGCATGGAATTCATGTTAGAGATGTTATTGTTCTGCTTCGACTTATTACCACCTAATCCAGTCTTAGAAGAACTAGTTGTTTCAACAACCTTGATTGGCACTTTAGGTACATCTATCTTGGATGAAACATTTTCTGGATTAGTGTCCTCAACAGATTTAGCCTTAACAAAGATTGTGACATCTTTCTTGAATGAAACATTCTTTGGATTAGCTTTCTTAACAGATTTATTCTTAACACATTTTTCCTTAACAAAGACTGTGCCATTTGCACTGTCCTCATTTCTCATTTCTTCTTGTATAACCATAGAAAGAATATCTGGTGGTCCAGCATCAGATTTTGTAAACATTGGTTTTTCAACATTCTTGAGAATATGTGGTATACCTCTTTCTTTAGCTGGAATAGAATTAGGAGAATGATTACTCAAAGAACCAACAGCTTGACTGTAATCAAACCCTATTCCTACAGTTTGTTCTACTGCTTGTTTATTGAAGAACTCTTTAGAAACTTTGACAGTATTATAACAAGCTCTAACCTGTGTTTCAAGTTCTCTAATCTTGGTTTCTTGTTCAGCAATCTTATCAACTTGTTTTGACATATATTCTCCTAGACCTTTTTCTCTGCAGTTAAGTCGAGCTATTTCTTCTATATTCTTATCTTGATTAACCTGCACTTTTTTTAAATCTAACATTTGATTTTCAAGGTTAGTGTTAACAAGACTTATTCTCTCGTACCCTCTTTCTGCACAACTCAAGGAAATACGTAAACTATTAATTAACTCAGCATCAGTAAGAATTACCGGTGTGGTGTAATAAGTTGATGATTCAGCATTTGCCACCAGTGCAAAGTTTCCAACTTCTTCATCTTCACTGTCTGTGTCATCCCAGCTTTTGCCTTGTACCACATAGGCCGTGTCTGTGTTCTTCTTACCAGATGCATACTCTCTCCTTGCATCTTGTTCAGGTCGATGACACTCAGTTGCAAAATGTCCCATTTCATTACAGTTGAAGCACCTGATCTTGCTTCTGTCTACCATTCCAGTCTTGTAGCCAACCCTTGTGCCACTTGAGGATGAACCTCCTTGCTGGAATCTGTTCTCAGTAGACCTGAGTCTGAAATTAGGATTTCTTCTAAATCTGAAATGATTAAACTGTCTTACAACCAGTGCCATTGATTGATCCTCCAACTGCTCCAGCTCCTCTGACGAATAAAATTCTCTACAACCCTGACTTGTAGCTGTCTTCCCATACTCTGCTACAATCACTTCTTTTTCAGAGTTGTAAGGTTGAACAATCTTAGCTTCCAATCTATTTTCCCTGACTTTCTTAGTTCCCTCGTTTATTGTTATAATGGTGTCCCAGATATGCTTGGCATCTTTACAGTTAATAACATGGTTGCACATGATCGCATCTAGGGATTCCATCAAAATTAATTGTACATTAAGATCAAGGGCAATATCCACTTTGTCATCCTTTGTATAAACACTAATGTCCTTTGGATATATCCTTGCAGGAACTACAACAACTCCTTCCACGATTATTTCCTCTTTAGTAATCAAAGGAACTATTGGCCCGTTTTGCAAAATTCCTAAATAATTAGGATTGGCCACTTGTAGAAAAAGGATCATTTTCTTTTTCCATAGTTCATAATTCTCCTTGTCAAATATGGGTATCTTAACAGTTCCAATTTTTGAAGACATGATGAATTTTTAAGAGAGTTAAAAATTCGAAATGGATTTTTGACTGAATAAAAATAGGATCTTGATTTGTGTATCAATCAATAGGCTCTGATACCAATTGTTAGGTCCGATAAGATAGAAGGGGGGGTTGAATACAATCTATACCATTTTCTCAAAATTTATTCGTTAAACAATTTTCACTTAAACGAATATTTTGTGCGGAATAATATAACACAAATTTCAAGTTGAATATAACAATATATTAACTTGATGGGTGTTACAATTTCAGTACAGAAATTAATCAAGTTGATAAAAACTAATTTAGAAAATTCGACATGAACTTTTCTAATTTAGTTAATAAAAATCAAGATTAGAACTAGGAAACTTAATTCGCTAGTAGTACAAGAACAATAAATAAACAAGTTCCACCGGATAAAATATTACAAAGGTGTTGAACTTGATTTTACAGAAAATAATCTGTTCTTGGTGTGTTCTTGAGCTTTAGAGAGAAAGATGGAGGCTGCTGTGTGTTTTTCTTCTGTTATGATCGACTGATTTTTTTCTTCTGCATTCTGCTGCTTTATATAACACAGCCATAGTCATATTGCTTTGTTTTAACTGATATAACAATCAGTTAACACTAATATGACATTCGGTATGACTATCGAATGAATGTAATATGACTGTCTCTTCAAATATAACTTTCGGTATGACTATCCAGTCCAATATAACTTTCGGTATAACTATCCAGTCCAATATAACTATCGGTATAACTATCCAGCCTGTCCTCTTGAATGAAATATGACTATCAGCTTTTGAACTGAATATGACTGTCAGCTTTTGAACTGAATATGACTGTCAGCTTTTGAACTGAATATGACTGTCAGCTTTTGAACTAAATATGACTGTCAGCTTTTGAACTAAATATGACTGTCACACTTTGAACTAAATATGACTGTCACACTTTGAACTAAATATGACTGTCACACTTTGAACTAAATATGACTGTCACACTTTGAACTAAATATGACTGTCACACTTTGAACTGAATATGACTATCGGTATAACTATCATTTGATAGTTATATTATCATATTTTTCAGCTTATAATTAATCAAATGATTTATAAAAATCATTTAAATAACTATTTCTTTTTCATATTAATTCTGATTTAATTAATTAATTGATTAATTTAAAGAATAAATTAATTGTGATTGAATTAATTTATAAAATAAATTAGCCAACTAATTTAATTTAATTAAAAGACAATTAATATGAAGTCTTTTTATAATTATATTAATTCCAACTTAATTAATCTTTTAATTAATTTATTGAATAAATTAATTCCAATAGAATTAATTTATCAAATAAATAAATCAAATGACTTAATTAATTAAGAGAAAATTAATATACCTCCTTGACAGCATAATTATATTAATTCTAACTTAATTAATCTTTTAAATAATTTACTGAATAAATTAATTCGGATAGAATTAATTTATCAAATAAATAATTCAAATGACTTAATTAATTAAGATAAAATTAATATACCTCCTTGATAGCATAACCCTTGTGATCTTCCATGTTTTGATAAATCTAATCCTCCACAAAGATTATTCCTTAGTCAGTCTTGATTGCAAAACCATTGTGGTTAATTAATTTAGTACCTCTGTTGCTTGCACAATGATTTCTTCCCATACCAGTCATGATAGCTTGAACCACTGAAGTTAATGATAAACAACCACTGTTTAATGTTGACACTCGATGTACTGTCTGGTTCATGAGTGACTAACTGCAATGACTGTTCTTCATATATTGACTTTAAAATCTGGTTCCTTTTCTTTTCTTTTTCTTCTCTCTCCTTTAATTCTTCTGTACTGTCTCTGTCACTGTTGAAATCTCTGTCACTTTAAATGAATCTACTTCTTTAACGAATACTTCACTGAGGCTTGATCAGATGTCTGAACTTCTTTCAATGTAGTAATTCTTCAAGTCTGTAGATTGACCTTGATCTTTTTCTTCTGACAGATAATACAATCTGAGATTCCTTGTGACAGTCTATATACTATTTACTATTACAATCTTGTTTAAGTTGAGTTGTATCCTCGAAATACAAATAGGCTACATCATATGCCTTTCAGTACGCCAAATACTTTTGACTTCTGAATGATACCCTTATATTATATATACATATATATATATATATATATATATATATATATATATATATATATGTGTGTGTGTGTGTGTGTGTGTGTGTGTGTGTGTGTGTGTGGGGATGTTTGATGAAATGATGGGGAGAAATTTATAGATAATTAGATAGATGTTAAAAAATTATACTGGTTATGGTGTTGTTGTGGAATAAAAACGAAAGTTATTAAATTGCCGCTAGGATTTGGAGACTTGGAGGGCAAGCCACCGCCTTGAGGAAGGTTCTACACTCCTTCCTTGTAGGAATCAGTTTCCATGTTGAGTTATGTGCCTTGGAGGCTAAGTCAAGCAGGAGTAATACCCTTATTTGACTCTTATTGCTGAGCTGTTTATTACCCTAATATTAATTACGAAATTAATATTTAATTAGGGTTTCAGGCCTCGTTAATGGGCTTCATATTTGGACTAAGCTGGGTCTAATTAATGCAACATTAAATGTGTCTTTAGGGCTTATTTTTAGCCCATATCAGGTGTTGAATGTAGTTCTCCAAGGTCATGGGTTCAATCCCTTTGAATAACAATATTTTTTTACAAATATTTAGAGTTAGGTTCGGAGGGACCGAGCCTATGAATTACTTTAGAGTTAGGTTTAGAGTGAGGTTCGGAGGGACTGAGCTTATGATATATAATAGATTTATTATAATAAAATATAAGGGTACCATTCAGAAGCCAAAACTAATTGGCGTACCATTTGGAAAAGCTAAAACTATAGGCGTACCATTGAGAATTTACCTACTGTTTATGGGGTAATTAAACGTTTGTTTAACGGGGGTTGACGGGAAAGATACCGTAGAGAATGATATAATAATACAAGGGTACCACTCAGAAGCCAAAACTATTTGGCGTACCATTTGGAAAAGCCAAAACTATAGGCGTACCATTGAGAATTTCCCTAATTTTAAATCAATATTTTATAATTATTCAAATTTTAACATGCTATATTTACAACGGCTACATTTTTAACGGTTATATTTAACGGATATATTTTCAACAGCTATAAAAAGATAAACTGGCACGCATGTCAATACTACACTTATCAATATGATAAGGCACGCATTTCAATGTGACATTCCAACAGCTATATTTTCATATCCTATATATAGATGCCACAATTTGTAAAATTTGAAGACAAGATTCATTCAAAAATTATAATTCTTATATCACTATGTCAAATATTATCCGATTAATGCGGGAAATGATGAGGGCGGAAGAAGAAGAAGCTGAAGCAATGTTAACAATTAGACATTCAATTGCAGGAATAAAAAGAATTAAACAAAAAAGTGGATAATCCTAATTTCCCCCTTTTATTAATAAACATGAAATCAAATATGTAACTCACATACCTAGATGTTGATTTCTTGAACCAAAGAAAAATTGAGAGTAAATTGCTAAAGGTTTGCAAGTAATCAAGATATGCACTCAAGAAATAGCGGGAATGGAAGAAAGTTGAGAGCGGGAGTTTGAGAATAGCGCGAATCTAGGTGGAAAGTTGTTTTAGAGAATGGGAGAGACTAGTAGATATGGAAAATCCATCTACAGAACTCTAAACTTTTACCGAAGGGGTGAACTGCGTTGGAGTCGCTTTTTTTGTTTTGGTTTTCTATTTTGGGCCTGCCACGTCAATTTTACATAATGGGTCATGAGGGTTGGAGTTGCTCTAAGAGTGCTAATGTACTGCAGCTTGCACTAATCCATATAGAACTGTTCCTTTCCTTGTTCAAATCAATTGTTATATGGATGTGTGTTTTATGGGAAAGATTGTTAATCTTTGTCTTTGCTCTGTTTTTTCTAAAGTAAAAGCTCATTTGCTATAATTTCACTTGGATGTGAATCTGTGTTCTCAACTAATCCCTTTAATAAATTCATAGAAAATACCAGCCAGCCCTATAATGACTTGATGGTTCAAGTCTTCTTGCAGATCCTTTCTTTTAAACTCTGCCGTGTGTTGTTTCTTTCTTTTACCAAATTCCTGCCGAATATTAGCACCTTCACAGCCGAATCTACACTCACAATTTCTTTCTAGTTTATTTCTAGGTTCTTTTTATTATTTATTTTTATCTTTGTAAACAATGGCAGGGCTGACTAGACCTCGCTGACCTCCAAAAAACACTTCAAAATTTCTTTTTATTAATCAAATTTCTTTACACAAATTTTAAATCTATGACAATTAAAATATTAAATACGGTAGAGCATTATTATTTTTGCAATTTTTGGTATAGACAAGAATTTTGGAGTAATTTTCTTTAATAGTAATGAGAGGAAATTTTCCTTGAATGTGATGTGGAAGCTTGTCTCGGTAGTGTTATACAAGGGTAATGGTATTTGGGCAATTATTCTATAGAGAACCTTCTTTTATAGAGTGCTGGAAAGAATTATTGGTTCCATTATAAAATTTCATTAATAAATTACAAATAAAATTTTTAAAAAACATAAAATTTAATATTAACGACATATGAACTTTTAAAGGATTTATTACATAAAATTGGAACAAAAAACTTGATTTGAATTTGATTCTATAGTAAAATCATTTTGGATAAATTTGATTTTATGATAGAATTGCTTTGGATTATTTCATTAATTTTTAATGATTTTTCAAAAAAAAAAGAGTTGTGTAATTTCATTTTTATATTTCATACAAAAAAAAGATAAATATACATTTTATGATATTTTTTTTAATTCTATATAAGATGATTTTTTGTAGAATGCGACCCTTGGTATTTGCTAAAAAGACAGGAAGTAGTTTCCTTTTTACAATTAGAAGCATTAGGTACAAGTAGAAAGTTGGAATAGAAAATGAAGTCACCTACTATAAGAGAAATGTTAGAGTTCTTGAAAATTCAAAATCCTTCTTAAAAGCTTGGTTAGTTGGATATGTATAATAGAAAGAAAGAGGTTCTTTATATATGCATATGAGCTTCAATAGTTAAAAAATGATATTTGATATTCGAGAATAAATTCGGGAACCATTTGAGAATATTTAACATTGTTCTATTGACAAACTCATATTGTTACAAGTCGAGTAAATAAAATATTTCAGTGTATTGTAATGAATTTGGTTCGATAATATAATGTTTGAATGGTAAATGTTTGAGATTCCAAATTGGATTTCGAAAAATTTTTCAAATGTTACGTGTTATCTTCTGATTGATCATATTATAGTTAAATAAGATGGACTTCTTGGATTCACATCAATCACACCCATTAAAATAATCTATATTACCAAATCATCAATGTCACATCTGATATGGGCTAAAAATAAGCTCTAAAGACACAATTAATGTTGCATTAATAAGACTTAGCTTGGTCCAGATATGAACCCCATTAATGAGGCCTAAAACCCTAATTCAATATTAAATTCGTAATTAATATTGAGGGTGATTAACAGCTTGCAAATAAGAGTCAAACAAGAAAATAATATCTGTATGAGTAGCCTCCAAGGCACCAAATTCAACATGGAAATAGACTCCTACAAGGTAGGAGTCTAGAACCTTCCTCAAGGAGGTGACTTGTCCATCAAGTCTCCTAACCCTACTCCAAATCTTAGGCTCCTAACGCCTATATAAGGGTATGACCCCTATTCTCAGAACTACATTTTTGGCTTGATTCTCAACCTCGAGATATGTAGGCATTCTGTGAGGACCGCTCAGTCTCGAACGCAGAAACAACCATTAAAGCTCGAAGCTCTCCAACCCTAGCATTAAATACAAATCAATAACCTAGTTTTTATTCCACAACATTTGGCGCCGTCTTGGGAAGACAACATCTACCATGGTTAACACACGAAGAACAACAACCGAGGCTGCCCCTGTCACCTCCGTTCCACCAGTGGTCACCTCCGTCCCGCTCGTCATCACGGAACCAGGGTCCGTACATCCATTAACAAAGATGACCATTCAACCTTAAGTTTCTCAACCTACAGGGACGACTCCCCATGGTGAGAGAACTCTACCAGTAGTCGTCCACCCAGGGCAAGAGACTAATCAACTTCATATGGTGGTCTCTCCCCTGTCCAGTCGACCACCGCTCCCGGGAGTTCAGATCTCCACCAGCGTGCTCCCTGCAAAACACCAATCCAGTGTACGGGTTGCCTAACTATCCCTCGAGTCGAAGGGATCCTGGACCAAGAGGCCATAACATACAGATCCAACTTCAGAATCGACCTCCTCCAACTTCAGGAGGGATTCCTTTTGTCGATTTGGAGAGGTCCTCAAGGAGACAAAGAAGGGCGGATGCCCCACCAGGAGGAGCTATAAGGGCAGAGGCCCCTAGGGGTTATCCCAAAGATTTGATGCCTCTTGGAGATCCTGATGATCCCACACCCCCGTTTACGGAGGAGGTGATGAACGCTCACGTCTCTAGGAAGTTTAGGATGCCTACGATTAAGGCATATGATGGAACAGGCGATCCTGTAAACCATGTGAGAACGTTTTCAAACGCACTGCTGTTGCAGCCTGCAAGTGACGCTCTCAAGTGTAGGGCGTTCCCTCAGTCCTTGTCGGGTATGGCTCCAATATGGTATAGTCGTTTGCCTGCAAACTCGATTGGCACGTTCAAGGAGTTGTGCATATAACGCCCTAGAAAATATCGTACTTATAATAATTATTATTCAATATTAAATGTGGATTATATGAGGTGAATTTTGTTTTAAGGACTGAATATATATGACATCATGTTTACATGTTTATATGATGATGTATGTGTGCCGTGTAGGTCCGTTTATTTTTATTTGAATTTTTGTGATTTAAAAATTATGCATTATTTGATCTTTTGAGAATTTTATAAAATCACCGGAGTTAGTAAAAATCATGAAATCTTTTGTAATATTATCTTTATGATAATATTTAGTTTCTAAAATTATTGGGAGATTTAATTTGGATGTTTAAGTATTTTAAAACGATTTTTAAGATTTATATTTCATTTAAAGTATCAAACCTTGCAAAATTCATATTTAATTCGTTTTTGATCCTATATATATTTTAAAACTATGTGGGTGTTCTTAATTTTGTGAATTTCATTTTAAAAATTAAAAGATTTATTTTCTCATTTATTTCCCATTTAAATTCGATTTTTAATAGTTAATTAAGTGAATTATATTTTATTTTCAACATTATTGATTTATAAAAACACCCTTTAATCCTTTAAATCCCAAAATCATCAACTTCATTTCCCCAATTCAGTTCTTGGGCTTGGTCTCTCTCGATTATTATATTTTCTCATTTCTGGAACTCTCGCGAACTCTCTTCCTCTTTCTTTCATCTCTCCCCCGAAATCTCACTCTAATCTCTCAACCTACGCCCCCGTTCTCTTCCTCAAATCCCTAAGAGTAAAACCCCTTTCCTTATTGATTTTATCCAACCAATCGAAAGCTTTTACAGTCAAATTCTATCTCTCCCCATTCTCTATTCAATTTTATCCTAATTCCGTTTTCTGCAAATTTATAAAATTAGGAGTTTCGATTTTTGGATGGAGGGTATGTATATGATTATAAATGTTTTGATGCTGGGTGTGTGTGGTTTTGTTGTTCTTGGCTGTGTGTGTAGTAAGTGGTGTTCGGGCGTGTTCAATTTTGTCCATAAGGTTGCATTTGTTTGTTTGGGGTGGTACTGTATTTCAAGGTTGAAGAAGAGAGGAAGAGAAGTGTTGTGCGAGTGACTGTGTAGTGGCAGCGGGTTTGGTCAGTGAAGAGGATAAGGGAGAGGCGAGTGAGTGTGTGTGTTATCGATGGTGGTGTCGCAAAGGAGTGTGGTTGGTGCTCTCGGGTTTTGGGAGAATTGAAGGAAATAGGGGAGCCGGAAGGGAGATGTTTGCAAGTATGTTTATTGCGGTCCGTTTGTGTATGGGTATAAGAAAGAAGTGAGTGTGAGTTTGTGTTAAATTGTGTGGTAAGGGGAGACAGGATGTCAAGGGATTGGAAGGAATCGATTTTATTACTATATATAATGCTTCTATGGTAATGAAGTGTGATTTATTCACTGTTCTAATATTACAGTCATCGTGTGTTAGTTTTATTATTTTCAAATTCTTGTTTTGAGAATGTTAAAGGATAGATTATCTATATTTTGTAGTTTAGTTGAATGTTAGAGTAAAGGTTTGTGTTGGAGGTTGTATATATATAGATCAGTTGTGGATAAGTGGTGTATAGCAAAGTAAGGGTTGTAATTGTTTTGCCATGGTTTCGGTGGAATTCTTTGTAGCTGTGTTCGGTTTTATGGGGTGTAGGCTTGTGGTGTCAAGTCAAAGAAGCAAGGAGCAGGAGTGTGTGAGCTATGTGGGGTGTGAGTATATAACTTGTGTATTTTGACAACTGATAAACATGTTGGTGTGAACCTATTAGCTACTACTCCTATATTATTTGGTTAACGGTAAAGATTTTGTTTTCCATTGTCTTCTCTTTATGATTTACTTAAGAATCAAGTGTCAAATACAAAAGCAAGTCTAAATGATTTAAACAAACCTTTTCTATACAATCCAAGAAGTATGTATAAGCGTTACTAGTAGTATTATTGTTTGTATATTTTATAATAGTGATAGTCTGAGATAATATTAAGATGGTTTTATTAAAAAGAAAAGAAATGCATGTTTGTAAAAATGGGTTGTATGACAAGTTTATGTTAGTGATTGAGATTTTTAAATTGCTACACTTGTTATTGATTGTGGTAACCTTATAAGAGTGTCTCGGAATCTATTGTTGAAACTAAAAGGTAAATTGCGTTTGGTTAGAGTTTTATTAAGTCAAATTTCTTTATAGGTTGAATGTGTTTAGAGGATTAATTGCTGGTGGACATTGGTATTGAATATGATTACTTGCGGCAATTCGTGACTATGTGCATAATTAAGTTAATTTTTGGAATTCGTTTTAGCATAGTCAAATTTTAGTTCAATTGACGGATTTATAAATATTCCGGTCAAATATTGTTCACTCCGGATAAATGTGTGTGCTTGAATGGTATTATGTCGTAATTTTTGACTTTGCATTTAGGACAAGCTTGTGCTAACTATGTATTGATCAATTTTAATCAATATTGATAGTATTTAATTAAGGTATATTATTTAAAAAAAACGGATATTTGAGTGTTTAATGTTTTATTAAAATATACTTGAATTTCCTTATATGCTGGTTTATTTTATAAAAAGATATTTGAATTTGATTATATACTTTATGTGGTTATATATATATATATATAAATATATTACTATTTTGAGAATGTGAATAATATATGTTGTATATATTAAGTTGTAAAGCGTTATAGGACGCGTTTGGGTAGAACAGACTTAAATGGTTACGGTTATAAGTGTACTGAAATAGTACTTTACTTGTATATAGGTACGAATAGGAGGCCGGTTAACAGCTAGTGCATAAGGACGGGATTTTGAAGAATGAGATATTCATCGAAGCAACGAGAAAAAGGACATAATGACTGACAAATTATAGGGGAAGGACAGATGTACAGTCGAATAAAGGTCAACGTATAAAGAAGTAGAGACGAATGTAAAATGAGTAATGAACCGATATGTTGGAATTGGAAACTGCATGTAATGAGGCAAGTGTACTAACCTCACTTATCGTTCAAGTGATGTGAAACTGTTTTATGTTATTTATCTGATATTTCTTTCAAATCCTTTTGCTTGTATCTATACCCCATTCTTTTGTTGCCAGTGACTCGAACCTTTTATTTAAGTTTAGATTCCTTGAACTGCTTATGAATTGTTGTTTAAATTCTTATACCTTAATGTCATTCCTTTTTAATTATTGTTGAACCTTTTATACCTTATTGTTTATTCCTTATAAATTGCTATTGAAACACATGTACCTTATTATTTACCCTATTTTCCGTCGAACTATAACCCTTGACTTACAATTTATGTCTTGCTTTATCTTAGCCTTTTGCCTTATGTTTATTCCTTTAAACCATTTTAGCGAAACCAAATTTTATAACCCTTGGATTAAATTCTAGAACCCTAACCCTTGTTTTGTTCTTCGATTCTTCAATTGTTTATGACCAGTGCAGTAACTTAAATCCTCCTTGAACTTCAGATTTCTCTATTCCATGTATATTCTATAAATTGTTGTTAAATCCTTGAATCTTAACAGTTGCTTCGTTCTTTAATTGATTTATGTCTCCTTGTTTATATATGATTCTGTTTTGCTGCGCCATGCTATGTTAATTCAATCTTATTGCTTTACTGTTTATGATTCTTTATATCGAATGCTTCCCTGATCCTCAGTCTTTTATAATTGCAAATGAAAATGGACTAATTAATTAAAGATGTTTTTAAAATTCCTTATACTGGGCTGATCTGTTATAAGTGAGTATAAAGGACTTAAAAGTGAAATGTTTTAAATTATTAATAATAAATTTGTTTATAAATTGGAAAAGCGTAAGAGGCTAGGGTGGTCCTAGTCCAGCATTTTTATTTATCATAAGAGGCTAGGGTGGTCCTAGTCCAGCATTAAAGGCCAATGTGTTGCCTAATTGGGAACCCAATTTCAAAGGAAGGGGGACTTTACGTGGCTGATCACCCGTATTGTCCATAATCAGGATAATAATACAAACAACTTAAATGTCTTAAAAAGGTTTTATGAAAAGTATGTTTGAATGATGGAATGGCTTTAAAGAAAAGAATGTTTTTGATAAGATATATATGTTTCAAGGTAAATGGTCATTAGTTTTGAAATTGTGGATATCAGAGTTAGTCGTTTCCTATCTTGATTAAAATTTGGAGCAGAAATAGAAGTTGTAATAATTTGTATGGTGTAGATTCTTGTTTCATACCATAACCTGGAATAGATCCTCGATGAGGAATCATTGGTGTATTAAGTTTTAATTGTATTTGTTAAATTGGAATTTGGTTGGGTTGTAATACAGGTGGATAATCCGATTTACGAATACTTCATGCTGAATTTTTCTAAAATTCCCCTGTATCAAAGTTTATTTTATTATAAAAAAAGTATATTTTCAGTATGGGGAAGTCGGGGCGCTATAGTGCACGGCCTTCATCAACCAATTCGTTAGTGGGAAGGTCCACGAAAAAAGCTCTGCATCTCTTATGCAAGTAAAACAAGGAAAGAATTAGAATCTAA
This sequence comes from Saposhnikovia divaricata, assembly GCA_036435485.1. Lineage (NCBI taxonomy): Eukaryota > Viridiplantae > Streptophyta > Magnoliopsida > Apiales > Apiaceae > Saposhnikovia > Saposhnikovia divaricata. The sequence continues at coordinate 159,770,221 of CM071600.1, forward strand.
GGGATTACCTCAAGCGCTTCACTAAAGAGACATTGAATGTCCCAGATCTGGAGAACAAAGTAGCTATGATAGACTTGGAGAATGGAACGACCAATACCTTTTTTCAGATGTCATTGGCAAAACATCCCCCGAGAGCATGACTGAGCTGCAAAGGAGGGCGAGTAAGTACATAAAGGCTGAAGAAAGCATAAGAAAGACAGAGGCTTCAACCGTTAGTGGAGGAAATGGGAACTCATGGAAGCGAAAGGAAGAGCAGGATTATGATGCTAGGGACAAGTATCCCCGAACTAGCAAGGATTCTGATTCTACTCCCAAGAAGAATTTGGGTCCAAGGTTTTCTGAGTATGCAAGATTGAATGCTCCTAGGAGTCAAATCCTGTTGGATATCGAGAAGGATAAGGATTTCAGATGGCCGAAGCCACTAAGGGGTGATCCCGCAAAGAGAAATAAGGATCAGTACTGTAGGTTCCACAAGGATGTCGGACATGACATTGATGATTGTAGACAACTCAAAGATAAGATCGAATTCCTGATCCGAAGGAGAAAGCTGAGTAAGTTTACAAACAAAGATCGTGGAGACCTGAGAAGAGATTATGATAGGAGAGATAACGACCTTGATCGCAACCCACAGCCCCGAGGGCCAGTTATCAACATGATTTGGGGAGGCCCGATAGCGGCTGGCACAACAAAGAACTCTCGGAAGGCTTACGCCAGAGAAGTGATGCACATCGTGGGAGAGGCCCCGAAGCGTGCGAAGACTGAAGTAGCCATTGGTTTCGATGATTCGGATTTGGAAGGGGTGAAGTTCCCCCATGACGACCCGCTGGTCATAACCCCTGTGATTGAAAATTCAGAGGTGAAGCGAGTCTTGATAGACAATGGAGCTTCTGTCGATATTCTATTTCATGATGCGTTTGTAAAGATGGGGTATAATGATTCTCAGTTAACCCCCACCAACATGCCTATCTATGGATTTAGTGAAGTTGAATCCAAAGTTGAAGGAACAATTCAATTGACCGTGACTATTGGACAGGAGCCCAAGTAGGCCACTCAGATGTCGAATTTTCTGGTGATCAAGGCAGCTTCCACGTATAATGCTATCCTTGGAAGGACTGGGCTTCATGCATTCAAGGCTGTTGCTTCAACTTATCACATGAAGGTCAATTTCCCAACCAGGAATGGTGTTGGAGAATAGAAAGGTGATCAGAAAATGGTGAGAAGTTGCTATGTAGCTACTTTAAGAGCTGACGGAGTCGAGGGGCAGGTATCAAAGTTGGATTGAATGACCTTTCCTTTGTATTTCTTTTCTTTTATATACACCAGAGATACACATATTATGCCAAAATTATAGCCTAACTATCTTGTGAGTATCTGTTAATTACTATATCTAATTACTGCCTAATTACTATATCTAATTACTATATCTAATTACTGCCTAATTATCTAATCAGAACTGTTAACAACAGCTGTTCACTTCCCTAATTTACAGTCAATGAATCTGTTAATTAGTATCCCTTAACTACACATTATGATAGGCTGGATAATGTAATCCACTTGCATCCCCCCTCAAATTGATGCTGGTAGATCCTGAAGCATCAATTTGTCACTTAAGAACTGATGACGAGACCGAGAAAGAGCTTTCGTGAAAATATCTGCAGTTTGCTCTTTAGTTGAAATGTGAGGGAGAGTAATCACACGTTTGTCGTAGGCTTCCCGTATCGAATGACAATCCACCTTTATATGTTTTGTACGTTCATGAAATAGCAGATTAGCGGTGATCTGAATAGCACTTGTATTATCAGCATAAAGAGGGGTGGAACGAAGCTGAGGAAAACCTAGTTCACCTAATAAGCCACGAAGCCACGTTATCTCAGAGCAAGCAGCAGACATAGCACGGTACTCAGACTCTGTGCAAGACTTGGAAATTCTATCTTGCTTTTTACTTTTCCATGAAACGAGGGTGTTACCTAAGAACATGCACCATCCAGTAACCGAGTGATGAGTATCAATACATCCAGCCCAATCAGCATCACTATATCCAAGCAGCAGACATAGCACGGTACTCAGACTCTGTGGAAGACTTGGAAATTCTATCTTGCTTTTTACTTTTCCATGAAACGAGGGTGTTACCTAAGAACATGCACCATCCAGTAACCGAGTGATGAGTATCAATACATCCAGCCCAATCAGCATCACTATATCCGGCTAATTATAAAGAAGGATCTGTGGAATATAATAACCCATGTGCAGTAGTGCCTTTTAGATACCGAATAATATGACGGACAGCAGAGAGATGAAGATGACGAGGAGCCTGCATGAATTGGCTAACTTCTGGACTGCAAAAGCAATGTCGGGGCGCGTAATTGTTAAGTAATTCAAACTCCCAACAAGTTGTCGATACAATGATGGATCTGTTAGAAGCTCTCATTCATCTTTTGACAGCTTGAGATTAACCTCCAAAGGAGTAAGAACAGAATTGCAGGATTCAAGTCCAGCCAAAGAAATCAGATCTTGTGCGTACTTTTGTTGATTCAACAATATACTGGATGAAGCTCAAGTCCAAGAAAATATTTTAAAGAACCCAGATCTTTCATATGAAAGGATGTCTTGAGCTTCTCTTGCAATTCTTGAATTAGGTCAGAATCTGAGCCGGTGATCAAGATATCATCAACACACTACGCCATAGATGGCCTATTGCAACCTTTTGGCATGGGTGTTACCTTCTTGGATGTTACCATAACTATGAAATTTTTGAGCTATCGCAACCTTGTGATTGTGGTGTTACCAAATCCACAAAAGTATGTTACTTTAGTTATAAAAGGTGTTACAGTGGGTAACACCATGAGACATGTTACCATAGAGTATTAATAAACAACTATTTTTTAAACAAAATTTTTATTCAAAATTAAAAATTGAACAATTATTTAACTTTAAAATTAAATAATTTTAATAAAGTAACTGAATTATAAATATTAACAATCCACCAAATAAATATATCATCTATATTTTCTCAAATATTAGAATTTATTTATTTTAGTTTAAATAAATAGTTTTTTAAAATAAATAAGTAGTACATGAAAACTAATATATTTTGATTGAAATAAATAAAATTTTAATTGTAAAAATTAATAGTTAAGAATTGTTATTATGACAAATTAGTTAAAGTAATATATTTATTTTAATAATTTTCATATCAATAAATTTAAAAAAATATAAAACCATATAAAAATAAAAAAAATATAAATATAGATACTTAAGATGAAGAGCATGAAGACAGATGAAATATATGAGCGGCAAAACAACCGCGTTTTTTAACTCAAATAATTCATTTTCTCCTCTCTCACGCCTTATCTCTTTTCTCTCTCACGCGTCTCACAATCTTAATTCATTCTCTCCTCTCTCAAGCCTTATCTCTCTTCTCTCTCACGCCTTATCTCTGTCACAGTCTAACTCCAATAGTTCACTCCAATAATACAAGTAATTATGATTACTCGCCGAAAATTCAATTTCGGTATCCATTAGCGTCTGTGGTCAACGACTACGTGAGACGGTGGTTCTTAGACACGTTAAAGGAGGCCAAAGCGGGTGATACTACAATGCAAGTGTTGGTGGGGCAGATGTATAAAAGTGGATATGGGGTTACTATGCACATAAGGTGTTTGATGAAAGTCCTCAATGAGGTTTTTGTTTGTTTTTGTGATTTTTTGATTTTTTTTGGGGATTTTGGGGAAATGGGTTGAATGGGGTGTTTTAGTTTGATGGAAAGAATGTCTTTTGATTTGGGTTTTTTGTGTAAATAATGTAGGGGAAAGCGTGGATTGAGAGAGCTTCGAGGAGTAGGTCTTCTGCGCGGAAAGTTGGTGATAAGCGTCCAGGTGATGGTTGCTTTCTTTTATGTGAATTTGTGTTTTACTTGCTGGATTTGTTGATAATCATTGGGTTTTGGAAGTTTGCTTCCTAGAGGTCTGTAATTATCATAACATCATACCTGTGCTCTTATGTGTTTTTTTCTTCTAAATTTCATGCTTACAGTCTTTAATAAAACCATTTACATTTGGATGGGTAGTAGGATGCACTAGGTTCTTCCTCCAAGTCGAAACAGTGTCTTGCCATGGATGCAGTGACAACACTGTCTGTTTCTTAAATATGTTGAGATCGCCTACAAGCTTTGAAGTCAAGTCTCCTGGTTGGTTCGTGCAGCATCTTGCCTAATAGACTAATAAATTTGTTGTTATAGATTATTGTTTTATATGTATTGCTGATCACTCCCTCTGTTATGGATGCACATAAGGTGTTTGATGAAACACCTTATGTTTTATATGGATGCCTACTAATAAACACCTTATGAATGCACATAAGGTGTTTGATGAAAGTCCTCAATGAGTTTTTTTATTTGTTTTTGTGATTTTTTGATTTTTTTGGGGATTTTGGGGAAATGGGTTGAATGGGGTGTTTTAGTTTGATGAAAAGAATGTCTTTGATTTGGGTTTTTTGTGTAAATAATGTAAGGGAAAGCGTCGATTGAGAGAGCTTCGAGGAGTAGGTCTTCTGCGCGGATAGTTGGTGATAAGTGTCCAGGTGATGGTTGTTTTCTTTTATATGAATTTGTGTTTTACTTGCTGGATTTGTTGATAATCATTGGGTTTTGGATGTTTGCTTCCTAGAGGTCTGTAATTATCATAACATCATACCTGTGCTCTTATGTGTTTTTTTCTTCTAAATTTCATGCTTACAGTCTTTAATAAAACCATTTACATTTGGATGGGTAGTAGGATGCACTAGGTTCTTCTTCCAAGTCGAAATAGTGCCTTGCCATTGGATGCAGTGACAACTCTGTCTGTTTCTAGGATATGTTGAGATCGTCTACAAGCTTTGAAGTCAAGTCTCCTGGTTGGTTCCTGTAGCATCTTGCCTACTAGACTAATAAATTTGTTGTTATAGATTATTGTTTTATATGTATTTCTGATCACTCCCTTTTGTTATGGTTTTGCTTCATTTCAGCAATGATTAGTGCTCTGGAGAAGGCAAATAGTGATCAGACCTGCAAACAAGAGCTGACGAAAGCTTCAGAAAGGCTTGGAAAAGTTTTAAGCGAAACAGATATCCGTTTGTTGATTGGAAGCATGGCACAGAAAATTGGAGTTGACATGTATGCAATCAATAGAAGTACTGTCATTTACATGTTCATTCACTTGTATCGTGTCTGAACTGAAATTCTATTATTGTTGTAGGGCTAGATATTGTTGTAAATATCTAGTATTTACTAATTCTGACATAGTGAATCTGTTCTTGGTTTTTTTTTGTAGGGTGATAGATATACATGTGTTTTGTGATAGATTCTCGTAAATTCTCGTAACAACCTTTGGCTTAAATAGCAGTTGCTGAGCTGCTTGTCTAAGATTCCTTCTGTGCGACTTGTAGTGGTACAAATATCTGTCCTGTTCCCTCTTCTTGGACTGACCGATCTATTTGTCATTATGATGTTATATGTTTTCCCCATTTCATGTAGAGGCCACATATAGTTGCAACATGACTAGCGGCGCTATTCGCTACTTGCTTATCTTCTATCTAAATGTAATCATATATTTTGTATTAACAGTTTCTTTTATGTGTTTTAATCATAGTATGTTAATACTTAACACGTTACTTTTACTTTTTGACAATATGTAGGAGAAAACTCCATATGTTGCTAATTAGAGATGATGAAGAAGGATTACGGAAGCGAAGTCTAATCACAAGGAGTCTCTCTCTTCTGTCAAACAATTCTTGCAGCTCAATAAATTGATCCTTGAGTATTTGATGGACACCGGTTGTCTTTTGAAATTTACCATGTTATTAGCTCTAGTACTTCTACGTTTTAAGTTTTGTTCATTAGTTAGTGTTGGTAGATATTTTTGGATGATTTGGTTGGTTTTGTACTAGATGATGTTATTGAAATGATGTTGGATGATGTTATTGAAATGTAATTAATTTGGTTCTTGATTTCTTTTACTTGAAAATGTAATATTTAAATGTCATAATTTTTTTTGTTATTAAAATTAGTTAAAAATGATTTTAATTATGTAACACTCAATGTGTTACAATTAGTAAAAGAGGGTGTTACAATAGATTGTGGACCCCACCTAGATGTAGGCCCCACAGTTGTCCCTGTATCATCTTTTGTAACACACAAACTATGTTGTTATAGAGTGTTTAAGATGTTGCTATAGAGGTTTTTAGTAACCACATTTGCTATGTTACCTTAGGCTGTTTTTTGATGTTACCTTAGATAGCTATAGTTACTGCTGAGAACCTAACATAGCTGAAGTGTTACCATAGCCCTATTTTGGCCTATGGCAACTTTAAACAGGGGTCTATGCTAACACAGTTTTGGGGTTGCAATAAGCAATCTATGGCGTAGTGACATAAACTAGAAGCAACACTATTCCTTTAGAAGTCTTACGTAGAAACAGAGAGGAATCGTACTGACTTTGTACAAATTGAAAAGCAAGCAAAGTGGATCAAAACTTATCAAACCATGTACGTGATGATTGTTTCAGTCCGTATATGGACCGACGGAGGTGACAAACTTGTGATGAAGGCGTAGTAAACATCCCAGGCGGTGGACTCATGTATATTTCTTCTTTTAGATCACCGTGTAAGAACGCATTTTTCACATCCATTTGTTTTAAAGGTCACTTTTTAGATATAGCAACTTTTAAAACATTTCGAATAGTGGTCATCTTGGCAACGGGAGCAAATGTTTCCTCGTAATTGAGTCTGTATTCTTGACGAGCTACAAGGCGAGCTTTATACCTATCAAGGGAGCCAACAGACCTGTACTTCACTGAATACACCCATTTACATCCAATTGGTTTAACATGTGAAGGACAAGGCATAACGTCCCATGTGTGATTTTCATGAAGAGCCTGAATTTCTTCTTGTATTGCTTGTTTCCAACATTCTTGAGTAGCAGCTTGAGCATAAGAGTTAGGACAGAAATAGCATTAAGAGTAGAATTAAGTGAGGTGTGAGGAAAACCAAACCGATCAGGAGGCCTACTATTTCTTGAAGAACGCCGAGGTGCAGTTTCGGAAGACACTTTTTGTGTGTCAAGTTGTATAGGTTCAGGTTCCTGACATTGCTCACGAAGTGGAAAAGTTGGACGTCGCCGCTCATATACTAATACTGGTTTGGGTCTTTCGACTTACTTCATCAAAAATAGAAAGAATAATTGTCTCAGGAATGGGCTCAACATGAGTAGTAAAATATGATTGATTTTTGAAGAAAACAACATGGCGTGAGATACGAAATTTGTTAAAATAAGCATCATAACATTAAAACCTTTATGTGCAATGCTATATCCCATAAATGCACATTTAATAGATTGAGAAAAAAGTTTATGAAGTTCATGAGATGACAAATGAATGAAACAAACACAACCAAAAGTATGCAGGTCAAGATATTTAGGATGATTACCATGAAGACGAAAATATGGAGATTCAAAATCCAACACACTAGAAGGAAGTCGATTGATCAAATAAGTTGCCGTACTTAAGGCTTCAACCCAAAATTTTGAAGGAACAGATGATTCAAGCAATAAATTTCTCGTAACATCTAACAAATGATGGTTTTTACGTTCGTCAACCCCATTTTGTTGAGGTGTATAAGGGCAAGATCTTTGGGAAATAATTTTTTTTATTGAAGAAAATCATGAAATTCAAGGGACATGTATTCACCCCCAGAATCAGATCTTAAGGCTTTAATGTTTGCTGAAAATTGATTTTCAACATGAGCAACAAATTTCTTAAATATGGAGAATACCTCAGATTTTTAATGAAGAAAGTAAACCCAAGTAAACCTGCTATAGTCATCAATGAAGGTAACAAAATACTTATACTTTGCATTTGATATGACAGGAGTGATGCCCCATACATCACTATGGATCAAATCGAAACACCTAATAGCACGACTACCATGAGAAGGAAAAGAAAGAGACTTGCTTTTTACCAAGTTTACATGTTGAACAATCAAAAGAAAAATCAGAAGAAAATTGATCTTTATTACCCAACAAACCAGATTTCACAAGATGAGACAAGACATGAGAATTAGGATGTCCTAAATGTTTATGCCATATTTCACCATGTTTATTCACAGTAGTACAAGCCAAAGAAACAACATTAGAAATAGGAAAGTGCAAAGGAAAGAAGCGTCCAACTTTAGGCCCCTTCGCGAGTATCGTCCCCGATTCCTAATCCTGTACAACACAACCATCACGAGAAAAATGCACATCACAGTTATTATCAATCAGTTGTCCAACTGAAATGAGACTAGTAGAAAGTTCAGGAGATACAAACACATCTTTTACTGAAGAGTTGATGTCACCAATTGCTTGAATAGGTAACTGAGTGCTGTTAGCAATTTGAATATTGCAAGTGCCATTATAATTGAGAACATTAGCTAAACTATTGGGACAACTTGTCATATGATTGGATGCACCAAAATCAAGCCAAAATAAGGAGGGTGAAGTTCTCTTACCTTGAAGACCCAAGGCCGAGAAAGCCGAAACAATCATTTGTTGAACCATTTCTGGAGTAAGAGTTGATTTTTCAGCAGTACCTGAACCAACTGCAGCTTGATTACCGATCACAACTTGGCCCATACTCGCTTGGCGATTCTGAGGATGAGTACGACATTCTTTAATAATGTGGCCAGGTTTCTTACAGTAGTTGCAAAATTTCTTCCCACAATTTGCTGCAATATGCCCATATTCCTTACAGGAATAACATTGAACTTGTTGCATGTTTTTGCCCTTCACTCTTCCTTGAGCTGCATAAGCAATTGCCTGATCGGGCATGTTTGTTTGTTGTATGGCAGATTGTGTAGCTAGACGTTGTTCTTCCTGAAGTAACTCATTGAAGCACTCATCTAGAGAAGGAGAGGAAGCACGATTCATTAAATTAAAGCGAGTTACCTCAAATTCAGGACGTAGTTTCATTAGAAACTGATCTCTTTTGCTTTGCTTGTTGAACACTTAAAAGAGACGCGGCTGGCACTTTTGCATAAGCAATATCAGTAAATTCAGCCCATAAATTCTGAAATCCAGAATAATACTCTTGAATAGATAAAGTGCCTGGAGAATAATTAGAAATATCATACTCAATTTGAAAGCGCTTGGCTGCATTATCCTGATTATACACTTTCTTTAGGTACTCCCACATCTCCTTGGAAGTCTTGTATGGCTTTATTGTTGGGACAATCAGATCGTGGCCCTGCGATTTATGATACAATAAATTAACGAGTACGAATAGAAAATTAACCTTATTAACGGTTGATTCCACGCTCTTCTATTGTATTCCCAAATTCCCTTGAGTGAAGTGTGGCCTTCGTCTTCTCAAGTTAACCTCTCTTCTTGCTCCTGGGTGGCTACAAAATTTCTTGACCAACCCTAGCAAGAAGAGAATAAGAATATATATAGGGCTACAATAGGGATCATGGATAATTAGGTTAGGCCTCCCAATGACATTCCGAGCCCAGCCCAATGTCATTTAATATTAATTCAATCCACTAAAGAATTAATATTTGCACTACCTTTCCTAATACCGTAATTTAATTAATTAATTCGGTTCCAATATTATTTGTTCACTTTCCGGCCGTGTTCTTCATTTTCCGGCCAGCTTCAAACCAATTGGGATTTTGATCCGATTGTTCTACTGTGTGGTGAAAAAGTTATGTTTTTAACTTTTAACTAATTCACTATTTATCTTTTTACTAAAGTGTTTTACTTTTAAAATTTATTTAAAAATCTGAATTTACTTTTAAAATTCAGAAATTGTTTTCTAAAATTATATTTTCAAAATTCAGAATTATTTCTGAATTATGTATTTAATTATTTAATTTCGAAAATCATTAATTCATTCAATTTTATAATTTGAAAAATGATTAAGAGCTAAATACTTTCAATTATTTTAATTAATTTCAATAGTGTTTCATTTATTATATTATACTTATATCCAGGTACGTATTATGTAGATTGTGGTTAGTGGCCCCAAATCATACGGAGGTCAAGATCCATTCTTTTAAATGTTATCGCCAAAATTTCAGAAAAAAATTAAATTTATTTGATTTTGTAATTTAACGGTCAACTAGTACTTTGACCAGAACCCCTAAACAGGGTTTCATTAGGGTTTAGTGTTTCGATTTTTTTCAAAATATTTCTCGATGACCCAACCATACGGAGGGCAAGATCCATCCTTTTAAATGTTATTTCCAAAACTTCAAAAAAAATAAATTTATTTGATTTGGTAATTTAATGGTCAATGATAAGTGCATATTTTTCCATATTTTTGTTACCTATTTATTTGCTTGAACTCGTATTTTAATAATTTATTTTGTTGCATTTCAGGAAATTCGTAAATAAATAAAGAAATGACAAAATAAATAAATAAAGTGCAAGGAAGGGAAAAAGAGGAAGAAAAAGGACCAAAAATGAAAGAAGGAAAAGAATTAGGAGCTTGGAGCAAAAGGAATATATCAAGACAAGTGGAAGGTGGAGATCATCCCAACACATTAGAGAAGTGTATGGCCAAGATCTACTCTTCAAAGCTTAAGGGGGAAGGAAACAAATACATGGCTAGGATTCCACCACCACACACCACAAATGTATGGTGGGGATTTACCCAACACCCCCCTTAACCCTAATTCCTATCCTATAAATACCCCCTCACCGCCCTTGTATTTTGTAACTTAGATTTTAGGGTAGATTTAATTTCTTGTATTTCTTTTCTTAGTTTCAAATCTTGTAAACACTCCTATTACAATTAATGCAATTTTTATTTTCTTAATTTCTCGTCTTGCTCTCTCGTTTATTTTACTTTCGTTTCGTTATTTTCGTAAATCCAAGTAGTGGACAAAGTAGCAAAAGCTAACCACTATGGGTTGAAAGTAACGATTTTTAATTTCTTGTTCGTAGTTTTAATTCGTAATTTTGCCCCTTTAAATTTCCATTTTATTGTGGGTCATTTAATATCAAATTCTCGTTTTAGTGAAAATTTTATTTTCGTAGTTAAATTTAATTTTCGAAATTAATTTTCTATTAAAAAAAAAAGAAAAATACAAAAAATAGTAGATTTATTTTCAGTAATTATTTTCTGTCTCTATTTTTTTTTATTTTTTTTGCTTTAATTCGAGACCATTTTCCCCTGTTTGAGTTTTAATTCGTACTATCCTGTGTTCTTCACTTCTTTTACAAAACAAAACCCAGTAACTTTTTTTTTTTGTATCTTCTTCTTCGACAAAAATGAAAATCCAATCCCTCTCCCTCCTTTCTCTCTCTCTCTCTCTCTCTCTCTCTCTCTCTCTCTCTCTCTCTCTCTCTCTTCTCCTCTCTAACCACGAACAGCGACTGTCCAACCCCCCTACTGATGTCTCTTCATTTCATAACACGAAACCCCCAATTTCCCCTTTGTTTTTATTCTAAAAAACTCCCAAAACCCAACTCATTTTTAAACCCCGAACCGACCCTTTCCTTTCTCCCCTTCCTGAATTGAGTTTTGTTGAGGTTATGGCTGCGTTTTTCTGCTAAGATTAAATTGAAGTTGAATTCAGGAAATCACTTGTCTTGTTCTTATTGTTGCTTTGCTAATTTAGTTACTGTGCATTGGTTCGTTGGCTGTTGATTTTTTTTTATTTTGGAGTTCGTTCGTAATGAGATTTTGTTTTGTGGCTGTGTAAATCAGAAGTCGAGTTTGTTTTGATGTTGTCGAATTCTGAGTTTTGCCTTGTGTTGTCGAATCCGCTGCTCGTTTCTGTTTTCGTAGAAGTCTCCGAGTTACTTGTTTGTTTTGCTGCTGCTGTAGTTCGAGTTCTCCTTGTTTTCTTTGAGTTAGTTTTTTTCGAGTTTGTAGAGTATTGATGGCTGCGAATTGCTGTGTTTAACCTGAGAGTTGTCACTGAGTCGTTCGTTTTTTAATGTCTGGTTTCTTAGTTTGTACCGAGTCTTTTGCTGCGTCCACTGTTCGTTCGTATTGTTCTTAGAGTTTTTGTTTTGTATGGCGTTTGTTTGTTTTAAAAGAATTCCTGCATAGTTGCTATCTAAACGAGTCTGTCTTGATTGTGTTTCCGTTGAATGGTTGAAGTTATTGTTGGGACTTCTTTTCGTTTTAATTTCTGGAGTTCTTTGCTATCAAATTCCAGTTGTTGTTGTCCTGATTTCTATGGTTAGACTGCAGTATTCGAATCCTTCAAGTATTTCTAATTGATTATTTTTGTGGCTAGACATGTCGGATTTTGTAAATAAAATGGTTACTGTGGTTCTGAATTGTAGTACACCGAATGGGTATGTGAGCTGAGTTCATCTTCTTTGTTTCCTGTTGTCGAATTCATGGGTTGTTTCTTTTGCTGAGATTTTCTTGTGGTTGATTTATTTTTCGAACATTTTATGTTGAATTTTTGTTAATTTTTTTTAAAAATAAAATCAGGTTTTAAAATTTAAAATTCAGTTTTTCGTTTAAAATAGATTTATTGAATTTTCTTTTAAGATTAAATTAAATTTCTTTTAATTATTAATAGAATAAAACCAAATCTTTCAAAACCCAAACTTGTTCTAATTCGATTAAATTAAAAATCTAAGGCTTGCGAAAATAATAAGTCCCTGTGGAACGAATCTAAAATTTTTTACAACGAAACGAATTGTGCGCTTGCGATTCAAATGTCTTAATTATTTTTAGCACAACAAGTTTTTGGCTCCGCTGCCGGGGACTAATTATTTTTCGCGCCTTAATTTTTAATTTTTCGAGTTAGTTTTATTTCTTGTCTTATTTTTTTTATTTCGTTCTTTTTAGGAAAGCTTGAGATTTCGGAACTCTTCTCAACGAAGCATGGAAAAATTGGAATTTATGGAAAGCAAGTTTCGGTAACCGTATCTCACTCTTTTCGCCTTTTTTTTTAGAAAAATACAAAAAAATCAAAAAAAAATCAAAAAAATTCAAAAAAATCACAAAAAAATTGAAAAATCAAAAATCCAAAAAAATTAGTTGTAAATACATAATTGTTGCATCATGCATTCAACACGTAGGTGCATATCATCCTAGATTTTATTTTTTGTTTTTAAATTTTTCATACGTATAATTGTGGTGATCGCTGGAGGACCCCAAGGTACGTTAAATTCTTTCTTTTCTTTAGTTAGATCACGTAGTGTAAGCATCCATATTTGTTTATAATTTTTGTATATATCATTGTTTGTTGCATCATTTTTTAAATAAACATTAAGGGCAAAACCTCTCAAAAGATAAGGGAAGAGATTTCATCACTCTTTCCTTAGCCCAAAAACAATTTAATCCTTCATTTTGCATTTTCCCTAGCTTTTAATAAAATTAATTAGACGTTTGCCCCAAGGAATCTCGCGCTCATTTAGGAAGGTGCTTAAGAAACGAAGTAATCTTTAATTATTCCTAATTTTTGGTGTCTAGGAAAGCGAAAGCTGACCTGGCCAATTAAGGTTTTGGTGTCTAGGCTGGTGTTTAGCCTCTTGGCAATTCTTGCACCTACCTAGCCAAGCCGGTTCGAATAATTATTGATTTACCTAGTTTTTGGTAGCCATTACAGTTAGGAGCAAGGTCTAGTTATTTTATTAGGGAACCCTAGGTTTAGAATTTTTCTTTTAATTTTACACCCCTTTCTTTTTGTGTGTTTATTTTATCGCACTTATTTGCTACATGTTTCCTTACATGGTTTATGCGAACTATTTGGATTAGGGATAATTCTTCTAGACTAGTGAGATCATTTGAGATTTCAACATCATCTAATTCCAAGTCTTTAGATTATTCCGAACCCGTAGTAAACATGGCCATGTCTCTTAGGGACCGTTGTTATCCTACTCGTTCCGCCCAACCTTCCTGTATCACCCTTCCTCCAGTTAATGGTAATAATTTCGAAATTAAAGCTCACCACATCAGTATGTTACCTAAATTTAACGGGAGCGAGGGTGAGGACCCGTATCTCTTTCTTCATGAATTTGAGGAGGTTTGCGCATTGCAAAAACTCCAATAACTTTCCGAGGACTCCATTAGGCTAAGACTTATCAACTTCGCTTTAAAAGAAAATGCAAAAAAATGGTTGTATAGTCTACCCGTTAATTCTATTTCCACGTGGGAGGGATTTGTGGTTATTTTTCTAAAGAAATATTTTCCAAACCATAAGACTACGAGAATTACAAACGAAATAAATCAATTTCATCAAAAGGAAAATGAGTCTTTTTGGAAATATTTTTATCGTTTTAAAAATCTTCTATCACAATGGCCCCACCACGGAATAGAAAAATGGAGGCTTTGTAAGATCGTTTATGAGGCCTTAGATGGACCAATAACCGCGTTGTTGGAATCTATGTGCCAAGGAAAATTCATGGAGAAAGATGAGGACGAGGGGTGGGCCTTTTTCGAGGAATTAGCCGAGAAGACTATGTTGTGGGAGTCTACTAGGGAACCTCAAAAGTCCAACGAGTCATCTAGTTCTTCTAAGGGTATGCATTCAATTGGAAACAATATTGCTACTGATGCCAAGTTAGCCACCCTTACTAGAAGACTCGAAGCCTTAGAAACTAGTAACGCCCCCTCAAATATGTCTATGTGCTCTAATTTTAATCAAGGTTTTTCGAACTCTCCCGGCTATGATCAAATTAATACGGTGTTTCAACCAACCCCTAGGAATGATCCGGTTGCACCTACTTATAATCCCGGTTGGAGGAATCACCCTAATTTCTCGTGGAACCAAGGCCAAAACTATCAATCTCCGCCACCTTTTCAAACTCCTTGTTTTCAAAAGCCCAATCAAAACTCGTACTCGATTCAAAATCAAATTCCTTATCCAAACTCGATTCAAGCCCCGAATCAAGCACCCGCCCACCCTCCCGGCTTTCACGAGTCGGATAAGAGAATTAATTCTTTGGAAAAGACTCTTGATACGCTTTTGAAATCAACAACTAATTTGGCTCAATCTCAACAAACCTTCATGCAAACCATGACTCAAGATAGGCAACTTTTGAATGCTAGTACTCAAGCCATATCTAAGTTAGAGGTTCAAGTGAGTCAATTAGCCAACGCCATGTGTGAGCGAGAGAAGAACAAGTTCCCGAGTCAAACTGAGGTCAACCCTAAATTTCCTCTCAACCAAAGACCACCTGAAAATGTTAATGCCATCATTTCTTTAAGGTCGGGAAACAAAGTTGATAATCAAGTTGGAGTCGAGTCCCCCGACGAAGAAGACGAGTCAAATGTTGAACAAAACCCTAAACTCAATCCTTCAAATCCCGAGACTTTTGAATCATCTAGTCCCACAATTTCACAACATGAACCCTCATCTTTAAAATCCACTCCCGAGTCATCAAAATCTCCTCTCAAATCATCATCACCTAGCGAGCCTTCATTGACTCATACATCATCATCACCTAAAAAGTCTTCGTTTGTTGTCCCACTTTCCAATTCCATTCCCGATGTGTCTGGCGAACGAGTCTTTAAGCCTAAAGCCCCTTATCCGTAAAGACTCCTTCCTAATAAACAATCGCCTCAAGTGGAAAAGATTTTGGAAGTTTTCAAACAAGTCGAGATCAACATTCCTCTTTTAGACGTGATTCAACAAGTTCCCTCCTATGCGAAATGTCTTAAAGAATTGTGTACTCATAAACGAACCACCCAAGTCCCTAAGAAAGCCTTCTTGACGTCCCAAGTGAGCTCAATTCTTTCTAACCAAATTCCCGTGAAGTACAAGGACCCCGGTTGTCCAACTATTTCATGTGTCATAGGTAATACTTTCGTGGACAAGGCTTTACTTGACTTAGGTGCTAGCGTGAACTTGCTTCCATTTTCCGTTTATCAAGCCCTAGGCTTAGGCGAGCTCAAAAAGACAAATATGACACTTCAACTTGCCGATCGTTCTATAAAAATGCCCAAGGGATTAATTGAAGATGTCTTGATTAAAATTGGTGATTTTATCTTCCCGGTTGACTTTGTTGTCCTCGAGACTCAACCCGTCACAAATCCTAAGAACCAAATTCCTATCATTCTAGGACGACCTTTTCTTGCTACATCTAATGCCTTGATTAATTGTAGGAATGGTTCGATGAAACTCACTTTCGGTAACATGACCATTGACCTTAACATTTTCAACGTCGGGAAAAGAACCCAACGACCTTTTTGAGCAACCAATAGGAGTCAATGTGGTTAACAAGTTTGTCACATGGTCTAGCTTCGAGGATAGTGAGATTGAGTCTCTTCTCAAAGAGGATTTCAAAGTCAACCATGAGTCTAACCAAGAGTATGTTGATTCGCTAAGTGAAAGGCATATGACATAGCCTATTTGTATTTCGAGGATTCAACTCAACTCAAATAAGAATGTAATAGTAAATAGTATATGTACTGTCACAGGGATCTCGAATGAATAATTGTCAAGAGAAAGAAGACAAAGTCAATCCACCGTTTTGAGTTATACTACACTTGAAGAAGTTCATTCAGTTGATCAAGCATCAGTGGAGTAATCAAGACAGTGGGTTCTATTTATAGTGACAAGAGGTTTCTACAGTGGCAGAATACAAATTATAAATGTTTGAAATAGAGTGAAGAAAAGGGAGACATGAACCACAGTTTTAAAGTCAATATATGATGAATAGTCATTGCGGTTAGTCACTCATGAACCAGACCGTGCATCGAGTGTCAACATTAAACAGTGGTTATTCGTCATTAACTTCAGTGGTTCAAGCTATCAAGACTGGTAAAAGAGAAAATCATTGTGCAAGCAATAGAATTGTTAAATTCATTAACCACAATGATTTTACTATCAAGTGGACAGGCTACGAGGAAAAAGAATTATCATAAAGAAATTCTGAGTGATATATTCTTAATGCTGAAACCCCGGTTAGAATTGTTGTATTTTTTGTTAAGCAAAAAGAGTCCGATTTCACATCCTCAAGAGACCGTAGCTTGCACCTGGACGGGTTATGAGAAAATAGAATTATCACAAGAAAATGGAAAGTGATATAATCTTGAAGCTGGAATCCCGGTTGGAATTGATATATTTTTTGTTAAGCAAAAGGAGTCCAGTTCCAGACCGTCAGGTAACCGCAGCTTAGGACTTAAAGATTTATTTATATTAATAAATATTTTATTTAATTAGAAAATTATATTTATAAATATCTAATAATATTAGATATTTATTTTTATAATTTCTGAATTAAATTTATTATTTATTAATTAAAGATTAGAAGCTGTGCGGGTTAAAGCATTTCTACGGAGCCGCCCATAATAAGGACAAATTAAGCCCCGGTTCATTTTCAATTTGAGCAAGTCACCAGGTTTGTTTTTGTTGATTTAGCTTTAATCAAGTAAAGTGCAAGTGAATTGCATATTAAAAAAAAAAGGAAACAAAGAAACCAAGTTGCTGTCAATCACATGCAAGCTATTGTCGGCAAGAATATCTACTCCCTGTAACGCGCGTGCAGAACACGCGCCATGGACAAGCCAGCATAGGCCTTGCTTGTGCTGCACTTCCTATCCTGTGACTGGTTCTTCAACTGGCAGTTCAACTCAGTTGTTAACAAAACAATTCACCTGGGTTTGATTGTTTATTTATTTCAAACAAGACAATCCCGAGATTGTATTGCCGAATGTCTTGGTAACTCAGATTATGTCTTGACGATTGTCTTGGTAAATTAAAAGATTGTCTTGATAATAATTATTCTGAACAGCTTTAAAAAAGAAGAATAAAAATCTGATTTGATTGTCTTGACAGTTCAAATCAGATTGTCTTGATAATGATCAAAAAGAAAAAGCTTCAGACAGAATGATAATTATTGATAAAGCAAGACAAATATCTCAGAAATTGATTGTCTTGCCGATTGTCTTGGTGGAAGTTAATTGTCTTGCCGATTGTATTGCCTATTGTCTTGGCAGTACAAATTTATTGTCTTGGTGGTTCTGATTGTCTTGCCGATTGTCTTGGCAATACAAAATGTTAATATCTTATAAAAGAGGCAGAAGCAATCAGACAAAGAGAGAGCAGCAGACGCAACTTCACATTCTTCACAATTTTCTCTCCGAGCTGAACAAGAGAAAGACCAAGAGAAATAGTTCTGTTCTTCAAATAAATTCCTGTAAATTATTTCTGAGCTGTATCATTAAATATGAACCGATAGAAATTGTTTACTGTTAACGTTGGAACTATCTAGCGAGTTTTTACTCCTAGAACTTATCTCTCGAATTGCTTTTAGCATTCGATCTTTTTATTACAAATATAGAAAAGTTCATGTCGATTTTTCTATAGAATTTGTAATAATTAGTTGGTCATCAAACCATTGTAATTTGTACCCGTGTATCTAGACACACCCCATCAAGTTAATATAAATTTTATATTTAACTTGAATATCGGTATTCGTTTTATTCCGCATCAATTTGTTCTTGATTTAATATTTTAAGAAAATATCAAATTCGATTAAACGACATAGTTTGTATTCAACCCCCCTTCTACAAACTATTTTGGACCTAACACTAAGAGATATGACCTTGGAGGAGATGTTGAGGGAGTTGGACGACATTTGTTCCCCGTGGGAGACACCACCCGAGGATGTTCGTGTTGAGACCATTGTTAAAAATCCTGTTGGTGAGCCACCTCCACCTGATTTATTAACACACCCCTCCACCTTCGATCACATTTTCTTGCAAAAAGACAAACTTCTCGCTGCTGTTATCAATAGTGATTTAAACCCGGACCAAGAAATCCAATTAATTAATCTGCTTAAACAACATAAAGAAGCCTCACTTTGGTCTATGGAAAACACTAGTGGTTACAATGCTTTTACTCTGAAAGAATATTTTTGTCTTATTGCAAAAGTCACTAAGGTGTTAGAGCTTCAACGGCATCTTGAGCTCTTCTCGAAAATTCATTCCTTGCTTCCTACCGGCATCGGCTAATTCGGTTTTATTCCTTTGCCTCCCCTCGTGAAATTCAGGTATGGGGGAGGATTTGTGTGCGTGTGTGAGTTATTTTCTTTCATAATTTTTAGAAGTTTTCAGTCTCCGTCATCCCTTATCAGGTATTTCCTCGTTCTCATTTACTCATTTATCTTGCAATTGCATACATTGAGGACAATGCATGATTTAGGTATGGGGGAGGGTTTTTTTTAGTGTAAATAGTAAAAATTGAAAAATCCAAAAAAATTAAAAAAATGAAAAAAATCACAAAAAGAGTTCTTTTCGTATTCTAGTTAATTGATTACTAGCTTTTGTTTGAGAAGTGATTTGCTAAAGTTCTTGTTCACACACTTACACTAGCAAGGTGAAACTAGTAGACTTCTTTGAATTGTGCATGAAATTAGAAGGGCATGATTAGGTGTAAGATGATTTGGTCTTCATGCTTTGAGTATAAGTAGGTGCATTGAGGATACCATTTCTTGAGATTGATTATGTTTTACCACACCAAGTGAGATTTTGAGCCTATATGCATATCTTTTGCATTTATATTCTTTTGCTTGAGTGTCCACTTGTCAATTGCATTGCTAGTACTTGTTTGAGTTCCTTCTTGAAATACATGACATTAATTGATGATAAAATGATAAAGGCACTTAGGAATAACCTATATTTCCAAATTATCCACACCATTCTTATATGATCAATTAGTTAACCCTTTGAGCCTAATCATTTTCTTTCGGTGACACACCACATTACTCACCTAAGACCTTTTTCTTGTTTAGCCTTACGTATTCTTGATCCCATTTTGTTAAAGGCTAGTAGGAACTTGAGGGAGCAATAAGGTGTGTGAAATAGGGTTTACTTTTGTTCATAACTTTTGAGGAAATATTTTTTGTTACCTTGATAGTCGATTTTCAAAATTAAATCTAAAGGAGGATTATTGTTACATTTATCATTTTCCTTTATAAAAAAATATAGGAAAAAAATAATAATAATAATAATAAAATAATAAAAATAATAAAGAAAAAAAATGAAAAAAAATATATATGAGAGCATACTTATGTTTTTTGTAATCCTCCTTCATTCGACTAGTCAAGTCTTTTTGTTGAAAAATAAAAATAAATTGTGTGGGAAGGAAGTTTGGTGTTGTGCATGATATTCATGGTGACTACTAGCTTTTGACACTTCACCTTATCTTGGCCTTTCTTGACATACCTTGTCCCTAGCCCCATTACAACCCTAATAAAGACCTTTTGATTGTCATTATTAATGTAAGTTGTGATTTAAGTTGGGATGATACCAAGTGTCAAGCATGCTTTTGATTTTGTTGGAATTGAGTGATACACTTACCCTTGTTCTTGAGTGAATATTCTTTTGTGAGTGAAAGGTGAGGTATTGCTTATTTGTTTTTTTTCCATAAGAGATCTCAAGTTTTGACTCTGAGGTGTGCCCTTGTAGACTTAGCATGGTTACCAATAATTTTTGCACTTGACATGAACTTATAATCACTCTTGCATGGTTCTTTAAGTAGACTATGTGAATCCTTGCACTTTCCACACCAAGACTTTGCAAATTCATTTTGATTCTTAATTTGATGTATCATGAGAGGACATGTATGTGTGGTGTGCATTGCCATGTGATCTTTTATATAAGCTAGATGGATTTTGTGGGTACATTCACTATAGGCCCTCACGAGACCTCACTCGTCCACTAGGACTACCTAGGGGTTTAAAGGGCTTGTTGCATATGCCAAATGCAACCGTCACACCTACGAAAAGGAGTATAGGACTTTTTATCTAGATTTTCTTTTTGTTTTTGTTTTACTCGAGGACGAGCAAAAGATAGGTATGGGGGCATTTGATAAGTGCATATTTTTGCATATTTTTATTACCTATTTATTTGCTTGAACTCGTATTTTAATAATTTATTTTGTTGCATTTCAGGAAATTCGTAAATAAATAAAGAAATGACAAAATAAATAAATAAAGTGCAAGGAAGGGAAAAAGAGGAAGAAAAAGGACCAAAAATGAAAGAAGGAAAAGAATTAGGAGCTTGGAGCAAAAGGAATATTTCAAGACAAGTGGAAGGTGGAGATCATCCCAACACATTAGAGAAGTGTATGGCCAAGATCTACTCTTCAAAGCTTAAGGGGGAAGGAAACAAATAGATTGCTAGGATTCCACCACCATACACCACAAATGTATGGTGGGGATTTACCCAACACCCCCCTTAACCCTAATTCCTATCCTATAGATACCCCCTCACCGCCCTTGTATTTTGTAACTTAGATTTTAGGGTAGATTTAATTTCTTGTATTTCTTTTCTTAATTTCAAATCTTGTAAACACTCCTATTATAATTAATGCAATTTTTATTTTCTTAATTTCTCGTCTTGCTCTCTCGTTTATTTTACTTTCGTTTCGTTATTTTCGTAAATCCAAGTAGTGGACAAAGTAGCGAAAGCTAACCACTATGGGTTGAAAGTAACGATTTTTAATTTCTTGTTCGTAGTTTTAATTCATAATTTTGCCCCTTTAAATTTCCATTTTATTGTGGGCCATTTAATATCAAATTCTCGTTTTAGTGAAAATTTTATTTTCGTAGTTAAATTTAATTTTCGTAATTAATTTTCTATTAAAAAAAAAAGAATAACACAAAAAATAGTAGATTTATTTTCAGTAATTATTTTCTGTCTCTATTTTTTTTTATTTTTTTTGCTTTAATTCGAGACCATTTTCCCCTGTTTGAGTTTTAATTCATACTATCCTGTGTTCTTCACTTCTTTTACAAAACAAAACCCAGCAACTATTTTTTTTTGTATCTTCTTCTTCGACAAAAACGAAAATCCAACCCCTCTCCCTCCTTTCTCTCTCTCTCTCTCTCTCTCTCTCTCTCTCTCTCTCTCTCTCTCTCTCTCTCTCTATCTATCTCTTCTCCTCTCTAACCACGAACAGCGACTGTCCAACCCCCCTACTGATGTCTCTTCATTTCATAACACGAAACCCCTAATTTCCCCTTTGTTTTTATTCTAAAAAACTCCCAAAACCCAGCTCATTTTTAAACCCCGAACCAACCCTTTCCTTTCTCCCCTTCCTGAATTGAGTTTTGTTGAGGTTATGGCTGCGTTTTTCTGCTAGGATTAAATTGAAGTTGAATTCAGGAAATCACTTGTCTCGTTCTTGTTGTTGCTTTGCTAATTTAGTTACTGTGCATTGGTTCGTTGGCTGTTGATTTTTTTTTATTTTGGAGTTCGTTCGTAATGAGATTTTGTGAGATTTTGTTTTGTGGCTGTGTAAATCAGAAGTCGAGTTTGTTTTGATGTTGTCGAATTCTGAGTTTTGCCTTGTGTTGTCGAATCCGCTGCTCGTTTCTGTTTTCGTAGAAGTCTCCGAGTTACTTGTTTGTTTTGCTGCTGCTGTAGTTTGAGTTCTCCTTGTTTTCTTTGAGTTAGTTTTTTTCGAGTTTGTAGAGTATTGATGGCTGCGAATTGCTGTGTTTAACCTGAGAGTTGTCACTTAGTCGTTCGTTTTTTAATGTCTGGTTTCTTAGTTAGTACCGAGTCTTTTGCTGCGTCCACTGTTCGTTCGTATTGTTCTTAGAGTTTTTGTTTTGTATGGCGTTTGTTTGTTTTAAAAGAATTCCTGCATAGTTGCTGTCTAAACAAGTCTGTCTTGATTGTGTTTCCGTTGAATGGTTGAAGTTATTGTTGGGACTTCTTTTCGTTTTAATTTCTGGAGTTCTTTGCTGTCAAATTCCAGTTGTTGTTGTCCTGATTTCTATGGTTAGACTGCAGTATTCGAATCCTTCAAGTATTTCTAATTATTTATTTTTGTGGCTAGACATGTCGAATTTTGTAAATAAAATGGTTATTGTGGTTCTGAATTGTAGTACACCGAATGGGTATGTGAGCTGAGTTCATCTTCTTTGTTTCCTGCTGTCGAATTCATGGGTTGTTTCTTTTGCTGAGATTTTCTTGTGGTTGATTTATTTTTCGAACATTTTATGTTGAATTTTTGTTAATTTTTTTTTTAAAAATAAAATCAGGTTTTAAAATTTAAAATTCAGTTTTTCGTTTAAAATAGATTTATTGAATTTTCTTTTAAGATTAAATTAAATTTCTTTTAATTATTAATTGAATAAAACCAAATCTTTCAAAACCCAAACTTGTTCTAGTTCGATTAAATTAAAAATCTAAGGCTTGCGAAAATAATAAGTCCCTGTGGAACGAATCTAAAATTTTTTACAACGAAACGAATTTTGCGCTTGCGATTCAAATGTCTTAATTATTTTTAGCAAAATAGTCAACTAGTACTTTGACCAGAACCCCTAAACAGGGTATCATCAGGGTTTAGTGTTTCGATTTTTTTAAAAATATTTTTTGATGACCCAACCATACGGAGGTCAAGATCCATCCTTTTAAATGTTATTCCCAAAATTTCATAAAAAAATAAATTTATTTGCTTTGGTAATTTAACGGTCAACTAGTACTTTGACCTGAACTCCTAAATAAGGTTTCATCAGGGTTTATGTTTCGATTTTTTTCAAAATATTTTTCGATGACCCAACCATACGGAGGTAAAGATCCATCCTTTTAAATGTTATTTCCAAAACTTCAGAAAAAAAATAAATTTATTTGATTTGGTAATTTAATGGTCAACTAGTACTTTGACTAGAACCCCTAAACAGGGTATCATCAGGGTTTAGTGTTTCGATTTTTTTAAAAATATTTTTCGATGACCCAACCATACGGAGGTCAAGATCCATCCTTTTAAATGTTATTCCCAAAATTAGAGAAAAACAAATTATTCTTGTATAATATTTTAATGGTCAACTGTCAAAGTACTGATTGGTCAAACTAGTACAATTTTGGAATAATATTTTTTCTTATTTTTTTTCGACGATCCAACCGTGCGAATGATGTTATATACTGATTTGAGTGATGTGTCCAAAAAATTAGAGAAAAGAAATCATTCTTGTACCTGTTTATAATATAAATCCGCCAAAAGTACTACTCCCTCTAACTAGTGTCGTACCGATTGAACATGATCTATTTTTTAAAAAATATTTGTCGACAATCCAAGCGTATGGATGATATTATATACTGATTTTAGTGATATGTAAAAAAAAATTAGAGAAAAACAAATCATTCTTGTATGATATTTTAATGGTCAACTGTCAAAGTACTGCTTGGTCCAACTAGTATAATTTTGGAATAATATTTTTTCTTATTTTTTCTCGACGATCCAACCGTGCGGATGATGTTATATACTGATTTGAGTGATGTGTCCAAAAAATTAGAGAAAAGAAATCATTCTTGTACGTGTTTATAATATAAATCCGCCAAAAGTACTACTCCCCCTAACTAGTGTCGTACCGATTGAACATGATCTATTTTTTAAAAATATTTTTCGACAATCCAAGCGTACGGATGATTTTATATACTGATTTTAGTGATGTATAAAAAAAATTAGAGAAAAACAAATCATTCTTGTATGATATTTTAATGGTCAACTGTCAACGTACTGCTTGGTCAAACTAGTATAATTTTGGAATAATATTTTTTCTTTTTTTTCGACGATCCAACCGTGCGGATGATGTTATATACTGATTTGAGTGATGTGTCCAAAAAATTAGAGAAAAGAAATCATTCTTGTACGTGTTTATAATATAAATCCGCCAAAAGTACTACTCCCTCTAACTAGTGTCGTACCGAATAAACATGATCTATTTTCAAAAAAAAATATTTTTCGACAATCCAAGCGTACGGATGATGTTATATACTGATTTAACATGATCTATTTTTTTGATTATTTTTTTCCAACACTAAAATTAGTGCATACATATATGCAAAATTTAAAATAGAATACTTGAAATCAAATAAATACTTAATAAAATTAAAATAAAATTAGAATTTTTACTAAAATATTTATAAAATTAAAAAATGAAATGGAATAGCACATTGAAAAACTTAGAGGCGCATAAATTTCCCCCTAAACCAAAAATTTCAACATTTCATTTTCCCCAAATTTCGTTCCCTCCTTGTATAATTTTCTTTCCCCCCTCTTCCAAATTTCATTTCCCCTCCCGGTTCTCATCCACACAAAATCCACAAATTGAAAACACAAACACCCATACATAAACCCACAAACAGAGACCCTAGTTCATCAGCTCACCATTCTCAAACAATAATCCGACTCCATACTCAAACATAAACCCACCAACCCACAAACCCTAGTTCGATTTTTTCATCAATTTAAACCCAAACTTGGATTCACGGCTAGAAATAACATCTCAAAACCTTTCTTTGATCTCTGAACCCATTGTTTAATTCATTTCGTAAGTCAATCTAGTATTTTTTCAGTTATTATGTTTGACGTTTCAATTTTGAGTTTTAAATTTTTAGTAAAGTTTAACTTGTATCTTTTGTGTTCTATTTTAATTGATTTTTAATTTTTATATGGGAGAGTATTTGTTTGAGTCAGTAATTGAGCATTTGGAGTGATGTTTGGTTAGGGTAATATGTTTAATTTTGGGTTATGGTCTCCCCTGAGTTTTGTTTTGCTGTTTTCTTGTGCTGAAATTCGTGTCTGAGCTTTGTTTGTAAATCGCAGGCTGAGTTTATTTCCATTTTCGTTTTGTGTTAAGATTTTGTCTGAGTCCGAATTTTATTTTTCTGTCTTTGCTGAGTTAAATTTTGCAAACTGTGTATTGTTTGCAGACTGGCTGGGTCACTATCTTTGCGAGGTTTGTAGATATCGTTCCAAAGACTGGTGAGTGTGCTTCTCGGTTAAGCAACCTGAGCATCTTATTGTACTGTTGTGTTATTCTTCATTGTTGGTAATGTTGTTTTGTAGTTTGTCTCTGAATTAGCAAGGAAAAGAGGTATCTTGAGATGAGAAGAAGTGCAAATATCTATGCGATGTGAGATATGATACTCCTCAGCACCCTATTTTCAGCTCATTGCAGACGGTGCATAAGGATGACTATCATAAACCTACATTTGCAGTAAGATCAGTGCCCTTATTTGTCCATGTCAACCTTTCCTTACCATGTTTAGTGTACTGAATTACTAATAAACGTTCTACTACGATCTTGTAATATCTGTTCATTATCTGGTGATTTGTGAATTCGCAGGTGGGGGTATTGACTAAAACCTTCTTGTAGGGGTATTGACTATGTAAGCTTTCATGGCCATCTGATAGAATTATAGTTCAAGTTCTCAATGATTCAAAAGAATTATGTAAGTGGCTAAATTCTTTGCTGTAGTTGTTAATTCTTTTGTGAACTATGTAGTTTTCCTTCGAATATTGACTTGGCCTTCACAAATTTGCTCTTCTCTAGTATCTTTCTGCAACAGATCTTCACCTAGCTGCAAAGCCATTTCTATTGTAGCTTGAAGTGCAGCAACCCATAAACAACCACATCAAGCACTAACACCACGAACTGTCCAAGTATCTCAGCCTCCTGTCACTGAAATTAAAGAAAATAGAGCTAGAAAAGTAGGTAAAGAAATTGAGATCTCATTCTAACATTGTAATTTAGACGATGGTAATGGTACTTTGTTGGGAATTGGTACCGGTAGTAGTTTTGTTGTGATGAATATTGATTGGTATGTAGTTGTTGTTATGAATGTTTGTACTGTATAAACTCTAAATTTTGTTATAAATAAAAGAGGTGTTTCATTTATCATTAGCCAATGTTATCATCTTTTAGAAACACTTGTGAAAAATATCATCAGACAATGGACATGTTTCAAGAAACCATTGTCTTAACTATGCACATTCATCACATAAAAAGAAAAAACCATTGTCTGACTACAAGAAACACAAATAAAAACCGTTGTTTAAAGAGAACACATACAACACATAAAAAGAAAAACATTGTATTTATACAATAAACACAAGCATTTGGAAGGAATAAACCGTTGTGTGTTGGAGTTCTAATAACACTTTAAGATAAGCAAAGCTTTGTATGTATAGAACTTCAACAACAGTTTCCTTCATAGAAAACAATTCATGCAATGCATTTGTTTCTAAAAACCATTGTGTCACGCACGATAGAACAACAGTTTTTATTTCAAAAACCATTGTCTTTTGACTGAACAACAACAATCATAGTTTTGAAAACACTTGTCTGAAATGATTTCAGACGAGCTTTTTTTAAGCGATTGTTGTTGTTTCTAGGTATCAGACAACATATTCCAGAACAAGGTATGTTGTCTTGTACACGATCAGATAACGATTTGTGTGCTGTTGTCTGATCTAGATATCAGACGGCATCTCAATAGACGACGGGAAAAGGGGTCATCAGACAACGGGCAAAAATAGTTGTCTCATCCAGTTTTTCTTTTAGTGATCAGCTAAGAAACATATTGCACAGCCCAAAGGCCAGTGGAAGGCTAATTAATTGGACAATCAAACTCGGAGAATTTGACATCACATACAAGCCTCGGACAGCCATCAAGGCTCGGGCATTGGCTAACTTCGTGGTTGAATGTACTATTGGCAACCAAGAAGTCGGGGGCAGGAGATAACACCCAACCAAGGAAGTGAGAATCAAGATGAAGAATTTGTACCTGATCAGAAGGAGTATTGGGTGCTCTATTTTGATGGAGCATCAAAAATAAAAAAACAGTGATATGGGATTAGTCTTACAAAGTCCCGATGAATTTGAAGCCAAGGATGAAACTATGGCAAAGTATTTGAGAGTTGTGAAGGTAGTAATGACTCAGTTTGATGAGTGCTATGCGGAGCACATTCTGAGGGAGGAGAACGTTAAGGCCGATGCCCTATCAAAGTTCGCCTCTGCTGAGATAGAGAATTATGCGGGAAGTGTTTACTTCCAGGTCTTGAAGACCCCAACCATCAACTCAAAATTGGTGGCTCCGATTGAAGTAGGGAGTTGTTGGATTGATCCTATCAAAGCTCACTTGGAAACTGGATGGATCCCTGACAATGCCTTGGAGGCACGAAAGCTGTTAGTGAGAGCATTGAGATATGCCTTGATTGAAGGCATCCTTTATAAAAGGTCTTTTTGTTGGTTTCGATCATCAACACGCAGCGAAAAACAGTAAATAAAATCGAAACCAAGCCCCGGAATCCATGTATAATAAATCGATAATCATGGTAGTAAGAATAATTACCTTAATAAAGCTTGTGATTGCAGAAAAATAGTGATGAAAGGCACCCTCGATCACCGAGTGTTCCTCTTCGAAACCTCCTTTACGGTATCCACACGAACACCTTCAAGAACGCCTCACGATCTTGTCCGGAAGAGAGGTACTAGCCTCTAATGAAAAATATGATTTAGGTTTAGGGTTTTGGACTACTCTTGCTTGTGTTTTTCTTTTTCACGTAAAAAAAAAAAACTTTCACCCCATATCTTTATATATAGGATAGTGAAGAGCCCAAAAACCCATGTCAAAACCTAGCCCATATTTAATTTATTAAATAATAGAATAAAATCCTATTATTTAAATAAATAATAATTAAGTCATACTCAATTATTAAAATCATAAAAACATATCTCATATATCTTTGCATTTTATTATAGTTTAATTAAGTCCCACTTAATTAAAGATAATAAAATCCCACGTATCATTAATTAATTTAAATTCATAATTTAAATTAATTCTTCCTTTAAATGTTCTATGTGTGTGACCCTGTAGGTTATTATTTAATTGGCAATAATTTTATTCTCCAATAAAATTATAAACAATGAGTGGCATCTAGTAATACATCATTGCTACCCAATTAAATAATAATTAAATCGTGATTCGATAATACCTTTTGTGATTAATGTCTCCGTGTAATATAATCCCTTTAACCAAATATTATAGATTAAACTCGAGACATGTTTATTGTCATCCTGTTCATAATTTAATCCAGGTTTACTTGATCCATGAGTAGACTATTAATAACAAATCATTATTTGAGCACGGCCATGCATTTTATAGTCTCACTCAATCAAGAGGCCAATAATATCTCTCCTAATTATAGGAGGGTTAAATCCTTTATCTATCATTCATATTTCTCATACGACTCATAATATACCCGATGTCCACTTTTATCATCACCCGGTCAAAGGTAACTTTTAATGTAGTCAAAGTATATTAATCCTCGTGTAGAAATATAATGATCTCAAGTCAAAGGATCATTACACCATTACCACTGTGAGTAATTCTTATGACTTTATTAAACATGAAGAATCTCACTTTGGGTCTGTTCAGTACCATGTACTCCTACATGTACCTATGTATTGACTTTTGTATCTCCATACTTATAACCAATGAGATGTGGTTATCAGTCAAAAACATACTAGTCTATTTATGTATTATTACTGTCCTGTATAATAATACTCGACTAGGGACCTTTAAGAATATGATATATTATATAATCTCAAATTCAAGTTATATGCTTAAACTATATAATGTGTATCATTATTCTAAGGACATTTATTATGCTAACAAATATATATCGCAGTAATTAAAGTCATAATAAATACATTTATTTAATAATCAAATGACATAAGATTTATTTAAGAAACAATGTATTGCCTCTAGGACACCTACACTAACAATCTCCCACTTGCACTAGAGCCAATCACCCATGTATCTAATACCCATGGAACTAGTGTGACCGTCGTGCTTCTGCTGCGACAGGCCTTTGGTCAGTGGATCTGCAATGTTATCATTTGTATGCACTTTACGTATATGTATTTCACCCCTTTCATTAATCTCTCGTATGAGGTGATATCTCCTGAGTATATGTTTGGATCGGGAGTGCGATCTAGGCTCTCTAGCCTGTGCGATGGCCCCATTATTATCGCAGTATAGATCAATGGGATCTGCAATCGATGGAACCACTTCCAAATCAGAAATGAATTTTTGAATCCAAACAGCCTCCTTAGCCGCTTCACAAGCTACAATGTGCTCAGCCTCCATTGTAGAATCAGCTACTGTTTCTTGCTTTGAACTCTTCCAGCTTACAGCACCTCCATTTAGACAAAACACAAAACCAGACTGTGATACAGTATCATCCCTGTCTGTTTGGAAACTTGCATCGGTGTAACCCTTTACTACCAGTTTCTCCTCTCCTCCATACACCAAGAATGAATCTTTAGTCCTTTTCAGGTACTTTAGAATATTCTTGACTGTTGTCCAGTGACCTTCACCTGGATTAGACTGGTATCTGCTCGTCATGCTCAAAGCATACGAAACATCTGGGCGAGTACATACCATTGCATACATGATAGATCCAATTGCTAATGCATATGGAACTTTATTCATGTGGTCCTTCTCATCTAATGTTTTCGGACACTGGTCTTTAGAGATCGTTATCCCTTGAGACACAGGGACATATCCCCTTTTAGCATTTTGCATACCAAAATGATGCAAAACCTTATCAATGTATGTACTCTGACTTAGACCGATCAGCCTTTTAGATCTATCTCTATAGATCCTCATTCCTAGAATGTAGGTTGCCTCTCCTAAGTCTTTCATAGAGAAATTGCTCCCTAACCAAGTCCTAACAGCCTTTAGAGAAGGTATGTCATTCCCCATTAGTAGTATGTCATCAACATATAGTACTATGAATGCCACATGGCTCCCACTAACCTTCTTGTAAACACAAGGTTCATCCTCGTTTTGAATAAAGCCATACTCCTTGACTGTTTCATCAAAACGAATATTCCATCTCCTAGAGGCTTTCTTCAATCCATAAATGGATCGACGTAATTTACATACCTTGCCAACATTCCTTGGATCGACAAAACCTTCAGGTTGTGTCATGTACACATCCTCTTCTAGGCTCCCATTAGGGAAAGCTGTTTTGACATCAATTTGCCAGATTTCGTAATCATGGAATGTTGCAATTGCAAGCAAAATCCGTATGGACTTGACCATGGCAACTGGTGAGAAAGTTTCATCATAGTCAATACCATGAATTTGTTTGAACCATTTCGCAACCAGTCTTGCTTTATAGGTCTGAACATTTCCTTCCATGTCAGTTTTCTTCTTGAAAACCCACTTGCACCCTACGGGTTTTACCCCTTCAGGTGGATCAACCAAATCCCAAACTTGGTTTTCGTACATGGAATCCATCTCGGATTTCATGGCTTCAAGCCATCTCTTAGAGTCTGGACTGTTCATAGCATCTTGATATGTGAGAGGCTCATCTTCATCTATGAGCATCAAATCCCCACATTGAGTCAAAACAAATCCATATCTCTCTTGCTCATGGCGAATTCTACCAGATCTACGAACAACCTGTGTTTCTTGAGCATTACCATTATTCTGCTCTTGTTCCACCTCAGGTTCAATGCTATTTTGTGGTTCTCGATCTTCATCGAGATCTATAGTCCTCCCACTGTTTCTTTTGGAAACAAAATCTCTTTCCATGAAGACAGCATCTCGAGCAATGAACACTTTCTGCTCAAAAGGACTATAAAAATAATACGCCTTTGTTTCTTTAGGGTATCCCACAAAATTGCACTCTTCGGATTTAGGTCCAAGCGTGTCAGATACTTGACGTTTTACAAACGCCTTGCATCCCCAAACTTTCATAAAGTTCATGCTTGACCGTTTCTCCTCCCATATCTCATATGGAGTCTTTTGAACCTTCTAGGTTGGAACACGGTTAAGTGTGAAAGCTGCTGTTTCTAGAGCATAACCCCAGAAACTTATTGGAAGATCTGCATGACTCATCATCGATCGTACCATGTCCAACAGGGTACGATTTCTCCTCTCTGAAACTCCATTCCATTGAGGTGTACCTGGCGGAGTGAGTTGTGATACAATACCACACTGTTTTAGATACTCTTTAAATTCGATGCTTAAGTATTCACCCCCACGATCGGATCGTAAGATTTTAATACTTGCACCTCCGCCTATTTGCTTCTCTACTTCAGCCTTGTATTCTTTGAATTTTTCAAAAGAATCGGATTTGTTCTTCATAAGATATACATATCCATATCTACTGAAGTCATCAGTAAATGTTATGAAGTAGTAGTAGCCTCCTCTAGCCATCACACGCATTGGGCCACATACATCACTATGTATTAGCTCCAAACGTTCAGTGGCCCTTTGACCCTTACCAGTAAAAGGGGCTTTTGTCATTTTAGCAAGCAAACAAGATTCACATTTTTCGTATGATTCAAAATCAAACTTATCCAAGTATCCATCCTTATGTAATTTGGATATGCGTTTCTCATTTATATGGCCTAGACGACAATGCCAGAGGTATGTTTGATTTGAGTCATTAACTTTAAGTCATTTGTTTTCTATGTTACAGACAGGATTATCTAAATCAAGAACATATAAACCATTAAATAAACGTGCAACACCATAGGTTAAATCATTCAAAGCAAAAGAGCAACTATTGTTCTTTATTATAAACGAAAAACATTTCTTGTCCAAACAAGAAACAGAAATAATGTTTCTGCGAATCGCAGGCACGTAAAAACAGTCTTCAAGTTCTAAAACAAGCCCAGAGGGCAAAGATAAATAATAAGTTCCTACGGCTAAAGCAGCAACTCTTGCTCCATTGCCTACTCGTAGGTCCACTTCTCCCTTAGCCAAAGTCCTACTTCTCTGCAGTTCCTGCACATTTATACAAATGTGAGAAGCACATCCAGTATCCAATACCCAAGATGTAGAAATAGACAGATTGACTTCTATAACATAAATACCTGATCCAGAAATCTGAACACCCTTCATTTTCTTCAGATCCTCCAAGTAAGCATGACAGTTTCTCTTCCAGTGACCAGGCTTGTGACAATAGTGACAATCACCTTTGTCAGCCTTTGCGACATCTCCCTTCGGATTTTTAGCCTTTTTGAAAGAGGGCTTAGAAGGACCAAGATCTTTCGGTGTAACCTTTTTCTTGCCCTTCCATTTCCCCTTTCCCTTAGCACCTTTCTTGCCCACCATCATAATGGGAGCTTTCTCAGGTGCCTTGACCATATTTGCTTCAGTGGTCCTCAGCATGGCCAACAATTCCATAGGAGTCTTATCTTGCTCAGTCATATTAAAAGTCATTATGAACTGAGCATAGTCGCTGTTCAAAGATTGCAAGATTATATCGACTTGAGCCTCTCGCTGAAGCGGGAAACCCAAACGAGCAAGGTAATCACAATACCCAATCATCTTTAGAACATGTGGTCCGACTGGTCCATTGCCCTGCTTGCATGAGAAGAGTGCTTTGCTTGTGTTGAACTTTTCAACACGAGCCTGTGATTGAAACATCGTTGAAAGATGTTCAAACATAGTATAAGCATTCATATCAAAATGCTGCTTCTGAAGCTCAGCATCCATAGTAGCAAGCATAAGACAAGCCACATCAGTTGCATCATCAATATGCTTCTGATAAGCATTTCGTTGAGCAGCAGTGGCATTGTTAGCAGGGGCTGCCGGTGGAGGAATATCAATCACATAAGATTTCTTTTCCTGCATGAGAACAATTCTCAAATTCCTAGACCAGTCGAGGAAGTTCGATCCTGTCAGCTTGTCCTTCTCAAGGACTGATCGCACAGAGAAAGTATTGTTTGTATTTTGTGCCATTTGTTTTCTACAATGATAAAATGCATAAGATAAGTTAGATTGTTACATTAATTATGTTCAAGTGATTATGACATATTCATATCTCCTACTATTTTTATCAAATTAATAGCCCTTACTATTAAATCGGAAAGAATATCCCAAAAATCTTTCTAGTGAGCCAAGATCCATATTTCGTCATATCCTAAGTCAACCACTGGTAGTCCTTAAAACATGATTATTTAGGTAGACAACAGTTGTCAATTATATCATATATAATTCTTGGATAGTTTGGTGAACAACAATTGTTCTTGTCTATCTAATAGATTTTGAACCAAACTCTATGCTTCTAAGTTCATAATAATTGAATATAACCGTTTATTTTCACCTTATTATGATGACTCAGTTAAGTTAAACCCAATGATACAACGGTCGAATATAACCGCTTATATTCGTCACATCTCACCACGATAGACAGGAGTCCCCTGCCACTGGCAGTCATTCCCCTTATCGATCTAGGATTCAATGAGTGTTCATTCATTGGAAAGCATCCGATTAAAACTTAATATTTTGTTAAGGGGTTTTGAATTAAAATGACCATGATCCCATCATAAAGAGATTCCCCATTTTTCCTTGAATTAAATACTTCAAATCAATATTCATCAATAGTTTGATTTCCAGGTTGTTGGAGGAGTCACAAGTGGCCTCACTTAATACCCAACTTCCTTACAGGTAAAACCCGTTTTTGACAAAATCTCCCCATATATAAATAATTGAAAATTCGTATTTAATTCCGTGTTTCATAAACACAGAAATCTCATGATCGTTTGTTCATTTTAAAATCTCGAATCGTTATAGATTTTATCTTGTTTAGCATGGCAAGCATGGTATGGGTGACGTATC
This sequence comes from Saposhnikovia divaricata, assembly GCA_036435485.1. Lineage (NCBI taxonomy): Eukaryota > Viridiplantae > Streptophyta > Magnoliopsida > Apiales > Apiaceae > Saposhnikovia > Saposhnikovia divaricata. Next base: position 159,804,588 of record CM071600.1, read on the forward strand.
TAATACATGCATACATCATTAATCTAATTAAAACATGCATACATTTGCTACTCTACACATGCATCATATGTAAAGTGCATCACATAAATTAATATGCTATGGTTATGGCCCAATCCTATGCGATTTTTCCAAGCTAATGGAAAAAATCAAGGTCAATCTATGGTGGTAATAACTAATTATTACAAAATCTCTTGCTTCGCTACCAAAGCTGCCTTGATTGCCTCCAAGCTCCTCTTGAAACATTTTACAAAAGAACTCGAGTTGCATTCGAGATAAATTAATTACAAAAAGGAAAAACGACATGCAAGTCGTATTTAATTATTACAAACCATAAATTAAAATTAATAAAATAAATTGAAAACTAGGTCTTGGGGCCATAACCATGCATCATGCTCACATAACAATTAAAAACATCACATATTGTATAATCACAATTTTATACAACATAAATTAAATATGATCAAATCATAAATAATAAAAATAATTTAAATATTAACTTAGTAATCAAAATTACTAATTAATAAAATTTTGCATACTCCAAGTTAAACATTAACATTTATAATTTAATCTTAGCATGCAAAACCTGGCTGAAAAAAAAATTTAATTTTTTTTATTAAAACAGCAGATACGCATTTACAGTATGCGCATATGACCTATTCTGTTAATTCTATCAGACACGCATTCCACGTATGCGTGTATGACTTAAACCCTAGGTGATACGCATTTACAGTATGCGCATCGCCTGTACATGCATATCTTCTGCAGTTTTTCCAGAAACCCAGTTCGATCATGTCATCATTGTTAGTCGCGATTTTTGATTCCAGACTAAGTTTACAGACCCACGATTACACAGCAGCACTCAGACAATCACACATCACCGATTCATGAATGTTTTAAAAACTAAACCTAGTCATATAAACACGTATGTATAGGTTTTATATGCATGAACTGATTTTCTACCTATCTGATTCGATTCCAACTGAGTTTTAGATGTTAATGTTACGATTTAATCCCATTAATACAGAACAAATCATCTTAACGTAACAAAACAGAAGAAAACGAAACATGCAGATCCCTACGTACTTCATGAACATAAACAAAATTCAGAACTGGTAATCATTAAAACAGATCGTATACATCATATATAACCAGATTATAAAATTATACAAGCAGCTCTGATCCCATTTGTTGGTTTCGATCATCAACACGTAGCGAAAAACAGTAAATAAAATCGAAACCAAGCCCCGGAATCCATGTATAATAAATCGATAATCATGGTAGTAAGAATAATTACCTTAATAAAGCTTGTGATTGCAGAAAAATAGTGATGAAAGGCACCCTCGATCACTGAGTGTTCCTCTTCGAAACCTCCTCTACGGTATCCACACGAACACCTTCAAGAACGCCTCACGATCTTGTCCGGAAGAGAGGTACTAGCCTCTAATGAAAAATATGATTTAGGTTTAGGGTTTTGGACTACTCTTGCTTGTGTTTTTCTTTTTCACATAAAAAAAAAAAAAAACTTTCACCCCATATCTTTATATATAGGATAGTGAAGAGCCCAAAAACCCATGTCAAAACCTAGCCCATATTTAATTTATTAAATAATAGAATAAAATCCTATTATTTAAATAAATAATAATTAAGTCATACTCAATTATTAAAATAATAAAAACATATCTCATATATCTTTGCATTTTATTATAGTTTAATTAAGTCCCACTTAATTAAATATAATAAAATCCCACGTATCATTAATTAATTTAAATTCATAATTTAAATTAATTCTTCCTTTAAATGTTCTATGTGTGTGACCCTGTAGGTTATTATTTAATTGGCAATAATTTTATTCTCCAATAAAATTATAAACAATGAGCGGCATCTAGTAATACATCATTGCTACCCAATTAAATAATAATTAAATCGTGATTCGATAATACCTTTTGTGATTAATGTCTCCGTGTAATATAATCCCTTTAACCAAATATTATAGATTAAACTCGAGACATGTTTCTTGTCATCCTCTTCATAATTTAATCCAGGTTTACTTGATCCATGAGTAAACTATTAATAACAAATCATTATTTGAGCACGGCCATGCATTTTATAGTCTCACTCAATCAAGAGGCCAATAATATCTCTCCTAATTATAGGAGGGTTAAATCCTTTATCTATCATTCATATTTCTCATACGACTCATAATATACCCGATGTCCACTTTTATCATCACCCGGTCAAAGGTAACTTTTAATGTAGTCAAAGTATATTAATCCTCGTATAGAAATATAATGATCTCAAGTCAAAGGATCATTACACCATTACCACTGTGAGTAATTCTTACGACTTTATTAAACATGAAGAATCTCACTTTGGGTCTGTCCAGTACCATGTACTCCTACATGTACCTATGTATTGACTTTTGTATCTCCATACTTATAACCAATGAGATGTGGTTATCAGTCAAAAACATACTAGTCTATTTATGTATTATTATTGTCCTGTATAATAATACTCGACTAGGGACCTTTAAGAATATGATATATTATGTAATCTCAAATTCAAGTTATATGCTTAAACTATATAATGTGTATCATTATTCTAAGGACATTTATTATGCTAACAAATATATATCGCAGTAATTAAAGTCATAATAAATACATTTATTTAATAATCAAATGACATAAGATTTATTTAAGAAACAATGTATTGCCTCTAGGGCACCTACACTAACACTTTTATCATCTCATACCTGAAGTGTTTAAGGCCCCAAGAGGGAAAAGAAGCACTAGAGGAAGTTCATGAAGGGATCTGTGGGCAGCACTTGGGGGGCAGAGCCCTAGCTCATTAGATCACTCGCTTGGGATTCTATTGGCCAGAGATGTTGGCCGACGCGCAGAACTATGTCAAGAAGTGTGATAGATGTCAGAAGCACGCCCTGGTTATAAGGCAATCGCCGAAGATGTTAACATCGATTAACTCTCCTATTCCGTTCGCAATGTGGGAAATGGACATACTTGGTCCTTTCCCTGTGGCTTCAGCACAAAGGAAGTTCTTGATAGTGGCCATCGACTACTTCACCAAGTGGGTTAAGGCTAAGCCCTTAGCCAAGATAACCACCAAGCAAGTTGCTCAATTTTTCTGGGAGAGCATAATCTGCAGGTATGGCATCCCATGAATCCTTGTGACGGATAATGGGCGACAATTCAATAATAAAGAGTTCAGAAAGTATTGTGATGAGAATGCTATCGAGCTTCGTTTTACTTCAGTAGCTCACCCTCTGGCTAATGGACAGGCAGAGGTAGCAAAACGGATTATCCTTGATGGACTAAAAAAGAGGGTCGAACGCTTGAGAAACACTTGGGTGGATGAGTTGCTACCCATACTGTGGGCATATCGTACCACCTGTAAAGTTACAACCGGAGTAACCCTGTTCTTGCTGGCTTACGAAGCCGGGGCAGTTGTGCCCTTAGAGATTATGCATGCATCACCTCGGGTGGAGGCGTATGAACCAGAGACTAATGAAGAAGGCATGTGGCTCACCCTCGATCTGATTGATGAGATTAGGGATGAAACAAATGCTAAAAATGTAGAGCATCAGAATAGAGCATCTTTCCACTAAAACCAAAGGGTTAAGGATAGGTTTTTCAGACAAGGCGACTTGGTCTTGAGGAAGATAGAGGCCTCCGGAGTTGGCCATAAAGGGAAGCTAGCCCCAAATTGGGAAGGGCCGTATCATGTCCGGAAGACACTAGGACGAGGATCCTACAAGTTGGAGACCTTGGACGAAACGAGGTGCCTCGTACTTGGCATGCCTTGAACCTAAAGGTTTATTATGTTTAAGCTATTCGAGCAAGGACTAAGCACTTATCAATTTATTAGAAGAAGTAGAAATAAGGTTCGATGAAACCATTCTGGGCTTATCGCCCCGAGTAGGACAATAGTATTATATACGTAAGGGTTGAGCCAATTTTTTGGATTATTAATGCAAGACTATTTTCCATTCTATGATTCTGTGATTTCAATTATGTACCAAGCACCTAATAAGTGTAAGTCTAGGATGACCAAGTACCGAAAATAAAAGAATATATGAATAAAGGAAAACAAGCACATAGATAGAAACCCCCTGAAGGGCCAAGGTTCAAAGTTAAGGTTACAAACATAATTGAATAAAATTTAAGTCCCGAAGGATCCTGAATGAAAGCTAAGTAGATAAAGCCACATGCGGCTAACAAGGCCATGCAAGGCCCTTGATGAGAGTCATCTATTCCTCGGAAGACTCCGCCACTACCTCTTCTTGTAAGAACCCGGATTTTTGGAAGATTTAAAACTTTTATTATGTATTGGTGTAGAAACGAATAGTGGTTACGACTACAATGTAACAGTGGTTTTAATGAATGAATACTTAATGGATTCGGATTCAAGTAATTATATGCTATGAATGCTGCAATGGGTTGACGACTTAAATAAGAATAATCTATCGCCTAGAAAGTAAGATATGGTATTCCAAGAAAGGAAGTTAATCTCATGTCATCCAAATCGATATCTGATATAAGTTAAGTAACTCCGTAAAAGAGATTGGGAACATTCGAGAAAGCATGAGAACCTTTTCTAAGCACAAGGAATAAAAAGAGAATAAACAGTGAATAGTGTTTTGGGGGGATTTTGGAAAATTATCAGACGACCCTATATAGAAGTATTCAGAATGGATTTCTGAGTTCGTATTGATGATCCAAGGAGTAAATAAGTGTATGTAAACGCGATCGGAATTCAGAAAATCCAAAGTTTATTTTTATGGAACATTTGACCGGGCAGTATAGAGCATATCAATGCGATCAAGGGAATGAGATATTAAAATTGAGGTTTTGAGAATTTTAGATTTTATTATTTTATTATATGTGATTTGAGGATTTAGAACGAAAACCCCTGAGAGAGCGGAATGAGCGTTCTAGAAACCGCTAGAACTTTGTATCGAGATTAAGCGATTAAGCGAACGAATTATGGATTATGGATTGAATTCATAATGAGATTAAATATCCTACATGATTATCAAGAGGATTATATCAAGTGGATTAAATGATTTAATCAAAGAATTAAATCAAGGAAATCAAGAATTAGTATTAAGTTGTATTAAAACAAAATCAATTCAACAAGCTTCCTAAACACACCAACTTGCACAAGGATCATGGGGGGATAAAGTAGATTTATACATCTGATCCATATCTTGCATACATCATCTAGGATCATAGTTGAATTGGTCAAACAAGATCAAAAGAGAGAAAATATCAAGAACACTCCCTTTTTCTAGAAACTGCCCAGCAGAACCAAGCTCAAAGAAAAATTCATATCTCCGATTTTTACCATTCATAAATCACCAAATTTGAACCACAGCTTCCTCAATATATGTAGAACATTCGTTCAAAATTTCATGGCCAACAAAGGAGTGTAGCCTAGTCAAATCCCTTCCCCAAGTTAGAGAATCCAAACTGCCCAGATTCTGACCAGTAGCAAGATGTGGCTCCAAACCCTAGCTTCCATGGTTGGTTTCTTGTGTTCTATAGCTTAAATCAAAGATAATCAAGAGCCCAAGGTATGTTCAAAATCTTAGCTTCATATCGTAAGTGTAGCTATGTCAAAAGATGGATCAAAGATGATGGATGAATAGTGTGAATAGTACTCTTCTTAGTTTTTCATGTTTGTTTCTTAGTTTTCAAGACTTCCAAGGAGCATCCAAGGCTAGAGGACCCCTTGTCAAGCTTTGTTATTGTTCTTAGGACATCAAAGAAGGTAAAGGTCGAATCCTTGCTTGTCATATGTTGAGTTTTTGATGAGTTTTTGCTAAGTAGTTAAGTTATGGTGTTTATTAAGAACATCCTTGAATATTTAGCTTTGTTTTAAGGTGTATATATTGAGTGGTGGTAAATGGACCCTTCCACTTCCCATAGAGGTCATGTAAGAGTCTTGGGTTGTGATATTAGAGCATGGGTTGCTTTGTGTGGCTTGTTTGAGATGAAACAAAATGGTAATGCTCGATTTAAAGCCGTCGTAATGCTCGATTTTTGTAAACTACATTAACAGTTGAAGCCCGAAACCATAAAATTGTTTAGAGGGTAACCACTGCATATGGTTTTGTAGGTTTTGGTTTCTAGTTTACGTGGCCGCAAGAATCGTGTCAAAAGAGTTTACGGTTTGTGAGTTATGACCATTTTAGTGTAAGCGATTCGAGGAATGATATCGCAGAAATGTACCAACTTTGTGGTTATGTTTGAGAACCTTAAAAGTCAAACTAAAGTATGACATTTTGAGGATAAATGCTATGGTCAGTTAGGAAAGTATGAAAAGTGGTTTCGAGTCCAAAGGATTATTTTTCGATCTTATAAAAATGTTTGAATCGAGGTTAATTGCGAAAGAACCCCTTTGAAGTACACTTAGTTATAACTTTGGAAATCCACTTAGAAAATGGACAATAACTCTTGAGGTATAATCCTTTCAAGTAAACGATCGACCCTAGAACTTACTCGACTTAAGTACCTACCAAGTGTAAGTGCAATGACATGCCATAATAACGAGCAAGTGTCGGATAATAACGGTGTTAATAAGAGTTACACTAGAGGGTGCATAACGAGATAACTTGAAAACGTATTTTAACCTAACTAAAGTATGTACTTAGCCTTTCAAAGCGTTAAGTGATTAGTCTCGAATATTTTGATTATTGATAGATCACCGGACTAACCCGAGACACACTACCCCTACAGGATTACCAGGCAAGTTTCCAAACATTTTAGAACTGTTGTTGTGATAATATATATGATTTGATTTTTATTATACATATGCCATAGCATGCATGCCTGCTTTCAGATTATATTGTGATACTTGTTTCATTATTTGAAATTGGCTTATAAGCTAGATATGAGATATATTAGTTATAAGCCGGATATTGCTAAGACCCTTAGTGAAGGGCATATGATCTCATTCTTCAAATATAGACCGTGAGTCAGTATTTCTTGATATATTGTGATTATTTTCTGAGGAAAATATTTAAATAAATATTTTTCCATTATTCATTTAATGAATATTATTTTGAATATTCATTTTAATTTTTATTTATTTAATGAATATTATTTCGAATATTCATTTGGGTTTTATTTATTTAAATGAATATTATTTTGAATATTCATTTGAGCATTACGTATTTAATGAATATTATTTTGAATATTCATTTTAGTTTATTTATTTAATGAATATTATTTTGAATATTCATTTGAGTTTTATTTATTTAATGAATATTATCTTGAATATTCATTTAAGATCTTATTTATTTATCGGACATTATTTTGAATATTTATTCCAGGAATTATTTATTTAATGAATATTTATATATATATATATATATTTATTCGAGGGTTATTCATGAGCAATATTTTTTATTAAGAATATTCTGGGAAATATTTATGATGTAATAAATATTCTTTGAATATTTATTTAATTCTTTTAACTAGTTCTTAAAATAATTTATTTTATTCAAAAATTATCTTTGATCTTCAAATACTATGTAAATTATTTCTGAGTCTTATTATTATTATTTTTATCAAGGAAGGTTCTCAAAAACTCCATTCTTCATTCGAATCTATCTTCCAAATTATAAGGGAACTTTACTTGAGAGCTGTTATTTATTTTGTTTGACTTCCCGATCATAAATCTTTTAAAACTATTCTTTGCACTCGCAACTTGGTTGCTATTTATCAATTGAATCTTTTATTACTTCCTCATCATTTGAGAGGTAAGATTGTCGGAACATGTCGATATCCATTAACAAGCAACATCTTGGGAAATATTGGTGAACTTTCCTTTCCAACTAGATTCGACTACTTTGTGGAGTCTTATCAACAAGTATTATACTTGGGGAAAGGAGAATGAGCCTTACGTTTCAGAGTCATGGATTCTATTCGAACTAGGAGTTGTGTAAGAGGCCGAGTAGCGCCAATCCATCCCAATAGCCCAACCGTTGGCCAAGGAGATCTAACAGGGCGGTAGACAAGTAAATCCGTCAGTTCTTCTTTCTACCGGTAGTAAAATTAATTTGAGCTGTACAATCTGCGATTGATCATCGTAAGGATTGGAACAGCGGGCGCGGTGAATACTCCAGTATTAGTTCATCATCCAAGTCTATCTATTTTCTGCAACATGTATTAAATAGAAGTACCACTCATGTTGGCAGGGTTTGAATAATGTTAAAACTAAAAGTTACATTTTGAGTTACCTTGTAACTTCATCTTTTACGTTATACTGGCAATATGTTCGTTAATGCATGGCATATGGTTTCAAATATATCTCTTGAATTGTTATATATTATTGTTCAGTTATATATTATTTTTGGTGGGCTATTGCTCACCCTTGCTTTATTTACTATATCACAACAACAGCTAGATTTGATGGCCCGCGTAAGGCGCACTCGGCGCAAGCAGGTGACTCCAGTCGTAGGACTGCTCGCTGATATTGTTGCTGCCATTGCTGAGGTAGTAGCAACCAGTAGTCTAGACTGGCAGCTTTTGTTTTCAGCCTTAATTATATGTATGACTAATGTTAATCAACGGCAAGAAACTTTTAAATTATGCTGTAATCATTTTGGGTTATAATAACTATTACTTATGGGTCTTATAAGTAGAGACTTATTTCAATTTCATCTCTGGGACTATAACTGGTTGTGTGTGATGTGGTATTATTGCGGGGTCATTGCATGCTATTTATTTATTTTGGATTCAAGTGCAACTATTGTTTATGGAATATGAGACCGTAACGACCAGGTCCCCGACCCCGGATCTGGGACTGTTACAGAAATGGTATCAGAGCCAGAGTTATATATCCCAGAGATGAGGCGACGTTATAATAATAAATTCACTAAGATAATAAGAACTCATGCCAAGTTCACCTAAAACACTTATGGGAACTCTTAAGTATCATGATAGTAACTTAGCTCGTTATCGTATCGACTAGTAAGGTGACAGACCTTGAGGCTTATGAGCAGCAGCACGACGATGCTTTATTATATGCTAACGATCGGATTGTGGATTCGATAGAGTACCCTACTGAAGACCCGAAGGAGGTTCCAGCAGAGGAGGAGGATCCTGTTAAGGATAAGGAGCTTACCCTTAAGAAAATGAGGGCTACAGCCAGAACGACTGTCAGGGCTAAGATTATAGTGCTCAGAGACATTAGTATAAAGAACTGAGATATTTTTAAGAGAACTAAAATTTTATATGGGATTCATAGCCGGACTACCAGAGGTAGTACCAGCAATTAAGACGGATTGGAAGGATTACTTGAGGTCTTATATTGGGATAGATAAAGATCCTTAGAGGCCTTCAGATTAATGAGAAAAGATTTAGAATGGTACATGATTATCAAAGACATCGATATAGGATGGGAAGCAGAGTCTCCAAGAGCAGTTGAGACAGAGGCAGCAAGTGCCATATCATTTGATAAATGGATTAGTGTGAATATTGATAAATGGATTAGTGTGAACGTCGACGGCCACCTCCAGAGCCAGAACCCGATGTTTGAGGAACAGCTGTAACCCCAGAGCCGAAAGCATAATCAACATGGCTTCCCCCGCTAGTAGCCCAGTTAGGGCAAGGGAAGTTCATCGGGTTGACAATAGATGGATACTTGTTGCTCACAGCATTGATAGCTTTGTCCCAACCAATAGACATGTTGAAAGGACGCATCTCGTCATCATGATCATCCATTAACTTCAGGAAATCTTTCGACTTATGATAAGCATTGATCACTTTATCAAATTCTGATGATTTCTTTCTAGCCAAGGAGGAGAGTTGTTTAGGTAAGAATGAGCATCCGCCTCAGCAAAAAATAGCTCTGGACTCCAGGTCTCGGCTTGCCTCTTCGAATCTCTCCTTCTCTTTTCGTAATGCCACGTTCTCGTCTTTGAAGGCACGGCCTTGAAGAGCAGTATATTGGCAGTAAGCATTGGCCTGTAGCAGAGAAGTTGTCTAGGCATTTATAATGTCTAAATGAACAAGAACACCGAATCCGCTAGAAGGAGTGTTATACCTGGTACAAAGCTTGAGCTCCCAGGCGCTCGGATTCTTCAATCTTGTCCCTCGAAGACACCGTGAGAAGGTCCGAGGTAGTAAAGGAACGCTTGGACCAGTCCAAGGCCAGATCGGGACTCCTTAAGATAGAGTCTTGCCCGCAAATACCCCAGGAAGGGATGAAAGGGGTCCTAGTATTCCCATCAGCATTCTGGGACCTTTTTTGAGAGCATCCCTCCAGAAAGTGAGGGATCCTAGGTCCAGTGGGGTTCAACAATGCCTCCGCTTTTTTCATCATCCTTTTAGTAATGGTTGGCTGATTTTCAGGTCAGCTGTCCAACTCCTCAGCAGCTGAAATGCAAAAAGGAAAAATATTAGAATAAGAATAAAACATAGTTTATAATATCTAATAAAGAAAATTACCCTCAATAGAAAGGAAACTGTGGCCAGCTTTTACAAGCTTTTTCTCATTTAGGAAAGTTTTATAGTGGGTGCGACCGTCATCCTCAAGAAGTCTGTCTCGGTCTAGCAACTCTTGTTGATCAAGGTCACACACGAAGTGTGAACTATCTTCCACGTATCCAAATCTCTTCACGAAGAAGTGACCCCAATCACCACCTTTCCACTTGAGGATAATGAACTCCCTTCGCCAATAGTGGTGAGAATTTGGGAATGAAAAAGAGTTCACCATGTGTCGAATTCTAGTTCGATGTTGGAAAATGATCCACCCTTTCTTGGACTAAGAAGAATTCTTGGTCACAAAGATACTCCGGAACATCCTAGTACTCACGGCATCTTATAATGAAAATGATGATGAACCTCCAAGCGTTGGGGTACAACTGACAAGATGGATTTGCAGCTCCGCTAGCAGCCTGATGATAACGATCGACCGGGAACCTCAACCCGGCCTCTGGAACACCCTTGTGGACACAAATCTTCTCAGGGTACCAATTTTAGGTTCTATCAGTTGGGCCTGGAAGCGAACCTCAATTGAACTTGGGAAGCTGTATGTGTTTCTGATCTTCTTAACATCAAACTCCTTCAGTTTGCAAGGACTGTGATAGGAGTCTAAGCTCGAGCTGTTGGGGAATGTCTCCCCCATGATGTTTAACAAATCTAGCAAGGATTCAAAGTGATGTTCAACATACGAAGGGGGTTGTAGTTGGTTCATACCTTTAGTGGTCCTCGTCTTGCTCTTCTTGGCCAGCGCTTCGGCCATGGAGACCGGGGGAGTAGGTGCACGGTTGCTCTCTGACATTTTGATCTTGATCTTGAACTTCAACTTGAGCTTGGAAGCTAGAGAGCTAGAAAGCTTAAGAACTTAGAAGAAATTTGAGAAGTGGAGAAGTGAAATGAAATGAAGACTACTCCTCCTCTTTTATAGAAGAGGCATGACCTGCTATACCATGTTGAAACATAGCCTGGTTCACGTTTACAAGTCATATATCGTTTATAAATAAAAGAGGGATGAAAACTATCCACTTTAGACGGAAAGAATTATTATAACTCGTATTATTCCGGAAAACAAGCGAAGGATATAAGTGAAAATCCGGAAAGAAGCTGAACCAGAGCAATTAGTTGAGCTTTGAAAGCTAATTAAGCTTAAGAAGCTTAATGAAGGAATTAGTCCTAAACATGGGGTTATCAATGCTAATTGAAATATTAGTAGAACCTTAAAACAAACGTCATGAATGACCAGATTGTTGGTTTCTGGGTAATGAAATTCAGCGTTCAAGTAAGGACATTGAGGTTTGAATATCGATGTTTCAAGACTGATATTCAAGTTGGAATATTGGAAACCAAGGTTCCGGGGAACCCCTAGCCGAGTGAGGCCAGCCAACCGAGGCTCCGGGGAACCTCTAGCCAACTGACCCCGGCCGACCTAGGCACCAAGGGACCGTCAGCCGACCGAGATTGATCGACCGAGGCACCAAGGGGCTGTCAGCCGAATGAGGCACCAAGGGACCGTCAGCCGACCGAGGCCCCCAAGGAGCTCCAGCCGACCGAGCCTGGCCGACCGAGGCACCCTCAGCCCGTCACTCGACCGAGGCTGATGATCAGCCTTGATTTTCGAGTTGTCAACTTGATAATCAGGGTCGACGATGAACTTCAGTCCTGACATTTTAAACATGAAAATCAAGCTGAACCTGAAGCTAAGGTCGTTTAGCGCCGTTTATCGCCTTTTTATGCCGTTTAACGCCGTTTAACGCCGTTTAAACGTCGTCTAAGGCTGTTTAGCACCGTTTAGTGTCGTTTAGTGTCGTTTTATGCGGTTTAACGCCGTTTAACATTGTTTAAACGTCGTCTAAGGCTGTTTAGCACCGTTTAGTGTCGTTTAGCGCCGTTTTATGCCGTTTAACGCCGTTTAACATCGTTTAAACGTCGTCTAAGGCTGTTTAGTGTCGTTTAAGGCCGCTTAGCGCTGTTTAATGCCGTTCAACGCCGTTTGACATTGTTTAAACGTCGTTTAAGGTTGATTGGTGCCGTTCAGCATCATTTTAACATCGTCGTAAATGCGTCGGTCGCTCCACGTTTTACATCAAGACAGTATTTGTGAAACACTAGTGTACAAAGATGAACTCCTAGTCTCGAAAAAGGCAATTATAACTTCAACGAAAACCTGATCAGTTTTCGTAGAAGTTGGGGGGCAAATGATATGGGCTAAAAATAAGCCCTAAAGACACAATTAATGTTGCATTAACTAGACCTAGCTTGGTCCAAATATGAAGCCCATTAATGAGGCCCAAAACCCTAATTCAATATTAAATTCGTAATTAGTATTGAGGGTGATTAACAGCTTGCAAATAAGAGTCAAACAAGGAAATAATATCTTTATGAGTAGCCTCCAAGGCACCAAATTCAACATGGAAACAGACTCCTATAAGGCAGGAGTCTAGAACCTTCCTCGAGTAGGTGACTTGTCCATCAAGTCTCTTAACTCTACTCTAAATCTTAGGCTCCTAACGCCTATATAAGGGTCTGACCTCTCATTCTTAGAACTATGTTTTTGACTTGATTCTCAACCTCGAGATACGTAGGCATTTGGTGAGGTTAGCTCAGTCTCGAACACAGAAATAGGCATTAAAGCTCGAAACTCTCCAACCCTAACATTAAATACAAATCGATAACCTAGTTTTTATTCCACAACATCATTCAGAAATTCTTTTAGGATCCAATTCGGGGTCCCTAACACTACTCTGTTTGGATCGGAGAAAATGACGAGGTTCCGTTTTCTTTTCTCTTTTGGTATGACGAGATACCGTTTTCTCACCCAAAATTGCTGATTCATTTGCGTAGCAAAGTTAAATACATCCATGGTAATTAAATAATCACCCATAATCATCAGATAAAATAAAGATGACTCATAATTAACATAATGATGTTTAAAAGAACAATAATTTTTTAAAATTCTGAATTTAAATTTAAAATTGAGCAAAATAATTATTTAATTTTCTTTTGTCAAGTTGAACAACACAATTTTCTCGAAATTTTGATTCCATACAACAAATATATAAAAAGAAAATGTTATGGTTACCAAATTCGTTCCAAATTAATTTTTAAATATCATTTGTCAAAATATTATTGATAATAATTCAATTAATTATGATAAATATCTTGCATTCACATAAATTTTATCAATTAAAATTTTTGAAAATATTACATCAGCCACTTTATTTGGAAATACTTTCGACGTACATAAATCATATACGTGTCTGGTAGGTCGATACAAATTGAATATCTTCTCGGCTTCTTGCAAGTTATCATACCTAAAAATAAGTAAAATAAAAAAAGCAAAACACACGCCAGCAAAGCTTTGAATATTAATTTAAAATGTTCAAATCGGATAGACTTAAGAAACACCAACCCTGTTGACAGTCAACGCATATGCTTAAATGTGTTGTATACGGCTGGCGCTACATGAATGAAAATCAGTAGGAAAAAACCGGCCGTGTTCTTTTACTTTTACTTTCATGAACCAACGGTTCTCTTTCCCGCTTCTTTCTCCTCATCTTCCATCAACCCATATCTTCTATTTAAGTCAAGGGATTGTTGCTCATTGACAAGCAATAACCAGTGCCAAAATTGTAAATATCATCTTGCTCGGGTATCTACTTATCGCACAAAATTTCTGCATCAATATCAACATCGACAAGAGGAAGATCCTGATATACGTGTAGTAGTTACAAATCCTTGACACATCGGATAGATAAGTGATTACTACTAGTTACTACTTCCATATGGAGGAAGCATTTTCTCTTGAAATCACTATCATCTCCTGCGAAGGTTTACGCATCAACAGGCAAAAATCGGTTAAAAAGAACACATTTGTGACAGTTCAAACGGATTCGCAGAATGTTAGCAAAACACAATTAGACATCAAAGGAGGAAGTTACCCTGCATGGAACGAAAAACTTCACGTCCAAATGCCCATGCATGTACATTTTCTCGACATTGATGTGCAGTGCAAAGTCTCATCTACCGCTAATAAATTTATCGGTAGGGCAAAAATTCCAGTATCTGATTTCACAGGAGCATATTTTCCCGAAAATTATTTGCATTTTTTGAGTTATAGGCTACGGGATGATAACATGGAACGTAATGGAATTATAAATTTTTCCATTAGAATGAGGGCAAGTGGTGGTCATCACAATGTTTCGAGTTACAGTAATTACCAGCTGCCGCAGAGAATTACTCCGATGGCCGGCAAGGTTTCTAATTATGGGATGGTCACCGGTGTGCCAGTATGGAATAGCTAGGGATCAAGTATAAATTTATTTATTTTCTGAAATATTCTTTAATCAAGTGTGTGTGTGTGTGAATATGTTGTAAGGTAATTAGCATTTATTCCATCTCTTAGAAATGACCAGAACGTGGGATTCATTGCTAAAACAAAGTGTGATAATGAAATTTGTTTGAAAATTTGCAAAACTTAGCTTAAACTTTTATGGTTTACAGAAACGGGTACCAATAGTAGATGTGGTTGACCGATAACAAAATAAAGCTAAAAACAAAGGAAAAAATTTTGAACCACCAATTACTTGGTTCTATATATCGGATAGAAGCTACCCCAGAGGCACCTCGTTTCGGCCTTGTCAAGCTCACCTCTTTGCAATTGAAATTACTATAATAACAAGAATCAAGACATGTGATGATGTCATATACTACAGCCAAAATCTTGTGCATAAAATTATACAAGTCAGAGGTACATTACTATCTATTTTGTTCTCATCCAAGAAAAATGAAAAATCATTACAAATTTGCTATTGTATTTTGTCTTCATTACAGTTCCATTCCATCCGTCTCCTAAACACCTTTGACAATGCGAATTTCCAGAAATCATTTTATATGCAGATGCTGTACTTCTGGAAAAGTCGATGCGTTCATTTCCTGGTGGAGACATTTGCAAAACTATTTAATTTTTTGCTATTTACCGTAACCAAAAATGGTGCCCACATAAGTTGTCATGACAAAGCTTGATAAAAATATAAAATATTTAATCCCCATCAATCAATTTGTCACTCTACCCACACATGACCAGATATATTCAAGGAGATGAGTCTTTATTATAATTCTACAACAAACTTTCACATGCTAAATTCCAGTGCTACACCTAAAATTCTAAATCTACTATAGAAATTATTCGCATTCAAATAATACAATGTTTTACAAGTTACAACAAATGCTACTAAGCCAGCTAGATGACTGAAATGGCCAACCAAATAACAATTACAGCACAATTTACAAACAAGACGATAAAGGAATATAGCTCATTAGTGGTCTACCTAATATGTCATGTCATTACCGCAGGTTCGTCATTTAAAAGGCTGTCCCTCACAAGAAGCTTGTACCAAAGGCAAGATCATTCAAATTTGACACAATCTGTGAACGTGTTGTCCCTATCTGATTAGCAATCTCATGCTGCTGCTCCAATACAAGCATTTCAAACCTGCAAAATTGAGAAGACAGATTGCTCAAACAAGTTACTCTATAACTTTTTTCATCTCGTAATAAAAACTTGAACATAAATGACCCCGTCTGTTTGAGTTTACTGGTGTCTAGTTCCGAAACATGAGTTGAACCCAATTCGATCGACAGCATTTACAGAGACAAAACTGTAAATGACGAATTGACGATTAAGATAACCATCTAACCCAAAATTAATAATTTATTATTCCTTTACATATAATTATTTTTACCAAATTTCAATAAGTTTTAAAATAACATAAAACTTACATTTTTACGAGAACTACAACTTGAAACCTAAAATTGCAAACTATCTTTCACATTGTTATACCAGGTCAGCAGGTCTTAAACTTGAACATTCACTTCAAGAAGTGTAACATGCAAAACTACCGAGGTACTAGTAAATTAAATTAATTGTCTTTACTCCAATTGGAAATATTAAATCTACAAGTCGGCAACTATAAACTGCAAGAAGTCGATTTACCATACAGATGTCTGAACAAATCATAATAAAGGAAATAGAAGTACTTACTGGCAAAGAAGCTCACAGTCAACTATGCTGTCTGGACCAGGTCGGTGAGCCTTTCCTTTCGAATGGAATTGGCGAAAAGATCTTGGATTCAGTCCGGCAACATGTGGAACAGATTCAACAAGTTTCTTTTGCAATGACTGAAGTCTACGAAATGTTAGTTCATCTAGAGGTGCAATACATCCGACACTGCCATCCAGAGTCCCAAATAAAAGAGCGAAACGATTTGTCTTATCAGGAATAGGAGCAGCATTGGTTCGATCAGGAGTAGGAAGCATCTGCAACCTCAGAAACTTGGTCACATGAGCACCAACATGAAACTCAGCTCGAGAAAGAAGCTTTTGTCCTTTCCAACTCTCTGACATCTTGGGTGCATAATAGAATATCTGTTTTTATTCATTCAAGACATCCAAATACATCAACTACTGTAAAATACGAAGATTTTGTAAATTTTCAAGAAGATGTTTAAAAATTAAACAAAATTTGTTTTCAGTAGTATTTTTTTCGGTTACTTTTAATTTCTAATATCTATTGTTTTGTAAAATATTTATATGTTTATTGAATATGTTTGTGTAGCATGCTTCTCTTCAAGTGTGCGCTTTGCTTGGCGCTCAAGACCTGGGAGCTCATTATTATTATACTTTAAATTTGATTGACGCAAACTAAAACATGAACCACGTACATCCTCATTTTGTACGATTTGTAATAAGACAAACTCAAACATAAATAAGATTGAAGTAATATTGCTGGGTTTTGTCACAGTAAATATTGGTTATGAACTAAACAATCTCACAGTCACCAAACTCCTATCCCTAGCATTGTAACCTAGTAAATGCCCCTCTTCACTTGAAAACAAGAGGTCGAGGGTAAAAGACAGTAAACTAATTTAAGCAATCAACAGCAAAGAAAAGTTCTTCAAGGATCTATATTGTAAAAATGGATATTTAGATATGCATAAAACGGGATAGTTAGATATGTAAACCAAGTAAAACAATTATTCTTGTGAGTACTGCTTGTCATTGTAAATTTCCTATAACATCACGAGTACTGGTATAGTTATGTGTACTAACCTGTACATTCTTTTGATCATCTGAAACTGTTAGGCTAAGAGTACTCCCGTCTATTAGAAATTCTGTTGCGAAACAGTCAAGTGAGCCAAAATCCTTCGCCAATAAAGTAAGTTGAGCTCCCTGTTCTTTCCAACTAAGAAAGTAAATACTCTTGTGAATATCCCCAAGGAGAATGAAATTCTTCACCTACAATATTTCATAAGAAAGATAAAGACCATGAGTTTATAAGCAACAACAAAGCCTACATCAGGAGTTCCTATATTTAGATGTCAGCAAGTGCAGAGAAGCTATAAAATCGGTAATTATTGTGGTGTAAAAGAACATTTAACTATCTTCAAAACTGGAAATGCAGCATCGTGGAACCAAAGAAAAAATATGTTGAGTATTCACGTTTGAGTATTACAGTCAATCAATGAAGGCAACTAAAAAAACAATAGCAACAAGCTACGTTCGCATATACAGGTAATGGGTGAAGAAAAAATAACTTCCCAGCTTCTCATATTGTTCTATTGCTGATTAATGCATAAACGCGGTGGTTTTTGTCATTATCCATGCAGACAAGGTGACTGTCAAATCAATGAAACAACTCGAAGTGGTAGCAGTAAAAAATGTTAGTCCCGACAATTACATGAAGAAACTTATATTCTTAATCCAACAAATAGAAATACATAAATTAACTTCTAGTTCTTCGCCATTGCATCTCCTAGAATAGGGTATCAATAACTTAAAGAATTTTAGAAGATGCATCTTAGATACTTAACATGTACTTTTAATAAAAATAAAACATGAAAAGATACAAGTACTGAGTTCTACAGTTATTTATTTAATATGAACATCTTAATTGCCAATTATTCAAGTGCTAAAACCTGGAATACTTCCATGCTACATTACAATGACTTAACCCTACTAGAAGATAACAAATTGTATGAAGGCTGGGCATGAGACAACAGTTTTTAACCCTAAAATAATATCGTGCCTCATGTATTAGGTATAGACTTAAAATAATACCTTACACTGATAAAATTACTTTACTTAAGGGCTCATTCATCCCAATGTATTGACTTTAGGCCTAGGGTATGCTACTATCGGAATGTTATTCTCAAACATATATACCCATATGGTGTAAAATGATAATTTTACGACAATCCTTAATATCGGAATCAACGAGCAAAAAGAGCAGGAGAAACCAATGGTACTTACAATATTTAAGCTCACAACATAGAGAGGAGGAGCATCATAGAAGGCAACCCCAGTCAGATCAGAACCTGTCCACTTGTGTAGAATAACCTTTGGCCCAGAAGCTATCAACAAATGACCTTGAAGTGAAGCTACAGCAGATATAGCACCTTTCAACTCCTTGGAAAAAACCTCGGAAATCTGGAAGAATACGCAAATGCGACACATAAATGAGTAATAATGTCAATGCAGAGTGACTGTATATCAAAAAATGTGAAACAGAAAACCAAACTCATCCCATACACCCAAAAGATAATAATAACAGCAATCAATAACTTATAGAAAACTTCACTGTAAGTAAAACTAACTCAGGATGTATTGTACAAAATGTATACATCTTTGTAAAAAACATATATGTAGAAACTGGAGTATGCATAAGAAGAGTTAGTAACTAAAGGTATACAACATTTACCGAAGTCTGAGAACTCTCAGCATTTCGCTCTACAGAAAACAAGAGTACACGCCCTCGTCCGGCAACATCTTCCCCTTGTACATAGGCAGTCCCAACAGCCAAAAGTGTTTCATTTTCTCTAGTTGTTGTATTCTGTTACATAGAGAACAGGAAGCAGTAAGACAAATGAGAAAGGTTGTTAATATTCTCATAACATTCCGATTCTCATCTATATTTTCTCATAATTGTTAAAGACAGAAGGTTAGTGCATTGAAGTAAAAAAAAATGTGATGATAAGGGTAAGACTTACAAATAGTGTAACCACGCGAACAGTTAATGCATTTTCAGAGCTTTGCATGGGAATCGTACCCCTGATTTGCCAAGGACCACCAGATTTCTCAGGTTCCAGGATCCGAACCTCAAATTCTTCTACAGTGTAAGTTCCATCCGAAGAGAAATTATCATGTTCAATCTGATGACCAGCTTCTTGATCAACCAAAGATGATAAGACTTGATTTAAAGGCTTGATAACCTGCAATTACAGTTTCATAAAAAAGTTAAGATATGGCACAGTGGCTTCAAGCAGGAATACATGTCTATGCACCCTCAAATTTCTAAGGGTCAGAAGATGAGTTTTTTTTTTTCCAGTTGTTTAAAGTAATAACAACATTTTTTGAAACACTAAGAGCAATGGAAGTAGTTAATAGAGGTAAAAAAAAATGTAAAAGAATGATAATACAGGATTGACGTAAGAGATTGAAGGCCTTTGAACATCAGTTAAGTTCACCAAGCAAACAAATTCAAAAAGCAGATAGTAGTACACACGAAATTCATGACATATAGAAGCAATGAAGAAACAGTAAGCATTAAGTTTAAACAGAAATATGAAATTATATATGTTACTTTTTCGTACTTAACGATAAAGATTAAAGAATCTGTTCTTTCACCGATAATGGACTAAATGGTAGAGGATATACTTACTGGAACTGATACAATAAGTGGATACAAATTCTTTTCAGCAAAGTAAGTGACTTGGTGGGGAGTGCCCTTCAATGGAATCTGAACAAATAAAACAATGTTAAATAGGATAATCAATGTTAAAACTTGGTCGTAATTAACAAAGATATAAGTCCAAAACACAAACAGTCAAATTTTTTAATAAACCCCCCACCTTTTGTACCGGCCAATAGTTGTCATAGCATAACAAAGTTGGAAGTTGACAAATTTTCAACGTACCCTGCCAAGGAAAAACGGGTGGATTAAGAGAAGTTTATCATGAATGAGAATGAGCATAAAAAGAAGAACTGGAGTATCATACCTGTTGAGTAACATATATGATTCCATGATTACAGTATACATTGTGTAGAATGGTGAAGGCAGCAATAGGTCCATCACATAGCTGTCAAAAAAAAAAAAAAAGATGAAGCTAAATGAGAACTTGTAACGGCATCATCAAATTCATAATCTTTGCAGTTCACACGAAAAAGAAAGAGAAATATTAAGTAGCTACATTCATAACCTTATGAGGGATCTGAAAAAGAAGCAACATACAGTAATAGGCATCAAATGAATTTGTGTGATTTTGAACGAAAATGGAAAAGTGAATTATAAGCATAATTTTCACACACAATCAGAGACACACCTGTGGATGAATCCTAAGTCGTTCTCTGAATATCATAAACCACATCGGCCTTGACCCTACCACGAACAATCCTGGGAACCCACCAACATTCTTAAAAGTTGTAATTCTTGGGTACGGAGTTTCAGGCGAAATCTCTTCTTTTATATATGTATCTAACGGGACACGGGCAAATCTCAAATTCTTTAATCTAGAACTACTTGTATTATTAAGGTTAACAGAATCATGCCCAGGAACAACTTCCTCAACTTTAACAGAACTTTCTGAACCTTCATACAAGTAAGCTTGGTAACAAAGAACAGTCCCATCGGCCAGGATTCCAAAGAGGAAAGGACGACTATGTGGCCCCGACCATCTATGCATGGCCAGTTCTACAACCTTCATCCTCTGGTTATTATCTTTCCTACCGTTCTCAGTCTCTTCAGAATTCTTTCTCAAATACTTTTCGGAATCATTGGATGATTCCTGAACAAAAGTATCTACTAGGTAGGCCTTCCCAGATTCAAAGTTATCCACAGTGAACACACAACTAAAGTTGGGAACATCAAATACCTCAAGGATACCACTTTCATAACAAACAACACAGTAGACATCACCTTGATCAAGTGTACTATCAGAGCCATCAATTGCCTCGCCTATGCCACTTGAAAGCCATGCATCAGTACTAGTTTTTCGAAGCCATGGTTCTGGACCTCTATCATGATAGAGTGTACACGACGCTATTGATTTCTTTGAGTTTTCAAATACTGCTGGGAAACTGGTAGAGACAGTGCAAGTCGAAGGATCTGCATTGTCAAGCAAAATGAAGTCAAACATAAATAAGAGAAACACAATGTAGGTGATGATTACATGATCATTAGGCATTGGCTATTACCCTCATTTCAGTTTTAAAAATACGATTGTGCAACTAGTTGTATGACTTTGCATAATTGAAAGTATACTAGAGGAGAGTTTTAAAATTATTGATTCTCACGAATGTAAGGAATAGATTTCATAGATATAGTGCGACTCAAGGAGGTTCATTGAAATGTCACATAAGGAAAAAAAAAATCTGCCTGAGAAACAATGTGGGTCAAAACCTATCCCTTGTGATTCTTGACAAGAGAACAGTTACTCCTTTTCAGAAGTTGATGTGCAATACTGTCATACAACTTTTGAACAGCAAGGAATGTAGACCAATCTTATGTATGATGTGAGCCTTCTTTTGGCATTAGAAAGTGGATTTGGGACTGGCCAGGGGAGGGGGGGTACAAATGTTTAGACATCTATCAGGAATAAAAAAAAAATGCTGTAGGCAAAAGAAGACATGATAGCATCAAATTTCTGTGTTATACCATCATAGATTATATCTATTCAAGATCACATTTATGCATTCTTTACTACTCTAAATTAAGTATGACAGGGCAGATTTAGCCCAAAAAAAAGTAGAACAAGGCAATTAGATACCTCCAACAATGAGCTGAATGCTTCCATCACTCATTCTCAAAAGCACATAAGGATCGGCTATAGAAACCGATGATACTGTTGGAATCTCAGACCCTGAACCAGATTCAGAGTTTAAAGTCTTAAAGGTCAGCTCCTGAGTCATAAAAGCACCATCAAGAATTCGAGCACCACGAGCATAGATTTGTATCACTCTAAGCCTGTAAAAAGCTCGAGTTAAAGTCCAGAACACCCTTTTTAACTGTACAAAGAAAACCAGGAAAATTCCCCTAAAGAAAAAGGTGGTAGCTATTGGACTACATTGTTTAAGCGAGACGTAATTATTGCTACGCAAGTATCTAAAAGTAACAATACAGTGACACCACTTAGTCAGAGCTCACAACATAAACTTCTGCAGGGTCTTAAATTGATGGACTATAATTTACCAACCCAAGAGTGATTCCCTCTGTAATCATCTCAATGACACTATGCGGTCCATTCTGTTACCTATGCTCTCATCCATGTTCAAGTCTATATTGACTATATATTTATTGATATGTTGCACAAATAACAGTAAGGGGTAAAACCTGTATAGAGCAGTAAGATTTAATCTTTCTGATTTTTTGGGCGATCTAATAAGAACAGGATAGCTTTTAGGTCAAAGTTAATAAAACAAGGTGCTATTTTGCAGATTACTTTATTTTTCCTAAGAGGTATTGCAAGGCTAGACTGTGCGTCAAAAACATAATTTGAAAATCTTCTTATGGATGCGCAAGTATAGTTGAGGGACCATAGTGTTCTTTTGGAAAAAATTCTTCCCTGGTGTAGGTAACAGATGACCCAACCCTCATAATGGTTGACTGTTACTTGTTTGCATGTCAAAAAATAGTATGTTAAAGCATCATATGTTGGATAAGCTTTTTCGTAAATAAAAAACAAGTTAAAAGATTATAGGGTCATATACTCATATATCATTTTGGGCAAGCGAAGTAACTTCACCATCTCTCTCTAACTCCTTAAATCTACACTAGTTCTTCTACTATCACCCAACTCCTTACCTAATTATGTGTTCTACCTCCTTAATTCGGATCTACTACTTCACAGTTCCTGACAAATGTAAAAACTATAGAGTGCATACATGAGTGTCCAACACCTCAAATTATCAAAAAATACGAAGTGAAACAAAAACATTTCTTCGAGACAGGAGATAATATGATTAATTTAGAAATCTAGATAGCACAACAATGTATATCCCATAGGTTATAAACATCACCCTTAGCTGCATCAGGGAAGGAAAAATTATGGTAAAAGGACATAAAATAAAGCATAGTTACCTTCCAAAAAGATTTCCAGCAGCAACTGTACTTCCTTGCACATAATAATCGACATTTTCAGTAACCTCCTCTAGATTGTTGACTGTTTGTAGTACCTATAGATTACATTATCGTTATTTAAAACGCTCAGCAGCCAGCAAATGAAAATAACAAATTCATAAACAAAAATAATTAACACAAGCCGCCAGCTAATACATATCATATTAAGCCCCAGAATATAACAAATCCCTTTACTCGATGATATTGTACATGATTACAGTAAGTCATCCTTGACCACTGAAATACTTCAGCAGTCAGCACTAGCTAGATGCATATACTTTACAGAATCAAACTGAGAAAAGCATCTAACTTATTTACTAAAAAACCTATTCACAAGGAAAAAAAACAGCTTCCCCCCACCCTGACCCCGAAAAAAGGGCACGTGTTCGGTTTATGATTACAGGGAACTTGCACAAAGATATTCCACACATGTTAAAGAACTGTACATACATAACAAACAAACTCCATCAGCCCTTTCCCCCACCCAAAATAAAAAGAGCACATCTATCAGTAAATTATTAATAGGCACTAAACTTGCAAAAACGGTATATCAATATTATTAGAACAAAACATTTTTAACTTGTAAACCACATGAAACTAATACCCTTAGCCCAAACTGCATATAAACTACAAATATTGCTGCATTCTTTCATATTAATTTTTAAAAATAACAAGCTTATGCTGCGGAACCCGTAGGAAGCAGCTTATAGCATAAAATACAATACCATCATTATAACTTCATTCTAACAGCAAATGCGCAAATTAAATGGTTTCTCAGATTAAAGTTCAGTCCAATACCCATAAGGGCCAAAACAAGCATCGTCTTACTACACTTCATGCACAGTGGTGCTTATGAGCTAAAAAGTTACAATAATTTACTTGTAAAGTTTTGAAGAGGTCCTTTTAAATAAGTGGTTCCTATACACGAAACTTATAGTTTGATGCAACAAGAAAGAAACTAAATACAGTATGGCAGAAACCTTCAAAGTGAATGAAACAGAAGGAAAAATTGCTCTAAAATTCATTCCTCCTAAAACAATTTCCAAAAAATTCTGTCCGTACTCAATCATAAGTACATTGAATATGGGCAAGAATCTATAAACAACAATAATCATAGTTTACAGGTAAACCTCAAACAACTGCAAGCAGATAAGTATATTGATAATTTTACCATTGTACGACTCTCCAGACTAATGATCAAGTATGCGTGATACTCATCATCATCAGATGTCATCTTGGAAGAATCAATAGTATGACTGCGCGAGGTCTTGTGATAAACAGTCCATAGTCCCTTGCAACCAGGTATAGGTTCCTTCAAAAATACAAAACCATTTTTTTAAAATTTAAACAATTCCGAAAAAATATTCTGGCAGTTGTATACGAACCGCAATGATGTGTATAAGTTTAATGCTCCATAAGGGCAGAGACTTTAAGGCATTAGGAAACCCAGAGATATGATGGATTTAAAGATTTTATACACATAAAAGTACTGTGCATATGTGTATAGGAATGTCATTTTGACAAACTCTGCACACTATCAACATCAGGATTGCCAAATGACAAATACAGTACAGAGATTTTTGTATTCTTAGTCGATCCAAACAAAAAAGTGAAAGTTAAATATAGCTGCATGCTGGAATCTAAGCCAAAAGCTTAGATACAGAAACAAGATGGTCAACTAGAACTAGGGAATGCAGGTAATAGTTAAAATCTAGGCAAGACAACATGCTACAACTTGTCCAGATATTTACAGAGTATAGTATTTGTTACAATTGAAATGATTCCATTCTAATTTTTACATACATAATTTATGAAGTAACAAAAGAAAAGATTAGATGCACAATTTGACATGCAAAACGAACGTAAATAAAACATTCAGGAAAAAAATTTGAACAAAACTGTAAAAAAGAAAGAATAGCAACTACGAAAACGAGAAGTGATGTCGTCGCAGACCGTGACGAATTCATCCACAATAAAAATGATTAACCCTCGGACAGGAATCTGATTTTGATATATACACGTCACTTATTCTTAAACCCTACTACATTGTGAGAATAAAACAAAGGATACATATAAAAAAAAAGGCTTGAAGATGTCTGTAAAAAGAAGATATAGGGTAAAGGTAGCAATGAAAACACACTGCAACAAATTCTACCATTTTAAACTTAAAAAAAAATACTTTCTCACTCTCAGTGAAATAAAAATTGCCAGATGTTTTACAAATTATTATTGCAAGGGAACTACAGATATAGACATACTTGAGTAATTACTTCAGGTCGAATTGACTGTTGAAGCACACAGAGAGCACCATTCTTTCCATGGCCAGAACAGCATACCTGCAAAATATTTCATCGAAAAACAGTTACTTTTATTTCTTAACCCTTTCTGCAAATCTGAAGCTTCAAGAAAGCTGATTAAGGATAAATCATAATTTACTGAGGAAGCAAAAGCCATAGTAGATAGATCTACAAGACAAATATAAGTTACGTAATTGTATTTATTTAAACCAGCCAACACGGATATAAATACATCATAAAGTTACAGTCTTCGGGCAAAGAACTTGAATAAATTTAAGCTAACTAGCGAAACTAACCAGTTCATAATTACTTTGCTTAGCAATACCAGCCGCATTGTGGTCAGCATTAATTCGTAAACCATACGAAAAATCTTTCAGAGGGCCAACATTGATCAGAGAATCTCGCACCGTAAATGAGAAAGTTTTCTGCAAGAGTGTATCACTAAAACAGTACATGCATTTGTACAAGGCATGTATTGAAATCCAGAAAACTAGCGCTCTTATCAGAAAATGACAAACCTGGGTGGACTCTGCATTATTTGGACCTGAACTATATAACGAAAGCTCATCGCCATTGACCATGTCTTGCAAAGCATCAGAAGAGGACCTTCTTATTCGCTTTGCCAAGTGAATGTCTCCATCAATATCTCCAACCTGTAAGTTTATATCTACTTAGTATATTATAGACTTAATTAAAATTTAGGGATGAATATTAAATACATCAAGATTTCTAGAAAAATCTTCCATTTCAATATTCATACACACTCCAAATACATGAAGGCAGGAGCAAAACAATGGATGTACACCGTCAAACCTCAAAAGAAGAGATATAATAGCCTATCAAAAAATCATTAAATTTATAGAGAACCAAGAACACTAAAATGATAAAGATTCAGACACACCTCTTCTTTCATACCAGGAGGCAACGTGGATGCACCAACACCAGACGTAAACTGCACAAGCAAACTATCTCCTAGCCGACTAGCCAGAAAAAATAATGAATTTCCTATAGTTGTAATACCCTATAAAATTAAAATACAAAATGAGTACAGATACATTCATTGATCCTACCTACATACCATAAATGTTTAAGGATATGATACTCACCGACGTAAGTACTGAAGCTTTAGACTTGGACAAATCAAGTCTCTGTACAACCCTGTTAAAGGAAACAAAGAACTTAAAAAGTAAGACACTCGCTTTTAGAGATAGAGAACAAATAACATGTGATCTGAATTCAATCATTTCTATACATATCGTCTAAATTTCAAAGGTTGTATTTGCCAGTTTATGATCCAAGTTTTATGTAAACTTAATATGTGAATCTTCAATTTCCATCACTTTACGATGTTTAAATATTCAAAATTTGGCTTGGTACAAAAAAGTGACCATCTCAAAAGTAACAACCAATGCCAGAGTCTAAACAACATAAACCTTAGAGAGTATCCATGTTTCAGAGAAGGTAAATAGAAAAATAGTGTTTAACAACTAACAGAACCTCCACGAAAAATATCAATGTAAACTGAACCTAGACAAACAAGCAGCTCCTATGAA
This sequence comes from Saposhnikovia divaricata, assembly GCA_036435485.1. NCBI lineage: Eukaryota > Viridiplantae > Streptophyta > Magnoliopsida > Apiales > Apiaceae > Saposhnikovia > Saposhnikovia divaricata. The sequence goes on from CM071600.1 coordinate 159,832,108, forward strand.
AGGTTTAGTAAAGACAGAAGGTGGTCAGTCTTACAGAAAAGTAATAAAAATTTGTTAGGGTCATAAGAAACGTAATTTTCCTAAAGTAAATTGAGAGGAAAATAAGGCCACCCACCGTCCATCATAAACAAGTTTCAGCAGAAGCAGTTCCCCTGTTTTTGTTGAAAGCATGGCCACGTCATTTGATAACCAAGTCGCATTAGCAGCATCAAGCTCCAGACTAAAATTTGATCTTGTTGTCTCTTGACTGGCAAGATAAAAGGTACTACTTTATATTAGATGTGACTCTAGTGTTCTGGAGCATAGGTAATACTCTTGATCAATAATGACAGCAATCAACAAAGTAAAATCACAACAGATTGGGAAAGCCCTTAAAAGTAATAAACTACAAAGAGTGACTGAGATGTTTGAACTAAACAAAGAATTAAATAAATATTAGCTACAATGTCAGAAATTAAAATATATTGAAGTTTGAATAAATTCAAAATACTATAATGTCCCCCTTCACAATTAAATTTCAATAGCAGCATTCGACACCTCTTCAATTTTTAAAAGAACATTCATAAGCTTATTTAATATGTAAATATCACAAACAGAGGTGACAAGTGGTCCACTCTACAAGCCTATACTTAAGAGAAACGGAAATAATTTAAATGAAGCACCTTCCCAACATTAAAGGATGAAAGAAAAATACATCCACAACAGGCTAAAATAGAAGGTAGTGGATCTACTTTGATATTTTGAATCCTGTAAATGAATATACTGCAGTTAAAAACTTACAGACCAGGATACATTAAGTTTTGGCCATATTTAATATACTACGAAGTCTTTTCTGAACATCAAAGTTGTGTTTGGAGATACGGTCAAAGTGGTGTCCTCCTATTGTCAAAGATAAAATGAGGTATTTTAAAATGGAGCACCCCGCTCCTCCGAAATGTTAAATGACCATACCAAAATCATCCCCCAGGCGCACACATAACATTCTCAAAGAAAAACAACACATAGAACCCTATATAGCAAATAAACAGACATCAGTTGTCCCCAAAACCAGTTTTTTGCTCTTATACTCCAGATAATAATATAAGAGTTGGACAATCCAATTATCCCGCCATTGGAGTCCATATCATTTGTAAATTATAATGATCTCCTACTTTGTAGGATTTACTTCTTTGTACATCCTGTAAAGAAAAAAACACAGATTATTGACTAGGTGATACTGGCTTAGCAACAAGCCTCCATGTTTGTTTTGAAAATTTTTGACTCAACCCAGACTTCTTACATCTCAAAGTGCGGAAATTAGGATTGGATAACAACTTTAAGTCAAAAACCATTATTAGTCCAAATAAACATATTTGTTAAGTTTAAATTGGTAAAATATATCACCCTCAGCACATGTAACTTCGAGTATTCTTCAGTTAATTCATATTTTCCTATATACAGCATCACTTGAACAATCCAAACAGTTGACAACTTATAGAAAAAACAATATTACATGTAAGTCGCAAATATAACTTAAGTAACAAGTAACTCTTTATAAGGTACGCAAAATGGCTGTTAGTGCACAATGTTCACCATATTTTTAGAAATAATTTGATAAACTATACTAATAGTGCATTAGATATTCTGAGCAACAAAGACGCAGTTCTCAATTAATAACGAAAACAAATTATCTTACTGTGAAACGGTACAACTGAAATAGGTTCAAACAATTAAGAACGAAAGATGTTACTCTGACAGACTGATGATAAACTCAAAGCTGTTAAACAACTTGTGAGAAATGGAAGAAGAGATAAGACAGGATAAAGGAACTACAAGGAGTCTGAAATCTGACCTGCCATCAACAGACACTGCAAAGTTGTTCAAAGCCAAAACACATGATGCTGACTGGTCAAGTGAAATGATAGTTTAGAAGAAGAAAAGCACAGAGAACAAAATTAGGGAAAAAGAAAAAGTGGAACTGAACAAATTTTAACTTTCTATAGTATGAACAAACAAATTACCTGGCTATGATAATGAATAGTATTTGTGCTAATTACAATAACTCCACCAATCGGAGAGGGCACGGCAAGAAGCTTGTATGCCTCATGAGGAAGATTCTTAAAACAAAAAACATTTAAGAGTCAATTTAAATTCGCCATCCTTTCAAGAATGCTAATATAACCAGAGAGAAGATATGGGAGACAATATATATGAATCATACATATTCTACTTTAAGACCCTGTTTTCTCAGCAATAGATAACATTAATAAGAAAACAAGATAATACAAATGAGATATTTATTTATTTAATTAAACATGGACCCTAAAACATGAGCTACATGATCAAATGAATAATAAGCGAAAGGAAACATTTTTGAAAACCATTGTTCCATAATCTTATCCAGGACTAACATTAAGATATGAACCAGTTCATTTAAATTATTTCACAACATCGTAGAGCCTTGATCTTAAACTTACTGGCTCCAGTTGGAGACGAGTTACAAATGAAATGTCATTTGATATAGTTTCTCAATTGGGGCTAATATAAATATCAAATTCAAGATAATACAACTGCAAGCAAATTTTCTATAATGTTAACACATCTTTACGTTGCATGAAAGCTCACTGCTCACACAGCTTATGCCCTTCGCTGACAACATTAACAGTGCTTGTCAGGTCTGTCATCTGTGTTTATCATTTGATGAATCGGTGCCTTAAGATATTTATACACAACTTCATCTTCTTGTAATAGCTAGTTTACTACTGCATTTGAGACCCTATCACAAGATGCCAAGCATATGTCAAAATTGGAAGAAACATACACTTGCTGACCATATTAACGGATGCTGCTTCAAACTCGTGCTAATACTAAGTGCTGAAATGCCGCAAGTATGATGCTTCCAGGAGACCCTGCCAGCCCAAGTAAGCTCATGTTCATGTAGAATAACCAATACGGGTTCAATATAACCTATATAAAATAATAATAAATTCAAAGACACTTAGACAATACATTTGGTTAAAAATCAACAAAATTCCAAATAAGCTAGTACATAGCTAGGCAGGCACAATTATAACAGCATGCCTTGACAGCTTTTCACTTTTACAAAAGCTATTGAAGTTCTGTTTGCATCAGATTTAAGGGCCAGAATCTACAAGGATGGGCCACAATAGAAGTCAGAAGCACCTCCTTACGTATTTCCGTATTCAACTATGCAACTTCTAAAGTCTCCTAAGAGCATCTCCAACCCATTACACCAATTTGGTGTGACTTTTACATCAAATTGGTGTAAAAATCCCACCAAATTTTAAATCATCTCCAACCCATCTACACCAAACTTTACACCAAAGGGAATCATTCTCATTTTAAAAGCATATTCTTCATCTTTTCCAATATTTATATCAATATACTTATATTAAATTACATATAATATATCAAAATGTAATATTCAAAAAACCTAAAAATAAAATTCCCTCATAAAAAACCTGGACAATATTTTGACAATATTACTGGTGATTTACCAGACTAGTAGATGATATTATCTATGTTTATGTTTACTTGAGTTCCATGTAGTACTCTCCCATGCATGCAGGGATATTAATATAAAAATAGAAGTTTTTAATTTTGTTACATATTATCTCATTTTTATTTATAAAAATAAGAACTAAATTAAAACAAAAATAAGAATTCGAATTGTATAGGTTAATAAATTATAATCCAAAGTTATATGCTAGAAAAAGGAAACAAAACAATGTAAGATATTTTGGGTACAAAGGGAATAAATTGTTTTTGTGAAAGAATAAAAGGGTAAGATTGGAATTTAGAAAAACTCTAAAAGTTACACCAAATTTTGGTGTTGCACCAAATTTGGTGTAATTTTTGGTGTCACACCAAAATGGTGTGACTTTTAGTGTATGGGTTGGAAGACATTTTTACACCAAAATGGTGTAAAAGTACACTAAAAGTGTATGGGTTAGAGATGGTCTAAGCTGAAAAAATTTATTAATTACTAAACCGCAATCGCTTATATGAATTTCTACTCCTTTCATTTGATTCTCTATCCTTATTCTTCATCTCACCGCACATGATATCATAGTTTATTTGGAGTACAACTTCAAGTATCTACCTATTACATTATATTTTAAAATATTATTTAGCATTTATTTTATTACCTACTCTTGATTTAAAAAAAAAACTACAATATTACAATATGAAAATTGTAACAATCTAAGGTGAATGATAAATGATGATATCATTTATTAGCTAACAGTATTAAGTTCCATTTAAAAAAAAAATGAGAAAGCCAGAGATCTTAACAAGATATCAGGCTGATCATCATTTAGAATGTCACAAAAAATTAAACGTTTTGACATGTGTTTCCTACTTTTTTTCCTTTCCCTGCCTTGGGTTGGTATAATAGCAGATAATTTTCAGATATGGAAAAAAGGACCAAATGGCTAAAATCAACAACTAATTAGAAAGTAGTCCCACCATTTATAAAAACAAAATCTTTTACATGCTTCATTTCCAAATCTCTCAGGCTGATTATGTATGACGACTCGACACGAGCACAGCATGCACCTCCAGTACCAAGTGTGCTGTCATCACCTACAAAACCACCAGCCTAAAACCCAAAAATTAAGAATTTTGATCACAGCAAAATACTGAACATTATGAATCCTAAAATATCCAGAGTAGGTCCGTCCTACGTAAAATAATATATGAAAACATGATCCAAAAGTAACTTGCAGAAGTCGTCCTTTATTACCACATGTAAAACTAAAGCAACATGTATATGACTATTTTTTTTTTTTTTGAATAATTAGGCTTATAGCCTTACAATTGAGTATCTGTTCTAAGAAAATTCTCGGGATAAGCCAGAGTCGAACCCAGGTTCTGTTCTGGGACAACAGAGGATAAGCCCTTACCACTTGGGCTATCCAATCGTGCTCATGTAAATGACTATTTAATACTGCATGACATGCACAAACTAGGCGACATTGATTCCATATTTTAACTCTTTCTTATCAAATTTAACCACCGTACGCAATTATAGATGTGACAAAACTTTGGTTACACGCATTTGAGAGGCTTCTATGCATCTCAAAGGTTTCTACCTATTCTTAGTCAAATTGTGGCTTATTAGAGCCTCTCCAATAGGGGTTCCAAATCCTATGTGGCATGGCACTCTTGGGTGCTTCCCTATTGGAGTCACAAGGGTGCCCAAGGGGTGCCAAGAGAAGTTGCCAACTTTTGGCACCCCCTCTAAATGGAAACATCCAATATTTGTATTAAAAGTATATATAACCCATACCTATTACATTGTATCTTGTTTTAATATTATTTGATTGGGGACCATCTAGGCACCTTAGATGGGGTGCCAACTATTGGACTTGGAGGGTGCTAAATGTCATATAGATGGATAAAAAAAAATAAAAAAATATATTATTTATGGTGTGTTGAACATGTTTGGCACCCCTTACAGGTGCCTGTATTGGAGATGCTCTTAGGGTCCTCAGGTTCTTGCATATTCAGCCTTAATTGGTCTCAAATTCAAAAGCGAAACTCATTCTCTTGTTACCAATTCTGCACTTGTATGACCAAACATGAAACAGCGAATCTAAGGTTCCTTTGGAGAATTTATAAATGCTCTCAATAGGACTGGTCTGACCATTTGTCACTACCCAAGTTCATTTACGCTAATTCTAAATAGCACTCTAGTATTAAGTTAATGGTATCATGCAACAGACTAACAGAGGTACTCGAGGATTATGAAACCTGCAGGACCTTGTCAGGACCATGTTATGGTTGTAGGTCAAATCCCTTGGTAATAACACTATTTAATGAACTGACCAATAAATGAAGTTCCAGATTTTGAGTAAAAGATTCAATAACAAATACTCCCTCCGTCCCAAAAAGTGTGAGCCACTTCTTTTTGCACGTATTTCAATGTGCTATGTTGAGATACTTATAAATAATATTTTTTTTAATTTTTTTGTTTTGTATAAAAATACAGGATCTATATTTTAATAATAAAATTGAAAAAATATTATATACAAGTACCTCAACCGAACACATTGAAATGCGTGAAAAAGTAAGAGGGTCATTCTTTTTGGGACGGAGGTAGTACAATACTTGACCCAACCTCAGAACATAGTTCTAAATGTCAAAGTATAACAATGGTCAAGAAACTTCTAACCAATTAATTTCAAGTGTTAAAAAACAAACTTTAAAAGAAATGTAAAAACTGAGAAACCTGAGCAGCCTTGAGTATTATCATTTGTAAGCCATAAACAAGCACCCCGGCACATCGTCCTTGGGGATCAACCTTAACCAGCGGTCCTGTGGGAAAAGTTTCTCTACCTCTTTTCAGATGAAGCCATTCTGGACCCTCAAAACAATGCATCGAGCTGAAGAAGATTTAAAAAAGATAGCAATAATAAATAAGATTTGATGCTGAGCAAGGAACTAAAGGAATACTTTGTATTTATTATTTTTATTTGAAAATATTATTTAGGAAAAAGTTATTTTAATTTTTTATGAAGTTTATTTAAATTAGTATTTATTAAAAATCTTCTGGGTGACAGACGATAGAGTAATAAAAGGAGTTGTTTTCTTTATTTATTATGTTTGTAAATCAGTATAGAGTAAAGTTGATTAGACTAGTTTCCCAATTATCAGGATTTTACTTGGTTAGGTTTTAGGCTTGTACTCCTACCTAGGGAGATATAATCTTTAATTATTTTTAGAATTCAAATACTGAAATTGAAATTGCTCTCTAGTTACGGGTTGTGATCCAAACACATGCTTCTCTTTTGCGGTTGAGTCATCCTAGGGCATGTCGATTTCAAGGGTTTAATTTCACCCCAACTTATTCATTGTTCTATTTAATTCTTGTCCGAAATCATTACCAATGATTAAAAATAATATAGCAATCAGGGTAAACGGACGAAATACTACAACCTAAATTCACTTATATACAACTGAATTACCTTGTGTGCAATCCATGGACTGAATCATCGAATTCTAATACCGATATCTTTGCATCATCAAATGTAAGTATTATAGAATCCCTCCTCCTGCCATCACCACCCCCACAAGGCAATATAGCCATGGAATATATATTGCCATGTAACCTGCAAATTATCTCAAATAATTTCAGGAAAAAGGCACTTAAACTCACAGTTGCACGAAACAAATATTAGACAAATAAATCTCAGTTAAAAAGCAGAAGCTCAGTCTACAGCTTAGCTCCCATAACCACTTTTTACAACATGGCTTAATTTAATGACTGTATAGATATAAAAAAAAAAAAAAAAAAAATTACAGTCACAGTTCTACAATCGAATTTCAGACCACTTAATCTTTAAGTTAAATGCCAGAGGTTCAGTCTATAGCTTAGCTCCAATTACCGCCCTACAATATAATATCCGTCTATAGCTTAGCTCCAAGTATCGCTTTTAAAAATACTGCTTACATCCATTACAGTATTACAAAATCCACTTAAAGTGACTATGCTGCAAAACAATGATCAGATCAGTTAAATGCCATAAACTCAGCCTAAGCTTTGCTCAGATTACCAATTTTTGCAACACTGCTACAATCATAGATACATATGAATATAGGCTTACCTTTAAACACATACTCCCTCCGCCCCTAATCAATGATCACGCCTAGTCTGTAAACACCTAATTCGTCTACTGGATGCCTAGGCATCCAGGCGGTTAGCATATGCACTGATAGTCTACTTAATTTTACTTTAAATTGAATGCATCTCATATTTGAATTATAAACTACATTCTTATATTCAGGTTCTACAGCATAATGGTAATACTCACCCTGTCCCACTTTATATCTATAAAGTGAACCCTATATGTATTCTACGAGAATTTATTCCGAACACCTGTTACTAGTGAATTCTACCTCTACTTTACCTAATCTAACACAATGTACATTCTAATATATATCCACTACAATACACACAACATTACGATATATCAATCGAATACAATATATCAATGTTAAACTACCTTGTCGTATAAAAATTCTATCATAATCTTACTTGTACAATTACCGCAACATCTACACACAACGTTTATCGTAGTCTACACAAAACACATTACGAACCGCAATTTTACCTAGAATGACAAATAAGCTCAAACAAAGCACCGGAAACAGTGATGAATTTTACTAGTAATTAACCAAACATCACATTCGCATCATAAAAAACAACTTGATATTCAAATTCTACAAGAAACAAAATATTACCGATAATGAGAAACGAGCTCAAGCGAAGCACCGGAAACGCCATCCATGAGGCCACCGCGCTTGCCCTCACAAGAAGAAGTCCCCTTGGCAGTATCATCACTAACTCTAACTACGTAAACTTGGAGAACATTGGCAGCCGTGACAACTAAATTGGGAATGGAAGTTTTAACATTCGAAACCCAATCGGAGTCTTGGGTTTGAATAGCAGGGAGGTGGTGGTGGTTAGAGTGAGTGATGTAACCGGACGCGCATGTCTCGATTGCGGTTGGGGAGTGCATCATCTTGAACGCTGCGTAGCTCATTGTCAACTTCAATTCAATTGTAGGCTTTGCTTTGCTTTGGTTTGGGGGAAACTTAAACCCTAGGGCGGGATGGGAATACAATGGACGACGACGAGTACATTCAGAATTGAATGTTATTTTAAAGGCTTAATGACCTTTAGACCTCGAAGTTTTATACGAAATACCTATCGGTGCTCAATGTTTCAAAACGTTCCTTTTAGCCCCTAAAGTATCCGTAAAGGTCCAATTAACCCTTGTACCGTTACGAAAAATTGTAACGGTACGTATCGGAGGGGTAAAATAGACATTAAATGTGTCTGTTACAATTGTTTTTTTAATTTGTATCGGTATAAGGGTTAATAGGACCTTTCCGGATACTTCAGGGGCTAAAAGGTACAACGTATTAAACTTGAGGGTTTGATGGGTACAAAAGGTCATTACTATATCTTCTAGTTTAATTCAGCCACCACTATCTCCATACCCCTCGAGTAAGACTTACATACACTCTTCTCTCTTTGCTTACCACTACCAAAATAAATATATGGAATTCATAATGCTACATCCTATAAGCAGATCGAAGTAGAGGCCAATGTAAGGGTGCTGAGCTTGAATTTAATGAATAATCTACTATATAAACACCATCATTGGATGCTAGTTTCTTCACAAATCAATCTATTCTTTAGTAATTGTAGTCTAAATATTCTTCTTCTTTTGATCATGGTCGGGTGGAGCAAGCCTTCTTCATCAAATGTCTTCAAGGTGTTCTGTTGCCCGCACACACTTCTACAATTTTTTCTTCTATGATTTTAGGTTACACTAAATAATTTTTTAAAGATATATATTGAAATCTTAAGATATTTAACAATAAATTTAAAAATAATGTTAAATTAAATGATGAACATATGTAAATTTAAACTTAATAGTGAAATTTATTTAAATAAATTAAATTTTATATTAAATCAAAAATTAATATATTAATTTATAATAATAATATATGATAGTCCGTGCTTTGCACAGGTTATCGTCTAGTATATAATTATTATCAAATCATATCATTTAAAATTTTAAGCGTGCAAAATTCATGTCTTAAATTTTAATATTTAATAAAATATTAAAATTTATAATTTAAATTAAACAAATCATGTTTTTGTGAGACATTATATTTTAAAATAAATTTGATTAAAAAGGGTACAATGGTCCATTTCTGTTAAAATTTGAATGAAAAACTGATTTTAGGATAGATTTGAAATTTCAAATATATATAAGACATATTTACAAACCATGTTTTAAATTTGGATATATTATTAAAAAGCCCAAAATTTATCTTGTAATAACATATTTTAGATGAGAATTCTTGATATACAAAGATCTATTGTATCATTTTTTTTATTAGCCTTCTTATATTTATGTATAATAATAGGATATATTTGTATATAATTAAATATTTTTTTATTATGTAATTTATAGAGTCGAACTTGTTGACGTATGATAGTACACGTTTATTATCCCTATTACTCTTATTATATAAGAATAATAGGATATAATTAGTAATATCTAACTTATAATTATATAAGAATAAATTTTAATTGATCATTAATATACATAAGATATTAGTTTAATTAATGTTTCTCTATTTTTATTTAATAATAATTACATAATTAATCATTAGAATTATTTGTAATCCATTGTAATTGTAAAATATATATACACAAATCTATACATATGGATATACACACTTCTTTAAAATCGCATGAGCGTAGTACACGTTAGTGCTACGAGAGTTTTATAAAAAATAGACATTATTAAAATAGAATATTTAAATACTTAATACTTCAAATATCGAATTACAATTTCCAAATATCTATAATAAAATTTTATTTTTTTCAAATTTCAAATTAATAGCATGTAACTGAATTAAACGTTAGTGTATGTAAGTCTTACTCGAGTGGTATGGAGATAGTGGTAACTGAATTAAACTAGTAGATATAGTAATGACCTTTTGTACCCATCAAACCCTCAAGTTTAATACGTTGTACCTTTTAGCCCCTGAAGTATCCGGAAAGGTCCTATTAACCCTTATACCGGTACAAATTAAAAAAAAAATTGTAACGGACACATGTAATGTCTATTTTGCCCATCCAATACGTACCGTTACAATTTTTCGTACCGGTACAAGGGTTAATTGGACCTTTACGAATACTTCAGGGGCTAAAAGGAACGTTTTGAAATATTGAGGGCTAATAGGTATTTCGTATAAAACTTCGAGGGCTAAAAGGTTATTAAGCCTATTTTAAACCTTTTTTTTGTTTCCATTATTGTTTTCTTTTTAATTAATTTCTTAATTTAAACAAAATTTTTATTACATATATTTTAAAAATTCAATTTTCATCTCATCTATGTATTTTGTTTTTTTTTAAATTAAAACTCAAGTATTTAACCCCTCAAAAATTTTAGAGAAAATGATCAAAATGCCTATTTTTAACAAGTTTTTGCCCAAAATACTGATTTTGAAAAAAATGACCCGAAATACCGACGGGATACGGAGCATCGTCCTCCGTGTTAGCATGATGCGGAGCATCGTCCTCCGTATTACATAGATACGGAGTTGTGGCTTCCGTGTTATGCATGATACGGTGGACGGTGTTCCGTGTTAGGTGGGTGTGCAGCACTGTCACGGAACACGGTACACCGTATCATGCATAACACGGAAGACACAGCTCCGTAACATGTCCTGTTACGGAAGATCGTGCTCCGCAACACACCCCCTATCACGGTACACGATGTACCGTGTCCCGTCAGTAAAAAGGGTCAACCAGTTTCCCAGGTGATTATTTTGGGCCATCACCCAAAATTTTAACTCAAGTCTGATAGTAAAAATTCCTTATACTAAAACTAGAATAGATTTCATTAATGGAGTGGTTGAGTAATTTTATTTAGGGCTTTTTTCGGAAATATCTAGAATTATAAATTTTTTTGCAAAATTATTATGTTTTTAAAAATTATTTCACAAAAATATTGATTTTTAAAATTTTTTTATAACAATACGATTTTATACTTTTGCAACCATAATTGTAACTAATATCAACCAAAATGAACCACAAATACAACTTTAAAAATTTAGTAACTCCAACCATTTTTTGAATTGCAGGTTACTTAACAAGTTTCATTGATTAAATCAAATATAACCTATAATGCAACCAAAATTAATCGAAATTAATAAGTAGAACTTTTCAAAAATACCTATGTTGCAAAAAAAATTCAAAAATACGGTACAACTTCATTTACAACATGAAATGCAACTGATTCAACATGAAATGCAACTGCTTTCAACCTCATATGCAACTTTGTCGTATTTTAGAAATAAAATAAAAAACATGGATATTTTTGAAAATTTTTCAAAAAATTATCATGTTTTAACTTTTCAATAAATAAGTTTTCAGTAATATATAATTTGATTTTTATAACATTTTTTCGATGAATGCGTTATGATAAATTTACTACAATTTTTAATTCTAAATTTAGAGAAATCATTGTACATATTTATATCCATTTCTTTTTGAATTTAGGGATAACCTCCATGATCTAACGTTAATAGATCATTTTGACAAGACTTATTTTTACATAAATGAATTGTTCCGAAATACAGTGTTCGAGGACCGAGATTTCTTTCATTCAAAAAGTTTATCATCTAATTGAGAGATATGCAAGATGTCACCGGAAGTTCAGACAATAAAATCTTAATATTTGAAAAGAGAACACCGATTATTTCGTTGATACCTGTAAAACAAACAAGAAACATAGTAAGTTGCAAGAATAATGATTAAACTATTGTATCTCGTCAAAATTAAATACTATAATTAAAAGTATACAATATAAATACAATACGATATAAAATAAATAAATATAAATTATCCAATCAAAGGGAATCCCTTTGGTTAGATAAAATACTATCAAACACTCAACAACTTGTTGTGAATGGCAAATCATTAGCTACATCCGTAGCGCAAAAAAGTGAAAGCTTAATTTCTAGACTAAATTGGTTTTGTGTATAACTATATATTAAGACTTTCCATATCTCCACCGATATCTTTGATTAAAATGTAAAAATATCATTCTTAACCCCTAAAAATATCTATTCACATGAAGAGTATTTAATCATGTTAAAAATATTTACTAATCCATACTATCTATACTATCTATACTATACTATAATATAATAAGCGAAGGGGGTATAATTTGTAGTTTGATTATCCCCTCATTTTTGGTTATCCCCTCATTTTTTGTTATCCCCTCATTCACAACCATTAGATCTTCAACTCAAATAGATCATGATCGTTAGATACAACAATATTAAAAGTTGTTATATGTGGAGATCTAAGGTTCGATTCCTGCCAACAACATATTAATTTGTATTTAATACTAAAAATTATTATATACAAAAATGTAAGTTTCGAATTTTTCCAATAACAAATTAAAATTAATATTTATAATAGTATACTAGAGTATAAACAAATTTTAAAAAATTAAAATTAACCTTTGCTTTACATAAGCTAGTACCCATTAATATGCAATTTGCATAATCACAAAAACCACATGTTCGTGGAATAAAAACGAGGGTTTTACACTGCTGCTAGGATTCTTGTGTATTTAATACTAGGGTTGGTGAGCTTCGAACTTTAATGGTTGTTCTTGCATTTCGAGACTGAACGGTTCTTGAAAGATGCATACGTGTCTCTGTATTGCTAGAGAATCAAGCCAACGTAGTTCTTGGTGTTCGCCTTCGGGGTTATGGCGGCGAGGGCACACCAAGGACGTAGTGGCTTTTATGTCCTTATTCGAGGATTAAGCCAACGTAGTTATGAGATGAGGGGTCTGGTCCTTATATAGCCATGAGAAGCCTTAGAATTGGAGTAGGGTTAGGTGACTTGGTGGGCAAGTCAACGTCTTGAATCAATTCTAGAACGTTCCATATAAGAAGCAGATTCCTTATAGGTTTAGTTGTCTTGGAGGGCAAGCCTCATTCTTGGACTCAAACAAGGAGTCGGTGCCATACACGGCCTTGATTCTAGATCATTCTTTGTTCTATGGATCAGGCCCATGTTAGAAAACAAGATTATACCAGGCATCCCCAATTTGGGCTATTTCTTGGGCTTAATCATTAATTACGAATTTAATACCCAACTAGGGTTTCAGACCTCATTAATGGTCCAATAAATGCAACATTAAATATGTCTTTAGAGATTATTTTTCACCCACATCATTTGCCCCCCAACTTCTAGGAAACCTTGTTTTCGTAGAAGTTAAGGTCATATCGGCCCTTCCCCGGGTATCGTCTTATAGCAAAGTGTGGAGCGACCTATACATTTACAACGACTATGACTAAAATTCTTCCCAAAGTTAGTACTTAAGAAAGTAAAACGTTCCTTGGCCTCTCGAACCCCTTTGTTAGGGTTTTTGGGCCTTTCGGGAATAGGATTAGTGTCATTTTGAGCTCGTAAACACTAATCCAAGTGCAACTCGTGCATAGGATCCTTTAGCATAAGTTCATTATTGAACAATTACTCCCAACTTACCTAAGTTGGGGTTAATATCAGGTGGTCGTTGCTCATAAGCCTTAATAAAGGCTAATTTTTTAGCAAAAAACGCTAATTCTCCCCTAATCGGGGCTAAACAACCCTAACCGGGGCTATAAAGACCTTAACCAAGGCTAACTAATTCCTCCTCTAGGTAATGATTACTAGGATAGAGATTCTTATAATCTCCTTGACGGAGAAAGAATCATGTGAATATACCCATTTTTGAGTGCTCTAGACGCGAAATACTATCCCCTGGACCTTATTTTCAAACAAGACCTTGTTTTCAAACAAGACCTTGTTTTCAAACAAGACCTTGTTTTCATCAGTGGTGACACCCTTAAGTGGCTTCGGCCATCGGAAATCCTTATCCTTTTTTATATCCAACAAGATTTGACTCCTAAGAGCATTCAGCCTTGCATACTCGGAAAACTTTGGTCCTAGATTCTTCTTAGGGGTAGAGTCAGAGTCCTTGCCAGTTCGGGGATACTTGTCCCTCGCATCGTAATCCTGCTCTTGCTTTCACTTCCTAGAGTTCCCATTTCCTCCACTCACGGTTGAGGCCTCTGTTTTCCTCATGATTTCTTCAGCTTTTATGTATTTGCTCGCTCATGCTCTCAGGGGGTGTTTCGCCAACGACATCTGAAAAAAGGTATTTGTTGTTCCATTCTCCAAGGCTATCATAGCTACTTTATTTTCCAGTTTAGGGACGTTCAACGTCTCCTTGGTGAAGCACTTGAGGTAATCCCTTAGGTTCTCATTCTTCCCTTGTACCACTTGCATAAGGGATGCAGAGCTCTTCTCATGGACTCTTCCACTGACAAATTGATTGATAAAGGCTGAGCTCAATTCCTTGAATGAGCCAATCGAGTTCGCTAGCAAACGACTATACCATCTTTGAGCCATACCCGCCAGGTTTGAGGGAACGCCCTACACTTTAGAGCGTCACTAACAGGCTGCAACAGTAGTACGTTCTAGAACATTCTCATATGGTTTGCGGGATCGCCCGTTCCATCATATGCCTTTATTTTAGGCATCTTAAACTTTCTGGAGACGTGAGCATTCATCACCTCCTCAGTGAATGGGGGTGTAGGATCATCAGGATCTCCAAGTGGCATCAAATCTTTGAGATCACCCTTAGGGGCCTCTGCCCTTGTAGCTCCTCCTATTGGGGCATCAGCCCTTCTCTGCCTCCTTGAAGGCCTTTACAAATCAACAAAGGGAATCTCTCCTGAAGTTGGAGGAGGTCTATTCTGGTTCTGCCTTTGTTGTTCCCTTGCTATGTCGTCATTCAGCTTTCGGATCTCGGCCTCATGAGCCTTGATTCTCTCAGCAGCTGTCAGAGGGTCCATCATGGATTCTTTGAGTCCTTTTTCGAGGTTCCTTGCTAGCACGTCGCCTCCTCGGGGCTTCATCACGATCATCATCCTCGGATGATGAATCATCAGTATAAGGACCGGAGTAGTCATAATATCCTTGATCAGGGCCCAAGCCTCTATTGTAAGGAGGGTGATACGGCTCATGTATCTACAGGGTATGGCCGCTTGGCCCAACACCTCGAGTATTCGGATGGTAGTTAGGCAGCCCGTACATCGGGTTGGTGTTTGCAGGGAGGTTAGTGGTGTGGATCTGTGTAATAACCCTAATTTCTGTACTTGAGAAAAATTTTCATTTTAGGGATGAATAGTGATTTTTGAGGACTAAGAAATTTTTCATGTTACCCTATGTATGGGATAGGAAATGGATATTTCGAAGTTATATTAGTAATCTACGATGTAAATAAGTATATGTAAACGCGATCGGAATTCTGAAATTCCAAACTTTTTTTTTATAAAAAATTTGACCGAGTTGTGAAGAACATATCAATGCGATCAAGAAAAGTGAGTTATTCAAATCAAGGATTCAAGGATTTGATATTTTATTATTTTATTAAGGGTGATTCAAGGATTTAGAATAAAAACCCCTGAGTTAGTATAACGAGCGTTCTAGGAATCGCTAGAACTTTATAACGAGATTAAGCGAACGCGAAACAAATTAGTATTAAATACGTAACGAGATTAGAAACCATGCATGATCATCTAGGGCTTTATATCAAGTGAATTTGGTGGAAAATAAAATCAAGAAACAAAACAAAAAGGATTAATGAGGTGTATGTTCAAGAACAAGCCAACAAGGCTCTTTGTCACCACATTTCTAAACACCACACAACCTTGAAAAGTGGATTAAAGGGGATTAAGAGAGTGTAAAGGCTGATTATATATCACAAATATCCCACACATTCATTCCACCAACTAGTCAACAAGAGAGCAAGAGAGAAAAAGCAAGTTAAACCCATAGACATACAAACTGCCCAGCGGAAACACATGCCAAAGAAAAATTCATAACTCCACTTCTACCCATTCATAAATCACCAAAATTGAACCATAGCTTCCTCCCTATATGTAGAACATACTTTTAAATTTTCATGGCTATCAAAGGAGTATAGCCTAGTCAAATCCCTCCTCCAAGTTGGAGAACCAAAATTGTCCAGTCCATGGCAGTTTCGACCTCTCACCTTAGAAAACCAAGAAGTCGAGCCTTAATTATCCCCTGGTAATGAGCTAGGACTCAAAAGAAAGACCTTGAAGAGTAGAAGGTGTGGTAAAAATTTGAGAACCAATCTCTAATTTGTCGATTTTATATAGAGTTTACAAAGTGATGATGAATAATGTCATGATTAGTAACTAACAACTTTCCTTGTTTTGTTCATGGGTTAATGGAAAAAAGGCTTCTTGGGCAAGGTTAGGACCTGGTTATAGTGTAATGACATCCCTAAGCTTCATACCAAGGTAACCCCTTTCCAATCTTGATTATTTTGGGAGATATAGAAGAGTTTATGAGTTTAGTTCATGTTCATGAGTCTTAAGAAGGAGTGGGCTTTCATAAAATTGTAAAACCATTTTTGTGAATGTAAAGGCATTTCTTGGCCTTAGTTCAGAGGTATAAAAGTTGTATGAGTGATGTGGAGTGAATGATATGATTACTGGAGAGTTTGGATTTTGGAATTATTCGAGTTATAACAGTCGTAATGGCAAAATTTCTAACACCCTTAGAAATAGAGCATAACAGTCAGTGTCAACCCCTGACCTAGTCGAGTAGTTGACTTGTACGTGAAGATTTTGAGTCATAGATCATTTTGGCGAAAGAATCGTAGCATTCAGAGTTACGGTTTAGGAGTTATGGTCAAATTCGTAAAAGTAGTTCGTAGATGTAAGTGTTAAGTTGGTGACTGGAATTGAGCCCCTTAAAATGAGATAACCAGTTGAAAATCTTGTTTAATAAATACTAGAGGTCATAATAAAGATGTGGGCGAAGACCGTATGTCAAAAGAGTTATTTTTCGATTTTATAAATATGTTTCAGTCAAGGTTACGAGCGAGAGGACCCCTTATGAGAGTACTTGTGTTAGGTCCCGAAGTATCGTAGAAGGGGGGGTTGAATACGATACTACCAAAATATTTCGATTTTCAAGATTTTTGCGGATAACAATTTTTCGGATCTTGAAATCAAAATAACGAAACACAATTTCAGGAATACATCTTTATTGATAATAAACCCGAAGGGGTGTTACAACTTCTAATCCAATGGATTAGCTTCAAAACCAGAACACTCCTAAGGATAGTTTAGGCACGAGGACCTTCTACCCGACACTTCCTGAAAGCGGGCTAAGCCGGCTTTCCTACTAAATGGACTGTCTAGCAGCTTACACAGAGAAGATATAAGAGAGAGAAGAGAGAGTTGGGTGTTGAGGTGTATTTGAAATGAAATACAACAGGCCTATTTATAGATTTTTAGAAAGTCACTATTCAGCCAAAATACGTAACTGATGACGATTATCAGTTTGGCTGCTGCTGTCTGTTTCTTTCAACTGAACCGAATTGTTTCTTGTCTGCTCCATTTTCAATTCCTGCCAAACTTCTTTTCAACAATATTTGGTTTTGACTGGGGCCCACATGTTTTTACCCACATGCTTTTACTTTGTCAAATGAATAGTAATTTTAGTTACTATTCACATGAATAGTAATTTTTGTTACTATTCACATGAATCGTAATTTCGGATATTATTCACATGAATAGTAATTTCGGATACTATTCATTTTCCTCTTAATTTGACATCCTTAAATATTCAGCTTACAACTAACTAGAGGATATCATCACTGTTCTAAACTCAATCATACCTCTTAACAGTTTTTCTGAGTTAGATACTTTGATTCCTTTGTGATGTGTTGACGTCTAGTGCAACTGGTCTGGTTCACAGACGACTAACATTCACTCATGGTCTTCATATCATGTCTTTAAGAACACTGCTAAGAATCGTGCAATCATAAAAACTTTATCACTGGAATCTTTTGGCCCTTCAACTGAATCATCTGTACATCTTATTTTGTCACCGAGGCTTGATCAGTTTAATGAACTTCTTTCAGCGACTTGATCCTTGTTGATGCCTGTTCTTCAAATTTCACGATCCCTGTATAGAGTTAATATTATTTATCTTTTATCCTAGTTGAGTTATATATGTCCTCTATTACATATTACATTACATTATGCTTTACAACTTGGACTTAACTTGAAAATGACTTAGTAAAGTGGACGGGCGAGGTTCGATTTCTAAACGAACTCTTAATTTAAGTGTTTGAGGATTAACATGGACTTAGTACGAGTCTAGAAGGACCCCTTAGTGCCTTGTTTGTGATTGGATTAAGTGTCTAAGCATTGAGTCATAAGTGGATCGTATAGGGGATTAATCACGTATTTTTCTTGACTTGTTTAGATTGTCGGGCACTGTTAAGAGCCCCTACTACATCCAGAGTACCAGGCAAGTTTACTAATTCATACTCTATTTTTCAGAGTATTTATATATTTTAAATGCATAAGTATGCATGCTAATTAAGTTTTCGATATATAAAAGCAAGTATTCTTTCTAGTTGTTTATACCAGATTTTATTCATGCAATTTACAATGCATATATATTATTATTGAGCTGTTATCCCGATATTATTACTCAAGATGTTCAAATTTATTTCATGAGTTGGTCCATATTTTTTGGACGTTTATTGAGATACTTCATTCATATTCGCAGAGGAGATGATAGAGATATATTAAATAATATCTTCATACTATATTTTAATTGATATCTTCATTCTATATATTAGTTGATATTTATGAGTGGAGTTATATATACATAGTGAGTTGAGAATACTGACATGGGTTACCTCATTCCCGATCCATGATCAGAACAGTTTTCATAAATATTTCCTCTGCTCATTCGAGAGGAAAACTAAATTATTGGAGGTGTTTATCGTTCATTGTTTCTGAACGATATTGGAGTAGTATTTTATTGAGAAGTAAATAAAGGTGCACGTGTTCTTTTACCGTGACGCCTAAGCGAATTATTGTCGAAGGTGATCGAAGATTCCGACACCTAATATTCTGGACTGAAAATAGCGTAAGAGACCGGGACAGGGCCGGCCCAGCATAATAATTAATGCAAGTGACCGGAGTAACGCACCGGCCCAACCTGAGGAGTTTAGGGTGTGTTCGAGACGTCGGCTCATCCTTCTATTGATAGAAAACGAGGTGTGACAATGGACTGATCAATCAATTACTTGATGTGGCGTTTTGAGGAAAAGTCCATAATCGATACCCTAACTGTTAAGTGATGCCTGTGTGGTTCTGTTAACTAGGGTGTTGATCCGAGCAGTTGTTGAATTTTATTCATTCAAATCAATTGAGTTGTTCTGAGAAGTTATTGAATTATATTCGAGTAGTACTTTGAGAAGTTATTGAGATATATTTATTCCTTCATATGAGTAGTATTTCGAGATTGATAAGAACTTCCGAGTTAATCTCTTTTCAGAAGTATATATATTTATACGTGGTGAAGTTTTTTTTTATAAAAGTGGTAAACACATATTTTTTTGAGCGAGTTATTGTTGTTTAATCTGGTATCTATATACTTGCTGGGCATTCTTTGGCTCATACTTGCTATTTAAATATTATTAAACAGCGACAATCAGAGCTGTCACTAGTATGGCAAACCGTGATTAAGGGAAGGGGAAAGGCAACTGATTCAGCGTGTTAGCCTTATAGTATCTGAGGAGGGTGCAAGCTGGAAAGAAGTTGTTTAACGCTTTATTATCTAGTGTTTTGAAGTTGTAATAATGTTTCAGAGATTCTGGGAAGTGAACTTGCGATGTAATAACTTTTGGATTATTGAGTACTTGTTCTAAGACTATAACCCATGGAGTAAAGTATGAAGTTTATTACGAATATTGTTGTAGATTATATTGTGAGCAGGTGATCGAATATTCCGCAAGAGATGTGACGACCTGGATTCCTGTAGGGGATTTGGGGGCGTTACAATCTGTACCCCCGGAGGTAGTGGACGATTAACATCAACAAGGGGGGAGACCACCATCTGAAGAGGGTTGGTCTCCTAGTTTTGATGGAGAACCACAGGTAGAGTTCTCTCAGTATGGGGATTCATCTCTGTAGGTTGAGAAACTTGAGTTTGAGTGATCGCCCCTGTTGATGGGGGTACATACCCTTGTTTAGTAACTACGGGTTGTTCTTCGTGTATTAACCATGGTTGATGTTGTGTTCCTACAGACGACGCCAAATGTTGTGGAATAAAAACGAGGGTATTAGATTGTGGCTAGGATTCGTGTGTATTTAATACTAGGATTGGTGAGCTTTAAGCTTTAATGGCTGTTCTTGCATTTCCAGACTAAACGGTTCTTGCAAGATGCATACGTATCTCTGTATTGCTAGAGAATCAAGCCAACATAGTTCTTGGTGTTCGCCCTCGGGGCTATGCCGACGAGGGCATACCAAGGACGTAGTGGCTTGTATGTACTTATTCGAGGATTAAGCCAACGTAGTTATGAGATGAGGGGTCTGGTCCTTATATAGGCATGAGAAGCCTTAGAATGGGAGTAGGGTTAAGTGACTTGGTGGGCAAGTCACCGTCTTGAATCAATTCTAGAACGTTCCATATAGGAACCAGATTCCTTACAGGTTTAGTTGTCTTGGAGGGCAAGCCTCATTCTTGGACTCAAACAAGGAGTCGGCGCCATACACGGCCTTGATTCTAGATCATTCTTTGTTCTACGGATCATGCCCATGTTAGAAAACAAGCTTATACTAGGCATCCCCGGTTTTGACTGTTTCTTGGGCTTAATCATTAACTACGAATTTAATACCTAACTAGGGTTTCAGGCCTCATTAATGGGCCAATAAATGCAACATTAAATATGTCTTTAGGGATTATTTTTCACCCACATCACCACCAAAATTCTCTAGCTCACACAGTTTAACAAAAAGATTTTCATTTAGGATGTAAAAATTCAACACTATTTCTTTCTTCAATTGCCAATCAATCCATTCAGGAAGAGCATCTTGTAAGAGATATTCTATCACAAGGCAATTTCCACAATAACAATCACAAGATGTAAAAAACAACTCATATGGAGTTCTCAAAAATCCCAAAAAACAACACTTGTGTTAGTATTTACTCTATAGAAAAAGAGGTTGAACTCGTAGTTCCAAAAAGGATCCCATCATAATACAATTCCCATTCTCAAAAACTCACGTGTAGTCATTATTGTTCTAGTTTGACTTTACGTTGGACAACTTCACCATAGTGATATATGCAAGATTATCAATACTATGTTTCGTGCAACATAGGTGTTGTTTTCCAACAATACAACCAAAAGATTGTAGAAGGGGGGGTTGAATACAATTATTAACACTTTTGTAAAGTTTATATGTAAAACAAAAAGATGAACAAAGAAATTAAAACAGTTGAAATAATGTAAATGGAAACTCAACAGTTATAAAAATTTTAGGTGGTCTTGTATGATCCACCTGATATATATATATATATATATATATATATATATATATATATATATATATATATATATATATATATATATATATATATATATATATATACCAAAGAATTTCTCTGTGATATTTTTTCAATTACATAGTTGCAGTTTCCAACGCTAACAATTCTAAACAAATGCACTTATGTTTCTTAGTTACAAAGCTACTGCTACACTTGGTCATATAGCCAAGATTATAACACCTACTAAAGACAAAATATTTCAATAATCTATGTGGCATCCCATAATCCGGGGTACAGATTTGGGGCCACTAACCACAATCCACACAACACATACCTGAATATAAACATAATATAATAATAAAATACCCCTGATCCATGATCACATACAGGTTATGGTATGAAACAACTATTGAATTACATTAATACAATCCAAACTCCGAATAAAATTGTTATACAAATTACTAACAACTAAGACCATCTGTTGAACTAATTAACCAACCTCTGACAAAGCTCAAGTCACTACTCGACCAAGTCAACAACTCGAACATCACCTCTCGCTATAGGAACAAGACTACTCATCTGACCACAAGGTTCACTCATCTCGTCTCTATAAACTGGAGAAATAAAACAACAATACAAGAGTGAGCCAACAGTGCTCAACAAGTATAAATGTATATGTCAACATCAAGAACAAATGTAAATTATTGATCTGCAAGAATACTCATTATAGGTTCCAAAGGAATCAGGCTTTAAAGCAATTCAAACTCAATATATGGAATAGAATTGGATTTTTATATTTTTTAAAAAAACAACTAGGTTAGGCTGCTGATCAGTCAGCACTAACCCCGGACAAACGCACATAGCAATGTCCTACAATGGATCCACGACACACATTGGCCTCAACTTCTGACCATTAAACTGGTCTCCCCGAAGGGACTCCTCTGACCATAATATGGTCTCCCCGAAGGGATATCAAAAACTTTCCAATTCTACATCCAACGTACTAGGTGTCGGAACAATCGACAACCTTTGTCAATCAAACAATCTGGAAAACTCACGTTCCAGAACAACTCAACTGGTAAAATAGAAGAAGTCAATAGTTCTATCTTGGATATCGACGAGATCGATATAATAAATGGGTTGACCAGTGAATAAACAACAATAAGAATAAATGTCAACGAGATCGACAATAAATGGGGTAACAATTGAATGAATGAACAATAATAACAATAAATATTTACGAGATCGACAATAGATGGGGTGACATCATAATCAGAAATAATTAAAGTAAATTTCACTTGAACAAGAAGTGAAGGGAAAATACTTGCCTGATAACAAACGCTAAACTTGTCTACACTTGATCGTCTCACTCTACTTTAGCCTTCTCTTCCACCCTCTGACTCGACTCTAGACTTTTCTTCGTCCCTCTTACTCGGCTCTAGATTTTTCTTCGTCCTTCTTACTCGGCTCTATATTAATTATAGCACATTAATACATCTAAATGTCATAATTCGACTCTAAACACCTCCCATAATCACATCATATACCAAACAGAGCATTTAAGACTCACTATCATTTATTCCACATAGCACATAAGTAGATAATTTTCACAAAACAGTTCAAATGACTCACTTTAGTGATTCACTAAACTCAAGAAATATTTTTAAAACAATATTTGATCTTGGTTTTTGATTAAAACCCAACTCAGAATATTTGAAAGTATTTTAAAAACATTTTCTGGATTTTTAAACAATTTTCTACAATTTTTAAAGCATTTACAACAGAAAACAGATTAATTAAGAATTAAATAACCCTAATTAAATTAATTAAAATCAAATAATAACTAATTAATAAAATTATTCAATAAATGAACACATTTATCAAATAATTATATCAATTAAATTATTATTTGAAATTAATTAAAGTAATTAAAAGTAATTAATTCTTAATCATTTTGAATTAAAAGTAAATAAATAAATGATTTTCAAAAAATAAATAAATAAATAAATAAGTAATTCACAAATAATTTGAATTTCAAATGTGATTTCTAAAATTATTTCTGAATTTTAAAAAGTGAAATTCAGATTTTAATATAAATGTTTAAACTAAAAGTAATTTGTAAAGAAAAGTAAAAATAGGATTTACTTTCAAAGTAAATCAGTAAAAAGTTAAAACCATAACATTTTCACCACAACAGCTGTCCACAGATCAAACACACCGGGTCAGAATTTGCTAACGGGTCGGGAAGAACAAGAACCGGGTCACCAAGAACATCGCCGGAAAAACTGGGAAGCCCAGTTTCCGGCCGGCGTCCGGCCACCGGATTCCGTGATCTCCCCTCCTGGAAACGCAGTCTAAGCGAGACTTTTGACAATCCAACTTCTACTGACATTATACAACAGTCTGCTAACCACAGAAAACCATAACAACGATCAAAACCACAAAAATTCAGTCGATTCCGGCGAGGTTCGAACAACTTCCGGCCAAAACTCGATATCATTGATTTCTAACCCATTTTATACGATTAAGGTCTCGAAACAAAGCTTAGATTACTAGAAAACTAACCCCTTAATCTTCTGATACCAACAATCGATAGAAAGCATGAACGAATGAAACTTATAATTATTTAAAACTAAAAACTCGAATTTCACAAAAACGAACACAAACATTGCAATTAGATATTTAAATCAACTCTAAATAATCATGTGAAGCTATAGGAGTCATCAAAACAAGCAACGAATTCACCAATTAAAAAGCCCTAAATTTGAATGAAGAACCCTAATTATGCAGAATTTTTCAAAAATTGATATAAAATCAAAAATTTACCCGAATTGAAATCTGAATGAGGGTTATGAAAGAGGATGTCAAGAGCTTCGATTCGATTACTTGAACACCAAAATCCGACATCGATAACGTCTTCAAAGTTGAGTTGAATCTTCAAGGACAAATAAGAAATTTATAATTTTTGATAAATAATATGATTTTTTTGGAAATGTTTTGCTTTGATTTGATTGGCCAGCTGTGTTAGAGATATGATTGGTTGAAAAGCAGTATCTGGATTGGTCCAGATAAAGTTACGAAAAATTATTTTGTTCCAAAAATGCTCGGAACCCTAATTAAATTTTAATTGGTCCTGAAAGTACCAATTAAACCAATTACGGGTTCGACTCGAACGAAAATATTTTGACGAAAATAACGAATCGATTACTGAAGATTTTTAAGACTTTTAAAATGAATAAAGTATGAGTTTCGAATATTTTGAGATTTATCTAACGATTGTTGATACGAAAATGATTTTAAATCGAAGCCCCAGGGATTTTGAAAACGACTTTTAAAGGATAATGATGAACTGAATTGCACGTTTTCGAAAAATTTAAAATTAATTATCCTGGAGTCTAATACAATCATTAAGCACATACCGGGTCCTAGACAATCATCCCCGATCTCTTTTATTCATATATAACGATACCATCTCCTATTGGCGATTTAATTGTCCGCCGAACCGAACCAAAATACTCATGTAATTTCCAAATAATCTAAAATAAATTATAATAAACTATTTTCACCTTGACCCGTTAAACTGGAATAAAATAATTCAAAATATTTTTATTCCAATTTATAAAAATTTTAATAATAAGAATTTAGTATTCTCGGTTCTTACAATCTAGGTCCAGCAGGCATGTTATTTCACTCCTTGTCTTCATGTGAGTCAAACTGGATAGTTGTCTTTGACAGAATTTATTTTGAAAATACCATCGAATTTGATTGTAAAGAAAATGGATGTTTCTTCTTCTTCGAGGTCTCCATTCTCTAGCTTCCATGTACTTTGAGATTCTATCAACCCATGTGATTTGTCAGCCTTGTCAAGTCACTATCAACTACTAAGATTGAGATGTTATCCGTTGATGTAGTATACTTGTCATCCGTTGAAGACTGATATCCGTTGAGGGTTGATTTTCTTGTTATCCGTTGAGGAGCCTTATCCGTTGATACAGATTGTTTATCCATTGAAATATCATTTTCACTTATACAGAATTACAAAGCACATGCTATTTACAATTAGCTAACATTTTCCCTATATATATATATATATATATATATATATATAGATAGATAGATAGATAGTCAACATGACTTATAAAACCTATCAACTATACTCTCAACTGATAACTTGAGTTTTCAGTACATGTTACAAAAGAGCATATCCGTTGATAAGTTAGCTCTTCAACTGATGTTATAGCACATGCCATCCATTGAAAAGCTATAGATAATTACTTATAAAAAATATGTTTAGCTATTTTGAATTATCATAAGTAACAACATAATTCCTAACAATAGGCTTCAACGGCTTTGTCACCATCACAAAAGAAAAAACAAACTATTAGAAGCCACTGTATAGTTCCATCAGGATCAGCCCTGAAAAATGCAACAAATCGTTCATTTTCTTTAACAAATTTTCCCAATAGTATTTTAATGACATTTGTAAATGAAAGATATGCAATTTACATGTCATTTATAACTTTTATGGTGCAAAGTGTTTGACTTTAAAATATGTAAAAGTTAAATAGTAGAAGTCATATGTGAAAATACATTCATGATGAATTTTCAAGACATTTCTAAATTCAAACGGATATTCAAATAAATATAGATAATTTTTCTTAGTATGGATTAATACATGCTTACAAATGATAGATTTCTTTTCCGTTTTCGGACACGATGGACCTCTTAGTAGCAATATCAATATTATAAATAAAATTATCCTAAAAATATTTGGATTCGGCTGGTAAATGTTCAATTGTTTCGATTATGAAACCTCAAACATGTACGACATATGGAATCAATAACTTCAGATTTTTGAATTCAAGTTCGTTACTAGAAATTTATAAATTGAAAGAACCTTCTGAGTTGTTACTCAGATGACCATATAAGTAGTCAAACTTCAGGATAGGAAATGCTTGAAAAATTATATTCATCAATTTCATTCTTTAAAAATATTTGACGACTCCTTGTGAGTTTCAGGCAAAAATTTACAATAACATGTGAGGTAAAGTACCTTTGCAACTCAAGATTTCTAGAAGACATTAGCCTATGATGGGGTCATAGCTTTCGCTCTTTAGATTTTGGAATTTTTCAAAATAAAAGTGAAATTAAATTAAATTTAGGATTACACTTAGAATCCTCCCCCGGAGACGACATTTTCTCGGTATCAAATCAAAACGGTCAAACCTAACCAAAAATGTTTTCCGACACATTTTAGACATCGACTTAGAATAGAAATATCAAGTTGATAGTATTTTATATTCTAGGTTATTTATGTCAAAAGATTTAGACATCGGCTAAAGGCACGAATATCGAGAATTTTCAAACACTACTTTTATGAACCAAAATTGCTCAAATTATTTAAAACCATGTCGTTCTTAAATGTTTTAATCTCAAATATTCTTGATATATTTGTCTATTATTTATAATCAAATTACCTTACCAAAAACCATGCTAAAAGACCCAAAGTTGATTTTATTCCGAAATACCCGTAATTCATTATTTATCTGGATAAAATCTTTTAAATTCGAACTTAAATACTCCTTGGACCTCATAGTCATTATTTCATAAGGAATATTATGTCTGAATAATTTTCAAGTCAAAACTTTTGTCTAAGTTGTCGGTAAAGACAAAAGAATTTTTCGGTCGCTCCGAAAGGCCATTTTTACATTCGAAAAATTCATAAAAATACTTCCACATATCTTTTTGACTTGAATTCTTGGATATGCCCTTAGTTTCTCCATAGGACATTTTAAAATAAGTTTCGTAAATTTTGGATGACTTTTTTCCGGGACCCCTTAAATCGATACATAATTGATTTATCGGTAGCTTGAAAGTCACAGAAGGTCAACTTATTTCAAGGTGAAATTTTGACCATAATCCTCTGGGAATATTTCTAGGGGATTCCCAAAATTTCATAATTTTTGAATTATTTTTCAATTTATTGCGATTAAACCTATTTCGTCTCGTCGGTACGCGAATTTTTCAGTTTTTAATCGTTTCGTAAATAATAAAAACGTGTGGGCACTCTTTTCCATGAAAATTTGAATTGTCTAACAGCTGGTAGAGCAAGAGGAATATTCCATACACCTTCCTTTTATGCATGTGCTTTTATGCCATTTAATTAAATTAAAAATGCTTGATTTTTGGCTATAAATAAGCCCTTACCCCCCCACTTCTTTTCCAAGCTTTGAGAGCCAACAAATTGATGAAGAAAACACTCCCCAAACACTCTCCCTACTGCCCTCTTTGTTCCAAAAACGTAGCCTTATGTTAAGCCATTTTTAAACCTTAATATATCATCATTTTGGCTAGTTTTATTCATCTATACTTGCTCTCCTTCACACACCTTTGGTCACCTTTGTTTTTCCACCTTCCAAGCCTTGTTTAGGTAGCTTGTAAGTGACCTTTTGAGCCCAAGAAAAGTCTCCCTTGAACCCAAATTTTGGCCATTTTTCGACGACTTTTCCGACGAGTTTTTTTGTGTGTTAAAGCTTCGTAACTAGCTTTTTCTCTTGTTTTCTCTCTAGATCTCAAGGGTTATAAGTTGGTTTCTCTTTGTTATATATATATATATATATATATATATATATATATATATATATGAGTAGGGATCTAGAGAAAACCCCTTTAAAAAGAAAACTTAGAAAACTAAATTAAAATATAGCACATATGGTATGCAAACTGATCGTTGGGAGATGGAGAAAAATGTGGTGAAATTAGATTTTAAAAAAATATCATCGATTGACGGGAAAAATCAAATTAAAAACGGAGGGGATTAGGTGGGATTGTGTGTGTGAGGGTGTATTTGATTAGTGTGTGGGTGCCCCTGGCGGGGCCATTGATTATAATACATCCAATGGTTAGGATTAGTACTTTAGTTTCCTTCAAAAAAAGAGTTCTCTTTTGAGCCACACCCTATATATATATATATATATAGCCAAATATATAGCTAATATATTGTGCTTTCTTGGTCATTTTCTTTATATATTAGCTTATATTCACTTAATCTTGCATTTTGCTCGTATATACACTTGTTCTTGAAGTTGATTCGTTTTCTGTATATTTTGGCAATTGGTAAGTTCTTGGAAGCACTTAAACGATTATCCTAAGCTTCCCCCAAGTCCTTTGATAAACCCATTTTGGGTGTAAAAGGCCATTTAAACTATTTTTTGATTTGTGGTTAAAAAGAGCTAAACTTGTTTTAACCTTAAGTGGTTCAAAACTTGTTACATTAAAATCAAAAGTAATTTACTTTTAGTTATGCTCAACCAAGTCCTTATTCTTCATCTTGAGCTCAAAAATATTTTAAAAGGACTTAAAGGAGTAAGACCACTTGAATTTGTTTTTATAACAAATTCGAACTATTTGGCCATTTCGGTTAAAATATTCGGCCGAATATATCTTGTATATATTTGTACATCTTCTTGCTTGCTTGCTTGTGTGATCTTACATGTTTATATATATTTTACGCACTAATTTAACTCATAATAGCGGCCCTCGTTATTTAATAACGAGTTACTTTTACACACGTGTGAGTTGTGTTTATATGCTTGTGTGTGGTGTTTATAATTAGTGTGCTTATTTTTCTTTCGGTCCTCTCTCTTGCGAGTTGAATATTTTTCTTTTGGTCCTCGCACTTGCGAGTTGAATATTTTTCTTTCGGTCCTCGCACTTGCGAGTTGAGATTTTTCATTTCGTCGTCACACTTGTGAGCTGAATATTATCTTAACGCGTAATATCGTCCCCATGGCTAGTACCGTAACATACTAGTTTTTCACGGATTTAATATATATCTCACTTATCATATATTGTTTGTTTGTTAGACTTGTATTCTAATCTTTGCAGTGAGGTGACTCTTGTTCTAAGACCCAAGTCTTAGGCGTACTAACGGGGAGTTAGTAGCCTTCGCACCATGAAGAAAAGGGAAGATCCAAGACCGAAAAAGTTGTAGAAGTACATTGTCTAGGGGATTACTACAAAGTATTTGAGGAGGTAACGGGGAGTTACGCTCTAAGATAATTCTTGTAGTGGGTATTTGCTATTTATTGTGAGGAGGATACGTGTGTGTACTGCTCTAAGATAAATAAATAGTGTTTTAGGAGTTGTAAAGGCTTCTCCGCCTACTATAAAGGAGTTTCTTTATAG
Source organism: Saposhnikovia divaricata (assembly GCA_036435485.1). Lineage (NCBI taxonomy): Eukaryota > Viridiplantae > Streptophyta > Magnoliopsida > Apiales > Apiaceae > Saposhnikovia > Saposhnikovia divaricata. The sequence continues at coordinate 159,862,283 of CM071600.1, forward strand.
TGGAAGAAATATCGAGTCCGGGGAGGAGCTCGGGGATTGGAGTAGGGGTGTTCGAATCCATTAGGGGTTGTGGGCATCGTGAACCAAGATAAAATCGACCATGTTATTTTTCTTTCCTTCTTTATTTTTCCGCACTCGATTTACTTGCTTACAAGTAACGAATTTTAAAAGAGGAAAGAAACTTCGAAAAATCCAAGCTCTAAATTTTAGAAAGGTGATAAGGCATTCAACCCCCCCTTCTAGCTTATCTAACCCATATACGGGACCTATCAGTCTAATCACAAATATAACGTCCTAGAAAATATCGTATTTGTTAGTATTATTATTTAATTATTTAATATTAAATGTGGATTATAGGGTGTGAACATTTTTTTAGATAAAATATATGTGACATCATGTTTACATGCTTATATGATGATGTATATGTGAAATGTGAGTCCGTGTATTTTTATTTGAATTTTTAGTGATTAATCTATTTAAATGAAGCATTATTGATCTTCGAATTTTTTTATAAAATCATCGGAGTTATTAAAAATCATGAAATTTTTTGGGTTATCATATTTAACTTGGGTGTTTAAGTAATTTAAAATGATTTTACGAGTTATGTTTCATTTAAAGGAGCAAAATTTGAAAAATTCATATTTTATTCATTTTTTATCATAAATATATTTTAAAAATATGGGGATGTTTGTAATTTCATACTCTTCATTTTAAAATTTTAAAGTTTAATTTTTCCACCAATTTTCCATTTAATTTCGATTTTAAAAGTTATTTATCAGGTTTTTAAAAATGAATTTCAGCATAGTGAAATAACAATTTTTCCCTGGTTTTATTTAGCGGAGGCCAGCTGCTTCTCCTTTCTTTTTCTGGGCTGTTCTCGATTGTTCTTGTCTCTCTCCCTTTAAAAATAAAAATAAAATATCTCATCTCTCTCCAATCTCTCTCCTATATCTCTCCCTCTCTCGCCACACATCTCTTCCCCCTCCCCTCTTCATCTAATAGTATAAATGTGTATATACACACACTGCAGCTGTGTGTATAAACGTGGGTGTGTGAGTTCTGGTAATTCCCTTTAAAACCTCACGGAAAATCTTTCTTCCTCTCCGATATGAGTTCGAGTTGAGCTTATGGTGGCTGTTGTGGCGTTAATTAGACTGTTATACTGCATATATTTGTGCGTGAGTTGTTGTGTGCATTACAGTGTGTGTGTGTTGATGACGGTAATTGAGAAAGGGTCGAGTACACTTCCCCTCCTCTGTTTTCTTTTGAAACCCGTATGTATGGGTGACGGGTTGTTGGTTTTGCTGTGCACAGGCGAGGCAGTGTGTGTGTCGTGTATAGGATGTGTGGGAGTGTGTGAGTGTCCTACCAAGTTAAATGTAGGTGGATTCTTAGTAGTTTTGTTAAAGTATCTATATTAATCTCCTCTCCTGCTTGGTAAAGTTCGAGTTCGAACTGGGTATGTTGTTGTGCCTCGCGGTTGTGTCCTGCATCTGTGCGCGTGTTGTGTGGCTGTTTGTCTGGGTGAAACCGAAAGGGGTTTTGAATTCCTGTAATTTCTGATTTTAAATTAATTCGTTTTTGTGATGAAAATTGCTGTGAGTATTTCTTTGTAGCTCAAAAATCGGTGGAATTTGGGAAGGAAGCCCGAAAATACGGGAACCCCCAAATTTTGCTGCCACCGGTGATGAACTCCGGTGAGCCGGTGGTGGGGTCGATGATGAGATTGAGACCCATAGGAAAGAATTTCGAGAGAAATTTTTGGGCAAGCTCTTCCCAAGTAGTAATCGATCCAGCCGGCAAAGAATGTAACCAGCCTTTAGCTTTGTCCCTTAAAGAGAAAGGGAAGAGTCTCAGTTTCACAGCATCATCAGAAACACCATTGAACTTGAAGGTGTCACAGATTTCGATGAAATTCCTAATATGCATATTAGGGTCCTCTGTTGCACCACCCCCAAACTGCACTGTGTTCTGCACCATCTGGATAGTTCCAGACTTAATCTCGAAAGTATTTGCTGCGATAGCTGGCCTGATGATACTAGACTGAATATCGTTGATCTTTGGCCTAGAATATTCCATGAGTGCCTTTGGTTGTACCGGTGGATTAGGATCTCCCATTGTACTAGTTTGTTCAACTTCTTCCTCTAGTAAATCTATCTCTTCCTTCTTTTCTAGTTCCGCTTTGGTTTGAGATCGTGTTCGCATGCACGTTCAAGTACCTGAAAAATGAAGGAAAAGAAGAACACAAGATAAGTAATTAAACGGATCAAGACAATAATCTATAACGACCACTGATGACAAGCACATAAACTACAATTAACACCGAAGTCCCCGGCAGCGGCGCCAAAAACTTGTTGACTCGTAAACACGCAGGTATACGCGATCACAAATAGCAAGTGATAAGTAAAATTCGTTCCGCAGAGACTAGGTGTAATGCCAATTTTAGTGCGTATGCAACAGTGTATGGTTACTTCTTAATGCTTGAACAATTATCAAAAGTGGTTGTTGATTACTAGATTTACTAAATAAACAATTATTAACTAAGATTAAATTAACAAACGAGATTACTTATGTGTGAGAAAACATGGAGTTCCAATTTCATCGAAAACTTCACTAAAGGTTGACACATTAAATAGACACGGGTGACGGACAAGATAATTAATCAGATAACACTACGATAATACGAGTTACCTTTCAATATACTCATATCAAACCACTTAACATCCACAACAGATAGAAGTCAAGAGGACACCACATTACGATCAAATCATACATGTCTATATAATCTGGAAAAGTAATTGGTTTAAGCACAAGTTACCTTTTATAATTACATGGGACAATATGCATTGGTTAAATCATACCACTAATCATGAATAAACGAATTAACTCACGAACCCATGCTAGTATGGCAAAATCTCAACTCTTGAATCCACTTTCGCAATCAACAAGAATTAATAAATTAGATGCTAGCTAAACATCTATCAATTAAATCAACCACACTAGATTATCAAAATCAAATCACCCAACAATCAATCACATGTCAAACACAATAATTACGAAATCGAATCCATTGAAACCCCATGATAGTAATTAGTTCATATTCGAACCTTTCACCATCATGGGTTCAATTGATAACATAATTAAACACAAGAATTGAAAACAATTAATGATTGAGAATAGAATACTTGAAAGATAATTCAATAGTTAACAAAGTATAAAGTTTAGAAGATTCAGAGAAACAATAAAGAAAAAACCCTAGATCTTGAACTTGAACGATTCTCCCTTGCTGTCACCTTGGAAGTGTTTTTATTTTCTCCTCCTCTTCTCTATCTGATGTATCTCGCTTTTTTACCATGATATAACGTGTTATTTTTTAAAACATAAGCCCTAGAGGTTTTATTCCAACAAGAAATAGCCTAAAAATACAATTTTATTCCAACCAGGCAAGAATTTCGAGACTTTTTAGGGAAATTTCCGCACGGATCAGATTGCTCCCGAGGCCACATCCTGAGATCTTGAGGCCACGGCCTCAAGTCCATTCTGTCGGGACGTTTTTCAGCATGTATTTCCTTCGTTTTCCCTTCGTTTTGCCTCCGTTTCCTTTAGTTCTTTTCCTCAAAGCTTCCATACTTCAATTCCTTGCCTTGGAATCTTCATGTTGGCCTATAACAAGACTCCATTCTTCATTCCAAACTCCATTTAAACTCCAAGATCCACGAAGAACGCTCATCCCAACCGATAATTACAAACCTGCACATCTACACAAAACACATAAAAAATGCAACAAACTTGAGGCCAAGTGAATCAATTTAAGCCAATATAGGACGTTCCAAGTAGATATAAAATCCACTTATCACACCCCCAAACTTAAACCGATGCTTGTCCTCAAGCATAAACAACTACCCTAACTAACTAGTACCACTTCCGTAGGTGATCACGGTTGCATTTGGCATATGCAACAAGCCCTTTAAACCCCTAGGCAGCCCTAGTGGACGAGTAAGGTCTCGTGAGGGCCTAAAGTGAATGTACCCACAAAATCCATCTAACCTAATGCAATGCATGAATGCAACTACTATGAAAATGCAAAGATCCCCTCAAACTCACCAAAAACCAACTAACAAGCAGATATCTCAAGGAATGCAACAAATCCAAGTAGAGCTCGACTAAATCCCCGTATACTAACAATACATGATCATCAACGTGCGTGTGTGCGATGCTCATCAGAAATACTCCCAAAACTAGGTCAAAAATCATGCATGCTTTCCGTCAAGACAATCACAGGTTTATAACTAGAATAGACTGTAGACACTCCATAACCTAGGAACACCTCCACCCTCATCCAAGGTAGATAGAAACTCATGCTCTATTACTCTGACACATAATAATATATACGATACGCATGCTTATTTAACCGTGCAATGAATGAGACCCCAAAAGGCTTATAAAATAATACCCATGTAACGAGTGTTGGGTCAGTGAATCCCAGACTGTAAAAGCCTTAGGTCACTAGGACTAAGTCCCCTCAGACTTAATTACTCGAGTATTAAAGAGCTCACTCTGGTTAATTTTGCATTTAACAATTGGACTATTGATTTTTTTTTTCCATTTTTTTTTCTCTTTTTTTTTATCTGGAATGAGAATTCTCAATTCTAACCCTAGACTACTCATATAAATATGAGCCGGCTACTAGCCATTTGACATCTAGCCATTATTAACAACTAGCATGGAATTCCTGTTTTCCCCCAAACTTAGATTTTAGTGCTCCTACGCCATAAAGGGAATAACGAAAATTCTAAGAATAAACAAGTGATTAAATCTTAAAACATCCCACAAGCATGACCCTAACCTAGCCCAAGAGCACCCAATGAGACTGTGTAATTAGTTTTGTTTCCGAAGCATGCAAGTCAATTACGTAGGGACTGTGAATCAACCCTCTACTCATCATTACCAAACTCAATGAAACACATACCTATCAATCAGAATCAGCTCGTCCTAAGGGATCATGCAAAATGCATGCCATGAAAATGCAACTAATATGAACTCACATGGTAAAACAAACAAAAATAACAGAATGTCCTATATGAAACAAACATAGATAAAACAAACATAACATGCATGAATTACGACTAATATGCAAAACATGATATCCTACATGAACACATAATATACTAATACTACATATACAATACTTTCCCCCCAAACCACCCCCAAACTTAAGATATTCAATGACCTCATTGAATGGAAGTAAATACGAGGGAAAGTAAACATACCTGTGTCGCAGCATCATCACCCTCCTTGGGTGGAGAATCAGGAGGCGGATAAACAGTGTCTGATCCAAAAACTGGCCACTCCACATGTATACCACTAGCTCCAAAGGCAATACTAAAAGCCTGTGTCAACCTCGCTGAAAATCGGCTATGACTCTCATACAAGGCATCCATACGCCTCATCATCCTCCTATCATGAGAATCTCTCGGGCCTGCATCACCCTCTCCTCTCGGTGCCCTAAGAACACGTGGGGGAGCGCCCTCTCCTTGACCACCAGCACCTGCTCCATCTATAATGTAACCTAGCCCCCTAGGATGCGGAGTGCCGCCCGGCCACTCCGTCATCCGGTCAATGGTAGCATCAGTAATAGGATTAGTTTACGATTGGAATTGCTCATTATCATCCCAACGAACATTAGCAATCATACACGCACCGGCAACAAAAGAAGCATGCGGAATCGGTGCTTGTGTACATCCACGCAAGAACCGAAGAATGTTTTGATGCACTATATAACCCACATCAACATACTTACCCGTTAAAATGCCATACAAAATAATGGCTCTCTCCACAGGCACATCATTTGGATGTGTCGAAGGCATAATATTAGCACATATAAACAAGTTCCACGCCCGTGCAAACTTGTTCAAAGCATTAGCAGGAAAATTAACCTTCTCAGCAGAACCCGCTCCCAATTTCCAAACCGTACCCGACACACATAACTCCGCTATAATGGCATCCAAATCCACCTCGCCTCGAGTTTTCCTAGCCCAATCTTCCACCCCCCTCGGCTTAGGAGGTTGACGAACAACCGTACAGAGAACAGCTGGCCTATAATCCACCTTCATACCACGAACTACACAAAAACCATTCGGATTCGCCTTAGCGTTCGCATAAAATTCCCGCACCACACCTAAGGGAACCGGTGAAGGTGCCGCACAAACCTCTTCCCAACCAAGTTCTTGAATCATAGCAACTAACTCTTCATAAGTCTCAGGCACAAACCCTCTTTCACGAGCAACCGACCTCTCCAACAATTTCTTATACTCACTTTGTGCCTCCTCAGTCAAAAACCTCTTTACACTAGCATTCTCATCTGAAGATTGACGAGTACTCGAACTACCCCTCTTCCGTTTTGGAGCCATAACAACAAAACCAACTCAATCAACAAAGCTACCAACAATCACCAAACAATCTTACACCAAATTTCCCAATTAACAAGAATTTCACAAAATTCCCTAATTTTTCAAGATCACCAATTCGTAATAAACAAGATTAAAGAAAAGATATACCCGATATGAATCAAAGAGGTGAAACTTGAAATCAAAAATCCCCCAAACTTGAATTCTTCTTGAGTCTTGAAATTGGAATGGAGGCTAGAGATTTTAAATTAGGAATTGGGGTTAGGAATTTGTGTGTATAGGTGTATATATATAGGTTTATGTGTAAGGCTTTGTGGTAGAGATTTAGAATAGGAGATGGATTGGGAGATTTTTTTTTGAAATTGATATTGGGTTCGAATTAGGAATTAGGGGTTGGGGTTATAATAATAGGAGGAGAGGTGAGAGTTTTTTTTTTTGTTTTTTTTTGTTTTAAAAAAAACACAACCTGCGTTAACAGTCCTGTGCTAGCAGACATGCCCAGGCGCTGCGGCCTCACCACACGCGCTGCGGCCTGGGATGTGTTCTGTTATTTTTAAATTTTTTTGTTTTTTGTTTTTTTTTTTATAAAACCCACCTGTCCACAAAAGTCCTGTACAGGAGAGATATGGCGCCTCAGCTTCAAACTCGCGCCGCAGCCTAGCATCTAAATTGCTGTTCTTTGAATTTTCTGCGCCGTTTTTTTATTTTATAAAACCCACCTGTCCACAAAAGCACCTGTACAGGAGCTATACGACGCTGCAGCCTCCACACTCGCGCTGCATCCTGGGCTCTAAACTGTCGTTGCGAATTTTCTGCCCTTTTTTTTTTCAAAGATTTTTTTGCAAAATCCTAAATAATTGTAACCTGAAACACTGCAACAAATTCATCAAGGCATCTTGCGGTAATAATAGTAATAATAATAATAATAATAATAATAATAATAATAATAATAATAATAATAATAATAATAATAATAATAATAACAATACAAAACTTACAATAAGCGTGGGTTGCCTCCCGAGAAGCGCTGTCGTTAACGTCATTTAGCCGGACGTTTTCACTGAGAATCAGGTAGTTGCAAGAACAACGGTGACCGCTTCACGGTTCACCGTACTACCAAAATAGTGCTTAAGCCTCTGACCGTTCACTTTAAACGATTGGTCAGGTGATTTATCATAAATTTCCACTGCGCCATGTGGAAACACTGTCTTCACCTTGAAAGGACCAGACCACCTTGATTTAAGCTTTCCCGGAAAGAGTTTGAGCCAGGAGTTGAAAAGAAGTACTAGTTGGCCTGGTTCAAAGGTTTTGGGCATCAATTTTTTGTCGTGCCACTTCTTCACTTTCTCCTTGTACATCTTTGAGTTCTCATAGGCTTGAGAACGGAATTCTTCCAATTCATTTAATTGCAACAACCGCTTCTCACCAGCTAACTTCATGTCAAAGTTCAGCTTCTGCAAAGCCCAGTATGCCTTATGCTCAAGCTCTGCTGGCAGATGACACGCTTTCCCATAAACCAACTGGAATGGTGACATACCCAAAGGCGTTTTATACGTTGTCCTGTAGGCCCATACGGCTTCATCCAATTTCAAAGACCAATCCTTCCTCGAAGGATTCACTACCTTTTCCAAGATTCTTTTGATTTCTCGATTCGAAACTTTGGCTTGCCCATTTGTTTGAGGATGATAGGCTGTTGCAACGCGGTGAGATACTCGATACTTGGCTAATAAAGCCGTGAACTGGCGATTGCAAAAATGAGTTCCTTCATCACTGATAATAGCACGAGGTGTTCCAAAACGAGTGAAGATCTGTTTGTGTAGAAAGTTGAGCACTACCTTAGCATCATTCGTCGGTAGAGCTTTCACCTCAACCCATTTGGATACATAATCCACTGCCAAAAGAATGTACTGGTTGTTGCATGAGGGAACAAAAGGTCCCATGAAGTCGATTCCCCAAACATCAAAAATCTCCACTTCAAGCATATTATTTAGAGGCATCTCGTTCCCCCTCGAAATATTACCAACTCTTTGGCATCTATCATATTTCATCACGAACTGATGAGCATCTTTGAATAGAGTTGGCCAGAAAAATCCAGCTTGAAGCACTCGAGCAGCGGTCTTATCTCCACCATAATGTCCACCGTAGATAGTGGCATGTCAATCTTGCAAAATCCCTTCCGTCTCACTATATGGAATACAACGCCTGAGCAGCTTATCTGGTCCTTGCTTGAATAAGTAAGGCTCGTCCCAAAGGTACCATTTGACATCATGCAGAAATTTCTTCTTTTGAGCATAAGAGAGCTCAGATGGAATGATATTGCTTACCAGATAATTCACGAAGTCTGCAAACCAAGGTACTTCACCTTGCACAAGAAATAACTGCTCGTCCGGAAAGTGTTCATTGATTAGAGTCTCGTCCTTCTTGATTTCCTCGCCCCGCTCCAATCTTGATAGATGGTCAGCCTCTTGATTTTCAGTCCCCTTTCTGTCCTTAATTTCAAGCTCGAACTCCTGAAGCAAGAGTACCCATCGAATTAATCGAGGTTTAGCATCCTTTTTGGAGAGTAAATATCTGATGGCTGCGTGGTCTGTGTAGATCGTGACCTTTGCACCAAGCAAGTATGATCTGAATTTTTCGAACCCGTAGACAACTGCCAAAAGTTCCTTTTCAGTGGTTGTATAATTCAGCTGTGCATCATTCAGGGTCTTACTAGCATAGTAGACCACATGAAACACATTCATCTTCCGTTGTCCAAGAACCACGCCCACGGCGAAATCACTTGCGTCACACATCATCTCGAATGGCTCTTCCCAGTTAGGGGCTGTAATGACTGGAGTAGTTGTTAGCTTCTTTTTCAAATGCTCGAATGCCTGCAAGCATTCCTCCGTGAATTTAAAAGGCGTGTCTTTCTCTAGTAGACTGCAGAGTGGCTTTGTGATTTTGGAGAAGTCCTTTATGAAACGCCTATAGAAACCGGCGTGTCCCAGAAAGCTGCGAACTCCTTTGACTGAGATAGGAGGAGGAAGTTTCTCGATTGTCTCCAGCTTGGCCTTGTCCACTTCTAAACCCTTTCTAGACACCTTGTGACCTAGAATGATGCCTTCTTGTACCATGAAGTGGCACTTCTCCCAGTTGAGCACTAGATTTGTCTCAACACACCGTTTCAATACCATGCTCAGATTATGTAAACATCCATCATAAGAAGACCCAAAAACTGAGAAATCATCCATGAAGACTTCCACATTAATTCCAATCATATCAGAAAATATAGCCATCATGCATCTCTGAAAAGTGGCTGGAGCACCATAAAGTCCGAAAGAAACTCGTCGGAATGCATAAGTTCCAAAGGGACATGTAAAGGTAGTCTTCTCCTGATCTTCTGGAGCTATGGCAATCTGATTATAGCCCGAATACCCATCTAGCAAGCAATAGTACTCGTGACCAGCTAGTCTGTCCAGCATCTGGTCAATGAACGGTAGAGGGAAGTGATCCTTCCTAGTAGCCTTGTTCAATTTTCTGTAATCCATACACACTCTCCAACCTGTGACTGTCCTAGTTGGAATAAGCTCATTCTTCTCATTGGGTACCACTGTCATACCCCCTTTCTTTGGTACACACTGAACTGGGCTCACCCAAGAACTATCCGAGATGGGATAAATGATGCCCGCATCTAGCCATTTAAGAATCTCCTTCTTGCCAACCTCTTTCATGATGGGGTTTAGCCTCCTCTGATGTTCCACAGAGGGTTTGCTTCCCTCCTCCATTGGAATTTTGTGCATGCAGTAAGAGGGGCTGATGCCCTTGATGTCTGCTATAGTCCACCCTATGGCTGACTTGAACTCTCTCAGAATCCGCAAGAGTTTTTCTTCCTCACTACCTGATAGGTTAGATGCAACAATAACAGGTAAAGTAGAAGCTTCACCAAGAAATGCATACCTTAGATGATCCGGCAGTGGCTTAAGTTCAAGTTTAGGGGCTTCTTCAATAGATGGCTTTAGACAAATCTGTGATTTTTGAAGCTCCGCTAAGCCAAGTGATTCCGGTGGCGCATTGAATTTCCTTTGGTAGGGATTAGCATTAAGCAACTGAACAAACTCTACCATTTCTTCATCTTCAGAATCATAGTCCCCTTGTAAAGTGCTTACCAAGGCATCTGCATTCGACAACTGCTTCCCTTCCTCATGTTGCAATGATTTAACCATGTCAAGTCTGAAACAATCTTCCTCTTCAGTTGGAAGTTGCATGGCTTTAAACACATTGAATGTGACGTTTTGATCATGCACTCTCATAGTCAGCTCCCCTTTCTGAACATCGATCAACGTTTTGCCAGTGGCCAAGAATGGCCTTCCCAAGATGATAGGGATGTTCTTGTCTTCCTCAAAATCCAAGATAACAAAGTCAGCGGGAAAAATGAGTTTGTCCACCTTGACTAAGACGTCTTCCACTATTCCACGAGGATATGTAACCGATCTGTCAGCTAGCTGCAAAGAAATATTGGTTGGTTTTGGGTCGGGAAGTCCAAGTGTCATGAATACTGAGAGAGGCATCAGATTAATGCTTGCACCAAGATCACACAAGCATTTGTCGAACGACACATTTCCAATAGTGCAGGGAATAGTGAAGCTCCCTGGATCCTTAAGCTTTGGAGGTAATTTTTGTTGCAAGATTGCACTACATTCCCCCGTCAATGCAACTGTCTCGAAATCAGCAAGCTTTATCTTCTTTGAAAGAATTCCCTTCATAAATTTGGCGTAGCTAGGCATTTGTTCCAAAGCTTCAGCAAATGGGATATTAATATGCAACTTTTTGAATACCTCCAGAAATTTGCCAAATTGCTGATCCAGTTTCTGTTTCTGCATCCTTTGGGGGTGGTTAGACTGGAGGAGTCGCCTCTGAAGGAACTGACTGCTTAGCTGGTTGAGAGATTGGCTGTTTTTCCTTTTCCGCCACTACCTCTTGCTCATCCTGTTCTGAATTCTGCTCAACTTCTGCTCCCCCTGTGACTTTTCCTGACCGCAGGGTAATAGCTTGTACCTGTTCTTTGCTCTCTCGTTTGCCTGGATTGGGTTCTGTGTTGCTAGGCAAACTACCTTGCTGTCTTTGGAATAGGGCATTTGCAAGCTGTCCAATCTGATTTTCCAAAGTCTTGAGAGAAGATGCTTGACTCTAGAGTGATACCGCTTGGCTTTTGACCATTGATCTCAATTCTTCCAATTCAGATTTTTCACTCGACTGTTGCTGAAATCCCGGAGGCTGATATGGCTGTCTCGGTGCATACTGCTGCTGCATCCCTGAAGGATTGAACTGTCTACCCCCAAACTACTGGTTAAGAGGAGGATAAGATGATTGCTGCGTGTTGTTCTGACTGTTCCCCCAGCTAAAGTTAGGGTGATTCCTGTTGTTTGTATGATATGTATTAGGAGCTGGGACTTGTGGCCTTTGAAAGTTGCTGACGAACTGCGCTGACTCATTAGGTATGGCGCATTGACGAGTGTCATGCCCCCCTGCACATAGCTCACAGATGCTAGCTACTGGTTGCATCCCAAGATTAGCCAACGAATCCACCTTCATGTTAAAAGCTTCTAACTGAGCTGATAGAGCAGTAGCAGTATCAACTTGAAGAACTCCTGCTACTTTGTTTGGTTGCAATCTCTGTGAAGGATTTTGGTACTTATTTGCAGCCATCATTTCAATTAGATCATAGGCTTCCTCGTAGCTTTTAGCCCACAACACTCCACCAGAAGCAGCATCTACCATAGGCCTAGATTGGCCTCCCAGTCCATTATAGAAGCAATTAATAACCATCCAGTCGGGCATCCCGTGATGGGGGCATTTTCTGAGCATCTCCTTATAACGCTCCCAAGCTTCACACAATGACTCACCCTGTGTCTGAGCAAACTGAGCAATAGCATTCCTTATGGCCGCTGTTTTTGCCATAGGAAAGAATTTCGAGAGAAATTTTTGGGCAAGCTCTTCCCAAGTAGTAATCGATCCAGCCGGCAAAGAATGTAACCAGCCTTTAGCTTTGTCCCTTAAAGAGAAAGGGAAGAGTCTCAGTTTCACAGCATCATCAGAAACACCATTGAACTTGAATGTGTCACAGATTTCGATGAAATTCCTAATATGCATATTAGGGTCCTCTGTTGCACCACCCCCAAACTGCACTGTGTTCTGCACCATCTGGATAGTTCCAGACTTAATCTCGAAAGTATTTGCTGCGATAGCTGGCCTGATGATACTAGACTGAATATCGTTGATCTTTGGCCTAGAATATTCCATGAGTGCCTTTGGTTGTACCGGTGGATTAGGATCTCCCATTGTACTAGTTTGTTCAACTTCTTCCTCTAGTAAATCTATCTCTTCCTTCTTTTCTAGTTCCGCTTTGGTTTGAGATCGTGTTCGCATGCACGTTCAAGTACCTGAAAAATGAAGGAAAAGAAGAACACAAGATAAGTAATTAAACGGATCAAGACAATAATCTATAACGACCACTGATGACAAGCACATAAACTACAATTAACACCGAAGTCCCCGGCAGCGGCGCCAAAAACTTGTTGACTCGTAAACACGCAAGTATACGCGATCACAAATAGCAAGTGATAAGTAAAATTCGTTCCGCAGAGACTAGGTGTAATGCCAATTTAAGTGCGTATGCAACAGTGTATGGTTACTTCTTAATGCTTGAACAATTATCAAAAGTGGTTGTTGATTACTAGATTTACTAAATAAACAATTATTAACTAAGATTAAATTAACAAACGAGATTACTTATGTGTGAGAAAACATGGAGTTCCAATTTCATCGAAAACTTCACTAAAGGTTGACACATTAAATAGACACGGGTGACGGACAAGATAATTAATCAGATAACACTACGATAATACGAGTTACCTTTCAATATACTCATATCAAACCACTTAACATCCACAACAGATAGAAGTCAAGAGGACACCACATTACGATCAAATCATATATGTCTATATAATCTGGAAAAGTAATTGGTTTAAGCACAAGTTACCTTTTATAATTACATGGGACAATATGCATTGGTTAAATCATACCACTAATCATGAATAAACGAATTAACTCACGAACCCATGCTAGTATGGCAAAATCTCAACTCTTGAATCCACTTTCGCAATCAACAAGAATTAATAAATTAGATGCTAGCTAAACATCTATCAATTAAATCAACCACACTAGATTATCAAAATCAAATCACCCAACAATCAGTCACATGTCAAACACAATAATTACGAAATCGAATCCATTGAAACCCCATGATAGGGATTAGTTCATATTCGAACCTTTCACCATCATGGGTTCAATTGATAACATAATTAAACACAAGAATTGAAAACAATTAATGATTGAGAATAGAATACTTGAAAGATAATTCAATAGTTAACAAAGTATAAAGTTTAGAAGATTCAGAGAAACAATAAAGAAAAAACCCTAGATCTTGAACTTGAACGATTCTCCCTTGCTGTTACCTTGGAAGTGTTTTTATTTTCTCCTCCTCTTCTCTATCTGATGTATCTCGCTTTTTTACCATGATATAACGTGTTATTTTTTAAAACATAAGCCCTAGAGGTTTTATTCCAACAAGAAATAGCCTAAAAATACAATTTTATTCCAACCAGGCAAGAATTTCGAGACATTTTAGGGAAATTTCCGCACGGATCAGATTGCTCCCGAGGCCACATCCTGAGATCTTGAGGCCACGGCCTCAAGTCCATTCTGCCGGGACGTTTTTCAACATGTATTTCCTTCGTTTTCCCTTCGTTTTGCCTCCGTTTCCTTTAGTTCTTTTCCTCAAGGCTTCCATACTTCAATTCCTTGCCTTGGAATCTTCATGTTGGCCTATAACAAGACTCCATTCTTCATTCCAAACTCCATTTAAACTCCAAGATCCACGAAGAACGCTCATCCCAACCGATAATTACGAACCTGCACATCTACACAAAACACATCAAAAATGCAACAAACTTGAGGCCAAGTGAATCAATTTAAGCCAATATAGGACGTTCCAAGTAGATATAAAATCCACTTATCAGCAACTCAGTCGATTCAAATCAGTTTAGAACTTCCGATCAACAAACAAACAGAAACAATCCTATTAATACGAAACAAGAACTCGTCACTTAATCTACACAGGTAACAGCGAATTAGAAACGAAATTGGGTAAGGGGTTTGCGCTGGTGGGGAGAGAGAGAGAGAGAGAGAGAGAGAGAGAGAGAGAGAGAAGGAGTGATTTAATCGAAGAAGAAGCAGGACCAAACAGGATTGGGTTTTGGTGATTGATCAATTAAAAGAAATAGAGAAACTAGTGAACTGGGCAATGTTAATAAAACAGAGTTGTAAATAAACTTAAACAGGGGTAAGCTTCGAATTAACACAATTAAAAGAGATTTAAAAATAGAAAATTCGTAATGAAACTTTTATAAAAATATTTTTTTTTTGTGATTTTTTTATTTTTGAAAATTAAATACGAGACAAAGAAATTAACTACGAATTTAAAATTACACTAAGACGATGATTTAAAATTAATGGCCCACAATAAAATTGAGATTTAAAGGGGCGTAATTAAAATTAGCAACTACGAACAAGAAAATAAAGTTTCGTTATTTTCAACCCCAAGTGGTTAGCAACGGGATTTACGATAATAACGAAACAAGGCAACAATAACGAAAGAGCAAGACAAGAAGTAAAGAAAATAAAATTGCATTAATTATAATAGGAGTGTTTACAAGATTTAAAACTAAAGAAAATTACAAGAAATTAAAACTACCCTAAAATCTAAGTTGCTAAATACAAGGGGGGTGAGGGGGTATTTATAGGATAGGAATTAGGGTTAAGGGGGTGTTGGGTAAATCCCCACCATACATTTGGGTTATGTGGTGGTGAAATCCTAGCCATCTATTTGATTCCTTCCCCCTTAAGCTTTGAAGAGTTGATCTTGGCCATACACTTTTCTAATGTGTTGTGATGATCTCCACCTTCCACTTGTCTTGAAATATTCCTTTTGCTCCAAGCTCCTAATTCTTTTCCTTCTTTCATTTTTGGTCCTTTTTCTTCCTCCTTTTTCCCTTCCTTGCACTTTATTTATTTATTTTGTCATTTCTTTATTTATTTACGATTTACCTGAAATGTAACAAAATATATTATTAAAACACGAGTTCAAGCAATAAATAGGTAAATAAAATATGCAAAAATATGCACTTATCAAATGCCCCCATACCTATTTTTTGCTCGTCCTCGAGGAAAATAAAAACAAAATGAAAATCTAGATGCAAAGTCCTATACTCCTTTTCGTAGGTGTGACGGTTGCATTTGGCATATGCAACAGGCCCTTTAAACCCCTAGGCAGCCCTAGTGGACGAGTGAGGTCTCGTGAGGGCCTATAGTGAATGTACCCACAAAATCCATCTAGTTTGTATAAAAGATCACATGGCAATGCACACCACACATACATGTCCTCTCATGATACATCAACTTAAGAATCAAAATGAAGTTGCAAAGTCTTGGTGTGGAAAGTGCAAGGATTCACATAGTCTACTTAAAGAACCATGCAAGAGTGATTATAAGTTCATGTCAAGTGCAAAAATTATTGGTAACCGTGCTAAGTCTACAAGAGCACACCTCAGAGTCAAAACTTGAGATCTCTTATGCAAAAAACAAATAAGCAATACCTCATCTTTCACTCACAAAAGAATATTCACTCAAGAACAAGGGTAAGTGTATCACTCAATTCCAACAAAATCAAATGCATGCTTGACACTTGGTATCATTCCAACTTAAATCACAACATACATTAATAATGACAATCAAAAGGTCTTTATTAGGGTTGTAATGGGGCTAGGGACAAGGTATGTCAAGAAAGGCCAATATAAGGTGAAGTGTCAAAAGCTAGTAGTAACCATGAATATCAAGCACAACACCAAACTTCCTCCCCACACAATTTATTTTCACTTTCAACAAAAATCCTTGAATAGTCTCAATGAAGGAGGATTACAAAAAACATAAGTATGCTCTCATGTATATATATTCTTTTTTTCTTTTTTTTTCTTTTTTTTTTCAATTTTTTTCTTTTCATTTTTGTTTTTATTATTTTTTTCTTTATTTTTTATGAGAGCTAAGATAAATGTAACAATAATCCTCCTTTAGATTTAATTTTGAAAATCGACTATCAAGGTAACAACAAATATTTCCTCAAAAGTTATGAACAATAGTAAACCCTATTTCATACACCTTATTGCTCCCTCAAGTTCCTACTAGCCTTTGACAAAATGGGATCAAGAATACGTAAGGCTGAACAAGAAAAAGGTCTTAGGCGAGTAATGTGGTGTGTTACCGAAAGAAAATGATTAGGCTCAAAGGGTTAACTAATTGATCATATAAGAATGGTGCGGATAATTTGGAAATATAGGTTATTCCTAAGTGCCTTTATCATTTTATCATCAATTAATGTCATGTATTTCAAGAAGGAACTCAAACAAGTGCTAGCGATGCAAATGACAAGTGGACACTCAAGCAAACGAATATAAATGCAAAAGATGTGCATATCGGCTCAAAACTCACTTGGTGTGGTAAAACATAATCAATCTCAAGAAATGGTATCCTCAATGCACCTACTTGTACTCAAAGCATGAAGACCAAATCATCTTACACCTAATCATGTCCTTCTAATTTCAAGCACAATTCAATTAAGTCTACTAGCTTCACCTTGCTAGTGTAAGTGTGTGAACAAGAACTTTAGCAAATCACTTCTCAAACAAAAGCTAATGGATCATAAGATTATCATAGCATGCAAGGGTGCATCAAGCAACTAGCAATCAATTAACAAGACTAGAATACAAAAAGAACTCTTTTTGATTTTTTTTGATTTTTTAATTTTTTTGGATTTTCCAATTAAAAACCCTCCCCCATACCTAAATCATGCATTGTCATCAATGTATGCAAATGCAAGAGAAATGAGAAAGGAGAAAGGTGAGGAAATACCTGATAAGGGATGACGGAGACTGAAAATTTCTAAAAACTACCAAAGAAAACAACACACACACGCAACTCCTCCCCCATACCTATCTTACACGAGGGGAGGCAAAAGAACAAAATCGAATTAGCCGATGCCGGTAGGATAATTAGGGTGCAACTTTGAGAAAATAACAAGAAATTTGTGAAAATTTTTATTAGCACAGATTTTCTCAATTAACATTGAATCATTCAACCCTAAAGAGCAATTGTCACTAATGTTCTCCCTAAACCAACTTAAGGCTTCTTTATTTTGTTTAAGCAAATTAGAGATAATGAAAGTCTGGTTAGTGTTCGAATCACTAGGAATAACATGAGACAAGGGTTCCTCTTTCCCTAACGGCTGTTGATCAAATTCGGGAAGATACAGAGTTAAGGCAAATGCTGGTGGTGTACCCACGGAACTCTTAAGAACGGAAGTGTTAAGAACGGGCTCACTACTAACAACCTCGGGTGGAATCTCATACTTGGAACGAATTTCTAACAAATCCCCTAAGAACTCACCGAATGTAGGTGGTTCACCAACGGAAGTTTTGACAATGGGTTCAATAATAGCATCCTCGGGTTTGGTCTCCCACGGGGAACAAATGGCATCCAACTCTCTCAATATCTCTTCCGAAGTCATGTCCCTTAACGAATCAGCATACTCTCGATTAGACTCATAGTTGACTTTGAAATCCTCGTTGAGAAGAGACTCAATCTCACTATCCTCAAAGCTAGACCATGTGACAAACTTGTTAACCACATTGACTCCTATTGGTTGCTCAAAAAGGTCGTTGGGTTCTTTTCCGACGTTGAAAATGTTAAGGTCAATGGTCATGTTACCGAAAGTGAGTTTCATCGAACCATTCCTACAATTAATCAAGGCATTCGATGTAGCAAGAAAAGGTCGTCCTAGAATGATAGGAATTTGGTTCTTAGGATTTGTGACTGGTTGAGTCTCGAGGACAACAAAATCAACCGGGAAGATAAAATCACCAATTTTAATTAAGACATCTTCAATTAATCCCTTGGGCATTTTAACAGAACGATCAGCGAATTGAAGGGTCATATTCGTTTGCTTCAGCTCACCTAACCCTAGGGCTTGGTAGACAGAAAATGGAAGGAGATTGACACTAGCACCTAAGTCGAGTAAAGCTTTATCCACGAAAGTATTGCCTATGACACATGAAATAGTAGGACAACCGGGGTCCTTATATTTCACAGGAATTTGATTTGAAAGAATTGAACTGACATGAGATGTCAAAAAGGCTTTCTTAGGAACGTAGGTGGATCGCTTGTGAGTACATAAATCTTTTAGACACTTGGCAGACGAAGGAATTTGTTGAATGGCATCTAAAAGAGGAATGTTAATCTCGACTTGTTTGAAAACTTCAATAATCTTCTTTACTTGAGGTGATTGTTTGCGAGGGATGAGTCGTTGAGGATAAGGAGCTTTAGGCTTAAAGACTCGTTCGTTAGACACATCGGGAAGAGAAGTGGAAAGTGGAACGATATTCGAAGATTTGTTAGGTGGTGAGGATGATTTAAGAGAAGAATTTGATGACTCGGGAGTGGATTTCAATGATGAAGGTTCGAGTGGTGAAGGTGTGAGAATAGATGACTCGAGAGGTTCGGAAGTTGGAGTAAGGTTTGAATGATCAAGTGTAGGGTTCGGTTCAACATTTGACTCTTCTTCTTCTTCTTCTTCCTTGGAAGACTCGACACCTACTTGATTATTAACTTGGTTTCCCGACCTAAGAGAGATGATAGCATTAACATTTTCGTGAGGTCTTTGGTTGAGGGGGAATTTAGGGTTGACCTCTGGTTGACTCGGGAACTTATTCTTCTCTCGCTCACACATGGCGTTGGCTAATTGACTCACTTGAACCTCTAACTTAGATAAGGCTTGAGTACTAGCATTCAAAATTTGCCTATCTTGAGTCATGGTTTGCATGAAGGTCTGTTGAGATTGAGCCAAATTAGTCGTTGATTTTAAAAGCGCATCAAGAGTCTTTTCCAAAGAATTAAGTCTCTTATCCGACTCATGAAAGCCGGGTGGGTGGGCGGGTGCTTGATTTGAATAAGAAAGTTGAGTCGGATAGGGACCGGGATTTTGAGTAGGGTTTGGAAAGGGACCTTGATTTGGAGTCGAGAAAGAATTTTGATTGGGTTTTTGGAAAGAAGGAGCATTTTGAAAAGGAGGTTGAAAAGAAGATGACGGAGCTTGGTAGCTTTGCCCTTGATTCCACGAGAAGTTCGGGTGATTCCTCCACCCGGGATTATAAGTAGGAGCAAACGGATCGTTCCTAGTGGGTGGTTGAGACACCGCATTAACTTGATCAAAAGCGGGATAGTCCGAAAAACCTTGATTGAAATTAGGGCACATAGACACATTTGAGGGGGCCTTACTAGTTTCTAGGGCTTTGAGTCTCCTAGTTAGAGTGGCTAATTTGGCATCGGTTGCAATCGAACTCCCAATCGAATGCAAACCCTTAGATGAACTAGACGACTCATTAGACTTGTTAGGTTCCCTAGTAGACTCCCACAACATGGTCTTCTCGGCTAATTCTTCGAAAAATTTCCAACCCTCGTCTTCATCTTTCTCCATGAATTTTCCTTGGCACATAGATTCCAACAATGCGGTTGTTGGTCCATCTAAGGCCTCATAAACGATCTTACAAAGCCTCCATTTTTCTATTCCGTGGTGGGGGCATTGTGATAAAAGATTTTTGAAACGATCAAAATATTTCCAAAAAGACTCATTTTCCTTTTGATGAAATTGATTTATCTCGTTTGTAATTCTTGTAGTCTTATGGTTTGGAAAATATTTTTTAAGAAAAATTACCACAAATCCCTCCCACGTGGAAATAGAATTAACCGGTAGGCTATACAACCATTTCTTAGCATTTTCTTTAAGTGCAAAATTAATGAGTCTAAGCCTAATCGAGTCCTCGGTTAATTGTTGGAGCTTTTGTAAGGCACAAACTTCCTCAAATTCATGAAGAAAGAGATACGGGTCCTCACCCTCGCTCCCGTTAAATTTAGGTAACATACTGATGTGGTGAGCTTTAATTTCGAAATTATTACCATTAACGGGAGGAAGGGTGATACACGAAGGTTGGGCGGAACGAGTGGGATAGCAACGGTCCCTAAGAGACATTGCCATGTTTACTACGGGTTCGGAATAATCTAAAGACTCGGAATTAGACGATGAAGAAGTCTCGAAAGATCTCACTAGTCTAGAAGAATTATCCCTAATCCACGTAGTTCGCATAAACCACAAAAGGAAACACGTAGCAAGTAATTGCGAAAAATTAAAACACACAAAAAGAAAGGGGTGTAAAATTAAAAGAAAAATTCTAAACCTAGGGTTCCCTAATAAAATAACTAGACCTTGCTCCTAACCGTAAGGGCTACCAAAAACTAGGTAAATCGATAATTATTCGAACCGGCTTGGCCAGGTAGGTGCAAGCATTGCCAAGAGGCTAAACACTAGCCTAGACACCAAAACCTTAATTGGCCAGGTCAGCTTCCGCTTTCCTAGACACCAAAAAGTCGGAATAATTAAAGATTACTTCGTTTCTTAAGCACCTTCCTAAATGAGCGCGAAATTCCTAGGGGCAAATGTCTAATTAATTTTATTAAAGGCAAGGTATGCAAAATGAGGGATTAAATTGTTTTTGGGCTAAGGAAAGAGTGATGAAATCCCTTCCCTTGTCTTTTGAGAGGTTATGCCCTTAATGTATTACAAAATGATGCAACAAACAATGATATATACAAAAATTATAAACAACTATGGATGCTTACTCTACGTGTTCTAACTAAAGAAAGAAAGAAATTAACGTACCTTGGGGTCCTCCAGCGATCACCACAATTTATAGGGTACGAAAAATTAAAAACAAGAAAATTAAAATCTAGATGATGTGCCCTAAGTGATTAAATGCATGATGCAACAATTATGTATCACAACTAATTTTTTTTGGATTTTTGATTTTTTTTCAATTTTTTTTTATGATTTTTTTTTATGATTTTTTTGATTTTTTTGTATTTTTCTAAATAAAAAAAACGAAAAGAGTGAGATACGGTTACCGAAGCAAGCTTTCCATAAATTCCAATTTTTCCACGCTTCGTTGAGAAGAGTTCCGAAATCTCAAGCTTTCCTAAAAAGAACGAAATAAAAAAAATAAGACAAGAAATAAAACTAACTCGAAAAATTAAAAATTAAGGCGCGAAAAATAATTAGTCCCCGGCAGCGGCGCCAAAAACATGTTGTGCTAGAAATAAGGATTTTAAATTTGAATCGCAAGCGCACAATTCGTTTCGTTGTTTAATTTAATGATTCGTTCCACAGGGACTAATTTATTCGCAATCCTTAATTTTTAATTTAATCGAATTAGAACAAGTTGGGTTTTGGAAAATTTTGATTTAAACTAATTAATTCCTAATTCTAAAAATTCTAAAACTAAATTATTCTAAATAATTAACTAAAGAAAAACAAAAGTAAATTAATCTAGAAATTCTAAATTTGAATTTTAAAACTAGATTTTATTCTAAGGCATTTTTTTTAATTTATTTACAAAATATTATTTTTTTTTGTTAATCTTATTTTAATTACAGAAATTTTTTTTTTTAAAAAAATTGACATGATATATTTGTAAAATTAACTAGTCACAAATAAACCAACACAACTTAGATGGAAAATTAACCATTGACAGTAATTTACAACTAAAAAAATCTCAGAACTCATAACAATAATTTAAACTATGTACCACAAACTCAAAAAAAAAAAACAAACTTAATATCAAAACAGAATTAACAACGAATTGCATTCAGGCAGCAACAAAAAACACTACGACTTAACCACGAAACCACCCAACTCGGT
Source organism: Saposhnikovia divaricata (assembly GCA_036435485.1). Classification (NCBI taxonomy): domain Eukaryota; kingdom Viridiplantae; phylum Streptophyta; class Magnoliopsida; order Apiales; family Apiaceae; genus Saposhnikovia; species Saposhnikovia divaricata. The sequence continues at coordinate 159,884,585 of CM071600.1, forward strand.
TGACTCAGTAATTCGATTTCGACTCAGTAATTCCCTTTCGACTCAGCTCTATTGCAGGAACTAAAAAAAACAGAACAAGCTCGGCTGTAAGACTCAAAAAAAAAACAGGAATAAAAAAAACACACAAACACCACCCTCCAAACGAAACAGCTATACACAGAACTCGGCAAAGCAAACTCGTGAACCAGTAATCAACTTCAAACCTAACCAAACTAACTTGATTAAAACCACACAGCAAAGAGAATTAGGAAAATGATCGAAAAGAAAACTGGACACGACCACGCAGCAAACGCGAAACTCAGCAAAACACGCAACTCGAACACTGCAACAAACGAACATTCAAACAGTTGAAAAAAATTTCAGACACGACAATTTGTAATCAAAATTCAATACTCTACATTCAACATGGCAAAAACGCAGAACTTAAACGTAGAAAACACAAGTACTTGCTGTGACAGTTGTGGGTGGTGTTTGAAAAAAAACCGAAGACAGGACTTAGAAAATCAGAACCACGGACTCGTATTTAGCATTACACAATGCAACTCAGTCGATTCAAATCAGTTCAGAACTTCCGATCAACAAACAAACAGAAACAATCCTATTAATACGAAACAAGAACTTGTCACTTAATCTACACAGGTAACAGCGAATTAGAAACGAAATTGGGTAAGGGGTTTGCGCTGGTGGGGAGAGAGAGAGAGAGAGAGAGAGAGAGAGAGAGAGAGAAGGAGTGATTTAATCGAAGAAGAAGCAGGACCAAACATGATTGGGTTTTGGTGATTGATCAATTAAAAGAAATAGAGAAACTAGTGAACTGGGCAATGTTAATAAAACAGAGTTGTAAATAAACTTAAACAGGGGTAAGCTTCGAATTAACACAATTAAAAGAGATTTAAAAATAGAAAATTCGTAATGAAACTTTTATAAAAATATTTTTTTTTTGTGATTTTTTTATTTTTTAAAATTAAATACGAGACAAAGAAATTAACTACGAATTTAAAATTACACTAAGACGATGATTTAAAATTAATGACCCACAATAAAATTGAGATTTAAAGGGGTGTAATTAAAATTAGCAACTACGAACAAGAAAATAAAGTTTCGTTATTTTCAACCCCAAGTGGTTAGCAACGGGATTTACGAAAATAACGAAACAAGGCAACAATAACGAAAGAGCAAGACAAGAAGTAAAAAAATAAAATTGCATTAATTATAATAGGAGTGTTTACAAGATTTAAAACTAAAGAAAATTACAAGAAATTAAAACTACCCTAAAATCTAAGTTGCTAAATACAAGGGGGTGAGGGGGTATTTATAGGATAGGAATTAGGGTTAAGGGGGGTGTTGGGTAAATCCCCACCATACATTTGGGTTGTGTGGTAGTGAAATCCTATCCATCTATTTGATTCCTTCCCCCTTAAGCTTTGAAGAGTTGATCTTTGCCATACACTTTTCTAATGTGTTGGGATGATCTCCACCTTCCACTTGTCTTGAAATATTCCTTTTGCTCCAAGCTCCTAATTCTTTTCCTTCTTTCATTTTTGGTCCTTTTTCTTCCTCCTTTTTCCCTTCCTTGCACTTTATTTATTTATTTTGTCATTTCTTTATTTATTTACGATTTACCTGAAATGTAACAAAATATATTATTAAAACACGAGTTCAAGCAATAAATAGGTAAATAAAATATGCAAAAATATGCACTTATTAATGATTTGTTAGATGTTAACGATTATGTTAGAATGATTTATGGTGGCTGTTAGTTGTAGTCGACTATGTACAGGGGATTCATATTGTTAGTTATTGCTTGGTTGTGTCGGATGTGTTCCGACCGGTAGTATAACCGTACAAAGGAGGTGCTGTCCAAATTTTGATAGAATTATTTCGTAATTCTTAAAGTAATTTGATAAGCATTATTTATGTATTGATGTGTTATGTGTATTATAAGATATAGAAGTAAGTTGGTTGTATAAGCTAGGTCTATGTGGTTTATCGGATTTCATTATACTATTTTGAGTAAGTGGTCTGTATGTGCTATATGAGTTATATACTTACTTGGTTTAATTGTTTAACCTAAAGGTGCTTTACAAGTATAACCTTATGTGATACATGTGTTATTGTAGTTACTCGAGCTAGGGATGTATGGGTAAATTAAAATAGACAATAAGGTTTGGACTGGCATTGTACTGAAGTAGTACTTTACTTGTATATATGTATGAATATGAGGCCAGCTAAGAGCCAGCGCACATGGAATCTAAAGGAAAGAGAGAATTATCGGAGTTGACGTGTGTGCTCGGGTAGAGGCTGACAAATGATAAAGGGAAGACAGATGTATGATCCAGTAGAGGCCACTGTATAAGGAAAGAGAGATTAATGTAAGGAGAGTAAAGAGTCGAGATATTGGAATTGAAAACTTCCTGTATTGAGGCAAGTTATACTACCCCTCACTTATTGTTCAAGTGATGTGAACTCTCCATTGTTATTTATATATCCTTTCGAATTTCTTTTTGTGAACATCGATACCCTTCACTTTTACCTGAATAATGTGAACCTGTTCTGTTAATTATGCGATATTCATTTCAAATCATTTTGCCAGTGTCTATATCCTTTATTTTATTTTCATTTTCATTGGCATTTTGCCTCAACCAGTGTTCTCAAATTATCTTAAAATTGCTGATTCTCTTAAAATTATTTTAAATAAATATTCTTAATCTTTATTAATATTCCAATACTTGATATTTTATCGGATTCCCCAATACCTATCGTTCAGGTGTTGGCTCTTTTAAAAATTATTGTATATAAATATTCCTCACTTTTATTAACATTCTAATACATGGTATTATACGGGATTCCTCAGTTGTGTACTATTTTATATTCTTCAAAAGTAATTAAGTAATATTTTAAACAGAGGAAATCCAAGATTTAAAAATTTATAAAAATCTTTTAGTATGATTCCTGGAAATAAATTGTAATCTTTCCTCAATAAATATTCTTTCAAGGAATGTATTCTTTAGATTATTATAATTCGAGGTTTATATTGTCGTTGAAGCATGTGTTGCTCAGTGATGATTAAAATCGAAAATGAATTAAGATCTTCTTACTTACTCAACTCATTATTGTCGGGTCAGGGTTGGCAGCTAAAGCCTATGAGTGCTTAGCTGACAAGAGTGAGGTTACGAGTAACTGAGAATTTCTCGAATATTTATTTTTTAAATTATTCGAATCACTTATGTTAGTTTCAAAATATCTAACGAGATTCTACCAATTCTGGAAATAATTGAAAAAAAAATGGTTTATAACCAATGTATTTACTCAATTATTCTGCTGAACTCCAGATTCCTTTATTTCATGAATTCCTTATAAATTGTTGTTCAATTCTAGAACCTGAATAATTGCTTCATTTCTTTATTTGATTTATGTTTCTTATTGATATATGATTATGTCTTGCTGAACTATACCATGTTTAGTTCAATCTTATTGCTTTGTTGTTTATGATTCCTTATATCGAATGCTTCCCTGTCTCTTAATCTTTTATTGTTGCTCGTTAAAATGCCTGAATTATTTAAAGATGTTTTTTTTAAATTTCGTATACTGGGCTGATATGTTATCAGTGAGTTTAAGGACTGAAAAGTGAAATGTTTTAATTGTTAATAAAATTGGTTATAGAATGGAGAAGCGTAAGAGGTTAGGGGTGGTTCCCCTAGTCCAGCACTTTTTATTTAGCGTAAGGGGCTAGGGGTGGTTCCCCTAGTCCAGCATTAAAGGCCAATGTGTTGCCTAATTGGGAACCAAATTTCAAAGGAATGGGGACTTTACGTAGCTAATCACCCATATTGTCTGTAATCAGGAGAATAATAAAAATCAACTTAAATGTTTTTTAAAAAAAAGTTTTATGAAAAGTATGTTTTAATGATAGAATGGTTAAAAGGAAAGAAACATTTTAAGAAAGAGTTATGGTTTAAAGAAAAATGGAAAGGTTTTATTTTTTGAAGAAATTGATTTATTCCCTTCAGATAGTTGATCATTGATATTGTTCATCAATGAAATATTCAATAATTGTTGTTCACTATATTATATACTTGCTGAGCGCTCTTTGGCTCACTCTTGCTTTGTTTTACCTAACCCTTTGCAGTTAGGATTAAGGATGATCTACTACATTTATCCCTGCGAATGAGAGCGATGAGGCATTCTATACAGGATAGATTTCGGAGCTAGAACGGGTAAGCACAGATTGGGATTGCGCTACAAATTAGATGGTATAGAAATTTTGTATTTGGATCAGAGATAGAAGTTGTAATAATTTGAATAGTGTAGATTCTTGTTTCATACCATAACCTGGAATCGATCCTCAGTGAGGAATCGTTGGTGTATTAAGTTTTATTTGTGATTGTGAATTGGAATTTGGTTTGGGTTGAAATACAGGTGGATAGTCCGATTTACGAATACTTCATGCCGAAAATTTCTAAAATTCCCCTGTATCAAAGTCTATTTTATTATAAAAAGAATATTTTCAGTATTGGGAAGTTGGGACGTTACAACAAAAACCACCAAAATTCTCTAGCTCAAACAGTTTGACAAAAAGATCTTCATTTAGGATGAAAAAATCCAACACTATTTCTTTCTTCAATTGCCAATCAATCTATTCAGGAAAAGCATCTTGTAAGAGATATTCTTTCACAAGGCAACTTCCCAATAACAATCACAAGATGTAAAAAATAACTCATAAGGAGTTCCCAAGCATAAAATAACTTGCAAAATCTTGAAATCCCAAAAAAGTAACACTTTCTTTAGTATTTACTCTATAGAAAAAGTGGTTGAACTCGTAGTTCCAAAAAGCATCCCATCAGAATACAATGTCCATTCTAAAAAGCCCACGTGTAGTCATCATTTTCTAGTTTGACTTTAGGTTGGACAACTTGACCATAGTGATATATGCAAGATTATCAATACCATATTTCGTGTAGCAAACGATTGAACGACTTTGTCACCATCATAAAAGAAAAAGAAAACTATTAGAAGCCTATGTATCGTTCCATTAAGATATGCCCTAAGAAATGTAACAAATCGTTCATTTTCTTTTACAAAATTACCGCTTGCCAACATAGATATTCTTAACAAACATTCCACTTCACATCCTTCCGACCTTAAAAACAAAAATACAGCACAGAATGAGCAACCACCAAAAATTTAGGATGTCAACTAAGTTTACAACTCAACAAAATATCTTCCCCTTGTACATCCAAATAATCTTCCCACAGGACCATTAAATTCCTTTCTTTGAAATCATTAATCAAACGCTCACTACCAAAACAAAAAATACTCCGGATCAAACAAAAACAACTTCCCATTTTCTAACAAAATCATGCACTCCTGTGACAAATGAGGACTTCACCAAGTATGAATAACATAACTATGAAAACGTTTAGTCCCTAAAAATTGCAACTTTGGCATATCGGAATTCAAATGTAGCATAACAACATATTAATATATAGTACATGGTGTACAAATCAACATAAAACCAAAATTAACTGATAGAGTATCATCACTTTTTGCACCAACATTTTTGAAATTCTATGATTCAACCCAGTGCTAACTTACTAAATTTCACACGAATCTGACCAGCTTCAATCGACAAGAAAATAAACTGTACTTGCTTTACGTTATGACCTACCAGAAAAAATTACAAAACCCGATCCTATTAAGCATAAAGGCATGATTGTTACATCTTAGAATAAGGTTATAACAAGATAATAGCATTGCTTATACGACCTAGTGAACTCCTAGGGTATTTTTTCCTTGTAGATTTTATTTATATGATTCGTTAATTAGATTCATTTTCTGTAATAACTCATATATAAATAGCTTAAAGAATAAAGCCTTGTCGAAGATCCATATATGATTAGGTACTATGTGAAGGGAGAAAATTTACGGCATAATATCTAGAAGTCCAGAAATAGTTGTGTGTCCAGAAATCTATATGGAGAAGTCAAGTTTACATGTCGTGAAATGCCTATATTGAGAAGTCTAGGATACACTATGTCGAGAAGTCCATTATGTTGAGAAGTCAGCATATAAAAAAGTCTAAAAAGTTGTATCGTGAAGTCTATATGTTGACTATAAAAAAAAACATATCTATACTAGTTAAAACAACATATCAATAAGTCAAGTTGTCGAAAAATCTAAGTACTATAAAACAAAGTGGACTTTATGATATTATTTAACATTATATCATGAAGCTTAGAATAAAATATTACACTATTTTAACAAGTCCATCCACTCATTAGAGTTTACGACATAAGAACTTGGCCAAATTCGATAATGATAATAACGATTTTTTCGAGGGACAAAACTGAAGAACATGTGCATCTATAGTGGTCCAATTTCTACAGAGTACACATGACTTGGAGATAAATTCATGGATAAGATACTACGGAAATCATCTGAGAATAGTTAAAAGTAAAAAAAGGAAGAAGTGATACAAGTCAAAGTTGCAATTTTTAGTATAAACAAAATTTGTTAGAACATTTTGTTTTGTACTTTATAGGTTAATTTTGTAAAGGAGTGTGCATAATAGTCTATATATTGTGCATAATATATTCCTTAGTAATTAAGTTTTTAACTGAAAGATTTTTAAAATTTTCTCACAAAGAAAAATTGAAGCTAAGAATACTATCTTTTAATCATAGATTGTAGCAGATATTTTGGAATAATAAAACATTAGAATGAAAGTAGATATATGTGTTATTGTCTATCATTCAAAAACTTAAATTTATAAATATAATATACAAACAATTTCAAAGATTTAATAATTTAAAAAATTGAATAATCATACATTCACCCTACTTCTGAAATGTGTTAATGCTTAAGGTTTATAAATCTAACAAACCTCTTTAAGGCTCATATATTATCAAACCAGACCTGGAACACTTGATCATCTGCAGACTGTTCTGGGTTAATGGATTTTAGTTATTATTTTGTGGGCCCAACATAAAGGACGAAGCAATAGAGGAACTAGTGGATGGTAGAAGTATAAAAAATTGGTGGAAGTTTCAAGAAATTTGAAAAGAAAAAAAAGGGGAAAGGCAAAAAAGAATGATTTGGGGCGTAGAAAGAAGGTGAAATGGTGATATGAGTCAGTATTTTATGAGATGGATAAACAACAATGACTTTCTTTTTCGAGAATCATTGTTTGAGTTATGGTCGAAAATTAAAAAGGTCCTAAAAAATAGATGATATAGACCATAACGACTTCGCTTGTAACACCCCTAGATCCGGAGTTAGTGATCCAGGTTGTCACATAGTCCTTATTTCCATTTTTTATAATTACTTTCCTGATTATTCATTTATTATTTTGTACTGATCTTTCCTTATACAATGACCCCTATATCATTAATATTAACCACAAGTTATAGGCTTAGAGCGAAAGTAAAACATCACATGGATTACCAAATCTAATCCAGAATATAAAGTTATTACAAACCCAAATATTATTATCTCAAAAGGTTTAAGACGCACAAAAGGCTACTACCTGCGGTGGTGGCGTGTACGGGATAGTTTCCAAGTTTTTAAAAGCTAACACAAGTCATGCTTGTATACAAACCTAACTAGTCTGACCTGATAACCTATCCAACTGAGTCCACTCACGTGAGGTGATGGAGCACCAAATAGTCTACAGTACTGCTTCGTGTTTCCCACGCGCTTTCTAGGGGTCTGATGTGTCCGGGCCATGCTTACCTGTTGTTGTTTGTGATATATATAAAGAAAGCAAGAGTGAGCATAATCGCTCAGCAATATAATAATAGTTTTGCAGAAATACTTTTAACTTATACGTTTAACTACATAACATAACTTCAGTTTTCAATATCATTTAACCATTCCTTTATCATTTTAAAACGTAACAGTTTGGATTCTCAAGTTCCTTGATGAGTTCAACACTGACAACACTATCGGTAATGGGGCACTTGGGCTTCCCTTACAGCGTTGCAGCACAATTCCAATTCGAAGAACGGGACTATTCCGGAGTACATCCCGATACAAGGTGATCAGCCATTGTATCGAACACAACTTTGCTACTAGTAGATGGGAAGCGATCCTTCTTTCGAGGTCGTGGCACTGACCGGATTCAGGTCTTAAGATGGACTCGCCAACCTGCAAGCCTCTTACACTTGTATGTATATCTCGATGGACTCGCCCACCTGCAAGCCTCTTACACCATCATCACCCTCCAGTCCCAAGAATAATCTTATCCAGATTCGGAACGAAACTTTTAATCTTTACTTCCGGAAGTATTTGAGGAAGCAGGCTCATCATGTGGGTTGACCTTAGTCAACAGATTTTCTTTACTCAGGAAATTATTCCCAAAATTTGCTTGGGAGTTATTAGGAGTTTTCTTATGGTTTTTAAATCCTAACCCTCCTTGTTGCAGTAGGGTTATTGCACTGAATACACTTTAGTTTATAGCGACGGGAGAAAACATTATTTTATTGCTCCCAAAACCTTGGGTTCACAAGTTTTGATAAGTCCGCGAGTAGTTAGGATGTTAATTATGATGTATATTTAATCATAAATAATATTTGGGAACCCCTGCTATTTCTAAATATTTTTCTGAAGGTCAGCAAATATTTTAAATAATTTTTAAAGGCCATAAATAAATTTTGGAATATTTAAATCATTTTTAAATAATATTTACTAATTATTAAAAAATTAAAAAATAATAAATAATTAAATCATTAAACAAATAATTAAATAAATTAGCTTTAAATGAATATTGAAATTAATATTCATTTAATTAATAAATATTTAAATAATATTTATTAAATAACTCAAGGAATTTTAACTCCGATATTTTTAATATTATTCATCGGAATCTTATCGTTTATTGAAAATATCGGTCTCCGATGGTTACCGGGTTTTTACATAAAATATCTCCGACTCCCGATTTTTCATTCGAAAGTACTTACGCTCCGTCCGAGCCTTGATATATATATATATATAGAGTCCTACTACACTACAAACCAATGTTAAATACAAACTAAAAACCAAATACTAATCCAACATTTCAAGTTAATCTAATGATCAAACTAGGGGTACCCCAATTATACAAAAAGTGTTTAAAATTCTTGGCTCCATTCAGCAAAAAAAAAATACTATTCACTGTTGACGTCACTGCCACGTCAGCAGTGAACAATAATATATATATATTTTTGCTGAATGGAGCCAAGAATTTTAAACACTTTTTGTGAAGGTGCCCCTGGCGGGGCCATTAGAATAAATGAAATATAAAATATTTATTTTAGTTTGTAGTTTGTATTTAAGGATTAGTTTGTGTTTGAGCAAAAACCTATATATATATATATATATATATATATATATATATATATATATATATATATAGGGGGCTACTCCAATACAAACCTCCTTAAAATACAAACCTACAAACCAAGCATAATCTAATATTTCAAGCTAATCTAATGACCAAACTAGGGGTACCCCAATACAAAAAATGCTTAAAATAATTGGCTCTATCCAACAAAAAAAAAATAAAAAAAAATTCACTGTTCACGTGATGACGTGGCAGTGGATTTCACTGGTTAACGGTGCTTCGCACCTTCTTGTATGGCGCTTCGCGCCTTTATCATTCTAAAGTTGTAAGGAATGGCAATCAATGGTAAAGGCAATAGACGATTGACGGGTGTGTCGAGGGCCTGCAGCCCTCATGACTACCTAACTCATCCGTTTACTGTCTTAAATGCTTCGCATTTCCACGGCAAGTTTTTTTTTTTTTTTTTTTTTTTTTTTTTTTTTTTTATGGATAGAGCCAATTATTTTAAGCATTTTTTGTGAAGGTACCCTTGGCGGGAACCTTAGAATAAATGAAATATAATTAATTTAGTGTTGGTTTGTAGGTTTGTATTTTAAAAGTGGTTTGTATTTGAGCACTTACCTATATATATATATATATATATATATATATAACATAATTTTGTTCAACAAATACTTAGGGAAATCATATATACATTTGCAAACATTGCTCGTGCAGTAATTAAAAAAGTTCAAGTTTCATATCACAACAACAACAGTATTTGAAATACTTAAAGCTCGGTTTTAGAAAACTTGCCTGACAGTGTCGGTGGAGTAGGATCTCAGACTCTAGGACGACGATCTATAATAAACAAAGAAGCGCTCTGTTAGCCTCTTAAACGATTCGATTAAGCAACACTTATATTATATTACTAATTCCTTAGGGACCTCCTATCGTCTCGGGTTGACCCTTTATACCTCGTTGACATTCCTTGGTCGTATAAGGTTACCAAATTCATTCGGGTCGAGTTTTGAATTCGTTTGATTTTAATCGGTATTAAATTTCTTAATGTTTGTCCCTTAAAGGTGTTTTTCATTCGCGCGACTTGCACTTAAACACTTCTCTAAAATCAAAAAATCCATATTTTAATGTGATTCTTTTTCTCCTGCCTTCTTTATATTCCAGGATACTTGTCATAATTTTTCCCGAATTCTCAACACCATCTAAGTGTCTCTTTAGTTGTCTACAAGGGTGTTTAATTCTGCAGTTGATATTTCGTGCAAAGTTTTGACTTAAACATTTTCTTAAAATTGAAAAATCAATATCTTTACTTGATTCTTTTTGGGTTGTCTTCTACACTGTAAGGACTAGCTACATAAAAAGTTTCATAATTTTTCACCAATTTTAAGGGGCTCGTTTAACACTTCAATTCTAGTTGGTTTTCGTAATTCGTTCATTTTAACTGGTTTCGCTAAAACGAGCATAACTCCTAAACCGTAAATCGTTTTAATGCGATTCAAATTCTCAAGCAGGATTTACAAGTTTCTGAGCAGATTTGGCTGGAAATAACAATTTACCAGTTCGGGTGATTCTGCACAAAATACATAAGTGAATTTTGGCATTATAACGGCTATAACTTAATCATTTCCAAATTTTCACATCATCCAATTAGCCACTTAATGCAACCACACCTTATCAACATCATTTTTACATGTTCATAAACTTCTAAATCCAGGGGTGACATCAACTTATCATCACCCAACATTTACACCAAGATATTAAGCTATAACATCATACATCTCTTAAATCATGCTTATTCTTTCATCCATCTTAAAATCAACTCATAAATCATCAAGCACAAGATGGGTGTGAGAGTTTTACCTTTCTTGAAGCTCTAATGACCTTGCTAAAGCTTGAGAATCCACAACAAGGCTTGGGTTAGCCCTTAGAACACTTAACCTTCAAGATCTAAACATGAACTACACTTAATCCACTATTCATCATCAATCTTTGATCTAATTTTACACTAGGTTATACTTCAAATAAAATTGTGAGAATTTGTACATACCTTGAGAATGCCTTGTAGAACCTAGGGTTAAAATTTGGTGATTTTTGAATGGATGGAAATTGAGAAAAAATTCCTCTTCCCCTTGCTTCTATATTCGGCCGAATGGTGTATAAGAGGGAAGAGAGTGTTATTCTTTGCTTGTTTTATGGTTGGTATACAATTATATGATATGTATCTGATTATGTAATAGTCTAGTAGCCAGTGGTCAATTTTTTCTAAGCCTAGGTAGCCTTTTGCTGCTTGGTGATCCATAATTCATGCATGTCACTAACTAGTTGGTTAGGTAGTAACTAGCTAGTTAGTCATTTAGTTACTTGCATATTTGACTTGCCAGTTGCTTTTACCAGTACTTGCATGTATCTTGCGTGGGTTTTGCATGGGAGTTTGCCAACTTTCTTATTTTTCCCTAATTTTCATTTCTAATTTCCATGCTAATTCTTCATTAATCCTTGAAATGTTTTTGGTAAGAAATTTCTTCAAGTGGATTCCATTACTCCAACTCCTCATTTTAATATACTTGTGGTATGAAGTTTTCAAATTTAATATTTCCTTGGCTTTGTCATTGCTCTTGTATTTATTGATTTCTCGAAGAACGTAGGTTATTAGCGAAGTAGGATTTTTCGAATTCCGACGGCTTTTACATACACTCATTTTCCTTTTAGAACCACAATATGCATTAAAATCTTTGCTTTTCATTATACCAAAATGTTGATCCAAAGTGGTTATAGAATGTGAAATTTTGAGGATAAATACTAAGGTCAGTTAGAAAGGTAAGTGCGGAAGTTTCGAGTCCAAATGATTATTTTCCGATTTTATAAAAATGCCTAAGCCGAGATTGCGCAAGTGGAAAAGCCCTTAGGAGATTATACTATTCATTGCAAACCCCCTTCCCTATTTTGCAAAATCCGAAAAATAGGTCTTTTGACCAGAGCCAAATCTTAAGTTAGTTACCTTCTAGAAATTCTCTAGATCGTGCACGCGAAAATGGTGCGTCATTTGAGTTAACGGTTATCGAGTTATGAAGGTTTTAGTAAAAGTGGTGCAAATAGTAAAAATCCGCAATTGACCCAACTTCGAAAATACATTTCACCTATCTAGACATGTGTTTTCGAATCGGAACTTTTGTGATAAATATTATAAATACCAAAGATGTTTTTAAAAGTGGTTTCGTATTTAAATATGTTTCCAGTGATTTATTAAAAGTGTTGGAGTGCGAGCCGCGGAATAGTGATTCTCAGGAAAGTCGACTCTAGAGGTACTACTTTGATCATCCGTTTTGGCTAAGTTAAAAGAGGAGTTTCGAATCGATTAAAACACGAAACTTGTTAAGAATTATCAAGGCAACATAGTGGTGCAAAGATCGAAGCTATAAATGGTTAGTAAGATGTACAGAATATCTTACGTTAAGCATGAATTCGACGATCTATTTCGGACTAAACTTATGACTAAGGTGTTTGTCAATTAACATGAACTTAGTATGAGTCTAGAGGGACCCCTTCGTGCCTTATTTGTGATTGGCTTATGTAACACCCCAATCCCACATCGAGGAGATTTGGGACTTCAGTTCAGTTTATAAGCTAAAGTACTACTACTAATTGCACCAACAAATCATGATCTTTTGGGGGCCTGTGGTGGGCTTGTGGATTACCCAAGTTGGTTGCATTTGGGTCAGTATGCTTTGGCTTATTTCGGATTCAGAATCGGGACTTGACACGATTTTCGAAAAAAGACTCGGGATTTGACCCGGGTTGTCACATATGGTATCAGAGCTGACTCTTGAAAGCTTGATTCGTCAAGTTGCCGGAGGTGGGGACACGAAGCCAGCTGGTATTATCCCACAATGGATAGAGATGAACGATCCGGACCTATGGGATATCCGTTCAGGCCTGACGAAGACGTCATGAGTTTAAGTGGGGGAGTTTGTAACACCCCAGTCCCACATCGAGGAGATTTGGGACTTCAGTTCAGTTTATAAGGTAAAGTACTACTACTAATTGCACCAACAAATCATGATCTTTTGGGGGCCTGTGGTGGGCTTGTGGATTACCCAAGTTGGCTGCATTTGGGTTAGTATGCTTTGGCATATTTCGGATTCGGAATCGGGACTTGACCCGATTTTTGAAAAAAGACTCGGGATTTGACCCGGGTTGTCACAGCTTAAGTGTCTGAGCGTTGAGTTATAAGTGGATCGTATAGAGGATTAATCGTGTGTTTTATTGACTTTGTTTAGATTGTCGGATCCCGCTACGAGCCCCTACTACATCCGGAGCACCAGGCAAGTATACTAAACCTTACTCTATTGTTCAGAGTATATATGTTTCAATGTATGGTATATGTTAGTTCAAAATGTTTTAACTATAAGTTGCAAGTTTTTTATCTCGTTACTCAAATACCGGATATTGATGCAATTGAATGCATGTATATATATTATTATTATTGTGAATGTTATTCGGATAGTATATAAGTATAGTAGTATGTATAAGAGTTATTGGTCCATATGATTGGGACAAGTATCGAGGTATTGTTCGTACTCGAAGGGAGATAAAATGTTTTGGAAAACTATCTTGTTAATTATGGGAGGTGATGAGAGATTTGATCTGGATCATTTTATTCAAATCCATGATCAAAGCAGTCGTTCATATTTTTCCTCTAATATTTCGAGAGGAAAGTTATTTTTTGGAAGTAATAGTCGTTCGTTGTTTCCGAGCGATAATAGTTATGATGAATTGAGGTGCACGTGGAATTATACGTGACATCTAAGATGAGAAGTATATTGAGGTGCAGATGGAATTATACGTGACATTTAAGATGATAAGTATTGAAGATGGCCAGGGGTACTCTGATACCCCAGGTTCTGGACTGGAGATAACGTAAGAGACCGGTACGGTGGTCGGCCCAACAAATATGTATGAAAGCTCGGATGCTGCTTAGGTGAGAGTACCGAGCTAAGTCGGCTCATCCTTCTACTGGTAGTAAATTGATAGATGTAAGGACTGATCATCCATTATAGCCAAGCGGATAAGAATCTCCTAAATATAGTCCATCAGCAGTATTTGATAAGTGTAATTAATACTTGAACGTGGGTATTGATTTCAGTAAGAATGGTATGTCTTTACTCAGTTTTTTGTGAGTAAATTTCAATATGTTAAAGAAAATATGGGGGTTCATTTCTTGAAGAAGTTTTGTGGATATATATATGTATTTGATTCTGGTGTATAAAACTTGCTGGGCAATTTTTTGGCTCATTCTTGCTATTTTAATTATTATAAAACAGCGGCAATCAGAGCTGGCACTAGTACGGTGAACCGTGATAAAGGGAAGGGGAAAGACAACTGATTCAGCGCGTTAACCTTCTAGTATCTGAGGAGGGTGTAAGTTGGAAAGTAGTTTTCTAATGCTGTGTATTATCTAGTACTTTAAAGTTGTAATAAGATTCTGGAGGATACTCTGATGTGTAATAACTTTTGAGGATTTATGTTATGTTCTAAGGCTATAACCTGTGGAATAGATTATGGAGTTGATTATGAATATTGTTGTAGATTACATTGTGAGCAGGTGATAGAATATTCCGCAAAGGCATGTATGTGTATGGTTAAGGATGTGATGACCCAGATTCGTGGTAAGGGATTAGGGGGCGTGACAGAGATGGTATCAGAGCAGTAGGTTATAAACCTTAGAACGAGAGTAGGAGAAGTTATGACGAGATTAAAAAGTGACAAAGAGCTTAGGTAGAATTTGTGATTGGACTATTGGGGGTAGTACCAAAGATGAGTTAAGTAAGACCCTTAGTGATTGAGGAAGGTAGTTATGGAATTCTTTAGAGATGATATGAGTCGATAATGATAGGGACTGTTTATGTGATACCCTCAAGACAAGAGAAGGAGAATTAGAAATACGGAAACCGATAGGGAAGTTATATAGTAGAGCCTCAAGGGGTAGTTAGGGTGGAGGCATGATGGCCAATACCAGTAGTAGAATCAAATGGGACGAGAAAAATGTGTATCCATGATTTATTTATTGGGTTTAAATTTTTTTATAAATGAGTACATATATATATATATATAACTGCAGATATGTATATATATGTATATGTACAGATATGTACTATTTTGTTCTCATAAATAAATATTTCATGGGTATACAGTTTTATTAGACTAAACCATATTGGGACAAGTTGAATCGAGTGAGGCTGTGACTTTTGGAGAAGTGTAGAAGAGATAAATAGAGTGGATTTTATAGATGAAAACAAAACAAGAAGAGTATGATGGTATTATGTATGGATTTGGAGGAGGAAGGAGCTAGAAGATTTCAATAGTGATTGAAACAATAGATTGAATATAATGATGCAGTGTTATAGATAATGGACTATGTGATATGGGTATAAGAAGCAGCAATGGTAAAGGCTGAGAATGAATTGATTCAGGAGGATAAAGATGAGAAGAAAGAGGTGATGATTAGTAAGAGCAAAAGAATATGAGGAATTTTAAGGCATAATTAAGATTACTATTGAGGGTAAGGTGTATTTTGAGGATAGGGTCAGGATAAGGATAAACGAAGGAAGTGAGTATAATTGATGAAGGATTTCGAGGTGCAATAATTACTAGTCGGGAAGGCCAATGTGGTGGCTAATACCCTAAGTAGGAAAGAGAGATTAAAATAGACATGTGAAAAGAAGCATCTGAGAGTATGTGCAAAATCAGAAGGTAGATGTTACAATTGTGGTCAAGAGGGGCATCAACAGTTGAATTGTCCCAGGAAAGGAGTAGTTTGCTACAAATATGGAAAGGAGGGTCACATCTCTAGAGACCGTAAAACATCAGCAACGGGACCAGTGGCATCACAATAAAGCGGTGGGGTTAATAGAAACCAACCAACCGCTAGGATTTTTAATATGACATTGGCCGATGGCATGAGAGAGATGGACAGGATAGAAGGTACACGTTTCCTTAATATTGTAAGCGCGTATATAAATGATGAGCCGATATGAAAATAAAGGTATGTTAAACAATAGGAGAGGAGTAACAGAGACGGAATAGACGATATAACATGAGAGATTATAATCGAGATATGAGGGCATAAAACTGGTAAAAGTGAGGACAAGACATTGGAGAGTAGAGTACGAGATAAGCAACCTTAGTTATTGCCTACGTTGATTCCGAGGACGGAATCCTTTTAAGGAGGGGAGACTGTAATAACCCTAATTTCTGTACTTGAGAAAATTTTCATTTTTTGGATGAATAGTGCTTTGCATGGATGAATAGTGAAATTATGGATGAATAGTGATTTTGAGGACTAAGAAAATTTTTCATGTCACCCTATGTACGGGATAGGAAATGGATATTTCGAAGTTATATTAGTGATCTACGATGTAAATAAGTGTATGTAAATGCGATCGGAATTCTGAAATTCCAAACTTTATTTTTATGAAATATTTGACCGAGCAGTGAGGAGAATTTCAATGCGACCAAGACAAGTGATATATTTAATTTGAGGATTTTATATTTTATTATTTTATTTAAGGTGATTTAAAGATTTAGAATGAGAACCCCTGAGTTAGTGCAACAAACGTTCTAGGAATCGCTACAACTTTATGACGAGATTAAGCGATAAAGCGAACGCGAAACGAATTATGGCTAAACATGAACCAAGAATTAGTACCACACTACATCATCAAGAGCATCATATCAAGTGGATTGGTGGAAAAGAAATCAAGAACAAGTGGACAAGGTGATGTGTTCAACCAAGAATGAAACAACAATGCATCTTGTCATCAATTCCTTTTAAACCACACAAGCTTGCCAAGTGTTTTATGGATTAAATGTAAAAGTATTAACACACTTTAAGGGATAAGAAGTGTAGCTATGTTGATCATTTTTATCCACCATCTAGTCAAACATAAAAGAAAAAGCAAGAACAAAACTTTTCCCCCATTTTAGAAATTCTGTACAGGTTCTATCCTTGAAGAAGAAGGGGTTCAAAACCTTAGCTAGGAAGCTTCAAATTTGATGATCTAGGACTCAAAAGAAAGCCCTTGAAGAGTAGAAGGTACTATAAAAATTTCAGCTCCATCCTTGGTGTTTAAGGTATCCAAAAGTCCATCTAAAGTTGATGATGAATAGTGATAAATAGTAAACTCACTTTGTTTTCTTGATTTGTTCTTGAACTTTATGCTTTGTAAAGATTATCTAAGGATTGTTTATGGATTTTCAACCTTTTTTTGTGTTGTTAGAGCATCAAGGAAGGTATAAACCCTAACCTTACCTTTTATTTTTATGATTTTTGTGGTTAGTTTTGAGATGGGTTCATGAATGGTTCATGTTAAGGGGTTTTGTGGTTGTTTGGCTTTGTAATGATTTGTAAAATGTTGAGTGATGGT
Source organism: Saposhnikovia divaricata (assembly GCA_036435485.1). Classification (NCBI taxonomy): domain Eukaryota; kingdom Viridiplantae; phylum Streptophyta; class Magnoliopsida; order Apiales; family Apiaceae; genus Saposhnikovia; species Saposhnikovia divaricata. The sequence continues at coordinate 159,902,327 of CM071600.1, forward strand.
TTTGAATGTTACCACTAGCTTTAGAGGTCTTTGATGAATGTTGGTTGATGTTGAGGAGGTATGGTTTGCCTTGGTGGTTTGGAGTATTTGTAAAATGGAAATGTCCGAGTTATAGACGTCGTAATGACGAAATTTTGTTAGCTCCTAAAAATAGTAGCCACCCGAGACCATAACTTTGTTTAAATGGTAACCACTGCCCATATTGTGTAGATATTGTTGTCTAGTTTATTTGGCCACAGGAATCATGTCAAAAGAGTTTAGGGTTTAGGAGATATGACTATTTTAGTGAACGTTGTTCGAGGAATGGAACTGCAGAAATGTACCAACTTTGAGGCTATGATTGAGACTCTTAAGAGTGGTTATAGAATGTGAAATTTTGAGGATAAATACTAAGAGGTTTCGAGTCCAAATTATTATTTTCCGATTTTATAAAAATGCGTAAGCCGAGGTTGCGCAAGTGGAAAAACCCTTTTAGGAGATTATACTATTCATTGCAAACCCCCTGCCCTGTTTTGCAAAATCCGAAAAATAGGTATTCTGACCAGAGCCAAATCTTGAGTTATTTACCTTCTAGACATTCTCTAGATCCTGCACGCAAAAACGGTGCATCATTTGAGTTAACGGTTATCGAGTTCTGATGGTTTTAGTAAAAGTGGTGCAAATAGTAAAAATCCGCAGTTGACCCAACTTCGAAAATATAATTTCACCTATCTAGACCTGTGTTTTCGAATTGGAACTTTTGTGATAAATATTAAAAATACCAAAGGTGAGTTTACAAGTGGTTTCGTATTTAAATATTTTTCCAGTGATTTATTAAAAGTGTTGGAGTGCGAGTCACAGAATAGTAATTCTCAGGAAAGTCAACTCTAGAGGTACTACTTTGACCATCCGTTTTGGCTAAGTTAAAAGAGGAATTTCGATTCGATTAAAACACGAAACTTGTTAAGAATTATTAAGGCAACATAGTGGTGCAAAGATCGAAGCTATAAATGGTTAGTAAGATGTACAGAATATCTTACGTTAAGCATGAATTCGAGGATCGATTTCGGACTAAACTTATGACTAAGGTGTTTGTCAATTAACATGGACTTAGTACGAGTCTAGAGGGAGCCCTTAGTGCCTTATTTGTGATTGGATTAGGTGTCTGAGTGTTGAGTTATAAGTGGATCGTATAGGGGATTAATCATGTGTTTTCTTGACTTTGTTTAGATTGTCGGATCCCGCTACGAGCCCCCACTACATCCGGAGCACCAAGAAAGTATACTAAACCTTACTCTATTGTTCAGAGTATATAAGTTTCAATGTATGGTATATGTTAGTTCAAAATGTTTTAACTATAAGTTGCAAGTTTTTTATATCGTTACTCAAATACCGGATATTGATGCAATTGAATGCATGTATATATATTATTGTTGTGAATGTTATCCGGATAGTATATAAGTATCGTAGTATGTATAAGACTTATTGGTCTATATGATTGGGACAAGTATCGAGGTACATTGTTCGTACTCGAAGGGAGATAAAATGTTTTGGAAAACTATCTTGTTAATTATGGGAGGTGATGAGAGATTTGATCTGGATCATTTTATTCAAATCCATGATCAAAGTAGTCGTTCATATTTTTCCTCTTATATTTCGAGAGGAAAGTGATTTATTGGAAGTAATAATCGTTCATTTTTTCCGAGCGATAATAGTTATTATGAATTGAGGTACACGTGGAATTATACGTGACATCTAAGATGAGAAGTATATTGAGGTGCACGTGGAATTATACGTGACATCTAAGATGATAAGTATTGAAGATGGCCAGGGGTACTCTGATACCCCAGGTTCTGGACTGGAGATAACGTAGGAGATTGGGATGGTGGCCGGCCCAACAATTATGTAAGAAAGCCCGGATGCGGCTTGGGTGAGAGTAACGAGCTAAGCCGGCTCATCCTTCTAACGATAGTAAATTGATAGATGTAAGGACTAATCATCCATTACAGCTAAGCGGATAAGAATCTCCTAAATATAGTCCATCAGCAGTATTTGATAAGTGTAATTATTACTTGAACGTAGGTATTGATTTTAGTAAGAATGGTATGTCTTTACTCAGTTTTTTGTGAGTAAATTTCAATATGTTAAAGAAAATATGGGGTTTCATTTCTTGAAGAAGTTTTGTGGATATATATATGTATTTGATTCTGGTGTATAAAACTTGCTGGGCAATTTTTTGGCTCATTCTTGCTATTTTAATTATTATAAAACAGCGGCAATCAGAGCTGGCACTAGTACGGCGAACCGTAATAAAGGGAAGGGGAAAGACAACTGATTCAGCGCGCTAACCTTCTAGGATCTGAGGAGGGTGTAAGTTGGAAAGAAGTTTGCTAATGCTATATTGTCTAGTACTTTAAAGTTGTAATAAGATTCTAGAGGATACTCTAATGTGTAATAACTTTTGAGGATTTATGTTATGTTCTAAGGTTATAACCCGTGGAGTAGATTATGGAGTCGATTATGAATATTGTTGTAGATTACATTGTGAGCTGGTGATAGAATATTCCGCAAAGGCATGTATGTGTATGGTTAAGGATGTGACGACCCGGATTCTTGATAAGGGATTAAGGGGCGTTGTACCAACTTTCTTATTTTTTTTTTATTTTCATTTATAATTTCCATGCTAATTCTTCACTAATCCTTGAAATGTTTTTGGTAAGAAAATTTCTTCAAGTGGCTTCCAATACTCCAACTCCTCATTTTAATATACTTGTAGTATGAAGTTTTCAAATTTAAGATTCTCTTGGCCTTGTCATTGCTTTCGTATTTTTTGATTTCTCGAAGAACGTAGGTTATTATCGAAGTAGGATTTTTTGAATTCCGACGGCTTTTACATACACTCATTTTCCTTTTAGAACCACAATATGCATTAAAATCTTTGCTTTTCATTATACCAAAATGTTGACCACAAGATCTTTCCTTAATCACCAAGTTCACTATTCATTCATATCCTTTACAAGGGTATAAAAATCCGAGTTATTACATTCTCCCCTCCTTAAAAGGATTCCGTCCTGTTAGGAATAATTCATGAGTTGTGATGTTAAGAATAGAATTTGCACATACTTCTTGTATATCCTGATCTAATAAAGGATTTAGCACTTTGTATAAGATATATGTGTTAGACAGTAATCTGTAGAGTTAAGTCAGGAACAGTGTGTCAAGGACTACATTTCAGGAACTGACAGAAGATCATGATACGATAAGACAGATACTAATGGATGTCAAGTCCTGATGCAAGGTGAAATCCTGATATCGGTCATAATACTGATGATGTCATTACGGATGCTACAAAAACTGGAAAGTGCTATAAAACAGGATCGTTGTTTTGAAGAACAAGCAAGAAGATATCATGAAGGAAAGAATTTTCTATTAATGGAAACTATCAACTGGACGGCAGAACATTGTCATGTATAGATCATTACTTTCTGTTATTAATTGATAGGTAGCATTATAAATACTCTCTCAATATCATTGTAAAAAGAGCTAGTGAGTTCGTAAGTACGAAAACGTGAAGCTCAGTATAAGGTTTGTATTCGAGAGTTCGAAACAAACAGAGAGAGATTTGTATTGTCAGCAGCTGCTAAAGGTATTGTACGCCTTTGGTAGAGTTTGTATTTGATTTTATTAATACAAACAGTTTGATATATTCGTTTGTTCTTGTTCATCTAATCAAGCAAAAATCAGACACGATTATATAACTTGTATTCAACCCCCCTTCTACAAGTTATTCGAGTTAACAATTGGTATCAGAGCAGGTTGATTTCGAATAATCATAAAGATCTGCAATCATGTCTGGTTACAAGGATGGTAATACTAAGATCCATATGCTCAAGAGAAACGAGTATACTCTCTGGGAAGTGAAGATGTTGCCTCACCTGGAAGCAACAGATCCTGATTATATTGACAGAATTAAAGATGGGCCTTTCGTTCCAACAAGGGTTGTTCCTCAAGCAACTGTCGAAGGAAAAGTTGTTCCAGAGCACACAATAGAGAAGCCTAAATCTGAATGGACAGATAAGGACAAGGAGAACGTTCTTAAGGATGCTAAAGTGAGAAACATACTGTTCAACAGTCTTGATTCTGTTTTCACTAACTATGTTCTTTCTGTAAAACTGAAAAGGAGATATGGGACAATCTGAAGGTTCATTGTGAAGGAACAAAACCTGTCAGGAAGAATATAAGGACACTTCTCATACAACAGTATGAGTACTTTGAATCCAAGTCTGGTGAGTCACTTACTGATACCTTTGATAGGTTTACTAAAATCATCAATGAGATGGCCATGCACGGCAAATATTATGGCTTAGAGGATATGAATACTAAGTTCATGAAAGCCTTGCCTGATTTCTTCAATAAGAAGATATCTGCAATTGAGGAAGCTAATGATCTGGATGAAATATCATTAGAGGCAGTTTATGGAAAACTGAGGGCTTATGAACTGGACAGGCAGCAGAAGAAGAGCAGAGGTGAAGGAAAGATGAAAACTATTGCACTTACTGCTCAATCTGAATCAAAGAAGCTTCCAGAAGAACGGAATATTGAGACTACAGTAAAGGACTCAAGGAAGAAGAAAAGCAAAGAAAGTTCTGAGTCAGAGACTACAGATATAGGCTCTGATAACAGTGATTCTGAATTAGAGATGCAGGAACTCTTTTCTATGTTTGCTAAAGCTTTCAAGAATGGAAGATTCAAAAGGAGAAGATTTAGCGAAAGACCTTTTCAAAAGAAAGAGGAGAAAAAGAATGACAAGGGCAAAAGTACAATTGTCAAGCTTGATAAGGCAAAGATCAAATGCTTTAACTGCAGCGAGCTTGGACACTTTGCTAGTGAGTGTAAGAAGCCTAGGAATTCAGGAAAGGGTAATGCACTCATGGTCACACAGAAGGATTAGGCTGATTCCAGTGATTCTGAAGATGAATTGAATTATGAAAACAATGCATTGATGGCAAATACTTCAGACAGACCTGGATCTCCAAAGAAAACTTCTCCATCTTCTGTTTAGGTATCACTTCACTCTCTTGATTCATTTGATAGCTTAGAATCTGATGATATTAGATCTATCCATGCTGAGTTTAAAAATCTTATGACTAATTTCAGAATTCTTACTAGTGAAAGAGATGAACTTAAGATTAAGAATGATGAATTAGTTGATAGAAATAATATTCTTGAATCTGAGTTAATTCAAATGGAACATTATTGAATAGATTCTGATAAAGCTAAGCATGATTATGGTGTTATTCTTGAGGATTATGACTATGTCAGAAAAGAACTAGAGGAAGAGAGAGATGATGAAAATCATTAACAACTCTGGTAAAAAGACTCAATAAATCATTGAAAATCAAATTCTTGGCAAAGTTTATGGCTTAGGTTTTGAAAAGGATAAAAGTGAAACTGATGTAGCTGTTGTCCAGAATGATAATAGTAAACAAGAAGCTAGCATATCTAAATCTGAAGGTAAGCAGAAATTTTCTGAACCTAAACATGTTAAGTTTGTTGATTCGAATGGTACCCCAGTTGTGCACAAGAGAATTAACAACATTAGTTAAGATGAGAAAGTGTTAGAAAAACCTAAGAATGTCAACATAGGCTTTCTGTATAAGTCTCAGCTTAAACAGAGACTAGAGGGTCTTTCAGAGTCTAGCAAGATCAAAAGAAATAGGAATGGAAAAGAAGGTATTAACAAAGAGAATAATTACAAGAATGTTCCTGATGCACCTAGGAAGAAATGCTATAAGTGTGGAAATCATAATCATTTGGCCCTAGACTGCAATCAAAAACCTTCTTGGAAAACTGAGTCCAGATTCCCCAAGACTCAGAAAGTTCAATACCAACCACAAAAAGCTTGTTATCATTGTGGTAGTTTACTTCATTCCATTTACATATGCAAAGAATATCATGAACTGTATTATGACTATTATTCTTTGAAATCTGAAACTCCTAGTCACAAACATTTTATGAAATTAGAGTCTAAGGTTGACTCTGTAATAGGTAAATCAAAAGCAAAATATTCAAAGCCTGTTGTTTCTAAATCTAGTAAGAAAGGATCCAATCAAAGTTGGGTCCTAAAAATTTCTAACTATTCACTTTTTGTTTGCAGGGCACAGGAAGGAAGCATTCAATTATCTTGGACAGTGGATGCTCAAGACATATGACTGAAAAGAAGTCCTTGCTTACAAAGTTTGAGAGGAAAGCTAGCCCAGTAATATCTTTTGGTGATGGTAACAAAGGAGAAACTCTGGGATATGGCTCAATTGTTTTGGGGAATGTCGTCATAGAAAACGTAGCACTGGTTGAAGGCTTGAACACACACTTTTAAGCATAAGTCAACTGCGTGATAAAGGTTACCAATCAATCTTTGACAGTGAAGGATGTAAAATCTTGAATATGAAGAATAGAGACATTGTTCTAATTGGTCAGAGACATGGTAACATTTATGAAGCCAACTTGAGTGACACATCTAAAGGAATTTTCAGATGTCTTTACTGCAAGGCATCAAATGATGAAAGCTGGAATTGGCATAAGAAGCTCTCACATCTTAACTTCAAGAAGCTTAATCAACTTGTTAAGCACAATCTAGTGAGAGGCCTACCTCAGGCAAATTATGTGCAAGATGGACTTTGTGATGCTTGTCAGCTTGGAAAACAAAGAAGAACCACTTTCAAGAGCAAGACTGAAAATTCAATTACTGAACCATTTCACATGCTGCATCTTGATCTATTTGGTCTAGTAAACATTATGTCTATCAGCAAGAAAATATTTGCTCTAGTTATAGTGGATGATTACACAAGGTTCACATGGGTATTCTTTCTACATAAAAAGGATGAAGCTCCTCAGCAAATCATTGAACTTGTCAAGAATATTCAGAATAGCTCTGAGTACAAAGTTAAAGTACTTAGGAGTGACAATGGTACAGAATTCAAGAATTATACAATGGAGGAGTATTGTGCAGACAATGGAATCACTTAACAGTTTTCTGCACCTGGAACACCTCAGCAGAATGGTGTAGTAGAAAGAAAGAACAGAACTCTCATAGAGGCAGCAATAACCATGCTTGCAGATGCAAAGCTTCCAACCTATTTTTGGGCAGAATCTATCAACACTGCATGTTTTACTCAAAATTGCACATTGATAAATAGTCATGGAAAGACTCCCTATGAGATGATCAAAGGAAAGAAACCAAGTGTGAAATACTTTCACATCTTTGGATGCAAATGCTATGTCCTGAAAGTTCATCCAAAACAACTTGGAAAGTTTGAAGCCAAATCGGATGAAGCAATCTTTCTAGGATATTCAGCATCAAAGGCCTTCAAAGTTTATAATCTCAGAACTCACATTGTTATGGAATCAATTCATGTTGCATTTGATGACAATAAGTTTGGAATTTTGCAAACTGATGAAAGCCATGACAAATTGGAATTTGAAAATCTTACGGATTCTGAGATTCTCTCCACTGATGATGAAGGTTCTCCAGATGAAATCTCTATTGCTTCTCAAAGGAATGCTACTATTGAGGGGGAGCAATTTAATCAAGGAGAACACATTACTAGTCAGGAGCAGACTAGTCATTCAGAGTCTACTCCATCAGGAACTGATCCTTTAGAGACTAATGAAGGTAGATCAGAAACTAGCAGCTGAATGGAGTCTACTGATTCTACTGATCAAGGGGGAGCTTTTGAAGGAAATGAACACTCTTCTACGAGAGATACCACTAACATAGGGGGAGAGTCTAGCAGGAGTAATCTACCACCTGTTAGAAAATGGACAAGGGATCATACTGAAGATTTGATTATTGGTGATCCAAATAGTGGTGTTCAAACTAGAAGATCAATTCAAAATGAATGTTTGTACAGTTGTTTTCTCTCAAAGAATGAATCTAATAAGGTTGAAGAAGCCTTACAGGATCCTGGTTGGGTAATTGCAATGCAGAAATAACTAAATGAGTTTGAGAGAAACAAAGTCTGGAAATTAGTACCAAGACCTAAAGATAGATCTATTGTTGGTGCAAAATGGGTTTTTAGAAACAAGCTAGATGAATCTGGTGTGATTGTAAGAAACAAAGCAAGACTGGTGGCCAAGGGATACTCTCAGGAGGAAGGAATTGATTATGATGAAACCTTTGCCCCTATAGCAAGATTGGAACCAATCAGAATGTTTCTTGCATTTGCATCTTATTCAAAGTTCAAGGTATACCAGATGGATGTAAAGAGTGCTTTTCTAAATGGCAAGCTTGATGAGGAAGTGTATGTGGAGCAACCACCTGGTTTTATTGATCCAAAGTTTCCAAATCATGTCTATAAACTTGATAAGGCACTCTATGGACTAAAACAAGCACCAAGAGCATGGTATGAGACTTTATCTAAATTTCTTCTTGAAAATGGTTTCACAAGAGGTACAATTGACAAAACTCTATTCTTGAGAAAGATTAAAGGTGAATTGCTTTTAGTTAAAGTTTATGTTGATTACATCATATTTGGTTCTACTAATGAAAAGTTATGTGCTAAGTTTAGCAAGCATATGCAGTCTAAGTATCAGATGAGCATGATGGGTGAACTAAATTACTTTTTAGGTTTGCAGGTCAAACAGACTGAGACTGATATTTTCATTAATCAGTCAAAGTATATCAAAGATATTTTAAAAAGGTTTGACTTTCAAGATTGTTCAGCTGCAAAAACACCCATGGCAAGAGCCACTAAGCTGGACTCTGATCCTAAGGGAAAGAGTGTTGATAACACTAGCTATAGAGACATGACAGGTTCATTATTATACTTAACTGCAAGTAGACCAGATATAATGTTTTCTACCTGCTTATGTGCTAGATTCCAAAGTGATCCTAAGGAATCTCATTTAATTGTTGTGAAGAGAATTTTTAGGTATCTCAAAGGAACTCCAAACCTTGGTTTGTGGTATCCTAGAGAATCTGATTTCTCTCTAATTGGCTATTCAGACTCTGATTATGCAGGGTGTAAAATAGACAGGAAAAGCACAACAGGTACATGTCAATTCTTGGGAAACAGATTGATTTCTTGGGCAAGCAAGAAGCAACAATCTGTCTCAACCTCAACTGCAAAAGCTGAGTACATTGCAGCAGGCAGTTGTTGTGCTCAACTCCTTTGGATAAGAAATCAGTTGATGGATTATGGTATGACACTTAGTAATATTCCTATGTTCTGTGATAATACTAGTGCTATCAAAATTGCAGAGAATCCAGTTCAACATTCAAGGACTAAGCACATTGATGTCAGGTATCATTTTATTAGAGAACATATTAAGAATGGTACTGTATAACTTCATTTTGTTCCTACTGACAAATAGCTTGTAGAAATTCTAACTAAACCACTTGATGAGGCTACATTCATTAGATTGGTTAGTGAGTTAGGAATGTTAAATTTCTAGATCTTTAACATCTGCATAAGTAGCAAGGTATGTTGTTTCAGCTTATAGACTTGATATTTTTGTCAGGATCTATATTTGATAGTTAAATGCTTAAGCTGCAACATCTTACTTTGATAAATTACAGTATGATAGACTTGTTAATATTCATCAGGATCAGGATTACTATCAGGATGTTGACGTCATCAGGATTTATGTGTCAGTATCAGGATTTTGAAATTTGTTTAGTCGGTGACTTAGTGTTTCAAATCCTGAAGTTCATCTTATGCAGTCGTTCAATTCTGAGTTTTGTTAAGTCCATGCTAGCAAGTTTTAATACATGCATACTGATAATTTATACTATTTTCAGATCAGTTCAATAAACAACAATAGACAAGTAGATAATAAGAAAACTTGTATTTTCATTAATCAAAAGCATTACATACATGGAAATGAAATACAAATTTCTTTTTGTCTAACTTCTACTGATAATCCTATTCTTGTTTAATGTTATGGATATTGGATCTTGCTTCTTTCATGCATCTAAGATACATGACAAGGAGCATCTCAAAATCCATTTGGGAATTTGAACGGTCCCATCTGCTCTTGAATTTCTTCTCAGGATGACTTGAATGAGAGCAGCTGGTACAACCCCATGTTTATTAAGGACTGATTGTTAATGAATAACATCTCCATCAAGATCAACCCCAGACTCTTCACCAAATTCTTCATCCTCAAGGTGTGAAGAGATTAGAGGAGGATTTTGTTCAACTTGTAGATGTTTTAGAGGAGACTTTTGGATATAATTTGGGTTGATACCAACCATATCTAACTCGATGAGAAAAGTCATCTCTTTTAAGAGATAGTTCACTTGCTCCTGATCATCAAGAGCAAAGAACATCTCAGAGGAAATGAACCGAAAGTTAGGGTTCATATGAGTATTTGGGTTGAAAGCCATGAGTAAAGGTGTGGTTTACCGAGAAAAGATTGAAAGGTTTTGGAGTATGGCAAATGACACTAGGTTATTATATAGAAAATCGTGAGAAGCTGAACAGTCATTTGGAGATTATCAATGCAGTCAGTCATTATTATTGTGCGTGACTGTATTTCTTGTATTTTTAAAAAATGTTAAACGTATCTAACCAATTGGTTTTGTTTAGATTATTTTTTATTTCTTTTTCAGATTAAAAGAAAATGCCACGTGGAAACTCCATTTAGTCTCTGGAATCAGGATGATATTGATCAGGATCTACAAGTATGATCATCAGGATTTGTGAATATCATTATTTATAAATCACATTGCAATTTGTGATTATCTTGAAGAGAAGATCACATCAGGAAAAGGAAGCTGATCAGTATTGATTTTTATCTTGATTATACCCTGATTTATTTAATTGAAATCAATTTTGGATTTTATTTTCCAAAAATCATGGGTAACTGCATTTTTCAAGAACTGACACCTGTCAACCTACGTGTCAACGTGGGATAATGGGTCTGAAGGATTTTTGAAATACACTTGTTTTGAAACTCTAATTGTGTATTGCTTTTTCTAAATTCACATTTTCTAAAGTAAAAACACTCTCGAGTTCTCAAAATCACTAATTAATTTCAAGATTTCTCAAGTTCTTTTCAGATCAAAATGGCAGCTCAAAGACGACTACCCAAATCAGTAGCTTTCAAGTTTGGTGACTTTGATTTTATGATGAACAATCATGTTGCAGCAATCACCAACAAGGAAGGGGTGTCAACTGATTTTCACCCGATTATGGACTTTATGGCGAAAGGACCATTAAAGTATGCCTTGACAGCGTCTCCACACATTAATCAAGTTGCTGTTTCACAAGCTTGGAAGAGTGCTGAGGTAATTGACGATTGTTCTACACTTAGGACAAGACTCATTTGATATTACTGAATCTGTTGTTAATTCAGTACTTCACTTACCTGTTAGTATGAATTTTGAGAATGTACCATCTAATGATAATGTAAGAACTATGTTATCTGATTTAGGTTATAATGGACCTCTTGATAACATGAGCCAGTTAAGTAGATCCTTTCTTAGGAAAGAATTGTCTTTCTTCTTTGACAAACTTGCTAAATGTTTTACTGGAAAATGTAGTTCTTTTCAACAAATTACTGCTGTTACATCTCACATTTCATATGGTTTGCTTTATAAAAGAGTAATTAATTTTGGTCACATTATCTTAAGTCAGATGTGTATCAAACTTGGGTCAAGAGATCATGATAGGAAAATGGTTTATTATCACAGATTCATGCAATTGTTTATTAACCATTTTATTCCTGATGTTGAAGCTAGATTTGGTAGAGAACATTGTGTTTCTTCTTATGTACAGCAAAAGAGAATTTTCTCTGACATTACAAATAAGGACAGTGAAAAGAATCTAGAAGAAATACCTGCAATTCACTATCCACAACATGTTCAGGTTCTTCTAAGAACTCATCTTCCTACCATCTGTAATTTTTCTTTCTTTGGTGGTGAAATGACTCAGGAATCTCAATTGGTGGAGAACCCCCCCGGTGTCTACCCAAGTAACCCAACACATTATAGTCTCTGAAACAATTCAAGAACCAAATTTTGATTCATAGCCTATTGTTTCAAAGAAATCAACCTCTGGTGTTTCTCAAAAGACATCAGTTGTAAAGAGGAGAAGATTTGTTGTTTAAAGTAGTAGTTCTAGTGAAGATGATGATAATATATCTCTTGCTGAGAGAGCAGAATTGAAGGCTGCAATTCAACTTTCTAAGCTAGGACAAAGAGATGTACAACCTAGTCACAGCCAGGCTGCAGTCTCCCAAAAGGCTGTAGTTCTTAAAAGGGAAAACAGTTACTGGATACTGTCTCTCAAAAGACTGTGTCTATTGAAAAAGGATCTCATCCCAAGATCACTTCTGTGTCTACACCTCTTGAGTCTTCTCAAGATAAATCTGTTACTCACTATACCAGGAGAACAAGGAGAAAGATTCATTTGTCACCTACACACAGAGTCTAGTCCAACTAACATTATGCAGGTCTCTACACATAAAGCTATAACCAAGTCAGCAAATGACAAGAGAGACTTCAATCTTGATTCTTCATGGGAAACTACATTGACATACAGACTAGCTATGGAAGTTATTTCTACTAAAGTGAAGCTTTCCAGGCCTGTTCTACAATTTTTGACTAAAAGAGTTCCAAGACTTTCATTTCCTGAAGAATATGGACTTTTACATCAAAGACTTGACTTATTGAAGACATATTTCTCTGTAACTATCAAAAAACAATTACGCAAGTCATTTGGACTTTCTAAGCATATTGCACTTCAATCACTTCACACATACTTGTTTCACAAGGATTTCATTGTTGATGATGTTCCAGCTCAAGGTGAACAAAAGGAGGTAGTAGTTAGTGGAATGCAGTCAACCGGAGATACTATTGCACCAGTAGTGAATAATAGGATAGATCATATCACAGTCACTGCAACACAAGAACCATCTAGTCAGAGGTTGGATGACTCAGGAACTGTGATAGATGATGCTGAAAGGTCTTCTGTGATGGCTGAAACTGCAAGTGAGATACCCTATGATATGGGAGGAATGATTTTGATTGATTTTCCTGAAGATCAAACAAATATTGTTTAGTCAGAGTCTATCCACCTTGAGGGTGAGTCTCAACAAACAATACATAAAGATGGTGACATACTAACTATGGTGTCTAATGAAGTTTTACTGAAGACATCAGAGTGTAGTGTAGACCCTGAAAGTGGTATACTGGAGCTTATAGTTTCTGAAATGACAGTAGATGTTTGTGAGGGTTCAGAGACTATAGCAGCTCACTCCTTGGAGAAAACCTCAAGCCCCTTGCCATATGAGGAACCCTCTCTCCATGTGAGTTCAGGTATAACAACTTCTCCTAACCCCTATTTTTCTGTAGGTCATGAGAGCACTTATCCAAATTTGAGTGATACACTTGAAAAGATGGACATAGATCCACAAACAGAGAGGCTGGCTCCTGACCAGGCAAAAGGAGAGGTAGAAAGAGTGTTGACTTTGGTAAGTCAAAGTGAGAATGAGAGTATGGATGGTCAACTCCATAATGAGGGAGAGAAAATTAGGAAACCACCATCGTTTGATTTCTGGGATCAGATTTTTCCTGAATCTTGGTCTGATAATCCTGGTATGGATGCTGGTTCTTATTCTTTTATCAAAATGTATGAGAAGAATGACTTAGCAAAGCAAAATTCAAAGCAAGAATTTAAAGCACAGGAACAGAAAGAAAGGCTTGCAGGAATCATCAACAAAAGAGGTGAAAGGCTAAGACAATTGTTAGGTCCAAATGTGTTGTAGAGGGGGGGTGAATACAACTTTTCGAATATGAGAAGCAATAAATACGATGCAATAAATGAACACACAGATTCAAGGAATATATGTCTTATATATAACTTGAAAGGGTTGCTACAACATTCATTACAAAGTATAACAGAAGTTCAGAGAGAAGTGAATGATACTAAGCTCTGTGAATGCACTCTCTCTTTTTCTCTTGTGTTTTTCTTAAGAATTGCTCACTAACTAAAACATTACACAAGTACTTCTATTTATACTACATGTAATCTATGTCCTGTAGTCTTCAAAGACTAAGATGTACGTGGCCCAATGATGTCCACATAAATCTTGCCTTATCTTGAAAGCTTGGAAATCTGCCAATCAGAAGATGCCATGTGTCATGTTGAAGCTGCACTCTAAGTAGAACTTCTACTTGAGAATTTCTACTTAGCCATCTCGAAGTTCTAAGTAGAACTTCTACTTAGAAACTTCTACTTGGCCATCTAGAATATTTAGTACTTAGAAAATATTCTGGTCTTCAACTTGAAACTTCAATGCACATCTTGAACTTGTGATATCTTCATGTCTTCTTTGTTCTTCACTAAGTTCTTGAATATGGATCTTTATTACTGACATAAACTTGCTATCAATGTCCTGACACTTGATGCAACGGTCTGGTTCATAAGTGACTAGTCTTGATAGGGTTTTTGCTTCTTGAATAAATTACCATATCCAATTAGAAATGTGGCTTTCCAATATTTGCTTTCCTTCTTGTTCACTTGAAATCAATTGGTCTTATTGATACTGATAGTTATGATCTTGATCTTTGGCTTTTCAAATCACTGAGGCATGAACAACTTTGACTTGAACTTCTTTCAATGATTTCTTCTTCGATTGATCATAGTTAACATGTTGAATTGTATCAATTACCTTGTCTTCATTTAGTATTGATTTCTTGTGACTTCTTGTTCTTGATTGTCTTCTGGTTAAGTATCTTTTCCTTTAGTTTGAGTTACATTAGTTATAGTGTTACAAGTTTACACACTCTGCCTTTCAATCTCCCCCAATTTGATTGTCTAACAATGACATTCAAATTAATGAAGGATAACTCAACTAAACAATGAGACGAGAAAAGATAATTAACATTACAGTCTTGAATAATTTACAATTGAAATTTACATGAAAACAATACGAAGAACTTAAACTAGAAACAGAATTCGAACTTCGAATTAAAGATCATTTGAGTGATTCCTATCACCTGGATTATTTCATACCTTTTAGTCAAACTTGTATCACCTTATTGGATTCACTCTAAGGTGAATTTTCCTCAAGTGAGTTAAAGCAACCGAAAGACATGAAGTTTTTCCAACTTCAAGTTCACACCACTCTGACCTTTAACCCTAATTCCGTTTTCTCTTTCTAGCTTCAGCAGCTTGGTCTCTCTCTTCTTTCTGCCTTTTGCGCTTCTCCTTCTGCTGCTTTTCTTTCTTGTATACTGGATCTTTAAGCTGCTTCCACCTAGCATTCAACAGACTTACAGCTTCCATTTCTAGAGGGTTCTTGGGCTCTGGATAAGGATGTTTGAAAAGCCTTCTGAGTTTGTCCACCTCCTGAGTAGTCCTGATCTTTGGAATATCCTCAAAGTTCTTCATGATGAGCTGAGGTTTCCAGTGAGATTTATCAGATTTAAACTGACAATAGATCATCTTGGGGTAGCCCTTGACACGGTCAGTATTGTGGACACTAGCCGCATCTCGCTCCATTCGCTTCTTTTCCACCACTACTTCAGACAGGTAACTCATGAGTCTCTGCTTTTCTTCAACAAACTTATCTTCCACTTCGCCCCATTTGAATACATATAATACTCTCTCCAGAAATGCAGCATCTTGAGTCCGTAGCAGCCATTGTCTACTCATATGCAAGATTGTTTGATTCTGGTCTGCATCTATGAATACTAAGGCATCAGCTGTATCTTCAACATAAGCATGTATCCAGTATACACTATCACTTCCTGGAACACCAATAGCCTCCCTTATTTCTCCTTGTTCTAGTGCTCCAGAAGGAAGAGTCAGAGCTTCATCTACATTCTTCATGGCTTGAAGAATATTCCATTTCTTCTCTATCAGCTCCGGCTCAGTCTTCACGTCATCAAGAGGGTTTGGAGCAATGACATCACACTTCCACACCTCATTGCTCTTCTTGAATATAACTCTTTCAATGATCTTCACGGATTTATCTTTAAGCTCAGAAGCGAATCCCTTACTCATCATTTGTCTACAGACAGCTTTGAGAGATTCCACTGAAAACTCCATTAGATCATTTTCCTCCATGCTAACCCTCTTCATCTTTCCGTCAACTACCATCCGGACAAAATTTGGATAAGCTGAGAATTCTGGACCCTTGTCCTCTGCTAGCTGCATTAACTGATCCCTGTACAGAATGCTTAGCTCCTCAGATTGAGAGTATTGAATTTTAGTCGCTAGCAAGAACAACTCTGACGCAGATCTTCTCATTATGAATTGGTCATCCACATATAGGAAAGATGTTGGGACTCCTTCTACCAAAGACAAAATAACCTGCCACTCCTTAAGATTTGCATTGTATCCAACCCTGACTTTAGAAATTAATCTCTTCAAAGCATTTATATAGTCCCCAGTCATTGGATTCTGCAAATTCAAGTTGTAGAACAGATCATCTGCATCCTTGTTATGAACTCCTTTCGCACAGGGTCCCATCATTATCTTCCTTGCTTCATCCCATTTCTGCCCTATCCTTCGTTTGTCCAGATCAACTTGAGGATCAGCTAGCCTTGCAAGCTCATGATCATACTGCTTCCCTTGTAGCTCCACCTTCTTTTCTAGGAATGCAGCATGTTCTTGCATCATCTTCATTTTATAGAACTGAGCTTGTTCCAAGGCTAACTGTTGAGCTTTAAGGGTTTCCTCATCAACAGGAAATTCTTAAGGCATTCCGGAAGACATCCCAGCACCTCCACCTTGTTCCTTCAAAGATCTTTTTATAGCGTGTGCCAACGGTACGTCTTCCATGTCAGAATCTGAGTCAAGTACCTCCTGTACTGTTTCCTGATGACTCAGGTCAACAAATGGTTCATCAACCATTACTGCCTTCCCCTTTCTCATCCTCAGAGCCTCTTCATCAACAGACGGCTCAACTTCTGGTTCCTTGACAAGATCAGCGGGTTCTTCAATTTCTTCGATGTGAACTGCCTGCTGTCTCGTCTCCTTTCCACTCTCCCCCTTAGGTGAGTTATCCTGAGCTCCACCTTGGTCTTCAGATCCACCAGCTGCATAGGAACCTCCAAAACCAGAACCAGAGGCTCCCGCTCCACTAGCACCACCTGCACCACCTGCACCAGCATCGGGGGGAGGTTGTTGCGACTCGAAACACTCCGGGGGCACAAAACTCCTGACTGCGAACATCATTCTACTGATCTCCACAACCATTGTATGCATTGTAGACTCCAATGCCCCCATCCTCTCATTGAGAGTGCTTCCTAAGACACCACCAGCATGGCCCAAGTCATTGACCTTATTTGTCAAATCATCAAAAGCTGTAGTTTGACTTGCCATT
The DNA here is from genome assembly GCA_036435485.1 of Saposhnikovia divaricata. Classification (NCBI taxonomy): domain Eukaryota; kingdom Viridiplantae; phylum Streptophyta; class Magnoliopsida; order Apiales; family Apiaceae; genus Saposhnikovia; species Saposhnikovia divaricata. The sequence goes on from CM071600.1 coordinate 159,919,643, forward strand.
CTTGCTACGTAGTCGTCTAGAGCCCTTTGGTTGTTTCCAATGTTCATCCCAAACTGCCCCATCGTCTGTCCGAACTGCTTCATCTGATTTTCCATAGAAGTCATACGCGTATCAAGATTTTCAATGTTAAGGGACGGTGTTTGGTTTAGGTGACCTCGCTCTAATACTCGTTCTGTTGGTATTTGACGCTCGGTTTCGGGCCTTGAAAATGAAGGTCCCTCTCTCCCTAACCTCTCACACACACTCCCTGTCTCACACTCGTGTATGTCTTCAATGATTGATCCAAATAATGAAGCAGTACCTGCAGAAAATTGATAAGAAATGTTGTTGACAGTTATGGGATCAAATTCTGTTTGTTCCTGAGTTGGAATCTCAGGCTGAGCGGCTGCAAAGTGTTCTTGTACAACATCAGAACCGATCCTCTTTGCAGCATCAGTACGTACAGGTGAAGGTACGGCTGAAGTTCTTAAGACCTCATGTCCTCTTGAAGCAACAGTATCTTCAAGAGGTACATCATCCTCACCAAAATCAAAATCCCTATGTGCAGATTGTTCAAGGGGTGAACCACTCGCGTGAGGTGGAGTGGTTGCGTGTGACACGCTAGGGTTTGACTGTGGTTGTGAAGTAGCAGCGTGGAAAAGTTTGGCTTTCTTTCGAATAAGTTGCTGCTCTTCGGTTTCACTCTCCTCATCATCTTGTACATATACACGTGCTGGTTTTCTGACTTCCGTTAACAGGGGTGATAGAGAATAGGAATGTGTATCAGACTCAGAGTCAGAAATATGGCTCTCACCCTGGGATAGATTCTGCGGGTTAGCAGTCTCTTGGGTCGCGGAATCAGAAACATAGGAGGAGGAATGAATAGTATGCAGGGAGAGATTACCTGATTGATTACCTTGTGCATCATCGCTTTCCTCATCAGGAATCTCATCAAATGCCTCAGCATGAACAGATGGATTTTGAGCATGTGATGAAACTTGTGATGATGCCTCCAAATTGGTAACTCCTGCATCATATCTAAGCCACATTTGAAGATTTTCAGGAGTAGACATTGGTTTACCTTGATGTTTATCCTGATTAGCAATGGTTGAAAGTGACTTAGTGCCCATCCCTAGCGATGCAGATGTTGGGCTTCTGGCAAATCCCTGTCTAACAGCAAGAGCATCCTTCGGTATTAAGTCATTGATCAGCATTTGAAGAAACCGAGGAAACCAGCAGACGACATCAGTTGTAGTGAGGTCTCTGCTTGCAGGAGATCCCATTGAGCCCACTATTTCAGAGAGAACTATGCGTCCATAGTTTATATCCAGTTCTCTTGCTAGGGCAACTGCAAAGGTTTGCATTGGAATTGGAATTTGATGAAAATCTTTTTCGCGTGCCCGAAAACAACGTGTGATGGCCTCGAAAAAGTAATTCCATTCCACATGGAAGAATTGTTTTTGGATATTTCCCGTGATTGGGCCTTTTGGAGGATAACATCCAATTTCTTCAAAGAATCTGAGGCGTTCTGTAGCAGTAGGTTCTGGATCATAGGCGTCTTTAATTGGAAATCCCAGAACCCTGTTGACAATTTCTTCGGTCACCTCATATTCCTGACCCGCTAAGGTAAACCTGAAACCAAAGGGGGTTGATTTGCTCCCAAAAGTAACCGCACTAGTCCATAATTGCTGTAAAGCATCATGTACTAGTCTAGGTTTAGCAGTAAAAGCATGGCTAGCTTTGGAGTACAAATTGAGAAATCGTATCCAAAACTTAAACCGCGGGAGTTGATCACCAATTTCCGTAGAAATATTATAAAAATTGTTTTTAGCAAGTGAAAATTGATGAGCCATTTTAATTAAATGTTTTTCTTGAAAGATGTGAATTTTTTATTTTAATTGAGAAAAACAAATAATTTACGAATTAAATGATGTATCCCTTTTAATTTATCAAAAAGAACAAAAGTCCCTTAGAGAAAATTAAACTACGGGATGAACAATCAAAAACCAATTACTAAATCTGAATATTCAAAGAAGATGAATATTCGTGTGTACCAGTGAAATCTTGTGTGTTTATGAATGGTGAATATGAAATCGCGTTTTATGAACAGTACACAAACAATATATGTTCGTGTGTATGTATATGCGCGTGTATATGGATGAACACAAAACACACCAACACAAAGATTAAGGATAACACAGTCAAGATTAGTCCAAAAATTGGCAGTAATTCGTGATTAGTATGAGTTTAATCACAAAACACAGATTAATGGTATGAAGTTATGAAATCGCCTTGTTTTGTGAAGAGGCTGCTGTGAAAATTAGAATTAGGTAAAGTGAATTAGGCATCGAGTTAGAGATGTATATATAGATGAATGTGAAATGACAAAAATGTCCCTGTTAAAAAGAGTGAAAATTACCAAGTCCATACAGGGAACATCTAAGTCGAACTCTATCTCGAACATTTCTATCTCGAACATCTCTATCTCGAACATCAAGTCGAACTTCGAGATAAAGTTCGAGATAGAGGTTAACTCGAACAATTATGCACAAATAAGCACTTTAACCAATTTTACAGCAGAAACTATAGGGAAATCCTATCTTGAAGATTATTGATTTGTAGTAAACTTGGAAAAATTCCCTTCTAAGAAAGACAAGGAAATTCAAGATACTTTTCGAGTTAGAAGTCTATCTCGAACATCAAGTCGAAATTCGAGTTGAGTTTCGAGATAGACTAAGAACTCTATCTCGAACATCAAGTCGAAATTCGAGTTGAGTTTCGAGATAGACTAACTCGAAGTTAATCTCAAATTCTTTCCAAAATACCCCCTTGAAGCAAAAAGTACAGGGTAATTCAAGATATGTTTCGAGTTAGGAGTGTAACTCGAAAAATTCCCTTTAGCTTAACTGAGAACTCAATCTCGAACACCAAGTCGAAATTCGAGTTGAGTTTCGAGATAGACTAACTCGAAGTTAATTCTCAGTTCTTTTCAAAATATTCCCTTAAATAGAAACCTCATCTCAGCTTTTGAGATAAAATTCGAGATAGAATTTATCTCGAATATTTTGAAGATAGAACTAGGCACACTGGTAACTCGAACTCGAACTCGAAGTCGAATTTCGAGATGAATTTCGAGATAGCCAACTCGAAATTCTTCCCAGACTTAGAATTTTTCAAAAACTTCATTATGACAGCTTAAGTCGAAATTCAAGTCGAATTTCTAGATGAGTTTCGAGATAGAACCTAACTCGAAATTTTGAAGTTTTTCAATTCTAAGGCCTCTAATTACATGAAAATCAAAGGTAAATTCATCTAAAAATCATGCAATATTTAGAATATTATGAATTTAACTCCCCCTATGATCATGCAATCTAACAAGCATAAATTCACAGATTTGTGCTATAAAAGACACTAAAAACACAATGAATTCATGCAAAAACACACTATATGCAACCTATAACAATCATTAATTAGGCATATTAAAGTCTAAGCACATAATGATTGAGTAGCTTGCACATACAAACATAAACATGGATTTTACAGATAGAAGGCTTTACTAACTTGTGTTAAGCATTCCCAATTCACCAACCAACCTATTGAATGTTACTTCATCAAGAGGTTTGGTGAATATATCTGCAATTTGTTGCATTGTGGGCACAAAATGTAGCTCCACAGTCCCCTCCTCGACATGTTCTCTTATGAAATGATACCTGATGTCAATATGCTTGGTTCTTGAGTGATCTACAGGATTGTTGGTTATGGCAATGGCACTTGTGTTGTCACACATGATTGGAATTTTCTTGTGCTCCATGCGATAATCCTTCAATTGGTTCCTCATCCACAGTATTTGAGCTACACAGCTTCCAGCAGCAATGTACTCAGCTTCAGCAGTAGAAGTAGATACTGTATGTTGCTTTTTACTTTGCCAGGACACCAATCTTCTGCCAAGAAATTGACAAGCACCAGATGTGCTTTTCCTATCAATCCTGCAACCTGCATAGTCTGAATCCGAATAGCCAATAAGATTAAAACCTGTATCTCTTGGGTACCAAATCCCTAGATTTGGTGTGCCCTTGAGATACCTAAAAATTCTTTTGACGGCTACGAGATGTGATTCTCTAGGATCCGCTTGGAACCTTGCACATAAACAAGTTGCGAACATTATATCTGGTCTACTTGCAGTTAAATAGAGGAGTGAGCCAATCATACCTCGATAGCTTGTGATGTCAACTGATTTACCTGATTTGTCTTCATCAAGCTTCGTGGCTGTTGCCATGGGAGTCTTAGCTGCTGATGCATCTTCTAGATTATACTTCTTGAGTAAATCTCTGACGTACTTAGATTGACAGATAAAGATACCATCTTTTCTCTGACTGATCTGTAATCCAAGGAAGAAGGACAGCTCTCCCATCATGCTCATCTCATATTTTTCCTGCATTAGCTTGGCAAATTTCTCGCACAAGCGCTCATTTGATGACCCAAAAATAATATCGTCCACATATACTTGAACAAGTATTAAGTCATTTCTCACAACTTTATAGAACAATGTTTTATCAATTACTCCCCTAACAAAACCATTTTCAATTAAGAATAGGGATAGGGTTTCATACCATCGCCTTGGGGATTGCCTGAGGCCATAGACAGATTTGAAGAGAAGATACACAAAATCTACATGTTCTGGATCAACGAAACCAGGCGGCTGTTCCAGATACACTTCTTCTTCTAACTCTCCGTTCAGGAAGGCACTTTTCACATCCATCTGGAAAACCTTGAAGTTCTTATGTGCTGCAAATGCCAAGAACATCCTGACTGCCTCAAGTCTTGCAACCGGTGCATAGGTTTCATCATAATCAATTCCTTCTCGCTGAGAATAACCTTTTGCAACCAAACGAGCCTTGTTTCGTGTTACAAGTCCGTTTTCATCCAGTTTATTTCTGAATACCCACCTAGCTCCAATTACGGATATGTTCTTTGGTCGGGGTACCAGTTTCCAAACTTTCTGCCTTTCAAACTGATTGAGTTCCTCTTGCATTGCAATCACCCAATCAGCATCGCCAAGAGCTTCTTCTATTTCTTTAGGTTCAAGCTTGGATAAGAACCCAGAATATAAGGAGATATTAGCCATGTCAGCTCTTGCAGTTCTTCTAGTAGTCACACCAGCATCTGGATCACCAATGATTAACTCAAACGGATGGTCTCTATTCCATACTCGTTCACCTGGAAATTGTCTTGATGATTCAGCTTGACTTTCTGAGTTGGGGTGCTGACTACTTTGATGATTTTCACTAACTCCCCCTGAGTTAGTGCCAGCTCCTACAGAACTAGAGTCAACTCGACTCGAGCCTTGAACAGTAGTCCTTGAGCTGCTATTTACTCCCCCTGAGTTGTTGCCGGTTCGTACTGAAGAAGTCTCTCCTGATCTTGTAGAATTAGCTTGTTCACTAGACTCAGGTTCTTCATGTACACTTGGAACATTTAATGGAACAACCAACTCAAGTTCATCTTCAAGATCTTCTAAGTCCAGATTCTGAAATTTTAGGGACTCAGGTTCACTAGAATCTCTTGAAATTGATGAGAGTTTGGTATCGTCGAATCTGACATTGTAACTTTCAGTCACTTTTCGATCATTCACCAAGAACACTCTATAAGCTGCCACCACGTCTGTAGAGTAACCAACAAAGATTCCTTCACGAGCTTTTGCTGCAAACTTGCCTAGATTTTCATCATCTATAAGCACATAGCATTTTGCTCCGAAGACATGAAAGTATTTGATTGTTGGTCTTCTGTTGTTCATTAGCTCACATGGTGTCTTTTCTTTATCTTTTATGATCAAGGTTCTATTTTGAGTGTAACAAGCGGTACTCACTGCTTCGGCCCAGAAATACAAAGGAAGTTTTGAATCATACAATAAAGTTCTTGCTGCTTCAACCAGAGTTCTATTCTTCCTTTCAACTACTCCATTTTGCTGTGGAGTTCTCGGGGCTGAATACTGGCGACATATTCCCTTAGATACACAGAAGTCATTCAGCATTGCGTTTTTGAATTCAGTGCCATTGTCTGATCTAATCGTCTTCACAGTAAGTGTCGAAACATTCTCAATTTGAGTGATATGATCAATGATTAAGAAAGGTACTTCGTCTTTCGTCATTGCGAACAATACCCATGTATACTTGGAGAAGTCATCCACGATTACCAAAGCATATCTTTTCCTAGACAAAGATAGGACATTCACTGGGCCAAACAAATCCATATGAAGAAGTTGCAGAGGCTCAGTAATACTAGAAATTTCTTTGCTTTTATGCGATGCTCGCTTCGACTTTCCCATTTCACAAGCTTCACAGAGTCCTTTCGGAGCGAATTCCATTTGAGGTAGATCTCTCACCAATTCTCGCCTCGCGAGTGCATTCATCGTTTTGAAGTTTAAGTGAGATAACTTTTTGTGCCATAACCAGCTTTCATCATCCGAGGCTTTGCTGTAGAAATAGGTGACCTCATTCTGATTTGCTGAATCCATATCTGCAACAAAAAGATCTGCCTTTCGAACTCCTCTCAAAGCTAGTGAGCCTTCCTTGATGTGAGTGATTGATACACCTTTCTTGTTGAAGACAATTTCGTAACCTTTGTCACAGAATTGACTAATACTCAACAGATTGTGCTTTAGTCCCTCAACATAGGAAATATCTTCAATGATGACATTGCCAGTTTTCAGTTTGCCATATCCCTTAGTCACACCTATGCTGTCATCTCCAAAGGTAACATAAGGGCCAGCCTTCATAACCAACTCTGTAAGCAGGGACTTGTTTCCAGTCATATGCCTCGATGCTCCACTGTCTAGCACCCATATGACTTTATTTCTATTCTGCTTAACGCCCTGCAATGACAGATTGGTTAGACATTCTTCGGAACCCAACTTTGACTGGGCCCGGCTTTTCGATAAGATCGAGAATCAACAGGTTTAACAACAGGAGATGCACTTTTCTTCACATTACTAGAGCTTTCGACTATCTCCTTTCCTTTCTCAGACTTGACAGATTTGTCAGTCTTAGGAGAAGGTTTGTCACTCCTAACTTTAGGAGGACTGACAGTCTTGGCTCTCCCATACTTTTTCTTGATATTTGAACTAGCAACAGTATTTGAGCATGACTGGCTAGATGCATTCATTAAATGCACAAAAGTTTGCATGATGTTAAAAGTGCATGGCATACAATTAGGTTGACCACACTGTGCATGATTCTGATGCAGATTATTCATTGTATGTGTGGTAGGCATGGCATGTGCAGCAGGAACATTCATGTTAGCTTTGCATGCATAAGAAAGATGTTCAGTAGATTTACAATGATAACATGCTTTCTTTATTCGTTCAGCCTTAACCTCTTTTATGCCTTTCTCTCTCTTTCCTTGTTGTTTAACAGCCTTAGCTCCTAATCCCAGTCTAGATTCATCTCTAGGGAAATTGATTTTCACTTGTTTAATAGGAGTTATAGGTTGTTCTTTCTGGCGATCTTCCATCTCAATCTCATATCTAGCTATCAATTCAGTCTCTTCTTCTTCTATTCTAGGAACAAGATGTTTGTAGATAGGTTTGACAGCCGATTTAAGAATTCTAGGTGTTTCCTTTTTAAGGTCACTGGAACTAGGGTCAATAGGTCTCTTTCCTTCTTTCTTAGGAAGGTCAGAATAATCAAGTCCTATACCTACTCCAGTTATTTTCTTAAATGTGTCATTATCTACATACACTTTACTAGCAGCTAGTTTGTATGATTCGCATTTAGTTTCTAACTCAGCTAGATTGTTCCTAAGACATGCTTCTACTTCTTCCTTAAGGACGAGCTTGTGTTCCAGAGATGTAATAAAGTCTCTTAGGGAAGTATCTACAGTGCAAGCAGCCTCTAGCTCTTCCACTTTTGCCTCAAGCATTCTGCATTTGGCAACAAGTGTTTTCTGTTCCTTTTGAGAAGAGTCTAGGCTTTTGCACAACATATAGATCTCTTCACTAAGAGCCCCATTATGTTCCTTATAATCATCAATAGACATTTCTACTTTAAGAGTCAGAACTGGTACCTCTGGTTCCTCTGATGTCTCAGCCATGAGGGCAAAGTTTGCTACATGAGTAACATCTTCCTCATCTGAATCATCCCAAGCTCTTCCTTCTGTCACCAATAAAGCTCGTTTTCCATGTCTTTCCTTCAACAGTGCTTCATAGTTGCTTTTGAGAGCTTCAAATGTCTCTTTTGGATAAGTCTGTTTAGGCTTTTTGCAGTCCGAGGCAAAGTGTCCAGCTTCACCACAATTATAGCATTTGAACTTCATTTTGAAATCCAAAGGAGATTTGTAGCTGGTATTCTTGCCTTTTCCTTTGTAGCCTGACGAACTACCACCACCCCTAGCAGCCCGATAATAAGATGAAGATTTTCTCTGTGGTCGGTTGCTCTTTCTGAATCTCATGTTGCTGAACTTCCTTGCCATGTATGCCACGACACTATCGTCCATGTTGTCCAGCTCTTCTTGGGTGTAGTAGTCATCATCACTGTCAGATGCGCACTCGTCATCATTATCAACTTGATGTGGTGCAAGTGATGATTTAGGCTTTGCTGCAACCATTGCCTTCTTAGACTCTTCCTCATCAGCAACTAATCCTGATGCACTTTCTTTTCCTTTTGAATCATTGTCCCATGCTTGATCTTGAAGTGTTTCCAGCTCATAGGTCTTTAATATTCCATAATATTCTTCTAGAGAAGTTGTATGCAAATCTCTGGTTTCTCTTATTGCGTAGACCCTATGTTCAATGCTTTTTGGCTGGTTCCTCAGATATCTCGTATTAGTTTCAACCATGGGGAGAGTTACACCTCTCAGATTCAAATCCAATACCAACTGACTGAATCGTAGGTAGACATCTGTTATGCCTTCTCCTTTCCTTATTCTAAAGGTGTCATACTCCATCTTGAGTATGAGTGTCTTGTTACTTCTGACCTCTGCAGATCCTTCCATGACAACTTCTATCTTGTCCCAAATCTTCTTCGCTGTAGTCAGACCTTTGACTATATTAAACATTTCATGATCAAGAGATTCCATCAAGGTTTGTCGAACGGCAGTATCACAAGCTATTTGTTCCTTATCAGCATCCGAAAACTCCGAGACCTTTTTAGGCTCAGACCGAGGTGGTATAACCACTCCTCCTTCCGTATGTGCAGGAATAACCACCATTGGGACAAATTTACCCTTGTCAAGGACTTCCAGATATTCAGGGTTAACAGTCTCTAGAAATAGTCTCATTCTGAAAACCCATTCTTCATAGTGATCTTTGTTGAACATTGGGATCTTGAATGCATTTTTAGGAGCCATCTCAATTCTGGTCACTAAAAGTTTCTAAGTACCCAAGACTAGGCTATGTAGAATATTTATGTAGAACTTTTGCCTAAGTCGAAATTTCTCTAAGTAGAAATTTTGCTCAAGTCGAAATCACCAAGTAGAAATTGTCCAAGTCGAAATTCTATGTAGAAATTCTCAAGTAGAAATTCTATGTAGAACTTTTGTCCTTAGAATAATTTTTCTGCAGATTACTTTAATATTGAATAAACAATATTATCTCTTTAACACCTTTTGACTTTGAATACTTTACTCACCTAACCCACCTAACCCACGTGCTAGGTAATGAATATGTTTTGTTTCACTTTCGGCCGTGAATAATGCAAATCACAAAGTCCAAAAACACCTTTTTATTCTTTTACTATTTTTCTGTTTGAAAAGGAGATCAAAAAGTTGTTGGGTTGTCTTCTTTGATAAGAACAGATGATGAACACTCAAGAACACCAAATATGAAAGTACCCAGATTAATTCACAAAAATTAATTAAAATACATCCAAGCTAAATAATCACACCTGGAGCATTTAAATAATTTTTCAGATGAGTTTTCAATACAAACGATTTAAGGCACACTTTTCAAGAAAATGAAAAGTAGATCTAGAAAATGAAAACTCACGATTCTTCTACTCAACACAAGGATCTATGTTTTGTATGTTAAACATATAGCTCTGATACCAATTGTTAGGTCCAAATGTGTTGTAGAGGGGGGGGTGAATACAACTTTTCGAATATGAGAAGCAATAAATACGATGCAATAAATGAACACACAGATTCAAGGAATATATGTCTTATATATAACTTGAAAGGGTTGCTACAACATTCATTACAAAGTATAACAGAAGTTTAGAGAGAAGTGAATGATACTAAGCTCTGTGAATGCACTCTCTCTTTTTCTCTTGTGTTTTTCTTAAGAATTGCTCAATAACTAAAACATTACACAAGTACTTCTATTTATACTACATGTAATCTATGTCCTGTAGTCTTCAAAGACTAAGATGTACGTGGCCCAATGATGTCCACATAAATCTTGCCTTATCTTGAAAGCTTGGAAATCTGCCAATCAGAAGATGCCATGTGTCATGTTGAAGCTGCACTCTAAGTAGAACTTCTACTTGAGAATTTCTACTTAGCCATCTCGAAGTTCTAAGTAGAACTTCTACTTAGAAACTTCTACTTGGCCATCTAGAATATTTAGTACTTAGAAAATATTCTGGTCTTCAACTTGAAACTTCAATGCACATCTTGAACTTGTGATATCTTCATGTCTTCTTTGTTCTTCACTAAGTTCTTGAATATGGATCTTTATTACTGACATAAACTTGCTATCAATGTCCTGAAACTTGATGCAACGGTCTGGTTCATAAGTGACTAGTCTTGATAGGGTTTTTGCTTCTTGAATAAATTACCATATCCAATTAGAAATGTGGCTTTCCAATATTTGCTTTCCTTCTTGTTCACTTGAAATCAATTGGTCTTATTGATACTGATAGTTATGATCTTGATCCTTGACTTTTCAAATCACTGAGGCATGAACAACTTTGACTTGAACTTCTTTCAATGATTTCTTCTTCGATTGATCATAGTTAACATGTTGAATTGTATCAATTACCTTGTCTTCATTTAGTGTTGATTTCTTGTGACTTCTTGTTCTTGATTGTCTTCTGGTTAAGTATCTTTTCCTTTAGTTTGAGTTACATTAGTTATAGTGTTACAAGTTTACACACTCTGCCTTTCAACAATCTCTTACTCCACATGTACCAGAGGATATTCCTAATGATCCTAGTATTTCTTTGCATGTACTTCCAATATCAGCTAGAATTGAGACATCAACAGTATCTGATCACTCTCAGGAGGAGTCAGGTTTGTAGATGTTAGTACACAAAATACTGGTAAAGGACAGGATGATCATATTTCAGTTTCAGATCAGAAAGGTGAAGATGCTTGTAATTCTACTCAAGTGTTATTACTTTAATATCAGTCTACTTCAGTAGAGCATGCTACACAGGCAACTTCTTCTACAAGGCTTGAAGATAAGGTTATTTTTGCATCTGATTCTGAAGATACAACAAGCACTTCCAACTTTGAAGTTAATTCTGACGTTTGAAAGGATATTCAGAAATCTCAAATTGATATTCAATCACGACTTCAAATTCTTGAAGATAACCAAGTCACAATTATGGAAAATCAAGCAGTTCTGATGAATCTCATTTGTTCTGTTACTGAATCTCTTGGAATTAATGTTGCTGATGTCAAAAAGGGGGAGATAAAAACAATTCAGAGGCAACAGATTGGGAGAAATAAAGGAAGAACTGATGGTGACAGAGGTGAATCTCAACAGGGAAGTGGTAAAGGAAAAGAAGCATCAAATAGTTGAATTCTTTCTTCTAAGTATTAGATACTATGTCTACATCTGAAGAAGGAGGCACTTAACTTCATGAAACCTACATTCATAAATTCTATTCTGACTGTATTATTATATGTTTTGACATCTACAACTTAGATTTATGCTTTAGATTCTAAAGCACAAATAGGGGGAGATTGTTAGGAATAATTCATGAGTTGTGATGTTAAGAATAGAGTTTGCACATACTTCTTGTATATCCTGATCTTATAAAGGATTTACCACTTTGTATAAGATATATGTGTTAGACAGTAATCTGTAGAGTTAAGTCAGGAACAGTATGTCAAGGACTACATTTCAGGAACTGACAGAAGATCCTGATATGACAAGACAGATACTGATGGATGTCAAGTCCTGATGTAAGGTGAAATCCTGATATCAGTCATAATACTGATGATGTCATTATGGATGCTACAGAAACTGGAAAGTGCTATAAAACAGGATCGTTGTTTTGAAGAACAAGCAAAAAGATATCATGAAGGAAAGAATTTTGGATGGCAGAACATTGTCATGTATAGATCATTACTTTCTGCTATTAGTTGATAGGTAGCATTATAAATGTAACACCCCCAGATCCGGGGTCCGGGATCCGGTGGTTACGGTTTCCAATTCTGTCCACAACAATTGAACTTTCCTTAATCATAAAATAAATTACGTCTCTATAACCCAACACAACAATATAAAACACACCCGTTATAGTCCCAGAGATGAAATCAGAGTAACAATCAAATTTTTATTAATCACATTATGAGTTCTTACAATCCAAAAGAATTTCAATATAATACATACTCTTTGCCATCCATTTACATAAGTCATACTAGACCATATTCTTGGTACTGAAAGAATAAATATACCCTACCAATAGCTTCTTCTTCAGCTCTGGTAGTCTCATCGTCCTCGCCCGCGTCTAGTGCGCCTTGTGCGAGTCATCTGGTCTAGCTGTTGTTGTGATATAATAATAAAGCAAGGGTGAGCAATAGCCCACCAACAATAATATATAACTGAACAATAATGTATAACAGTTCAAAAGTATCTTTCAAACCATATGCCATGCATTTACGGAAATGATGCCAGTATAATATGAACGATGAAGTTACAAGGTAACTTAAAGTATTTGTTTGAAGAAATATCTGCTACATCAAAGTAAGCGAGATATTCTTATTGTTATTAAGAAGAGGAACTTGCAAGAAAAGGGTTGCAATTCCAGTTATGACACTATTCCAACTCTGCCAACAGTAATCATGTTGCAGGAAATAAATAAATTTGGATGATGAACCAATGATGGAGTATTCACCGCGCCCGCTGTTCCAATCTTGATGATCAGTCGAGATCGTACAGCTCAATTTAGATTTACTACCGGTAGAAGGAAGAACTGACGGCTTTACTTGTATACCGCCTTACTAGCTCTCCCCGGCCAACGGTTGGGCCAAAGGGGATGGACCGGCGCTACTCGGCCTCTTACACGACTCCTAGTTCAAATAGAATTCATGATTCTGAATGTAACGTTCGTCCCCCTTTCCCCAAGTATAATACTTGTTGATAAGACTCCACAAAGTAGTCGTATCTAATTGAAAAGGAAAATTTACCAATAACTCCCAAGCTATTACTTGGTAACGGATATCAACTTGTTCCAGTAATCTTACCCCTCGAAAGATGAGAAGGTAAGCAACGACTTAATAAGTCAACAGCACCCGAGTTGCGGGTGAAGGGAATACTTTATGACCGGGAAGTCGACAAGATAAATAACATTTTCCAAGTAAGGTTCCCTTATTATTAAGGAGATAGACTCAAAGAAGAATGATGTCTGAGAACCTTTCTTGATATAAGATTAATAATAATATGACTCCGAGATATTTTCTGTAATAATCGAGGAAGATAAACCTTATCGAGATTATTCTAAGTATGGAATAAATATTCAGAGAATATTTATTGAGTTAAAATATTTAAAGAATATTTGGGAATATGAAAGAATAACTTTAATCAGAGTATTTCTCAAAATAATCCCTGAAGAAATATCAGGAGAATATTTATTGAATAAATAAATATTTAAATGAATACTCAAAACAATATTCCTTAATTAATAAGACCCGAAAAGAATATTTAAGGTAATATTCATAATTAATTAGGAATTTAAATGAATATTCAAAAGTAATATTTATTTAATGAATAATATCCTAAATGAATATCAAGTAATATTCATTTAGTAATCCAAGCCTTAAGGAATATTCGAGATAATATTCGATAATTAACTCAAGCTTCAGATGAATATTAAAATAATATTCATCAAGTATTCAATATCTTAAATGATATTCAAAAGTAATATTTATTTAATAAAATAATATTCTAAAAGAATATCCAAATAATATTCATTTAGTAGGCTCATCTTTAGAAGAATATTCGAAATAATAATCGATAATCAATTCGACTCTGAATGAATACTGAGAAATATTATTCGTTGAATAGTTACGTTCAAATAATTATTTGAAGTAAGGAACGTTAAAATAAATAATCTCGAACGAATATTCAAATATTATTCGTCGCCTGAATAATAGAAAATATTTACTTAAATATTTTCCTCCGAGGTAATCTCGATATATCAAGGAATATTGACTCCCGGTCTAAATTTGATTAATAAGATGTATACGCCCTTCTATGAGGGTCTTACAATAACCGGCTTATAACTGATATATAACTATCTAGCTTATAAGCCAACAATAACATTCAGGGAACAAGTATATCAATTCAACTTGAAAGTAGGCATGCATGCAATGGCATATGTATATCAGCAATCATATATATATATCTATTCAATCACAACAACAGCCTAAAAGAAGGGAATTGAAGCTTGCCTGGTAGTCGAGTACGGTAAGGGGTAGTGGTAGCGGGTCCCGGTTCAGCTTGGTGATCTATAAATAGCCAAGGCATTCGGGATTAATCACTTAACATATTAAAAGTTAAGTTATACTTAATTCGAAACACGTTCTCGAGTTATCTCGTTATACCCCTTTTAGTGGATTACTTTTATCACTGATCCGACCCGACATTCGTTCGTTAATACGACATGTCATTGTACTTATACTTGGGACATACTTAAGTCATATGAGTTCTAAGGTCGATCGTTACGAACCAATACTATACTCCGAGTTTTATCGCCCGTTTTCTAAGTGTTTTACCGAAGTTATAAAAGAGTCGTCTTTTAGGGGTTCGTTCGCGTTTAACCTCGACTCGAACATTTTTAATAAATCGAAAAATGATCCTTTTGACATACGGTTTTCTTTCACACCTTCCTTTTTACCTCTAGTATTTATTTACCAATATTCGCCATGACGTTACATAGTTTACGAGGGTTCAATTACAGTTACGAACTTTCGTTTACGGATTCGAACTACTTTTAGTAATTTGGTCATAATTCCTAAACCGTAAATCTAAATGCTTCGATTCTTTCGTCAAAGTGATCTATGTTTAAAATCCTATCAGTAGGGTTCATTGCTTTGTCAAGAACAGAGAGTTATGACCACTGACCAAATCGATTTCTTAATGTTAATGAAAATCGGGCATTACGACGGCTATGAATCGAGCATTCTAAAAATCATATCGCATCAACCAAGCCACACCGGGCATCTAAACAATTTATACACTTAATAAGCATCTCTAAGAGTCCAGAAGCTACTGATCTTGGTATTGAAAATCATCATGCTTCTTGATTCACTAAACCACTTAACTAATCATGCTTATAACATTATTAAGAACATATTACTCTAAAATCATCAAGAACAAGCATGATATCAAAGTAAGGCCTAGGATTTCATGAGATTTATACCTTCCTTGGAGTGTGTAAAGACCTTGCTAAGCTTTGCATAGTCCTTGTATAGCCATAACCAAGCTTAGATCATCCTAGAAATCAAGAAAATCAAGAGTTGTTCTTGAAAATCACTATTCACCCTAGTCTTTGATGATTTCTTTGAAAATGGAAAAAGTGGTGTTTGAGGCTAAGATTTCTAGGGTATCATTTTTATGAAATATAGGATCTATGATAAATTTTTGGAGATCAAACAATGGTGGGAAGGATGATTTTGTTTCTTGAATTAAGCCAAAAGGCCGAATGGTGTAGAATGGAGAAGACATGGTTTTTGCTTGGTTGATTTCTTGGTAATAATGCATAAAGTAGCTTGGATTGGATAATATCTCATCTTGCCTTACTTTATTAAAGTGATGATGCATGGAGTGATGTATTTGTGAGGACAAGTGTTGGAGATTGGATGGTTTAAGGCTAACCAAGTAGTTTGTTTTCTAAGGACTAGTTTCCTTGCTAAGTATCCTAGTTACTTTAGTCCACTTGGTTGCTAGATCTTTTCTAGTGGCTTATGCATGACTCTTGCTTCCTCTGCTTGTTTCTGTGTCCGGTTATTACCCGTTTCGATTGATCGTTCGTAGGAATATTTCACGGATTTCTAATTAGGGTTTACCGGGAATCCTCTTTAATAATAATACTTTCATTCTCCATCTTTCATTCCAACTTTCCAATTTATATTCCTTAAATCCATTCGTTAAATACTTAAGGCTATCAGTGTCCAGGGAACTCTCGGAGAAAATAAAAGTGCGGTTTTTCAGAATCCGACAGCTTTTACATACACTTATTTTCCCCCTGGATCACTAATACGAACTCGGAAATCCGTTCCGAATACTTCTATATAGTGTCGTCTCATATTATTATATACTCCCACCAAAACACTATTCATTCTGTATTCTTTACTTGTTCTCTTAGGGTGGTACAATTGTCCGTATTCTCTTTCGATCGTTCCTTATCCTTTTTACGGAACTACTGGATTAATCGTTACCGATCTGGATGACATGAGAATATTTTCCTGCTTGAAATTGCCATATCTTATTCCCTTAGAAGATAGATTATTCTTACCTATGTTGTCACCCTTTAGAGTTCTTCAAGACATAGAAATAATAAAGTCGAATTCCATTCATTCTTTCCAAATATCAATTATTACATTGCAGCCATAACCACTCCTCAGTGGTTTCCTACCTTCATTCTTAAATCAAATATAATAACATCCCAAAATATCAAATCCTCAAAGTTAATATCTCAATTCTTGGATTATAATAATATTTAATCCACTGTCCGGTCAAATATTATTCCGAAAAAGAATTTGGAATTTCTGAATTCCGATCGTCTCTGCATTCACTTATTTCCTCCGCGTATTAATAATATGACTTCGAAACATCCATATCACGTCCCGTACATAGGGTGGCGTGAAAAGTTTTCCAACTTACAAAATCACTAATCATCCACCAAATTACTATGCACGTACAGGAAACACTATGCACGTACGGGAAACACTATGCACGTACGGGAAATACTATGCACGTACGGGAAATACTATGCACGTACTCATTTCCCTTCAAGGATCCATTAGCTCCTTCCTGGATGGTAGATTATTCTTATATAGGTCCTCAACCATCGAATTACTCTATTCTGACAATATACCAATGCATCAAGATCATTGTCCAAAGTAATATCCATTCATTACAATCATTGTTCCTCATTTTATCATTACTTAATAAAAAGTTTTAATTATATCCAAAATTTGGGGTTCTTACAATAAATACTCTCTCAATATCATTGTAAAAAGAGCTAGTGAGTTCGTAAGTACGAAAACGTGAAGCTCAGTATAAGGTTTGTATTCGAGAGTTCGAAACAAACAGAGAGAGATTTGTACTGTCAGCAGTTGCTAAAGGTATTGTACACCTTTGGTAGAGTTTGTATTTGATTTGTTAATACAAACAGTTTGATTTACTCATTTGTTCTTGTTCATCTAATCAAGCAAAAATCAGACACGATTATATAACTTGTATTCAACCCCACTTCTACAAGTTATTCAAGTTAACACGTCCCGGAATCAAGTTGAGAACATGTGAGGATATTTTTCCTGCATTGCGCTTTTTAATTCCCAGGTTGACTCTTCCGTATTATGGTTCTGCCACAATACCCTGACCAGCTTGACAACCTTATTCCTGAGTACCTGCTCTTTACGGTCCATGATTTCTACTGGTCATTCCATATACGACAGGTCTGGTTGCAGATCTACTTGCTCGTATTCCACCACATGCTTGGCGTCGGTGTTGTACTTCCTTAGCATGGAGACATGAAACACATTATGCACTTGCTGTAGGTTTGGGGGTAAAGCAAACTGGCTCGTTGCACATTATTCGTAGGCAACTGGCTCGATGCGTCTCAAAATTTTGAAAGGTCCAATAAATCGTGGGCTCAGCTTTACTTTCTTCCCGAATCTCATCAGTCCTTTCCATGGGGATACCTTTAACAGCACTATGTCTCCTACTTCATATTCCTTGTCCTTTCGTGCTAAATCAGCATACTTGCGCTGTTGATCTTGGGTTGCTGCTAGTCTTTCTCTAACTAAGGTTATTGCATCTCTTTTCTGCTGAACTAGATCGGGAATATCTTCCGTTTGCCAACTTCATCCCAACATAGGTGAGAACGACACTTCCGGCCATAGAAGGCTTCGTAAGGGGGCATTCCTATGCACCAGTGATAGCTGTTGTTATATGCAAACTCAATTAAGGGTAAATGTGCTTCCCAACTCCCTTTAAAGTCTATGACACACACTCTCAGCATGTCCTCCAAGGTTTGGATCGTCCTTTCACTCTACCCGTCAGTTTGGGGGTGATAGGCAGTACTCATGTTCAGTTTAGTCCCTACGCATTCCTAAAAGCTCCTCCAAAATCTGGAGTTAAATCTTGGATCTCTATCGGATACAATAGTCACCGGGACTCCGTGTCGCACCACAATTTCCTTTATGTAAATGTCCACCAGCCTGTCGATAGTGTATTTCTCATTAATTGGGAGAAAGTGGGCAGACTTAGTTAGCCTATCGATGATTACCCAAATCGCGTCGTGGTTTTTCCTAGTCTTTGGTAGTCCTACTACGAAGTCCATGGCTATATGTTCCCAATTTCATTCCGGAATCTCTAGGGATTGTAGCAGGCCATTGGGCCTTTGGTGTTCTGCCTTTGCTTGCTGACAGGTCAAACATCTATTCACCCATTCCGTTACCTCCTTTTTCATATTCGGCAACCAGTAGTATTCCTTCAAGTCCCTATACATTTTGGTGCTGCCGGGGTGTGCCGAATATCTTGCGCTATGGCCTTCGTATAATATTTCATCTTTTAACTCCTGAACATTCGAAACCCATATCCTCGATGCATATCTCATGATTCCATCCTTGTCTCTCTCGGACTTGATTTCTTCCCCGGTCAGAATTTCTTCCTCCGAATTTGCTTCTTCTTCCATCTTTTGCTCCTAACATAGTCTAATCTTTTCCAACAACGGGGGTTGGATCTGGATTCCCATTAATACCTCTTGGTCATCACCTGGTCTCTTGATGTCTATAACGCCCCGACTTCCCAATACTGAAAATATACTTTTATAATAAAATATTCAATTATTGGAGTTAATTAAATAAAATAGACTTTGATATAGGGGGATTTTAGAAAATTTCGGCATGAAGTATTCGTAATTCAGACTATCCACCTGTAATTCGAACCAAACCAAATTTCATTCAAATACCAGACAACAATTCCAACTTTTAAGAAAAACCAACACAGTTCAACCTGTCCTAACCGATCAGGTGAACCATGCTGCAACGCCCTCCCGGTCAGGGGTCAAGAATGGGGCGTCACTACACAAAACCAAATACATAAACCCTGCTGACAGTAATAATAAAACATAATATATCGACCCCACTATAAACCTGGATCTTTAACAGGTAGTGGTATGAAACAAGCAAACTAACTAAACTAAGTTATTACATTACAATACCAAATCCTTTATCAAAAGTTTAATACATCCCACAAATATAAATACAACTAACTGATAATATTTCTACAAGTCTTGACTGTTTCTCAAAAGTCCAACCTGCTACCAGCTCAAAACTAGTATGCCTTGGGTCCACAACACGCACTCCTCCTGATATAGCTCTTAAGACGTATTCTCTTCTTTCTTAACTGAAAAAGGGTTAGAAACAATAGCAAGAAGTGAGCCAAATGCTCAGCAAGTGACAATATAGATATAAGAATCCACAACTGAAATCTGGGTACAATAATATAAGGTTCACTCTTTGAACTTATCCGAATATGACAGTTTGTATTACATTTCATAAGTAAAGAGGGAGAACCGTCATTTCTCTTTTTAAAACAATTCCATTTATAAAACATTTAAATTTGATTGGAGATTTTTCACGACAACGGACAGTACGGGTGATCAGCCACGTAAAGTCCCCATACCGGACACGAAGTCCCTATGGACCTTGAAATTGGGTTCCTAATTAGGCAACACATTGGCCTTTCAAATGCTGGACTGGGCACTCCCCCAGCCTCTTATGCTAAAAAAATGCTGGGCCTGCATCACCCGGCCTCTTACGCTCTCCAATCTGAAGGAATCCATAGAAAACATTTTTGATGGAATCCCTCACAATAAAACCTTTAAATCTTTTAGAAACATTTCACTTTTCGGTCCTTAAACTCACTGATAACAGATCAACCCAATTTAAGGAATTTTAAAACATTTTTAAATAAATAAGCTCTTTTTATTTGCAGTTATAAAAGATTTATGGTCAGGGAAACATTCAGGTGTAAGTGCATAAGGTACACAAGGTAAGGATTCAAGTGTGATTCAAAGGTATTTAAGAATAAGTACTTGCCAAGCACATGATATTATAAGGAGGTGAGGTAAGAAAATATAAATTTAAATTTTGTAGGTTTTAGGTAAACAGGATCACATCAATGAAAAGGGTCATTAGCCAATGAGGAATAAAGTAAGTGTTAGGGTTTTAGAAATAGGGTTCCAGGGGTTATGAGTAATGTTTTATTTGCATGGTTTAGGGAAACAAGCATAAGGAAAGGTTTAAACTAGAGCAAGGCATAACTTATAAATTAAGGTTTATAAATTAACAAGAATTAGTGCAATGGTTGGGTATAAAGGTTTACACAATTATTCACGGGCATCAATGATAAGGTACTAGGGTTTGAACAACAATTCATAAAGATAACTAACAGAATACAAGAGTTGAGGAACAATTTATAAGGAATAAACAACAAGGTTCAAAAGATTCAACAATAATTTAAAAGGGGTTACAGTAAGTTATAAAAGTTCACACAGATATTCATAAACAGTTGAGGGAATCTGATCTTCAATTCAAGGTTCGAATCATTTGCCTTAACAAAGTACTTTCACGCTAGTCACTTAGTTCAGAAGTCCTTAGCCTTTGCCTTTCCTGTACCCCTTGAGTCTACGTCCTTTGAATCTACAAATAAAACATTATTTCAGAATTCTATACAATATTCGACGTTCCTCTACAACGTCTAATCTTAATCTACCCATACGATTGTCCTTAAATTTATTTACTTTAATCATATAATATCAACTCCTGACCACTGACATAAACATATAATTATAACCAATAAACATTTAGCAGGAAATCACCTAAATAAGATATAATCCAAATACACTCTATACTAGTAGTACATACATATATACATATACCCAAAATATACAATTAAGATTTTTAAAAAATTTTGACGGCATCCCCTTTATACGGGTGACTGCCAGTCGGAACATAACCGACACAACCAACCAAAATATCCACATTACATTTACAACTGAAATCCATATCAAATACCAACCAATTTGAACCATCACATTTCCATTCCGAATAATTCATTACATATTAAATAAATTATACCAATCCAATATATATAACTCGGCTTACATAAACAAAATTACAATAAAAATTTATTACGTAATTATTACAATTTAATTTGGCTCACGAATCATCATCGCCAAATTTTACCCTCAACTCAAATTAAATTATCGTCGACGGGGCAAGATCCCGGGGTACCCAGAAATGGATTCCTAACACGAGACTTCGCGAAATATATTGTACAATTAATTAATAACTGACATCAATTAATCATTTCAGCAATAGCATACATAATCGAGAAGCTACAAGACCGAACCATAATCCTCAACTATACTCGCAAATTGTAATTATACGAAACTACACACAAACTAAACACAGCAATCCGTAACTCAACCACAGGCTCGTACCATATACACACCACACGAAGAATAGTCATTCACACTAATCACACGGTAACACACACACACACACACACCATTTTTCACATACACGACCTCAACAGTTGAGCATTGTTACGATTCTGAGCATCACCCACATACACAACCACATAACGACATACATAACACACACATATAACCTCATAACACACACGGCTTCTCTCAACAACACACACACCCATAACCAGAAACCCACACACACTGGACACCCACCTGCGTATATAAGTTTATATATCGAATATGGAGGGGAGGAGGAGACGGTTTTGCTGTGAAATCAAACGAAACCAGACTTGTTGGAGGGAGGGGATAAATCGAGAGAAAAAAAGAATTGTGGTAGGAACCTTCGAGAGTAACTGAGAGAGGTCGAGAGAGAGACTGTTGATTTGGGGGAAATGACACGATTTAGGGATTTGGGGTTTAAAAGGTAGTAAAAATAGATTTTAGGGATCTTTACAAGAATTTTCTAATTAGCAACAATTTAACCCAGGTGATAAATTGCAAAATAATTGGATAGATATTGATCTCAATATTATTTTTAAAACGTAGAAAATAAAATTATCTATCTCCCCATATTTTTAAAATATTTTTAGGATCAAAAACGAATTAAATATAACTTTTACAAGATTAAATCAATAAAATACAAATCAATTCATAAAATCATTTTAAAATCCTTAAAAATCAAAATAAATCCATGTAATATTTTTAAAACTCAAATAAACTAATAAAGTTAATAATGCAAAAGATTTCGTAATTTTTACTAATCCCGATGATTTTATAAAATTCTCAGAAGATAAATAAAACATGAATTAAATAGAATTTAATCCCCAAAAATAAAAATAAAAATACGTAGACTTATCCGACACACATAAATCATCAAATAACCCATAAACACGATATCACACGTATGTTTCCTTCTCAACAATATTCACGTCATATATTTCACATTTAATAAATAAATTAATAATTATAAATACCAAACATTTTTCTTTGGCGTTATATCCTTCCCCCCTTAACAGGATTCTGTCCCCAGAATCTCACCTAAGTAAATAGATGGGGATAATTTTCGAGCATCTCGCTCTCAAGTTCCCAAGTTGATTCTTCAACTCTTGGGTTCTGATGTGCTAAGAATAAATACAATTTTAAATCGCAAGCGCACGATTCAATCGTTGAAATATTTTAGGTATCGATCCATAGAGACTAACATTTTCGCAACTTAATTTTCAATTTAAACGAATTAGGACAAGTGGATTTTTGAAAAATTTAGATTTATACTATTTAATTTCCTAATTCTAAATTATCTTAAAACTAAATTATTCTAAAAAATATATAAATTAAAACTAGACATTATTCTAAAACATTTTTTTTGAACTTGGATTAAAAATTATTTACAGAAATTTTTAGAAGAAAATTAGACATTGTTAGATATTGATTCAAGTGATGATCAGGATCTGGACTATTGATCAGATATTGATGCTGACGTCATCAGTAATGCATCGTCAGTATTAGGCTATCATCAGGATTAGGGGATGATCAGGATTACACGAGGATATACATTAGTCCAGGAATCAAGGGAGATTGATATGTCGGTTCTTGTTTTATAGGAACGCAGCTATCATTCAAGATATGTACTAAGAGACGTATGTAATTGATTTGATATATCTTGTAATTGATAGTGCAGCTGTGTACACTATATAAACACAGTTTAGGTTTTACATTATGTAATCGCTTACACGAATTATCTTGTAACCTAGCAGCTCTCAAGAACATAAGAATTTCTTGAGAGAGTTTGTAACAGTTTTATATCAGAATTAATAAAGCTGTTATTTATTCATACTTGTGTTATTATTTCTGTTTAAGTCGAAAATCTTAAACAATTGTATTCAACCCCCCTTCTACAATTGTTAATTACTGGGCAACAATTGGTATCAGAGCTAACTAATTAATTACAATCAGAAACGATTTTAAGATGTCGACAAGCAAGTATGAAAGTATTAAAATCCATGTTCTCAAAAAGGCTGAATACCCCACATAGAGGGTAAAGATGTTGATGTATCTGGAGGCAACTGATCCTAACTATCTCGATCGAATATATGATGGTCCATATATACCTAAGAGACTGGTTGCTAGAACAGATACTATACCTGAGCACTATGTTCAGAAGACAAAGGCTGAATGGACTCCTGAGGAAAAGTACTCAGAGATGCAAAGGTGAAGAACATTCTTCATAATAGCCTTGATGTTGTCATGTCAAACAGAGTGATAGCATGTAAAACTGCTAAGGAGATCTGGGAAAGTTTGGAAACTCAATGCCAGGGTACTGAATCTATCAAAAGAAATAGAAGGGCTCTGTTGATTCAAGAGTACGAGCAGTTTGATGTAAAATCTGATGAGAGCCTCACTGATCTGTATGATAGATTTCTGACATTATTGAATAATCTATCTCTGGTAGGTAAAGAGTATGAACCAGAAGACTCGAAACCAAGTTTCTTAGAGCTTTGCCTGAGGAGTGAGATACTCAAACCTCTATCATTAGGCATCAGTATGATCTTAATGCTATGTCTCTTGATGAAGTCTATGGGATGCTAAGAACCCATGATCTTGAGGTTCAACAAAGGAAGAATAAGAAGACAAACAAAGCAAAGGCTGTTGCTTTGAATGCTGAATCAAAATCAAAGGAAAAGTCGTGGAGGTTTCAAGAAGGAGAAGTAGAATAGCTAAGTCCAATACTGATGACTCATCATCAGATCCTGATGCCAATCCTGATACTGATACTGATGATGACTCTACTGATTCTGATATGATGGAAATGGTTGCTATGATAGTCAAAGGCTTCAAGAAGATGAAATTCAGAAAGGGTAGAAGACAAGGCAGCTTTCAGAAGAAACCTGTCAATACTGACAAGAACAGGTACAAGAAGAATGAAAGCAAAAGCAGCAAGTTTGACAAGTCAAAAGTCAAATGCTACAACTATAATGGAATGGGTCATTTTGCAATTGAATACAAAAAGGCTAAGACCAAAGCTCTTATCTCATCAAGCAAGGATTGGATGGACTCTTCCTCAGAATCTGAAGAGGAAAAGGTGAACTATGCATTAATGGCAAATATGGATGAGATTGCTGCTCCTGAAAATAAGGTACCTGAAATTGTCTTTGATTTTGATACTGATAATGTTTCTGAGTTAAGATTTTTCTTAAAGTCTCTGCATATTAGCTTTAAAAGTCAATCTCTTGAAAATGCTAGAATAATATCTGAGATGTCAGAATTGTCTAAAAGAAATGATCATCTAGAAGCTGAGTTACTCTTTATGCAAGAAGTACAAAATGAATGTGAGAAGGCTAAGCATATGAAGCTAGAAATGGAGTTTAAATGTACTGCACTTGAAAAGGAACTTAATGATGCTAATGAGAAACTCAGAACCTGGACACACTCTGGAAAGAAAACACATGATATTATCATAGATAAGAACTGGAAAGAGTGTCTAGGTTATAAACCAGAGGACAAGAAAAAGAATAAAGGTAAAGTTGTTACTGCTGAAACAACATAACCAGGAAGAGTTGTTGTGAATGAGTCAACAAATCCAAAAACCTATAGACATGTTACAGACAGAACAAAGACCAAATTTAAACCAGTTAAGTATGTGTATCCAGAAAATCCCAAATCTACTTTAGAAAAGGGATCTACTTCTACACAAAATTCTGAGTCTAAATCTGTAAAAAATATAGGTCTTTTGTCTAAGAAACAACTTAGAGACAGAATCTGTGAAGTGACAGATAGAGAGAAAACCACTACTGCTAAGAGGAACAGGAATGGTAAAATTGGAATAAACAAAGAAAATAATTATAAGTATATTCCAAATGCACCAAGGAAAACATGCTTTAATTGTGGTAACTCTAATCATCTTGCTATTGATTGCAGGAGGAGTAAAAAGAAGGCTACTGTAGTTCCTAAATCTGACATTAGGAA
Source organism: Saposhnikovia divaricata (assembly GCA_036435485.1). NCBI lineage: Eukaryota > Viridiplantae > Streptophyta > Magnoliopsida > Apiales > Apiaceae > Saposhnikovia > Saposhnikovia divaricata. The sequence goes on from CM071600.1 coordinate 159,945,514, forward strand.
TAGATCAGTATTTTATAAATCACAGAATCCTTGTTTTCACTGTGGCAGTAAATGGCATTCTATCTATACATGTGAAGAATACCATAGTTTGTACTACAATTATTATGATCCCTTGCCAAAATTTAATAAAAGTGCAAATTCTGGTAAAACAAAGAGTCTGAATACTAAGCATGCATCTGTTAATTCTGATAATGACAAAGCAAATTTTGATGGATTTCAATCTGACAGAACTGCTTTTGTTAAAAAGACTTCTGCTGCTAAAAGTGTTAAATTGCATGAAAAAAGAACCCAACAAGTGTGGGTTCTTAAAAATTCTAACTGAGCTCTTTGTGTTTCTGATTGCAGGGTAAAAAGAAAAATGTGTTAGTCATGGATAGTGGATGCTCTGTGCACATGACTGGAAACAAAACCTTGCTATCAGAATTTGAGGAGAAAGCTGGCCCAACAGTGTCTTATGGAGATGGCAACATTGGACAAACTTTGGGATATGGCAATATAATCATTGGAAATGTCATCATTGAAAAAGTAGCTCTGGTGAAAGGACTCAAACACAATCTGCTTAGTGTTAGTCAAATCACAGACAGAGGTTATCATGTCAACTTCAATGATACTCACTTTGAAGTGATCAGTAAAACATCTGGAAGGATTGTCTTGACTGGTCAAAGACGTGGTAACATTTATGAAGCCAACGTCTACACCAATACTGATGGTCCCTCAACATGTCTCATCAGTAAAGCAATAGTAGATGAAAGTTGGAATTGGCACAAGAAGCTTTCTCATCTCAACTTCAACAACATCAATGAGTTGGTTAAGAAAGATTTGGTGAGAGGATTACCAAAGGCATTGTATACTCCAGATGGACTCTGTGATCTTGTCAGAAGGCTAAACAGAGAAGGACATCATTCAAGAGTAAATCTGAATCCTCAATTGATGAACAATATCACATGCTACACCTTGACTTGTTTGGACCAGTCAACATTATGTCCATCAGTAAGAAAAGGTATACTCTAGTCATTGTTGATGAATATACTAGATTTACCTGGGTGTATTTTCTGCACAGAAAAGATGAAACTGCTGAGATACTTTTGGACCATGTAAGAATCATTGAGACTGGCACAAAATACAAAGTCAAGATTCTAAGAAGTGATAATGGAACTGAATTCAAGAATTCAGTAATGGAAGAGTTCTGCAAGTACAAAGGAATAGTGCAAAACGGAGTAGTTGAAAGGAAGAACAGAACTCTTATTGAAGCTGGTAGAACAATGTTGGAGGAAGCTAAACTACCTACATATTTCTGGGCAAAAGCAGTCAACACAGCGTGCTATACTCAGAATATTACTTTAATCAACAGACATGGTGTCACTCCTTATCATATGATTAAAGAGAAGAAGCCAAGTCTGACACATCTACATGTGTTTGGCTATAAGTGCTTTGTTCTTAGACCTCATCCTGAACAACTAGGGAAATTTGAAACTAAAGCTGATGAGGGCATTTTTATTGGTTATCCAACTTCAAGAACCTTTAAAGTCTATAACCTAAGAACAAGGACAGTCATGGAGTCTATCAATGTTTCTTTTGATGATAAAAAGATAACAGGAATTGCTGAAGACTCACATGATAATTTGATCTTTGCAAATGAAGCAACCAAGAATTCTGATGAAGTAATGTCAGATACTGATACTCCGTCAGATTCTGACGATCGACCAATGCCTGATGAAACACAAGTTACTGATGATGATTCAAATAATGCAAATGTTGAGGGGGAGCAACAGCAAAATACCATCAGTACTGATACAACTCAAACATCAGGAGGAGATTCATCAGAAACAAATTCAAGTGATAATCCTGACAGCACTTCAGGAGGAGATATCACTATCTCAGGGGGAGCTTCTAATAATTCTAGTTCTTTTGAAGATAACACCAATCCAGGGGGAGCATCCAACTCAAGAAATGATTTACCGTCAGCAAGGAAATGGACCAAAAGCCATACTCCTGATTTAATTATTAGGAATCCTGATGCAGGTGTTAAAACCAGAAGTGCAACACAAAATGAATGCCTCTATAATAACTTTCTGTCGAAGGAGGAGCCTAAGAAAGTTGAAGATGCACTCAAGGATGCTGATTGGGTTACAGCAATGCAAGAAGAACTGAATGAATTTGAAAGAAATGAAGTCTGGAAACTTGTACCAAGGCCAAAGGGTAGATCAATTGTTGGTACAAAGTGGGTGTTCAGAAACAAGACAGATTCAGATGGCACTATTGTGAGGAATAAAGCAAGACTAGTTGCAAAGGGGTACTCTCAACAGGAAGGAATAAACTATGATGAGAATTTTGCTCCTGTTACAAGGCTAGAAGCCATCAGAATTTTTCTGGCATATGCAGCCCATAAGAAATTCAAAGTTTTCCAGATGGATGTTAAAAGTGCTTTTCTGAATGGAGAATTGGAAGAGGAGGTATATGTTGAACAACCTCCTGGCTTCATTGATCCTAGATATCCAGATCATGTCTATAGATTGGATAAAGCACTTTATGGACTAAAGCAAGCTCCAAGAGCCTGGTATGAAACTCTGGCTCAATTCTTACTGGAAAGTGGTTTCAAAAGAGGTACAATTGATAAAACCTTGTTTTACTTGAATTATGGTAAGGACTTGCTATTAGTTCAGATTATTTTGATGGTATCATATTTGGGTCAACTAACTCCAAATTATGTGAGAAGCTTTCAATGCTAATGCAGTCTAGATATCAAATGAGCATGATGGGAAAAATGAGCTATTTCTTAGGTCTGCAAGTTAAACAGACTGATGATGGAATTTTTATCAATCAGTCAAAGTACACAAAGAATTTGCTGAAAAAGTTTAACATGCAAGACAGCTCTACTGCTTCAACTCCTATAGCTACATCTACAAAACTTGATCCTGATCAAGGCACTGAAGTAGATGTAACTAACTACAAAGGTATGATTGGCTCACTTTTGTATCTAACAGCTAGCAAACCAGATATCATGTATGCAACCACTCTATGTGTAAGATTTCAGGCAAACCCCAAAGAACCACATCTCATTGCTGTTAAAAGGATTTTCAGATACTTGAAAGGCACCCCATCTCTTGGCCATTGGTATGCTAGAGAGTCTGACTTTAATCTAAGTGGTTACTCAGATGCTGATTTTGCAGGATGCAAAATAGACAGGAAAAGTACTTCAGGCAGTTGTCAGTTTCTGGGAGAGAGATTATTTTCTTGGTTCAGTAAAAAGAAAAAGTCTATCTCCACATCAACTGCAGAAGCTGAGTACATAGCTGCTGGAAGCTGTTGTGCTCAGATCATGTGGATGAGGAATCAACTAATGGACTATGGTTTGTCATATTCAAAAATACCTATTTATTGTGATAACCAAAGTGCTATTGCTATGACAGGAAATCCAATCCAGCATTCTCTTACTAAGCATATCAGTATCAGATATCATTTCATAAGAGAACAAGTACTGGAAGGGACAATCGAACTTCACTTTGTTCCTACTGATCGACAGCTAGCTGATATATTCACCAAGCCAATACCTGAAGCTACTTTTACAAAATTGGTGAATGAATTGGGAATGGTAAACTATGAGAATTTCTGAAAACAAGGGGAGACCAAATACTGATGAGTGTCAGATCCTGATACATGTCGAATACTGACGAAAAGTCAATCCTGACTTTAGTCAAACATCAGATTCTGATGCAACGGTTTGATTATCAGTACAATTTGTATATTCCAAGTATTCCCTAATTGTTCTGTTCCTGATTTAATTGTGCTTATTGTTAATGAATTTGTTACTTACATGATTACTTTAATTAGTTTTCATATTCACTTCTCTGATTTAATTCTTTGAAGAACAGTTCATAAACATAAAAAATTGCAGAACATATTGAATAAGATTAGAGAAACAGGATTCTTCATTGATAATAAGAAAGCGATTACATGCAAATATTACATCTTTTTGTTCTCTCTATCTACTAATCTATTCAACAGGAAAATAAAAAGTGAAGTCCAAACCACTCCATTGCTAGCAGCCATCCCAGATCCCATCTTTGCCACTTTGTTTGGGTGGAAGTTGAAGGGATAAAGTTATTTTTGCTGACATATTCATTAACAATGGTTGGTGGTGTTGGATGAGGATGCCTTAGAGGAAAGCCATACTAATGTTGCTTGAAGAGCAGCATCGATGTCGATCACTCTTGCAGGCCTTTCTCTTTCGATTTCTTCAAGACTGGCATCCATCTGCAACCACAAAGTTTCAAGTTGCCTTTCCCAGTCAAAGGCATCAAACTCTTCACGAGTATAACTGAAGATATCTCTCTTCTCTACGAGATGGAGATTCTTTTCTTTGATGGTAAGTTTTGACATTGTTTAAAGGTGTGTTGTGTGAAGGGTTTTTTTGATTTTCAGGAGAGAATGAAGGATTAAAGGGATAGTGGACAAGTCTCTAGGTGTTAAATAGAGATGGGAGAGTAACGAAGTCAAGAAATGCTTTGTATTCTGGTTTTTAATGATACCAGGTATTTTAAGATAGTTGTTAGGCTGAATACACAATTAATAATCAAATTCGTATGAGAGTTTAACAAGTAAGATGATTATGCACTTTAAAACTTCTGAAATTAAAAACCCTCTTCGTGATGTAAACTATCACAAAGAGCTGCTAGGTTACAATAAAGATAATTCGATGCACGATACCCTTCTAGGGTTAACCTAACTGTATTTATAAAATATACAGCTTCGATACAATCTCTAATTGATATTCCTAATAATCAGCTATACAATGATATCAATCACAGATTGTCACACGTCTCCTAAGTCAACTCGATCTCTTTGATAGCTATCCAGTCTCCAAAGATCTCGCTTCCATATCAATCTTCAATTGATCTCTAATATCTTCTGTTGACTCCGTACGCGCTGCTTCCAGACAGACTTTACTAAACTCTGTCCAGCTTCCGTTAGTCAGACTTTACTAAACTCTGACTTCCTTCCAGTTAAACTCTGATATTTCACTGTTACACTTAAACACTGAAACATTACATCAATTATATCTAACAATCTCCCCCAACTTGTTCATTAGAAAAAATGCACAAGTTAATAGATAATTGATGATGTCAAAAACAAATAATCATATACAGTGTTTAACAACTAAGCAGAGTTTAAACTGATACTTAACAAAATTACAGAAAATATGAAAAACTTACAGAGCATAAATTACTTAATCCTTTCAACATCCCATGCTGTCCTCAAGTACTCTGTTAGCAATCTCTCTTCTGCAACTTCAAGTGCTCTTTCCATCTCTAGCTTGATCTCTCGAAGCTTAGAATCTGTACCATCTGTCTGATAAATAGCTGATCTCAAATCATAGATGCTGTTCTTCTTCATTTCATTTCCAAGTCTGATAAAGTATGACTTTTCTGATTCTGAATTGAATTCAAGCACAGTGATACCCAAATCAGTTCTCAGCTTAGCACTGTTTCTCTTCATTTCAACCATTCTTCCTTTGTAATCTAAGTACTTTGGTACATATTCAGACTTGTCTTTAATTCCATAAATCATCTTTGATCTTTCCATCTGGTATCTAAGCACTTCTACAGCTCGGTAAGTACGACTGTTATTCACTTTGAAAATATGTAAAACATACTGCAGTTCTTCATACATTTTCAAATGAATATCATGCTCTCCAACTTTGTAAACAGTCCCATCCTCCATGAAATACAGCAGAAAGTCTTTATTTAGACTTCTTTGATGAATCAACTGTACTGATTCCAGCTTGTCCAAATTAACTTGAAGGACACCCTTGCCTGGAGCAGCCAGTGATGAATGATCTCTAGGAGTAATATTCAAAGTCCTTTCTCTGTTTGATCCTAAACCAGCCAAATCATGAGGTTGCTTAGCAATCATTGCTCTGCTTTGAAAAATATCACCTCCTTGAACTTTCTCAGTATTCTCAGGAATAGTAGGTCTCACAAAACCATGAATTGGAAGAGTAGTTTGTACAACATGTGTAGAAACAGAGGTTGTAACTTGCTTTAACTTCTTTGAACTCTTATCAACTTCAACAACTTTTTCTTTAAGCTTTAATCTAGCCTCATCTGCTGTTGGCTTTCTTGAATGAGACAATCTCTGATCAGCATTGACATTTTCATTGATCTTAATGCCTTTAAGAACAGGCCTTGATTCCTTTTCAACTATCTTCTTGAATTTCCCAGACTTAAGCTTTTTTTCATGTTCAGCTTTAAGCCTTAGCTCTTCAGCCTTTACATCTTCTAGAGTGACATCATTTCCATGTTCTTCAAGAAACATGTTTACAGCTAACTCTGTATCATTCTGTGGACCTTCAGCAGTATTTGCTTTAGCAGAGTTTGCTTTAGCAGAGTTTATTGTAGCAGAGTTTACTTTAGACCTTGTAATTGTTCTTTTGGTTCTATCAGATCCACCTCCATCTGCAGCATCATCCTTCCTCTCAAAGGATTGAAGTTGTTTGCAAGCAGTTTTTACAACTTTCTCCCCCTTTTTGACATCATCAGGAATCAGGATAGAGGTTAGCAACTCCAAAGAGTTTGCAATGGAATCTATTTTAGTAGACAAGGCAGACTGATTCTCTTCAACTTTACCCAGCCTGGCAAAGAGATTGTCTTGAGCTTTAGAAAATTTTGTATTCATAAGTTTAGACTCTCTTTCCATTTTCATTTCTCTAGTTACGATCTCAGTCCTCAAGTCAGTGATTGCCTTTGTAGTTTCATCAAATCTACTATCCAGAGTTTTGACTTGAACTACAGTTGCTTTTAAGCAAGAAAGAATCTCTGGATTGGAGATAGTATTGGCAGTTTGCTTAACAAAATTAGCTGCTCTCCCTCTTGGAAAAATGCAATCCTCTTTGTACCAGTCAGCAGCTTGTTTTGCAAGTTGTGCTTTTTCAATTTCATGAGACTTACAAGGTTGATCGAAAGAGGTATGTTTATTGTCTGTTTGCACTGGTGCACTCAGAAAAGAATCAGAGTTTGCACTGCTTTCACCTTCAAGTTCAACACTCGCAGCTTTAGCATGTTCATCTTCAAGTAAAACACTGTGCTGAGCATTGTCAGCCACAGTTTCTGCAATTTCTTCTGCAGCCTTGTCAAGATTTTCTTCATGTTGCTCAGGCTCAGCAACAGAGTTTACATTTTTGTCATCAACAGACATAGGCTGAGAAGTAGCCTTTGTTGCTTGATCAACCTCATCTCCTCCTTCAACAGTCTGGTGAGCATCTGAGAGTAACTCTGTATGTGATGCTACAGTTTCAGAAATGACAACTGTAGGTTGATCAGCTGCACCAGTTGCTTCAGATTGAGCAAAAATAGATGAGATAGGATCAGAGAATGGCATGAATGAATCAAGAATATTATCCATTGGAGAAAAGCCATCTCTAGTATCCTCTTCTGCAGGCATTTTGTCCTCTGCAGGCATTTCAACCTCTGTAGGCATTTCAACCTCTGCAGGCATTTTATCTTTTCCAGCCTCAACAGTAGGTGTTTGCTGTGAAACCACCTCTGGAGCTTCAACATGTTCATCATCAGAATCGGAGATTACTAATTTTCTTCTCTTAGCTAGAGGCACTTCATCTGAATCCTCTTTACTAGATTCTGCCACCACAGTGGGTGATTTAGGTCTTTTTGCTCTTTGAATCTTTCTTCTAGCATAAACAGCTCCAGAAGATGTCTGTTTTGCTTTGATATTTGTCTCTATTGTCTTCTTAACTCTTGCATGTCTTTTAGTGGTTGCTGCTGATTGCTGTACTCTGCCTCTTTTTGCTTTAGGCTGTGGTTGAGATTGAGATTGTGATGGTTCAGTGTTTAGTTGTTGAGTGTGTGAAGATTGTTTTGTGATTGGAGATTGAGGGTTTTGGGTTGGAGCAGTGTTTATGATTGGTGATGGAGTGTTGTGAGGGGATGCAGGTTGTGGTTCAGGGATAGTGGTTTGGTTTGAGGTTGCAGGTTATTGAGTAGGTACAGTGTGGGTAAGTGATGTAGGTGGTGCAGTGTTTAAGGTTTGAGTATGATCAGTGTTTAGTGGTTCAGGTTGTGGTTCTGGTTGTGGTTGGTCTTGAGGTTGGTTGAGAAAATTCTGCAAAGCAAGTGGCAGAACAAAGGCAGGTATGTTTTCTTTACCAGCATCCTTATTAGTCATATCAGAGAATATTCTCTTGTTGACTCTAAAAGGCTGAATTACATCAGCTTCAGCAATCTCTAAACCAGATACACAAGCAGTGAATAGCATTTGACAAAAACGAACAAAATAAACTGTAGTAGACTCTGACAGTTTATCACCTAGATTCATTAGAACATATCTACCAAAATCAAAATTACTGCCATAAAGTAGAGAATACCCGATTTGTAGACTGTCCATTGGAATAGCATCCCAGTTAGTGACCTTCTTCTGGAATGTTCTTGTGATGCAATCGAAGAAAAAATTCCATTCCTTCCTGAGATTAGGCCTCTTTACACTGCCTAGCTTGTCAAGAGAATCCATGTAGCCTACCTCCTGTAGCATCTGTCTTAATTGAGGTTCACCAGCATAAGCATAAGAGGTGTGTGTATCAAACCCCATCGTTTCTCTGACAGTTTGTGGAGTAATCACAAACTCTTGTTCATCATGAGTGAAGATGATTTTTGGAGTCCCATTCTCTCCTCCATCCACATAGACCGAGTTTCGCCAAAAAGTGGAAATTTGAGATGTAGAGAGAGTACTAGGTTCAACCAGAGCTTGTCCAATCTCTGAGTCTCTCAAGAAATTCTGCATAAGATGAAACGCTTCTGGAACACGTTCATGATTGAGTGGGGCTGCATAATTGTTAGGGACAAAGCGTAGACCAAGAACAGTGAATGATTTAGAAGCCATTGAATCAAGAAATGGGCAAGAAATCACAAAGAAAAGTGTATGTAGGAAAGGTGTTTGCGAAAATGCGCAAGTGAAAACTGATAGAACTGTGAGATGTAAAAGTGAGTGGGTGAAAGTAAAACTCAATCGTTTGTACACAAAAGGAATTAGAGTTGTAATTAAAAATTAAAACTCAATCGTTTATGTATTCAAACACTCAACAGTTCCTAGATTAATGTGTGAGTGGGACACAATAATGAGTGAGTGGGACACGTGTCATACATGCAGTGGATCAATTAATCATGCGCAGTAAAAATAGCAATTATCACCGCTGTATTCTCTTTCCTATTTCCAAGACACTTTAACACAATACACTTATTAACAGTTGTCAAAAGCACTATTTACTCCAAAATTTTCAAATTATCCAAATGAAAATTTACCTTAGAGTACTAACCACAAATCAACAGCGTTTGTCAATTCTCCAACTTTATCACCGAAACCCTTTCAAAAATTGCACAGTTGTGAAAATATGTGTGTGTGTAGCAGAGTTTACCAAATCAATTTTTAGAGCATCTAATTTTTCATAAAATCCATAAAGTAAATCAATAAACACTGGATGCACAAACTCTCATAGTAAACACTGACTGTATGATGAAAGCTAAACTTGTAGTAATCAGTCTATATACAGTAACATTTAATTTATTTTATACCCCCTCTATTGCTAATATATATATATATATATTTTTATTCTATTCATTCCAGTAATTAGAGGTTGGAGCTAGTCACCAAAAATTCAAAAATTTTAGCCCTTATCATTTTGATAAGTTCCTGGGTCATCCTATTCTTTGACTAGTCACCAAAAATCAGAGAATTTTAGCACATATTATATACCAATAAGTTCCTGGGTCATCCTAGTCTCCAACATAATCTCAAAGGAGTATAGCAACCTATATACATTTTCTTTGGGGTATTGCAGTAAGCATTTTAATCTACCAGAGTATAACTAACAGAGTTTAGAGTTCATCAACATCAGTAGTTATTCATGAAAGGCAATGCACACAGTATTTATAGACTCAGAGTTTAGGACAAAATAAACTAAGAGATGCTATAAATATGAACCAGTATCATGCTGTGTTAACTTTCTGTACAATCTAAGATTAGATCACAATAACTCAGAAAGATTCATGATTAATTGCTGAGAATCATGCTGCATACATATTTCTTCATTGGTGTTTTCATTCAGACAAAAATCAACTCAGAGTTCACAGAGTTTATCAAACTTATTAACAGTATATGACATACAAGCATGCTGACAGAAATTAACAGAGTTTAGCAGTGTTTAAAGAAAAACAGGTTATCAGAGTATGCATAACAGAGTTTAATCAATAGAGTTCACTTAGCACTTAACAAATCAAGGAAATATGAGCAACACAATACATAAGTAAAATTTGAATCTAACCAACATTCCTAGTCAGAACCAGAGACCATTCCTAGTTCATTGACCAGTCTTGTAAATGTAGCTTCACTCAATGGTTTGGTGAAAATATCTGCAAGCTGTTGTTCTGTAGACACAAAATGTAGTTCAATATTCCCTTCTTCCACATGTTCTCTGATGAAATGGTACCTTATGCTGATGTGCTTGGTCATTGAATGCTGTACTGGATTACCTGTCATAGCAATAGCACTTTGATTATCACAGTAAATAGGAATCTTACTGTACCTCAATCCATAATCCAACAACTGATTCTTCATCCACAAGATCTGTGCACAACAGCTACCAGCTGCAATATACTCTGCTTCAGCTGTAGATGTAGAAATTGATTTCTGTTTCTTGCTGTACCAAGAGACAAGTCTGTCACCAAGAAATTGACAACTTCCACTAGTGCTCTTTCTGTCTATCTTGCAGCCTGCAAAGTCTGCATCAGAATACCCAAGTAGCTTGAAATCTGATTCTCTGGGGTACCACAGACCTAATGATATGGTGCCCTTGAGATACTTGAAGATTCTTTTCACAGCTGTCAGATGTGGCGCTCTAGGATCTGCCTGAAACCTTGCACAAAGACAGGTTACACACATGATGTCAGGCCTACTAGCTGTCAAGTAAAGAAGAGATCCTATCATTCCCCTGTAGTTTGTCATATCCTCTGAAACTCCTGTGTCTTTGTCCAATTTAGTTGTTGTTGCCATGGGAGTTGATGCAGATGAACAGTCAAGCATACCAAATTTCTTGAGAAGATTTCTGGTATATTTTGCTTGATTAATGAAGATACCATCATCTGTTTGTCTCACCTGTAGGCCTAGAAAATAACTAAGCTCTCCCATCATGCTCATTTGATATCTGGATTGCATGAGCTTGGCAAACTTCTTACAGAGTTTATCATTAGTAGACCCAAAGATAATGTCATCAACATATATCTGAACTAAAAGCAAGTCACTCCCAGATTTGAAATAAAATAGAGTTTTGTCAATAGTACCTCTATTGAATCCACTTTCTAAGAGAAATTGAGCCAGAGTTTCATACCATGCCCTTGGTGCTTGCTTAAGTCCATAGAGTGCTTTATCCAGCCTGTAGATATGGTCTGGATATTTTGGGTTCACAAATCCTGGTGGTTGTTCAACAAACACTTCTTCTTCAAGCTTCCCATTCAGAAAAGCACATTTCACATCCATCAGGAACACTTTGAATTTCTTGTGAGAGGCATATGCTAGAAAAATTCTGATTGCCTCCAATCTTGCAACTGGAGCAAATGTTTCATCATAGTCTATTCCTTCCTGCTGTGAATAGCCTTTTGCTACCAGTCTAGCCTTGTTCCTTGTGATAACACCTTCACTGTCAGTCTTGTTTCTGAAAACCCATTTAGTACCAACAATAGATCTGTTCTTTGGCCTTGGTACAAGGGTCTAAACTTCATTTCTTTCCAATTCAATCAACTCTTCCTGCATTGCTGTTATCCAGTCAGCATCTTGAAGAGCTTCTTCCACTTTCTTTGGTTCATTTTTAAACAAGAATGCATGAAACAGACATTCACTTGTAGTGGCACTTCTTGTTTTCACTTTTGCATCTGGATCACCAATTATCAAATTAGGTGTATGTGATTTGGTCCATTTCCTAGCAGAAGGCAAATGACTTCTATCAGCATGTGATCCTCCCCCTTGATCCATGCTCTCCTGATTTTGTTGTGGGCTTTCTTCATTTTCTGAGACTCCCCCTGAACTTGACCGCCCAGAGTCAGAATTTGAATTTTCAGAGTTTGAATCATCAGAGTTTGATCCAGATTTTTCATTTGACTCAGTATCAATGTTTGAGTCTTCATCTTGATCATGCTCCCCCTCAACTGGTTCTTCCCTTTGTTGTGGCTGAGAAGTTTCTCCAGTGTTTACCAGTAGAGGTTCAGAGTTTGTCAGAATAGTTTGATCAGAGTTTACTTCAACAGAGTTTAAATCTTCATTTTCAAAGTTCAGTTGATCATATTCATCTATGTCTTCAAGTCCAGTTATCTTCTTGTCATCAAAAGACACATGTATAGATTCCATGATCACTTTAGTTCTCAGATTGTAAACTCTGAATGCCTTTGTTGACAGTGGATAGCCAACAAAAATTCCTTCATCTGCCTTTAGCTCAAACTTGGTCAACTGTTCAGGATGAGTCTTCAAAACAAAGCATTTACACCCGAAAATATGAAAGTATTTCAGGTTAGGCTTCTTTTTCTTCACCATCTCATATGGTGTCTTTCCATGCTTATTGATCAATGTAGCATTTTGAGTAAAACAAGCAGTTTGAACAGCTTCTGCCCAGAAATAAGTTGGCAATTTTGCTTCATCGAGCATAGTTCTGGCAGCTTCTATCAAGGTTCTATTTTTCCTTTCAACTACACCATTTTGTTGTGGTGTACCAGGTGCTGAAAATTCTTGCTTCACTCCATTGTTCTTGCAGAATTCTTCCATTGTTGCATTCCTGAACTCAGTTCCATTATCACTTCTGATGATTCTGACTTTGTTACTTGATCCTTTGTCCAGAAGCTTCACATGCTCCATCAGAGTTAGTGTAGTTTCATCCTTCTTTGCTAGAAAATAAACCCAAGTGAATCTAGTGTATTCATCAACAATGACTAAAGCATATTTCTTTCTTGCTATAGACATAACATTTACTGGACCAAAGAGATCAACATGCAGAAGATGATAAGGATCAGTGATTGAAAATTCTGTCTTGCTCTTGAAAGATGACTTCCTTTGCTTGGCCTTTTGACATGAATCACATAGGCCATCAACATTTAACAGAGCCTTTGGGAGTCCTCTTACAAGATCCTTTCTGATCAATTCATTGATGTTGTTCAAGTTCAAATGTGAGAGTTTCTTGTGCCACTTCCAGCTCTCTTCACTAGACATTCTTGTAGACAGGCAAACAGCTTTTCCAACAGAGTCTATTAAAAGCTTGATTTCATAAATGTTGTTTTGCCTATTACCAACTAGAACAACCTTTCCTGTAGATTTGCTGATAACTTCACAATATTCAGGTTGAAAATCTACATGATATCCCTTGTCACAGATTTGACTCACAGATAACAAGTCATGCTTGAGTCCTGGGACATGAGCTACATTATTGATGATGACATTTCCAAGATTAATATTGCCATATCCCAATGTTCTTCCTACATTGCCATCACCATAGGAAACTTTTGGGCCAGCCTTCTCCTCATAGTCTGATAGCAGGGCTTTATTTCCAGTCATGTGTCTTGAACATCCACTGTCCACAACTAGGGTTGCCTCCCTGTTGCCCTGCAATCACAAGCAATTACTGAGGATTAGATTTAAGGATCCAGACTTGCTTGGATCCTTTGACATTCTTAACTTTGTTAGCTTTAGCAGCGGAATTAACATTATCAGAGTTTGAGCTAAAAGTATCAGAGTTTACACTTGCAGTATTAACTTTAAACCATTTCAGATTGGGTTTAAGTTCATAGTAATTATGATAAACAGAATGATACTGTCTGCAAGTATAAATGGAATGCCAAGTGCTTCCACAGTGTGTGCATAAAGTCTGTGGCTTAGTTCTAGCAAAATCCTTCTTTTCCTCAGACTTGGAAGGTAAAGAATTTATATTTTTGTTTTTCTTGCAGAAATTTTCAAGATGCTTAGTACTACCACAGTTATGACATGTCTTTCTTGGAGCATAACTAGCAAGCATTGGTTTATTTCCTGAAGTAATGCCTACTTTTCCATTTCTGTTCTTATTTGACACTCCCTGTCTCTTAACAGATTTTAACTCCTTCAGTTTATGTTTGAGTTGTTTATCTGTCATTGAACCAATATTAACCTGTTTAACACTAGTTTTTACTGGTTCACTTTTAACAACTTCTTTTTCATTGTCAGACAAAAATTTACTGGCTCCATGTACAAAATGAGGTCTGATTTTAACTTGACTTTGAAATCTTAGTTCATCTCCCTCATTATAACCTAGACCAACAGTGTCTGTTTGAAAAATCTGTTGAGTGTCCTTTCCAGAATTAGTCCAAGTCCTAATTTTCTTATTTGCTTCCTCCAACTCAGATTCTAGTTGTTTATATTTCTGAAGCAAATCCTGTTCTATAGAAACAGCATCATCTCTCTCTTTCTGAACTTGTTGCATGTTTTCAAGTTTTTCTTCAACAAGTTTATTTCTAACCTTAAGTTCAGAATTTTTAGATTTTATCCTCTCATTCTCTAAAGTCTGATCCCTATAACTTATATGCAATGACTTAAGATAAATTCTTAATTGAGAAATATCATCAATATTATAAGCATAGGTAGTTAGAGGTACCTGATTTTCAGAAGTTTCTGATTCAGTAGTAGCCATGAGAGCATAGTTCACTTCTTCATCAGAATCTGAAGTGTCTGCCCAATCTCTGCCTTTAGTGTAGAGTACCTTTCCAGTTTTACCCTTCTTGCACTCAGGAGCATAGTGACCCATCTCCTTACACTTGTAGCGTTGAATTTCAGACTTATCCTTCTTCCCAGATTTGGTCTCTTTTCTTTTAGACTTCCTGAAACTTTTTCTGTCTTCATTTGAATCTCTAGAAAACCTTTTCCCTTTCTTGAAATTCTTGAAACCCATTTTCTTGAAGGTCTTCACCATCAACACAGCCATTTTTCTCATTTCTTCTTCATCATCCTCAGAGTCAGATGATTCAGAAGAGTTTGAATCACAATCAGAGTTTGATGATTCACTTTCTGAGTGTATGACCAAAGCTTTTCCCTTCATTTTTCTTCTTGATGCCTCTTTCTTCTGAGGCTTCACTTCAACCTTAAGAGCAACAGACTTTGCCTTCCTGCTTGATCTCCTGTTTCTCTGCTCCATTTCCAATTCATGAGTTTTGAGCAGCCCATAGATTTCATCAATCTCTGTTTCAGCAAGTTCATAGTTGTCTCTAATAGTGGTTGTTTTCACATCCCACTTTTCAGGTAGAGAAAGAAGAAACTTGAGATTTGAGTCTTCTAGATCATACTCTTTGTTGACCAATGACAGATCATTGAGCAGTTTACAGAATCTATCAAATGTTTCTGTCATGGTTTCTTCAGGTTCAGCCTCAAAATGCTCATACTCTTGTGTGATTATGTTTCTCCTATTCTTCTTAATAGCAGCAGTTCCTTGACATCTGACTTCAAGAGCATCCCATATCTCTTTTGCAGTGGTGCAGTTAATCACTTTGTTAGACATAACATTGTCTAAAGCACTATGCAGTAAATGCCTAACCTTCGCATCCTTAGCAATTGATGATAGATCTTCAGGAGTCATGTCCTTCTTTTCCTTTGGAACTATTTTAGCTTCTTCACCAGCAGTTGCAACAGATAGCTTTGTAGGATTGTGAGGGCCTTCATTAATCCTGTCAAGATATTCTGAATTTGTAGCCTCCAGAAACATAGTCATCTTGACCTTCCACATGGCATACTCTGATGGCCTGAGAATAGGAACCATGATTGGTTCATAACGACTCACAGTAGTAGGAGCCTTTTCAGAACTAGTAGATGTTGGTGGAGGAATTGCTGACATGATTATTGTTGTGTTTGGATCTTAACCTGTAATAAAGTAACAGATTGGCTCTGATACCACTTGTTAGGCCGAATACACAATTAATAATCAAATTCGTATGAGAGTTTAACAAGTAAGATGATTATGCACTTTAAAACTTCTGAAATTAAAAACCCTCTTCGTGATGTAAACTATCACAAAGAGCTGCTAGGTTACAATAAAGATAATTCGATGCACGATACCCTTCTAGGGTTAACCTAACTGTATTTATAAAATATACAGCTTCGATACAATCTCTAATTGATATTCCTAATAATCAGCTATACAATGATATCAATCACAGATTGTCACACGTCTCCTAAGTCAACTCGATCTCTTTGATAGCTATCCAGTCTCCAAAGATCTCGCTTCCATATCAATCTTCAATTGATCTCTAATATCTTCTGTTGACTCCGTACGCGCTGCTTCCAGACAGACTTTACTAAACTCTGTCCAGCTTCCGTCAGTCAGACTTTACTAAACTCTGACTTCCTTCCAGTTAAACTCTGATATTTCACTGTTACACTTAAACACTGAAACATTACATCAATTATATCTAACAATAGTGATATTTGATTTTTTAATTAAATATTTTATTGCAATATTTTTAATCATTATCACAAGTGTATTTCTTGAATAATGCGAGCACGTGTGTTTTATTCATTGATACATATAGATACACATCGTAAGTCGTGTCGTGTGTGGTTATCACCACTCTCTCACGTAATTTGGTCCATTACTTATTTTGCACAAATCGATTACTGACACCTGTCTTTGAGAAATCATTAGTTTGTCTAAAATCAATTTAGTTTCTAAATTGATTCACTATTCTCAACACTATCAGTATTGTCTTTCTCAGTATCACTGTGCGAACATAAACCCTAATTGCTCAAAATTTCAATCTCTCTCTGTCACCACAAAAATGGAGAATTCATTGTTTGTCAGCAATAAGGTTGTTATCAATGGTGTCACTTTTGCTCCTAACAACTATGTTGCTGTTCTTGACCATCAGGAACTATCGAATGAATTTCACATCATTCAGGATTTCTTGGCGTCTAGTCCGATTAAATATGCTTTAACGGCACCTGCCAAAGTTTCTTTCAAGTGTGTAATGCAGGTTTGGAAGACCGCTGTCTTTGGTGTATGTGAACCTTCAGGAAGGCCTAACTTGTCCTTTACATATAATGGAGTTACACATCATGTCACTCCAGAAGTGGTTGTTGAAGCTCTACAATTACCTTCTCTCAATGGTAAGACTCCAGCAACAATTACTGATGCTTCTTTGTTGGAGTTTGCTACAAGTCTGGGTTATAATGGACAACCAAGAAAGTTTGGAGAGTTATACAGAACCAAGCTTAAGAAGGAATGGAATTTCTTCTTTGATACCATCAATAGGTGCTTCTTGAACAAAGTCTCTAACTTTGATGCACTACCAACTGCTTCAGTTCACATTGGGTACTCTCTAATTCATGATACTGTGTTTGATTACGGGTCTTTTATTCTGAGAGCATTAAGTGCTAGGAAAGCAGATAAATGTGGTTATGTCTGTTTTATTAGATTTTTTCAATTAATATTCTCTCATTTATGTCCCAATGTTGAATTTGAAAATGATACAGTTTTGCCTATCTTTAAGATTTCTGAAAACAATATCAAATCCTTGGTTAAATCAGATAAGGCAAATGGTTTTGAGGGAAATCCTTACATTCCTGATGGGGTCTGGCTTCTCTTGAAAAAGAGATTGCCTGCACTTTATGGCCCAGCCACAAGTCCTATGGGACAGGACCAAACACATCCTGTTCCTGACACAAGCACATACCATACACAGTTACCTAAACAGTCAACCACCTCTGGTGTCTCCGAAAAGACATCAGTTGTAAAAGAAAAGAAGTCAGCTAGATCTGATATGTCTGAAAGACAATCAGGATCAAAGGATTTCTCCACTTCAAACCTCACTAAAAAGAAGTCACAAGGAGGTGAACAAGGGGTTCTGATTGATGAGTCTTTGATTAAGGCTGGAGCATCTAAAGAAACAGGTGAAAAGAGAAAGTTTTTGCAACAGGTTTCTGATTCTGATGATGACAAGACCATCTCTACAATCATGAAGAAAAAGGAAGTTGCTACTCCTGTTACTGCTGAATTGGTTCAGCCAGTAAAGCCAAAGAAAAGAAGAAGGACAGTCAACAAGAGTCAGTATTATATTCCTGAAGATATGCAGAATCTTAATGATGATATTGATCTTGATGAATCATCAGTTCCTGACACATCTGTCATTCCTGATATCTATACTCCTGATACATCACCTGTAAAGACTGTTGAGATTTCTGATTCTCCAGCACCTACATCTCCAAAGAAAAGAATAATTGAGATGTCTGTGGATAAAGTAAATGCTATTGCCGCTCAGCTTGGTCATAAACCAACACCTCTTCAGATAAAGAGACAAGCTAAAGCAAAGGTTTTTCATAGACAAAAGAAACAGAGGATTACTTCACCTCTGAAAGGATCTAGCCCACAAGAACCTGAACCTTAAAGGAGTTCAGCAGCTATTAAAGATCCAGTCCCACAAGAACCACTCACTCAAAGTGTGGGTGCAGACATTTCTGAAGGAATGGTCCCACAAGAACCACTTTCTCAAAGGGAAGGTGAAGATAAGAACATTCCTGCCCCACAAGAACCATCTTCTCAAAGTGAAGATGCAGGCAAGCTCACATCAGCACAGGAGTTTCCTAACAGTGCTCAAGGGATTCCAGAAATTGAATTTAACTTAGCTCAAAGTCTGACAGATAAAGCTGCTCATGATTTGCACATTGCTGAATGTGATGAGATACTTAAAGACACTGCATTTGAGGGAAGCACACAAGAACCTTTGACTTAAAGTGTTAAAGTAGCTTCACAACCTCAGACTACACAAGAACCATTTGTAGCAAATACTGATGCAAGTCATTTTCCAGTTGTGGATGTCAATCCCGATGACAGTATTTCTGATCCAAATATTCCACTGCTCATTGAACCACTTTCTTCACGACCAATGGAATCTATCTCAACTTCATCAGGTAACACTTCTATCTCTGCTTCTTTTACTACTGATAGTATGATTACATATAGACTTGAGATAAGGGATACCTCTATTTGTATGACTTCAGTCTACTCCTCTAAGCCACCTCTTATTTTTGAATTTGTTGAGTCAGAACTTTTCTTGTGAGAAAGAGAGTGAACACTTAGAGAAAAAGAAGAGTGAAGAGTGGCAGTCTCCTGAACTGGCAAAAGGTGAGGTAGAACAGAGTGAGAAGTTTCAAACTTATAGTGAGGTAGCAGTTACTATTAAAAGTAACTTAGCTGATGCTGTGAGAAGTGATGAGATCACTTTAGAAAAACAGAGAGATATAGGAATTGTTTCTAATCTAAATGCAGGTTTTCAAGATACAACAGTACCATCTGCTGTTGATTTAAAATTGAAAGGAGTTATGAATCCTGAAGACAATATGGATGATAAAATTCCTGAGGCAAATGATAGCTCAGATGATGATGATGCTGATGATGATGCTGAAGCGGCTCAGCTTAATGCTATCATGAAAGCAAGTCTAGGATCTACTTATGGATCATCCAGTAAGTTTATGGAGTCTATGGGTAAATCTACAGCTGCTCAAATTGAGATCATAGGAGATTACAGCAATCTTCTTCCTGAACATATTCAAGCTGCAAGAAGATCTGAATGGTATACTGAGTGGAATCAGCCTTCTGCTGATATAAATTTCAATAATGCACTTTTTCACTCTAGTCATATAGCTACTAAGATTTCTGATCCTAATCTCAAAGCTCATCTGAAGACTACAACTGTTCTGGCAAAAGGGTTGAAAGATGAAATTAATTCTGTCAAGAGTGATAATGAAAACTTTCATGCTCAGTTTGTTAAGGATTATTCTGAGATTGCCACTGCTAAACAGCTTCAACGTTTAAGCACTGCCTTCACCACAAGGATGGATACCTTGGAAGATAAGGTTGTCACTTTGTCCTCAAGGATGACTAATATTGAGGATTCTCTCCAACTCATCTTATCTTTATTGACTGATCCTACTGATGATGCTACTGATGTCAAAAAGGGGGAGAAGGTGGTCAAAACAAAATGCACACCTAATCCAGTTGTAAGAAAGGATGATGATACTTCTGGGAATGATGGTGGTGCTCAGTCATATGAACCAGGAACTTCTGATGCTGCTTTGGTAACAAGGAGGAGTGTGTCTCAAACTCAAACCAAGCAGTCAACACATGTTTCTAAATCTGGGAAGAGAACAGTAAGAACAATGGTGTAGTCTCAAATTCTGATAGAGGAACAATCTCAACTATCTGTTCAGAATCAATTACTTCCAACAATTCCTGAAGAAGATGAAGATTTGTTTATTGCTGAGATAGAAGATGCACCACATCTCTTTAAGAAGATTACTTCCAAGTCAGGTGAGAGTGAAATTGTATTTCACAATGATATTAAAGTTCAACAGCATCATGCTAGGGAAGCACTCAAGAGATCTTAAAAGAACAAAAGAAGATTCTTGAGGGAATTGCTAAACAGAAAGATACTCCTACTACAAGTAGAGGAAGAGGTAGGGGAGGTAAAAGCAGAGTAAGAGGAAGAAAGCTTGTTCAGACAAATGCAAGACAGACAAGGTCTAGTGGAATCATAATTGAGGAGATAACTGAAGATCCTCAGAAAGCAAAGAAGAAGAAATCTCCACTACTTCTTGAAATGATTCCAGATAATGAATTCAATTTGCCAGAAGAAGTTGCTGATGAAACACCACATTTTGCTAGAAGAGGTAAGGTTACTGTGAGAGCACAGAATATTGCTGCTGGAACTACTCAACCTGCTATTCCCGATTCTGGTGAAGCTGAAATCTTGAAAGAACTTGAGGTCATGATTCTTATTGTTGTGGTTGAAATTCACAATTTGGAAGTTGATGAACAGGAAAAGGAGGCCAGAATAAAAGCAAAAGATATTGAAAGGAAGGCAACTAGAGAGTACATGAAGAGAGTCTATGAATCTGATAAGTTGATATGGTATGACAGAAATAGACTTGTTCCAGAACATCAACAGAATTATACACCAGTAATAGGAAAGAAAAGCAAGAAATGGAAGAACAGAGTGTGCAACTATAATGAACCAGTTGTTTTCAAATCTATTGGACTGATTACCGGACCTTCACTGATTGAGTCTGATGAATCTTCATTGATTGCTGAAGCTGAATCTGTTGAGTCTGCTGAATCTCCACCACTGTGGACGAGTATGCAATCTGGTTTGAAGGGTTTGGAACCTGGAACAAGAGGAGGTATTGGATTTCATGATGCAGAGGTTGTTTTTACAACACAAACTGATCAACATATTCTAGTTGACAAAATTGGTGATGAGTTAATTGTTGGTCATCTTTGGAAACTTGAAGCTGTTGCTATAATTGCTGACTGTCATGCTGGTGCTAAGAAGATAGAGACATTATTGTACTTTATGAAAGACAAGACTGTCAAGAAGATGGCTATTCATGAGCTGTTGTGCAAATCTGCAAAAGAATTGAAATATGTTCTTTATTTGCTCAAGAATAAAGTGTCAGTGCTGAAGAAAGAGAATTCTACAACAATTGGTCTTCTATGATTCACACAACTATCAGACGAAGATTTCTGGATGGAGGAACAAAGTATGATGGCAAATATACTCCCATGTATTTAAATACAAGAGGTGAAGAAGTTGAAATGGTGAAAGGTACTGCTATTAAAGAAGAGTATCTAGGTTTGGAACAATTATCTCTTAATCCAGATGGGGAGGAGTTTGCTTATATACTGCTAGGTAACTTAGATCTTCCTAGAAGCTCAATTCAAAATCTCAGGACAGCTATTTATCAGATTAATGAGGAAGATGAAGAACTCAACAATCTGAAGAAGAAATTGATTCTAATTCTTGAGAGCAAGGAAGAAGAGTTATTGACTAACTTTTTGAAGACAAATCTTTTCTATCAAAGAATGTCTGAAACTGTTCCTGACGATTTCTAGGAGGTATTTTGTTTTGAGTTTTTGACATCACTGAATCAAGGAATTTGTGCTTTATTTCACAAAGTACAAATTGGGGGAGATTGTTAGATATTGATTCAAGTGATGATCAGGATATGGACTACTGATCAGATACTGATGCTGACGTCATCAGTAATGCATCGTCAGTATTAGGCTATCATCAGGATTACACGAGGATATACATCAGTCCAGGAATCAAGGGAGATTGATATGTTGGTTCCTGTTTTATAGGAACGCAGCTATAATTCAAGATATGTACTAAGAGACGTATGTAATTGATTTGATATATCTTGTAATTGATAGTGCAGCTGTGTACACTATATAAACACAGTTTAGGTTTTACATTATGTAATCGCTTACACGAATTATTTGTAACCTAGTAGCTCTCAAGAACATAAGAATTTCTTGAGAGAATTTGTAACAGTTTTATATCAGAATTAATAAAGCTGTTATTTATTCATACTTGTGCTATTATTTTTGTTTAAGTCAAAAATCTTAAACAATTGTATTCAACCCCCCTTCTACAATTGTTAATTACTGGGCAACAGACATATAGTGTTTGTAAATATTACTCTAGCCACAAAAATCATAAACTCGGCAATAACCAAAGCAACAACCAAATTCGTTAAAATTCAACATTTAACAACCAAATTAATAACCAAATTAATTTACAACCGAATTAACTCGGCACCTAATTTGCAACTCAGCCAAACGACTCACAAAAACTTGGTAAAAACACAAAGAGACTCGACTTGGTAACCGAACTAGTAACATTGCAACAACAAAAAAAACAAAACTGAAATCCAAATTCTACAACCAGCAAGCAGGCATCAGAACAGTGACTCAACTCAGTGATGACTCAGTGACAACTCGCAACTCAGTACTCATAAAGGACTCGGTCGAAAACTCGTAGCAACAGCGAACTTCTACAAACATCAGAATATGCAGACAAGAAACAGAAAAACGCAGAACTCAGACTAAAAAACTGCACACTGGAATTAACGAAGCAACTGGACTCTCGACCAAAAACTTAATCACAAACGACTCGCGAACTCAGTAAACTCAGCAACGAAACTGTCCATAAAACTAAAAATTAAACCCAAAGAACAATAAACCAGCAGCATATTCAAAGAACTATAGATTCGATCAAAACAGACAAAGGGAAAGACCGAGTCGACTCGGTTGTAGAACTCGGTATGGCTGAACTCAGTACCAAAACTCGCGCGATGAACTCAATAAACTAATCAAAAACAAAATTAATAATGAAGAAAAAGGGAAGGTTGTCCATGTGAAATTGAAAGAAAAAAAAAGAAGTGGAGGAGGAGCTGCGGGGAATAAGAAAATAGGGGAGAGGTTTTTGATGAAAAAGATGAAAAAGGAAAGAGATGGGTTATCTGACTGAGAAAAAGGAAAACAAAAAAAAATAACAAAGGAAATTTAAGACTGCAAATCTGCAATGCTTCGAATAAAATGAAAACAGGTAAACAAATATGAAAAATTAATAAGACTATTATTTTTGTGTTTTTTTTTGAAAATTAAATACGAAATTAAAGAGATTAACTACAAAATTAAAATTAAACTAAAACGATGATTTAAAATTAAAGTGCCCACAATAAAATTGAGATTTAAAGGGGCTCAAATTAAAAATTATAACTACGAACAAGAAAATAAAAATCGTTACTTTCAACCCCAAATGGTTAGCATTTCGCTACTTTGTCCACTAATCGGATTTACGAAAATAACGAAGCAAGGAAAAATAAATGAGAGAGCAAGACAAGAAATTAAAGGAAATGAAATTGCATTAAAATAAAAAAGAGTGTTTACAAGAATTGAAACTACAAAACAAGAAATAAAATCTACCCTAAAATCTAAGTTCTTAAATACAAGGGGGTGAGGGGGTATTTAAAGGATAAGAATTAGGGTTTAGGGGTGTGTTGGGTTAGTCTTGACCCTACACTTCTAAATGTGGTGGACAAATCCTAGTCATCTATTTGTTTCCTTCCCCCTTAAGCTTTGATGAGTGGATCATGGCCATACACTTATTTTGTGTGTTGGGATGATCTCCACCTTCCACATGTCTTCAAAGATTCCTTTTCCACCAAGCTCCTAATTCTTTTTCCTTTTTTCATTTAAGTCCTTTTTCTTCCCCTTTTTTCCTTCCTTGCTCTTTATTTCTTTATTTTGCCATTTCTTTATTTATTCACGAATTTCCTGAAATGCAACAAAATAAATTATTAAAATACGAGTTCAAGCAATAAATAGGTAATAAAAATATACAAAAATATGCACTTATCAAATGCCCCCATACCTATCTTTTGCTCGTCCTCGAGTAAAACAGAAACAAAAAGATATCTAAGAGAAGTCCTATGCTCCTTTTCGTAGGCGTCACGGATAATTTTAGGTTTACCAACCCGTTAAACCCATAGACGATCTCTATAGGAGGAGTTTTGTCTCCTAAGGGTTTACAGAAGATATACCCATAAAATCATTGAGATAATCAGAAAGTATCCAACTTTCCTCTTACAATTTATCTTTCATTGGTGTCAACAAAACAATTTTGTAAGAAAATATATGCCTTAAATATTATTCTAATAATAGCCAAGTTATAGGTTCCCACAATCCACATGAGTAGACTCAAAATATTTACAAAAAATCCCAAGGTGTGTAGTGAATTTAAGGCCTTTGATGGATAAAGTGCATACGAACATTTTCTCTTTTTCAACCAATATTGAACTGACCCAATCTCTATCAAAACAAGTATCTAGCCAAACTTCACGCTCTTAGTAGTTAGATCGACTGTCGGTTGAGGTCCCAAAAGACTTTTGCATCGATACCCATGTAGCGAGCTTTAGGTCAACAATCCCAGACCACAAAGGACCTTAGGTTGCTAGGCACAAAGTCCCCTCGAACTTACGTACTCGGGTTATCAATGAGCCCAACCTAGTCAACTTTCCTACTAAGGACTTATTAGACTTAAGAATTTATTAACACTAATGGTTGAAATGACCGTCACATTCCTTATCCAACTCAAGCACCCGCCCACCCTCCCGGCTTTCATGAGTCGGATAAGAGAATTAATTATTTGGAAAAGACTCTTGATGCGCTTTTGAAATCAATAACTAATTTGGCTCAATCTCAACAAACCTTCATGCAAACCGTGACTCAAGATAGGCAAATTTTGAATGATAGTACTCAAGACATATCTAAGTTAGAGGTTCAAGTGAGTCAATTAGCCAATGCCATGTGTGAGCGAGAGAAGAACAAGTTCCCGAGTCAACCCGAGGTTAACCCTAAATTTCGTTTCAACCAAAGACCTCCCGAAAATGTTAATGCTATCATTTCTCTAAGGTCAGGATACAAAGTTGATAATCAAGTTGGAGTCAAATGTTGAACCAAACCCTCAACTTGATCATTCAAACCATACTCCAAATCCCGAGCCTCTCGAGTCATCTAGTCCCACACCTTCAGCTTTTGAACCTTCATCTTCAAAATCCACTCCCGAGTCATCAGAATCGTCTCGTACACCTTCATCTTTTAGCAAATCGCCTTCAAAATCCATTCCCGAAGAACCTAGTGAATGTGTCTTTAAGCCTAAAGCTCCTTATCCTCAAAGACTTCTTTCAAACAAACAATCGCCTGAAGTAGAAAAGATTTTAGAAGTTTTTAAACAAGTCGAGGTCAACATTCCTCTTTTAGATGCCATTCAACAAATTCCCTCTTATGCTAAGTGTCTAAAAGATTTGTGGTCTCACAAGCACTCCACCCACATCCCTAAGAAAGCCTTTTTGACATCTCATGTTAGTTCAATTCTTTCAAATCAAATTCCCGTGAAATTTAAGGACCCCGGTTGTCCTATAATTTCATGTGTCATAGGCAATACTTTTGTGGACAAGGCGTTACTTGACTTAGGCGCTAGTGTGAACTTGCTTCCATTTTCGGTCTATCAAGCCCTAAGTTTAGGCGAACTTAAGAAGACGAACATGACAATTCAACTAGCTGATCGTTCTGTCAAAATGCCTAAGGGAATAATTGAAGATGTCTTAATTAAGGTTGGTGATTTCATTTTTCCGATTGATTTTGTTGTCCTCGAGACTCAACCCGTCACGAATCCTAAGAACCAAATCTCGATCATTCTAGGACGACCTTTTCTTGCTACATCCAATGCCTTGATAAATTGTAGGGATGGTTCGATGAAACTCACTTTTGGTAATATGACAATTAACCTTAACATCTTTATTGTCGGAAAAGAACCCAATGAGCCTTATGAATAAACAATAAGGGTTAATCTTGTTGATGACATTGTTAATTGGTCAAACCTTGAGGATAGTGAGATTGAGTCTTTTCTCAATGAGGATTTCAAAGTCAACTATGCGTCTAATCAAGAGTATATTGAGTCGTTAAGGGATATGACCTCGGAAGAAATGTTGAGAGAGTTAGACCACATTTGTTCTAAGTGGGAGACACCAATCGAGGATATTCGTGTTGAGGCCGTTGTTAAAACTCCCGTTGGTGAACCACCTACATTCGATGAGTTGTTAGGAGACTTGAATCACATTTGGGAAGCTAAATCTGATAATGAGCATGTCAAACTTAGTACCGTTCTTAAGAGTCCCGTGGGAAAACCTCCTAAATTTGACTCAACTTTCTATCATCCCGAGTTTGATCAACAACCCTTAGGAAAAGATAGATCCTTATCTTATGTCATTCCTAGTGATTCCACCCATGACCAAACTTTCATTGTCTCTAATTTGCTTAAACAAAATAAAGAAGCCTTAAGTTGGTTTAGGGAGAACATTAGTGACACTTGTTCTATAAGGTTGAATGATTCCATGTTACTTGAGAAAATCTTTTCTAATCAAATTTTTTAACAATGTCTTGATATTTTCTCAAAGCTTCAACCTAATTTTCCTACCGGCATCGGTTAATTCGCTTTTATTCCTTTGCCTCCCCTCGTGAAATTCAGGTATGGGGGAGTATAAGTGTGCGTGAGTAGTGTTAATTAGTTGTTTTTCATTTTCGTTCCTCTCCATCATCCTTTGTCAGGTATTATCTCCTCATTCTCCTTTACTCATTTCTCTTGCATTTGCATACATTGAGGACAATGCATGATTTAGGTATGGGGGAGGGTTTTAGTGTAAATACTTATAATTGAAAAATCCAAAAAAATTAAAAAAAATCCAAAAATAGAGATAGTTTAGCTAAGTTGTCCTTCCTACTCTTTAAATTTTAGAACTAGTTGGTGTTAACAATGTTTTCGAAAATTATATGTATAATGCCTTTAGATGATTTGAACATAGTCAAGTAAGGTTTTACTCATGAAACTTGTGTCGAACAAATTTTTGCTTAAAAGTCCAAGACGGAACATTTGCACAAGACCTTTGATGGAAAGATTGTATAGGGATGTTATTCGATACCTGAGAGAGAACCCACATATTAAAACAATGTCGAATCAAACCTTTGCGATAAATTGTTCATAAAGTGTCTTAGAAAAAAAATACAAAAAAAAAGAAAAAAGAAAAAAAAAGTCAATAAATGTTTATAGTTGTAGAGTGCTAGTGGAAGAAATGGCTAGATTGGGCTCATTAGTACCCGAGCAATTAAGTCTGTGGGGACTTTGTGCTTAGTAACCTAAAGCCCTTTGTGGTTTGGGATTGCTGACCCAACGCTCGCTACATGGGTACTAGTGCATAAGTCTTTTGGGACCTCAATCATGAGTCGGGTTTGGATAAGGACCTTGGTTTAGAGTTGGGTAAGAGTTCGGTTTTTGAAAAGAAGGTGTTTGATAGTTTTGGCCTTGGTTCCACGAGAAATTCGGGTGATTCCTCCAACCGGGATTGTATGTCGGTGCAAACGGGTCATTCCTACGGGTTGGTTGAAACACCGCATTAACTTGATCACAACCAGGAAAGTCCGGAAAACCTTGATTATAATTAGAGCACATAGACACTTGTGAGGGGGCCTTACTAGTCTCTAGGGCTTCGAGTCTTCTAGTTAGAGTAGCTAATTTGGCATCGGTTGCAATCGAATTTCCAATCGAATGCGAACCCCTAGATGTACTAGACGACTCGTTGGACTTATTAGGTTCCCTAGTAGACTCCCACAACATCATCTTCTCGGCTAACTCTTCGAAAAACTCCCACCCTTCGTCCTCATCTTTCTCCATGAATTTTCCTTGGCACATAGACTCTAACAAAGCGGTTGTTGGACTATCTTAGGCCTCATAAACAATCTTACAAAGTCTCCACTTTTCTATTCCATGGTGGGGGCATTGTGATAAAAGATTTTTAAAACGATCAAAATATTTCCAAAAATACTCCTTTTCCTTTTGATGAAATTGATTTATTTCATTTGTAATTCTCGTAGTCTTATGGTTTGGAAAATATTTCTTAAGAAAAATTACCACAAATCCCTCCCACGTGGAAACAGAATTAACCGGTAGGCTATACAACCATTTTTTAGCATTTCCTTTAAGCGCAAAATTAATGAGTCTAAGCCTAATCGAGTCCTCGGTTAATTGTTGGAGTTTTTGTAAGGCACAAACCTCCTCGAATTCATGGATCAAAAGATACGGGTCCTCACCTTTACCCCCGATAAATTTTGGTAACATGCTAATGTGTTGAGCTTTGATTTCGAAATTATTACCATTTACGGGAGGAAGAGTGATACACGAGGGTTGGGCAGAACGGGTGGGATGACAACGGTCCTTAAGAGACATGGCCTTGTTTACTATTGGTTCGGAATTATCTAAAGACTCGGAATCAGAAGAGGAAGAAATCTCAAACGATCTCACTAGTCTAGAAGAATTATCCCTAATCCAAATAGTTCGCATAAACCACGAAAGGAATCACGTAGCAAATAAGTGCGATAAAATAAACACACAAAAAGAAAGGGTGAAAAATCAAAAGAAAAATCTTATATCTAGGGTTCCTTAATAAAATAAACTAGACAATGCTCCTAACTGTAAGGATCACCAAAAACTCGGTAAATCAGAATTTATTCGGACCGATTTGGCCAGGTAGGTGCAAGCATTGCCAAGATGCTAAACACCAGCCTAGACACCAAATCTTAATTGGCCAGGTAAGCTTTCGCTTGCCTAGACACCAAAGAGTTGGAATAATTAATGATTACGTCATTTTTTAGGTACCTTCCTAATTGAGCGCGAAATTCCTAGGGGCCATGTCTAATTCAATTTTATTAAGGCTAAGGTAGGCTAAGGCATGCAACAAGTATGTATTTACTACCAAATTTTTTTGGATTTTTCAATTTTCAATTTTTTTGTGATTTTTGATTTCTTAATTTTTTTGTGATTTTCTAAAAATAAAAAGGCGAAAAGAGAGAAATACGGGTTACCGAAGCACGCTTCAAAAATTCCAATTTGTTCCAAGCTCCGTGAGAAGATTCCCGAAATTTAAACTTTCATAAAAAAACGAAACAAAAGATAAGGCAAGTAAAAACTAATCCGAAAAATTAAAAATCAAGGCGCGAAAAATAATTAGTCCCTAGCAGCGGCGCCAAAAACTTGATGTGCTAAGAATAAATACAATTTTAAATCGCAAGCGCACGATTCAATCGTTGAAATATTTTAGGTATACATCCACGGAGACTAACATTTTCGCAACTTAATTTTCAATTTAATCGAATTAGAACAAGTGGATTTTTGAAAAATTCGGATTTATACTATTTAATTTCTTAATTCTAAATTCTAAATTATTCTAAATTATCTTAAAACTAAATTATTCTTAAAAAAAATCTAAATTAAAACTAGACATTATTCTAAAACATTTTTATTAAACTTGGATTAAAAATTATTTACAGAAATTTTTAGAAGAAAATTAGACATATAGTGTTTGTAAATATTACTCTAGCCACAAAAATCATAAACTCGGCAACAACCACAGCAACAACCAAATTCGTTAAAATTCAGCATTTAACAACCAAATTAATTTACAGCCGAATTAACTCGGCAGCTAATTTGCAACTCAGCCAAACGACTCGCAAAAATGTGGTAAAAACACAAAGAGACTCGACTTGGTAACAGAACCAGTAACATTGCAACAAAAAAAAAACAAAACTGAAATCCAAATTCTACAACCAGCAAGCAAGCATCGGAACAGTGACTCAACTCAGTGATGACTCAGTGACAACTCGCAACTCAGTACTCATAAAGGACTCGGTCGAAAATTCGTAGTAATAGCGAACTTCTACAAACATCAGAATATGCACACAAGAAACAGAAAAACGCAGAACTCAGACTAAAAAACTGCACACTGGAATTAACGAAGCAGCTGGACTCTCGACCAAAAACTTAATCACAAATGACCCGCGAACTCAGTAAACTCAGCACCGAAACAGTCCATAAAAATTAAAATTAAACCCAAAGAACAATAAACCAGCAGCGAATTCAAAGAACTATAGATTCGATCAAAACAGACAAAGGGAAAGACCGAGTCGACTCGGTTGTAGAACTCGGTATGGCTGAACTCAGAACCAAAACTCGCGTGATGAACTGAATAAACTAATCAAAATTGAAATTAATAAGGAAGAAAAAGGGAAGGTTGTCCATGTGAAATCGAAAGAAAAAAAGAAGAAGTGGAGGAGGAGCTGCGGGGAATAAGAAAATAGGGGAGTGGTTTTTGTCGAAAAAGATGAAAAAGGAAAGAGATGGGTTATCTGACTGAGAAAAAGGAAAACAAAAAAAACAAAAAAATAACAGGGGAAATTTATGACTGCAAATCTGCAATGCTTCGAATAAAATGAAAACAGGTAAACAAATATGAAAAATTAATAAGACTATTATTTTCATGTGTTTTTTTTTGAAAATTAAATATGAAATTAAAGAGATTAACTACAAAATTAAAATTAAACTAAAACGCTGATTTAAAATTAAAGTGCCAACAATAAAATTGAGATTTAAAGGGGCTCAAATTAAAAATTATAACTACGAACAAGAAAATAAAAATCATTACTTTCAACCCCAAGTGGTTAGCATTTCGCTACTTTGTCCACTAATCGGATTTACGAAAATAACGAAGCAAGGAAAAATAAATGAGAGTGCAAGACAAGAAATTAAAGGAAATGAAATTGCATTAAAATAAAAACGAGTGTTTACAAGAATTGAAACTATAAAACAAGAAATAAAATCTACCCTAAAATCTAAGTTCTTAAATACAAGGGGGGTGAGGGGGTATTTATAGGATAAGAATTAGGGTTTAGGGGTGTGTTGGGTTAGTCTTGACCCTACACCTTCTAAATGTGGTGGACAAATCCTAGCCATCTATTTGTTTCCTTCCCCCTTAAGCTTTGATGAGTGGATCTTGGCCATACACTTATTTAGTGTGTTGGGATGATCTCCACCTTCCACATGTCTTCAAATATTCCTTTTCCACCAAGCTCATAATTCTTTTTCCTTTATTCATGTAAGTCCTTTTTCTTCCTCTTTTTCCCTTCCTTGCTCTTTATTTCTTTATTTTTCCATTTCTTTATTTATTCACGAATTTCCTGAAATGCAACAAAATAAATTATTAAAATACGAGTTCAAGCAATAAATAGGTAATAAAAATATGCAAAAATATGCACTTATCAGGTTACTCCACAAAACCTTTACCAGTCTAACCGTCTTATTCCTTAACTTCCTATCCATTCTATCGTGAATTGCTACAGGCTGTTCTATATAAGACAGATCAGGCTATAATTCGATAGGCTCGTACTCGATCACATGACTTAAATCTGGATGATCTTTCTTGAGCATTGACACATGGAATATATTGTGGATGTGGCTCATATGTGGCGGTAGAGCTAACTCGTACGCGACTTTTCCAACCCGTCTTAAGATTTCAAAAGGCCCAACATATCTCGGACTGAGTTTTCCCTTCTTACCAAATCTCGTAACTCCTTTCCAAGGTGACACTTTTAATAACACTTGCTCTCCTTCCTCGAAATTCATATCATTCCTGTCTTGATCTGCATATTTCCTTTGTCTGTTTTGGGTAGCAATTTGCCTTTTCTGAATGATTTCGATCTTTTCCTTCGTTTGCTGTACGAGTTCTGGTCCTAACACCTTACGCTCACCAACCTCGTCCCAATACACTGGAGATCTATATTTCCTTCCATATAAAGCTTCATATGGAGGCATTCCAATACTCGCATGATAGCTATTGTTGTAAGAAAACTCTACCAAAGGTAAATGCTCGTCCCAACTTCCTTTAAAATCTAATGCACACGTTCGGAGCATGTCTTCAATAGTTTGGATAGTTCGTTCGCTCTGTCCGTCTGTCTGTGGATGATAAGCTGTATTCATCTTAAGCTTAGTACCCAAACATTCTTGAAATTGTTTCCAAAATTTGGAGTTGAAACGTGGGTCTCGATCAGACACAATAATTACTTGCACTCCGTGACGCATAACCACTTCCTTCAAATACAATTGTACCAACTTATCTAATGAAAATTTTTAGTTGATCGGAAGAAAATGTGCAAACTTAGTCAAACGATCTATGATCACCCAAATCGCATCATGATCGGCTTTTGTTCTCGGTAGTCCAACGACAAAGTCCATAGCTAGGTGCTCCCATTTCCACTCGGGAATATCTAACGACCGTAATAGTCCACTAGGCTTTTGATGTTCGGCTTTGACTCTTTGACATGTGTAACACTTACTAACCCACTCTGCAATCTCTCTTTTCATATCAGGCCACCAAAAATGCTCCTTCAAGTCTTGATACATCTTTGTAATCCCCGGATGAATCGAATATCTTGAATTGTGAGCGTCACGCAAAATCTCATTCTTTAACTCTGGCATGTTAGGAATCCAAATACTTGAAGAAAACCTTAATATACCCTTATCATCTTTCTGAGTGCAAATTCCTTCACCTGTTAACGTGTTCATATCTTGACTCATGATTTCCTCTTGACTTCTTCATATCTTTTCTAATAATTCCGGCTTAAAGGTCATGGTATAGATCTTCTCACTAGTAGGCTCCGAAATCTGGACTTCTAATTTTAACTTTTCAAATTCCTTAAACAATTCTTTGGGTATGGTGAACATGTTCAGTCTTTCCTTCCTACTCAATTCATCAAGTACCACATTCGCTCTTCCTAGATGTTAATTAATTGTGTAATCGTAATCCTTAATCAGCTCCAACCATCGCCTTTGTCTCATGTTAAGTTCCCGTTGAGTGAAGATGTACTTCAAACTTTTGTGGTCCGTGTAAATCTCACATTTTTCACCATATAGATAGTGTCTCCAAATCTTTAGTGCAAAAATGACTACTGCTAACTCCAAGTCGTGAGTCGGGTATGTGACGCCCCTAGATCCGGGGTCAAGGATCCAGGTCATCACGGTCCAATTTCCATTCAATATCAATATCTCTTGATTTTTTTTAACTTAATATTTAATACTTAAGCAATTGACCCCACACTAATACACACACACACACCAGTCATATGCTCATAGAACAACATTCACAATAATAAAAGTTTAAAGTTAACAGTTATTACAAACCCAGAATTCTACTAAGTACATTGTTGAATAATACTTCTACAGGAAGCATTTCAAAAACCAAAAGTTTATTACAAACTTACACAGTTAATTTACATAAGTCTACTAAGCCCCTTTCGCTTGTCACTACCTCGGGGATGGTCGCCAGCACTCGCTCAAAAGGTCGCCTTTCCCTTACCCTCTTGCGGGGTGTAGTGCGTAGTATCGGCATGAGACCTAGCTGCTATATACATACGTAGCAAGAGTGAGCTATAATAGCTCAGCAAGATAATATTGTAAACTAGAATTTAGAATGTGAACAGGTATACATATATATATATATATATATGCATATATAAGCAGAAACCAATTATAATCTTTAAGGAAGAATAAAGCTCTTATTTAATAATACATCATCCACTTACTATTATAAGAAAGAAATCTAAAATAATATAATATCAGTTTTTCTTCATCTGTAACCATAATTCCATCATCTCATATCATTATTCTGTTTTCAGTATAGAAATCTGAAAACCATTGTCAACACTTTCTTTTCAAAAACATTGGGGATATCTGCTGTCGCCTGATACATTAGGACGATGATCAGTCGCCTAATCGTACCTGCTCTCTTTTTACTACCGGTAGAAGGAATGAAGATCATCCCTGGAGGAAGGTCACCTGCTAACATCCTCCCTTGGCATCTTCGTGCCGTAATAAAAATAATAAATGCTGGACTGTGTCGCACACAGCCCTGACACAAGTCTGTTGCAATCCCCCTTTTTGTCACATCATTATTCCCTTTTTAAAATATCATTCCACATTTCCATTTTCTCTCTTTCATTTCCACATATCATTCACTCATATCGTTTCCATTCTCGCACATTACTTCTATAAAAAAATATATATATAAATATAACATAATGCTTTGATTATGATCCAGACATCTCTTTCATATTCAGGAATCAAATATACTTTTATATTCATAAAATATTCCGTCTATTTTAAGAGTAATGAATGATAATCAAATAATATTTATTAACCACCGATACTCAAAAAGAATATTTTTAATATAGTATTATAAACCATATAACCCTAGATAACAACTGATACCATTCTTTTATTTACTTAATCATAAGGCATGTTCACTTCATGCATAATCATCTCTATACATATCCATCTCATACTCATATCTATATTCATATCCATCTCATACTCATATCCATATTCATATACATCTTCGTATACCTTTCTTTCCAATATCAATACTCAAGGAAGACAATTTCTTCACAATATAGTAATAATAGCATCACATATATATTCCATGAAATCAAGTTTCTTTGTGAAGATAAGTAGTTTTACAAAGTAAGGATAGAAGAAATCTTGCCTCGGTTTCGGTATCCTGACAGTATGGCTCGTCCCTCTTCCGGAGTTTCTATAACACAAAAAGGACCGTCGTTAGAATACCACATCTCTTACTCACTTCACTCTTGTATAACAATACCCTTGACACTTTAATATGTTTAACATATCACTATTACCCCAAAGGTTCAAGAACTTAACCATTTATAAACTCAATCAAAGTTTCAGGGGTTTTCACCATTTCCCCTAACGACCACACTTAACTGTAAAAATTCTCAGAAAATATGGATTTCGAATTTTACCATAGGGCCAACTGGTAATGCCTCTTTGACTACCCTACTACCATATCCCAAAATTTTATAATTTTTAAGAATGTCTAAGTATGGTAGTTGTATCCTCAAAGTTGGTACAACTACGTTTTCTCGGCTTTCGAACGTCTTTCACTAAAACTGACTTTTCTCCTAAACCGTTCATCAGATTTTAACGTACCTTATATCAAAACGATCTATGAACCAAGCTCTATCTCATCATGGTCACTTAGGGGTCTGGACAGTAAGGTACCGTATGGGTATAGGGTCCAAAAACAGGGCAGTTTCTTGGTCTAACGACAATCGGACATTATAACGGCTATATTTCGGACATTCCAAAAACCATTCCATCACAACCAAGCCATATAATCATCCACCACTCCATACACATCAATATTACATCCTCATAATCCATATAATCAATGGTGAGGCCTCAATACCATCACCCAACAATCAATCAAAATTTATGCTAGCTAACATCACAATAATCACTTTTAACCACACATCATCCATTAACATCACTAAAACTCACATAATAAAAAGGGGTTAGGGTTTATACCTGCCTTGAAGCTTTAACAACACTTAACAAAGGCTTGTAGTCCTTGAGAAGCCTTGATATAACCTT
Organism: Saposhnikovia divaricata; assembly: GCA_036435485.1. NCBI lineage: Eukaryota > Viridiplantae > Streptophyta > Magnoliopsida > Apiales > Apiaceae > Saposhnikovia > Saposhnikovia divaricata. The sequence continues at coordinate 159,981,240 of CM071600.1, forward strand.
ATAACACCTTAAACTAACAAGAAACATCAAGAACATACTTAGAGATTTTCGGAGTTCTAAAACCCAGCTGAAAGAACATGAAAAACGAGGCCCTTACCTTACTTTTCCGGACACACCTTGTGAAATAAGAGTTATAGATTATCTCATGGGCTTTCCAAAAAGCTATAGAACGCAAAATTTGGCTGAGAAACGAAGGAGATATGCCTGTTCTAAGTAGGCTGTTACTGTTTGGCCGAATTGATGAAATGAGGTGGGGGAGAGAGTTTTGCTCTTGGTTTTGATCTTATCTAGCTAATCACTTATTAATTCTAGAGTATGGTGCAAGATTGGAAGATATTTAGTGTATAAAACCATGCTAAATGACTAATTTGCCCATTAAAACAAGTTAGTGGATGGTGATGTCACTTGATGATCCAATAAATCCCATTTTGATTTTCTAAGTATAATGCTAATGATCTTGGTAAGTAAAAATGTGGTATGTATCCTTGTTATATTACTAATCTTGGTTGCTTGGTTTCCATACTCGTCTAATTGTGGTTCGTCTCGAATATACCTCATTATCTCAGTGGTTCTGAAATTATTTAACATTCCAAATTCCTTAGGTATTCTCTTAACTTAATAATCCCCTGGTTTAATCTAAATTCTCTAATCCCTCAATATATAACTCTTATAATATTTCCATGCCCCTTAAGATCCAATAGAAGCTCTTTGGAAGTCAAAATCCTCAAAAATCCATATTTAGGAATTTCTGAAATCCATCGTCATTTCGAGTCACTTAATTTCAGTGTACATTACTAGTATGGTTTCTGTTTATTCATTTTCTGTTTCCATTGCAGAGTACCTACATACCATTTCTCTAAATCCTCAAAATTACTATTCATGTGATCATTGTAGTTTTGCTAAAGTTAGGGTTATTACAGGGTACTTCTGTTCATGAAGCTTTAATTGTCGAGAAGCATATGCAATCACTTTTCCATGCTGCATCAATACACACCCTAATCCATTGTATGAAGCATCACTGTAGATCATAAAATTTCCTTGATTTTCGGGTAAGACTAACAATGGTGCAGGTTACTAATCTTTTCTTTAATTCCTGAAAACTTTCCTCACACTTTTCATTCCATATAAACTTCTCAGTTTTTTTAGTCAACTTGGTCAATGGTGAGGCAATCTTAGCAAAATCTTGAACAAATCTCCTGTAATAACCAGCCAATCCTAAGAAACTTCTTACTTCGGTAGGTGTTTTCGGTCTTCTCCAATTCACCACAGCTTCTATCTTTGCAGGGTCAACTCTAATTCCTTCGCTACTGATTATATGGCCTAGGAACTACACCTCTTCCAACCAAAACTCACATTTTGAAAACTTGGCATACAACTTCTCCATTCTCAGGATTTCCAATGCAATTCTTAAATGTTCCGCATGTTCTTCCCGGGTCTTGGAATATATCAAAATATCATCGATGAAAACTATCACAAATTTATCCAAATGCTTCCTAAAGACTCTATTCATGAGATCCATAAATGCTGTCGGGGCATTGGTTAATCCAAATGGCATTGCTAGAAATTCATAATGTCCATACCTTGTACGAAATGCCGTTTTTGGAATGTCTTCAGGTTTGATCATCAATTGATGATAGCCCGATCTTAAATCAATCTTCGAGAAATAAGCTGCTCCTTTAAGTTGATCAAACAAATCATCGATCCTAGGTAAGGGATATCTATTCTTGATGGTCAACTTGTTGAGCTCTCGATAATCGATACACAATCTCATACTACCATCCTTTTTCTTGACAAACAGCACAGACGCTCCCCACGGTGATACACTTGGCTTTATGACTCTTTTATCCAAAATTTCTTGCAATTATGTTGCTAACTCTTTCATCTCCATAGGTGCCATCCTATATGGTGCTTTAGATGTAACACCCCCAGATCCGGGGTCCGGGATCCGGTCGTTACGGTCTCCAATTCTGTCCACAATACTTGAACTTACCTCAACATAAAATAATATACATCTTTATGACCCAACACAACAATATAAAACACACCCGTTATAGTCCAAGAGATGAAATTAGAGTAACAATCAAATTTTATTAATCACATTATGAGTTTTTACAATCCAAAAGAATTTCAATATAAATACATACTCTTTGCCATCCATTTACATAAGTCATACTAGACCATATACTTGGTACTGAAAGAATAAATCTATCCTACCAATAGCTGTCTCTTTGGCTCTGGTAGTCTCATCGTCCTCGCCAGCGTCGAGTGCGCCTTGTGCGAGTCATCTGGTCTAGCTGTTGTTGTGATATAATAATAAAGCAAGGGTGAGCAATAGCCCACCAACAATAATATATAATTGAACGATAATATATAACAGTTCAAAAGTATCTTTCAAACCATATGCCATGCATTTACGGAAATGATGCCAGTATAATATGAACGATGAAGTTACGAGGTAACTCAAAGTATTTGTTTGTAGAAATATCTGCTACATCAAAAGTAAGCGTGATATTCTCATTGCCATTAAAAGAGGAACTTGCATGAAAAGATTGCAATTCCAGTTATGAACACTTTTCCAGCTCTGCCAACAATAATTATGTTGCAGGAAATAAATAAGTTTGGATGATGAACCAATGATGGAGTATTCACCGCGCCCGCTGTTCCAATCTTGATGATCAGTCGAGATCGTACAGCTCAAATTAGATTTACTACCGGTAGAAGGAAGAACTGACGGCTTTACTTGTTTACCGCCTTACTAGCTCTCCCCGGCCAACGGTTGGGCCAAAGGGGATGGACCGGCGCAACTCGGCCTCTTACACGACTCCTAGTTCAAATAGAATTCATGATTCTGAATGTAACGTTCGTCCCCCTTTCCCCAAGTATAATACTTGTTGATAAGACTCCACAAAGTAGTCGTATCTAGTTGGAAAGGAAAATTCACCAATAACTTCCAAGCTATTGCTTGGTAACGAATATCAACTTATTCCAACAATCTTACCCCTCGAAAGATGAGAGGGTACACAACGACTTAATAAGTCAATAGCACCCGCGTTGCGGGTGAAGAGAATATTTTATGACCGGGAAGTCGACAAGATAAATAACATTTTCCAAGTAAGGTTCCCTTATTATTAGGGAGATAGACTCAAAGAAGAATGATGTCTGAGAACCTTTCTTGATATAAAATTAATAATAATATGACTCCGAAATATTTTTCGTAATAATCGAAGAAGATGAACCTTATTGAGGTTATTCTAAGTATGGAATAAATATTCAGAGATTATTTATTGAATTAAAAATATTTAAAGAATATTTAGGAATATGAAAGAATATCTTTAATTAGAGTGTTTTTTAAAATAATCCCTGAAGAAATATCAGGAGAATATTTATTGAATAAATAAATATTTAAATGAATATTCAAATAATATTCATTAATTAATAAGACCTGAAAGAAATATTTAAGATAATATTCATAATTAATTAGGAATTTAAATGAATATTAAAAAAGTAATATTCATTTAATGAATAATATTCTAAATGAATATCAAGTAATATTCATTTAGTAATCCGAGCCTCATAGGAATATTCGAGATAATATTCGATAAATAAATCAAGTTTCAGATGAATATTAGAATAATATTCACCAAGTAATTAATATCTTAAATGAATATTCAAAAGTAATATTCATTTAATAAAATAATATTCTAAATGGATATTCAAATAATATTCCTTTAGTAGTCAAATCTTTAGAAGAATATTCGGAATAATAATCGATAATCTATTCGACTCTGAATGAATATTGAAAAATATTATTCGTCGAATGGTTACGTTCAAATAATCATTTGAAGTAAGGATCGTTAAATAAATAATCTCGAACGAATATTCAATTAATATTCGTCGCCCAAATAATGGAAAATATTTACTTAAATATTTTCCTCCGAGGTAATCTCGATATATCAAGAAATATTGACTCCCGGTCTATATTCGATGAATAAGATGCATACGCCCTTCTATGAGGGTCTTACAATAACCGGTTTATAATTGATACGTTAGCTATCTAATTTATAAGCCAATAAACAATCAGGGAACAAGCATAACGATATAACTTGAAAGTAGGCATGCATGCAATGGCATATGTATATCAGCAATCATATATATAATATTATCACAACAACAGTTCCAAAGTATTGGAAACTTGCCTGGTAATCCTGTAGGGGTAGTGTGCCTCGGGTCGATCCGGTGATCTATCAATTGTCACAATATCCGAGGTTAATCACTTAATATTTCGAAAGGCTAAGTATAAACTTAACTTAAGTCGACGCACGTTTTCGAATTATCTTGTTATACACCCTTTAGTGTAACTCTTTTTACTATCGACACGATCCGATACTTGTTCGTTATTACGGCATGCCATGACACTTACACTAGGTAGGTACTTATCCACAAAAGTGCTAAGGTCGGTCGTTTACGAATCAAGATTATACCTTGAGTTTTATCGCCCGTTTTCTGAGTGATTTATGAAAGTTATCACCAAGTGTACTTTTAAGGGGTTCGTTCGCGTTTAACCTTGATTCGAACATTTTTATAAAATCGAAAAACGATCCGATCGACATGTGGTTTTCACTCACACCTTCCTTTTTATCTCTATTATTTAATTACCAAGATTTGCCACCGAATTACCCATCTTACGAGGGTTCAATTTCCATTACGAACTTTCGATTACGGTTACGAACCACTTTTACGAATTCAGGCATATCTCCTAAACCGTAAGTCAGAATGCTTGAATTCTTGCGCCAAAACGATCTATGGCTCGAGAACTATAAGGACATGTTAATTAAGCAACAAGGTCAGACATTTAACCCTACTGTCAATTTTGGTTTCTAAAGGTTTAACAAAATTCGGGCATTACGACTGCTATAAATCAAACGTTTCAAAAATCATCACATCGATACCAAGCCACACCGGGCATACTATTCATTATTCATCAAAAACTCATCTCCTAATTCAAGGCTACTGATTATATATCAAGTCCATCATACCTCTTTAAATCACAAAAATCAATTACTTAATCATGCTTAAAACATCACCAAAATCATACTAAACTAACAATCATCAAGAACAAGCATATACTTAAAATCAAGCCTAGGGTTTCAAGAGTGTTACACCTTCCTTGGGGTGTATGTGAGTCTAACAATCCTTGATTTAGTCCTTAGAACACCTTAATATGGCTTAGATCATCAAAAGAAAACAAGAACTCAAAGTTAGTTTCTTGGATTTACTATTCATCATGAATCTTGTAAAATTCATAATAATTCGAAAAATGAGAGTTTGATGCTCAAATTTTTACCACATCTTGGCCTCTTCACAGGCTTTGTTTTGAGTCCTAGTTCATCAAATTTGAAGCTTCCTAGCTAGGGTTTTGAGCTCCCTTTTTCCGTTGGTCAGAAACTGTCCAGAACAGGCAGGTTGGTTTCTTCAACTTGGGGAGGCGATTTGACTAGGCTATACTCATTAGATTGCCATAAAATTTGGAACGAACCTTGCCCATGGAGTGGAGAAGCTATGGTTAAAATTTGGTGATTTTAGAATGGATAGATATGGAGATATGAATTTTTTTCTTGAGAGTGTTTCTGCTGGGCAGTTTTGAAGAAATGGAGAGAATGGAGTTTGCTTTGGCTTCTCTTGCACTAATCTAGCATCAAGTGATTTATTATGATAATATCTTGGCAGAAAGTAGCTTTAATAAAGGTGATATGTCATGCATGATGTATTTGGATGGACAAATGTCTTGATCTTGTGGTAGGATGATGAAATGAAGCTAAGTACTTGGTTTGATTCTAATATTGCTAGTTCCTCTTGTAACTAACTTGGTTACTTGATATTATCCACTTGCTCATGCATGCATCTTGATCCTTGCTTGTTTCTTTGTCCGGTTATTGCTCAATTTGATTGATCGTTCGAAGGAATATCTCAAGGATTTCTAGTTAGGGTTTTACCGGAAACCTCCTTAATATTTATACTACCATTCTCATTCCTCCTTCATAATCTTTGAATTTAAATTCCTTAAATCCTCTTAATAAATTATTAAGTCTTTCGGTGTCCAGGGAAATCTCGGAGAAAATAAAAGTGCTGTTTTTCAGAATCCGACAGCTTTTACATACACTTATTTTCCCCCTGGATCACTAATACGAACTCAGAAATCCGTTCTGAATACTTCTATATAGCGTCGTCTAATAATATTATCATTTTAACCAAAACACTATTCATTCTTTATTCCATCTTTATTCATTACCTTTATAAAAATGTCCTTGTTCTCCTTCGGGCGTTCCTTAACCCTTTCACGGAATCACTGGACTACTAACAGATATTGATTTGGATGACATGAGAATATTTCCTCTACTTGGAATTTTCATATCTTATCTTTCTAGGAGATAGATTATTCTAATCTAGGTTGTCAACCCATTGCATTCTTCCTAACATATAAACCTTGGAATCTATATCCATGCAACACTCATTCATTAGAACTGTTACTACCTTGGAGTCGGAATCATTGTTCCTTCTTTTCTCAAAACTTAATAAAAAGTTTTAATTCAACCGAAAATTTGGGTTCTTACATTAGACACGGAGTCTACTCCCGGTACTAGATCTATAGCAAACTCTACTTCTTGATCTGGAGGTAAACCGGGTAATTCTTCTGGAAAAACATCGGGGAACTCGTTAACGATTCGTATATCTTCTATCTTCATTACTTGCTTCTCTACATCCACCACGTGTACTAAATACGCTTTATAACCTTGTCTAAGTAACCTCTTTGTTTGCATAATGTTCAGAAATTTCTTTACTTGCCTTTGTCCTTGAAATACCACTTCTTTGTCATCTTCCATCCTTAATCTTACTTGCTTCTTCCTACACTCAATTTGTGCATCATAATCGGCCAACCAATCCATTCCTAAAATTACATCAAATTCTCCCATTTCGAAGGGTATCGAATTGGCATATAAAAGGTAACCACCTATCTCTATATTTCATTGAGGACACACCTGATTAACGGGAACTCTATCTTAATTTTCCACCTCTATCACTAAAGATTGCTCTAAAGGTCGAATTTCACATTGCAATTTACTAAAAAACTTTGGAAATGAAAGACTTTGTAGCACCAGAATCAATTAAAACTTTAGCCTCTATCGAGTTCACAGGGAGCCTACCTGCGACAACATCCATTTCCAGAACGGCATCCTGCATCGTCATGTTAAAGGTTCTTGCTCTTGGTTGAGAGATCTGGGTCTGAGATGGAGGTCCAGCTATCATCAGGGCATTTGCCGATGGGGGTCCTGCTATCCTCAAAACATTTGATGTCTGAACTGGTTCCATACAATCCTTAGAAAGATGACCAAATTTCCCACATTTGAAACAAGTCACCCCTATGGTCCTGGGCTTTGTATCCGAACACTCATCAGCATAATGTCCCTTCTTGTTACAATTAAAACATGTAATACTTAGTCTGTAACAAACTCCCGTGTGATTCTTCCCACAAGTTGTACATTCAGGTAAAGCTGGTCTGATTGCACGTTGTTGATTGGTATTCTGCAAACGTTTACCTTAACCACCATTTCCATTCTTTGTTCTGAAAACCTCATTCCTTGGCTTGAACTTGTTATTATTATTATTACCTTTTGGGTTCTGACTTCCCTCATTACTTTCTATCTTCCTTTTCTTTCCTGCCTTCTCCTTCTGATACAATTCGCTTTCACCTTCAACAATCATAGCTTTCTCCACCACCATTGCATAATTCTCTAACTGAAATACTGCCACCTTACGTTGAATCTCTTAGCCTTCTTTGCCTCAGTATTGACATATTCAAGAACAAACCTTGCTAACTCTGTGAATTTTGCCTCAAATTCTGCCACGCTCATGTTCTCTTGCTTTAACCCAAGAAATTGCATCTCCAGCTGATCTTGCATATACCTTGGAAGATACTTCTCGAGAAATAACTCTGTGAATCTCTGCCATGTAATCACTTCTTCACCTTCCAACAGCTTTATTGACTCCCACCAATAGTTTGCTTCAGCTTTCAAGAAATAGCTCGCATATTCAGTCTTTTGATCTTCTCCTACCCTTACCAAAGGAAAAGCTTTTTCCATTTCATTCAGCCAAGCCCTAGCTTCTATAGGGTTAACAGTACCTTTGAACTCTGGAGGGTGTATGGCTTGAAAAGCTTTGAAGGTCACAATTGGTTGAGCAGGTCATTGTTGAGCTAGTGCGGTTGTCTGTTGTTGAAGAAGTTAAAGAATTTGAGTCATAGTCGGGTCAACTGGATTTTGATTGCCAGGGTTCTGGTTTTCGGGATTTGCAGCAGGTGTTTTCTTCTTTGGAGGCATGATTCTGATAAGAAAATAAGTAGTTTATTAAACAACAGGCAAATATGTACAGAAATATGGTTTACAAATCCTGAATTTTGAGTTATCTGTGTTCACAAAAGTCATAACAGTGCAAAGAATCAAGGAAACATAAGTATTATCTTGAACAAGTAATTCTAACAGGAGATATTCAGACAACTCAGAAATATAATAAAAGATGCATGAATAACAAGAAAATAAAGGTCAGGGTACCAACAGAGTTATAATATGAACAACAGTTTTTTTTAGAGTTCAAGGTACACTGTTAACAATCCAACTACTGAAAGGTAAATGCCGAGAATAATCCCTGTCATCCACAACATATGATAACGATACAACGCAAAAAAAAGTACTAGAGCGATAAAAGAATATCCTAAACCTATCACCTACTGTCCTAATGATAACCTACAACTATCGCTCCTATCCTATATCTATAAGGGTTCAAATCCTATCCTACATGTAAGAACCCAGATTTTTTGTAGAATTAAAACTTTTATTATGTAATGGAGTCGGAATGAATAATGGTTATGACTACAATGTATCAATGGTTTAATGAATGAATGTTTAACGGTTTTGGATTCAAATGTTTATATACCATGAACAATGCAATTGGTTGACAACTTAGATTAGAATAATCTATCTCCTAGAAAGTAAAGTAGGGTATTCCAAAGAGGAAGGAAATATTCTCATGTCATCCAAATCGATATCTGGTAGCTCATGTCATCCAAATCGATATCTTGTAGCTCATGTCATCCAAATCGATATCTAGTATAAGTCCAGTGATTCCGTAAAAGAGATAAGGAACGCCCGAAAGAGAACGAGGACATTTTTCTAAGTACAAGTAATAAAAAGAGGATAAGCAATGAATAATGTTTTTGGTGGAAATTGGAATATTATCAGACGACGATATATAGAAGTATTCAGAACGGATTTTTGAGTCCGTATTGATGATCAATGGACAAAATAAATGTATGTAAACGATATCAGATTCAGAAAAATAGCACTTTTATTTTCTCCGAGATTTCCCTGGACACTAAAGGATTTATTAAAGAGATTTAAGGAATTTAAATTCAAGGATTATAAAGGAGGATTGAGAATGGTAGTATAAATATCAAGAAGGTTTCCGGTAAAACACTAACAAGAAATACTTGAGATATTCCTACGAACGAGCAACGAAATTGAGCAATAACCGGACAAAGAAACAAGCAGAAAGCCAAGATACAAGCATGCGCAAGTGGATGAGATCAAGTAACCAAGTGAGTTACAAAAGCAACTAACCACATTAGCAACTAACTAGATAGTTAGCTTACATGATATCAATCCACCACTAAAACACAACACTTGTCCACTTGATGATGCAAGAGATGACCTAATCACTTTATTAAAGCTACTTTATGCAAGATATTATCCAAAGACATCACAATAATTCACATTAGCCAAGGATTAGATCAAGCAAAGCAAAAAAAACACCATTCTCTCTCTTTTAGAGATATTTCAAGGATCAAAATCAAGCTTCCAACCATTGTTAAATCTCAAGATTAATTAGGTGAGTCCTGTAATTCATAACTAAGATCTCCTATGAGTCTTAGCTTCAAATTCCATTCCATTCCATTCTTGAGTTATAAAATCATGAAGGTGGAGGATAAATAGTAACTTTCAAGAACTAACTTTAGTTTTCTTGTTTATTTGGATTATCTAAGCTTGGTTAAGGTGTTCTAAGGACTATACAAGGTTTATTAAGGTTTATACATACTCCAAGGAATGTATATCTCACCTAAACCCTAGATCTTATTTTGAGTTTATGGATGTTCTTGGTGGTTTTTAGATTAGTTATGAATATGATGTTATTATAAGCATGTAAGCATGATTATGTAGTTGGTTTAGTTGATTTAAGAGATATGATGAATATGTTGGTGAAATGAGATGTCATGGACTTGTAGATGTATGGTATGCCTGGTGTGGCTTGGTTGTGATGTAACAAATTTGGAAACGTTCGATTTATAGCCGTCATAATGTCGAAATTTCATTAACCCTTAAAATTCATGCATAACATTAACCATAAATTTCTGATCTTGATGAATATATGACCTACCCTTGTAGATCTCGAGTCATAGATCGTTTTGCCATGAGAATCGAAGCAAACAAATTTACGGTTTAGGAGTTATGGTCGATTTAGTGAAAGTGGTTCAAAACTGTAAGTGCGATTTCGTAACTGAAATTGAACCCGCTTAACATGAGTAATTCAGTTGCGAATCATAATAATTAAATATTAGAAGTCATAAGGAAGGTGTGAGAGAACACCTCATGTAAAAAGAATCGTTTTCCGATTTTATAAAAATGTTCGAATCGAGGTTAAGTAGGATGAAACCCTTTTGAGAAACACTTGGTTATAACTTAGAAAACGGACAATAAATCTCGAGGTATAATCTTTATTAGTAAACGACCGACCTTAGAACTTATAAAACTTAAGTACCTACCAAGTGTAAATGTAATGACATGCCTTAATAACGAACAAGGGTCGGATTATAGCGGTGATAATAAGAGTACACTAGAGGGTGCATAACGAGATAAATTGAAAACATGTTTTAACCTAAGTAAAATATATACTTAGCCTTTCAAAAGCATTAAGTGATTAATCTCGAATATTTTCATTGTTTATATATCACCGTACTGACCCAGAACACATTACCCCCACCAGAGTACCAGGCAAGTTTCCAAACATTTTGGAACTGTTGTTGTGATAATATATATGATTTGATTTTTGTTATACATATGCCATAGCATGCATGCCTGCTTTCAGATTATATTGTGATACTTGTTTCATGATTTGAAATTGGCTTATAAGCTAGATACGAGATATATTAGTTATAAGCCGGATTATACTAAGACCCTTAGTGAAGGGCATATGATCTCATTCTTCAAATATAGACCGGGAGTCAGTATTTCTTGATATATTGTGATTATTTTCTAAGGAAAATATTTAAATAAATATTTTTCCATTATTCATTTGATGAATATTATTTTGAATATTCATTTGAGTTTTATTTATTTAAAGAATATTTTCTTGAATATTCATTTAAGGTCTTATTTATTTATAGGACATGATTTTGAATATTTATTTGAGGAATTATTTATTTAATGAATATTTTTATATATATTTATTCGAGGGTTATTCATGAGCAATATTCTATTTTAAGAATATTCTGGAAATATTTATGATGTAATAAATATTCTTTGAATATTTATTTAATTCTTTTAACTAGTTCTTAAAATAATTTATTTTATTCAAAAATTATCTTTGATCTTCAAATACTATGTAAATTATTTTTGAGTATTATTATTATTATTTTTAACAAGGAAGGTTCTCACAAACTCCATTCTTCATTCGAATCTATCTTCCAAATTATAAGGGAACCTTACTTGAGAGCTGTTATTTATTTTGTTTGACTTTCTGGTCATAAATCTTTTAAAGATATTCTTTGCACCCGCAACTTGGTTGCTATTTATCAATTGAATCTTTTATTACTTCCTCATCATTCGAGGGGTAAGATTGTTGGAACAAGTCGATATCCATTAACAAGCAACAACTTGGGAATGGTGAATTTTCCTTTCCAACTAGATACGACTACTTTGTGGAGTCTTATCAACAAGTATTATACTTGGGGAAAGGAGAATGAGCCTTACATTTCAGAGTTATGGATTCTATTCGAACTAGGAGTTGTGTAAGAGGCCGAGTAGCGCCGGTCCATCCCAATGGCCCAACCGTTGGCCAGGGAGATCTAACAGTGCGGTAGACAAGTAAATCCATCAGTTCTTCCTTCTACCGGTAGTAAAACTAATTTGAGCTGTACAATCCGCGACTGATCATCGTAAGGGTTGGAACATCGGGTGCCGTGAATACTCCAGTATTAGTTAATCATCCAAGTCTATCTATTTTCTGCAACATGTATTAAAGAGAAGTACCACTCATGTTGGTAGGGTTTGAATAATGTTAAACCTAAAAGTTACATTTTGAGTTACCTTGTAACTGCATCTTTTACGTTATACTGGCAATATGTTCGTTAATGCATGGAATATGGTTTCATTGATATTTTAGAACTGCTATATATTATTGCTGTTCAGTTACATATTATTTTGGTGGGCTATTGCTCACCCTTGCTTTATTTACTATATCACAACAACATTTAGGTCTTATGGCCCGTGTAAGGCGCACTCGGCGCAAGCAGGTGACTCCAGTCATAGGACTGCCCGCTGATATTGTTGTTGCCATTGCTGAGGTAGTAGCAACCAGTAGTCTAGACTGGCAGCTTTTATTTTCAGCCTTAATTATATGTATGACTAATGTTAATCAACGGCAAGAAACTTTTAAATTATGCTGTAATCATTTTGGGGTTGTAACTACTATTACTTGTGAATCTTATAAGTAGAGACTTATTTCAATTTCATCTCTAGGACTATAACTGGTTGTGTGTGATGTGGTATTATTGCGGGGTCATAGCATGCTATTTATTTATTTTGGATTCAAGTGCAAGTATTGTTTATGGAATATGAGACCGTAACGACCAGGTCCCCGACCCCGGATCTGGGGCTATTACAGAAATGGTATCAGAGCGAGAGTTATATATCCCAAGAGATGATGCGATAATATATAATAATAAATTCGCTAGGATAATAAGAACTCTTGCCAAGTTCACCTAAAACTCTTATGGGAACTTTTTAAGTATCATGATAGTAACATAGTTCGTATTTTGTAGGCGAGCGACATCTCTGACCCTGAGGCTTTTGAGCGACAGCACGATGAGGACTTGCTCTGGACTACAGACCCATACTATGAGCGTCTGGGAGATGAGGATTCTGAGGAGGAGGACCAGGAGGAGGTCCAGACAGCCGAGGATACAAAGGTCGTTGAGTCTGAGGAGGGGGACCCGGAGGAGGTCCAGATAGTTGAGAATACCGAGGTTATTGGTGAAGAGTCTGATGATGAGGATCCGAAGGAGATCCAAGTTATATCTGATGTTAGGGTTATGGGGGAGGACACTGACCACTGAGCAGGTTATGGATGCAGTTATAGAGCAGACAGTGGATGAGGGTACTGAGGGAGATATTGATGAGCCAGTTGATGATGCTATTGGGAGTTCAGGACTTTGTTGGCCACCACTCCCCACTGAGAGAGCTCCTACCCCACCACCCTTGCCTGTGAGCCCTTTTTCTGAGGAGTTTGAGGAGCTTACCCCCGAGCCGCAGCAGGCAGAGGCTGCACCTCCAGCAGAGCCATCTACCCCACCCCATATCCCGATAGAGGGGATACCAGTGTGTGTGCATAACTATGTTATGATCAGACTTTCTATAGATCTGGCGATGGCTGAGGCCAGGTTAGTAGAGTCCAGGATGGACCTAGCAGCTGATAGGGCCGCCAGGATGAGACACCAGAGCAGGAGGCGTGTTAGGTGTCGAGCTATGCATAAGGCAGTGACCCGTATTGAGCTGAGGGCCCAGATGAGGGTTCTAGGGTTACCCACTGATGGAGATGGCAGGGTATCCAGGATAGATGCTGAGGAGATCTTTCGCATTACTATGATGAGGGTTAGGGCTTTGGGCCACACTGGTGGCTAATTTCAGAGACAGTGATGTAGTAGTCTAGTCTTCCAGTCATGTACGGACATAGTAGTGCCGACTTTTGTGGGATAGTTTCATTGTAATTACTTTCCCTTTTACTAACTAGACGGATAGACCATGTATTTCACTTTTGACTAGATATTGTTAGGATGGTTCTTCTAAACTGTCGATGTGACTCGGATTATGTATCTTTCAGTACCATGTATATATTTGTTTCCTTTTAGTCAGTTTAGTTTTGTTGTGACGCGATCACAAGTTTATTATCTTATTTTCTGCACGTACTATTTTCGATTAAGCTGCTATGAAATATAGAACAGTTGGATCTTAAAACCAAATATCTAACGATTTTACAAGGAGGAATTTTTAAAACATGTGAATTAGCCTAATGTGTAATTGTCCAAATTTTCAGTATGATATCTCCACGAAGAATGGGAACTAGGGCTAACCCCCGTGAGTCTACCGATCAAGAAAGTCACAATCAACATAGGGAAAATCCCGAATATGATGAAGCGCAAGATGAGGATTATAATGAGCAAGAGGATTCCCAATATAGGACAACAGATGAAACCTTTTACACTGGGGAATTCGAAGAAGAGGTAGGAGGGGAAGAAACTGAAGTTGAGCAAGAAGGGGAGACCCCTGATAGAGATCCCATGGGTCAGTTTATGAATCTGCTTAGGCAGAATTTGAACCGTTACCCCCAACCACCCCAAGGAAACAACAGTACTGTGGTAAACTCTTTCAGGGCCTTTAAGTCCCTTAAGCCCCCAGAATTCCAAGGATCAGCTGACCCAGTCGAGGCAAGAGCCTTGATAAAGGAAATGGAAAAGTCCTTTGAGATACTAAGCATTGAGGAGGCGCAAAAGACTATTTTCATCACTTACCTTCCGAAAGAAGAGGCCAACTACTGATGGGAGGCCAAGAAAAATAAGGAAACAGATGCTATAATAGCATGGGAAAGGTTCAGGCAATTGTTTCTGGAAAAGTACTTCTCGAGGTTGATGAAGACTCAAATGGAGCTCAAATTTTTAGAACTGAAGCAGAACAATTTGTCAGTGGCTGATTGCGAGGCTAAGTTTACCGAGCTATCAAGGTTTGTGCCTGAGTTTATGGATACCGAGGAGAAGAAAGCGAATAGGTTTCAGCAAGGGTTGAAGCAGTGGATCCAGAATCGGGTAGCAGTTTTAGAGATTACAGACTATGCCACCTTGGTGCAGAAGGCATCAATTGTGGAAGTAGGGAATGATCAGATGCAGAGGGAAAGAGATAAAGGGGAGATAAAAAGGAAGCATGCAAGCATGGGCAGTGGTTCTGCAGGAGGAAAACCCCCGTATAAGTTTAATCGAGGAGGAGTTTCCCTACCTGGAAGGAGTGTGGGATTCAAACAATCTATGAGCGCAAGTGTAAGCCATGGCGGCAAGCAATCAGGAGTGTCCCATTCCCACCCTTCTCGACCTTCCTTACCAGTATGTGCAACTTGTGGGAAGAGACATTCCGGGGTGTGCAACCTGAAATAGATAACCTGCTATAAGTGTGGATGAGCGGGTCACTATATACCTCTTGCACCACGATCATCCCTAATAGCACCACTTATTTCCAGTGCAGACGTCAAGGTCACATGAGGAAGGACTGTCCAATGAGCAAACCAGCAGCATCAGGGGCAAGCAAAGCTACCTCCAACTGGCCACCAACTGCTAGAACTTTTAACATGACAGTGCAGGATGTCGTGAGGGACACAGACATGATAGCAGGTACCTTTTCTCTTAATTCAGTTAGTGCAAACGTCTTATTTGATTCTGGAGCAACCAAGACTTTTATATCGAGGGATTTTGCTCGTAAATTGAAACTTAAGACCCAACCACTGAGGGATTCCTTACAAGTAGAGATAGCCAACCAGGAAGTCGTTCCAGTTAGTCAGATTCACCCCGATTACAAATTAGAAATAGGGGAACAATCTTTCTATGTTGATTTGATTCCTTTTAAGCTAGGAGAGTTTGATGTCATCTTGGGAATGGATTGGTTGTCTCGCAATAACGCTCAGATAGATTGTAAGGGGAAAAAGGTTAAGTTGAAAACCCCAGAAAAGACGAAAATAGTGTTTAGGGGGATACGACAGACACAGAAAATTCTAACCATGGTGCAAACCAAAAGATTGATACGAAAAGGAAACGAGGCTTATTTAGCTTATGTTATAGATACCCAGAAGGAAGCACCTCAGTTGCAGGACATTCCGGTAGTGAATGAGTTCGAAGATGTGTTTCCACAAGATCTTCTCGGATTACCACCTGACAGAATAATTGAGTTTGATATCGAGTTAGCCCCGGGGACGACGCCAGTTTCGAAGGCCCCGTACCAATTAGCCCCAGTAGAAGTGAAAGGGCTAGCTAAACAATTGCAAGAATTGTTGGATAAGGGTATGATAAGACCTAGTGTGTCGCCTTGGGGGGCACCAGTGTTGTTTGTTAAGAAGAAGGATGGGAGTATGAGGTTATGCATCGACTATCGAGAGTTGAATAAGCTAACCATAAAGAATAAGTACCCGTTACCCTGAATAGATGATTTGTTTGACCAGCTAAAGGGTGCTGTATACTTCTCTAAGATTGACATTAGAACTTGATATTACCAACTGAAGATTAAACATGAAGATATCCCAAAGACTGCATTTAATGTCATTTTGATTGACCAATGCCCCAACAACTTTCATGGATTTGATGAATAGGGTGTTCAAAGAGTATTTGGACAAGTTCGTGATAGTTTTTATTGATGATATTCTTATCTACTCAAAGACGGAGGTAGAGCAACCCGAACATTTGAGGATAGCCTTAGAGATACTCAGGAAAGAGCAGCTGTATGCCAAATTCTTGTGTGCCAAATTCTCGAATTATGAGTTCTAGAAAAATGAGGTTCAATTCTTAGGGCACATAATCAATAGAGAAGGAGTGTTGGTCGACCCCTCCAAGATAGAGGCAGTTTCGAACTGGGAATGGCCGACCACTCCAATAGAAGTAAGGAGTTTCATCAGACTGGCAGGATATTATAGAAGATTCGTGCAAGATTTTGCAAAGATCGAAGCCCCGTTAACTCCACTTACCCGTAAAACCGAGAAATTTGAATGGACTGAAAAATGCGAGAAGAGTTTCCAAGAGCTGAAGAAGAGGTTGGTGACGGCCCCAGTGTTGGCGTTGCCTGATGGAAAAGGAGATTTTGTGATTTACAGTGATGCTTCACATAAAGGATTAGGTGTGTGCTTATGCAGCACGGTAAGGTAATCGCGTATTCCTCAAGGTAGTTGAAGGAATATGAGATTTGATATCCCACTTATGATCTAGAATTAGCAGCAATAGTTTTCGCTTTAAATATTTGGAGGCACTACTTATATGGAGAGAAGTGTGAGATTTACACTGACCATAAGAGCCTCAAGTACATCTTTACTCAGAAAGAGCTTAACATGCGCTAGAGGAGATGGTTAGAGTTAATCAAGGATTATGATTGTGAGATTCATTATCACCGGGGTAAGGCCAATGTGGTGGCTGATGCCCTCAGTAGGGAAGAGAAACTCAAAATGATAACCTCAGAAGAAGAATTGGTGAGAGACTTCAAGAAGTTGGAAATCGAGGTCAAGATACCAGGAGATGGTCAAGAAAGGTTAATGGAAATTCGAATCCAACCTCCATTGTTGGAAAAGATTAGGCTATGTCAAGAACAGATAATGGAGGAAGAAGAGAACTTAACGGAAGAGATAATGACCGAATAAGAAATTAAGTGTGAAAGAGATAAAGAAGGAATCATGAGATACGCATCAAGGATATGGATCCCAAATGTGCATGAACTAAAGGACGAAATTCTATATGAGGGACACAACTCAAGGTACTTAGTGCACCCCGGTAGTACCAAGATGTATAGGGATTTGAAAGAGTACTACTGGTGGCCCAACATGAAAAAGGATGTAGCGGAGTGGGTAAGCAGATGCTTGACATGCCAACGAGTGAAAGCAGAGCACTAGAGACCTAGTGGACTTCTACACTCCTTAGAGATTCCCGAATGGAAATGGGAACACATAGCCATGGACTTCGTAGTAGGTTTGCCAAGGACCAAAGCTAATCATGACGCCATATGGGTAATTATAGACCGACTGACGAAGTCAGCTCACTTTCTTCCGATCAATGAAATGTATACGGTCGATGGACTAGTGGATATCTACTTAAAAGAGATAGTGGCGCGACATAGAGTCCCAGTCACCATAGTATCTGATCAAGATCCTAAATTCAACTCCAGATTTTGGAGGAGCTTTCAAGAATGTGTAGGAACCAGGCTAAACATTAATACAACCTATCACCCCCAGACAGACGGGCAAAGTGAAAGGACCATCCAAATGCTAGAAGATATGTTGAGAGTCCGTGCTATAGACTTTAAAGGAAACTGGGATGATCACTTGCCATTGATTGAGTTTTCCTACAACAATAGTTTTCATTCAAGGATAGGAATGTCACCTTACGAGGCCCTTCATGGAAGAAAATACCGATCTTCCTTGTATTGGGATGTAGTGGATCTAACCAGAGGACGGTTGGTAGCAGCCCAAGATCGACAAAAGAAATATGCTGATTTAGCTCGGAAAGGCAAGGAATATGAATTTGGAGACCTAGTGTTTTTGAAGGTATCTCCTTGGAAAGGTTTAATGAGGTTTGGAAAGAAAGGAAAGCTGAGTCCTAGATACATTGGACCGTTGAGGTCTTAAGATGCATCGGGGAACTAGCTTACGAACTAGCATTACCCCCAAATTTGAAACAAGTGCACAATGTGTTCCATGTTTCGATGTTAAGGAAATATGAGCACGTAGACATGCAACCAGACCTAACATATGTGGAGCAGCCTGTGGAAATCATAGATCGAAAGGAACAAGTACTCCGAAACAAGGTCATCAAGCTAGTCAGAGTCTTGTGGCAGAATCACAATGTGGAAAAGTCAACTTAGGAATTGGAAAGCGCAATGCTAGAGAAATACCCCCATTTATTTTCAGACTGATTCCGGGACGGAATCCTTTTAAGGAGGGGAGACTGTAAGAAACCAGATTTTTGGTAGAATTAAAACTTTTATTATGTAATGGAGTATGAATGAATAATGGTTACAACTACAATGTATCAGTGGTTTAATGAATGAATGTTTAACGGATTTGGATTCAAATGTTTATATACTATGAACAATGCAATTGGTTGACAACTTAGATTAGAATAATCTATCTCGTAGAAAGTAAGGTAGGGTATTCCAAAGAGGAAGGAAATATTCTCATGTCATCCAAATCGATATCTGGTAGCTCATGTCATCCAAATCAATATCTGGTAGCTCATGTCATCCAAATCGATATCTAGTATAAGTCCAGTGATTCCGTAAAAGAGATAAGGAACGCCCGAAAGAGAACGAGGACATTTTTCTAAGTACAAGTAATAAAAAGAGAATAAGCAATGAATAGTGTTTTTGGTGGAAATTGGAATATTATCAGATGACGCTATATAGAAGTATTCAGAACGGATTTCTAAGTCCGTATTGATGATCAATGGACAAAATAAGTATTTGTAAACGATATCAAATTCAGAAAAATAGCACTTTTATTTTCTCCGAGATTTCCCTGGACACTGAAGGATTTAAGGATTTATTAAAGAGATTTAAGGAATTTAAATTCAACGATTATAAAGGAGGATTGAGAATGGTAGTATAAATATCAAGAAGGTTTTCGGTAAAACACTAACAAGAAATACTTGAGATATTCCTACGAACGAGCAACGAAATTGAGCAATAACCGGACAAAGAAACAAGCAGAAAGCCAAGATACAAGCATGCGCAAGTGGATGAGATCAAGTAACCAAGTGAGTTACAAAAGCAACTAACCACATTAGCAACTAACTAGATAGTTAGCTTACATGATATCAATCCACCACTAAAACACAACACTTGTCCACTTGATGATGCAAGAGATGACCTAATCACTTTATTAAAGCTACTTTATGCAAGATATTATCCAAAGACATCACAATAATTCACATTAGCCAAGGATTAGATCAAGCAAAGCAAAAAAAACACCATTCTCTCTCTTTTACAGACATTCGGCCAAACCCTTAATTCAAGGATCAAAATCAAGCTTCCAACCATTGTTAAATCTCAAGATTAATTAGGTGAGTCCTATAATTCATAACTAAGATCTCCTATGAATCTTAACTTCAAATTCCATTCCATTCTTGAGTTATAAAATCATGAAGGTGGAGGATGAATAGTAACTTTCAAGAACTAACTTTAGTTTTCTTGTTTCTTTGGATGATCTAAGCTTGGTTAAGGTGTTCTAAGGACTATACAAGGTTTATTAAGGTTTATAAATACTCCAAGGAAGGTATATCTCACCTAAACCCTAGATCTTATTTTGAGTTTATTGATGTTCTTGGTGGTTTTTAGATTAGTTATGAATATGATATTATAAGCATGTAAGCATGATTATGTAGTTGGTTTAGTTGATTTAAGAGATATGATGAATATGTTGGTGAAATGAGATGTTCATGGACTTGTAAGATGTATGGTATGCCCGGTGTGGCATGGTTGTGACGTTACAAATTTGAAAACTTTCGATTTTTAGCCGTCGTAATGCCGAAATTTCGTTAACCATTAAAATTTGTGCATAACAGTAGCCATAATTTTCTGATATTGATGAATATATGACCTACCCTCGTAGATCTCGAGTCATAGATCGTTTTGGCGCGAGAATCGAAGCAAACGGACTTACGGTTTAGGAGTTATTATCGATTTAGTGAAAGTGGTTCAAAACCATAAGTGCGAGTTCGTAACTGAAATTGAACCCCCTTAACATGAGTAATTCAGTTGCTAATCATAATAATTAAATATTAGAATTCATAAGGAAGGTGTGAGAGAAGAGCTCATGTAAAAAGGATCATTTTCCGATTTTCTAAAAATGTTCGAATCGAGTTTAAGTACGAATGAAACCCTTTTGAGGAACACTTGGTTATAACTTAGAAAACGGACAATAAATCTCGAGGTGTAATCTTTGTTAGTAAACGACCGACCTTAGAATTTATACAACTTAAGTACCTACCAAGTGTAAGTGTAATGACATGCCTTAATAACGAACAAGTGTCGGATCATAGCGGCGATAATAAGAGTACACTAGAGGGTGCATAACGAGATAACTTGAAAACATGTTTTAACCTAAGTAAAATATATACTTAGCCTTTCAAAAGCATTAAGTGATTAATCTCGAATATTTTGATTGTTTATAGATCACCGGACTGACCCAGGACACTTTACCCCCACCAGAGTACCAGGCAAGTTTCCAAACATTTTGGAACTGTTGTTGTGATAATATATATGATTTGATTTTTGTTATACATATGCCATAGCATGCATGCCTGCTTTCAGATTATATTGTGATACTTGTTTCATGATTTGAAATTGGCTTATAAGCTGTATACGAGATATATTAGTTATAAGCCGGATAATGCTAAGACCCTTAGTGAAGGGCATATGATCTCATTCTTCAAATATAGACCGAGAGTAAGTATTTCTTGATATATTGTGATTATTTTCTGAAGAAAATATTTAAATAAATATTTTTCCATTATTCATTTAATGAATATTATTTTGAATATTCATTTGAGTTTTATTTATTTAAAGAATATTTTCTTGAATATTCATTTAAGGTCTTATTTATTTATCGGACATTATTTTGAATATTTATTCGAGGAATTATTTATTTAATGAATATATTTATATATATTTATTCGAGGGTTATTCATGAGCAATATTCTATATTAAGAATATTCAGGAAATATTTATGATGTAATAAATATTCTTTGAATATTTATTTAATTCTTTTAACTAGTTCTTAAAATAATTTATTTTATTCAAAAATTATCTTTGATCTTCAAATACTATGTAAATTATTTGTGAGTCTTATTATTATTATTTTTATCAAGGAAGGTTCTCACAAACTCCATTCTTCATTCGAATCTATCTTCCAAATTATAAGGGAACCTTACTTGAGAGCTGTTATTTATTTTGTTTGACTTCCCGGTCATAAATCTTTTAAAGATATTCTTTGCACCCGCAACTTGGTTGCTATTTATCAATTGAATCTTTTATTACTTCCACATCATTCGAGGGGTAAGATTGTTGGAACAAGTCGATATCCATTAACAAGCAACAGCTTGAGAAATATTGGTGAATTTTCCTTTCCAACTAGATACGACTACTCTGTGGAGTCTTATCAACAAGTATTATACTTGGGGAAAGGAGAATGAGTCTTACGTTTCAGAGTCATGGTTCTATTCGAACTAGGAGTTGTGTAAGAGGCCGAGTAGCGCCGGTCCATCCCAATGGAACAAACCATTGGCCAGGGAGATCTAACAGGGCGGTAGACAAGTAAATCCATCAGTTCTTCCTTCTACTGGTAGTAAAACTAATTTGAGCTGTACAATCTGCGACTGATCATCGTAAGGGTTGGAACAGCGGGCACGGTGAATACTCCAGTATTAGTTCATCATCCAAGTCTATCTATTTTCTGCAACATGTATTAAAGAGAAGTACCACTCATGTTGGTAGGGTTTGAATAACTATTACTTGTGAATCTTATAAGTAGAGACTTATTTCAATTTCATCTCTGGGACTATAACTGGTTGTGTGTGATGTGGTATTATTGCGGGGTCATAGCATGCTATTTATTTGTTTTTTATTCAAGTGCAAGTATTGTTTATGGAATATGAGACCGTAATGACCAGGTCCCCGACCCCGGATCTGGGGTTGTTACACTACACCTATCCTATACCTATACTGGCTTGTTTCAGTGACCAAAACCTGACAGCTCTGATACCAACCTGTAACGCCCCGACTTCCCAATAGTGAAAATATACTTTATAATAAAATACTCAATTATTGGAATTAATTAAATAAAATAGACTTTAATACAGGGGGATTTTACAAAATTTCGGCATGAAGTATTCGTAATTCAGACTATCCACCTGTAATTCGAACCAAACCAAATTTCATTCAAATACCAAACAACAATTCCAACTTTTAAGAAAAACCAACACAAGTTAAACCTGTCCTAACCGATCAGGTGAACCATACTGCAACGCCCTCCCGGTCAGGGGTCAAGAACGGGGCATCACTACACAAAACCAAATACATAAACCCTGCTGACAGTAATAATAAAACATAATATATTGACCCCACTATAAACCTGGATCTTTAACAGGTAGTGGTATGAAACATGCAAACTAACTAAACTAAGTTATTACATTACAATACCAAATCCTTTATCAAAAGTTTAATACATCCCACAAATATAAATACAACTAACTGGCAATATTTCTACAAGTCTTGACTGTTGCTCAAAAGTCCAACCTACTACCAGCTCAAAACTAGTGTGCCTAGTGTCCACAACACGCACTCCTCCTGATATAGCTCTTACGACGTATCCTCTTCTTTCTTAACTGAAAAAGGGTTAGAAACATTAGCATGAAGTGATACAAATGCTCAACAAGTGACCATATAGATATAAGAATCCACAACTGAAATCTGGGTACAATAATATAAGGTTCACTCTTTGAACTTATTCGAATATGACAGTTTGTATTCCATTTCATAAGTAAAGAGGAAGAACAGTCATTTCTCTTTTTAAAACAATTCCATTTATAAAACAATTAAATTTGATTGGAGGTTTTTCACGACAACGGACAATACGGGTGATTAGCCACGTAAAGTCCCCATACCGGACACGAAGTCCCTCTGGACCTTGAAATTGGGTTCCCAATTAGGCAACACATTGGCCTTTCAAATGCTGGACTGGGCACTCCCCCAGCCTCTTACGCTAAAAAAATGCTGGACCGGCGTTACCCGACCTCTTACGCTCTCCAATCTGAAGGAATCCATAGAAAACATTTTTGACGGAATCCCTCACAATAAAACCTTTAAAACTTTTAGAAACATTTCACTTTTCGGTCCTTAAACTCACTGATAACAGATCAGCCCAGTTTAAGGAATTTTAAAATGTTTTTAAATAATAAGCTATTTTGATTTGCAGTTATAAAAGATTTATGGTCAGAGAAACATTCAGGTGGTGCATAAGGTACACAAGGTAAGGATTCAAGTGTGATTCAAAGGTATTTAAGAATAAGTACTTGCCAAGCACATGATATTATAAGGAGTTGAGGTAAGAAAATATTAATTTAAATTTTGTAGGTTTTAGGTAAACAGGATCACATCAATGAAAAGGGTCATTAGCTAATGAGGAATAAAGTAAGTGTTAGGGTTTTAGAAATAGGGTTCCAGGGGTTATGAGTAATGTTTTATTTGCATGGTTTAGGGAAACAAGCATAAGGAAAGGTTTAAATTATAGCAAGGCATAACTTATAAATTAAGGTTTATAAATTAACAAGAATTAGTGCAATGGTTGGGTATAAAGGTTTACACAATTATTCACGGGCATCAATGATAAGGTACTAGGGTTTAAACAACAATTCATAAAGATAACTAACAGAATACAAGAGTTGAGGAACAATTTATAAGGAATAAACAACATGGTACAAAAGATTCAACAATAATTTAAAAGGGGTTACAGTAAGTTATAAAAGTTCACACAGATATTCATAAACAGTTGAGGGAATCTGATCTTCAATTCAAGGTTCGAATCACTTGCCTTAACAAAGTACTTTCAAGCTAGTCACTTAGTTCAAAACTCCTCAGCATTTGCCTTTCCTGTACCCCTTGAGTCTACGTCTTTCGAATCTACACAATAAAATACTACTTCAGAATTCTATACAATATTCAACGTTCCTCTACAACGTCTAATCTTAATCTACCCTTACGATTGTCCTTAAATTTATTTACTTTAATCATATAATATCAACTCCTGACCACTGACATAAACATATAATTATAACCAATAAGCATTTAGCAAGAAATCACCTAAATAAGATATAATCCAAACACACTCTATACTAGTAGTACTTACATATATACATGTACCTGAAAAATATACAATTAAGATTTTTAGAAAATTTTGACGGCATCCCCTTTATACGGGTGACTGCTAGTCGGAACATAATCGACATAACCAACCAAAATATCCACATTACATTTACAACTGAAATCCATATCAAATACCAACCAATTTGAACCATCACAATTCCATTCCGAACTATTCATTACATATTAAATAAATTATACCAATCCGATATATATAACTCGACTTACATAAACAAAATTACAATTAAAATCTATTACATAATTATTACAATTTAATTTGGCTCACGAATCATCATTACCAAATTTTACCCTCAACTCAAATTAAATCATCGTCGAGGGGGCAAAATCCCGGGGTACCCAAAAATGGATTCCTAACATGAGACTTGGCGCAATATATTGTACAATTAATTAATAACTGACATCACTTAATCATTTCAACAATATCATATATAATCGAAAAGATACAAGACCGAACCATAATCCTCAACTATACTCGCAAATTGTAATTATACGAAACTGCACACATACTAAACGCAGCAATCCGTAACTCAACCATAGACTCGTACCATATACACACCACACGAAGAACAATCATTCACACTAATCACATGATAACACACACACACACACACACCCTTTTTCATACACACGACCTCAACAGTTGAGGCCAAGAAGAACAGGGGAGGGAAACAATTTTTAAGATTTTGAGCATCACCCACATACACAGCCACATAACGACATACACAACATACACCTATAACCTCATAACACACACGGGTTCTCTCAACAACACACACACCCATAACCAGAAAGCCACACATACTGGACACCCACCTACGTATATAAGTTTATATATCAAATATGGAGGGGAGGAGGAGAGGGTTTTGCGGTGAAATCAAACAAAACCAGACTTGTAGGAGGGAGAAGAGAAATCGAGAGTGAAAAAGAATTGTAGTAGGAACCTTCAAGAGTAACCGAGAGAGGTCGAGAGAGAGACTGTTAATTTGGGGGAAATGACATGATTTAGGGATTTGGGGTTTAAAAGGTAGTAAAAATAGATTTTAGGGATCTTTACAAGAATTTTCTAATTAGCAACAATTTAACCCAGCTGATAAATTGCAAAATAATTGGATAGATAATGGTCTCAATATTATTTTTGAAACGTAGAAAATAAAATTATCTATCTCCCCATATTTTTAAAATATTTTTAGGAAAAAAACGAATTAAATATAACTTTTACAAGATTAAATCAATAAAACACAAATCAATTCATAAAAACATTTTAAAATCCTTAAAAATCAAAATAAATCCATTTAATATTTTTAAAACTCGAATAATCTAATAAAGTTAATAATGCAAAAGATTTCGTAATTTTTACTAATCCCGATGATTTTATAAAATTCTCAGAAGATAAATAAAACATGATTTAAATAGAATTTAATCCCCAAAAATAAAAATACGTAGACGTATCCGACACACATAAATCATCAAATAACCCATAAAAACGATATCACACATATTTTTCCTTCTCAACAATATTCACGTCATATATTTCACATTTAATAAATAAATTAATAATTATAAATAGCAAACATTTTTCTAAGGCGTTATAATGTCTATCTCTAGTTTCTTTAGTTCCTTCACCAACTCCTCTGTCGAAGTCAACATCTTGAGTTTCTCCTTCCTACTAAGGGCATCGGCCACCACATTGGCCTTCCCGGGGTGATAGCGAATTTCACAGTCGTAATCCTTGATTAATTCTAGCCATCTCCTCTGTCGCATGTTCAATTCTTTCTGAGTGAAGATATACTTTAGGCTCTTATGGTCTGTATAGATCTCGTATTTCTCTCTGTACAAGTAGTGCCTCCATATCTTCAGAGCGAAAACTATTGCAGCTAGCTCTAGATCATGGGTAGGATATCTTACCTCATACTCCTTCAACCGTCCAGACGCATATGCAATCACCTTGTCGTGCTGCATAAGCACGTAGCCTAGTCCTTTGTGGGAAGCATCACTATAGATCACAAAGTCTCCCCCTTCATCTGGTAGTGCTAGTTCGGGGGCGGTAACTAACCATTTCTTTAGCTCCTGAAGCTTTCCTCACATTTCTCGGTCCATACGAACTTCTCCGTCTTCCTGGTGAGTCGGGTCTGCGGGGCTGCCAGTTTGGCAAAGTCTTTCACGAACCACCTATAGTAGTCGGCCAATCCTACGAAACTTCTCACTTCCGTCGGGGTGGTCGGTCTTTCCCAATTTGATATGGCCTCTGTCTTGGCAGGATCAATTAATACTCCTTCACTACTTACCATGCCAAGATCAACTAGTACTCCTTAACTGCTTACCACGTGACCCAAAAATTGTACCTCCTTTAGCCAAAATTCATACTTCGAGAATTTAGCATACAGTTTCTCTGCTCTTAGAATCCCTAAGACTATCCTCAAGTGTTTTGCGTGTTCTTCCTCAGTCTTTGAATAAATTAGGATATCATCAATGAACACTATGACGCACTTGCCAAGGTATTGTTTAAACACTCGATTCATCCGATCCATGAAGACTGCTGGTGCATTGGTTAATCCAAAAGACATAACCAGGAACTCATAGTGTCTGTACCTAGTACGAAATGCGGTTTTTGGTATATCTTCCTGTTGATCTTTAGTTGGTGATACCTGGCCCTCAAATCTATTTTTGAAAAGTAGACTGCCCCTTTTAGCTGGTCAAACAGGTCATCGATTCTAGGTAGAGGGTATTTGTTCTTAATGGTTAGTTTGTTCATTTCTCTGTAGTTTATGCACAATCTCATGCTGCCATCCTTTTTCTTTACAAACAACACTGAAGCACCCCATGGAGATACGCCCGGTCTTATCATAACCTTGTCCAACAACTCTTGCAATTGGGTTGCTAGTTCTTTCATCTCCACGGGAGCTAATCTATATGGGGCCTTAGAAACAGGTGTAGTCCCGGGTGCTAGCTCTATTGCGAACTCGATCTCCCTATTGGGTGGTAATCGTGGAAGGTCCTCGGGAAATACATCCTCGAATTCCCTAACTACTGGGATGTCTTGTATCTTAGGGGTCTCCCATTTTGTGTCCACTACGTAGGCTAGGAAGGCTTCATTTCCTTTACGTACCAACTTTCTAGCTTGTGCGACAGTTAAGAATTTCTGAGTTTGTCGCTATCGCTTAAACACTACACTCTTCTTTCCTGGCACCATCATCTTGACTTTCTTGCCTTTACAATCGATCTGGGCATTATTACTTGACATCCAATCCATCCCTAAGATAACGTCGAATCCTCCTAACATAAAAGGTATTAGATCTGCTCGAAAGTGACAACCTTCTATTTCTAGATCACAATTGGGGTAAATCAGACTCATTGGAATCACTTCGTGATTAACTATCTCTACCATTAATTGCTCTTTTAGAGTCTCCGCCTTAAGATTTAATTTGCATGCAAATTCTTGCGATATAAAAGATCGGGTAGCTCCTGAATTAAATAAAGCGTTTGCATTTACCGAGTAAAGGGAAAGGATACCTGTAATGACATCCGAATCCCTGACAGCGTCTTGCATGGTCCTGTTAAAGGTCTTGGCAGTAGGAGGTCGGTTGAAAGCTACTCCACTCACTCTTTACCCTATCAGGTTCAACTTAGGACAGTCCTTCTTCACATGCCCCGTGCCTCCGCATTGGAAACAATTTGGGCCCTGAACTTGATGGGTGCAATCATTGGAGTAGTGCCCCACTCTTCCGCACTTGTAGCACGTCACAACTTTCCGGCACATTCCCAGATATCTTTTCCCACAAGCCTTGCATTCTAATAAGGGAGCGTGCGGCTGGGTGAAGGTGCGTACTCTGATCTGTCCGCCTCCCTGACTGACACTCTCACTCCTAGCCCTCTTAAATCCAGAGCCCACTATCAGCTGAGACACGGCCCCCCGGTTGAACTTGTTAAAGTGACGCCCGCCACTAGATCCTCCTCTTAAACTTACTGCCTTTCTTTTCTTATTCTCCTTTATTCTCAGGCTCATTTCACTCCCAGCCTCCACTATTGAGGCCTTCTGTACCAGGGTGGCGTTTTGTATCCATAGTTTTAGTCCTACCTGGAACCTCTTAGCCCTCTTCTCTTCAGTATCTACGAAGTCTGGCATGAATCTCGGTAGCTCAGTGAACTTTGCTTCATATTCTGCCACCATCATGTTCTCTTGTTTCAGCTCTAAGAGCTTCAGTTCCATCTGTGTTTCCATATACATGGGAAAGTACTTATCCAGGAATAACCTACAGAATCTATCCCAAGTCACTACACCCTCAGGTTCCAAATTGCGCTTAGCTTCCCACCAGAAATTTGCCTATCCCTTCAGCAGGTAAGCAGTGAAGACCGTCTTCTGGGTCTCATCCATACCTAGAATCTCGAAGGATTTCTCCATCTCCTCCAACCAAGCCTGTGCTGCTACGGGATCAGCGATTCCTTGAAACTCTGGTGGTTTCAGGGATTTAAAAGCTCGAAAGGCACTGACATTGGTGGTAATAGGGTTCCTTGGTGGTGGGGGTTATTGCTGTAGGTTCTGTCTGAGTAAATTCATAAACTTCTCCATAAGGTTCTCGCCCATGCCCCCCTCATTTTGGGTAACTTCCTCCTCATAATTTGCATCATCATACTTATTAAAGTCTTGTCCTTCTTCCTCATGAGCTTGACGTTGGCGCTCTTCCTCTCTGCGCTGATTACTTTCATGGGTGGCCGATGTGGCCGGATGGGCTCTCGTGTTTGTTTGTCTGGGTGGCATTTTCTTAAAACACACATAAGATGTATGTATATATATATATATATATATATATATATATATATATATCGGTAATGGGGCACCTGGGCTTCCATTACAGCGTTGCAGCACAATTCATTGGACGAATGGGACTATTCCCGAGTACACCCCGATACAAGGTGATCAGCCATTGTATCGAACACAACTTCACTACTAGTAGACGGGAAATGATCCTTCTTTCGAGGTCGTGGCCCTAACCGCATTCGGGTCTTAAGATGGACTCACCAACCTGTAAGCCTCTTACACTTGTATGTATAGCTCGATGGACTCGCCCACCTGCAAGCCTCTTACACCATCATCACCCTCCAGTAGCAAGAGTAATCTTATCCAGATTCAGAACGAAACTTTTTAATCTTTACTTTCGGAAGTATTTGAGGAAGCAAGCTCATCATGTGGGTTGACCTTAGTCAACAGATTTTCGTTACTCAGGAAATTATTCCCAAAATTTGCTTGGGAGTTATTCGGAGTTTTCTTATGGTTTTTAAATCCTAACCCACTTTGTTGCGGTAGGGTTATTGCACTAGTTAATACACTTTAGTTTGTAGCGAAGGAAGAAAACATTATTTTATTGCTCCCAAAACCTTGGGTTCCAAAGTTTTGATAAGTCCGCGAGCAGTTGGGATGTTAATTATGATGTATATTTAATCATAAATAATATTTAGGAACCCCTGCTATTTTTAAATAATTTTCTGAAGGCAAGAAAATATTTTAAGTAATTTTTAAAGGCCATAAATAATTTTAAATAGGGCCTAATTAATTTTAAATAATTTTAAAATAGTTTTTGAAATATTTAAATCATTTTTAAATAATATTTACTAATTATTAAACAATTAATAAATAATAAATAATTAAATCTTTAAACAAATAATTATATAAATTAACTTTAACTGAATATTGAAATGAATATTCATTTAATTAATAAATATTTAAATAATATTTATTAAATAACTCAAGGAATTTTAATTCCGATATTTTAAATTTTATTCATCAGAATCTTATCATTTATTGAAAATATCGGTCTCCGGTGGTTACCGGGTTTTTACATAAAATTTCTCTGACTCTCGATTTTTCATCTGAAAGTACTTACGCTCCGTCCGATCCTTGAGTATACACATATATATGTATATACAGTTGTGTACACGTTCACGTGTATATATATAACATAATTTGTTCAACAAATACTTAGGGAAATCATACATACATTTGCAAACATTGCTCGTGCAGTAATTAAAACAGTTCAAGTTTCATATCACAACAACAACAGTATTTGAAATACTTAAAGATCGGTTTTAGAAAACTTGCCTGACAGTGTCGGTGGTGTAGGATCTCGGACTCTAGTACAATGATCTATAATAAACAAAGAAGCGCTTGGTTAGCCTCTTAAACGATTCGATTAACCAACACTTATATTATATTACTAATTCTTTAGGGACCTCTTATCGTCTCGGGTTGACCCTTTATACATGGATGACGTTCCTTGGTCGTATAAGGTTACCAAATTTATTCGGGTCGAGTTTTGAATTCGTTTGATTTTAATCAGTATTAAATTTCTTAATGTTTGTCCCCTAAAGGTGTTTTTCATTCGCGCGACTTGCACTTAAACACTTCTTTAAAATCGAAAAATCCATATTTTAATGTGATTCTTTTTCCCCTTCCTTCTTTATAGTCCAGACTACTTGTCACAATTTTTCCCGAATTCTCAACACCATATAAGTGTCTCTTTTGTTGTCTACAAGTGTGTTTAATTCTGCAGTTGATATTTCATGCACAGTTTTGACTTAAACATTTTCCTAAAATCGAAAAATCAATATATTTACTTGATATTTTTGGGTTGTCTTCTACACTGTAAGGACTAGATACACAAAAATTTTCATAATTTTTCACCAATTTTAAGGGGCTCGTTTAACACTGCAAGTCCAGTTAGTTTTCGCGATTTTTTCGTTTGAACCGGTTTCGCTAAAATGAGCATAGCTCCTAAACCGTAAATCGTTTTAATGCGATTCGAATTCTCAAACAAACTACAATGCAAGATTATAAGTTTCAGAGCGGATTTGACCGGAAATAACACATTACCAGTTCGGGTGATTCTGCACAAAATACCTAAGTGAATTTCGGCATTATAACTTAATTATTTCCAAATTTTCAAATCATCCAATTAGCCACTTAAGGCAACCACACCTTATCAACATCATTTTTACATGGTCATAAACTTCTAAATCCAGGGGTGACATCAACTTATCATCACCCAACATTTACACCAAGATATCAAGCTATAACATCATACATCTCTTAAATCATGCTTATTCTTGCATCCATCTTAAAACCAACTCATAAATCATCAAGCTCAAGATGGGTGTGAGAGTTTTACCTTTCTTGAAGCTCGAATGACCTTGCTAAAGCTTGAGAATCCACAACAAGGCTTGGGTTAGCCTTTAGAACACTTAACCTTCAAGATCTAAACAAGAACTACATTTAATCCACTATTCATCATCAATCTTTGATCTAATTTTACACTAGGTTATACTTCAAATAAAATCGTGAGAATTTGTACATACCTTAAGAATGCCTTATAGAACCTAGGGTTAAAATTTGGTGATTTTAGAATGGTTAAAATTCCTCTTCCCCTTGCTTCTATATTCGGCCGAATGGTGTATAAGAGGGAAGATAGTGTTCTTCATTGCTTGTTTTATGGTTGGTATACAATTATATGATATATATTTGATTATGTAAGAGTCTAGTAGCCAGTGGTCAAGTTTTTTTAAGCCTAGGTAGCCTTTTGTTGCTTGGTGATCCATAATTCATGTAAGTACGTCACTAACTAGTTGGTTAGGTAGTAACTAGCTAGTTAATCATTTAGTTACTTGCATATTTGACTTGCCACTTGCTTTGTCCACTACTTGCATGTATCTTGCATGGGTTTTGCATGGGAGTTTGCCAACTTTCTTTTTTTTTTTTTTTTTTTTTTTCTAATTTTCATTTCTAATTTCCATGCTAATTCTTCATTAATCCTTGAATTGTTTTTGGTAAGAAAATTTCTTCAAGTGGCTTCCAATACTCCAACTTATTTTAATATACTTGTGGTATGAAGTTTTCAAATTTAAGATTTCCTTGGCCTTGTCATTGCTTTTGTATTTATTGATTTCTCGAAGAACATAGGTTATTAGCGAAGTAGGATTTTTCGAATTCCGACGGCTTTTACATACACTCGTTTTCCATTTAGAACCACAATATGCATTAAAATCTTTGCTTTTCATTATATCAAAATGTTGATCCACAAGATCTTTCCTTAATCACCAAGTTCACTATTCATTCATATCCTATACAAGGGTACAAAAATCCGGGTTATTACATCACTTCTTTCCGAAGTTCATTGATTTAAAAAGCAAATTGTAATCACTAGACTGACGAGACCAATCATAAGATTGAAATTTCTTGAAATTCTAATGATTTTTTGTTAATTTTGCTAATTAATATTAATTTATTAATTATTTCGATTTCTAGTTAGTAATTATGTAAATAGTGTTGATCTACAGATGATGATGTGGTAATGGAATGTGATGGTGGTGGTGGTGATAATTACTACGATGATGATGGTTGATTATAAATGTTGATTGGGATGATTTTTTTTGAATGTAATGATTCTTATTTATCCTTTTGATTTCTGTTATGGAATAAAAACTAGGGTTTGATATTGTGGCTTGGATTTATGTGTATTTAATGCTAGGGTTGTGTTTCGAGCTTTAATCACTAGTACAAAAACTGCCTAATGCGTCTCCCCATTTGCGTCTGTTGTAGGAGGAACAGATGCAAAAAATAGTTTTATGCGTCTGTCGAGCATTACACAGACGTATATACTAGAAGGAGACATGTTTATACGTTTGTTGTGCCTGAACAGTCGTATAAGGTAATTTTATATGTCTGTTGGAAAATTATTTGCATCTGTTATTTTACAAAAGACGTATATAGTTCAACAATATATGTCTTACTTTTTAAAACAGACGTATAAAGGTGAATTAAAAAAATTATAAAATAAATATAATAAAAATATGTAAGCGGCCCAATTAGTATATCCCCTATATATGTCTGTTTATTTACACTAGATACATAAACAATAATTAATCAAAAAGAAAATCAGAATACAAATCAAAGTATTACATTTAAAATAGATTACCCCCAATTTCACATAACACGAACGTATTACACTCTCACTCCGAGCCCAGGTCTGCAATTTCACAACTCCGATTCACAGAATCCCTAATTCCATCTATGATTGACTACGATTGAGAAATCAGTGAACCTACAGAGAAGCCCTAATTCCATCTAGTTCGATTCAGGGGCATACTCAGTCATACCGGTAACTTCCCTCTCCCTCTCTCTGTCTCTCTCACGTATGTGCGTATATATGTGTGTAAATATGTGTAGTTCGATTGAGTCATTGTATGTTTATGCTTCTCCCCTATCTTCATGTATGTATGTGCCTCAATTTCTCAATGACATTTCTCCCTCGTCCTTGCTCATGTCTTGAATTGATAGCAGACATATATATCTATATCTATATTTCTATTAGATATATATATATATATATATATATATTAGATGCAATGGAAAGAAATCACAATACAATTAAATTTGGGGAAATAGATGAACAATAAATTGTGGCTTGTGTTTTTGACTATCTTATCATGGTATAGCAGGTACTTAAAGAGTTCAACAACCTCGATTTAGGTATTTGTATCAGTTTTTAAAAATTCTGATTTATGTTGTTAATAAAGTCGTTGTGATTCTTTTGTTATGAATGTATCTGTTGTTTCGCTATTTATCATTTCTTATTGCTGTTATTATGTTTCACATATTTCTAGATGGTTTTTAGTTCTCTATAAGTGAGAGCAGATTATTTGTTATTTGTAAATGTTGGTCTTTAGTAACAAGTTTACTCTGTATGTGAAAACATTGTACGTTAACTCAATAATAAATTAATAATGAAAAAGTAATTCATTACTATTGGTTTTAAGCTGCTCGAATGGCAGGGAAGATTTTACCTTATATTCATATTTTTTACACTTTGAGGGCAAGTAGATTAGAGGTTAAAATGTAACATTTTCTTCTTGAACCTTATCTGAGATGGTAATACATTTGTTAATTTTGTTTAATTTTTAAAAAAAATATAGATACTTAAATATATTACATCTGTCTCTGATGTTGAGTCATAATCGTAAATAATAATTTTTTATTATTTTTCACCAATACAGTAGATCTAGGATCATTCGGACCAAGACTATGTCATCTGGAAATGGTGTATCTGATAATGCCGTTGTTCACAAAAAACAGAGAAGGTGTCTGAGTTAAATTATGGAGAAGAACCTTATCCAATAACCCTTTTTTGTTCGTCAATTACTCAATTTCAAGAGATTGAGGTTTTTGTTCCTTATTCATGTTTAGTTCTCTAATAGCGCATTTAATTGTATATTTAGTTTGGTCTATTACAATTCACATGGATTCTATTTTTTTATTGGAAACCTGTCCAGGTGATTACTAACTCGGTGGGGTGTTTAGTTCCATAGTCGCTGCCTGCTTGTACAGAGCCTTGGCTGTTTGAAAAAATTAATATATCTGACTTTGATGTGTTTTTACAATATAGTTATTCTCGTTTTTGTTCTTTCCATATAGGATGGTTGCAAATATTGTAAACCAAACAAGACTTATATACAAGAAATATGTAGCGGTTTGTCATTCTGCAGCTAAAAAAATGTAAGATGCATAGAAGTGTCCCCAGATTTTATGATCTTCTGTTTGTTTAAGTTTATCTTACATATTTGGATTACAGTGATCAACACCACCCCTCTGATAAAACATGAAACATGACATATGAATAATTCACACATGTGCTTCAAACCATATAGCAACTATGATTAATAAACAGTGGTTTGGGGCTGCAATAGGTTGTGCGCTAAAAATATTAATTTTTCAATCTCAGATTGGAGTTCGCTAGCACAGTTTGGCTCATCATCTGATGGATTAGTGCTTCTTAGTGATGACAATTTAACAAGTCAATAGTAAGTGTCTTAAAAACGAATCTAATAAAGACCAGTGATGATCAAATAATCTTTGTTTTCAGGAATCTATTTCAGTACCATGGAGATCTCTTCCTAAGAGACTTTCGAAACTGTACTTTGCAATGAGAGGTAGCATTATGCATTTTATTTTGCTTATAAATATTATTATTCCCTTCTTCTACTCTGGTATTCATTCCATTCAATCATAAAGTTCTACATAATCTAATGAAATGGGTGGACGTTAGTTATGCTAGTTGTTTTCAGAATCAGTAGATTATCTTTTATAGCAAACTTTGTTTAGAGATTGAAAAACATTTGCGTTGAGCGTTAGCTATGGCTCCCTTTGACTAATTACCTACACTGTCTAGGAATTAATATATCAAATTTAAGAACATTTTCTGATGACTGAGTTTGACCTTTAGGGTGAGATGATAATACATAATCCTGTATACAATGGATTGAAAATAAACATGCTAAATATAGAAAACTGATGCTTGCTTAAAGTCATGGCAAACTATTACAGCAATATGCATGATATTGGAGTTAAATTATAGGTATATATGGATCTCATTTGCTATTTTCTTATGTCACCTGATTCCAGTTAGGGTTTACAAAGCATATCAAGTGCAGAGCTTGCTAGTGTTATGAAGTTGAGAACTGAACTTTGTCAGGCAAATGTATGTTACCACATATGTTTTGTGTGGTTGTTTCATTGTTATAGCACTGTTGTGCTTATGCTAATATGTGCTATGTATGTTGCAGATCGTGAATGAATCTCAGGTGCCTGATTCCCTTTTAGGACGATTGATAGCTGGTCCTAGTGAATTCCCTCCCGTGTGTACTGTCATTGGAGGAATTCTCTGGCAGGTATCATCTAATTTGCTGTTTTTCACTGATATTATACTGGTTCAGTGCATATTTCACTTTATATTTTATTCATGCCCGCAATTTATTTGATTCAGAAATTGATTAAAGCAATATCAGGCAAAGGTGATCCTGTGAATAATTTCTTCTTTTCCGATGCTGCTGATGGTAAAGGCGTGATATAAGACATATCAAGTAACGCATAATCAGTAATACAAGCTATCAGGAAGTTGTATGCCTATCTGAAGCCAGGTTTTAGGT
Organism: Saposhnikovia divaricata; assembly: GCA_036435485.1. Classification (NCBI taxonomy): domain Eukaryota; kingdom Viridiplantae; phylum Streptophyta; class Magnoliopsida; order Apiales; family Apiaceae; genus Saposhnikovia; species Saposhnikovia divaricata. The sequence continues at coordinate 160,018,262 of CM071600.1, forward strand.
TTCTAAACACCAACTTATTAAGTTTTTTGTTGATTATATATATATTATCAGTTTATATAACGCCCTAGAAAAATATCGTAATTATAAATATTATTAGTTAATATTAGATGTGGATTATATGGTGTGAATATTTTTTAGGATTGAATGTATGTGACATCATGTTTACATGCTTATATGATGATGTATATGTGTAATTTGAGTCTGTGTATTTTATTTGAATTTTTGTGATTAAAATCTATTTAAATTATGCATTATTGATCTTCGAAATTTTTATAAAAATCAAAGGAGTTATTAAAAATCACTAAATCTTTTGTAATATCATCTTTCTATATTTAAATAGTTTTTAAAATTATTGGAAGAATTGTTTTGGGTGTTTAAGTATTTTAAAATGATTTTAAGAGTGTTATTTTTTTTATAGGATCAAAGCTTGTAAAATTCATATTTAATTCATTTTTGATCCTAAAAATATTTTAAAAATATGGGGATGTTTGTAATTTTATAAACTTTATTTTAAAATTTTAAAATTTATTTTTCTGAAAATGTTCTCTTTAATTTTGATTTTAGAAGCTTTTATAATTGGTTTTTAAATGGTTTTCAGTTTGATAAAATTACAACAGTTCTTTTAATCCCTAAAATAGCTGTGTATTTCCCCAAATTCAGTCGGGGCTTTTCCAAAACTCTCTCTTGAATCTCTCTAGAAATCTCTCAGCTCTCATTTTCTCTACAATCTCTCTCTACTCTCCCTCATTCTCTCCTCTTCTCTCCTTCACTCGATCTCTCCCTCCCCTCCGTTATCCTCCCCCACTTGTGTATATAAATATGAGTGTGTAAGTATGTGTCTGTGGGTGGGTTAATCCATGTGTGCGTGTGTGTCTGGGTTCATTGAAATTCCGATGAATCACTGCTGCAAATCCTCATCTTCTTTGTATGATGTTCGAATTCGCGGTCGCTGTGACTGCTGTGTGCTTCGACTATTTGCTTCGACTATTTGTGTGAGTACAGCCAGGTGTATGTTGTGTGTATGTGTTCGTTGTGTGTGTGGGTTTAGTCGAATGATCGCATAGGATTGTCTTGTTGCTGATTTCGATTTTTCTTTACATAGATGATGATTTGTAGAGTATTATTCATGTTCTTCTTATGATGTTAGTGTTATTGAGAGTTGTTGGGGCTAGAGAGGAGGGTGATACCAAGTAGTGATGTTCAGAGGAACAGGGGAGGAAGAAAATTTGAAGGCTGAAGAGAAAGAAAAAGGGTGATGGTGTTAGTGTTTGGGGTGCTTGAGTGTGTGTATGGTCGAAGCTTGGATCGAGGGTGGGAGTTCGATGGGTATATGAGGAGGCTGTGTATGGAAGGTTTATATATGAATTATGATGTATGTGATCATGGGTTGTTGTTTTGTTATTAATATTTGCTGGACGTGTTGTATAATAACTAAATTGATGCTTCTGTATAATGGGTCTGTGTGTTTTCTGTGACTATGTGAAAAGAATTGATTCTTATTAATTTTTGTAATTGTTGGTTTCGATCGGAAGCTGTTATAGGCTACTTTGTTGTTAATTTCGAGTCTTTCTGTTTATAGATTATGAATTGTAGAGAAGTGTATATGTTCTTATAATTTTCTGTGTCATAAGAAAAGTTGGTGTTGCAAAGAGGAAGCCGAAAGGGAGAATGTAAGGCCAGAAGTGAAGATAAGGGATGAGTGATGTGCTTGGTTATGGTTGATTCATTTGAAAGTGTTTTATTAGTTGTTGTTTGAATAATTTAAAATGTTGTTGTATTAGTATTATAATTGATTATATTGTTCAGGTGTTAAAATATGTCTTGAGTTATGATGTAGAGTTTTAAATTTTCCGGGAAGATGTATGTATACATGGCTTCGGTTTTTAGGCTCGGTAAGAGGGGGGGACTCAAGGTCTGCTCTCGGGATTATTCAAGAGCTTGTGCTGTTGTGTTTGTGATAATTTAATTAATAAAGAAATTGATTAAAGTATGTTAATAATGTTGAGATTAAATGGTGCTATTAGGCTATTATTAGTTGTAGTTAATTGATCCTAAGATGCTAAGCGTAATACTTGAATGCTATGTCACTGAATAAGTTTTTTTTTTAACTTGTTACTTAAAGAAATTAAAATCATCTTGGGATTCATGGTAGTTATAATCTACGCTAATACAAGTGATCACTAGACTATTGGTGGTATGTTATGTGTTTATTAGTGGTATAACTAGTTATTTACTATCATTTTGCATTTAATTGTATATATGTGGTTTAAATGGATTATTTGTAGTAATGATTTTATGTCATCTATTCAAATAATTAGAGTTATGTCATTAACTGGTATTCTGATAGTGATTCCAATCGTATGATGATATGAGTTATCATTGTAAAGCGAAGGATGTTTGATTTTGGAATGAGAAGGTTGTATTCCGACAGGTTAGACGATATTATAAAGGAGGTGTTGTCCAATTTTATTAGAATTATTTTGTAATTTATATAGTAATTTGATAAGAAGTATTTGTAAATCGATGCGATATACGTGTTAAAAGGATATAAGTGTAAGTTGATATTCCGTGCTAAGTGCTTATATGATTTTGTGGTTATGCATTTCTATTTTTAGAATATAGTGAGTAGGGGCTATATGTGTTAAGTGTAAAGCGTATTTGGACGCATTTGGGTAGAACAGAGTTGGACGGCTACCATTATTATCGTACTAAAATAGTACTTTACCTCTCTATAGGTATGAGTAGGAGGCCGGCTGAGAGCCAGTATACGTGTAGATGGAATCTTGAGGAATGGAATAATTATTGAAATTGATGAGTGTGCTCGTGGAACAACTGACAAGTTATAGAAGAAAGACAGATGTATGATCGACTAGAGACCAATGTATAAAGAAGGAGTGACTGATGTAAAGTGAGTAAAGGATTGAAATGTTGGAATTGGAAACTGCGTATACTGAGGCAAGTTTACTATCCCTCACTTATCATTCAAGTGATGTGAAACCTTTTGTATTATTTATTTGTTCTTTCGAAATCCCTTCTTGCAAGCAATTATACCCTTCATATTTATTCTGAATAACGTGAAAATGTTCTGTTAATTAGACGATGTTCCTTTCAAATCATTTTGTTTTGTCTATACCCTTCATTTTATTTCTAGTGACATTTTTCTTCTATTAATTTACAAACATTCATTCTTAAAATTATTTTGTCATTGTTATCCGCCTTACCTATCGTTCAGGTGTTGATCTCTTTTAAAAATTAATTTATTTCAGTATTACTCATCTTTACTAATATTTTTCAAAGAACATTTTTCTTCAAATTATTGTAAACTAATTCGAGGTTTACACTGTTGTTGAGGCATGTATTGCTGAGCGACGGTTCAAATCGAGAATGAATTGAGATCTTCTTAATTATTCAAACTCATTATTGTCATGCCGGTTCTGGCATCTAAAGCCTATGAGTGCTTAGCCGACATGAGTGAGACCATGAGTAATTTAGAATTTCTTAAATCTTCTGTTGTACCCAAAATCTCCATGGGTTAGATTTAGGCCCATTAAGTTATAGGGTCCAATCCATATGAGGCAGAAGATAGATCCAGTACAAGATATGAAGACCAGACATGAAGAAATGAGCACTCGCTGAGTAGACTATCAAGAAGCTACAAGTATCATGAGGTTCCTGATAAACCGGAAGTTGAGCAGATTATGAATGGACCAGGTTCCTCCCCGCAGAAGAGTTCAAGTCACCCTAGCAGTAGTAATAAAGATAGCAAGGAGCATATGTGAACCACATAAAGGCTCCTTAGACTAATATATTTGTTATTTGTGCAGGTACAATTTTCTGTAGAAAGGTTCCTGAGAAACAGGTTCCTAGACAGAGGTTCCTGAGAAACAGGTTCCGAGATATAGGTTCCTGAGCACCAGGTTCCTAAGACATAGGTTCCTGAGCACCAAAGGAAACTGAGTCCAACTCGAACTAGATTTAACCATACAGCTGGTCAAGCAAAATCCGCATAGAATTAGAACTACGTGAGCTTGATCCCATATATACAAGGGTACGTAGGCACCTTGAGAGGACGGACACAGATCTCGCTAATGGAACCTGCGATAACTCTCGTAACCTCTCAAGCTTAGCTCACCCCCACCATAAAATCACACCTAAATCACATAAAAACAGCCAATTACATGTGATACACTTGTAAATTCCAGCGGACCTCCGAAAGTCACGTTGATTACGAAAATCCTCCATCAACATTGGCGCTAGAAGGAGGGGATGCCTTGCTCGTTTGTGGAGGACAAACGAGAAATCTAACAAAAAAGATGGGTGTTTATCAATTCTTGGGACATGTTTCTTAAGAAAGATGTTCATGGAAGTTAATATATAAAACAAATTGCACACGTTAAAATAGACAGGTTGATTAGGGTTACATGTTTGAGAGGCAGCATGAAGATTAGATGAAGAACAGATGGTAGTATATCTCCCGATAACCTATATACAAACAAACATAAGCACTGGTGGGCGATTTATATGGTGGGTGCCTCTCACCGCTGTTGTATCAAGCGTATCAAGCCAGGGTAAACAATTTTAATATATACCAGGAGTGGTGACATATTGTAGTAGACGTGAATCCATGGTGGTTTGGGAAAGCCAGCACTTATATACACAGGAAACACCTACGGCTGTGTTTCAGTGATATTAAAAGCTTTTATACATCTAGATTTGCAGACACCTGGAAGGGAAGACATGGAAACCAGCAGCGATGTACTTATGGTTTCTTAGAGGTAGATGTAAGACAGAGCCATCGACAATCGCTGACAAGAGTAAATAACAAGTCTTGTGTTTGGCACCGTGGCGTTGAACGTAATCGCAGCAATTAATTTTGAACTGAGAAAGAAATTGTGTGTTGGTGTGCTCGCAATGTGTTATCGATTAGATATCGATGGAGGACCGTAGCTTTTTTGTTGGTAAATTCATGCGGGTAAACCGACATGGTTATGATTACTGCAGAACATGATTGTGCGAGGGCTGGATAGAACGTCTAGCCAAGGCTTAGTTACCGAATAAAAAACCAACAGGACAGAATGCGTATTCTTTTGTGTGTTTGAGGGATTGATCACTGGCAGAGAGAAAATGATAGATTAAGACTTCAAGTTTTAGCTTTTATAGTTATAGTCTTTGTCATTAAGAGGCTCATATATGTGTATGTGTTTACACGGAGTACAGGCTATGATGAATCTACAAGACACTGTTGAGATGATTGACAGAAGTGACAATAATTACGGCTTAACAACAACACTGATACATTAGTGGTGATGATGTACTAGTGGAAAACGGCGGCAGTAACCTTCAGGAGACCTGCAAAAGATTGCAACGCAACCAGGTGAAACTACATGACGCTTCCCGAATTAAAAACAAAGATCAAAGGAATGACATATTTGCGGAAAATACTAAGAAGACCCAGACCATGCTGGTTTGTGCAACAAGATAAAAAAATAAAGCTTTATGACATGGTCAGATTTTGAATAAAGCAAGTGACATATAAACTTATATATATGGACTGCAGTGGTGAAAGCATAAATCATGACTACTGAGTAAGGACAATGGGATGCAGATTAATCAACGAATCAAACCAAGCATCAAAATGGCAAAGCGAGAGGTTGTTTTACCTGTATGGTGATAAAATGATGACAACAGTGATGTGATGATTCAATATGTGGCATGATTAAAATCCTATAGGCTATAGAAGAAGATTTGGCAGAATTCACATAATTTGTTCGCATGGAAATTCACCTAATTGTTATATATCGAACAAGTCATCAAGAACAAATGCTTTTCACATACTAACAAGCTGGCAGCGATGATGTTGGCCATGACTCATTGAGAAAATTACCGGAGAAGATGACGATGCTAATACGCAGTTACAACAAGTTGGTTTAGTCAATGAAAGATGGTGATGGATGATGATAAGCATGTGAGTAGGTCGATCAGAAAGCGTGGTAGTTTGATCAAAATATCAGTAACGACAACACAATGATGATGATGATCAGTGACTAACAGAAGCTGTCCAGGAGATTTACATTCATGTGGAGGAAACAGAGAAGTATAAGCCAGAGAACGATTAATAGGTCCATTAGCTGGAAGCAAACCATGACCACTACAAATATTGAAGGCAAGCAAGACATATGATCATTAGGATTACAATCTACAAATCACGGTAGAAATCAGAAGCATTAGGAGGCAATAGTTTCGTGAGGATTCATGAAAACGAAACACAAGCGTTAATGTAGTAAAGTGGACTGATATGCAGGTCTGTGAGTTTAGAGGTTCCAGAAGCACGCCGCGTGTACACCAGAGTCAAAAGCGCAAGAATGAAGTTAAAAGTTAACCTAGCTAGGGAAAAATACAAAGCTAAGCTTTGAGTTCTATTCCTTAATCTCGAAAATGCATATCTATATGATGTTTTCAAGGATATTAGGCTTCTTTCTTTCTATCAGTGGCCAGGAATCAAGCCAATATATGGAACCTATTGATAGGTTGTTTGCGTGAAATCAGGAGCCTAACGCAGAAATTCACAATTCTGAGGCTGTTTCTATGCTAACTTGGCAGAATAAACTGCTTTGATCTGGAAGGTTCTAGGAGCAGTATGATATAACGTTGGAAAGGTATCAGAGCCTAGTTTCCAGCAAAATTTACGGCTCATAAAAATACATTTTCTACAGGAAGTTATGCCACTTTTAGTAAGAGGTGGTCAAGCTGTACAGAATGGAAGTTTCTGAGTAAGTTCAACATTAAGGTGTTAAAGCACTGATAATCAAAAGCAAGGATGAAGTGTGACAGCAACTTCAGCTCATTTTATTCCAGGGAAAAGAATGAATATAAAGTATGATACGTGCAAGCTCTCGAGGTTAAAAAGAAAACAATCAAGAATGATCTGCGTGGTGATCAAATTAAGAAGCAGCAGCTATGACAATGAATAAGAAGAATTAAAGAAGTCAAGACATGGTAATGCAAAAAATGGAGCACACATGCAAATTCAATCAGGAGCAGCACCTTGAGCTAAGTTTTCTCCTCTATTTTTTATTTAATTCTGCAAATAGACATATTAAGCCATGCATGCATTAGAGTATTTACTTGAATATAGAAAATTCATGCTAGAAATCCACGCCAGACATATTTAATGAAAAAAGTAAAATGACTAGCATGCATCCTAGAGAGATAGAAGCTAGAAATAGAAGTGATGAATTAAGTCTAGCAGTAGATTCCCGGAGCAGCATAGTAAGAGAATTCATTTGACTAGCAAGCCAATAAATGATAAGAAAGTCATTAAAAAGAATTAGATTTAATATTCTACATATATGACATAAAACAAATATTTACATGAGACATACATAATAAAATCCATGTACATATTATCTGTCCTAGTTATCAAGTCACTAATATTCATTAATATGCATTAATCATGTCATGAAAATATACTATTGCATTGTATATATGCTTGCAAAATTGAGATATCGTGCAGGACTGCTCGTTAAGCATTACAAAACTAAAGTGAGAAGCTTCATTCAATTCAGTGAGCTACTGGAAATACTTTGCAAATAGTCTCTCTCAACATCTCTTGTTTCTTACAATGAGTTAGCTCGCGTAAGCTTAGAGGTGTTGTATTGGGATATTTGTATTTGCTATAGAGGTTCACTCTTAGCGTGTGTCATAAGAGGTTGAAAAAGATTGAGAGAAAGAGATATAGCAAGATGATTCAGAATTAAAATAAGAATGAAAAAAGACCTACTCGCAGAAGGTTCCCGGAACCAGAGGTCTCGCCCCTCGCACAAGAATTTTGCTGATGAGTACATACTTGAGTAAGAAGGCCAGAAAAATGAGGTCTCGAGAAGAATATACCTCACTCATGAGGTCATCTGACAAACAAGAAATTAGAGGAAAAGTTGAAGCTATAAGAAAGAATGAAACGAAGAGGTTACAGTGTCGATCGAAGCATTAAATAAGATTCATCATGACTTGAAGAATACATTAGGTCATTAGCAACCTCAGAAAAGGAACCTCATTCAGTGACCTGACAGACATAGTTGATGTTGATTTATGAAAGCTTCAGATACAGTTGAGGATTTTGATAAAGAGTAGATGCAAGAATCTGATTTTGACAAGAGTAATTTTGATAAGGTTAAACAGTTTAGGTCCCCCAATAGATATAAGGGAACTTCTTGAAAAGGAAAAAAAGTGAAGCTCAAGCTGAAGAAAGCACACATTACTAAGCTTCACAAATGAATATTCGGTAACTTGTTAGAGAGCAGTTGACATGATGATTAGAAGTGGTCGTAGCAAGACCAGAGAAGTTGATATTTGTTACGATGAGAGAAATTGAGCACTTTGCCTCAAGGTTAGTGAAGAATTATGGAGCTTCTAGAATCTAGTTCTCCACTGAAGACAAGTTTCCCCGAAGAACTGGGGGTAGTATAATTACTATTGCACATGGTAGTTTGAAAATTGAGGATTTCAAAATTTTAAGAATTCAGGTCTAGGAACCTCACGATCAGGTTCGGGAACTTCATAGCTTAGATTTGGTTCAAAAACCTTGCAGATTGATTTGGTCTAGTATTGTGAAGAGCAGCATGTTTGCATCATGAACATGTCAATGAGTTTTCAAATCTAAAAATACAAAATTTAATAGAGGCTTCCACATCACGTCAGATCAGTCTAGAGAAAGATCCAGGTGATACCTCTTCATTTACGCTTACATATTCGTAAAAACTTCCCATGTACACGTAACAAACTCTTACTATACATAAAGCATGCATAAACATCTATCCTGTTGAGGTCTTACATGCGATAAAGCTATGATTATGTCTTGATTATGTTTCTAGATGTTAGAATGCACATTTACCTGCAGCTCGTAGGTTAATTGATATTTACCTGCATCCCACAGGTTCCTTGAAATATACCTGTAGCTTCCAGGTTCAGTTATATTTACCTGTAGCTAACAGGTTATGCGTTACTCATATGGAAATTCTAGTAATACTTCTAGGTTTAATTGTTTTGCCAACATCTAGTAGATTATTTGCCATTTTCTTGTAACTGAAATATTGTAGGTTCATTCATATATGCCTGAAGCTTGTATGTGACAGCTTCCAGGATCATTGATATTTATTAAGCCAGCTGTAGATAGCTTTAGATTAACAGCTTCCTGCTTGAAGTTTCCAGCCAGTCGATACTTGAATAGAAGAAAGTGTACATATAGCAAGAATTCTTAGGGATTCACCGTGTGCCCGGATTCACTTGGTGCCCCTAGCATTTGAGATGATTTACCTTACACCCTATGAATTCTCTAAGTTAACAGACCTTATGTTGTTCACCTGTAATTTTAGGTTCATTTGTATTTTTCCAAAGCTCATAGCAACATCTTCCAAGTTCACATGTAGCCAACAGGTTCATATGAAGAGATTCCGGTGCACATACCGCGAGAGCTTTCTATCCATAAAGGATCACATAATATTCAATTGGATTTACGTAAGTCTTCGCCAAATTAGTATTCTGATTAGACAGCATGACATTTCTTTTAGCAAGCATTGATGATAGTAGAAGAAGATCTATTTTGCTTATGATGAGGTTAGTCTTCTTTGTTCTTAGAATGACGATGATGATTATAGCTTCCTTATTATTCTTTTACGTAACATTAATTACCAAAAAGAACTGGGGGTAGTATTCCTACTTAGACAGTAATATGCATGTTTGATTAGCTATTTCACATGCCAATTTAAAACTTTTTAAGTGCTTGTTTAGTACTTGTTTTATGAAACAGGAACCTGTAGTTAAGGTAACCTGTAGCTTTGATAGTATTCATGAGGCATGAGTATGATTTGACAGAATGCAGATAGAATGTGCAGACTATAATTGATTGATCAAAATTAGCTTATAGACAGATTGTGTTGAGAAAAGTATTAAGCCTCAGGCAGCTTCTTGAGCGAGAGATAAGCCTCAGGCAGCTTCCTGAGCAAGTATCAAGCCTCGTGCAGCTTCCCGAGCAAGTTTTGAATAAGCCTCAGGTAGCTTCCTGAGCAAGTATTAAGCCTCGGGCAGCTTCCTGAGCAAGTATGAAGCCTCAGACAGCTTCCCGAGCAAGTTTTGAATAAGCCTCAGGCAGCTTCTTGAGCAAGTATTAAGCCTCGGGCAGCTTCCCGAGCAAGTTTTGAATAAGTCTCAGGCAGCTTCCTGAGCAAGTATTAAGCCTCGAGCAGCTTCCTGTGCAAGTATTAAGCCTCGGGCAGCTTCCCGAGCAAGTTTTGAATAAGCCTCAGGCAGCTTCCCGAGCAAGTATGAATTAAGTGTCAGGCAGCTTCTTGAGCAAGAGATAAGCCTCAGGCAGCTTCCTGAGCAAGCATTGAGATAAGCCTTAGGCAGCTTCCTGAGCAAGCATTTAGAATTAAGCCTCAGGCAGCTTCCTAAGCAAGAGATAAGCCCCAGGTAGCTTCCTGAGCAAGCATTAAGATAAGCCTCAAGCAGCTTCCTGAGCAAGCATTGAGATAAGCCTCAGGCAGCTTCCTGAGCAAGCATTGATTTAAGCCTCAGGTAGCTTCCTGAGCAAGTTTAATTTAAAAGCCTTAGCTGACTGAGCAAGACATTTTAGCTAAAAGTCTCAGATTCCTTGAGCACGTGATTAATAAGCCCTGTTGACAGGCATCTAAAATCCTGATGAAAGGAATCTTAAAGGAACCTGTATGGAGCCGAGACTGGCATACAGGAACCTGAGACTATACGTCTCACCCCTTCGTGGAGCCGTCTTTGGCACGAGAGGAAGTGAGAACTTGTGTGGAGCCTAGACCGGCCACTTGTTCTTAAAGAGAAGCCTAATAAGCTCTCCCTCATGTGGAGCCGCCACTGGGACATGGGAAGAAAGGAATCAATTCCTTAACATTTACCTTCATAAGATGTCCAGCATGACACATGAAGAAGAAGGAAATGGTATGGAGCCCAGACAGGCATATCACTCCTTAAGGGGGCTATAAGCTTCCCCTTTATGCAGAGCCGAGATAGGTGCATAAAGAAGTGGAATCTGTGTGGACTCCCAGAATGGCACACAGGTTCCTAGAGTCACCTCGAGGCAAGAGGGACCAACATGGAGCCTAGACTGGCATGTTGGAACCTAGATTTTTAGGATTGGAAGCCAAGCAGGTGACCTTTCCTAGAGTTGGCCTGTACTTAACTGGATTAGTTTACTAACACTAATTATCTTTTATGTTTTATGTTTCTTGTTTCATTTGGCAGGATTAATATTTTTTATGGTCATTCAACAGTGGTCTTGACACAATTATTCAGGGTTAAAGTTAAAAACAAATCATGGGACCAAGGCAGTTTAGATTGAGGTTTTGCAAACGCTATTTGAAATATGAAGACAAGAGGTTCCAAGTTTACAAGTAAGTGGAATGCATAAATGTGGAAACTATATAATTCTTTAAGTTACATTACGGTGGTTACTCAAACGTATAGAGAAGTGCTTTGTGAACATGAAAGAAGTATACAATATTCAGAAATAATGCAAATGTGACGAATGTATGCAAAGGTGAACGAGCTAGACAAGGTATAACAAAAAGAGCTGCACGATATCTAGATATGATGTGAATATGAAGAAGGTGCAGATAAAATGAATAAGTTGAACAGATCTAAGTAAGAAGGAGGTATAAGATAAAGCTTATTGCAGAGGTTTGAAAGTTCCGAGTAGAGTAAGCAGTAGAGGTTCCTAGGAAGCTATCTAGGTGGTTCAAGAGGTTCCAGGGTTGTTTCATCCTATGAATAATGGAGATTCCTGGGGTTATAAACGAGCTATCATGGTAATCAATGAAAGCAGTTGATGAGAGATCAGTTCATACAAATCAGAATGGGAGAAGAAAGAAGTATTGTTTGAACAATAAGAGAGATTTATGATGAGTTTCGTTGTTAGGTGATAATGATTTACGAGAAGACAACTTTCGGAAAGTTTCCAGGTTAGTTTTCAGCAGGATTCTTTGATTTTTGATTTGAGGATTTAATTTGGAATCTACATACAGAAGCGTAGTGTATCCTATTTCTTATGCCGAGTTAGCTCATGTAAGCTTGCATGCACGATGTGAAAGTTATGTATTTTCCCAAAAAGAGTAAGTAAAGGTTGAACCTCCTGCTTAGAAGCTGTTGAGGTGCCACTCGTTTTCAAGACTTCTAGATATACAAGAGACATGTTAGGACATTGAAGACGAAGATCACCTAGGAAGATACGAGAGTAAGCAGAATAATGATAGCATCCCAGAAACCTCAGAAGTGTCCTTGGAAATATTTTGCAAAGTTATTTGAAGAATTTACGGAGAATGACTAGCAGTTGAAGAGTGAAGATTTGTCAGAAGAATGAGTTTTGAAGAAAAAGAAGAGAACTATGTTTACTGAAACATTATGTGTCATGTTTCTTATGCCGAGTTAGCTCATGTAAGCTTGGATATGTGTTGTTAAAGTAATACATTTTAAGAAAAGTAGTTAAGCATTGGACCCCATGTCAGAAAGTTGAATAGGTTCCTTTCGCATTGCATGACTTCAAGGAATCGGGGGGTAGTTGTTGTGGCCAAAATCTCCATGGGTTAGATTTAGGCCCATTAAGTTATAGGGTCCAATCCATATGAGGCAGAAGATAGATCCAGTACAGGATATGAAGACCATACATGAAGAAATGAGCACTCGCTAAGTAGACAATCAAGAAGCTACAAGTATCATGAGGTTCCTGATAAACCGGAAGCTGAGCAGATTACAAATGGACCAGGTTCCTCCCCGCAAAAGAGTTCAAGTCAGCCTAGCAGCAGTAATAAAGACAACAAGGAGCATATAGGAACCACAAAAAGGCTCCTTAGACTAATATATTTGTTATTTGTGCAGGTACAGTTTCCTGTAGAGAGGTTCCTGAGAAATAGGTTCCTAGACAGAGGTTCCTCAGAAACAGGTTCCTGAGATATAGGTTCTTTAGCACCAGGTTCCTGAGACATAGGTTCCTGAGCACCAGGTTCCTGAGACATAGGTTCCTGGGCACCAGGTTCCTGAGCGTAGCCAGCCAAAAAGAGACAGATTTATTATTAGAGAGTACTCATAGGACGCAAATGATCCTAGATTACCTCTAATAGACAGATAAATTATAGTAGAGTACGAACTCGAGTTCTACTCTACTTAGATAACCTGTTCGTGCTTGGCTCTAAAGGAAACTGAGTCCAACTCGAACTAGATTTATCCATACAGCTGGTCAAGCAGAATCAGCATAGAATTAGAACTACGTGAGCTTGATCCCTATATCTACAAGATACGTAGGCACCTTGAGAGGACGGACACAAATCTCGCTAATGGAACCTGCGATAACTCTCGTTACCTCTCAAGCTCACCTTACCCCACCATAAAATCACACCCAAATCACCTAAAAACAGCCAATTACATGTGTTACATTTGTAAATTCCAGCGGGCCTCCGAAAATCACGTTGATTACGAAAATCTTCCATCAACATCTATTCAAATCTATTCTGGTTGTTCAAATTTTACAACGTAATTTCATAAATTGATAATCCTTGAAATAAGTGGTTAGCCAGTGCAGTAACTTAAATCTTCTATTGAACTTCGAATTTTCTTTTTTCCCCGTTTTGTTTATAATTGTTGTTCCATTTCTAAAATCTAAATAATTGCTCAGTTATTTAATTTATCATGTTCTTTATTGATATATGATTCTGTTTTGCTGAACTATACCCTGCTTAGTTTAATCTTACTGCCTTGTTGTTTATGATTCCTTATATCGAATGCTTCACTATCCCTAAATCTTTTATTGTTGCTCATTAAAATGGACTATTAATTAAAGATGTTTTTAAAATTCCTTATACTAGGCTGATCTGTTATCATTGAGTATAAAGGACTTAAAAATTGAAATGTTTTAAAGGTTTTAAAGAGTTTATTGTGGGGGAATTCCGTTAAAATGTTTTCCACGGATTCCTTCAGATTGGAGGCGTAAGAGGCCGGGTGACGCCGGTCCAGCATGTTTTATTTTTGTGCTGAAGTTCTGCTGGACACCTTTAAAGGCCAATGTGTTGCCTAATTGGGAACCCAATTTTATGTCCAGAGGGACTTCAGGTCCGGTATGGAGACTTTACGTGGATGATCACCTGTATTGTCCGGAGTGGTGGAAAAACTCCAATCAACAAAAATGATTTTAAAAAGGGTTTTATGGAAAGTATGTTTTAATAATGGAATGGTTTAAGAAAAGGAATGTTTTCATGAAATTTATGATTTGATAAAAATGGAAAGTTTATTATATGATGGAAATTAAATTCTTTCCTTGAGATTAATTGATCATTGATATTGTTCATCAATGAATTATCGAGATATTATTGTTTCACTATACTATTAACTTGCTGAGCGTTCTTTGGCTCACCCTTGCTTTATTTTACCTAACCCTTTACAGTTAGGATTAAGGATGATCTACTACAATTAAGCGATGAGGCATTCTATACAGGATAGATCTCGATGTCAGAGCGGGTAAGCACAGACTGGAATTAAGCTACAGATTAAATGGTATAGTAATTGTATTCATAGTAGTGAAAGAAATTGTAATAATTTGTATAGTTTAGATTCTTGTTTCATACCATAACCTGGAATCGATCCTCGGTGAGGAATCGTTGGTGTATTAAATTTATATACAGGTGGATAATCCGATTTACGAATACTTCATGCCGAATTTTTATAAAATTCCCCTGGGTTACCGGGTATAGGGGTGTTACAATTTATAATTGTAAAAACTAAAAAGGGTCAAATCCCACTGCACAGGGCTCTGTGTCAGAGGAAAGAAATAAAGAGGAAAATCAATATATTACCAAAAGCTGGTCTAAGCAATTCGGATACAATTAGATTTAACTTACTGAACCATTTGCTATAACTTATACTTTCCTCAGTTTGGGGAAAGGATTGCTTTATTATCTTGATACACTCATACACAAGTCGCTCACTTTCTAGAACCTAGAAGTTTTCTATTTACTGTTTAATTGGTAATTTTTGTTGCCTCCTTGTTCCTTTGTGGAGGACTCGATACATATTCAGATCCCACACCACCACACGCACATATGATTTTTGCATTTTACCGTATTTTTAGCTTTTTTGACACTGGATATTTCATGTACTGCAACGATTTGTGTTCACTTTTTCTATTTTTTTCTTGGTGCTTTTACTAGATATCTGTGTTGTTAATCTCCATGTAAAACTTTGTGAATATGAGAGCAATTGTTTCATCGAGACTCGCTTAGTATATGCAGTGAAGCTTTGGTTGCAACCCGAGCTAGAGGTGACTCGGAGGCCCTTGTTTTTCATATTGAATTTGATCTACTTTCCAGGTCTTGCCATAAATGTGTTTTTCTTAGTTAGTTGTGATTTTAGCCATGCATTTCACTGTGATTAATCACCCTAAGTTTCAATAAATTTTATACTTATATTAATTTACAGTCGTAAGGACCACCACGAGTTTACATTGTGCACGAAAGCATAAGAAGAAAACTAGAGGCAAGTGCAAAGTTTGCACACAGCATGATTAGTATGTCTATAATTTTTTTTTTGCTTTTTGTGTCGATGCTTTTAGTTGTCATAATTCCAAAAATTATATTAATATGCTCTATGAGGTAACTTTACTGTGACTATATGCTTTAGTGTATGATTGTTCTGCTCCGTAGGCTATATGTGCCAAGGTACTGATTGAATCAAATAAAGCTATACGAAAACTTTGAAGAGCTCAATATCTTTATGCTAATTTGACTGGGAGACTCAGAAGTGAAGACGTTGAGGTAAAATTTCAAGTGTCGATAGTTCTATGATCCAATTTACTTGTATTTCTTTCGGTATTAATTATCAACCTAATAAAATTATTTTCGGTTAATAATATATATGCACCGTACTCTTTCCTGCTTATATTGTTATTGGATAGGCTATTTAATGTTACAAATTTTAGCAATTTACTTGTGTGACGTTTTTTTGAATTTTTTTCTTTCCAGTTCTATACTCTGTCCTCTCTTCATCAACTCCTGCAGTTTGTGCATTCCCGACAGAAGAGTCCAGCCTATTAATAACAGAAACTGGTGTGATTCCTTGTTTTGCTGATTGGCATGGCTTACTACCGCATTATTGATCTTGATGTGTTTCGGTTTGTTGCTGATCCTAGTTGGATTTTGGATACTAGCTAGACTAGTGTTGTTCTATTTCACTACTTTAGAAATTGTAATGTAACACATGATGTGAATTGATTTTAACTTCATTGATTATAATTATTATTAAGATTTTTTGGATGTTAAAATTATTATGAAGCATTTTATTGTCAATTTGCATTTTTAATTTATGCATGAGCTTTAGCCTTTAGTGTTTAAGATGTAAAAACAGGTGGCAGGAAAAAAATATTGCTGAATTTAAAAAAAATAAATACAATATGCGTCTATTCTCTAAAGATAGACGCATAAAATATTCTATATACGTCTGGTCGTTCACAGCAGACGCAAAAAAAACTGTGTTTATGCGTTTGTTCTAAATCAATATGCGTCTATTCTAGACAGATGCAAAGAACCTTATGCGTCTTCTAATACTAAGCAGCCGCATAAAGTTATACTTTATGCATCTGTTCTCTAACTTTATACGTTTGTTGAGAACAGACACAAATACCTATATATGTTTGTTGCGGAACAGACGCAAATACTTTATACTTTATATGACTCCTCCATACGCGTCTACTGAAAACAGACGCAAAAGACCTTTTTAATAGATGCATATGGATGTTTTTGTACTAGTGAATGGTTGCACTTGTATTTTAGGACTTGAATCGTGTCTTCAGAAAATGCCTACGTATCTCAATCGTATGTTGAGAATCAAGGCAAAACATAGTTCTTGGTAATGCCCTCGGGGCTATGGCGGCTAGGCAACACCAAGGACATAGTGGCTTGTATGTCCTTATTCGAGGATTAACCCTGAAATGTCCGCGATGTATTGAGCTTTATTCATAAAACATTTTTTTGAAAATGAGGGGTCAGGCCCTTTATATAGGCGTTGAGAGCCTTAGATTAGAGTAAGGTTAGGAGACTTGGAGGAAAAGTCTCCTCTTAGGTTGGTGGTTCTAGATCGTTCCAATCAAGGATTCAGTTTCCTTGTTGATCTCTATATTTCATATCAAGGATTCTAGAAGTGGACCTTGTATCAGGCATCCCCGGTACAGGCCACGTCTTTGACCCAAGCGTAATGAATTAAAGTCCAACTAGGGTTTCGGGCCTCTCAATTGGGCTTTATTTATTACACCTAATTAAGGCAATATTAATTATATTTTAGGGTTTTATTTTTATCCATATCATTTGCCCCCCAGCTCATGGGAAAACTTTTCAAGTTTTTGTAGGGGCTTTAATGGTCTTTTCGTGACTTAGGGTCTTACTATCCCTTCTTGTGTATTGTCTTATTGTAAAGTATGGAGCGACCAACACGTTTACGGAAAACTCAATTATTTCTTAAGCGATTGCTACTTCTTTGCCTTAATACAGGTCCAAGATTGGGAGAACGACGTTAAACGACGCTAAAAGTCACTCAAACAGTGTTTTGGCAACGCTAAACGACACTAAACGATGCTAAACTATGCTTAGATGGTGTTAATAAATGTTTAAAAGGTGTTAAGCAATGCTAAACGATGCTAAAATGGCATTAATGGTGCTAAACATACTAAACAACACTAAATGGTGCTAAAACGATGTTAAATAACGTAAAACGGTGCTAAACGGTGCTAAAATAGTGTTAAACAACGCTAAACAGTGCTTAGATAACGTTGAACGGCGGTAAACAACGCTAAAATGTGTAAAACGATGCTAAATGGTGCTAAAGAGCACTTGACAACGCTTAAATAATGATAAACAACGATAAACGGCGTTAAAAGTGCTAAACTGCGCTAAACAATGCTAAAAAGTATTAAACGGTGCTACACGATGCAAAATAATGCTAAACGATGCTAAACGATGTTAAACGGCCCTAAATGATGCTTAAATATTCTAAACAACACTAAACAACGTTTAAACGGTGTTAAGAGATGCTAAACGGTGCTAAACGAAGGTAAACGACACTAAACAATGCTTAAATGGTGTTCAACGATGCTAAATCGGTGCTAAACGATGCTAAACTATGCTAAACAATGGTAAATGACGCTTAACAAACAATGGTAAATGACGCTTAATAGTGTTAAGCGATGCTAAACGGTGCTAAACAGCGCTAAATGGCGCTTAAACGATGATCGGCTGACGTTTTCTAAAAACGACGGCCCAGGGGCCAAGGCCTGGTCGGTTGTAGCCCTCCTAAGGCCTTCTTAGCCATGCCTGGTCGGCCATACCACCATGGGTGTTAAACGGTGAGAATCGGCATTTAACTGTAACCTGTTGATGTTTTCTAAAAACGGCGACCCAGGGGGTAGTCGGACTATGGGACAAGGCCAAGGCCTAGTCGGATGAAGCCCTCCCAAGGCCTTCTCGGCCATAGCTTGTCGACCATGCCTTCAATGGGTGTTAAACGGTGTAAAACGGCACTAAACGATGATAAGAGGTGGTAAACGATGCTAAAACGATGACCGATTGACGTTTTCTGAAAACAGCGACCTGATGAGCAGTCGGACAAGAGGATAAGGCCATGGCTTGCTTGGCCGATGCCCTCCCATGGCTTGGTCGGCCAAGTCTGTTCAGCCTATGGCCTTCCATGGCTTGGTCGGCCGAGAATTTTTTTTTGCTGCCCTTGAATTCCTTGATCTTCATGACCTTGGGTCTAGGAATCAAGGTTGATTCCTTGACCTTGGATCCAAAAACATCATTCCCTTTGGTTTCTTGAATCTTGGGGTAGTCTTGTTGGCTTACATGACTTCACTGGCCTCAAAGGGCTTCGTTTGGGGACTTGATTTCATGTTTTTCTTAAAAATCTTGGCTCTAAATACATCATTGATTCCTTGATTCAAGCTCTAGGATTTGAATTTGGTTGGTCTTCTTATCACTTTTTGATTTTAAGAGTAGGAACCTCAACCCTTGTCGTTAAGAGACTAGGGTTTTCTTGAATTCCTTGATCCTTGATCGAGGATTTCCTGTATCCCTCGATCCTTGGACTAGGATTCAAGGTTTTATAATGGTCTTCAACCTTGGATTTTCAAACCAAGTTTTCGTACTTTAGAAATGTTGATTAACATCTTAATCCTTAATTATGATTATTAACTGGCTTTTTTATCAACTGTAGCTTCCAATAGCATGATTCTTGATTTTCGTCCTTTAGGTTCTAGGATTTTCCTGTTCCCCCTAACCCTTGGACTAGGATTCAAGATTCTGGTATGATCTTCAACCTTGTATTTTTTATTCAACTTTTCTTACTTCGTGCATGATAATTATTGTCATCATCCTTATTTAGGATTAATACTTGGCTTCCTTAACTTCTTCATCCAGGATTCAAGACTTCAACTTGATTCTTGAATGCTACACTTGCTCTTGTGAGCAAGTTGAAGCAAAATTAAACTTCCCGGAGCAAGTTCAAGCTTCTGGGAGCAAAACTGAAACGGTAATCTGGTACCGCCAATCGAGGCTTGGGTGACTAATGCAAAAGCAAACTTCTCAATGGCAGAATAATTTTGTTCTGTTCCATGCAAGACCTTGCTCACATAGTAGATGGGCTTCTGCACCTTGTGTTCTTCCTTTATAAGAACAACACTTAAAGCTTACTCGGAGACTACCAAGTACAAGTAAAGAGTCTCTCTCGGGCTTGGTTTGGCCAACAACAGGGCTTTAGCCAAGTATTGCTTAAGCTGCTCAATGGCCTCTTGGCTCTCTGCTATCCATTTAAAATCTTTAACCTTCTTCAAGGTTATGAAGGCTTAGCACTTCAAATACCTCTCGGAGGTGTGTGGTATGGTCTGCTTTATGGAGGCTATTGACTAGCATGTCATAAACATAGACCACCTTGGTTTTTCCAATTAGATGGGCAAATATCTTATTCACCAATCGTTGATATATGTCGCTTGGAATATTTGGGATGTCATCCTTATGCACATTGATTTGGTTGTAGCCACTGAATCCATCCATGGAGCTTAACATTTTATGCCCAGTTGTGGCATCTATTTGTGTGTCAATCCTTGGTAGAAGAAAATAATACTTAAGGCATGCATCATTGAAGTTAGTGAAGTCTATGAACATCTTCCATTATTATTAACTTTCTTGATCATTACTGGGTTAGCCAACTATTCTTGGAATTGAATGTTCTCGATGAACTCAGCTTCTAAGAGCAGGTCCACTTCCTGTTCGATGGCTCCTTGCCTCTTTGGAGCAAAGTTCCTCTTCTTTCATTTCACTAGTTAATGTCTAGATCCACATTCAGTTTATGGATAATGAGTTGGGGATCAGTCTCTGGTACATCAATTATTGTTTATGCAAATAAATTACCGTTTTCCTGTAGAAACTTAATCAACTTGTCCTTAGTGGCTCCTTCAATAATGTCCTGGTTCTAGGGGATAGGAATTAAATCATTTGTTATCCCCCCAGTAATCCTCGTCTTCTCAAATGTCCATGTTTTCAATCGGGAGGACCTGCCCCCCAACTCCATCAAGCCTTAACATGGCTACATAACCACTCCTAGCCATCTTCTGGTCACCTCTCTGTTCTTCCATACCATTCCTGGTTGGGGACTTGATCTTCAAGTGATAAGTTGAGGCCACAGCCTTAAAAGTATAGAATCCTATCCTCCCAAAGATGACATTGCAGGTGGAAGAAGCCTTGATGACTAGGAAATTCAACATCTATATGGCCTCTCTTGGCTCTTGCCCAGTAGTCATGGGTAACTGGATTGTTTCTTCAACCTTAGACTCCACTTCATTGAACCCGTGTATGGGAATGTTAGAAGGGGTCAGTTGGGACTCAGTGTATCCCATCTTCAGAAATGCATCATGGAAGAGGATGTCAATAGAAGTTCCATTGTCTATTAAGACTCGTTTCACATCAGAATTCCCTATTACAAGAGTAACGACCAACGAGTTGTCATTGGAGAATTTCATCTCTTCGAGGTCTAAATCATCAAACATGATTGCTACCTCAGTTCTTGCACGCTTGGGTGCCTCACTAATATATGCATCACCTCTCAGTCATATGCTTTCCGAGAGTTCCTTGTCATCCCAGCCGTCATCGAGCCATCCCATTCGTTATTGGCCCTCGGGGCTGTGGGTTGCGATCACGATCAGCATCCCTACTATCATAATCCCGTCTCGGGTTGAACGTACTCAACTTTCCTCTTCAGATTAGAAACTCAATTTCATCTTTGTGTTTTCTATAATCATCAAAATCACGACCTACATCTTTGTGGAATCTGAAGTATTGATTCTTATTTCTCATTTCAAGATCAGTCCTTAGTGACTTCGACCATCGAAAATCCTTGTATTTCTCAATGTCCAGGAGGATTTGGCTGTTTGGATTGTTTAATCTTGCATACTCGGTGGTCTCCAATACTGCCAAACATGGCTTTTCCTTACTTCATGCTTTTCTTAACTTTTATGTACTTTCTAACCCTCTTTTGGAGTTCAACTATGCTCTTTAGAGGTATTTGGGTAACGACATCTTGATAATACATCTGTGGCTTCTTGTTACATGGGGCTTCTTGTCACTGGTGTTCTCCGTGTGTTCATCATGGTTGATGTTGTCTTCCCATAGACGGTGCCAAATGTTTTGGAATAAAAACTAAGATTTGATATTGCTAGGATTTGTGTATATTTAATGCTAGGGTTGAGTTTCGAGCTTTAATGACTGCACTTGTGTTTCAGGACTTGAATCGTGTCTTCGCAAGATGCCTACGTATCTCAATCGTATGTTAAGAATCAAGCCAAAACATAGTTCTTAGTGATGCCCTCGGGGCTATGGCGGCTAGGGCAAACCAAGGACGTAGTGGCTTGTATGTCCTTATTCGTGGATTAAGCCTGAAACATCGGTGACGTATTTAGCTTTGTCCAAATAAACGTTCTTTTTAAGATCAATGAGGGGTCAGGCCCTTTATATTAGCGTTTAGAGCCTTAGATTTAGTGTAGGGTTAGGAGACTTGGAGGCCAAGTCTCCTCCCAAGTTGGTTGTTCTAGATCGTTCCAATCAAGGATTCAGTTTCCTTATGGATCTCTATCTCTCATATCAAGGAATCTAGAAGTGGGCCTTGTATCGGGTATTTTCTGTACCGGCCGTGTCTTTGACCTAAGTATAATGGATTTAAGTCCAATTAGGGTTTCGGGCATCTCAATTGGGCTTTGTTGAGTATGGAATACACACAAGGAAATACAGAGGGGGGTGAATGTATTTACAAACTTTTCTTTCAATTTGAATCTTAAGAACAGTTTGTGTGAAGGTTTGAATATATGTTCGTGTAGCTAAGTGTGTGTATTTGTGTTTAATAAAATATATAAGTGCGGAAACAAAACACAAGAACACAGCATTCACTTTAATCTAACGTTGTATTAGATAAAGATTTTTGCTACAATCTGTGAATACAAATGATAGTATTCTCAGCTTCGTTTTTCTCAGAGAGATGTTCAATACAAAACTTGTTTTTGTGTTTCTAAATCTTAACTGCTAAAGAAGTGAGGTTGTACACTTATAGAATACGTGTACAACCTACTTACTATAAATGTAGTGACAGACAAATACACTTTCTAACTTGTCTATCCATTTTTAGTATACGTCTAAGCAACATGTAATTTGACCCTTCTCTTTAACCTGCTCAGATCCACTACTTTAGCAGCTTATCTCCTATGACATCTCTCTAAGATTCGTGTAGACTTTCCATACACACTTTACAGTACTGTGGTCCTGAAAGTGTTTTGGCTTGTCGCTGACTTCTGACTTGTACAACTTCAGTATTTTGTCTTCAAGAATCCATTCGAGAAATGACTAAGTGATTGATTCGAGAACTGGAGTTGGTTGCATCGATAACTCTAAGTTCTCGAACAATGCATTTCTTGATGTATCAAATCCACTTCTCGAATGAATCATTTCTTCAGGAATCCTTGACTTACTGAATGAAGCCTTTTACTCATAGAAACCTTGAGATGTCAAATAGCTTTCTGGGTTCTTGAGATGTCGAATGTAACTTGACTTGATGGCTCTTTGAGTACTCGAATGGAATCTTGATATGTTGATTTCTTGAGTTCTCAAATAGAGTATTAGACATGTCCAATCTCTGACTTCTCGAATAGGCCAAAATACTTCCCGAATTAGTACTTAGGCAAATCTTCAATCTTTAAATTCCAACTGTGTTTATTTCTACAGCCTTCTTCTTCAAGCTTGAGGCATGATCTCTGGATCTTCTTTCAAGCATTATTTCATGACTTAAGTTATACAAATACATAGCTAGAAATTTGGTACCTATTACAAGTACTAAATACAACTAGAAACTCTGCAACTAGAGGATTCCTAAGTTAAGAGGTCATGTAGGTAATGCAAAGCATTACAAACAATTAGGCTTGTTATTAGATGTATACAGGCATGCCTCTGTGACTAACAATCTCCCCCAAATTGTGAGTAAGACCCTTAGTCACAATTTCATGTCTGATAACAAGCCTAACATACATAAAGATAGAACTTGTACATGTATGAATTGATTGATAGCATGGATAGAGTTACAAAGAAATTCTTACAGACAATGAAGAAATACTAGCCATTTTCCATTGAGTTCATCCTTTGAGCTTTGGCGTGTAGATCATCATATTCCTTCTTCATCCTTTCTTCAGCTTTCCTTGCATTCTCATCCATAGCTTTTATGATGTCTTCCATAGCATCAATTTCTTCAAGTAAGATTGAATCCTTAGAATCTTCAAGTACTGGATTCAATAAGTTTGTTGGGTAATGGTTGACTAGGTTCATTCTGATATTGACATTATCTCCATTTCTCCTCCTATACTTCACAACATAGGGATTGAACTGAACTCTGCACAACCCTTTAGCCGTTAACTCTTCTCCTTTGGCTTCATGTACATCAAGCTCCTCCTCTCTCTTTCTCCATTTTTCTATATTCTCCCTTCTCAACCTCTCTTCATGATCTCTTTTCATCTTCATAAAGTCTGCAAGTTCCAGTTTCCAAACCCTCTCCACCTTATCTTCAATGTTCAATAATGCAATTATCCTTTCAATGTCGTACAGTTTGCCCCAGTATTGACACATCCCTTGCTTGAATTTCATCTGTCTACCATCTGAATATTTGAACTCCAAACAGTCATCCACAGTTGTGACAAGATAAATTCTTTGTGCTAGTAGAAATGCCAATAGATCTTCATCATAATCTTCATCAAGGGGTGGCAGGTCTAGTCCAGGTACAATTGTGATGGCTTGGGATACATGAGTCTTTACTTTTTTTGCCTTTCTGGCCTTAGACTTGATTTTTAGCTTTTACATCTTATCACTAGAGAGAAGTTTGTAGCCTTTATCTTTGGACCATTGTAGTACACCATTAGCAGTTTGCTCATGGAGACATACATAGGGTTTCTTGAGTTGAGGTTTCTTTGGCAGGAGTGGCAAGACAGTTTCAGAAGCCATAGATTTAGATTTTGTTAAGTCATCACTAACTGCATCCACCCTAGACATTGAGCCTTGTGTTGTGGTGGGAGTATTGTCAGTGATGCTTAGGGCTTACTGTCTTCCAATCTTTCTTTCATACACTTGTTCTCCACCTTTATCGCCATCACCTTTCTTGCCTTTACCACTTTTCTTCCTCTTTTCTTCATCATCCTTATTTCTCCTTTGGGATCTATCCTTGCTACTACCATGATATTGATCATCTCCATCCCTCTTTCATGACTTGTCTTCTCTGGCAGCAAGATGAATATTTGACCATGAATTGATAAACTTAATCAGAATGTCCAGGGCCAAAATCTCAGTGTCTGAATTTCCTCTTCTTGATTGTAAAGCCCCAACCAAATACTTGATTGTAGGCATGTTGCTAGGTTTGAGGTGATGACCAAATTTGAAAGAAACACTGCCTTTATCTGCTTCATATAAGATGTAGTGAGGCTGCGGAATTACCAAAGGTAATTGAGACTTCATCCATTTTGTAAGAATCTCATGGAGAGTGATGTTGTCAGATATCTCATTTGATTCTATCTTCTTGATGAACGTTGCAATTTCAGGGCAAGATAGAAATTGTAGAGCTTCAATGTGGATATGAAAGAGAAATTTTTTAGTGTGGATTAGAACTTCTCTATCTTCGGTGGTGATGATAGCATGAGGGTTGCTTTGAACAACTTGCCTTCTTACTACAGTGACCAGAAATATGTTTTGCACAAGAATCTTGATGTGGTCAAAGTAGTGGAAGTTGGTCTTTTTCCTCAGATTTTGTAGATGGTTCAAGAAGGCTATGTCATGATATAACTTTGAATTGGCAACTTCTTGACACACCCTATGAGAAAGAACATCATTGAATTCTGTTGGTTCATCTTGAAGAGATTGTTTGACAATGGTAGGTATTTGGAAGTCATAATCTTGAGGAGGTTATTGTGGTTGATTTTTTTCTAGTAACCTGGCCACTTGCTTTAGCTTGGCCCCTTCATCTACATCAACAGCTACTTTCTTCAACTTTAACTTCCGTTCACCCTCCTTGACTACTTGCTTTTGTTTCTCAGGTTGCCTGACGATGAACTTGGATATTTTGAGATTTAGATCACTCTTCTCCCCCTTAGGCTTGGTGTCAGACACAGGTGCCTTTGATTTAACCCTTAGGTGTAAAGAAGATGTTGGAGGTTCGACAATGGTAAAATCTCCTGGTTGAGGTAAGCCCATATGCTACATCATTGCAGAAAGCATCTATTGTTGATTAAGAAGAACATCAGCAGTAGTAGTAGCTTGAGTGTCCAACTTGTCACTGAGAATTGCTACAGATGTTTTGAGCTCAACATTGTATTTCTTGAGACAGATCACTTCTGTTTCCAAGCTTTCCACTTTAGTGAGCAATTGTGCAGCCTTGAAGCCAGATAGTGATTGCTCCTTGAGCCTTTCTACCTCAGTTTTTTGCATATCATGAAGAGGAACATCTGTGATTGCTTTATTCCTATACTGATTTCTCCACATGACATTGTTGAAAGAGTTGGTGTCAGTGAGTTTAGTGGAGAGGAGGTAAGCCTTTGAAGTTAGTTTTGTGACAGCATCATGAAGCTTGGGCACACTTGTATTTAGAGAGGTGCATATGACTTTGCATTCCTTGACATCTTTGAATGTTGAGCTGAGTTGAGAGAATTCAACATTAAATCCGGTTTTGAGCTCACTCACTACATTAGAAGTCTCCTTGTAGACATTGTCAATTTCTAACTTTACACCTTTGCTAAGATAGTGAGTGGCCTTTAAACATCCCTTGTAAGCATCATTTACAGCTTCATAAACTTCTGTAGAAGAGAGAGTTTTGGAATTTGAACTCAGTGAAGTGAGATACTCCTCTCTCAGATATTGAAGTGCTTCATCTAGACTTACACTCCCAAAACTGTTCAACCAGCTATCACCATTTCCATCTCTCTCACCTTCATCAATACTCTCCTCTCTTTGTAATATCATGTCTTCTTTATGGCATAGAAGAAATGCTTCATAATCAGAATTGGGAAGGTTTGAGGTGACCAAGTTTTGGGTTATTTTAACAAACTCAGGAATCTGATCCACAACTAAGCTTTGGAGTGCTTCAACCGTCAATTGTGGTGTAACAGACCCCGATCCTGAAGCACTGTCATGTTGTACAGGCTTCAGCCATTGAGACATAAAGTCAGATCTAGAGCTAGGAAAGCTAGACTCCTCAGTTACAGTTGCAACTTCTGTAACCGGATGGAATGACTCTCCCAATGTTGTCTCCACAGAAGTGGGATGAATTACAACATAAGGAGACACAGGCTCAAAGTCTCTAGTGAAAACTAGTGAAACCTCTATGTTTTTGTTGGTGTCATTAGGATGTGCCCCAGCATGCACTCCTTCACCAACTGAAAGCGGATCCTGGGTGGTGAATAGGGTGTCAAGCACCAATTCACTTGAATCTATTGACTCACTAAGAGAAGGGAATTCTTGGTGATCAATGCCTTTCTCCTCAATTGCTTGAGTTGCAGGCTACAAAGAAATATGAGTGGAAGATTATGGAAGAGAAGTGCCTTTTAGAACAGATTTTGGCAACTCCCCCGAGAAATAGAGGGAGTCTCAGTTTTGATGGGCTCTCCACTCAGTGTTGTGCCTTATCACTCCCATGTGCTTACTCTTTACAAGATTTTGCATTGGGGAGAATGCTTGATTCTATAGATGTACCCTGTTGAGAGGGTACATTTAGTGAGCTGTTTGCCCCTGATTTTACAACTTCAGCCATTTGTGTGACTAAAGAGGTGGTTTCCTTAGATTTCTTCTTCTTTGGCTTCTATAAGAGTGACACAGGTTCCTCACCTTCTAAGCCTAATTTAGTATTCGAAGCTACTTCAGATAAAATGTTCAATGGTTCAAAAGCAGTTTGTTTTCTCTTCTTCTTCTTTTTACTGACATCACCCTGTTAAGAGGATGATGTAGTTTGCTCAGTGTTTGGTTGAGAGGGTTGGGTAGTAGGCCCTGGGTTAGCAGTTTGTACTACTTGCTTGGGCGCTGCTAACTCAGATTTTGAGGCAAATGTTAGCTTGTTGTGAGGGTAAGTCTTAAAGATTTCCGTCATATATGGAGTAATCTCAAGTCTTACATCCACAACATTCCTTGCATCCAAATTTCCAAAAATGAGTTTGGACATGGATTTAGGATAGCCTATTTTATTTTTATCTATCCCAGGCAATTCAATCAAAGTATTATCTAAGTAGTTTAGTGCAGATTGAATAATACAAGGAAAAAAGATATCATTACCTCTCTTGGATGAGTCCTTGCCAAGTCTCCCATACAATTCCTGCATTATAAGCAGCCCAACATTGATTTTCCTATCATAGGCCAAGGAATACCCTATCTGTTGTACAGGTGCACTGATTTGATCGAAACTGGAATTTCTGGCAGTAAATATGTGCAGAAGTGTTGCAAACACAAAGCTCCATTCTTTTCTCAGAAACTTCCTATTCAAATGCCCAATATTGATATCGGTTGAATACCTGATGAATGTAAATAAGTCCTCCAGTATGTTATCTTTTACCAAAGGATTTTATGATTCTTGTTGAAGTCCTAGTGCCTTGTTCATGTCTTCAGTGGTGATTGTGACTTCTTTCCCTTGAATCTTGCAGAAGACAGTATAGGACTCTGTAGCGTTCTCTAGGGCATTTTCTTCAACAGTCGCAGAATCCCAAAATTGCTCAAGTATGTCTAGACATAGAACCGGGTTAGCAATTAGAGCATCCTTGATGTACGATTCAGTCAGGCACTTCACGAAACACTTAAAATTAGCATTGAGTGCTTCAACATCGCTGGATATGGCGACGAAGTTGGTGTTGAACTGTTTGTTTGCCATTTGTAAAGATTAGAGAGAAAAGAAGTTGAATGTTTGAAGAAGAAATTTGGCTTTCAGCGGTTAAGGTTTTTCTTTTTTAGAAGAGTGGGTGCTTGAGAAATCGATTGAAATGAATAGAATAGTTATAGAGATGTATAAATAGGGATACTTGAATTGTCGATTAGATACATGCTTTGCATCGACAAGTCAGGTATTCGAGAAGTGAAAAGCAACTATTTGATATGTCTAATATGGCTTATTCGATAACTCAAGCAGGTAGAAACCGATAGCTGGCAGTTTATTCAATGTAAAAATTGAATAAAGGATGTTTTATGAATGAGTTAAAAGTTTCAGACAAAGATCAAAAAGTGGTCTGACGCTCAGCGAGAATTCAGCCTTTTCAAATGGTTCGAGAACTCAAGAAATACTATTCGAGAACTCAACCATTAGAGAACTCAAATACCATATTCGAGAAGTCAATCAAGTCTTTGTTCGATTTCTCCAAAAGACCTAGTTCGAGAACTCAAGAGTGCTCTAAAAGGCTTATTCGAGAAATCGAGCGTTGACATACAATGAATCATTAGAGAAGTTTGACCTATCGAGATATTCTTTCACTCATAAAACTCAATTTTCACTATCTTTCAAAATTCACCAGAAATATTCACTGAAGAATATTCTAACAAATTAACTAGTGAGTTACTTAAAATTTCATAGAAATTTCAAGTTAAAAAAATATGATTTTCACATATGCAACATATTAGAATTATTTATAAATCATATCTCAGCCAACACTTACTTCAAAAATATTGAACATTTATATAAATTAATTGTTTACTGCTGCAACAATTTAGTTGATATTTTCACTTATCCAGATTCTGAAGAATTCAACATTCTAATCTCACTAACCAACCTTGTGAAGATGGCTTAATCCAATGGCTTAGTGAATATATTAGCTAATTGTTTATCTTTGGGAACATAATGTAACCTTGTGTTCCATTGGTTGCATGTTCCCTAATAAAATGATAACTGATGTCAATGTGCTTTGTTCTAGAATGATTGACAGGATTTGCAACTATAGGGATTGCACTTGTGTTGTCACACATGATAGAAATATTTTCCAACACAAGTCCATAATCCCTAATTTGATTTCTAATCCAAAGCACTTGAGCACAGCAACTCCCATCAGCTATGTATTCAACCTCAACTATGGAAGTTGACACAGATTGTTGTCTCTTGCTGTACCAAGAGACTAACCTTTGTCCAAGGAACTGGCAGCTACCTAAGGTGCTTTTCCTATCCACTCTACATCCAGCATAATCATCATCAGAATAACCAACCAGATTGAACCTTGTGTCCTTAGGATACCATAGACCAAGGTTTGGAGTGCCCTTCAGATATCTAAAGATACTTTTGATAGCAATCATATATGATTCTTTTGGATTTGATTGAAACCTTGCACATAGACATGTTGCAAAAATAATGTCTGGAATACTTGCAGTGAGATAGAGTAGAGAACCAACCATGCCTCTGTAAACTGAAATATCTACTTTCTTGCCCTTTGCATCTTCATCCAATTTTGTGGTAGTGGCCATGGGTGTCTTTGCAGGTGAGATATCTTCCAAATCAAACTTCTTCAATAAATCCTTGATGTACTTGGTTTGATTGATAAAGATTCCATCCTTTCTCTGAGTAACAATCCAAGAAAGAATGTCAACTCTCCCATCATGCTCATCTCATATTTGCTTTGTATGAGTTTAGAGAATCTTTCACACAGCTTCTCATTTGTAGAGCCAAATATGATATCATCCACATAGATCTGAACTAGGATAATATCATCACCATGTTTCTTGTAAAACAATGTCTTGTCCAATGTGCCTCTAGTGAATTGATTTTCAAGAAGGAATTGTGACAGAGTGTCATAACATGCTCTTGGAGCTGCTTAAGCCCATATAGTGCCTTAAGCAATCTGTAGACAAATTTTGGGAAATGTGGGTCCTCAAAGCCAGGTTGTTGTTGCGCATATACTTCTTCTTCCAACTCTCCATTCAGGAATGCACTCTTGACATCCATTTGATAAACTTTGAAATTTGAATGTGTAGCATATGCCAAGAAAATTCTGATGGCTTCCAGTCTGGTAACAGGGCCAAAAGTCTCATCATAATCAATGCCTTCCTGTTGAGATTAACCTTTTGCAACCGACCTTGCTTTGTTCCTTACAATCACACCATCTTCATCCATCTTATTTTTCAGAACCCATTATATTCCAACAATGGTTCTGTCCTTTGGTGCAGGCACAAGTTCCCATACTTTGTTTCTTTTAAATTGATTTAGCTCCTCTTGCATGGCAATAATCCAATCTGGATCCAACAGTGCATCATCAAGTTTCTTCGGCTCAAATTGGGACAGGAAACAACCAAATAGACATTCATTTTGAGTTGCTCTCCTTGTTCTCACTCCTGCATTTGGATCTCCAATTATTTGCTCTACGGTATGTGATATATCCCATTTTCTTGAATGTTCAGTTTGATTCCTCATGTTTGATGTTGCTTCATCATCCAAGTCATGATCATATTCATTTCCTCCCCCTGTGAAAGTGCTCCCATTCGCAGGTGTGTCTAGGATGCTTGTATTTTCACTGTTACTTGGCACAAACTCTTCTCTAGGTTCATCATTCACTGGAGTTTGTTGAGCTATAGTCTCAACTTCAGTTTCAATCTCTTCATCAGAATCATCCATATTTTCAAATCTTAATGGATCTCTATCTTCATCATTGGATTCTTCTAGACCAGGTAGTTTACTATCATCAAATGTCACATCTGTGCTCTCCATAACTTTCTTTCGACTGATGACATAAACTTTGTAAGCTATTCTCTCCATAGAATAGCCAAGAAATATTCCTTCAAATGCCTTTGTGTTATGCCATATTTTTGGCATGTCTAATAATTTCCCACATTTCTAATATTTATTAATTATTTATTCAGATTAATAATTATTGCTTAACCGCTAAGTTTTATCCTCTCTCTGAAACGAGGAAAGAATCAATCTCAATCAATCAATAATAGAAAATATCACCAAACGATATTCTTCAAATTAGGAACATATCACAACGCCAGGATTAAATCAGATAAAATTAGTAATTACCACATTAATGAAGTTTATCCCCAAAGTCTCTCAGGGATAGACACAATTGCACAGAACTACGTAGACTTGATCCTATATAAACATAGGTACATAGGCATCTTGGCATATGGGATCCGATACACGAGACAAATCGAGACACCTGCCAAGTCCAGCCCCTCTCTTTTTTACAAACCCTAAATCCCTAAAAATAGTCACATTCAGACACAATCGCTCTATTATTCCAGCACACCTCCAATTTCGTGTTGTTATGAAATTCTTCCAATAACATTTGGCACTAGAAGGAGGGGATTAATATTATTATTCGTGGAGGATGAATAATTTTTCACTTTCATGGGGCTTCGGGGTTTTTTAAATACACACCGGACAAAAAAACAAGGTAGCTACAGTTTTGGAGCAAAAATTTTGATATAACATCAACACAGTGGCCATTAATGGATGACAACATATACAATTTGCGATGGTTATGATGATGGTACACAGGCTACACAGCAGCGCAGCCTAGGGAAAAATATATAAGGTTAACAAGGCATCAAAAGGATGAAAGAGAGAGTAAAATAAAAACATAAGGCCTGGCGGGACCTACCAAATGAAAGAAAGGAAAAGAGTAGCTGACGTCCAAAAAAAAGGGAAGAAGCTGAACATAATTCCACGTGCCTATCCTCATGTGCGACACACACAATACTTGATCAAAATATAAAGATAATTCTTTTATACTTATTTTACTTTTGTGCAATTTCATGAATATTGCTCGCCATGCATGCATATATGCTTTATGTTTATAAATATTTTTCAAGAAAAATATTTATTATTTTAAATTCGTGCGAGCAATATATTTTTAAGCTTGTAAAATTATTTCGATTTAAAAAATATTGTACGAGATATGTTTTTTTGATGTATTGTGGATATTTATTTTGGTGATTTACGGATATTTTACAATCCCGTATGAGCTACATGCTTTGAAGAAAAAAATTATATATGCGGGATGCATAATTTTGAAAAAGTTTTTCCTACAAAAACAAGGACATTATATTTGGAGAAAATAGATATCTCTTTGCAGAATGCTTTAAGGATGGCATTCCTGAACTCTGTTCCATTGTCACTCCTCAATGCAACTTGCATGGTTGGCTCGGTTCCATTGTCACTCCTCAATGCAACTTGCATGGTTGGCTTTTGCTTCTTTATCAACTTTCTTTATGTGCGGAATGATTACTTGTGGAGCCTCATCTTTTGATGCTAGAAATTCCACCCATGTATACCTTTTAAAGTCATCAACCATTACCAAGGCATACTTCTTTCTTCCTAGTGACATGATATTGACAGGCCCAAACAAATCCTTGTGAATTAATTGTAAGGGCTTGGTTATTGATGTC
Source organism: Saposhnikovia divaricata (assembly GCA_036435485.1). Classification (NCBI taxonomy): domain Eukaryota; kingdom Viridiplantae; phylum Streptophyta; class Magnoliopsida; order Apiales; family Apiaceae; genus Saposhnikovia; species Saposhnikovia divaricata. The sequence continues at coordinate 160,051,225 of CM071600.1, forward strand.
ATTGTTTTTGACTTGTGGCTTGACCTTTTCATCTTTCTTCTTTGACAAGCCTCAAACACTCCTTCTTGAGAGAATTCAAGTGTGGGCATTCCTCTCACTAACAATCTTTTGACTAAAAAGTTAATGGCTTTAAAGTTCAGTTCTGATAACTTTTTATGCCACAGCCAGCAATCCTCATTTGATGCCTTTGTGTAAAAGCAAAAATTTTTATCCTTGTTTACAGAATCCATATTGGCTACAAATAGGCTTCGTTTCCTTACTCCAGATAGAGCAAGTGCACCAGTCTTCTTGTGAGTGAACAAACATTCATCCTTGTCAAAATTCACTTTGAAACCTCTGTCAGTAAACTGACCAACACTCAGTAGATTATGCTTGAGCCCTGTGACCAGTGATACATCTTCAATGATGACATTACCAACTTTCAGTTTGCCATATCCCAATGTGTTACCAATACTGTCATCTCCAAAAGTAACCATAGGTACTGTGATAGCAGGGCCATATCACCAGTCATATGGTTTGAGCATCCACTGTCCAACACCCAAATGACTTTCTTTTCCTTTTCTTTGCCCTGCAAACACAAATGTATTACTTTTTCTTTGTTACCCAAACCAGTTTGGGTCCACCAGGCTTAGAAACAGTCTTATCATAAACAACATGCTTATCAACTTTCTTAGGGCTAGTCTTCTTATCACAACTAGGAGTCTTAGAACTTGAGTTCTCAGACTTAGGTGGCAGAGGTACCTTCCTAGCTCTAGGAGGACTTGAAGACTTTGACCTTGTGTAGTATGTGTTAGAATTGTGACTTATACAACCATCAACGAATTTCCTTCTCAAATTGAAACAGCTAGTCATAACATTCATATTGCATGGCATACAGTCAAATTTATCACATAATGGAGAATCTGTAATAACCCAAGATTTTTGTACTTGAGAAATTTTTTATTTTATGAATGAATAGTACCTTGCATGGATGAATAGTAAAATGCATGGATGAATAGTGATTTTGGGAATTAAGAAATTTTTCACGTTACCATATGTACAGGATAGGCCTGTCAGCGGGTCGGGTTCGGGTCGGATCGACCTAAATCCATATCCATATCCATTTGTTTTTATCGGGTTCGGATCAGATCGGATCATACCTCGGATATTTTAGAGGTCGATCCATATCCAATCCATTTAGTTTAATGGATAAACGGATCAGATTTCGGATATCCATTGCTCCATTTATTTTTTAAAATTTAAAAAAAATAATCACATCGATATATATCATTCACCATTTTAAAAGAAAATTAGTTAAATTTGAGAAGTTACAATCCAGAAGTCAGTGTTTAAATTTTAGTAGCACTTAAAAATTTAAACTATTTTAATAATTTTATTGTTCAAACACAATGTTTAAAAAAACATAAATCACAAGTTCAAATCGAATAAAAGAAAGAAGTCAAGTACTTCAAAAAAAAGAAATTTATTTTTTTTCTCTTCAAACACAATATTTTAAAAAACATAAATCACAAGTTCAAATCAAATAAAAGAAATATATGAAGTCAAGAACTTCAAAAAAAAAAAGAAATTTAGTTTTTTCCAAGCCTACATTTTGAACATCGCCACGTTCTTCGCTGTATGACAAGTAAATATAAGTAACCATTCATCCATTAACAAAAATCATTGTCCGAAAATATTTAAATTATAAATGCAAGTTTCTAATAAAGAAAATTGACATTAAAATATAAATACAAAAAATATAATGACGTTAAATTTTGGAAGCTGGAATGTATAAAGTTTAGGATTTTCAATAACGTAATTTATTAAAATATAAAATATTTTAAAAATATTACTATATATATTATATAATGTATTATTATATAATAAAACGGATCGGGTTGTGGATAAGCGGATCGGATCAACCTAATCCATATCCGATCCATTTATTATTTGGATCATTATTATCGGATCGGGTTCCGGATCGGATATTTTTCAGATCAATCCATATCCATTTAAATCGGTGCGGACCATATCGGATCGGATCGGATATCCGATCCATTGACAGGCCTAGTACGGGACAGGAAATGGATATTCTAAAGTTATACGAGTAATCTACGAAGCCAATAAGTGTATGTAAACGCGATCGGAATTCAGAAAATCCGAACTTTATTTTTATCGAAAATTTGACCGAACCGTAAAGGGCATATCAATGCGATCAAGACAAGTGAATTACAATATCAAGGATTCAAGGATTATATTTTTTATTAATTATGATTTGAGGATGTAGAACGAAAACTTTCGAGTTAGAAAAACGAGCGTTCTAGAAATCGCTAGAACTTTATATCGAGATTAAACGATGAAGCGAACGCAAAACGGATTATGGATTAAATACGTAACGAGATGAGAAACCACGCATGATCATCTAGGGGTTATATTAAGTAAAATTTGGTGGCAAGAAAAGAAATGAAAAAGGAATAATGAGGTGTTTTTACAAGAACAAGCCAACAAGGCTTCTTGTCATCACTTTCTTATCAACCACACAATTAAAAAGAGGATTAAAAGGGGTGACATAGCCTCTCTAGACATCTGATCCATATCAAAAAATATCACACACATCATTTGCCAAATAGTCAAGAGAGAAAAAGGAAAGAAAACAACATCCACCACCAAGAACAAAACATTCGGCCCCTTCCCCTAAATTCAATTTCAAAACTAGCTAGAGAGCTTTGTTTTCCATGATCTATGGCTTAAAAGAAAGGTATCAAGGAGACTAAGGTATGGTTAAAGTTTGAGCTTAAACCTTGCATCCTAGCTATGTCAAATATTCATTCAAAGATGAGAATGAATAGTGATGAATAGTAACTTACATGGTTTTCTAGTTTTGATCTTAAGGTTTAAGCTTTGTAAAGGATATCTAAGGCTTGTTAAGTGATTATAAACACTTGATAGTGTTGTTAGAGCTTCCCAGAAGGTAAAACCCTAACCCACCCTTTAAGTTCATATGAGTTTTTGATGTGGTTTTGATATTATATAAAGATAAGTGCATGTTAAGTGGTTTTATGATTGTTTGGTTTTGTAAAATGTGTAAAATGATTGGTTGTTGGATTTGAACATTACCAATGACTTTAGTGATGTAAAATGGATGTTGGTTGATGTTGAGGAGATGTGGGTTTCCTTGGTTGGTTGTTTGGAGTGTACGTAAAATGGAAACGTTCGATTTATAGCCATCATATTGGCAAAATTTCTTTATGCCATAAAAACAGTTATACCCGAAACCATAAAAGTGATTTTAGACTCACCACTGTCTATGTTTATAAAGATATGATTGTCTAGTTTATTTTGCCATAAGAATCATGTCAAAAGGATTTACGGTTTAAGAGTTATGCTAGTTTTAGTGAAAGTGGTTCGAGAAGTTTCATCGCAGAAATGTAACCACTTTGATGCTATGTCCGAGACCCTTAAATGAGGTTAAGAATTATGAAATTTGGTGACAAAGAGGTAAGGTCAGTTGGCAAAGTATGTGCGAAGATTTCGAGGTAAAAAGATTATTTTTTGATTTAATAAAAATGCGTAAGCCGAGGTTGCGCAAGTGAAAACCCCTAAGAACGTGACTTTGAAACCAACTTTATAAGTGGTTAAGTATAACTTGAATTCGAGGATCGGTTTCGAACCAAACTTATGACTTAAGTATTTGACGAGTAACATGGACTTAGTGCGAGTTTAGATTAAGCCATTAAGTGCTTTGATTTTGATTTGCTTAAGTACACGAGCATTTGATTATAAATGAATCGTCTAGGGGATTAATCGTATGTTGTTGACTTTGTTTAGATTATCAGACATCGTCACGAGCCCCTACTACGACCAGTGCACCAGGCAAGTTTTCTTAACTTATACTTTTGAAGTATTGTTGTATAATACTGCTTTTGCCATGTATAGTATTATACCGTTTTGCGATAATTGTTCTATCGTGTTAAATTAAGTTTTGATTCTTGGTTTATATACTAGCTTCGAGATAAGTAGTTATAAACCGGTTTACCTTGTAGCTCTAGAGATAAGATCATATCTATTGTTTCGACTCTGACCGGGAGTCAGTATTTTGAGATTGTCAGGGAAACCCAAGGGATTCCAGGGACAAGATTTTTATTCATTCTGAATAATGTTTTTCTTTCATAAACATTATTCGTATATTCGTAAAGTATTAATTACTTGAAAATGATTCGAGAAATATTATTCCAATATTTCTTTTATTTTCAGAGGACTATTTTAAATCATTGTTTTATTTTTGAGATTTAGTTAATAAATATTATTTGAATATTTGTTAAATCTCTTTAAATGATTTGAAAATCATATTATTTATTTAAAAATCATTTGAGGTCTTTAGAAATTATTTTAAATATTTCTGACCTTCAAAAATGCTTTCAAAATTTTAGGGATTCCCCAATATTTATTCCTGCTATTATCAGCTCTCTTGAGCCATCTAAACGCTTACAAATCTATCGAGAATTGGGAATCCAGAGTTTCGGGAATCATTATTATTGGTTTCCCTTCATTAATATCTTAAAGGGTATTTTGGGATTATAACCCTACTACTAAGGGTTCCCGTTTCATCAAGCGAGTATAAAGATCCAGTCTTGATTTCATAAGGACTATTCGTCGCTCAAATTGAGATTTCGGCTAAAGGTCAATGAGTAATTATCGATTAGCTTCCATTTGATTCCGGCAGTAACCAAACCATACTAGTAAGATCTGCAAACGGAAGTTTACCCAGGGCAATCTGGCAGTGCAGGACTGTCGACGAATGATCCCAAGCTTAAAATAAGAGACCGTTAGCCAGGCGATCCATCAATTATTATTATTTAGCCCAACTTGTGCCAGGATAATTGCGGATGGAGCTTTCATTCAGGATGATTGCGGATGGAGCTTTCATCCAGGGTAATTGTGGATGGAGCTTTACCCACGGTAATTGCGGATGGAGCTTTTACCTGAGGGTAACTACGAATGGAGTTTTGCCCTTCTACTAGTAGAGTAGACCCGCGGTGGACCTGGAAGCGGCGACTGATCAACGTCGATCCATGTCTAGAATTAGTATATTGTGAGTAAGTCCCCACTCCTTCCATTTTGGAATTGATTGAGCACTGTAATGAAAGCCCAGGCGCTGAGTTACCGATAGTGTTTTCAATGAACATAAAGTAAGAGTGTTGTTATTTCAATATCTAAAACTGCTGATTTTGCTTCCCCAAGAGGAGTGTTTGCATCCATATTCCATCCAATCCCGTTAAGGATAAATATTCTAGTTTTTTAATAAAGGGTACGTGTCATTACAAATTGCTTCGGCAGATATATGTTTCATATATCTTCGTATAAGATCGTAATTGATAATTGAAGTACCGAGGTAGTACTATTTTTCGAATATTTTCCAATAAGAGATAAATTTCACTTGTTAAGTTATTGAGATAATATTGAGTTTGTTTATTTTCCGGTAAAGGAAATGATTTCAGAGATGAGATATTTTGACAATAATTGTCTTGTATTAGTTTATATTGAAACTTTCATTCATAGGCAGATTATGCCATACTTTATTTATCTTGTTGAGCTTTCGCTCACTCTTGCTATTATTTTATATATTATATAGCAGCTAAGCGAGATACCAAGGACCCGGCATACAGCTGCAAGCGAGTGGAAGACGCAAGGTGTTTTCGTGAGCAGTTATGATAGTGAGAACCAGTGGATCGGCCTGTAACTTTTGTTAGACCATCTTATCTATAGACATGGATTTTGTAAGGCTGTATTCCGTAATACATTTGGGTTTATAATAACTTATATTCTGAGGATTTATACTATAAGTGTGTCATTTCTGAGACTCTAACCTGTGTGAGTGTTTGTACATTTATTGTGGGGTCATGATCAGGTGGATTGTGTATATTGTGAGTAATACTGGTACAACAAGGAATAAATGGATCGTGGCTACCCTAGATCCCTGACCCCGGGTCTGGGGGTGTCACATAGATGGTATCAGAGCGTTAGGTTACAATCCTCAGAAACGATAGTAGATCGAGTCTAGTAATAACCCGTAATGATAATACCTAAAGCTCAAGTCGAGTTCGTAGTCGAGTATCGGATATAGCCCTGACTGTTTAAGGTTAAGCCTGCTAGGGAACTTCTTTTTAGAAACCCTTCTTCTTTTAGAACTGATGGTTAGCAACACAATTTGTTTGGGATATAGATGACTGAGATACCAGATATATTAGACCCCGAGGCCTTCGAATAGACATATGATGAAGCGCTCCCTGAGATGGGCGCAGATCCGATTGAGAAAGATCCAGAGGAGGACCCCATGGAGGATCCAGAAGAAAATTTTGAGGATGAGCCTAATGATAACAATATGGAATGTTTACTTGAGGTCTTATAGTAGGACCAAGAGAATCTTCAGAGGTCCTCAGAATGATGAGATGAGAGTTAAGGTTAAGATTCATCAAGGGACATGATGAAGATATTGGAGCAGAGTCTCAAGAGTAGATAAGGAGGTAGCCTACATAAGAACCAAGACGTTCAAACTTTCAGGTATGATTAAGGGTACATAGTTACCTTAATTAGTTTGCAGGCATTGCCTTGCTCATAGGATTTTAATCCCCTACAACAAGCGATTCCATCAGGAATAGAGTTTATTACGCTATTGGGAAATTTTATTATCTCGAGGAAATTTTGGGTATACGTACTACGCGAATGTTATTGTAAGATAAGTGCGTTAAGACGGGATCGCGAATGAGATTTACCACCCTCAAGAGACTAGGAGGGAAATTATGAGGATAGAACTGAGAGGCCAGAATCAGATCCGGGTGTTGCCAGTTTTGATGAATGACTAGTTATATAGTAATGTTCCTTCTGAGTTGGTAGATAGGTAGACTGAATTTTGATAAGTACGGCCTATTCGGACGTATATGTATCGGGATGATGTGGCATATTTCAGTTCGAACCTTTTTTATTCCCCCTTTTCGGGACATATATATTTGTTTCCTTTCCAATTTTTAAAATTCCAGCTTTTCTTCAATAATCCTGATATTACAACTATTCGTGATTGTATCTGTTCTGATATACATAGAACTGTTGTTAACCCGAATATACTTGTACAAGGGGGGTTGAATACAAGTATAAGTAATCGTGTCTGATATTTGCTCGATCAAATAAACAAGAACAAACGAATGAATCAAACTTGTTTGTATTAATAAGATCAAATACAAACTCTACCAAAGGTGTACAAATACCTTTAACAGCTGTTGACAATACAAATCTCTCTCTGTTTGTTTCGGACTCTCGAATACAAACCTTACACTAAGCTCTCGTACTTTCGAACTCTTTTTACAATGATATAAAGAGAGTATTTATAATGCTTCCTATCAACTAATAACAAAAAGTAATATTCTATACATGATAATGTTCTGTGGTCCAGTTGATAGTTTCCATCAATGGTAAACTCTTTCCTTCATGATAACTTGTTGTTGTTCTTTAAAATAACGATCCTGTTTTATAGCACTTTCCAGTTTTTGTAGCATCTGTAATGACATCATCAGTAGTATGACTGATATCAGGATTTCACATTGCATCAGGACTTGACTTCCATCAGGATTTGACTTGTTGTATCAGGATCTGTTCATAGTTCCTGAAATGTAGACCTTGACACCCTGTTCCTGACTAAACTCTACAGTTTACTGTCTAACACATACATCCTATACAAAGTGCTAAATCCTTTATAAGATCAGGACATTACAAGAAGTATATGCAAATTCTATTCTTAACATCACAACTCATGAATTATTCCTAACAATCTCCCCCTATTTATGCTTTAAGATCTGAAGCATAAATCTGAGTTGTTGATGTCAAAACATATAACAATACAACCAAAATAGAATTTATGAATTTAAGTTCATGAAGTTAAGTACCTCCTTCTTCAGATGGAGACATAGTATCTGGTACTTAGAAACTTAGAAAGAATTCAACTATTTTGATGTTTCTTTTCCTTTACCACTTCCCTGTTGAGATTCACCTCTGTCACCAGTTCTTCCTTTATCTCCCTCGGTCTGTTGTCTTTGAATTGTCTTTATCTCCCCCTTTTTGACATCAGCAACATTAATGCCAAGAGATTCAGTAACATAACAAATGAGATTCATCAGAACTGCTTGATTTTCCATAATAGTGACTTGGTTATCTTCAAGTATTTAAAGTCTTGATTGAATAGCAGTTTGAGAATTCTGAATATCCTTTAGAGTTTCAGAAATAACTTCAATATTGGAAGTGCTTGTTGTATCTTCAGACTCAGATTCAAAAAGTACTGCATCATTATTCTTTGTGGAAGAAGTTGCATGTGTAGCACATTCTACTGAAGTAGGTTAATATTCAAGTAAAGGTACTTGAGTAGAGTTACATACATCTTCATCTTTTTGATCTAGACATTAAATATGATCATCCTGTCCTTCACCAGTATTCTGTGTACTAACATCTACAAATCCTGACTCCTCCTGAGAGTGATCAGATGCTGTTAATATCTCAATTCTAGCTGATATTTGAAGTACATACAAAGGAATACTAGGATCATTAGGGGTTTCATCTAGTACATGTTGAGAAAAAGATTGTCTTAGCCTTTCACCTCTTCTGTTGATAATCCTTGCAAGCCTCTCTTTCTGTTGCTGAGCTTTAACTTCTGGATTTACATTGTACTTTTCTAAGTCCTGTTTCTCATACATCTTAATAAAAGAATAAGTACCAGCATCCATACCAAGATTCTCAGACCAAGATTCAGGAAAAACTTGATCCCAGAAATCAAACGATGGTCGTTTCCTAATTTTCTCGCCCTCACTATGGAGTTGATCATCCATACCCTCATTCTCACATTGACTATCTATAGTCAACACTCTTTCTACCTCACCTTTTGCCTGGTCAGGAGCCAGCCTCTCTGTTTGTGGATCTATGTCCATCTTTTCAAGTGTATCACTCAGATTTGGATAAGTGCTCTCATGACCTACAGAAAAATAGGAGTTAGAAGAAGTTTTTATACCTGAACTCACATGGAGAGAGGGTTCCTCATTTGGCAGTATACGGAAATGCATTTACGGAAATGATGCCAGTATAACATGAACATGAAGTTACAAGATAACTCAAAATGCATATATAGGTGGGAATATCTGCTATGTAAAAGATAAGCCAGATATTATCATTTATCATAAAAGAGGAACTTGCAGGAAAATATTGCAATTCCGATTATGAATACTTTCCAATACTGCCAATAATGATAATGTTGCAGAAAATAAATGAATTTAAATGATGGAGTATTCACCGCGCCCACTGTTCCAATCCTTACGATGATCAGTCGCAGATTGTACAGCTCAATTTAGATTTACTATCGGTAGAAGGAAAACTGACGAATTTACTTGTCTACCGCCCTGTTAGATCTCCCCGGCCAACGGTTGGGCCAATTGGGATGGACCGGCGCTACTCGGCATCTTACACGACTCCAAGTTCGAAAAGAAGTTCTTGACTCTGAACGTAAAGTTCGTCCCCCTTTCCCCAAGTATGATACTTGTTGATAAGACTCCACAAAGTAGTCATATCTAGTTGGAAAGGAAAATTCAACATTATATCTCTCAAGCTGCTGCTTGTTAGAGGATACCATCTTGTTCCAGTAATCTTACCCCTCGAATGATGAGAAGATTACTCAAAGATTCAATTCATAAACAGCAACCAAGTTGCGAGTGAAACGAATAGTTTTACAAGATTTATGACCGGGAAGTCAACAAGATAAATAACATTGCTCAAGTAGGTTCCCCTATAATATGGAAGTTTGAGCGAGCATTTAAATCCTTTTAAGATAGATTTAAATGAAAAATAAATAGTTGGGAATCTTTCCTTGATAAAATAGTCGTAAAAAGACTCCGAATAATATAAATCATTTTAAAAAGAATTTAAAAGAATTAAATAAATATTCCAAGAATATTTATTAACTCAATAATAATTACGGAATATTATTAAATCATAATATTGCTCGTAAGTAATCCTCGAATGAATATATAGAATTTATTTACTAAATAAATCCCCCTTAAATGAATATTCAAAAATAATATTTATTAAATAATTAAGCTCCAATAATTATTTAAAATAATATTCAATAAATAAGTCAAACCTTAAATGAATATTTGAAATTAATATTCATTTAATAAATAATCTTCTAAATGAATATTCAAATAATACTCATTTAGTAATCAAAACTTTAAAAGAATAATCGAAATAATATTCCTTAAGTAAATAGAACTTCCAATGAACATTTTAAAATAATATTCATCAAGTACATAAAACCTTAAATGAATATTCAAAAGTAATATTCATTTAATAAATAACATTCTTAATGACTATCAAAATAATATTCATTAAATAATCAACTCTAAATGAATATTCGAAACTAACATTCATTTAATATCTCTCGACTAAGATAATACTCGAATAACTTTCCTCTAAATATTTCCAAGTAATTGATACTTTATGGAAATATAAATAACGTATAATAATAACATTCCTTAAAATAAATAATAATCTGCCATTGGAATCCCTCCGGGTTTCCACGACTATCTATATCTCAAAATACGGACTCCCGGTCTATATTTAAGAATGAATATCATATGCCCTTCGCTAAGGGTCTTATCAAAACAATCCGGCTTATAACTGATAATTCGTATCTAGTCTATAAGCCAATATCAATTCAGGGAACAGGTATCATAATATAATTTGACAATAGGCATCCATGCTATGGCATATGTAAAATGGCAATCACATATATATATTATCACAACAACAGGTTCAAAGTTTGAACACTTGCCTGGTAATCGGGTGTGGTTGGAGATAGCGTGTCCTTGGTCTGCTAGATGATCTATAAACAATCAGAACATTCGAGATTAACCACTTAACACGTTTTAAAAGTCTAAGTATAACTTCACTTAAATCGAAACACGTTTTCGAATTATCTCGTTATACACCTTTTAGTGTAACTCTTTTTATTACTGATACGATCTGACATTTATTCGTTATTACGACATATCATCATACCCACACTCGGTATATACTTAAGTCGCATAAGTTCCAAAGTCGATCGATTACGAATCGAGATTATACCTCGAGTTTTATCGTTCATTTTCTAAGTGTTTTACCAAAGTTATAACCAAGCGGGTTTTTTAGGGGTTCGTTCGCGTTTAACTTCGATTCCAACATTTTTATAAAATCGGAAAACGATCCGTTTGATATGTGGTTTTCTTTCATACCTTCCTTATGACCCCCAGTATTTATTTACCAAGATTCGCCACTGAGTAACATGTTTTACGAGTGTTCAATTGAAGTTACGAACATTTACTTACGATTTCGAACCAATTTTAGTAATTTGACCATAACTCCTAAACCGTAAGTCGGAATGTTTCGATTCTTGCGCCAAAACGATCTATGGCTCGAGATATACATGAACCAGTCATAATATTACCATGTTCAGGAAATTATATTAACTTCCATGCTTGGTTTCTAAGTGTTAACAAAAATTCGGCATTACGACGGCTATAACTCGAACGATCCAAATTCATACGTGCCTCAAGCACATCATCAAAGCAACTCATGGCTTAACAACATCATTTACTACTGTCAAGAGGCTCTAAGTCCAGTGGTAAGGTCTCATGACCACCACACAACATAAACATAACAAATCATGTCTTAAACAACTATTAACACAACAATCAAGAACTCATCTTACAACCCACTTAAGATCTCATCAAAACTTCATAAAACTCAAAGTAAGATCTAGGGTTTAGGTGAGATATTCCTTCCTTGGAGTATGTACTAGCCTTATAAAACCTTGTATAGCCCTTAGAACACCTTAAACAAGCTTGGATCATACAAAGAAACAATAAAACTAAAGTTAGTTCTTAAAAATTACTATACATCAGTTCAAAGATCTGCAAAAACGGGGCCCTTACCATGCTTTCTTGGATGCGGCGCCTAAAGGAGAGTTGTAGAGAATCTAACCAGATTTCCATCAAGCTAAAGAACACCAAATTTCATTAAGAAACGAAGGAGATATGGCCGTTTGAAAATCAGTCCAGAAACTGTAAGCATCAAGACAGTTTGCTTTTTCAACTTGGGGAGGTGATTTGACTAGGCTATACTACTTGGATTGCTATGAAATTTGGAGTGAATATTTCCCATGGAGTGGAGAGGATGTGGCAAAAATTTGGTGATTTTATCATGGATAGAAATGGAGATATAAATTTTCTTCTTGAGCTTGGTGCTGCTGGGCAGTTTCACAAAATGGAGAGAAATGGAGTGGTTTTGCTTGCTCTCTTACTTTAGTCTCATCCAAATGAATTATTGCAATGTATTGAGATAATATCTGGCCACTTGCTTTATTAAAGTGATTACCTCATCTTGCTTGAGTCATCAAAGAGACAAGTTTTGGTGTTTTGTGGTGAAGTGATGTCATTAGCACTAAGTAGCTTGGTTTGTTTCCAAGTGTGTTAGTTACTTGCTTAACTAGCTTGGTTACTAGATATTTCCTACTTGCACATGCATGCATCTAGATCTCTGCTTGCTCTTTTGTCCGTTTATTACTCAATTTCAATAATCGTTCGGAGGAACATCTCAAATATTTCTCGTTAAGGTTTTACCGGAAACCTTCTTAATACATATACTAATATCCTTAATCCTCCTTTAATATCCTTGAACTTAAATTCATTAAATCTCTTAAATAAATCCTTAAATCCGTCAGTGTCCAGGGAAATCTCGGAGAAAATAAAAGTGTTGTTTTTCAGAATCCGACAGCTTTTACATACACTTATTTTCCCCCTGGATCACTAATATGAACTCAGAAATCCGTTCTGAATACTTCTACATAGCGTCGTCTAATAATATTCTCATTTCCACTAAAAACACTATTCACTCTTTATTCTATTATTATTCCTTATATTTAAAAAAATGTCCTTGTTCTCCTTTGGGCGTTCCTTAACTCTTTTACGGAGCCACTGGACTAACGACAGATATCGATTTGGATGACATAAGAATGACCTTCCCCCTTGGAATTATCAAATCTTAATTTCCTAGGAGATATATAATTCTTATCTTGATTGTCAACCAATAGCATTCTTCATGACATATAAGTATTTGAATCCGTATCCATTCCATTCATTCATTAGGGCTGGTGACCTTGTTGTCGGAATCATTGTTCCTCATTTTATCAATACTTAATAAAAAGTTTTAATTCTACCAAAAATTTGGGTTCTTACAGTCTCCCCTCCTTAAAAGGATTCCATCCCGGAATCAGGTAGAAAACAAGAGTAGTTTATCTGTCGTTTCACCTTTCAGCTTCCCGGTCGATTCTTAGTCGTTCTACCCTTTCTCAGCATATCTACCGGTGCTACTATACGTACTTTATCCTTTTTCCATCAACTTGCTACTTTTCGTTCAACACATTATCCGGGTTATGCACTTACTCATTCCTATACTATTATCCTTATTGATATCCGCAGTGGCTTTGGTATCATTATCGTGCTGCGAATTAGGAGATAACCTCACTCGCACTATGCATTTCCTGATTGCTTTAATCTTCACAATCTCGATCAATATAGAGAAGTGGAAAGATTTATTGAGAGATCACTATGATCAATTGAACATTTGTTATATTGCATAGTTAGTACAGAAGGGGGCCAGCCTTTAGTACTTGACAAGCAATTAAACAAGTTACGGTATTCCACTTAGACTTCTATCACACAGACAAATAGTCACGTAGCAGTACCTCCCCTCCCTAAAGGGTTGTTCTTCTCAATTCATAAAGAAGATGAATAAAAGAGAAGAAAAGAAAAGAATTCTAAAGGATTATAGAAAGTTTTCATGATTGTAAAATATCATACTCAGAATTTACCTCTGAACTATAGAGGTTCATCAAGGAAGAAATTAATCCTAATTATATCCAATACTATTTGATCGCAATCTCATGTGTCAACATATCTTGCTGCTTTGTCTACTATTCTATGGACCTATACTCTGGTTCAACCTTAGCACACTTACTTTTGGAAAATCTTTGAACCTCTCAGGTTAAATCTTAGTTTCTCACTTGACACCATTGTTACTGACATTCCATGTCACGCTACTAGCTTTTTCATATCTATAATATTAACACTATCAGCTTGTCATCCCGAGAATTCATCAGAAAACCCTTTTATTAATCCATTCATAACATTCCTTGCTTCACATTCCCTAGTTGCTTTCCCAGTCTTTTCTTTATCAATCACATCCTTCTTATTATCTGATTCTTATTTACTTCTGCTATTTACTTTCACCTTCGTCTCTTTATTGAGATATCTTTTGCACTTGGTACCTCCTTATTGGTATCCCGTTACATTTACTCTATAATCATCACATTATTCCAATTTAAATTCTCCGAAATGAATCTGGCCAATCCCTTTAACTTAGATTCAATGTAATCTACTTCTGTCAACTTGTTTCTCATCACTTATTCTTTTCTACCCGCGGTTTTCCACAGGTTGTCTTTCGTAAGTCAGACCAGGTCGTACATCTACCTACTCGTGCTCGCACTCTTATCAACTGTTGAGCATCTGCGTTTTACTGGTGTAGCTTTGCCACATGAAACACATTACTACCATGCTATAAGCTTAGGGGGTAAAACTGGCTCGAATGCCACCTTCCGAACACTTTTAAACTCTCAGGTGGCCTAATAAGTCTCGGGCTCAACTGCCCTTCTCTCTAAGTCTCATTAATTCTTTCTACGGGAATACATTTAGCATCATGAATCATCAACCTCATATTCTCTATCTTGTTTGTGCAGAAGTACACTAACACAAACTTGCTTGTCATTCATCAACATTCCATTTAGCTTATCAATAGAAGCACTTTCTTTATCTTTACGTTGTCATCTACTTTCTTAGAAGAATCACCATCGCTTGTTGTTTACGTAGTGCGTTAATAGCTAACCATACGGGTTTCAATCCTTTAGAGAGACAAAGTAATCACTATTCCTTATCCATAAGGAACACTTCCTGAACTTGATGTAGATATTACATAAAGTAGATAAAATTGCAGAAGAGTTTCAAGCATCGCAGCTATGTCAGGTTGATGAAACTATCACTCATGCAGCTTCCATAAAAGACTGGAAACTTAATGGTTTACTTCGTCAATTTTGTATCATGGTCCTGGTTTGCCTCAAAATGGGACCTTCTAAGGTACGCAATATGCTTAAGACTCCATCAGGAATCGAATCTTTACTTAAACTATTATTACCGTCAATTCTTGCACAGTCATCAGAAGGAATGTAAATTCCTCCATTCCGATATGACCTTCAAGGTCCTTCCAAATATCATTCTGTTTCTTCGGTATGAACATTTGTAATTATTCCTTTATACTTAGACTGTCGGCCACCTCATTGGCCTTTCCTGATACTAACAATTTCTTGTAATCCATGTTCTCTGGATATATTCCAACTCAAACTTTTCTACCTCATTCCCATCACTGTTTGGTGAAAGCATTCTCTCTTAAGCTCTGCTGAAGGAGAAAAATATATCTATCAGTCTTTTTCCATAAGGCATTGCTTCCACCTTCCCGTGGGAACTTTATCAAAGTTACCCTCAGTCATACCTGGAATATTTGTTCTCTTAGTTCTTTCTTGTTCTAGGATAATCTCAACCTTCTTGGGTTCCATCCATACCTCATCATGGTTTCATACATGCCTCATCTGGCATTATTGTTATTGTGTCTTACATTCTCTACCAAACTTCTATTTTGAAACTCAGTATATTAACTTTTTCCTTGTAAGGTTTCTGAGGTCGCCCTCATCATTCCTCCTGTATTTTCTAGGTACAGGGTATAACAAAACGTCATTGATCAATACTCTAATAATTCTTTCTATGTTCTTTCCAGAACTCTTCTTAATAATCCTTACAGGTCATTGTTACCTTAGCAAATCCAACTCATATCATTTGAATTCACAATGTCTTTATTAGGGTTAATGCCATCCCTTTTGCATTCCCCAGGGTTTGTCTTAATTTATGGATAACCTATCCTTGATTCAACTGCCAAGAAATTCTTGCATCCTATAATTGGAAATCAGATCATGTATCCTTAATAAGGGTCTCTTTTCAATCATTCTCATTTGATAATCGATTGGTGGCTTAATGCTAACCTCTTCTTTCAGATAGTTGTCAGCCTATTTGACCTTCCAAAAGACACGTATGTTCATCTGCTAACTTACAGAACTTGGTAATGGTAGAAAGGATGTTCTGGAAGATATTGGTCGAGTTCAACGTGAATCTCTTAGTGCTTATCGTTCTCTTCTCAAAGGTACTTACCTTAGGCAAAATTTCTACAGCATACTGATCAATCTCTGACCATTTCTATACTCTCTTCATATACCTTCATTGTTTACTTTCCTCTGTCATAATATATTAATGGTATTCATAATACCTTAATATCATACATCTCAAGTCACTATACTTCTATTTTCTTTTTTTTTTTACTCGTAATCTTGGACAATCATATACACATGAATCACTTTTGTACGGGTGACCCCATTCCAAAAAAATCTAGTAAATTCCCAATCTAAACATGGGTTGCAAAGGGTTCAGTAGAAGATTCCTACGATCTCATTAATATTTCCGTTATATCAGAAGCCCTTGCAGTCGGTGCTTACTTAGAAGCAACCCTGCTTTGTCCTTTCATTGTTGGTCTAGTCACTTGATAATCCTTTATGACTTGGCCTCAACTGGCCATACTAAAATAAAAATATATGATTTTAGGGGCTGGCTAATAGCATTACTTTTCTAGCAATTGCCGGCGTAGTGCCTTCTTCTTTGATACATTTCTACCTTTCCAAAACTTTACTCCATATAAGTCTTAATCGACTTCTCGGCACCGTCTCTGGTCACCTATCCTCTACTTTTATCTTTTCAACTATTCTTATCAATCCCACATGCCATGCAAGCTTACCATTCCTGGCATAACAGCCTTTTCACTTAAGTCAATCCCGTAGTTTCTCAGTCCGGCTGGTTTCTTACTTACATTTCCTGTTTTTGTCCAATCTCACTTCATCATTGTATTTCTACAATCAATCCCGATAATTGGGGTCTTTCCACCAACCCATATAGCGGCTACCTTACCCAATTCACGGGGTTCGCCCCAGTTTCTACTCTCTTCCATGACGTTCTCTAATATTCAGAAAGACAAGGTTTGCCAAAATTCGTTGAAGTTCTTTCCAGAATCAGGGAAATTTTGATCAATCTATCCACCTACTGGTAACATTAAAGAGACCAGTTTCGAAACCTGGAGAATAGTTCTATGAACCTCCAAGCAGGTAGAACCATAAGCAGTCATAATTAATGAAATAACCGTCATCAGATTGGAAGTTTAACCACTGGAGAGGAACCAATTATATACATCCCTTAGAAGGGAATCAACAGTTTCAAACTGAAACCTGTCACAACATCTTGATACCTATACGTCCTGATATTCAATATTTCCCAATGTCAGTCTACCTAACCACTAGTCTCAGAAGGAACATTACCGTCGGAGTTGGTTGTTCCACAAAAATTGGCACTACTAAGGCCATCCGAACCTGGTGAACCGTGCTATCCGAATGCATCCGCAAGTACTTTGTCGTGCTGCGCAAGCACACATCCTAATCTTTTATGTGAAGCGTCATTGGAAGCACAAAGTCTCCCTTTTTCCATTAAACAATACCAACTCTTGGACATTACCAATTTCATCTTTTAGCTCCAGGAAGATTTTCTCACATTTTTTTTTCTTCAACTCCTGATCGTATTACTTGATCCATTATAATTCTGCATCGGAGTAAACTTAAGGTAACTACTATAATATATTCAAAGAAAAGAAAGAATTTAATATTCCTCTGAATCACATGCATCTAACATTTCTGGTTCATCATTTCACTGAGTTAAATTAACCCTATACTTAGTCTCTAACAATAGTCTCATTACGAGTTCATCTTGACTCACTGGTCTTATCTTCCGGTAGGTTCTGAGATCATTGTCTTGCTTACTACTTCCTTATATAACTTTATCCAATCATGCTATCACTTCCCAATGTTTTCACTTTCTAACTGATTCATTCATAAAATGGACATTTTCCTTAATAAAACAACTTCATCAACCTCAATTTGGTTCCATAAATTACAACCTATGACATCTGCCTTCTCATGGCGAATTATTACTGACAATATTCATACTAATTCATTTGTCAAATGATATGGCACTAATTGCCTCCTTCTCAACTATTTCTAAGGACTCTGCTCCTCGTCCTATATCGATGTCTTTGATAATCATACATCCCTCTAGCTCTTTCTTCGTTAATATGAAAGTCTCTAAGGATTCTCGTCTAATCCCGTATAAGATCTCAAGTAATTCTTCCAATCCGTCTTACTCGTTGGTACTACATCCAGTAGTCCGGCTACGAATCCAACACGAATCTTTAGTTCCCCTACTAGTAGCTTGGTTCTTTATGTTCACTTTTCTGAGCACCATATCTTAATCATCACAGTCTTTCTGGCTGCGGCCCTCATTCCTCGAGGGTAAGCTCCTTATCCTAACAGGATTTTCCTTATCTGCTGGAACCTCTTCCGGGTCTTCAGTAGGGTACTCTATTGAATTTACCCACTGATCTTCAGCATATAATAAAGCATCATCGCACTGCTGCTCGTATGCCTTAAGGTCTATCGCCTTACTCGTCGATACGATATCGAGCAAAGTTACTATCATGATACTTAAGAGTTCCCATAAGGTTTTATAGGTCATCACTACATTAAGTAGTCCGACTATGAACTTGGCACGAGTTCTTATTATCTTAGTGAATTTATTGTTTTAACGTCGCCTCATCTATGGGGTTTATAACGTACGCTCTGATACCATTTCTCTAACACCCCCAGATCCGGGGTCCGGGATCCGGTCGTTACGGTCTCCAATTCTGTCCACGATACTTGAACTTACTTCAACATAAAATAAATTACATCTTTATGACCCAACACAACAATATAAAACACACCGTTATAGTCCCAGAGATGAAATCAGAGTAAAAATCAAATTTTATTAATCATATTATGAGTTCTTACAATCCAAAAGAATTTCAATATGAATACATACTCTTTGCCATCCATTTACATAAGTCACAGCAGCCCATAAACTTGGTACTGAAAGAATGAATCTATCCTACCAATAGCTTCTTCTTCAGCTCTGGTAGTCTCATCGTCCTCATTTTCGTCGAGTGCGCCTTGTGCGAGTCATCGGGTCTAGCTATTGTTGTGATATAATAATAAAGCAAGGGTGAGCAATAGCCCACCAACAATAATGTATAACTGAACGATAATATATAACGGTTCAAAAGTATCTTTCAAACCATATGCCATGCATTTACAGAAATGATGCCAGTATAACATGAATGATGAAGTTACAAGGTAACCCAAAATGCATATATAGGTGGGAATATCTACTATGTAAAAGATAAGCCAGATGTTATCATTTATCATAAAAGAGGAACTTGCTGGAAAATATTGCAATTCCGATTATGAATACTTTCCAATACTGCCAACAATGATAATGTTGCAGAAAATAAATGAATTTAAATGATGAAATTTTTCTGGAGTATTCACCGCGCCCACTGTTCCAATCCTTATGATGATCAGTCGCAGATTGTACAGCTCAATTTAGATTTACTACCGGTAGATGAAGAGCTGGCGGATTTACTTGTCTACCGCCCTGTTAGATCTCCCCGGCCAACGGTTGGGCCAATTGGGATGGACCGGCGCTACTTGGCCTCTTACACGACTCCAAGTTCGAATAGAAGTTCTTGACTCTGAATGTAAAGTTCGTCCCCCTTTCTTCAAGTATGATACTTGTTGATAAGACTCCACAAAGTAGTCGTATCTAGTTGGAAAGGAAAATTCAACATCATATCTCTCAAGCTGCTGCTTGGTAGAGGATACCATCTTGTTCCAATAATCCTACCCCTCGAATGTTGAGAAGGTTACTCAAAGATTCAATTGATAAACAGCAACCAAGTTGCGAGTGAAACGAATAGTTTTACAAGATTTATGACCGGGAAGTCAACAAGATAAATAACATTGCTCAAGTAGGTTTCTCTATAATATGGAAGTTTGAGCGAGCATTTAAATCCTTTTAAGATAGATTTAAATGAAAAATAAAGAGTTGGGAACCTTTCCTTGATAAAATAGTCGTAAAAAGACTCCGAATAATATAAATCATTTTAAAAAGAATTTAAAAGAATTAAATAAATATTCCAAGAACATTTATTAACTCAATAATAGTTACGGAATATTATTAAATCATAATATTGCTCGTAAGTAATCCTCGAATGAATATATAGAATTTATTTACTAAATAAATCCCCCCTTAAATGAATATTCAAAAATAACATTTATTAAATAATTAAGCTCCAATAATTATTTAAAATAATATTCAATAAATAAGTCAAACCTTAAATGAATATTTGAAATTAATATTCATTTAATAAATAATCTTCTAAATGAATATTCCAATAATACTCATTTAGTAATCAAAATTTTAAAGGAATAATCGAAATAATATTCCTTAAGTAAATAGAACTTCCAATGAACATTTTAAAATAATATTCATCAAGTACATAAAACCTTAAATGAATATTCGAAAGTAATATTCATTTAATAAGTAACATTCTTAATGAATATCAAAATAATATTCATTAAATAATCAACTCTAAATGAATATTCGAAACTAACATTCATTTAATATCTCTCGACTGAGATAATACTTGAATAACATTCCTCGAAGTATTTCCAAATAATTGATACTTTATGGAAATATAAATAACGTTTAATAATAACATTCCTTAAAATTAATAATAATCTGCCGTTGGAATCCCTCCGGGTTTTCACGACTATCTATATCTCAAAATATCGACTCCCGATCTATATTTAAGAATGAATATAATATGCCCTTCGCTAAGGGTCTTATCAAAACAATCCAGCTTATAGCTGATAATTCGTATCTAGTCTATAAGCCAATATCAATTCAGGGAACAGGTATCATAATATAATTTGACAATAGGCATGCATGCTATGGCATATGTAAAATGGCAATCACATATATATATTATCACAACAACAGGTTCAAAGTTTTGAACACTTGCTGTAATCGAGTGTGGGTGGAGATAGCGTGTCCTGGGTCTGCTCGATGATCTATAAACAGTCAGAACATTCGAGATTAACCACTTAACACGTTTTAAAAGTATAAGTATAACTTCACTTAAATCAAAACACGTTTTCGAATTATCTCGTTATACACCTTTTAGTGTAACTCTTTTTATTACTGATACGATCCGACATTTGTTTGTTATTACGACATGTCATCATACCCACACTCGGTATATACTTAAGTCGTATAAGTTCTAAAGTCGATTGATTACGAACCGAGATTATACCTCGAGTTTTATCGTTCGTTTTCTAAGTGTTTTACCAAAGTTATAACCAAGCGGGTTTTTTAGGGGTTCGTTCGCGTTTAACTTCGATTCCAACATTTTTATAAAATCGGAAAACGATCCGTTTGATATGTGGTTTTCTTTCATACCTTCCTTATGAACCTTAGTATTTATTTACCAAGATTCGCCATTGAGTAACATGCTTTACGAGGGTTCAATTGAAGTTACGAACTTTTACTTACGGTTTCAAACCAATTTTAGTAATTTGACCATAACTCCTAAACCGTAAGTCAGAATGTTTCGATTCTCACGCCAAAACGATCTATGGATCGAGATCCACAAGGGCCAGTCATAATATTACCAAGGTCAGGAACTAATATTAACTGCCATGCTTGGTTTCTAAGTGATAACAAAAATTCGGCATTACGACGGCTATAACTCGAACGATCCAAATTCATACGTGCCTCAAGCACATCATCAAAGCAACTCATGGTTTAACAACATCATTTACTACTGTCAAGAGGCTCTAAGCCCAGTGGTAAGGTCTCATGACCACCACACAACATAAACATAACAAATCAAGTCTTAAACAACTATTAACACAACAATCAAAAACTCATCTTGCAACCCACTTAAGATCTCATCAAAACTTCATAAAACTCAAAGTAAGATCTAGGGTTTAGGTGATATATACCTTCCTTGGAGTATGTACTAGCCTTATAAAACCTTTTATAGCCCTTAGAACACCTTAAACAAGCTTGGATCATCCAAAGAAACAATAAAACTAAAGTTAGTTCTTAAAAATTACTATACATCAGTTCAAAGATCTGCAAAAACGAGGCCCTTACCATGCTTTCTTGGACGAGGATCCTAAAGGAGAGTTGTAGAGCATCTAACCAGCTTTCCAACAAGCTAAAGAACACCAAATTTTATTGAGAAACGAAGGAAATATGGCCATTTGAAAATAAGTCCAGAAACTGTCAAGTATCAGGACAGTTTGCTTCTTCAACTTGGGGAGGTGATTTGACTAGGCTATACTACTTGGATTGCTATGAAATTTGGAGCGAATATTGCCCATGGAGTGGAGAGGCTGTGGTAAAAATTTGGTGATTTTATCATGGATAGAAATGGAGATATAAAGTTTCTTCTTGATCTTGGTGCTGCTGGGCAGTTTCACAAAATGGAGAGAAATGGAGTGGTTTTGCTTGCTCTCTTACTTTAGTCTCATCCAAATGAATTATTGCAACATATTGAGATTATATCTAGCCACTTGCTTTATTAAATTGATTACCTCATCTTGCTTGAGTCATCAAAGAGACAAGTGTTGGTGTTTTGTGGTGAAGTGATGTCATTAGCACTAAGTAGCTTGGTTTGTTTCCAAGTGTGCTAGTTACTTGCTTAACTAGCTTGGTTACTAGATATTTCCTACTTGCACATGCATGCATCTAGATCTCTGATTGCTCTTTTGTCCGTTTATTACTCAATTCAATAATCGTTCGGAAGAACATCTCAAATATTTCTCGTTAAGGTTTTACCGGAAACCTTCTTAATACATATACTAATATCATTAATCCTCCTTTAATATCCTTGAACTTAAATTCCTTAAATCTCTTAAATAAATCCTTAAATCCTTCAGTGTCCAGGGAAATCTCGGATAAAATAAAAGTGCTATTTTTCAGAATCTGACAGCTTTTACATACAATTATTTTCCCCTGGATCACTAATACGAACTCAGAAATTCGTTCTGAATACTTCTACATAGCGTTGTCTAATAATATTCTCATTTTCACTAAAAACTCTATTCACTCTTTATTCTCTTATTATTCCTTATATTTAAAAAAATGTCCTTGTTCTCCTTTGGGCGTTCCTTAACTCTTTTACGGAGCCACTGGACTAATGACAGATATCGATTTGGATGACATAAGAATGAACTTCCCCCTTGGAATTATCAAATCTTAATTTCCTAGGAGATAGATAATTCTTATCTAGATTGGCAACCAATAGCATTCTTCATGACATATAAGTATTTGAATCCGTATCCATTCCATTCATTCATTAGGGCTGGTGACCTTGTTTTCGGAATCATTGTTCCTCATTTTATCAATACTTAGTAAAAAGTTTTAATTCTACCGAAAATTTTAGTTCTTACAGCTGCTATAGTCTATGTATAACGCCTTAGAAAATTTCATATTTAAAATTATTTATTTAATATTAAATGTGGATTATATGATGTGAATATTGTTGAGGAGGTAAAATATGTATGATATTATATTTGTGGGTTTATTTGATGATTTATATGTGTTAGATAAGTCTACGTATTTTTATTTTTATTTTTGAGGATTAAATCTTATTTGAATCATGAGTTATTTATATTCTAAGGGTTTTATAAAATTATCGGGATTAGTAAAAATCGTGAAATCTTTTACATTATTAACTTTATTAGTTTATTTTAGTATTAAAAATATTAGATGGATTTATTTTGATCTTTAAGGATTTTAAAATGATTTTATGAATTGATTTGTGTTTAATTATTAAAATCTTGTAAAATCCAAATTTAATTCGTTTTTAATCTTAAAAATATTTTAAAAATATCGAGAGATAGATAAATTTATTTCCTATATTTTAAAATTTAGATTATTTATTTTATTTCTATTTTATGAAGTGTTTTTTTTCAGCTTATTTTTTTTATTAAAAATGAAGTATTAATTAAAGATGAAGTATTAAGCTACAATTCCATTTCCCCCAAATATTTAATCTAAATCTCCAAATACTCGTTGTTTTGAGCTGGGTCTTCGATATCTCCTCTGAGTTCTAAAGTTCTCTCGAACTTTCTCCCTTATTTCTCCCTCTTTACAATATTCGATCTCCTCTCTCTCAATTAGTCTCTCCTATCCCTCCATAACCGAGTTATATATGTATATATATACAGGTTGGTGTGTGACTGGTATTCATAGTTCAGTTCTATTCCTTCATTATCCTGCGATTTGGGTTGTTGTTGTAACTGCGTGTGGTTGGGTTTGTGGTTTATGTCTCGGTTTCCTCCCGTTCCTATCCTCGGAAATCTGGTGTGTGAGTGTCGTATTGTGGCTAGCATCCCTGTGTTGTGCTGTAATTCCTCCCCAGTTTTGTCACCGTTGTTAGGTCTGTGTGGTTATGAGGCGAGGAGTGTGTGTGGGTTGGTTAGTGTGTGTCTGTGTGTGCGTGTTGGTGTGTGTCTGTGTGTGTGTGTGTTAGTGTGAGTGGGTGTAAGTATATAAAAGTAATTGTTGTTGATGTGGTTCGATGCTCTATTAAGATTTGTTGGGTTACCGAATTATTGTGAGGATAATATGATCCCAGATGTTATGGTTCGATTATTGCAGTCAAAATTTTGTTGGATTACTTCTGTGATTATGAATTAAATGTAACTATGTTCGTGGGGAATTTCGAGTCGGAGACCCAAATAGGGTACCCTTGGGATTTTGCCCCCTCGACGGTGATTTAATTTGAGTCAAGGGTAAATTGACAATGATGATTCTTGAGCCAAATTTTATATTTTAAAAAAAATTATACACTAAATTGTAATTTTAATTTCGGTTTGGTATAACATATTTATTATTTAATGGATTGTTCGGAATAGTATTTTAATGACTCAAATGGATTGATTATTGGATATGGATTTAAAGTTTAGGTGTAATACGATGATTATTGGATTGGTTGTGTCGGTTATGTTCTGACTGGTAGTCACCCGTATAAAGGGGATGCCGTCAAAATTTTCTAAAATATATTAATTGTATTTTCTCGAATATATATATATATATATATATATATATATATATATATATATATATATATATATACATGTACTATTAGTATGAAGTGGTATTTGGTTATATTTTATTTACGTGAGCAATTGTTAAATATTTATAAGTTACAATTATATATCTATCAGTGGTATGTGATTGAGATAAAATGATTAAGGTAAGTAAATCTAGAGGTTATCGCAAGGGTAGATTAAGGTTAGACGTTCGAAGATGAACGTTGAATATTGTATAGAATTTTGAAATAGTGTTTTTATGTGTAGATACGAAGGACGTAGACTCAAGGGGTAAAGGAAAAGAAAAGGTAGAGGACTTGTGAAACTAAGTGATTAGAGTAAAAGTACTGTATCAAGGCAAGTAACTCGAACCTTGTATCGAAGTTCAAATTTTTTTTTATTATCCATGAAGTGTTGTTTGAATTCGTATAACTTATTGTTGTTTCTTTCAAGTTAATTGCCGAAACCCTTGTACTATACTGTTAAACCATATTAACTATTACTTAATCCTTTATACCTTCTTGCTTACCCTTATAGATTGCTGTTTAAAATATTGTACTTCCTTGCTTCTTTTAGTTCTCGTTGAACTTTAAACCTTGTTGTATGACATATCTTTTGTACTAGCTTAAACCTTATTTCATATTTATTTCCTCAATCCACACTAGCCTAACTATACCTTGGAACCCTTGAATTAAACTCCAAATCCCTAACCTTTTGTTTTGTTCTTAATTAATTAATGACCCTTATTGTTTATACTCCTATTTCCCGAGCCATACCATATTCGATATCACCTTGAATTTTACCTCTAAAATGACAAGAGCTTGATAAACCTTTATTTTTAAATGCTTGTGAATGACACTTGAATCCTACCTTGCGAGCCTTATGCAATTAAATCGAATTGTTTATTTGACCTTTAGCCATTTATCCTTCAATTAAACAAAAAATTACCCTGCTCTGAATTTTTGTATAAGAAATTCTTTTGTCGAAACTTGACCCATTTTACAGATATTTGATTAATTATTTTAAATTAGCGTAAGTGGCTAGGGTGGTCCTAGTCCAGCATATTAAATTGGCGTAAGAGGCTAGGGTGGTCCTAGTCCAGCAACAGAGGCCAATGTGTTGCCTAATTGGGAACCCAATTTTCAAAGTCCAGAGGGACCTAGTGTTCGGTATGGGGACAATACGTGGCTGATCACCCATATTGTCCGGTTTTAACAGAGAACTCAATTTAAATTAAATGTTTAAAATAAAATATGATTGATACCCCTACCCGAGATGAATTTAGAAAAATCTTCAAAGATGTGGAAAAAGCTCAAAGACTGATTCTTATATTGTCGTATCCATATTTCTGCTGTTGATTCATTTGCATTATTATTGTTACTTGCTGAACATTTGGCTAACTTTTTATTGTTTATAACCTTTTTCAGTTAAGAAAGAAGGTGATATGTATTAATGCATTGACAGAGAAGTGCGAGTTGTGGATCCTAGGCACTAGTTTTGGCTTTGGTAGCAGGAAGACTTTTGAGCTACAGGCAGGATTAGAAGTAATAGTGCAGCTAGTTAAATTATATTTGTGGATTGTATTTAATTGTTGATAAAGGATTTGGTATTGTAATTGTGATAACTTAGTTTATTAGTTTGATTGTTTCATACCACTACCTGTTAAAGGTCCAGGTTAATAGTGGGGTCGATATATTATGTTTATTATTATTGTCAGCAGGGTTTATGTATTTTGGTTTGGTTTGAATTACAGGTGGATAGTCTGATTTACGAATACTTCATGCCAAAATTTTATAAAATTTAGTTATATATATTTTGATTTGTGTTGTGATGCCCCGATCTTGACCCCAGATCGGGAGGGCGTTACACTCTGAACCCTTACAAACATCTACTATCTTTTCAGAAACTACAGGCTCCAGTATACCACTTTCAGGTTCTACACTAGACTTTAATGCCTTCAGTAATACTTCATTAGACATTACAGTTTGTGTGTTGCCGTCTTTAGGTGTTGTTTGCTGAGACACACCCTCAAGATGGATAGACTCTGACTGAACAATATGTGTTTGATCTTCAAAAGAATCAACCAAAGTCATTCCTCTCATATCATAGAGTTTCTCACTTGCAATTTCAGTCATCACAGAAGATCTTCCAGCATCAGCCATCACAGTTCCTGAGTCATCCAACCTCTGACTAGATGGTTCTTGTGTTGCAGTGACTGCGATATGATCTATTCTTCTATCCACCACTGGTGCAATAGTATCTCCTGTTGACTGCATTCCACTAACTACTACCTCCATTTGTTCACCTTGAGCAGGAGTATCTTCAACAATGTAATCTCTATGAAATAGATATGTATGAAGAGATTGAAGTGTACCATGCTTTGTAACTCCAAATGACTTGTGTAACTCTTTTCTAATAGATACATAGAAAGGCATCTTCATTAAATCAAGTCTATGATATAGAAGTCCATATTCTTCAGGAAATGAGAGTTTAGGAACTCTTCCAACAAGAAAATCTAGAACAGCCCTGGAAAGTTTAACTTTGATAGAAATAACCTTCATAGCCAGTCTGTATGTCAATGTAGCTTCCCACGAAGAATCAATATCAAGATCTCTCTTGTCAATTACTGACTTAGATACAGCTTCATTTGTAGAGACCTGCAGAATGTTAGTTGGACTAGACACTATGTGTGTAGGTGACAAATGAATCTTTCTCCTTGTTCTCCTGGTATAGTGAGCAACAGATTTATCTTGAGAAGGCTCAAGAGGTGTAGACATAGTAGTGATCTTGGGATGAGATTCTTTTTCAACAGACACAGTCTTTTGAGAGACAGTATCTAGTAACTGTTTTCCATTTTTAAGAACTACAGCCTTTTGGGAGACTGCAGCCTGGCTGTGACTAGGTTTTTCATCTCTTTGTCCTAGCTTAGAAAGTTGAATTACAGCCTTCAATTCTGCTCTCTTAGCAAGAGATATATTATCATCATCTTCACTAGAACTACTACTAGAAACAACAAATATTCTCTTCTTTACAACTGGTGCTTTTTGAGAAACACCAGAGGTTGGTTTCTTTAAAACAATAGGCTGTGGATCAAAATTTGGTTCTAGAATTGTTTCAGAGACTGTAATGTGTTGGGTTACTTGGGTAGACACAGGCTCCACCAAATGATATTTCTGAGTCATTTCACCACAAAAGAAAGAAAAATTGTAGAGAGTAGGAAGATGAGTTGTAAGGAGTACCTGAACATGATATGGATAGTGCATTGCAGGTATCTCATCTAGATTCTTTTCACTGTCCTTTTTTGTAATGTCAGAGAAAATTCTCTTTTGCTGTATATAAGAAGAAACACAGTTTTCTCTACCAAATCTAGCTTAGCATTATCTGAAGCTTGTGAAACAGCAGCTTGATTAATCTGTGGAGATGCTGTCAAGGCATAACTCAATGGTCCTTTCGCCATAAAGTCCATAACTGGGTGAAAATCAGTTGACACCCCTCTCTTGTTGGTGATAGCTGCTACATGATTGTTCATCATAAAATCAAAGTCACCAAACTTGAAATCTACTGATTTGGGTAGTCTTCTTTGAGTAGCCATTTTGATCTGAAAAGAACTTGAGAAATCTTTGAAATTGGTTAGTGATTTTGAGAACTAGAGAGTGTTTTTGCTTTAGAAAATATGAATTTAAAGAAAGCAATAATCAATTAGAGTTTAAAAAAAAATATGTTTCAAAAAAATTTTAGACCCACAAACCCACGTCTACACGTAGGTTGACAGGTGTCAGTCCCTGAAAAATGCGGTTACCCACAATTTTTGGAAAATAAAATCGCAAATTGATTTTAATTAAATAAATCAGGGTATAATCAAGATAAAAATAAAAACTAATCGACTTCTTTCCCCTGATGTGATCTTCTCATATTTCTAAATAGCAATAATCACAAATCCTGACGTGCTCACACTTTCAATTCCTGATCAATATCATCCTGATTCCAGAGACTAAATGGAGTTGCATACGTGGCATTTTCTTTTATCTGAAAAAGAAATAAACAATAATCCTGAAGAAAATCAATTGGTTAGATACGTTTAACAATTCTTGTAAATACAAGAAATACAATCACACGAATTAATAATGTCTGACTACATTGATAATCTCCAAACGACTGTTCAGCTTCTCACGTCTTTCTATAAAATTACCTGACTTCATATGCCATTCTTCACTCCAAAACCTCTCAAGCTTTTCCCTTTAAACAAAAACTTTCCAATGGATTTCGACCCAAATTTCATATGAACCCTAACTTTCGGTTCATTTCTTCTGAGGAGTTCTATGCTCTTGATGATCAGGAGCAACTGGATTGTCTCTTAGAAGAGATGACTTTTCTCATCTAGTTAGATATGGTTGGTATCAACCCAAATGATGTCCAAAACCCTCCTCTAGAAGATCTACCAGTTGAACAAAATCCTCCTCTAATCTCTTCACACCTTGAGGATGAAGAATTTGGTGAACAGTCTGGGGTTGATCTTGATGGAGATGCTATTCATTTTTCCATTAGTTCTCAATAAACATGAGGTTGTACCAGCTGCTCTCATTTAAGTCATCTTGAGAAGAAATTCAAGAGCAGATGGGACTGTTCAAATCCCTCAATTGGATTTTGGCATGCTTCTCGTCCTCTATCTTAAATGCATGGAAGAAGCAAAAGCCATTAGCCATAACATTAGACAAGAATAGAATTATCAGTAGAAGTTAGACAAAAAGAAGTTTGTATTTCATTTCCATGTACGTAATGCTTTTGATTAATGAAAATACAAGTTTTCTTATTATCTACTTGTCTTTTGTTTGTTTATTTACAAGATCTGAATAGATTATAAATTATCAGTATGCATGTTTTAAAACTTGCTAGCATAGACTTAACAAATCTCAGAATTAGACCACTGAATAAAATAAACTTCAGGATTTGAAACATTAAGTCGTAGACTAAACAATTTTCACAATCCTGATACTGATGCATGAATCCTGATGATGTCATCATCCTGATAGCAATCATGATCCCGATGATTATTAACAAGTCTATCATACTGTAATTTATCAAGGCAAAGTGTTACAGCTAAACAATTAACTTTAAAATATAGATCCTGATAGAGGTATCAAGTCTATAAGCTGAAACAACATACCTTGCTACTTGTGCAGATGTTAAAAATCTAGAAATTTAACATTCATAATTCACTTACCAACCTAATGAAATTATTCTCATCAAGTGGTTTTGTTAGAATATCTGCAAGTTGTTTATCAGTAGGAACAAAATGAAGTTCCACAGTACCATTCTCAATATGTTCTCTAATAAAATGATACCTGACATCAATGTGCTTAGTCCTTGAATGTTGAACTGGATTTTCTGCAATTTTGATAGCACTAGTATTATCATAAAACATAAGAATATTACTAAGTGTCATACCATAATCCATCAACTGATTTCTTATCCAAAGGAGTTGAGCACAACAACTGCCTGCTGCAATGTACTCAGCTTCTGCAGTTGAGGTTGAAACTGATTGTTGCTTCTTGCTTGCCCAAGAAATCAATCTGTTTCCCAAGAATTGACATGGACAATGCTCTTGGTGCCTTCTTTAGTCCATAGAGTTCCTTGTCAAGTTTGTAGACATGATTTGGAAATTTTGGATCAACAAAACCAGGTGGTTGCTCCATATACACTTCCGCATCAAGCTTCCCATTTAGAAAAGCACTCTTTACATCCATCTGGTATACTTTGAATTTTGAATGAGCTGCAAATGCAAGAAACATTCTGATTGCTACCAATCTTGCTACCGGGGCAAAGGTTTCATCATATTAAATTCTTTCATCCCGAGAGTATCCCTTAGCTACCAGTCTTGCTTTGTTTCTTACAATCATACCAGATTCATCTAGCTTGTTTCTGAAAACCCATTTTGCACCAACAATAGATCTATCTTTAGGTCTTGGTACTAATTTCCATACTTTGTTCCTCTCAAACTCATTTAGCTCTTCCTGCATTGCAATTACCCAATCATGATCTTGTAAGGCTTCTTCAACCTTCTTAGGTTCATTCTTTGAGAGAAAACAATTGTACAAGCATTCATTTTGAGCTGATCTTCTAGTTCGAACACCATTGTTTGGATCACCAATTATCAAATCTTTAGTATGATCCTTTGTCCATTTTCTAACACGTGGTAGATTACTCCTGTTAGACTCTCCCCCTAAGTTAGTGGTATCTCTTGTAGAAGAACTTTCACTGCCTTCAAAAGCTCCCCCTTGATCAGTAGAATCAGTAGACTTGATACTGCTGCTAGTTGATAAGTGGATTTTATATCCACTTGGAGCATTCTATATCGGCTTAAATTGATTCACTTGGCCTCAAGTTTGTTGTAGTTTTGATGTGTTTTGTTAAGTGTGCAGGATTGTAAGAATGTTGAATAAGGTTGCAATTTCTGTCAATTCTGGAGATGAATTCGAGCTTAAGAATGAACAATGGAGTCTTGTTGTGAGCCACCATGAAGGTTCCAAGGCAAGGAATTGAAGTATGGAAGCTTTGAGAAAAAGAACGAAAGGAAACGGAGGCAAAACGAAGGAAAAACGAAGGAAATAGCATGCTGAAAAACCGCGGGCAGATTTGGCTTGAGGCCGCGGCCTCAGATCTCAGGATGTGGCCTCGGGAGGGCAGATTTGGCTTGAGGCCGCGGCCTCAGATCTCAGGATGCGGCCTCGGGGGCATTCTGTCCATTCCGAATTTTCTCCTAAAAACTCTACAATTCTTTCCTGTTTCGAATTTGTTATGTAAATTAGGTATTTCCTTGTTGGATAAAACTTCTAGGGCCTATAAAAACACAATATATCATTGTAAAAACATATCATCACATAGAATATACATATCATATCATTGTAACGCGGTAGAGAGATCAAGAACAAGAGGGGAAACAACTTCCAAGGTGACGGCAAGGAAGAATCACACTCAAGTTCAAGATCTAGGGTTTTCTATATTGTTTATTTTCTGAATCTTCAACTTAATACTTTGTTATCTATTGGATTTTTATCAAGTATTCTATTATCCATCATTAATTGTTTTCAGTTCTTTGTTTTAATTATGTTATCAATTGAACCCATGATGGTGCTAAGTTCAATCATGAATTAAACACTTTCATGGGGTTCTAATGGAGTGTTTTGTGGATTCTAGTAGTTGATAGTTTTGACAACATATGCTTGTGATTGAAAATAAGGTTGCTTGACGTGGTTGTGTTAATTTATATAGATGCGTAGCTAACATCTATTTTGTCAATCTCTAATGAATGCGAAAGTGGATTTAGAGATTAGGGCTTGCCATGTTAGCATAGGCTTATGACGGCTTCTCCGCATATCGGTAGTATAGATTCGAAAGAACATTACTCCCCTATGTAGTTGATAGTGGAACTTGTGTTTTAAATTGATTATGTCACCCAATCTCATAGACATATAGTGATTTGGATGTAATTGATGCCCGTAAAACTTCTATCTTAATTGTAGATGATTTTATGGATTGGTATGAGTTTATTGAAAGATAGCTTGTACTTCCTTCGTGTTCCCACTAGCTACCTTAATAATCACATTGATTGAGTCTTGACGGTTAATCTAGATGAAACAACTCATGAAGTTGGAACCCTGTGTTTTTCTCATATAAGTAAAATCACCTAAGTAAGTTTTTAGTAGTAATAATTCAGAAAACAACCCAAATTTGTTACTTCACCAAGATATTATAATTTAGCCATACATTGTTGAATAGGCACATTTACGTATTTCACCGAGTCTTCATGGGAACGATCCCTATTTATCCGTATTACTTTTGACTGCGTATACTTGCGTAGAAAATTGTGAACAAGTTTTTGCCTCCCAAACTTAAACCGATGCTTGTCCTCAAGCATAAACAACTACACTAACTAACTAGTACCACTTCCGTAGGTGATCACGGTTGCATTTGGCATATGCAACAAGCCATTTAAACCCCTAGGCAGCCTTAGTGGACTAGTAAGGTCTCGTGAGGGCCTATAGCGAATGTACCCACAAAATCCATTAAACTAACAATGCAATGCATAAATGCAACTACTATGAAAAATGAAAAGATCCCCTTCAAACTCACCAAAACCAACAAACAAGCACATATCTCAAAGAATGCGAATAAATCCAAGCAGAGCTCGACTAAGTCCCAGTAAACTAACAGTACATGACAGAAACGTGCATGTGTGCTATACTCATCAGAAATAATTCCAAAACTAGGTCAAAAATCATACATATCCTTCGCCAAGACAATCACGGGTTGATAAATAGAATAGACTGTAGACACTTCATAACCTGGGAACACCTCCATCCTTATTCAAGTTAGCCAGGAATTCATGCTTTATTACTAACTACTACGACACATATATACAAGCATGCTTATTTAACCGTGCAATGAATGAGACCCCTAAAGGCTTATACAATAATACCCATGTAGCGAGTGTTAGGTCAGCAATCCCAAACCACAAGGGCTTTAGGTTACTAGGACTAAGTCCCCTCGGACTTAATTACTCGAGTATTAAAGAGCTCACTCTGGTTAATTTTGCATATAAACAATTGACACTTTTGACATTTCTTTTTTTTTTTCTTTTTTTTTCATATATGCCATCTGGAATGAGAATTCTCAATTCCAACCCTAGACTACTCATATAAATATGAGCCGGCTACTAGCCATTTGACACCTAGCCATTATTGATAATTATTAGCATGAAATCCCTGGTATCCCCCAAACTTAGACTTTAATGCTCCTACGCTATTAAGGGAATAACGAAAATTCTAAATCTAATCAGGTGATTAAATCTCAAAACCAAACAAGCATGACCCTAACCTAGCCCAAAAGCACCCACGAGTTTGTGTAAAAATTTTGTCCCCGTAACATGCAAGTCAATTCCTAAGAACTATAAATCAACCCTCTACTCATCATCACCACACTCAATTAAACATCTACCTATCAACCAGAATCGGCTCGCCCTAAGGGATCATGAAATATGCATGCCATGCAAATGCAACTAAAATGAACTCACATGGTTTACGAAAAATAAAAACAAGACAAAATGTCCTACATGAAACAACCGTAGATAATACAAACATACATGCATGAACTACTACTAATATGCAAAGCATGATATCCTATATGCACACATAATATAACAACAAATACAACTACTAATCCCCCAAATCACCCCCAAACTTAAAATATTCAATGCCCTCATTGAATTGAAGTAAATACAAGGGATAGTAGAAAACATACCTAACACATGGGTTGCCTCCCACGAAGCGCTGTCGTTAACGTCATTTAGCCGGACAAATATGATTCAAATTATGGTGGCTCGAAGATCGCATTCGACTTATCCTTAGCAGAAGGACCATTCACCCAATGTGTGACAACCTTCTTGCTATCTTCCCACATCTTTTTCTTATGCATCTGCACCTTGACTCTTCCATCCATCGACTTTTTCTTTTTCTTCCTCACACCTCGAAGGTGTTTACTCCTCCTAGATGATTGATCAGAACACTCTTTGATCTCATCATTGGTGTTCCACCTTCTTAACACATTATCCTGACACTCTTCAAAACTTACCAGCTCATCATTCAAAAGCACATGCCTCAAGTGTGGTGGAAGTTTTCCGAGATTAACATTCGTGAGATCCTGAGTGAACGAATTATCAACTGGATCACTGGTGTGATGCTCAAGCATGTGCATATCGGCCTTTAACAACTGACCCGACTCCTCGCACTGACCTTTATCAACCATTTCTATGCTGAAACACTCTTCATCCTCTGTCGGCAGTTTCATGGCTTTGAACACGTTGAAGGAGACATTGTCTTCATGCACTCGCATAGTGAGCTCTCCTTTCTGAACATCAATCAATGTTCGACCTGTGGCTAGAAATGGTCTTCCCAAGATTATGGGAATATTCTTATCTTCCTCGAAGTCCAAGATGACAAAATCAGCTGGGAATATAAACTTGTCCACCTTTACTAAGACATCTTCAACTATGCCTCTAGGATAGGTGATCGAACGATCTGCCAACTGTAAAAAGATGTTAGTTGGCTTTGGATCTGGTAGCCCAAGTTGCAAAAAGACCGATAGAGGCATCAAATTTATGCTGGCACCCAAGTCACACAAGCATTTATCGAACGACAAATTACCAATAGTACATGGTATAGTGAAGCTTCCAGGATCAATGAGTTTCGGAGGTAATTTTTGTTGCAGAATAGCACTGCATTCCTTTGTCAAAGCAACGGTTTCAAATTCCTCTAGTTTCAGCTTCCTTGATAGAATCCTCTTCATGAACTTTGCGTAACTCGGCATCTGCTCTAGTGCTTCTGCAAAAGGAATGTTAATATGCAATTTCTTAAACACTTCAAGAAATTTACCGAATTGCTTGTCAAGCTTCTGTTTCTGCAGTCGCTGCGGATATGGTGGTGGAGGATAGACACGTTCGTTCACGTCCTCTTTCTCAAGGGCTGATTTTTTAGGAGTTAGTACACTCTCCTCTACTCCTTCACTTGATTCTGAAATTTTGCCCTTGTCATCTGAACTTCCCAAATCCACTTTCTCCGCCTCCTTCTCTGGCAGAATTTTCTCTTCCTTCTCAAGTTCAGCACTTTCTGTGACTTTTTCGGACCTCAATGTGATAGCCTTTACTTGCTCATGGCTATCCTTTTTCCCTGGATTAGTTTCCGTGTCACTAGGTAGCACTCTTTGTGGCATGTGTAACAATGCATTTGCAAGTTACCCCATCTGATTTTCCAAGGTCTTGAGCGAGACCGCTTGAGTTTTGCACATCAATCTCAATTCTTCCAATTCTGATTTTTCAGCCGATGATTGCCCAGAATTAGCCTGATACTGTTGTTGCCGAAAACCGAGAGGTTGAAATTGCCTTTGAGCATAAGGCTGCTGAAACTGCTGCCCCTGCTGCTGCTGAACACCTGAAGAATTATATGGCTGAGCTCCATATTGCTGACCCTGAAATTGCTGATACGGCTGTTGAGGTTGTTGCACACCACCTTGATTGTTGCTCCAGCTGAAGTTAGGATGATAATTGTTGGGAGCTGGTTGTTGTTGCCTCTGAAAATTGCTCACAAACTGCACCGATTCAGGAGAAATAGCACATTGCCTCATCTCATGTGCGCCCGCACATAGCTCACAAACACTAGCAACCTGCTGCACTCCGCAATTTGCCAAAGAATCTATTTTCATATTCAATGCCTCTAGTTGAGCTGTTAAAGCTGTGGCTGTACTAACATCAAGAATTCCCGCCACCTTTTGCTGTGGCATTCTCTGAGTTGGATTCTGATATTCGTTAGCTGCCATCATCTCGATAAGATCATAGGCTGCCTCATAGCTCTTAGCCCATAATGCTCCCCCTGAAGCTGCATCCACCATGGGTCTCGATTGCCATCCAAGCCCATTATAAAAACAGTTGATGACCATCCAGTTAGGCATGCCATGATGAGGACACTTTCGTAGCATCTCCTTATACCTCTCCCAAGCTTCACATAATGTTTCTCCAGACTGCTGTGAGAATTGAGTAAGAGCATTCCTTATAGCTGCAGTCTTTGCCATGGGGAAGAACTTAGTAAGGAACTTTTGAGCTAGATCAGCCCAAGTAGAGATAGAGCCTGTTGGCAGAGAGTGTAGCCAACCCTTAGCTTTGTCCCTAAGAGAAAACGGGAAAAACCTCAACTTAACAGCATCCTCCGACACATTCAGGTTCACTAGTATCTGATCTTCCTTCGTTAGTCTCTGAAGGATCAGTTCCTGATGTAGTAGACTCTGAATGACTAGTCTACTCCTGATGAGCACTTTGTTCTCCTTCATTAACTTGCTCTCCCTCAATAGTAGAATTTCTTTGAGAAGCAATAGAGATTTCAATTTGAGAACTTTCATCATCACTAGAGAGTATCTCAGAATCCTTAAGATTTTTAAATTCCAAATTGTCATGACTTTCATTAGTTTGCAAAATTCCAAATTTCTTGTCATCAAATGCAACATGAATTGATTCCATAAAATGTGAGTTCTGAGATTATATACTTTGAAGGCCTTTGATGCATAATATCCTAGAAAGATTGCTTTATCCGACTTGGCTTCAAATTTTCCTAATTATTCTAGATGAACTTTCAGGACATAGCATTTGCATCCAAAGATGTGAAAATATTTCACACTTGGCTTCTTCCCTTTGATCATTTCATAAGGAGTCTTACCATGAATATTTACCAAGGTACCATTTTGAGTGAAACATGCAGTGTTGATAACTTCTGCCCAAAAATAGGTTGGAAGCTTTGCATCTGCAAGCATGGTTCTAGCTGCCTCTATGAGAGTTCTATTCTTTCTTTCCACTACACCATTTTGCTGTGGTGTTATAGGTGCATAAAACTTTTGAGAGATTCCATTGTCTACACAATACTCCTCCATGGTAGAATTCTTGAATTCTGTACCATTGTCACTCCTTAATACTTTAACTTTGTACTTGGAGCTGTTCTAAATATTCTTGATAAGTTCAATGATTTGCTGAGGAGCTTCATCTTTCTTATGGAGAAAGAACACCCATGTGAACCATGTATAATCATCCACTATAACTAGAGCATATCTTTTCTTGCTGATAGACATAATATTCACTGGACCAAATAGATCAAGATGCAACATGTGAAATGGTTCAGTAATTGAATTTTCTGTCTTGCTCTTGAAAGTGGTTCTTTTCTGTTTAACAAGCTGACAAGCATCACAAAGTCCATCTTGCACATAATTCACCTGAGGTAAGCCTCTCACAAGATTGTGCTTAACAAGTTGATTAAGCTTTTTGAAATTTAGATGTGAGAGTTTCTTGTGCCAATTCCAGCTTTCTTCATTTGATGCCTTACCGTAAAGACATCTGACAATTCCTTTAGATGTATCATCCAAGCTGGCTTCATAAATGTTACCATGTATCTGACCAGTTAGAACAATGTCTCCATTCTTCATATTCAAGATTTTGCATCCTCCACTGTCAAATATTGATTGGTAACCTTTATCACCTAGTTGACTTATGCTTAAAAATGTGTGTTTCAAGCCTTCAACCAGTGATACATTTTCTATGATGACATTCCCCAAAACAATTGAGCCATATCCCAGAGTTTCTCCTTTGTTGCCATCTCCAAAAGATATCATTGGGTCAGCTTTCCTCTCAAACTTTGTAAGCAGGGACCTCTTTCCAGCCATATGTCCAGAGCATCCACTATCCAAGATGATTGAATGCTTCTTTCATATGCCCTGCAAACAAAAAGTAACTAGTTAGAATTTTTTGGGACCCAACTTAGATTGGATCCTTTCTTACTAGATTTAGAAACAACAGGCTTTGAAGATTTTACTTTTAAGCTACCTGTTTCAGAGTCAACCTTAGACTCTGATTTCACAAACTGTTTGTGACTAGGAGTTTCAGATTTCAAAGAATAATAGTCATAATATAGTTCATGATACTCTCTACACATATAAATAGAATGGAATAAACTACCACAATGATAACAAGGTTTTTGTGGTTGGTATCGAATTTTCTGAGTCTTGGGGAATCTGGACTCAGTTTTCCAAGAAGGTTTCAGATTGCAGTCTAGGGCCAAATGATTATGATTGCCACATTTATAGCATTTCTTCCTAGGTGCATCAGGTACATTCTTGTAATTATTCTCTTTATTAATACCTTCGTTTCCATTCCTATTTCTCTTGGTCTTGTTAGACTCTGAAAGACCTTCAAGTATCTGTTTTAACTGAGACTTAGGCAGAAAGCCTATGTTGACATTCTAAGGTTTTTCTAACACTTTCTCATCTGAACTATTATTGTTAATCCTTTTGTGCACAACTGGAGTACCATTAGAATTAACAAACTTAACATGTTTAGGTTCAGAAACTATCTTCTTACCTTCAGATTTAGATGTGCTAGTTTCTACTTTTCTATCATCTCTGACAATAGCTACAGGCATTTCATTCTTATCCTTGTCAAAACCTAAGCCATTTACCTTACCAGGTATCTGATTGTTAATAATGTCATGAGTCTTTTTGCAAGAAGTATTCCAAGATTTAAACCTTTCTCTCTCTTCCTCTAGTTCTTTTCTGACATAGTCATAAGCCTTAAGAATAACATTATAATCATGCTTAGCCTTATCAGAATCTAATCTATAATGTTCCATTTGAATTAACTCAGATTCAAGAATATTATTTCTACCAACTAATTCATCATTCTTAACCTTGAGTTCATCTCTTTCACTAGTAAGAATTCTGAAATTAGTCATAAGATTCTTAAACTCAATATGGATAGATCTAATATCATCAGAATCTAAGTTATCAAATGAATCAAGAGAGTGAAGTGATACCTTAACAGAAGATGGAGAAGTTTTATTTGGAGATCCAGGTTTGTCTGAAGCACTTGCCATCAAAGCAATGTTGTAATAATCCAATTCATCATCAAAATCACTGGAATCTGCCCAATCCTTCTGTGTGACCATGAGTGCATTGTCCTTTCCTGAATTCCTAGTCTTCTTACACTCACTAGCAAAGTGTCCAAGCTCGCTGTAGTTAAAACACTTTATCTTTGCCTTATCAA
The DNA here is from genome assembly GCA_036435485.1 of Saposhnikovia divaricata. Lineage (NCBI taxonomy): Eukaryota > Viridiplantae > Streptophyta > Magnoliopsida > Apiales > Apiaceae > Saposhnikovia > Saposhnikovia divaricata. The sequence goes on from CM071600.1 coordinate 160,091,133, forward strand.
GCTTGATGATTGTACTCTTGCCTTTGTCACTCTTCTTCTCTTCTTTCTATTGAAAAGGTCTTTTGCTAAATCTTCTCCTGTTGAATCTTACTTTCTTGAAAGCTTTAGCAAACATAGCAAAGAGTTCCTGCATCTCTAATTTAGAATCACTGTTGTCAGAATCTATATCTGTAGTCTCTAACTCAGAACTTTCTTTGCTCTTCTTCTTCCTTGAGTCTCTTACAGTAGATTCAGACTTTTCTTCTAGAAGCTTCTTCGATTCAGATTGAGCAGTAAGTGCAACAATTTTCATCTTTCCTTCACTTCTGCTCTTCTTCTACTGCCTATCAAGCTCATAAGCCCTAAGTTTTCCATAAACTACCTCTAATAATAATTCATTCAACTCATTAGCTTCCTCAATAGCAGATATCTTCTCATTGTAGAAATTAAGCAAGGCTTTCATGAACTTAGTATTCATATCCTCCAAGTCATAATATTTACCATGCATGGCCATCTCATTGATGAGTTTTGTAAACCTATCAAAGGTATTAGTTAGTGACTCACCAGACTTGGATTCAAAGTACTCATATTGTTGTATAAGAAGTGTCCTCATATTCTTCCTGACAGGTTTAGTTCCTTCACAATGAACCTTTAGATTGTCCCACATCTCCTTAGCAGTTTTACAAGAGAGAACATAGTTAGTGAGAATAGAATCAAGGCTGTTGAATAGTATGTTTCTCACTTTAGCATCCTTAAGAACATTCTCCTCATCCTTATCAGACCACTCAGCTTTAGGTTTTTCTCTTGTATACTCCCCAGTGACTTTTCCATCGGCAGATGTGTAACAGCCCCAGATCCGGGGTCGGGGACCTGGTCGTTACGGTCTTAATTCCATCAATAATACTTGACTCGAGTCCAAATAAATAAACACATGTTGTGACCCCTCAATAATATCACATCACACACACACAAACAATTATAGTCCCAGAGATGAAATTGAAATAAGTCTTCTACTTATAGGATCCACAAATAAAAGTTATTACAATCCAAAAGGATAACAACATAAGTTTAAAGTTTTTGCCGTTGATTACATTAATTATACATATAATTAAGGCTGAAACAAAAGCTGCCATTCTACCTCAGCAATTGCAGCGATAAACTCAGTAGGTAGTCCTCTGGCTGGGGTCACCTGCTTGCGACGAGTGCGCCTTACGCGGGCCATCAGACCTAGCTGTTGTTTTGATATAATAAATAAAGCAAGGGTGAGAAATAGCCCACTAAAAGTAATATATATGTGAACAACAGTATATATATATAACAATTCAAATGTCTGTGAAACCATATGCCATGCAATAGCGAACATAGTACCGGTGTAAGGTAAACGATGAAGTTACAAGGTAACTCAAAACATATATTCTGTAGAAATATCTGCTGTGCAAGGTAAAAGCAAGACATCATCATGTCATAAAAGAAGGGAATTGCAGGAAAATATTGCAATCCCAGTTTTGAACATTTTTCAAACTCCTGTCAACCTGAAAGAAGTCTCTTCGATACGTGTTGCGGGGAATGCCCGTCAACCTGAAAGAAGTCTCTTCGATACGTGTTGCAAGAAATTCCCAATTCGGGAGATGAACTAATACTAGAGTTATCATGCGCCAGCTATCCCACTCCTCGATGATCAGTCGGAGATGGTACCGCCCAATATAGTTTACTACCGGTAGAAGGAAGAACTTACGGATTTACTTGTCTACCGTCCTTTTTAGTAACTCCCTGGCCAACGGTTGGGCCTTGTGATGGACCGCGCGACTCGTCCTCTTACACACGACTCCTAGTTCGAATAAATCCATGACTCTAAAACGTAAAGTTCATCCTCCTTTCCCCAAGTGTAATACACGTTGATAAGACTCCACAAAGTAGTCGTATCTAATTGGAAAGGAAAATTCACCAATATTTCTCAAGCTGATGCTTGTTAATGGATATAAACTTGTTCCATCAATCTTACCCCTCGAGTGTTGAGGAGGTAACCAAAAAGACTCCTATCGATGTTTGAAAGGAATCAAGATGTGAGTGAAAAGGTAGTTTAACAAGTATATGATCGGGCAGTCAAAGAAATAACATCTCTCAAGCAAGGTTCCCTTATATTTAAAAGATAGATTCGAATGAAGAATGGAGTTTTGAGAACCTTCCGTGATAAAATAATAATAATACGACTCATATATAATTTACATAGTATTTGAATATCAAGAAATTTTTTTGAATAAAATATCTCATTTTAGAACTAGTTGAAAGAATTAAATAAATATTCAAAAAATATTTATTAAACCATAAATAGTTCAAGAATATTCTTAATATAAATATTGCTCATGATTAACCCTCGAATAAGTATATTCAAAATATTCATTAAATAAATAATTCCTCGAATAAATATTCAAAATAATATCCAAGAAAATAATTAAAACCTTAAATGAATATCCAAGATAATATTTATTAAGTAAATAAGATCGAATGAATATTCGAAAATAATATAAAATAAACAATTAAACTCAAATGAATATTCGAAATAATTTTCATCAAATAAATAAACTCGAATGAATATTCCAAAATAATATTCATCTAGCCTCAAATGAATATTCAAAATAATATTCATTAAATAAATAATCTCGAATGAGTATTCAAATAACATTCCTTGAATAATTTTCAAGTACTTTATACTTATGGAAATATAAATAATGTTCATAAATAAAATCCCTCAAATAATCTGTCACTGGAATCCCTCCGGGTTTCCATGACTATCTCTATATTACAAAATACAGACTCCCAGTCTTTACTAAAAGAATGAGATCATGTGCCCTTCACTAAGGATCTTAGCAATATCCAGCTTATAATTATTATATCTTGTATATAACTTATAAGCCAACATCAATTAGGGAACAAGTATTGCAATAGACTTGAAAGTAGGCATGCATGCTATGGCATATGTATCAGAAAACAACAGATATATATATTATCACAACAGTTCCAAAGTATTGAAAACTTGCCTGGTAGTCGGGTAGGGGTAGCGTGTCCTGGGTCTGCTCGATGATCTATAAACAATCAAAGCATTTGATATTAATCACTTAAAACTTTTTAAAAGGCTAAGTATATACTTAACTTAAGTCGAAACACGTTTTCAAGTTATCCCGTTATACACTCTCTAGTGTAACTCTTATTAACACCGTTATGACTCGACATTGGTTCGCTATTAAGGCATGTCATTACACTTACACTTGGTAGGTACTTAAGCCATATAAGTTCTAAGGTCGAAAGATTATACCTCGAGATTTATCGATCGTTATCTAAGTGATTTTCTAAAGTTATAACCACTTGTTCTTTTTATGGGTTCATTCGTACTTAACCCTGATTCGAATAATTTTATAAAATTGAAAGATGATCTTTTTAACATGAGGTCTTCTCTCACACCTTCCTTATGATCTCTAATATTTAATTACCAAGATTTGTCACTGAATTACTCGAGTTAAGGGGGTTCAATTTCAATTACGAATTTGCATTTACAGTTTCGAACCACTTTTAGTAAATCAACCATAATTCCTAAACCGTAAGTCCGTTTGCTTCGATTCTTTCGCCAAAACGATCTATGACTTGAGATCTATAAGGTCAGTTCATAAAACTATCAAGAACAGAAAATTAAGGCTACTGTCCTACACGGTTTTTAATGGTTAAGGAAATTTTGGCATTACGACGGCTATAACTCGGATATTTCCAAAATTAAAACACTCCAACAATCATGGTTTCCACTCTAAACCACATATACATGATAATTACCATAGAACTGAGGCCAAGCACTGCCTTTCCATTCTTACTAACTAGTTTAACATATAACAAAGCTTAATCACATCTCTAAGAGTTATACATGCATATATCATCCAAAACTCCATAAAAACTCAAGATTCAAGCTAGTGTTTCAAGTGTTATAGCTTCCTTGGAGAGTGTACTAGCCTTACTAAGCGTGATCTAGTCCTTTTATAGCCTTATATTAGCTTAGATCAACCAAAGAAAACAAGAAATCAAAGATTAGTTCTTGAAAGTACTATTCATCCTCCACTTTGATGATTTTTTTTGAAAATTGAAACAATGGAGTTTGAAGCTAATATTTCTAGGATATCAGTTTTATGAAATGAGACTCACCATAAAAATTTGGAGATTAAACAAGGGGTGGAAGCTTGATTTTGGTTCTTGAATTTATGCTAGGGCCGAATGCTTGAAAAAGGGAGAGAATGGAGTTGGTTGCTTTGTTTGCTTGCTTTGCTCTCATCTAAAGTGAATTATTGATGTGCTAAGATAATATCTTGGCCATAAAGTAGCTTTATTAAAGGTGGTTATGTCATGGATGATGCTAATCAAGTGGACAAGTGTTGGTTTAATCTAACTACTTGGTTTGATTCTAAGTATGCTAGTTCCTCTTGTAACTAACATGGTTACTTGCCCTTCTCCACTTGCACATGCATGCATCTTGATCACCTGCTTGTTTCTTTGTCCGGTTATTGCTGAATTCAGTGATCGTTTGGAGGAATACCTCGAAGATTTCTAGTTAGGGTTTTACCGGAAACCGTCTTAATATTTACACTATCATTCTCAATTCTCTTTAATAATTCTTGAACCCATATTTATTAAATCTTTTTAATAATTCCTTAAGTCTTTCAGTGTCCAGGTAAATCTCGAGGAAAATAAAAGTGCTATTTTTCAGAATCCGATAACTTTTACATACACTCTTTTTCCCCTTGGATCATTAATACGAACTCAGAAATCCGTTCCGGGTACTTCTATATAGTGTCGTCTAATAATATTCCTATTTCCACCAAAAACACTATTCATCACTTATTCTCTCTTTATTCCTTATAATTAGAAAATGTTCTCGCGCTTTCCTGAGCGTTCCTTAACCCTTTTACGGAACCACCGGACTTATAACAGATATCGATTTGGATGACATGAGAATCATCTTCCTCTTTGGAATTTACTATATCTTACTGATCCAGGAGATAGATTATTCTTATCTAAGTTGTCAACCAATTGCATTGTTCATGGCATATAAACATTTGAATCAAAATTCATTCATATTCATTTATCAGAAGCACTGTTACACTCGTACTCCATTACATAATAAAAGTTTTAATTAATACCAAAAATCTGGGTTCTTACAGTCTCCCCTCCTTAAATGGATTCCGTCCCGGAATCAATCTGAAAACATTGCGCTTTCTAGCTCCCAAGTTGATTCTTCTACATTGCGGTTCTGCCACAAAACTCTGGCAAGCTTGATGACCTTGTTTCGGAGCACTTGTTCTTTTCGGTCTATGATTTCCACAGGCTGTTCCACATAGGTTATGTAAGAACCCTAATTTTTGGTAATATTTCCTTTTATTTAATATCTTGTGACATTGTCATTATGGAACCTTTCTAGTCATCCCTGTTGATTAATAGAATTGATTGTCTGAGAAACTGCGTTGTTGCATTTATTATGTAAGATATAAAGGGTGATTGTGAAGGCAAGAGTCTTATTGTTAGTAATATTTATAAAACTTGGGATTTGAGAATGGTTAGAGTATTAAAGGATTTATTAAGAATTGTGACGAGGAATTATGGACATTCGAGGAATTTACACAATAAGTACTTAAGGAATTATAGGGGAAATCTCTACGCGACGAAATATTATAGGTGATGTGTAGATTTTTAGTTATGGCCGGAGGAGTGAATTTTTTTTCTGGACTATGGACTGCATTAAGTGACCCCCTTGTGAACCTTGTTTAAACACATTAAAATATATGTGGGATCATGGAAAAATTTGAGAATGTAGGGAATGCAGTGGTGAAGACCACCCAAAAGGAATTGGATTAAAATATGAATTTTTGGATTTTATAAAAATGCTAGAGTAAAATTCGCGCAATGGAAAAAGTCGATTAGTGGAACATGATTCTAGGGTTAGTGGTTATGATTCGAACGTGGTAATTAAATTAAGTCGAGTAAGTGACGAGCGTAATCGAGTGATGACATGGACCTATAGTGGGGCTAGGGAGTCATAAGACGAAGTCGTTAAGTTAATTTCGTACCCCCCTAAACCCCGTAATTAAAGAGAAATTGTTAAGGTACTAACGAACGATTATTTTTTATGTATAGATCGTTCGAACCCGCACGCTCGACCACCCCAACCAAACCAAGGCAAGTTTACTTTTCAAAACTTATCCATATACAAGGACTTTTACTGTTGTGTTTGTAGTTTTCAAATGATATCAAATGCTATGTTTATCGAAGTATTGATGCAATTGAGATTGAACAAGTACATGTATGCTTTTACCCCTTGAACTTAGATTGAAATGTTTTCTTCGGACAACGACTCTAGCAATAGAGGTCGTAGCGGTCCGTATATACTATTGACCGGGGAGCGGTATATTATTATATCGTATCTCGATTGCGAAAACCCGAAGGGTCATTCGGGTGGTATCGTATACTCAAATAACTATTGTTATATCTTCGTAAATACTCGAAACCCTATCTTGGATTAAAAGTTTATTTTATCGAATAATTATTTTATTAATTAGAGAAAAAGGCATTTTGGCTGGCTATCTTTTTTGGTTTTGGCATTTGGATGGCTGAGAATAATTTTTGACATTTTGTCTGGCTGTAATAAAGTTTTTAAGCACTTGAGGGGCTTCCGTCAACTGCCGTTAGAATGTAACCCCAAAACTTGAAAATGACAGGGGTATTTTCGGTATTTTCGTTAATTACTGTTCCAACAGTCAGTTTTGCTATTAAGTACATGATTAAGTACTCCAATAAAATAGGTTCCAAAGATCCAATAAAATAGGTTCAAAATATCCAATAAAATAGGTTCCAAAGATCCAAAGATCCAATAAAATAGGTTCCAAAGATCCAACAAAATAGGTTCAAAATAGATTAAGTACATGATTCAAACCACTAACTGCTATTACATTAAGCTTTTCTAACTGACTTCCTAACAATTTTTTTTGTTGGTTTCGTCACTTGTGCACTCCCACTTGAACCTTCGTTTCCACCACCTTCATTCCCAGTCATGCCTTCATTCACATTCTCTGGCCTCACTTGACCACTGTTGGGCTCAGTTGCATTTCCTGTGGATTTGCAAGTCCTCACATTATGGCCTTTCAATCCACATTTCTTGCATGTATTTTTTCCTTTCACTGCAGCTTGACCTTTACCTTTCAAATCATTTTTCTGCAATAGCCATCCAATTATCACCAGTTAAACACATGTATTTAATTCACAATACTAATCAATTATTCAAGGTAATGGAAATTAGGTACCTTTGTTTCGCAAGTTCTTTCATTATGACCTCTCTCCTTGCAGTAACCACAGTGAGCACCAAGACTCCTTGGCAATTTGGTTGGATCCCTAGGGATATCATTTGCAGCGAACCTCTTTTTTTTAGGCCTTCCAGTAGGTGTTTTCACATTAGGTGGGAGAGGTGCAGGCTCTGGAGTTTCATTCCAAAATTCTGGACCTACAATTGGGTCCAAGATATGGCTATATGTCTGCACATAGTTGGTGGTCATGTACCAATGAGCAGTATGCATATCCCAATCTTCATTCCTCAATTGGATAACAGCAACAGCATGATAACAGGGCATTCCTGTCAACTCCCACTTTCTACAGGAACATGTTTTTTTGTCAATATCCACAACCAATTCGTGTCCACTACTACTCACTTTGATGCTATATTTACTTCCACCAGACCAGGTCACCTCACAGTTCCCAGCTAGATTCATGGCTCTGCAATTAACAAAGTAAGCATGAATTAAAATAACAAAGTAAACAACCATAGAGAAAAAAAAAATTCCATGGAAAACCACTAACTTTCTCAATTTTTTATCAGCAGTTGGACAAAGAATTTCTTCCCTTGCTCTCATCTTGTCTCTTCTTGTTTGGATCCTTTTCATAACAGCTATGTGAATTTGCCTAAACATGCTGTGAATTGGCAAGTCCCTCTATGGCCTTATGCTGGAGTTGAAGACTTCACAGTGGTTATTAACAAACATATCTGTTGAAGGTGTTAGCCTAAAGCCACACCTTGACCACTGCTCTTTTGGCTTTTCAATAAGCCAATCATGGCATTTTTTTGAAAGCTGTTAATAAGTGAATAAGCATATTAGTATTGCAGTTACTAAGTTGTAATGACTGTAATTAGTGATATACCTTTTGCATTGCAACCATGTGTTTGTTAAATTCCCAAGTAGTCGTAGCTCTAGCTGCCTTCCATAGCAAACTTCTTAGCTCAACTCCCTTGTGATCTTTATACATATTTTTGTACAGGTGCATAACACAAAACCTCACTTCACATCCAGGCACAACATCTTCAAGGGCATTTACCAGTCCCTAGCAAAAAATTGTGACATAATTAGTTGCAGTTGCTATCCTATATTTACTACAAAATAGAGTTATAGAGAAATACCTTTTGCTTATCTGACATAAAGGTCCAATCCTTGTTGTTGGTTATTTTGAGGTCCCTTGTTAACAGTTCCAAGAACCATGTCCAACATTCACCATTCTCTATCTCTGCAACAGCCCATGCAATTGGGTACATCCCATCATTTGCATCAATGCCTACAGCAGCCAATAACTGTCCTCCATAGGGTCCCTTTAAATGGCAAGCATCCAACCCTATTATCTTCCTGCAGTTCTCCAAGTAAGCCCTCTTTAAAGGGCCCAAGCAAATGTACATTCTCTTAAATCTTCCTGCTTCAGTCCCTGGTTCTGGTGGTTCACACATTATCATTACTGTGCTATCAGGAATGGCTTCTTTTAGGGCATGTGCATACTTCCAAACCTCACCATACTGCTTCATATGTGTTCCATTTATTTTTCTGAGAGCAACCCTTCTAGCCCTGTACACAGCCCACTTGGAGACATGACATTTAAGATCATTGACAATTGTCTTGTGAAAGGCCTCAGGCTTCCAAGTAGGGTTCAACCTCAACTGCTTCTCATAGTATTCTGCTAGCCACTTTGAATTAATTTGTTTCTGATGGTATGTTGGCAGGCAGGTGTGAATGTTTTTATATGTCCTAATTTGAAAGCTGCAGGAATTGTGCATTGGAGTAGCATATAATCTCCATTTGCAGGGCTTCTGACAAATATACTGGATCTTTCTCCCAAAGCTCCTACAATTAACTACTGGCCTCCTTTCAAGCACAGCATATTTTCTTACAGCTTTCCTTAAGGCCTTGGATGAAACAAAACATAATCCAACCTGAAATGTTGGAACTCCATCACCTTCTTGGAACACAGGGAAGTCTTCATTTTCATCATCAGTGGAATTACAAGCCATTCTTTCTTCATCACTACCCCCATAATCACTTGAATTTTCTTGTTGAAAATGGTCACCTTGCTCACCCATATCAAACTCTGTTTCACCTAGATTCTTCTCAAACTCCAGAGGATCTTCATCTTCATCCTCATTTGAGCTATCAGAATGAAAGGACTCACTATCACTATCTTCTTCACTTCCTGCCTTGTACTCTTCATCTGATCCTTCACTAGTCTCATCATGATCACCATTAGTAGACCTGGAACCACCAATGTCATTTTGCTCTTCATGAACTGGATTTCCATTTCCCTCTTCAAACTCCACATTTTCATATTGAGTGTTCATTGCAGGCTGTGAACTCAATGGCTCATGTGTGGAAGCAGCAAAAACCATAACATATTTCACTCCTGGAACAGTACCTTCCATCATATCAACCATATATAGCACATCCTTATCTGTTTCCAAATCATAATATATACCATCTTGCTCATCATTTCTTGGGTATCTATACCACAACTGTATAACTCCACCCTTAATCTCCCCTAATTCTTTAAGCATTGCAAAAATATCCAACCTACTGAATTCATCCTTATGACAATAATCAAAGTATGCATATGAACCTCCAACATACTTCTCAGGTTCTTCGTGCATCTCACCACCATAAAACAGTTTAATGGTGAAGAATTCAGGGTCTAAAAAAAAGAAAAACATTATAAACAACAAGCTACATATAACAGAGAACATTATAATCCACAGAACCTTACAAACTACATATATGAACTACATATATACACACATAAAGAAACTAAATTTGTTTTCCTCAAGTTTTGACATGATTAACATTTATGTTCTATCAATTCATTGATATCAATTACCCTGCGATTCTACCTAGGCAGGACTTTAAGAACAATTGCTGGCTTTTGAGTACTAGAAATTGTGTATATATGTTACCGCGATAGTCCAAAATTGATGCATTTGAGATTTGAATTTAGTATATGCAACCTCGATGGACTATCTCAGATTCTCCTTAAGCTTTCCTTGTCGATTGAGACAGTGTTTAGGATACTTCTTTACAAACTACATATATGAACTACATATATACACACATATATATAAACCACACATAAGAAACTACATGATTTCGAAAAGGGTTTCGTACAGACCTTTATAATTAGCACATGACCGTGGTGAGTACATGTGTTCATCCTCCTTCGCCCTCTGATACCAAGCCATTCAGATTAGGTTGCCGCACTAAGTCGCCGAACTAAGTCGCCAATCGAGGGATCTAGGGATTTAGGGATTTGGGGGGGGGGAATTAGGGATAATTAGATATAATCGGGATTTGGGGGAATTAGGGATAATATTAAGTAAAGCCAATGCTGAAAAGACAATATTACCCCTGATGTTTAGACGGCGTTACTAGCGAGTTGACGGAAGCCCCTCAAGTGCTTAAAAACTTTATTACAGCCAGACAAAATGTCAAAAATTATTCTCAGCCATCCAAGTGCCAAAACCAAAAAAGATAGCCAGCCAAAATGCCTTTTTCTCTATTAATTATTAATATTAAATCTTAAAATACTATTTATTAATCATTGTTCATTATTTAAAGACAAAGTTAATCCAAGATACACTTTAATGTTTTCAAACTCGAACTCATTCGAACTCAAAACATTTTCGAAAACCCCCGGTCAGATTCTGTTTCTTGTATGATTTCAAGAATCATCGGTCGACTGATGTCGGACCTCAATTACTCTGTTTTCAATCAAAATCAAGTTTTAAAAGAAAAAGAAAAAGGGACTCTGGCAGGTGTGGGAACCGTTGACGAACGATTCCCGGGATGTGTAAGCGGCCGTGAGCCAGGCGGTCCATCACTTATTATTCCGGCCCAGGTGTTGCCGAAGGATGATTACGGATGTAGTTTTCATCGAGGGTGATTACGGATGTAGTTTTCACCCGAGGGATAGTTACGGATGTAGTTTCTATCCTTCTACCGGTAGAGAAGACCCGCGGATGATTGGACTTGGATGTGGTGACTGATCATCGTCAATCCTTGTCAGGTTTTGTGTTTTCTTTAAGTCCCATTCCTCCATTTTGGAAAAATGCTTTGACACTGCTTCTTAGGCTTTTGTGCCAAGTGGCTGATAGTGTTCTATTTTGATGAGAAAGATGTTGATTTAATGCAGTATCTAGAACTGCAAGTTTATTTTGAAAACGAGGGCACATATTGTTGCACCTTCGAGATTTATCAACTATGACAAGTGATTTTATAACTGATTGATACAAACAAGTATATCAACTGCCAATCATATGAAACGTTATATTGCTTACCTTATACATATATTCTTGCTGAGCTATAGTTGCTCACTCTTGCTTGTTTTCAAATTTTACAAACACAACAGCTAAGCGAAATGGCAAGACCCAGACAGACTGCTCGAAAGCAGGTGACTAGACCCGAGCCAGCACTTGAGATTCCACCGGTAGGCCCCATTAGCCGGATTGGTTGGCAGCTTTTGTTAGTTTGTTTTATTTATCAGCATGACCTGTGCAAGGCAGTGTATCGTAACAAACTTTCAAGCCGCCAACTTCGCTTCATATCGAAGTGTTGCTGGTAGCATAAATACTATTTAATTCGGTCTGTAATAACTCTGATAACTTTATTACTGTTTAATCAATGTGTGACGTTTCTCAGCCTCTAACCTGTGTGTGTGAGTGCGGTGTGAGTTTATTGTGGGGTCGATGGTTGTGTTATATATATTATGTGCAAGAACAGGTATGTTACTAATGGAAAATGGACCGTGAGCGCCTAGATCTCCGATCCCGGATCTGGGGGCGTCACAGAAATGGTATCAGAGCAAGGTTACAGTTCTCAAAAACGATAGTAATTTAAGAAAGCAACCCTAATAATAATAACAATAACGATAACCTTAATAACAACTTTAATAATACTTAGAACTCTCATCGAGTTTGTAGTCGGGTTATCGGATATAGCCCTGACTTTAAGGCCCGTGAGGGAACTACTCCTAAACCATTCTTTTATGGTTAGTGACCCACCTTATTTCCCTTGTGTAGATGGAGGAGATACCAGACCCTGAGACTTTCGAGAGGGAGCATGATGAGGCCCTGATGAGAGAGACCGAGGACCCTGAGGAGGATATGGGTGCTGACTCCGAGCTTGGCCCCTGGATTACACTGATAGAGAGTACTGATGATGAGGATCCCGTTGAGGAGCCCTTTGAGCCTGAGCCTGAGCCAGAGCCTGTTACCCCATCTCTTGTAGCTACTGATGAGAAGAGTGTGAGATCCGGTGAGGGTCGTGTTGTGTCACCCCCACCTTCTCCACAGACATCTAGCCCTGTTTCATCGGACGGTGACTCTGAGGAAGACACTTCTGGCGAGGAGGAGCTTGACCCTACCCCTGCTACTGCTCCTGCTGCTGCTGCTGCACATACTCCTGTTCCTGTCATACCACCTCCACCGATGGACCTACCCCCAGTGTCGGGTACTGAGCATGCTTACGTGGTACAGTTCCTGACCCGAGACTTACTATCTGCAGAGACCCGACTTAACGAGGCGAGGCGGGCACTAGTGGAGGAGCGCGAGGCGCGCTTGAGGATCCAGGCTGAGATGAGGACTGCTGTTGCTAGGAGGACTAGGGCTCGACTCCGCAGGATTGAGATGAGGAGTCGCGATAGGATTCTTGGTTTAGGGATCCGCGGGGGCGGAGTGATCCAGGCTAGGGATGCGAGGCGTGTTGTGCGTCGTGCATTTGCCCGAGTGAGGACCTTGCTCCGTCGCGGCGCGGAACCGTGATGTGTTACTTATAGCTCAGTCCCCTAGGTTCAGATGACATTAGTGTGTCGATTTTACGGGATAGTTGACTTGTGCAGTGGTATCCTTTCTGACCAGTGGATGAGTAGACTGACCTACAGATATGTAGATGTGACTTCGGGTAGTATGTATGGATGTAGCCCTACTTTTGTGTAGCCTGACTATTCGGATGATGTATTCGTATTTGTTCCACTTTTGCTAGACTTTGACATCGGAACTATGTATTTGGCTCTAACATCCAAACTTTGTGATAACCCTTGTACCGTACTTATTTAGTTTCAGTTTCCTTAATATTGCCTCAACTGCTTTACTTTCTGATGCCATGCCTTACTGTTTTGATATACAACTGTGATTATACAATTGCTACAAGCCACAAATACAACCATGCTGTTTCAAATTTACGATATGCGATTTCAAATTGTTTTCTACAATTTCCAAAAATGTTCCTACAATCTTTAAAAATAAATTTTTCAAAGAAAAAAAAAATCTGTGTTTTGAAATTTTGAAAAATATTTTTGAGGTTTCGAAATTTTAAAAACTCTTGTAAATGTTTTCGCATCCCAAAGGGATTTTTCCCCCAAAAATGTTTGACATTTTATCTCCAACATCGGATTATTAAAACTTTTGCGCTTCCACCCTTATGAGGAGGAACGATACGCTCCTGACCCGTGCAAACGCTGTCAGGTAATTGGAAAACCCTAACCCCTTTCTTGTTTTATTATCAGAATCATGCCACCCAGAAGAATGAACACTCGAGCTCACCCGATCAGTTCTGAGGGCCAGGGTAGCCACCATGGAGCCGGAGGCCACCAGAACCATGAAGGGGAGAATGCCAACCTGAGTGAGAATGAGGGAAACGATCATAACTTGTTTGATGACTCTGAGTATGAAGAAGAAGAAGCTGGTGATGATACCCGAGAGGTAGAACATCCTAGGGGAGGCCCTATGGAACAGTTCATGGAGTTACTTAGGCAGAACTTGGACCGTCCCCCAGTTTAGCAACCACCCAAGAATGCTAATGCTAATGCTTTCCGGAACTTCAAATCCCTGAAACCCCCAGAATTTAAAGGAACTGCCGACCCTGTCGAGGCAAGGGCCTAGCTGAAGGAAATGGAAAAATCTTTCGAGATACTAGGTGTCGCTGAAGAGCAGAAGACTGTCTTCGCCACTTACCTTCTGAAGGGCGAGGCGAACTATTGGTGGGAAGCTAAGAAGAATTTGGAAGGAAGAGGTGTGGTAACCTGGGAGAGATTTAGCGAGCTGTTCTTGGAGAAGTACTTTCCTAGGTTCATGGAGACACAAATGGAGCTGAAGTTTTTGGAACTGAAGCAAGGAAACATGACGGTGGCCGAGTATGAGGCCAAATTTACTGAGCTGTCAAGGTTTGTGCCGGAATATGTGAACTCTGAGGCAAAGAGGGCCCGAAGGTTTCAATTGGGGCTAAAACAATGGATTCAAAATCGTGTGGCGGTTCTTGAGCTGACAGACTATGCCACCCTGGTACAGAAAGCGTCAATTGTTGAGGCTGGGAGTGAACAGATGCAGAAAGAGAGGGAAGGAAAGAAGGGGAAATTGGATAGTCGAAAGGGAAACTCTGCTGGTGGGAGCTTTCCGAGCAAATTTAAGCGAGGAACGATGTCCCAACCCAGCGGGAACTTTGGAACCAAGAGAGCTAAAAGTTGGAGTGTGGACCAGAGCGGCCGACCACAGGGATCGTCTTACTCTACCCCATCCCGAGCCCAACCCCCAGAATGCAACAAATGTGGAAGGAAACATGCGGGCGTGTGTAACCTGCAAGATGTGAAATGCTTCAAGTGTGGGCTGACAGGGCATTATGCTAACGCCTGTCGCGGAACTAGTAACAACCCGAGTGTCGGAGGTAATTGCTTCAAGTGTGGGAAACCAGGGCACCGAATGAGGGAATGTATGTCCTCTGGGCCAGCTGCATCGAGAGTGAGTGGAACTGCTTCTAACAAGGCCCCTACTGCAAGAACTTTTAACATGACGGTGCAGGATGCCGTGAGGAACACGGATGTGATTGCAGGTACTCTACTACTCAACTCAGTTAAGGCAAATGTTTTATTTGATTCGGGAGCTACCAAGTCTTTCATATCTCTAGATTTTGTATGTCGGTTAGGCCTTAAGACTGAACCATTGAAAGACAGATTGCAAATAGAGATAGCTAATCATGAAATTATTCCCGTTAGCCAAGTATGTCCAGGTTGTGACCTAGAAATAGAAGGGCAACACTTTCGGGTAGACTTAATACCTTTTAAACTAGGGGAGTTTGACGTAATAGTAGGTATGGATTGGTTAACAACCCACGGAGCCCAGATTGATTGTGTCAAGAAGAAAGTAAGTTTGAGACTGCCAGGGGACGAGGAAGTAGTGTTTAGTGGGAAACGACAAAGCCAAAAGTTCCTGACCATGATTCAAGCTAAGAAGCTGTTACGTAAAGGATGCGAAGCCTATTTAGCCTATGTGAAGGATACCAAGAAGGAGGCACCAAACCTGCAGGAAATCTCTGTCGTTAATGAGTTCGCGGACGTGTTTCCGGATGATCTTCCAGGACTACCACCCGATAGGGACATCGAGTTTGCTATAGACTTAGTTCCGGGTACGGCCCCAATTTCAAAAGCCCCGTATCGGCTAGCCCCAGTGGAGATGAAAGAGCTAGCCACTCAGTTACAAGAGTTGTTGGATAAAGGGATGATAAGACCTAGTGTGTCACCGTGGGGAGCCCTGGTGTTATTCGTGAAAAAGAAGGACGGCAGCATGAGATTATGTATAGACTACAGGGAGTTGAACAAGGTGACTATAAAGAATAAGTATCCCTTGCCCAGGATAGATGACCTGTTTGACCAATTGAAAGATGCAGTTTATTTCTCTAAGATTGATTTGCGGACCGGGTACCACCAGTTAAAGATTAAACCAGAAGATATACCAAAGACGGCCTTTCGCACCCGGTATGGACACTATGAGTTCCTAGTGATGTCGTTTGGGTTAACGAATGCCCCTGCAGCTTTCATGGACTTAATGAATCGAGTCTTCAAGAAATACTTGGACAAGTGTGTTATAGTCTTCATCGATGATATCTTGATTTATTCCAAGGCGAAGGAGGAACATGCAGAGCACTTGAGGATTGTATTGGGAGCATTGAGGGAAGAAAAGTTGTATGCTAAGTTCTCGAAGTGTGAATTTTGGTTGAAGGAAGTTCAGTTTTTAGGGCATGTGATTAGCGAACAAGGCATTCTAGTGGACCCAGCCAAAATAGAGGCTGTATCAAATTGGGAGAGACCAACCACTCCGACAAAGGTGAGAAGTTTCATAGGACTGGCTGGCTACTATAGGAGATTTGTCCAAGACTTTGCAAAGATAGCAGCCCCTTTGACCCGACTAACTCGAGAGACCGAGAAGTTTGTGTGGACTGAAAAATGCGAAGAGAGCTTCCAAGAGTTGAAAAAGAGGTTGGTGACAGCACCAGTACTAGCCCTACCTGATGATAAGGGAGATTTTGTGATTTATAGCGATGCATCCCATAAAGGTTTAGGGTGTGTGCTTATGCAGCACGGTAAGGTGATTGCTTATGCGTCCAGACAACTTAAGGAGTATGAGATAAGATACCCCACCCATGATTTGGAATTAGCAGCGATAGTTTTTGCTTTGAAGATCTGGAGACATTATCTTTACGGAGAAAAGTGTGAAATCTACACGGATCACAAGAGCTTAAAGTACATATTCACTCAGAAAGAGTTAAACATGAGGCAGAGGAGATGGTTAGAGCTAATCAAAGATTATGATTGTGAGATTCATTATCACCCAGGGAAGGCCAATGTGGTGGCCGATGCACTTAGCCGAAAGGAGAAGCTTAAGATGATAACGTCAGTGGACGAATTGATCAAGGACCTTGAGAAACTAGAGATTGAAGTGAGGTTACCAGGAATTGGACAATAGAGTCTAATGGAAATAAAAGTCCAACCACCGTTATTGGAAAAGATTAAGTTATGCCAGGAAAAGAAGATAGAAGAAGAAAAGAATTCGATGGAGAAAATTTTGACTGGCGAGGAGATTAAGTGTGAGAAGGACGGGAATGGAATTATGAGGTACGCATCTAGGATATGGATCCCGAACGTTCAAGAATTAAAAGACGAGATTTTGCAAGAGGCTCATAGTTCGAGGTACTCAATTCACCCTGGAGGCACTAAGATGTATAGGGATCTGAGAGAATACTATTGGTGGCCAAATATGAAGAAGGACGTGGCCGAGTGGGTAAGTAAATGCTTGACATGTCAAAGAGTAAAGGCCGAACACTAGAGGCCCAGTGGATTGTTGCAACCCTTAGAGATACCCGAGTGGAAATGGGAGCAAATTGCAATGGACTTTGTGGTCGGATTACCAAGGACCAAGACTAATCATGATGCCATTTGGGTAATTATCGATAGGTTGACCAAGTCAGCACATTTTCTTCCAATCAACGAGAGATATACTGTCGACAAGTTGGCAGATATTTACTTAAGGGAGATTGTGGTTAGACATGGGGTTCCTGTGAGCATTGTATCAGATAGAGACCCAAGATTCAACTCCAGGTTCTGGAGAAGTTTTCAGGATTGTGTGGGGACCAAGTTAAACATGAGTACTGCATACCATCCCCAAACAGACGGACAGAGTGAGAGAACCATCCAGACCATCGAGGACATGTTAAGGGTATGTGCCATTGATTTTAAGGGAAGTTGGGATGATCACTTGCCGTTGATCGAATTTTCCTACAACAACAGTTACCATGCGAGTATAGGCATGCCCCCATATGAAGCTTTATACGGACGGAGATGTCGGTCTCCCTTGTGTTGGGAAGAAGTTGGAGAGCGGAAGATTTTAGGGCCTGAACTGGTCCAACAGACAAGAGAAACTATCGAGCTCATAAGAGGACGGCTGGTAGCGGCCCAAGATAGACAGAAGAAGTATGCGGACCAGACCCGCAAGGATAAAGAATATGAGGTAGGAGAGTTTGTGATGTTGAAGGTATCGCCGTGGAAAGGATTGATGAGATTTGGTAAGAAGGGAAAACTAAGCCCGAGATTTATTGGACCTTTTGAGATCTTGAAACGAGTTGGGAAGTTAGCCTATGAATTGGCTTTACCCCCGAGCTTACAGCAAGTACATAATGTGTTCCATGTGTCCATGCTACGACCATACCATACCGACTTCCGACATGTAATAGAACATGATCAAGTGGATCTGCAACCGGACTTAACATATGTCGAGCAACCCGTAGAAATCATGGATAGAAAAGAACAGGTGCTGAGGAACAAGGTTGTCAAACTAGTGAGAGTCTTGTGGAGGAATCAGAATGTCGAAGAATCAACATGGGAACTAGATAGCGCGATGCGTGAGAAGCACCCCCAACTGTTTTCAACCTGATTCCGGGACGAAATCCTTTTAAGGAGGGGAGGCTGTAAGAACCCTAATTTTTGGTAATATTTCCTTTTATTTAATATCTTGTGACATTGTCATTATGGAACCTTTCTAGTCATCCCTGTTGATTAATAGAATTGATTGTCTGAGAAACTGCGTTGTTGCATTTATTATGTAAGATATAAAGGGAGATTGTGAAGGCAAGAGTCTTATTGTTAGTAATATTTATAAAACTTGGGATTTGAGAATGGTTAGAGTATTAAAGGATTTATTAAGAATTGTGACGAGGAATTATGGACATTCGAGGAATTTACACAATAAGTACTTAAGGAATTATAGGGGAAATCTCTACGCGACGAAATATTATTACGAGAGAATAATTAAGATACGATACGAAGTAAAGATTAAATAACAAGCATTGGTGGGGGAATAATATTACAAGGAAAGAAATTACATGCAAGTGCCATGTAACTAGCTAGTTAGGAAAAGAAACTAGAAAGCATAAAGTAGAAGTGAATAGTGACATGTGTGATGGGTGTTGTACCTAGGGGACAATAGGGCATGGGGAGACAACCTAGACTCTAGCTTGGAAACATGTGAACCACACCTAATTCCCACAATAATACATATCCTACATATCATTTTCTTACCATTCAAAACAAAACAAAAAGAAAACACTCTCCCCCCCTTTAAGAAGCTCTCGGCCGAACTACAAAAGGAGGAAGAGAGAGATTTTCTCTCCAACATTTCCTCACCTACAACCTCAAGCAAAAATCCTAGGGCTTCCTTGCATTATAATAGAGGTATGGTATCAATTTCATAGCCTTCCATCCATTGATTCTTGAGATAAAAATTGTTGAAAGTTTAGAGGGGTGTTAACCTAAGTTGTTATCTTTTAGATCTTGAAGGATTAAGGTTTGTGAGGGCTCATCCAAGTGTTCTTAGTTGTTGTAAAGCTCATCCAAGGTCTTTAGCTACTCAAGAAGGTATACAAATCTCAAACCCCCTTGGTTATGTATTGTTTATATAGTATGGTAGTAGATCCATGAGTTTTAGGACTAATCTTGGATGTATATGTATTGGATAGCATGGATCTTGAGTTTTGATGTTGAGATTGTGATTTTTATGACTATGGTTAATATATATATCTCCATGAGTGTTATGAACCATGATCTAAGTGTATTAAGTGGTAATTATGTTATGGAAGTATGAAAAATGGTTGATCTAAGTAGTTTGAGCTTGCTGAGTTTGTCCAGGAACTTTGATCTGTATTGTAGCACGATTTTGAACCCCCAAATGATGTCCCCTGATGTCCTACCTTATATTTTTGGAAAGATAATTGAATATAGTTTCTGAAAATGTAAGGTTCATAGCTAGGTGATGTGTAGATTTTTAGTTATGGCCGGAGGAGTGAATTTTGTTTCTGGACTATGGACTGCATTAAGTGACCCCCTTGTGAACCTTGTTTAAACACATTAAAATATATGTGGGATCATGGAAAAATTTGAGAAAGTAGGGAATGCAGTGGTGAAGACCACCCAAAAGGAATTGGATTAAAATATGAATTTTTGGATTTTATAAAAATGCTAGAGTAAAATTCGCGCAATGGAAAAAGTCGATTAGTGGAACATGATTCTAGGGTTAGTGGTTATGATTCGAACGTGGTAATTAAATTAAGTCGAGTAAGTGACGAGCGTAATCGAGTGATGACATGGACCTATAGTGGGGCTAGGGAGTCATAAGACGAAGTCGTTAAGTTAATTTCGTACCCCCTGAAACCCCGTAATTAAAGAGAAATTGTTAAGGTACTAACGAACGATTATTGTTTATGTATAGATCGTTCGAACCCGCACGCTCGACCACCCCAACCAAACCAAGGCAAGTTTACTTTTCAAAACTTATCCATATACAAGGACTTTTACTGTTGTGTTTGTAGTTTTCAAATGATATCAAATGCTATGTTTATGGAAGTATTGATGCAATTGAGATTGAACAAGTACATGTATGCTTTTACCCCTTGAACTTAGATTGAAATGTTTTCTTCGGACAACGACTCTAGCAATAGAGGTCGTAGCGGTCCGTATATACTATTGACCGGGGAGCGGTATATTATTATATCGTATCTCGATTGCGAAAACCCGAAGGGTCATTCGGGTGGTATCGTATACTCAAATAACTATTGTTATATCTTCGTAAATACTCGAAACCCTATCTTGGATTAAAAGTTTATTTTATCGAATAATTATTTTATTAATTATTAATATTAAATCTTAAAATACTATTTATTAATCATTGTTCATTATTTAAAGACAAAGTTAATCCAAGATACACTTTAATGTTTTCAAACTCGAACTCATTCGAACTAAAAACATTTTCGAAAACCCCCGGTCAGATTCTGTTTCTTGTATGATTTCAAGAATCATTGGTCGACTGATGTCGGACCTCAATTACTCTGTTTTCAATCAAAATCAAGTTTTAAAAGAAAAAGAAAAAGGGACTCTGGCAGGTGTGGGAACCATTGACGAACGATTCCCGGGATGTGTAAGCGGCCGTGAGCCAGGCGGTCCATCACTTATTATTCCGGCCCAGGTGTTGCCGAAGGATGATTACGGATGTAGTTTTCATCGAGGGTGATTACGGATGTAGTTTTCACCCGAGGGATAGTTACAGATGTAGTTTCTATCCTTCTACCGGTAGAGAAGACCCGCGGATGATTGGACTTGGATGTGGCGACTGATCATCGTCAATCCTTGTCAGGTTTTGTGTTTTCTTTAAGTCCCATTCCTCCATTTTGGAAAAATGCTTTGACACTGCTTCTTAGGCTTTTGTGCCAAGTGGCTGATAGTGTTCTATTTTGATGAGAAAGATGTTGATTTAATGCAGTATCTAGAACTGCAAGTTTATTTTGAAAACGAGGGCACATATTGTTTCACCTTCGAGATTTATCAACTATGACAAGTGATTTTATAACTGATTGATACAAACAAGTATATCAACTGCCAATCATATGAAACGTTATATTGCTTACCTTATACATATATTCTTGCTGAGCTATAGTTGCTCACTCTTGCTTGTTTTCAAATTTTACAAACACAACAGCTAAGCGAAATGGCAAGACCCAGACAGACTGCTCGAAAGCAGGTGACTAGACCCGAGCCAGCACTTGAGATTCCACCGGTAGGCCCCATTAGCCGGATTGGTTGGCAGCTTTTGTTAGTTCGTTTTATTTATCAGCATGACCTGTGCAAGGCAGTGTATCGTAACAAACTTTCAAGCCGCCAACTTCGCTTCATATCGAAGTGTTGCTGGTAGCATAAATACTATTTAATTCGGTCTGTAATAACTCTGATAACTTTATTACTATTTAATCAATGTGTGACGTTTCTGAGGCTCTAACCTGTGTGTGTGAGTGTGGTGTGAGTTTATTGTGGGGTCGATGGCTGTGTTATATATATTATGTGCAAGAACAGGTATGTTACTAATGGAAAATGGACCGTGAGCGCCTAGATCTCCGACCCCGGATCTGGGGGCGTCACAGGTTAGGTCTGGCTGCATATCTACGTGCTCGTATTCCACAATATGCTTGGCATCCGGATTATATTTCCTCAACATCGAAATATGGAACACATTCTGTACTTGTTGCATATTTGGAGGTAATGCTAATTCATAAGCTAGTTCCCCAATACGTCTTAAGATCTCAAAGGGTCAAATGTATCTAGGACTCAGTTTTCCCTTCTTCCCAAACCTCATTAAACCTTTCCAGGGAGATACCATTAAAAACACTAGGTCTCCAACTTCATATTCCTTGCCTTTCCGAGCTAAGTCGGCATATCTCTTTTGTCGATCCTGGGCTGCTACCAGCCGTCCTCTGATTAGATCTACTGCATCTTTGGTCCGTTGGACCATTTCGGGTCGTAGCATCTTTTTCTCTCCAACTTCATCCCAATACAAGGGAGATCGGAATTTCCTTCCATAAAGGGCCTCATAAGGCGGCATTCCTATGCTTGAATGAAAACTATTGTTGTAGGAGAACTCGATCAATGGCAAGTGATCATCCCAATTTCCTTTAAAGTCTAGAGCACAGACTCTAAACATATCCTCTAGCGTTTGGATGTTCCTTTCACTTTGCCCGTCCGTCTGGGGGTGATAGGTTGTACTTATGTTTAGCCTTGTTCCTACACATTCTTGAAAGCTTCTCCAAAACCTGGAGTTAAATCTGGGATCTCGATCAGACACCATGGCGACTGGGACTCCATGTCACGTCACTATACTCCATGTCACGTCACTATCTTTTTTAAGTAGATATCTACTAGTCTGTCGACCGTGTACCTTTCATTGATCGGGAGAAAGTGAGCTGACTTCGTTAGTCGGTCTATAATTACCCATATGGCGTCATGGTTAGCTTTGGTCCTTTGTAAACCTACTACGAAATCCATGGCTATGTGGTCCCATTTCCATATAGGAATCTCTAAGGGGTGCAAAAGTCCACTGGGTCTCTGGTGCTCTGATTTCACTCTTTGGCAGGTCAAGCATCTGCTTACCCACTCTGCTACATCCTTTTTCATGTTAGGCCACCAGTAGTACTATTTCAAATCTCTATACATATTGGTACTACCGGGGTGCACTGAGTACCTTGAGTTGTGTCCCTCATATAAAATCTCATCCTTGAGCTCCTGCACATTTGGAATCCATATCCTGTATGTGTAACTCATGATTCCTTCTTTGTCTCTTTCACACTTAATTTCTTCTCCGGTCATTATCTCTTCCGTGGAGTTCTCTTCTTCCTCCATTATCCGTTCTTGCATAGTCTAATCTTTTCTAACAATGGGGGTTGGATTCGAATTTCATTAACCTTTCTTGGCCATCTCCGGGTATCTTGACCTCGATTTCCAACTTTTCGAAATCCCTCACCAATTCTTCTTCTGAGGTTATCATTTTGAGTTTCTCTTTCCTACTGAGGGCGTCAGCCACCACATTGGCTTTACCCGGGTGATAACGAATCTCACAATCATAATCCTTAATTAATTCCAGCCATCTTCTCTGGCGCATATTAAGCTCTTTCTGAGTGAAAATGTACTTGAGCTTCTTATGGTCAGTGTAAATCTCGCACTTTTCTCCATACAAGTAGTGCCTCCAAATCTTTAAAGTAAAATCCATTGCTGCTAATTCTAGATCATGAGTGGGATATCGGATCTCATATTCCTTTAGCTGCCTTGACGCATACGCGATTACCATACCGTGCTGCATAAGCACGCATCCTAATCCTTTATGTGAAGCATCACTGTAAATTACAAAATCTCCTTTTCAATCGGGCAATGCCAACACTGGGGCCGTTACCAACCTTTTCTTCAGCTCTTGGAAACTCTTCTCGCATTTTTCAGTCCATTCAAATTTCTTAGTTTTACAGGTAAGTTGAGTTAACGGGGCTGCGATTTTCACAAAATCTTGAACAAATCTTCTATAATATCCTGCCAGTCCGATGAAACTCCTTACTTCTGTTGGAGTGGTTGGCCGTTCCCAGTTTGAAACTGCCTCTATCTTGGTCAGTCAACCAACACTCCTTCCCTATTGATCACGTGCCCTAAGAATTGCACCTCATTTTTCCATAACTCACACTTCGAAAATTTGGCATACAGCTATTCTTTCCTGAGTATTTCTAAGGCTATCCTCAAATGTTCGGCGTGTTCTGCCTTTGTCTTTGAGTAGATAAGAATATCATCGATGAAAACTATCACAAACTGAAAACTATCACAAACTGGTCCAAATAATCCTTCATTAAATCCATGAAAGCTGCTGGGGCATTAGTTAGTCCAAATGACATCACCAAGAACTCGTAATGTCCATTTCTGGTACGAAATGCAATCTTTGGGATATCTTTGGGTTTAATATTCAGTTGGTGATATCCTGTTCTCAGGTCAATCTTAGAGACGTATTCAACACCCTTTAGCTGGTCAAACAAATCATCTATTCTGGATAACGGGTACTTATTCTTTATGGTTAGCTTGTTCAACTCTCGATAGTCGATGCATAACCTCATACTCCCGTCCTTCTTCTTAACGAACAACACTGGTGCCCCCATGGCGACACACTGGGTCGTATCATACCTTTATCCAATAATTCTTCCAATTGCTTAGCTAGCCCTTTCATTTCAATTGGGGCTAATCGGTACGGGGCCTTCGAAACCGGCGCCACCCCCGGGGCTAACTCGATAGCAAACTCAATTACCCTATCAGGTGGTAATCCAGGAAGATCTTGTGGAAACACATCTTCGAACTTATTAACTACCGGAATGTCTTGTATCTTGGGCGTTTCCTTCTGGGTATCTATAACATAAGCTAAATAAGCTTCGTTCCCTTTTGCAACAATCTCTTGGTTTGCGCCATGGTTAGAATGTTTCGGGTATGTCGTAGCCCTCTAAACACTATTTCCTTCTTTCCTGGGGTTTTCAACTTAACCTTTTTCCCTTTACAATCTATCTGAGCATTATTATGAGACAACCAGTCCATTCCCAAAATGACATCAAACTCCCCTAGTTTAAAAGGAATTAAATCAACATTGAAAAATCGTCATCCTATTTCTAATTCGCAATCGGGATGAATTTGATTAACTGGAACCACTTCCTGGTTGGCTATTTTTACATGTAAGGAATCCCTTAGCGGTTGGGTCTTAAGTTTCAATTTATGCTCAAAATCCCTCGATATAAAAGACTTAGCTGCTCCAGAATCAAATAGGACATTTGCACTAAATAAGTTGAGAGAAAATGTACCTGATATCACATCTGTGTTTCTCACGGCATCCTGCACCGTCATGTTAAAAGTTCTAGCAGTTGGTGGCCTATTAGAGGCAGCTTTGCTTGCCCCTGATGCTGCTGGTTTGTTTCTTGGGCAAACGTTAGAATAGTGGCCACTCGTCCACACTTATAACAGGTTGGATGCATCTGGTTACATACTCCTGGGTGTCTTTTTTCACAAGTCGCACATACTGGTATTGAAACTCGAGAATGATGGGGATGGGACACTCCTGGTGCCTTGCCGCCCCGGCTTACACTCGCGCTAACAGACTGTTTGAATCCCATACTCCTTCCAGGTAGGGAAACCGCTCCTCGGTTAAACTTATTCGGGGGCTTTCCTCCTACGGAACCTCCGCCCATGCTGGCATGCTTCTCTTTATTCCCCCTTTCTCTCTTTCCCTCTGCATCTGATCACTCCCTGCTTCCACAATGGTTGCCTTTTGCACCAAGGTGGCATAATCTGTAATCTCTAAGACTGCTACCCGATCTGAATCCATTGCTTCAATCCTTGCTGAAATCTATTTGCTTTATTCTCCTCAGTATCCACAAATTCTGGCACAAACCTCGATAACTCGATAAACTTGGCCTCATAATCAGCCACTGTCAAATTGTTCTGTTTTAGTTCTAAAAACTTGAGCTCCATTTGAGTTTTCATAAACCTCGGGAAGTACTTTTCCAGAAATAATTTCTTGAACCTATCCCAAGTTACTATAGCATCCGTCTCCATGTTCTTCTTAGCCTCCCACCAATAATTGGCCTCTCCTTTCAGAAGGTAAGTGGCGAAAACATTCTTTTGCGCCTCCTCAATGCTTAGAATCTCAAATGACTTTTCCATTTCCTTTATCCAGGCTCTTGCCTCAACTGGGTTAGCTGATACGTGGAATTCTGGGGGATTAAGGGACTTAAAGGCCCTGAAAGAGTTTGCCACGATACTGTTGTTTCCCTGGGGTGGTTGGGGGTAACGGTTCAAATTTTGCCTAAGCAGATCCATAAACTGACCCATGGGGTCCCTATCCTGGTTCTCCCCTTCCTGCTCAACCTCAATTTCTTCCTTTTCTACTTTTTCTTCGAATTCTCCAGTGAAAAAGGTTTCATCTGCTGTCCCATACTGGGAATCCTCTTGCTCATTATAATCCTAATCTTGCGCTTCATCATATTCGGGATCTTCCCTATGCTGATTGTGACTTTCTTGATCGGTAGACTCACGGGGGTTAGCCCTAGTTCCCATTCTTCGTGGAGGCATCTTACTAAAAATTTGGACAATTACACATTAGGCTAATTCACTTGTTTTAAAGGTTCCTCCTTGCAAAATTGTTACATATTTGGATTTAGGATCCCACAGTTCTATATGTCATGGCAACTTAATCGAAAGCAGTATGTGCAGTAAATACGCTAATAAAATGGTGACAGCGTCACAACAGAACTGAAATGACTGAAAGGAAACAAATATATACATAGTGTTGAAAGATACATCAACTGAGTCACATCGACAGTTTAGGAGTACAACCATCCTAACAACATCTAGTCAAAAGTGAAATACATGGTCTATCCGTCTAGTCAGTAAAAGGGAAACTAAATACAATGAAACTATCCCACAAAAGTCGGCACTACTACATCCGTACATGACTAGAAGACTAGACAACTACATCACTATATCTGAAATCAGTCACCAGTGGAACCCAAAGCCCTAACCCTCATCATAGCAATGCGGAAGATCTCCTTAGCATTAATCATGGATACCATGCCATGTCCGTCGGTAGGTAAAGTCCGGACCCTCATCCGGGCCCTCAGCTCAATACGGGTCACTGCCCTATGCATCTCTCGAGCTCTAGCATGCCTCCCGCCGCCCTAGCATCCCAACCTAGCAACTTCTCAGCCGCGAGCTCCGCCCTGGACTCCGCTAACCTGGCCTCAACCACTGCTAAATCTGTACAAAGTCTGCTCATAACCCAGTTATGCACACACACTGGTATCCCCTCTATCGGAATATGGGGTGGGGTAGATGGTTCTGCTGGAGGTGCGGACTCTGCCTGCTACGGCTCGGGGGTCAGCTCCTCAAACTCCTCAGAAACAGGGCTCACAGGCAAGGGTGGTGGGGTAGGGATCCTCTCAGTAAGGGTTGGCACACGAAATCCTGAACTCCCAATAGAATCATTAACTGGCTCATCAACATCTCCCTCAGTACCCTCATCCACTGCCTGCTCTAAAACCGCATCCATAACCTGCTCAGTAGTCATGTCGTTGTCCTCCTCCATAACCCTAACATCAGATACAAGCTGGATCTCCTCAGGATCCTCCTCCTCCTCAGACTCAACAACCTCAGTATCTGCATCTGGCTAGACCTCCTCTGGGTCCTCCTCCTCATACTCCACAACCTCTGTGTCTCCATCATCATCACCCAGACACTAATAATAAGGATCTCTGGTCCTGAACAAGTCATCAGAATCAACCACTACCATGTCCTCGGCAGCTTGGATCGCCTCGTCGTGCTGTCTCTCAAAAGCCTCTGGGTCGGAGATGCCACTCGCCTACACAGTACGAACTATGTTACTATCATGATACTTAAAAAGTTCCCGTAAGGGTTTTAGGTGAACTTGGAAAGAGTTCTTATTATCTTAGTGAATTTATTATTATAGAACATCGTATCATCTCTTGGGATATATAACTCTCGCTCTGATACCATTTCTATAACAGCCCCAGATCCGGGGTCGGGGACTGGTCGTTACGGTCTTAATTCCATCAATAATAATTTACTTGAGTCCAAATAAATAAACACATGTTGTGACCCCGCAATAATATCACATCACACACACATAAACAGTTATAGTCCCAGAGATGAAATTGAAATAAGTCTTCTACTTATAAGATCCACAAATAAAAGTTATTACAATCCAAAAGGATAATAACATAAGTTTAAAGTTTTTGTCGTTGATTACATTAATTATACATATAATTAAGGCTGAAACAAAAGTTGGCAATCTACCTCAGCAATGGCAGCGATAAACTCAGCAGGTAGTCCTCTGTCTAGGGTCACCTACTTGCACCGAGTGTGCCTTACGCGGGCCATCAGACCTAGCTATTGTTGTGATATAATAAATAAATCAAGGGTGAGCAATAGCAAACCGAAAGTAATATATATGTGAACCACAGTATATATATAACAATTCAAATGTCCATGAAACCATATGCCGTGCATTAACGAACATAGTACCAGCGTAAGGTAAACGATGAAGTTACAAGGTAACTCAAAAGATATATTCTCTAGAAATATCTGCTGTGCAACGTAAAATCAAGACATCATCATATGTCATAAAAGAAGGGAATTGCAGGAAAATATTGCAATCCCAGTTTTGAACATTTTTCAAACTCCTGTCAACCTGAAAGAAGTCTCTTCGATACGTGTTGCGGGGAATGCCCGTCAACCTGAAAGAAGTCTCTTCGATACGTGTTGCAGGAAATTCCCAATTCGGGAGATGAACTAATACTGGAGTTATCACGCGCCAGCTATCCCACTCCCCGATGATCAGTCGGAGATGGTACAGCCCAATATAGTTTACTACTGATAGAAGGAAGAACTGACGGATTTACTTATCTATCGCCCTTTTTAATAACTCCTTGGCCAATAGTTGGGCCTTGTGATGGACCGCGCGACTCGGCCTCTTACACACGACTCCTAGTTCGAATAAATCCATGACTCTGAAACGTAAGTTCGTCCTCCTTTCCCCAAGTGTAATAATTGTTGATAAGACTCCACAAAGTAGTCGTATCTAATTGGAAAGGAAAATTCACTAATATTTCCCAAGCTGATGCTTGTTAATGGATATAAACTTGTTCCATCAATCTTATCCCTCGAGTGTTGAGGAGGTAACCAAAAAGACTCATATCGATGTTTGAAAAGAATCAAGATGTGAGTGAAAAGGTAGTTTAACACATATATGATCGGGCAGTCAAAGAAATAACATCTCTCAAGCAAGGTTCCCTTATAATTTAGAAGATAGAGATTCGAATGAAGAATGGAGTTTTGAGAACGTTCCTTGATAAAATAATAATAATACGACTCAGAGATAATTTACATAGTATTTAAATATCAAGGAAATTTTTTGAATAAAATATCTCATTTTACAACAAGTTGAAAGAATTAAATAAATATTCAAAGAATATTTATTAAACCAGAAATAGTTCAAGAATATTCTTAATATAAATATTGCTCATGATTAACCCTCGAATAAGTATATATAAAATATTCATTAAATAAATAATTCCTCGAATAAATATTCAAAATAATATCCAAGAAAATAATTAAAACCTTAAATGAATATCCAAGATAGTATTCATTAAGTAAATAAGCTTAAATGAATATTCGAAAATAATATAAAATAAACAATTAAACTCAAATGAATATTCGAAATAATATTCATCAAATAAATAAACTCGAATGAATATTTCAAAATAATATTCATCTAAATCAATAGCCTCAAATGAATATTCAAAATAATATTCATTAAATAAATATTCTCGAATGAGTATTGATATGGGCTAAAAGTAAGCCCTAAAGACACATTTAATGTGGCATTAATTAGACCCAGAATGGTCCAAACGTGGGGCCCACCAACATGGTCCAATCCCTATTTTTAATATTAATTTCGTAATTAATATTAAAGGTAATAAACAGCTCATCAATAAGAGTCAAATAAGGATATTACTCCTGCCTGACTTAGCCTCCAAGGCACCAAATTCAACAAGGAAACAGACTCCTACAAGGATGGAGTCTAGAACCTTCCTCAAGGCGGTGGCTTACCCACCATGTCTCCAAATCCTACCATAATTCTAAGGCTCCCGCAGCCTATATAAGGGCCTGACCCCTCATCCTCAGAACTACATCTTGGCTTGATTCTCAATAACGAGATACGTAGGCACTCTGTGAGGACCGATCAGTCTCGAAACACGGAAACAACCATTAAAGCTCGAAGCTCAACAACCCTAGCATTAATCACACACAAACCCTAGTTTTATTCCACAACATTTGTGTAACACCCCCAGATCCGGGTTCCGGGATCCGGTGGTTACGGTTTCCAATTCTGTCCACAACAATTGAACTTCCCTTAACATAAAATAAATTACGTCTCTATTACCCAACGCAACAATATAAAACACACCCGTTATAGTCCCAGAGATGAAATCAGAGTAACAATCATATTTTTATTAATCACATTATGAGTTCTTACAATCCAAAAGAATTTCAATATAAATACATACTCTTTGCCATCCATTTACATAAGTCATACTAGACTATATTCTTGGTACTGAAAGAATAAATATACCCTACCAATAGCTTCTTCTTTAGCTCTGGTAGTCTTATAGTCCTCGCCCGCGTCGAGTGCGCCTTGTGCGAGTCATCTGGTCTAGCTGTTGTTGTGATATAATAATAAAGCAAGGGTGAGCAATAGCCCACCAACAATAACATATAACTGAACGATAATGTATAACAGTTCAAAAGTATCTTTCAAACCATATGCCATGCATTTACGGAAATGATGCCAGTATAATATGAACGATGAAGTTACAAGGTAACTTAAAGTATTTGTTTGTAGAAATATCTGCTACATCAAAGTAAGCGAGATATTCTTATTGTTATTAAGAAGAGGAACTTGCAAGAAAAGGTTGCAACTCCAGTTATGACACTTTTCCAATTCTGCCAACAGTAATCATGTTGCAGGAAATAAATAAATTTGGATGATGAACCAATGATGGAGTATTCACCGCGCCCGCTGTTCCAATCTTGATGATCAGTCGAGATCGTACAGCTCAATTTAGATTTACTACCGGTAGAAGGAAGAACTGACGGCTTTACTTGTATACCGCCATGCTAGCTCTCCCCGGCCAACGGTTGGGCCAAGGGGATGGACCGGCGCTACTCGGCCTCTTACACGACTCCTAGTTCAAATAGAATTCATGATTCTGAATATAACGTTCGTCCCCCTTTCCCCAAGTATAATACTTGTTGATAAGACTCCACAAAGTAGTCGTATCTAGTTGGAAAGGAAAATTTACCAATAACTCCCAAGCTATTACTTGGTAACGGATATCAACTTGTTCCAGTAATCTTACCCCTCGAAAGATGAGAAGGTAAACAACGACTTAATAAGTCAACAGCACCCGAGTTGCGGGTGAAGGGAATACTTTATGACCGGGAAGTCGACAAGATAAATAACATTTTTCTAAGTAAGGTTCCCTTATTATTAAGAAGATAGACTCAAAGATGAATGATGTCTGGGAACCTTTCTTGATATAAGATTAATAATAATATGACTTCGAAATATTTTCTGTAATAATCGAAGAAGATAAACCTTATCGAGGTTATTCTAAGTATGGAATAAATATTCAAGGAATATTTATTGAATTAAAATATTTTACAGAATATTTGGGAATATGAAAGAATATCCTTAATCAGAGTATTTCTCAAAATAATCCCTGAAGAGATATCAGGGGAATATTTATTGAATAAATAAATATTTAAATGAATATTCAAAACAATATTCATTAATTAATAAGACCTGAAAAGAATATTTAAGGTAATAATCATAATTAATTAGGAAATTTAAATGAATATTCAAAAGTAATATTCATTGGATGAATAATATCCTAAATGAATATCAAGTAATATTCATTTAGTAATCCAAGCCTTACGGAATATTCGAGATAATATTCGATAATTAAATCAAGCTTCAGATGAATATTAAAATAATATTCATCAAGTATTTAATATCTTAAATGAATATTCAAAAGTAATATTTATTTAATAAAATAATAATCTAAAAGAATATCCAAAATAATATTCATTTAATAGTCTCATCTTTAGAAGAATATTCGAAATAATAGTCGATAATCAATTCGACTCTGAATGAATATTGAGAAATATTATTCGTTGAATAGTTACGTTCAAATAATTATTTGAAGTAAGGATCGTTAAAATAATTAGTCTCGAACGAATATTCAAATAATATTCGTCGCCCAAATAATAGAAAATATTTACTTAAATATTTTCTTCCGAGGTAATCTCGATATATCAAGGAATATTGACTCCCGGTCTATTTTTGATTAATAAGATATATACGCCCTTCTATGAGGGTCTTACAATAACCGGCTTATAACTGATATATAACTATCTAGCTTATAAGCCAACAATAACATTCAGGGAACAAGTATATCAATTCAACTTGAAAGTAGGCATGCATGCAATGGCATATGTATATCAGCAATCATATATATATATTATTCAATCACAACAACAGCCTAAAAGAAGGGAATTGAAACTTGCCTGGTAGTCGAGTACGGTAAGGGGTAGTGGTAGCGGGTCCCGGTTCAGCTTGGTGATCTATAAATAGCCAAGGCATTCGGGATTAATCACTTAACATATTAAAAGTTAAGTTATACTTAATTCGAAACTCGTTCTCGAGTTATCTCGTTATACCCCTTTTAGTGGATTACTTTTATCACTGATCCGACCCGACATTCGTTCGTTAATACGACATGTCATTGTACTTATACTTGGGACATACTTAAGTCATATGAGTTCTAAAGTCGATCGTTACGAACCAATACTATACTCCGAGTTTTATCGTTCGTTTTCTAAGCGTTTTACCAAGGTTATAACCAAGCGGGTTTTTAGGGGTTCGTTCGCGTTTAACCTCGACTCGAACATTTTTAATAAATCGAAAAATGATCCTATTGACATACAGTTTTCTTTCACGCCTTCCTTTTTACCTCTAGTATTTATTTACCAAGGTTCGCCATGACGTTACATAGTTTACGAGGGTTCAATTATAGTTACGAACTTTCGTTTACGGATTCGAACTACTTTTAGTAATTTGGTCATAAATCCTAAACCGTAAGTCCGTTTCACGTGATCTTTATATCAAAACGAAGCTTAGAACATTACCTATCCTATCATGGCAGTTAAGGTCTCTGGACAGTAAGGGTTCAACATGGAAAATGGTATACAAAACATGGTAATGCAAAATCGGGCATTATAACGGCTGTAAATCGAACGTTCCATAAATCGTAATCAACAACCCAAGCCACACCGGGCATACCAATCATCTTACATTCATAATACTAATCTCATAAGTCCAGGAACATCATATTATATCATCATATTCATTACATCTCTTAAATCAAACAAACTAACTACATAATCATGTAAACATGCTTATAACAACATTATCACCAAAATTTATCCAAAACTCCATTAAAACTCAAATCAAAGACTAGGATTCTTGAAGTTTATACCTTCCTTGAGGTATGTATGCACTTATTAAGCCTTGTATAGTCCTTGTATAGCCTCCATGATGCTTGGATCATCAACCAAAATCAAGATTCAAGAATTTTGTTCTTGAGGTTACTATTCATCCTCCACTTTCTTGATTTTTTTGAAAATGGAAAAGGTGGTGTTTGAGGCTAAGATTTTTAGGGTATCATTTCTATGAAATATAGGATCTATGATAAATTTTTGGAGATCAAACAATGGTGGGAGCTTGGACTTTGATTCTTGAATTAGGCAAGAAGTCGAATGGAGCTTTGAAAAAGGGGGGAGGAAAGTTTTGCTTGGTTGGCTTGCTTTTTGGTGTTTTAATCTCATCCACTCTCATCCACTAGCAACATAATATCTTGCAAAAGTCACTTTATCAAAGTGGTGAGGTGTTGGATGGTAAAATGGCAAGACATGTGTTGGTTTTATGGTGGTTAGAGCTTAACTAGGTAGTTACTTGCTAAGTACTTGTTCAATCTCTAATTGTCTAGTTACTTAGCCCACTTGGTTGCTAGATATTTATCTAGTAGCTTGCACAAGACTCTTGCTTCCTCTGCTTGTTTCTGTGTCCGGTTATTACCCGTTTCGATTGATCGTTCGTGGGAATATTTCACGGATTTCTAATTAGGGTTTACCGGGAATCCTCTTTAATATTAATACTTTCATTCTCCATCTTTCATTCTAACTTTCCAATTTATATTCCTTAAATCCATTCGTTAAATACTTAAGGCTATCAGTGTCCAGGGAACTCTCGGAGAAAATAAAAGTGCGGTTTTTCAGAATCCGACAGCTTTTACATACACTTATTTTCCCCCTGGATCACTAATACGAACTCGGAAATCCGTTCCGAATACTTCTTTATAGTGTCGTCTCATATTATTATATACTCCCACCACAACACTATTCATTCTGTATTCTTTACTTGTTCTCTTAGGGTGGTACAATTGTCCGTATTCTCTTTCGATCGTTCCTTAACCTTTTTACGGAACTACTGGATTAATCGTTATCGATCTGGATGACATGAGGGTATTCTCTTACTTGAAGTTGCCATATCTTATTCCCTTAGAAGATAGATTATTCTTACCTATGTTGTTACCCTTTAGCATTCTTCAAGACATAGAAATAATAAAGTCGAATTCCATTCATTCCTTCCAAATATCAATTATTACATTGTAGCCATAACCACTCCTCAGTGGTTTCCTACCTTCATTCTTAAATCAAATATAATAACATCCCAAAATATCAAATCCTCAAAGTTAATATCTCAATTCTTGGGTTATAATAATATTTAATCCACTGTCCGGTCAAATATTATACCGAAAAGGAATTTGGAATTTCTGAATTCCGATCGTCTCTGCATTCACTTATTTCCTCCGCGTATTAACAATATGACTTCGAAACATCCATATCACGTCCCGTACATAGGGTGGCGTGAAAAGTTTTTCCAACTTACAAAATCACTAATCATCCACCAAATTACTATGCACGTACAGGAAACACTATGCACGTATGGGAAACACTATGCACGTACTCATTTCCCTTCAGGGATCCATTAGCTCCTTCCTGGATGGTAGATTATTCTTATCTAGGTTCTCAACCATCGAATTACTCTATTCTGACAATATATCAATGCATCAGGATCATTGTCCAAAGCAATATCCATTCATTACAATCATTGTTCTTTGAAACCACCATTCATTAGAGTTGGTGACCTTGTTGTCGGAATCATTGTTCCTCATTTTATCATTACTTAATAAAAAGTTTTAATTATATCCAAAATTTGGGGTTCTTACAGTCTCCCCTCCTTAAAAGGATTCCGTCCCGGAATCAGGTAGGAAGCAAAGAGTCGTTCTACCCTTCCTCAGCACATCTTCTAGTGCTACAATCCATACTGTATCCTTTTTCCATCAACGTTGCTACTTTTCGTACAACTCACTATCCGGGTTATACTCTTACTCAGTCTTATCCTTATTGATACCTGCAGTAACATTGGTATCACTATCACCCTACGATTCGGAGGTAACCTCGCTCGTACTGTGCATTTCCTGATCGCTTTAATCTTCGCAATCTCGATCAATATAGCGAAGTGGAAAGATTTATTGAGAGATCACTATGATCAATTGAACATTTGTTATATTGCATAGTTAGTACAGAAGGGGGCCAGCCTTTAGTACTTGACAAGCAATTAAACAAGTCATGGCATTCCACTTAGACTTCTATCACATAGACAGATAGTCACGTAGCAGTACCTCCCCTCCTAAAAGGGTTGTTCTTCTCAATTCATAAAGAAGATGGATAAGAGAGAAGAAGAGAAAAGAGTTCTAAAGGATTATAGAAAGCTTTCATGATTGTTGAATATCATACTCAGAATTTACCTCTGAACTATAGAGGTTTATCAAAGAAGAAATTACTCATAATTATATCCAATACTATTTGATCGCAATCTCACGTGTCAACATATCTTGCTGCTTTGTCCATTATTCTATGGACAAATACTCTTGTTCAATCTTAGCGATACTCACATTCGGGAAATCTTTCAACCTTTCAGGTTAATCTTAGATTTCTCACTTGACATCATTATTACTGACATCCCATATCATGTTACTAGCTTTTTCATAACTATAATATTGACACTATCAGGTTGTCATCCTGAGAATTCATTAGAAAACCCATTCATAACATTCCTTGCTTCTCATTCCATAGTTGTTTCCCAGCCTTTTCTTTATCAATCACATCCTTCTTATTAGCTGATTCTTACTCATTTCTATTATTTACTTTCACCTTCACCTCTTTATTGAGACACCTTTTTGCACTTGGTACCTCCTTATCGGTATTCCGTCACATTTATTCTATAATCATCACGTTATTCCAATTTAAACTTTTCGAAATGAATCTGGCCCGATCCCTTTAACTTAGATTCATATAATCTACTTCTGCCAACCTTGTTTCTCATCACTTGTTCTTTTCTATCCGTGGTTTTCCACAGGTTGTCTTTCGTAAGTCAGACCAGGTCGTATATCTACATGCTCGTACTCCTATCATCTGTCGAACATCTGCATTTTACTGGCGTAGCCTGGCCACATGAAAACCTGTTATGACCGTGCTATAATTTTGGGGGTAAGGCTGGCTCGAATACCGCCGCCCGAACACTTTAAACTCTCAGGTGGCCCAATAAGTCTTGGGCTCAACCGCCCTCCCCTCCAAGTCTCATTAATTCTTTCTACGGGAATACGTTTAGCATCACGAATTATCAACCTCATATTCTCTATCTTGTTTGTGCAGAAGTATACTAACACAAACTTGCTTGTCATTCATCAACATGCCATTTAGCTTATCAATAGCAACACTTTCTTTATCTTTACGTTGTCATCTCCTTTCTTAGAAGAATCACCATCGCTTGTTGTTTACGTTGTGCGTTAATAGCTAACCCTACGGGTTTCAAATCCCTTAGGGAGACAAAGTAATCATTATTCCTTATCCATAAGGAATACTTCCTGAACTTGATGTAGATATAATGTGAAGCAGATAGAATTGCAGAAGAGTTTCAAGCATCGCAGCTAGGCCCGGTTGATGAAACTATCACTTATGCATCTTCCATAAAAGACTGGAAACTTAATGGTTTACTTCATCAATTTTGTACCATGGTCCTGGTTTGCCTCAAAACGGGACCTTCTAAGGTACGTAATATGCTTAAGACTTCATCAGGAATCGAATCTTTACTTAAACTATTATTACCTTTAATTCTTGCACAGTCATCAGAAGGAATGTAACTTCCTCCACTCCAATATGACCTTCAAGGTCTTTCCACATATCATTTTGTTTCTTCGGTATGAACATTTATAATTATTCCTTTATACTTAGACTGTCGGCCACCTCATTGGCCTTTCCTGATAATAATAATTTCTGGTAATCCTTGTTCCTTGGATATATTCCAATTCAAACATTTCTACCTCATTCCCATCTTTGTTGGGTGAAAGTATTCTCCCTTAAGTTCTGCTGATGGAGAAAAATATATTTATCAGTCTTTCTCCATAAGTCATTGCTTCCACCTACCCGTGGGAACTTTATCACGTTTATTCCCAATCCTACTTAGGATACTTCTCTTCTTAGTTCTTTCCTTATCTTAGGATAATCTCAACCTTTATAGGTTCAATCCATACTTCCTCAGGGTTTCATACATGCCTCATCTGGCATTATTGTTACGATGTCATACATCCCTTACCAAACTTCCATTTTGAAGTTCGGAATATTACCTTTTTGCTTGTAAGGTTTCATAGGCCATCCTTATCATTCCTCCAGTATTTTCTGGGTACCGGGTATATCAAAATGTCATTGATCAATACTCTAATAATTCTATCTATGTTCTTTCCAGAACTCTTTTTAATAATCCTTACCGGTCATTGTTGCCTTAGCAAGTCCAGCTCATAACATCTGAAGTCATAATGTCGTTATTAGGGTTAATGCCACCCCTTGTGCATTCCCTAGGGTTTGTCTTAATTTATGGATATCATATCCTTAATTCAACTGCCAAAGAATTCTTGCATCTTATAATTGGCAATCAGATCATGTATCCTTAATAAAGGTCTCTTTTCAATCATTCTCATTTGATAATCGATCGGTGGCTTAATGCCATCCTCTTCTTTCAGATCTTGGTAATGGCAGCAAGGATGTTTTGGAAGATATTGGTCGAGTTCAACGTGAATCTCTTAGTACTTATCGTTCTTTTCAAATGTATTTGTCTTAGACAAAATTTCTACAGCATACTGTTCAATTTCTGACCTTTTCTATACCCTCTTCATATACCTTCATTGTTTACTTTCCTTCGTCATAGTATATTCATGGTATTCATGATACCCTAACATCATACATCTCAAGTCACTATACTTCCATTTTACTCGAAATCTTGGACAACCATATACACATGAGTCACTTTAGTACAGGTGACCCCATCCCAAAAAGGTCTAGTGAATTCCAAATCAAAACATGGGTTGTTCGGCAGAAGATTCAAACGATCTCATTAATGTTTCCTTTATATCAGAAGCCCTTGCAGTCGGTGCTTACTTAGAAGCTACCCTGCTTTGTCTTTTCATTGCTGGTCTAGTCACTTTATAGTCCGTTGTGACTTGGCCTCAACTGGCCACACTAAAATAAAAATATATGATTTTAAGGGTTGGCTAATTAGCATTACTTTTCTAGCAATTGCCGGCATAGTGTCTTCTTCTTTGATACCTTTCTACCTTTCCAAAACTTTACTCCATATAAGTCTTAATCGACTACTCGGCACCGTCTCCGGTCACCTTTCCTCCACTTTTATCTTTTCAACTGTACTTATCAATCCTGCGTGCCACACAAGCTTACCATTCCTGGCATAACATCCTTTTCATTTAAGTCAATCCTGGAATTCCTCAGTCCGGCTGGTTTCTTACTTACATTTCCTATTTTCGTCCAATCTCACTTCATCATTTTATCACTACCGTCGATTGTAATGCTCAGGGTCCGTTTACTAACCCATTTTACAGCATCCTTATCCAAATCACAGGGTTTGCTCCAATTTTTTTTTTTTTTTTTTTTCTTCCATGACATTCTCTGATAATCAGAAAGACAAGGTTTGCCAAAATTCACCGAATTCCTTTCCAGACTCAGGGAAATTTTGATCAATCTAACCACCTACTGGTAACATTAAGGAGACCAGTTTCGAAACCTGAAGAATAGTTCTATGAACCTCCAAGCAGGTGGAATCATAAGCAGTCATAGTTAACGAAATAATCATCATCGGATTGGAAGTTTACCCACTGGAGAGGAATCAATTATATCCATCCCTTAAAAAGGGAATCAATAGTTTCAAACTGAAACCTGTCACAACGTCCTGATATTCAATACTACCAAATGTCGGTCTACCTAACCCTTTATGCGAGGCGTCATTGGAAGCACAAAGTCTCCTTTTTCCATTAAGCAATGCCAGCTCTTGGTCATTACCAATTTCACCTTTTAGCTCCAGGAAGATTTTCTCACATTTTCCTCTTCAACTGCTGATCGTATTACTTGATCTATTATAATTCCATGTCGGAGTAAACTTAAGGTAACTACTATAATCCATTCAAAGAGAAGAAGGAATTTAATATTCCTCTGAATCACATGCATATAACGTTTCTGGTTCATCATTTAACTGAGTTGAATTAACTCTATACTCAGTCTCTGGCAGTAGTCTCATTACGAGTTCATCTTGACTCACTGGTCTTATCTTCCGGTAGGTTCTGAGATCATTGTCTTGCTTACTACTTCCGTATATAACTTTATCTAATCATGCTGTCACTTCCCAATGTTTTCACTTTCTAACTGACTCGTTCATAAAATGGACATTTTTCCTGAATAAAACAATTTCATCAACCTCAATTTGGTTCCATAAATTACAACCTATGACATCTGCCTTCTCGTGGCAAATTATTACTGACCATATTCATACTGATTCATTTATCAAATGATATGGCACTTACTGCCTCATTCTCAACTATTCCTAGGGACTCTGCTCCTCGTCCTATATCGCTGTCTTTGATAATCATACATCCCTCTAGCTCTTTCTTTGTTAAGATGAAAATCTCTAAGGATTCTCATCTATTTCCGTATAAGATCTCAAGTAATTCTTCCAATCCTTCTTTCTTGCTGGTACTACATCTGGCAGTCCGGCTATGAATTCAACATGCATCTCCAGATCTCTTAATAATATCTCGGTTCTTTATACTCACTTTTCTGAGCACCATATCTTAATCATCACAGTCATTCTGGCTGCGACCCTCATTACCCATGGGTAAGCTCCTCATCCTAACAGGACTTTCCTTATCTGCTGGAACCTCTTCCGGGTCTCCAGTAGGGTACTCCATCGAATTACCCGCTGATCTTTAGCATATAAAGCATCATCGCGCTATTGCTCGTATGCCTCAAGGTCAGTCGCCTTACTCGTCGATACGATATCGAGCTAAGTTACTATCATTATACTTACGAGTTCCCATAAGGGTTTTTATATGTCATCACTACATTAAGTAGTCCGACTATGAACTTGGCAAGAGTTCTTATTATCTTATTGAATTTATTGTTTTAACGTCACCTCATCTCTGGGGTTTATAACGTACGCTCTGATACCACTTCTGTAACACCCCCAGATCCGGGTTCCGGGATCCGGTGGTTACGGTTTCCAATTCTGTCCACAACAATTGAACTTCCCTTAACATAAAATAAATTACGTCTCTATTACCCAACGCAACAATATAAAACACACCCGTTATAGTCCCAGAGATGAAATCAGAGTAACAATCATATTTTTATTAATCACATTATGAGTTCTTACAATCCAAATGAATTTCAATATAAATACATACTCTTTGCCATCCATTTACATAAGTCATACTAGACTATATTCTTGGTACTGAAAGAATAAATATACCCTACCAATAGCTTCTTCTTTAGCTCTGGTAGTCTTATAGTCCTCGCCCGCGTCGAGTGCGCCTTGTGCGAGTCATCTGGTCTAGCTGTTGTTGTGATATAATAATAAAGCAAGGGTGAGCAATAGCCCACCAACAATAACATATAACTGAACGATAATGTATAACAGTTCAAAAGTATCTTTCAAACCATATGCCATGCATTTACGGAAATGATGCCAGTATAATATGAACGATGAAGTTACAAGGTAACTTAAAGTATTTGTTTGTAGAAATATCTGCTACATCAAAGTAAGCGAGATATTCTTATTGTTATTAAGAAGAGGAACTTGCAAGAAAAGGTTGCAACTCCAGTTATGACACTTTTCCAATTCTGCCAACAGTAATCATGTTGCAGGAAATAAATAAATTTGGATGATGAACCAATGATGGAGTATTCACCGCGCCCGCTGTTCCAATCTTGATGATCAGTCGAGATCGTACAGCTCAATTTAGATTTACTACCGGTAGAAGGAAGAACTGACGGCTTTACTTGTATACCGCCATGCTAGCTCTCCCCGGCCAACGGTTGGGCCAAGGGGATGGACCGGCGCTACTCGGCCTCTTACACGACTCCTAGTTCAAATAGAATTCATGATTCTGAATATAACGTTCGTCCCCCTTTCCCCAAGTATAATACTTGTTGATAAGACTCCACAAAGTAGTCGTATCTAGTTGGAAAGGAAAATTTACCAATAACTCCCAAGCTATTACTTGGTAACGGATATCAACTTGTTCCAGTAATCTTACCCCTCGAAAGATGAGAAGGTAAACAACGACTTAATAAGTCAACAGCACCCGAGTTGCGGGTGAAGGGAATACTTTATGACCGGGAAGTCGACAAGATAAATAACATTTTTCTAAGTAAGGTTCCCTTATTATTAAGAAGATAGACTCAAAGATGAATGATGTCTGGGAACCTTTCTTGATATAAGATTAATAATAATATGACTTCGAAATATTTTCTGTAATAATCGAAGAAGATAAACCTTATCGAGGTTATTCTAAGTATGGAATAAATATTCAAGGAATATTTATTGAATTAAAATATTTTACAGAATATTTGGGAATATGAAAGAATATCCTTAATCAGAGTATTTCTCAAAATAATCCCTGAAGAGATATCAGGGGAATATTTATTGAATAAATAAATATTTAAATGAATATTCAAAACAATATTCATTAATTAATAAGACCTGAAAAGAATATTTAAGGTAATAATCATAATTAATTAGGAAATTTAAATGAATATTCAAAAGTAATATTCATTGGATGAATAATATCCTAAATGAATATCAAGTAATATTCATTTAGTAATCCAAGCCTTACGGAATATTCGAGATAATATTCGATAATTAAATCAAGCTTCAGATGAATATTAAAATAATATTCATCAAGTATTTAATATCTTAAATGAATATTCAAAAGTAATATTTATTTAATAAAATAATAATCTAAAAGAATATCCAAAATAATATTCATTTAATAGTCTCATCTTTAGAAGAATATTCGAAATAATAGTCGATAATCAATTCGACTCTGAATGAATATTGAGAAATATTATTCGTTGAATAGTTACGTTCAAATAATTATTTGAAGTAAGGATCGTTAAAATAA
Organism: Saposhnikovia divaricata; assembly: GCA_036435485.1. Classification (NCBI taxonomy): domain Eukaryota; kingdom Viridiplantae; phylum Streptophyta; class Magnoliopsida; order Apiales; family Apiaceae; genus Saposhnikovia; species Saposhnikovia divaricata. The sequence continues at coordinate 160,133,873 of CM071600.1, forward strand.
TTAGTCTCGAACGAATATTCAAATAATATTCGTCGCCCAAATAATAGAAAATATTTACTTAAATATTTTCTTCCGAGGTAATCTCGATATATCAAGGAATATTGACTCCCGGTCTATTTTTGATTAATAAGATATATACGCCCTTCTATGAGGGTCTTACAATAACCGGCTTATAACTGATATATAACTATCTAGCTTATAAGCCAACAATAACATTCAGGGAACAAGTATATCAATTCAACTTGAAAGTAGGCATGCATGCAATGGCATATGTATATCAGCAATCATATATATATATTATTCAATCACAACAACAGCCTAAAAGAAGGGAATTGAAACTTGCCTGGTAGTCGAGTACGGTAAGGGGTAGTGGTAGCGGGTCCCGGTTCAGCTTGGTGATCTATAAATAGCCAAGGCATTCGGGATTAATCACTTAACATATTAAAAGTTAAGTTATACTTAATTCGAAACTCGTTCTCGAGTTATCTCGTTATACCCCTTTTAGTGGATTACTTTTATCACTGATCCGACCCGACATTCGTTCGTTAATACGACATGTCATTGTACTTATACTTGGGACATACTTAAGTCATATGAGTTCTAAAGTCGATCGTTACGAACCAATACTATACTCCGAGTTTTATCGTTCGTTTTCTAAGCGTTTTACCAAGGTTATAACCAAGCGGGTTTTTAGGGGTTCGTTCGCGTTTAACCTCGACTCGAACATTTTTAATAAATCGAAAAATGATCCTATTGACATACAGTTTTCTTTCACGCCTTCCTTTTTACCTCTAGTATTTATTTACCAAGGTTCGCCATGACGTTACATAGTTTACGAGGGTTCAATTACAGTTACGAACTTTCGTTTACGGATTCGAACTACTTTTAGTAATTTGGTCATAAATCCTAAACCGTAAGTCCGTTTCACGTGATCTTTATATCAAAACGAAGCTTAGAACATTACCTATCCTATCACGGCAGTTAAGGTCTCTGGACAGTAAGGGTTCAACATGGAAAATGGTATACAAAACATGGTAATGCAAAATCGGGCATTATAACGGCTGTAAATCGAACGTTCCATAAATCGTAATCAACAACCCAAGCCACACCGGGCATACCAATCATCTTACATTCATAATACTAATCTCATAAGTCCAGGAACATCATATTATATCATCATATTCATTACATCTCTTAAATCAAACAAACTAACTACATAATCATGTAAACATGCTTATAACAACATTATCACCAAAATTTATCCAAAACTCCATTAAAACTCAAATCAAAGACTAGGATTCTTGAATTTTATACCTTCCTTGAGGTATGTATGCACTTATTAAGCCTTGTATAGTCCTTGTATAGCCTCCATGATGCTTGGATCATCAACCAAAATCAAGATTCAAGAATTTTGTTCTTGAGGTTACTATTCATCCTCCACTTTCTTGATTTTTTTGAAAATGGAAAAGGTGGTGTTTGAGGCTAAGATTTTTAGGGTATCATTTCTATGAAATATAGGATCTATGATAAATTTTTGGAGATCAAACAATGGTGGGAGCTTGGACTTTGATTCTTGAATTAGGCAAGAAGTCGAATGGAGCTTTGAAAAAGGGGGGAGGAAAGTTTTGCTTGGTTGGCTTGCTTTTTGGTGTTTTAATCTCATCCACTCTCATCCACTAGCAACATAATATCTTGCAAAAGTCACTTTATCAAAGTGGTGAGGTGTTGGATGGTAAAATGGCAAGACATGTGTTGGTTTTATGGTGGTTAGAGCTTAACTAGGTAGTTACTTGCTAAGTACTTGTTCAATCTCTAATTGTCTAGTTACTTAGCCCACTTGGTTGCTAGATATTTATCTAGTAGCTTGCACAAGACTCTTGCTTCCTCTGCTTGTTTCTGTGTCCGGTTATTACCCGTTTCGATTGATCGTTCGTGGGAATATTTCACGGATTTCTAATTAGGGTTTACCGGGAATCCTCTTTAATATTAATACTTTCATTCTCCATCTTTCATTCTAACTTTCCAATTTATATTCCTTAAATCCATTCGTTAAATACTTAAGGCTATCAGTGTCCAGGGAACTCTTGGAGAAAATAAAAGTGCGGTTTTTCAGAATCCGACAGCTTTTACATACACTTATTTTCCCCCTGGATCACTAATACGAACTCGGAAATCCGTTCCGAATACTTCTTTATAGTGTCGTCTCATATTATTATATACTCCCACCACAACACTATTCATTCTGTATTCTTTACTTGTTCTCTTAGGGTGGTACAATTGTCCGTATTCTCTTTCGATCGTTCCTTAACCTTTTTACGGAACTACTGGATTAATCGTTATCGATCTGGATGACATGAGGGTATTCTCTTACTTGAAGTTGCCATATCTTATTCCCTTAGAAGATAGATTATTCTTACCTATGTTGTTACCCTTTAGCATTCTTCAAGACATAGAAATAATAAAGTCGAATTCCATTCATTCCTTCCAAATATCAATTATTACATTGTAGCCATAACCACTCCTCAGTGGTTTCCTACCTTCATTCTTAAATCAAATATAATAACATCCCAAAATATCAAATCCTCAAAGTTAATATCTCAATTCTTGGGTTATAATAATATTTAATCCACTGTCCGGTCAAATATTATACCGAAAAGGAATTTGGAATTTCTGAATTCCGATCATCTCTGCATTCACTTATTTCCTCCGCGTATTAACAATATGACTTCGAAACATCCATATCACGTCCCGTACATAGGGTGGCGTGAAAAGTTTTTCCAACTTACAAAATCACTAATCATCCACCAAATTACTATGCACGTACAGGAAACACTATGCACGTATGGGAAACACTATGCACGTACTCATTTCCCTTCAGGGATCCATTAGCTCCTTCCTGGATGGTAGATTATTCTTATCTAGGTTCTCAACCATCGAATTACTCTATTCTGACAATATATCAATGCATCAGGATCATTGTCCAAAGCAATATCCATTCATTACAATCATTGTTCTTTGAAACCACCATTCATTAGAGCTGGTGACCTTGTTGTCGGAATCATTGTTCCTCATTTTATCATTACTTAATAAAAAGTTTTAATTATATCCAAAATTTGGGGTTCTTACAATTTGGCACCGTCTGTGGGACTACAACATCAACCATGGTTCAAACACGAAGAACAACATCAACCTCGACTGAGGCCATACCCCTTAGCTCTGCTCCGCCTGCCACTTCTGATCCGCTTATCCCTACTGAAGAAGGACAATTATCCCCATCAACAGGGGCGATCATTCAAACTCTAGTCTCTCAACCCCCAGGGATGACTCCCCATGTTTAGGGAACTCTACCAGTGGTTGTCCATCAAAGCCAAGAAGCTAACCCTCTTCAGATGGTGGTTTCTCATCTTGATAACGTTAATTGTACGCTACCCCCAGGGGTACGGATCCATACTACGGATCTCCCCGCGAATACCAACTCGATGTATGGTCTGCCCAACTATCCTCCTGCCACTCGAGGTGTTGAGACAAGCGGTCATGATCTGCTGATTCTGGAGCCTCCTTATAATAGGGGTTGGGCCGTGATCAGGACTATGATGACTATTCTGGCCCCTATACTGACGACTCGTCATCTGAGGACGATGATAGTGATGAAGCCCCGAGGAGGCGACGTGCTAGCAAAGAACCTCTAGGGAGGACGCGAAGTATCCATGATGGACCCCCTTTAACAACTGCTGAGAGGATAAGGGCTTATGAGGCCGAGATCTTAAAGCTGAAGGACGACATGGCAAAAGAGCAGGCAAGACAAAATCAAAATCGACCCCCTCCGACTATACGAGGGACTCCCCTTATTGATTTTGAAAGGCCTTCAAGGAGGCAAAGAAGGACTGACGCCCCAACTGGAAGAACAACAAGGGTGGAAACCCCCAGAGGCAACCCCAAGGATCTGATGCCACTTAGGGATCCTGATGATCCCACACCCCCGTTTATTGAGGAGGTGATGAATGCTCGTATTTCAAAAAAGTTCAAGATGCCGACAATCAAGGCTTATGATGGAACGGGAGATCCCGCAAATCATGTCAGGACATTCTCAAACGCACTGCTGTTGCAGCCTGCGAGTGATGCTTTAAAGTGTAGGGCATTCCCTCAAACCTTGTCGGGCATGGCTCAAAGATGGTATAGTCGCTTGCCTGCGAACTCAATTGGCTCTTTTAAGGAGTTAAGTGCTGCTTTTATTAGTTAGTCTCTTATGTATGTGGTGCAAGGAAAGAATGGAAATCTGAGAGATTACCTCAAGAGGTTCACTAAGGAAACATTGAACATCACTGATTTGAAGAATAAGGTGGCCATGGTAGCCCTGGAACACGGAACCACAGATCTATTCTTTAAAAGGTCACTGGCAAAGCATCCTCCTGAAAACATGGCCGAGCTCCAACGAAGGGCCGACAAGTATATCAAGGCTGAGGATAGTTTGAAGAAAGAAGCCGCGGGAGGCAATGGCAAGGGCACCAATGACTCAAAGAAGCGAAAGCAAGAACAAGAGTATGACGCTAGGGACAAATATCCCCGAACTAGCAAGGACTATGAATCGCCACCGAAGAAGAATTTGGGACCAAGGTTTTCTGACTATGCAAGATTGAATGCCCCTAGGAGCCAGATCTTGTTAGAGATCGAGAAGGATAAGGACTTTCGATGGCCGAAGCCGCTCAGGGGTGACCCCGAAAAGAGAAACACGGATCAATATTGTAGGTTCCACCGAGATGTAGGTCATGATACAGATGATTGTAGGCAGTTGAAGGACGAGATTAAGTTCTTAATCCGTAAAGGAAAGCTGAACAAATTCAATAAGGGTGAAGATCATGGAACCCAAAGAAGGGATTACGACAGGAGAGATAACAATAGAAGGGATAATGATCGTGATCGTGATCGAAACACACAGCCCCGAGGGCCAGTTATCGACATGATTTAGGGAGGCCCGATAGCGGCCAGCACAACTCGAAACTCTCGAAAGGCATATGCCAGAGAGGTCATGCACATCATGGGAGAGGCCCCCAAACGTGCCAGGACTGAAATCGTATTTGGTTTTGATGACTCTGACCTTCAAGGGGTGAAGTTCCCCCATGACGACCAGTTGGTCATAACCCCTGTAATTGGAAACTCAGAGGTGAAGCGAGTCTTGGTAGACAATGGAGCTTCTGTTGATATTTTGTTTCATGATGCATTCGTTAAAATGGGATACACTGACTCTCAGTTAACCCCGACCAACATGCCGATCTATGGATTTAATGGAGTTGAGTCCAAGGTTGAAGGGACTATCCAGTTACCCATGATGATCGGGCAAGAACCTATGGAGGCTACTCAGATGTTCTATTTTCTGGTAATTAAGGCGGCTTCGACTTATAACGCAATCCTGGGAAGGACTGGACTTCATGCATTTAAGGCTGTTGCCTCTACTTATCACATGAAGATTAAGTTTCCAACCAGGAATGGTGTTGGAGAACAAAAGGGTGATCAAGAGATGGCCAGAAGTTGCTATATATCTACGCTGAAGGCTGATGGAGTCGGGGCTCAGGTGTGGCATCCCAAATCCGGGGTATAGATTTTGGACCACTAACCCCAATCAACATAACACAAACCTGAATATAAGCATAACAGAGTAAGAGAAAACCCCTTAACCAAGATCGCATACAGATTATGGTATGAAACAAACTATTAATTTACATCTTTACAATCCAACCTCAGAATAAAAAATTTATACAAATTGATAACAAACCAAGTCCATCTGATGACTAGTTAACCAATCTCTGACAAGCTCAAACCACTACCCGACCAAAGTCCACAACCCGAACGTCACCTCTCGCTGTAGGAACATGAATACTCTTTTAACCACAAGTTTTACTCAACCTCTCTTTTAACTGGAGAAATAAAACAACAACAATGCAAGAGTGAGCCAACAGTGCTCAGCAAGCATAAACAACTGAATCAATATCAAGAACAAAAATACGTTCTGATCAACAAGAATAAACATCATAGGCTTCAAAGGAATCAGGCTTTAAGCAATTCAAACTCAATGTATAGATTAGAATTGGATTTTTATATATTTTTAGAAAAACAATGGAGTTAGGCGACTGATTAGACCCGCACTAACCCCGGACAATACACACAGCAAATTCCCTCTAATGGATCCACAGCACACATTGGCCTCAAATTTTGACCATTTTTTTTTTACGAGGAACTACCCCACATTACTGCGGGATTTCAAAACCTCAGGTTATGGACTGCCCCTACCCATAACCGGGTAAATCCGGACTCAACTAGTTTGGGCAAGCGTGCCAAGCGTCTCCCGAGGGAGTCGAACCTTGGACCGCCTGGATAGCTTCCACTTGCTCTTACCAGCTGAGCTAACCCGTGGAGCTAAATTTTACCATTTATCTGGTCTCCCCGAAGGGACATCTGCTGACCATTACTATGGTCTCCCCGAAGGGACATCTGTTGACCATTAATATGGACTCCCCGAAGGGACATATGTTTTAAAAACATTTCCAATTCTAAGTCAAACGCATTAGGTGTCGGAACAATCGACAACCTTTATCAACCAACTAACTGGAAAACTCACGTTCCAGGACAATAACTCATAAATGAAGAATCAACAGAGAAGCAATTTATATCATCTAGTACCGACGAGATCGATACAATAAATAGGGTATGAATAAAGAACAACAATCTCAAAAGGTATCGACAAGTTCGATACGAATAATTGGGTGTAAATGAGTAACAATAACAACAACATGTATCGACAAGTTTGATAGAAATAATTGGGGTGACAGATTTCATCATCTAAATAATTAAAGAATAGTTTCACTTGAACGTGAAGTGAAAGGAAATACTTGCCTGTCAAACCACGCTAAACTCGTCTCACGCTTGATCGCCTCACTCTAATTTAGCCTTCCCTTTATCCCTCTGACTCGACTCTAGACTTTCCTCCGTCCCTTTCACTTGACTCTATAATGTTTAGAACAAATTAATACTTCTGACCATCATATTCCACTCTTAAGCACTTCTCATAATCGCATCAAATAGCAACAGAACATTTAAGACTCACTAACATTTGATCCACATAATTCACATAGCACATAAGCACATAATTTCACAAAACAGCTCGAAAATCTCACTTTGATATTTAACCGAACTCAAGATATATTTTTAAAACAATCTTCAATCTTGGTTTTTGAATAAAACCCAACTCAGAATATTTGAAAATATTTTCAAAACACTTTATGAATTTTTAAACAATTTTTCACTATTTTTAAATCATTTTAAACAAAATAAACTAATTAAAAATTTAATAGATCTAATGAAATCAATTAAAATCAACTAATAACTAATTAATAAAATTATTTGATAAATGATTACATTTATCAAATATTTACATTAATTAAGTCATTATTTGAAATTAATCAAAGTAATTAAAAGTATTTAATTTTTAATTATTTTTGAATTTAAACAACTAAATAAATTATTTTTGAAATTAATTAAATAGATGAATAAGTAAATATTCAGAAATAGTTCTGAATTTTAAAACTTAATTAATAAAAATGATTTTCTGAATTTAAATGAAAATTCAATCCTTTATAAATAAATTATAAATCAAAATATTTGGAAAAGTAAAATAAAATTTTACCATTAAAGGTAAAAGTAATTCCCTATTACAATTTCTGCCTTGGTAAAATAGTAAAGGTGAAAACAATTTGTTTTTACCACTTCACCACAAAACAAATCAAACTAAACATTATAATTAAAAAGAAAATGACAAAAATCAAGAACATGATGAATGTTCATCATCATTCCCAGATTCCGGCGGCTGCCCAGAAACCGGCCAGCGACTGCCAACTTCCGGCGAACCATGCTCCCCCCGATAACCCTCGATTTCTTTCGTTTTAACTCCGTTTTTGCTGCGTAATTACTCTGTCACCATTACACAAGCTTATGGCCTTTATATCTTGCAAAAACAGACGACAATCAACCCAAAATCAACAACTTCCGGCGAATTCATGAAGAACTTCGGCCACAACACATTTTTAAAGAAAACGGAACCAAATCACACGATTAAGGTCTTAAAAAAAAACTTACAACCTCACAAAACTTAATCTCATGAACAAGAAATTTGAAACTTCACCAAAACCTTGTAACTCGACTAGCACATAAACGACATCAAACAATGCAATTGAACATGTTAAATGACTCCTTAGGACCATATGAAACTATTTAAACATTCAAATTAACTGAAAAATCAACTAAAAGAAAACCCCCAATTTTTATATGAAGAACTCTAATAATTCGAAATTTAAAATAAAATTCGTAGAAATCCCAGAAATTTACCTTGGTGATTTTTGATGATAGATTATGATTCTATGATTTGAGAGCTTCGATTTGAGTATTTGAACGTCAAAAACGGATAACGATAACGCCTCCACAAGTGCGATCAATCTTCAAGAACACTATAATTCTAATAAATAATATTATTTTTTTTTCTTAAAATGTTTTTCTTATATTTTGATTGGCCAGCTAGAATGATTCTGATTGGTTGAGAAAAGATAGGGTTGAGATTGGTCGAAGAAAATATTACGATTTATACTTTTGTTCCCGAAATGCTCGGAACCCTAATTAACTTTTAATCGGTCCGGAACGTACCAATTGAATTAATTACGGGTCCGATTCTAACGAAAATATTTTGACGAAAAATAATGAATCAATTACTAAAAATTTATAAGACTTATAAACGAATAAAATACGTCCGACGAATATTGATACGAAAATGGTTTTAAATCGAAGCCCCAGAGATTTTGAAAATAGAAGCTACGGATAAAACGAACTGAATCGCACATCTTTCGAAAAAGTTAAAGATTATCATCCAGGTGTCCAATACAATTACTAAACACATAAACATCCCAACCAATCATTCCCGATCCTTTTATTCATAGATAACGATATCATCTCATATTCGGGATATAATTACTTGCCAAACCGAATCAAAATATTTATATAAATTCAAATAAGCTAAAATAAATTATAATAAAATATTTTCACCTTGATCATATAATAACACATATCCCCTAATACCAATCAACATTTAACACCTTGACTCGTCAAACATGAATAAAATAATTTAAAATATTTTTATTCCTAATTACCAAAAATAGTATTTAAATAAATTTAATAATCACTGTTCTTACATTCTTCCCCCCTAAATAGGATTCTGTCCTCAGAATCAAACTAAGCAACAGTTGGGGAGACTTCTCTCATACTAACAAGTTACCAAACTCTCCCATTCTGGGACTCTTTTACAACACCCTTACTAACAGCACAGTACTGACTTACTTCTCTAAACTCTTTCTCTAGATTTCTACCAGTTCACATTTTATGACAAAACAAAATCAGAACAATATTCTTAACATCACTACGCGGAACATATTATAGATATGCTGCATATGAGGCGATAAAGCTAACTCATAGGCAACTGTGACGCCCCCAGATCCGGGGTCGGAGATCTAGGCGCTCACGGTCCATTTTCCATTAATAACATACCTGTTCTTGCACATAATATATATAATACAACCATCGACCCCACAATAAACTCACACCGCACACACACACAGAGGTTAGAGCCTCAGAAACGTCACCACATTGATTAAGCAGAAATAAAAGTATCAGAGTTATTACAGACCGAATTAAATAGTATTTATGCTACCAGCAACACTTCGATATGAAGCGAAGTTGGCGGCTTGAAAGTTTGTTACGATACACTGCCTTGCACAGGTCATACTGATAAATAAAACGAACTAACAAAAGCTGCCAACCAATCCGGCTAATGGGGCCTACCGGTGGAATCTCAACTGCTGGCTCGGGTCTAGTCACCTGCTTTCGAGCAGTCTGTCTGGGTCTTGCCATTTCGCTTAGCTGTTATGTTTGTAAAATTTGAAAACAAGCAAGAGTGAGCAACTATAGCTCAGCAAGAAATATACGTATAAGGTAAGCAATATAGCATTTCATATGATAAGCAATTATTAAACTTGTTTGTATCAATCAGATATAAAATCACTTGTCATTGTTGATAAATCTCGAAGGTGCACCAATACGTGCCCTCGTTTTCAAAATAAACTTGCAGTTCTAGATACTGCATAGAGTCAACATCTTTCTCATCAAAATAGAACACTATCAGCAACTTGGCACAAAAGCCTAAGAAGCAGTGTCAAAGCATTTCTCCAAAATGGAGGAATGGGACTTAAAGAAAACATAAAACCTGACAAGGATTGACGATGATCAGTCGCCACATCCAAGTCCAATAATCCGCGGGTCTTCTCTACCGGTAGAAGGATAGAACCTACATCCGTAACTATCCCCGGGTGAAAACTACATCCGTAATCACCCTTGATGAAAATTACATCCGTAATCATCCTTCGGCAACACCTGGGCCGGAATAATAATTGATGGACCGCCTGGCTCACGGTCGCTTACACATCCCGGGAATCGTTCGTCAACGGTTCCCACACCTGCCAGAGTCCCTTTTTCTTTTTCTTTTAAAAACTTGATTTTGATTGAAAACAAAGTAATTGAGGTCCGACATCAGTCGACCGATGATTCTTGAAATCACACAAAAAACAAACCTGACCGGGGGTTTTCGAAAATGTTTTGAGTTCGAAAGAGTTCGAGTTTGAAAGTATTAAATGTATCTTGGATTGACTTCGTCTTTAAAATAATGAACGATAATTAATAAATAATATTTTAAGATTTAATATTAATAATTAATAAAATAACTATTCGATAAAATAAACTTTTAATCCAAGATAGGGTTTCGAGTATTTACGAAGATATGAACATAATTACTTGAGTATACGATACTCCCCGAATGACCCTTCGGGTTTTCGCAATCTGGATATGATATAATAATATACCGCTCCCCGGTCAATAGTATATACGGACCGCTACGACCTCTATTGCTAGAGTCGTTGTCCAAAGAAAACATTTCAATCTAAGTTCAAGGGGTACAAACATATATGTACTTATACAATCTCAATTGCATCAATACTTCGATAGACATAGCATTTGATATGGTTGAAAACTACAAACACAACAGTGAAAGTCCTTGCATATGTATAAGTTTTGAAAATTAAACTTGCCTTGGTTTGGTTGGGGTGGTCGAGCGTGCGGAGTGGAATGATCTATACATAAGCAATAACCGCTCGTTAGTACCTTAACAATATCTCTTTAATTACGGGGTTTTAGGGGGATACGAAATTAACTTAATGACTTCGTCTTATGACACTCTAGCCCCACTATAGGTACATGTCATCACTCGATTATGCTCGTCACTTATTCAACTTAATTTAGTTACCACATTCGAATCATAACCATTACCCCTAGAATTATGCTCCCCTAACGACTTTTTCCCTTGCACGAAATTTACTCTAGCATTTTTATAAAATTCAAAAATTCATATTTTATTCCAATTCTTTTTGGGTAGTCTTCACCACTGCATTCCCTAACTTCTCAAATTTTTCCATGATCCCACATATAATTTTAGGGGTTTAAACAAGGTTCACAAGGGGGTCACTTAGTGCAGTCCGGAATCCAGAAACACAATTTACTTCTCCGGCCATAACTTAAAATCTATACATCACCTAGCCATGAACCTTACATTTCCAGAAACTAAATTCAAATATCTTTCCAACAATATATGCTAGGACCTCAGGGGACAAGATTTGGGGGTTCAAAACCATGTTACAAGACAGGTCAATGTTTTTGGAAAAACTCAGCAAGCATGTATCACTTAGATCAACAAATTTTCTTAATTCCACAATACAACCAACACCTAATTCACTTAGTTCATGCTTTATAACATTCATGGAGATACATATACTATCCACAATCATAAAAATCACAATCACAACATCAAAACTCAAGATCCATGTCATCCATTACTTATACAACCAAGATTAACATTATAACACATGGATCTATCACCAAACATCATAAACACTACATGGCCAAAAGGGTTTATGATTTTTATACCTTCTTGAGCACCTAGGAGCCTTGGGTAAGCCTTAAAAAACTCAATAACACCTTGAATGATCTCCTACAACCCTTATAATCCAAGATCTAAAAGAAAAACTAACATGGTTACTATTTACAATATCTTTAACAATTTATAACTTGAAATTGAAGGGATGAAATGGCTTGAAACTCTTAATATACCTTGCTTAGATGATGGAGAGGGCCTAGTATTTATGCCTTGATTTATGAGTGATGAGAAATGGAGGAGGAAGAAATTTTTTCTTCCTTTTCTATGCTTGGCCGAGAGCTTTTTCTTCCAAGGGGGGGGGGGAGAGCTTTTGGTTTTTTGATTTTTGTGTTGTTGGGTGAATAATTGATAAAGTGATGGTTGGGTGATACATAATGTTGTAAGTATATGCATGGTACAAACCTAGGGTATGGCCTCATGTACTCCTTGTCTCCTCTTTTGAAAAAGCAATGTAACTAGTTAATATTCCCCTTCCATTTGGTTAACTAGTTTGCTTATTCCTAACCACTTGGTTGCATGGGACTTGCATGCAATACTACTCCGTGTATCATTATTCTTCCACCAATTCTTGACATTTAATCTTTAATTCGTATCGTATCTTAATTAATCTCTCGTAATAATATTTTGTCGCGTAGGGATTTCCCCTATAATTCCTTAAGTACTTAATTGTGTAAATTCCTCAAATGTCCATAATTCCTCATCATAATCCTTAATAAATCTTTTAATACTCTAATAATTCTCAAATCCCAAGTTTTATAAATCTTACTAACAATAAGACTCTTGCCCTCAACAATCTTCTCTTTTATCTTACGTAGTGAATGCAACAACATAGTTTCTCAGACAATCAATTCTATTAATCAACAGGGATGACTAGAAAGGTTCCAAATTGACAATGCCACATGATATTAAATAAAAGAAAATATTACCAAAAATTTGGGTTATTACAGCCTCCCCTCCTTAAAAGGATTCCGTCCCGGAATCAGGTTGAAAACAGTTGGGGGTGCTTTTCACGCATCGCGCTCTCTAGTTCCCATGTTGATTCTTCGATATTCTGATTCCTCCACAAGACTCTCACTAGTTTGACAACCTTGTTCCTCAGCACCTGTTCCTTTCTATCCATGATTTCTACGGGTTGCTCCACATATGTTAAGTCCGGTTGCAGATCCAATTGATCATGTTCTATCACATGTCGGAAGTCGGTATGGTAGGGTCGTAGCATGGACACATGGAACACATTATGTGCTTGCTGCAAGCTCGGGGGTAAAGCCAATTCATAGGCTAACTTTCCAACTCGTTTCAAGATCTCAAAAGGTCCTATAAATCTTGGGCTTAGTTTCCCTTTCTTACCAAATCTCATCAATCCCTTCCACGGTGATACTTTTAACATCACAAACTCTCCTACCTCATATTCTTTGTCCTTGCGGGTCTGGTCCGCATACTTCTTCTTTCTGTCTTGGGCCGCTACCAGCCGTCCTCTTATAAGTTCAATAGTTTCTCTTGTTTGTTGGACCAGTTCAGGTCCTAAAATCTTCCGCTCTCCAACCTCTTCCCAACACAAGGGAGACCGACATCTTCGTCCGTATAAAGCTTCATATGGGGGCATTCCTATGCTCACATGGTAACTGTTGTTGTAGGAAAATTTGATCAACGGCAAGTGGTCATCCCAACTTCCCTTAAAATCAATGGCACATACTCTCAACATGTCCTCGATGGTCTGGATGGTTCTCTCACTCTGTCCGTCTGTTTGGGGATGGTAGGCAGTACTCATGTTTAGCTTGGTCCCCACACAATCCTGAAAACTTCTCCAGAACCTGGAGTTGAATCTTGGGTCTCTATCTGATACAATGCTCACAGGAACCCCATGCTTAACCACAATCTCCTTTAAGTAAATATCTGCCAGCTTGTCGACAGTGTATCTCTCGTTGATTGGAAGAAAATGTGCCGACTTGGTCAATCTATCGATAATTACCCAAATGGCGTCATGATTAGTCTTGGTCCTTGGTAATCCGACCACAAAGTCCATCGCAATATGTTCCCACTTCCACTCGGGTATCTCTAAGGGTTGCAACAATCCACTGGGCCTCTGGTGTTCGGCCTTCACTCTTTGACATGTCAAGCATTTACTTACCCACTCTGCCACGTCCTTCTTCATATTTGGCCACCAATAGTATTCCCTCAGATCTCTATACATCTTAGTGCCTCCAGGGTGAATTGAGTACCTTGAACTATGAGCCTCTTGCAAAATCTCGTCTTTTAATTCTTGAACGTTCGGGATCCATATCCTAGATGCGTACCTCATAATTCCATTCCCGTCCTTCTCACACTTAATTTCCTCGCCAGTCAAAATTTTCTCCATCGAATTCTTTTCTTCTTCTATCTTCTTTTCCTGGCATAACTTAATCTTTTCCAATAGCGGTGGTTGGACTCTTATTTCCATTAGACTCTCTTGTCCAATTCCTGGTAACCTCACTTCAATCTCCAGTTTCTCAAGGTCCTTGATCAACTCGTCCACTGGCGTTATCGTCTTGAGTTTCTCCTTTCGGCTAAGTGCATCGGCCACCACATTGGCCTTCCCTGGGTGATAATGAATCTCACAATCATAATCTTTAATTAGCTCTAGCCATCTCCTCTGCCTCATGTTTAACTCTTTCTGAGTGAATATGTACTTTAAGCTCTTGTGGTCCGTGTAGATTTCACACTTTTCTCCGTAAAGATAATGTCTCCAGATCTTCAAAGCAAAAACTATCGCTGCTAATTCCAAATCATGGGTGGGGTATCTTATCTCATATTTCTTAAGTTGTCTGGATGCATACGCAATCACCTTACCGTGCTACATAAGCACACACCCTAAACCTTTATGGGATGCGTCGCTGTAAATCACAAAATCTCCCTTATCATCAGGTAGGGCTAGTACTGGTGCTGTCACCAACCTCTTTTTCAACTCTTGGAAGCTCTCTTCGCATTTTTCAGTCCACACAAACTTCTCGGTCTTGCGAGTTAGTCGGGTCAAAGGGGCTGCTATCTTTGCAAAGTCTTGGACAAATCTCCTATAGTAGCCAGCCAACCTTATAAAACTTCTCACCTCTGTCGGAGTGGTTGGTCTCTCCCAATTTGATACAGCCTCTATTTTGGTTGGGTCCACTAGAATGCCTTGTTCGCTAATCACATGCCCTAAAAACTGAACTTCCTTCAACCAAAATTCGCACTTCGAGAACTTAGCGTACAACTTTTCTTCTCTCAATGCTCCCAATACAATCCTCAAGTGCTCTGCATGTTCCTCCTTCGTCTTGGAATAAATCAAGATGTCATCGATGAAGACTATAACACACTTGTCCAAGTATTTCTTGAAGACTCGATTCATTAAGTCCATGAAAGATGCAGGGGCATTCGTTAACCCAAATGACATCACAAGGAACTCATAGTGTCCGTACCGGGTGCGAAGGCCGTCTTTGGTATATCTTCTGGTTTAATCTTTAACTGGTGATACCCGGTCCTCAAATCGATTTTAGAAAAATAAACTGCGTCCTTTAATTGATCAAACAGGTCATCTATCCTGGGCAAGGGATATTTATTCTTGATAGTCACCTTGTTCAACTCTCTGTAGTCTATACATAGCCTCATACTACCATCCTTCTTTTTCACGAACAACACCGGGGCTCCCCACGGTGACACATTAGGTCTTATCATCCCTTTATCCAAGGGTTAAATGGCGTTTTGGTCACTCAACTGACTGGAAACTTGCAATTGGGTCATCAAACTCAAAAAGTTTTCAGTCACATCATTGTACTCTTAAAAATTTTCATTCAGGTCACTGCCCATTACAATCCGTTAAAAATTTGACGGAAAACTGACTAAGTTTGGTGAGTTGGCTTGAATAAATCCACCGTGGCGTGTACAGTCAGCTGAAGCGGCATTTTTCGTCACTCAACTAATGTGCAGTCAGCTGAGTTTCTAGTAAGTTCGGTGATCAAAACGCTACTTTAGCTGATTGTACATGCCACAATGGATTTATTCAAGCTAACTCACAAAACTTAGTCAACTTTCCGTCAAATTTTTAACGGAGTGTAACGGCTAGTGACCTGAATGAAAATTTTTAAGAGTACAATGATGTGATTGAAAACTTTTTAAGTTTGATGACCCGATTGCAAGTTTCCTATCAGTTGAGTGACCAAAATGCCAATTAACCCCTTTATCCAACAACTCTTGTAACTGAGTGGCTAGCTCTTTCATCTCCACGGGGGCTAGCCGATATGGGGCTTTCGAAATTGGGGCCGTACCCGGAACTAAGTCTATAGCGAACTCGATGTCTCTATCAGGTAGTAGTCCTGGAAGATCATCCGGAAATACGTCCGCGAACTCATTAACGACAGGGATTTCCTGTAGGTTTGGTGCCTCCTTCTTGGTATCCTTCACATAGGCTAAATAGGCTTCGCATCCTTTACGTAGCAGCTTCTTAGCTTGAATCATAGTCAGGAACTTTTGGTTTTGCCGTTTTCCACTAAACACTACTTCCTCGTCCCCTGGCAGTCTCAAACTTACTTTCTTCTTTACACAATCAATCTGGGCTCCGTGGATTGTTAACCAATCCATACCTACTATTACGTCAAACTCTCCTAGTTTAAAAGGTATTAAGTCTACCCGAAAGTGTCGCCCTTCTATTTCTAGGTCACAACCTGGACATACTTGGCTAACCGGGATAATTTCATGATTACCTATCTCTATTTGCAGTCTGTCTTTCAATGGTTCAGTCTTAAGGCCTAACTGACATACAAAATCTAGAGATATGAAAGACTTGGTAGCTCCCGAATCAAATAAAACATTTGCCTTAACTGAGTTGAGTAGTAGAGTACCTGCAATCACATCCGTGTTCCTCACGGCATCCTGCACCGTCATGTTAAAAGTTCTTGCAGTAGGGGCCTTGTTAGAAGCAGTTCCACTCACTCTCGATACAGCTGGCCCAGAGGACATACATTCCCTCATTCGGTGCCCTGGTTTCCCACACTTGAAGCAATTACCTCCGGCACTGGTGTTGTTACTAGTTCCTCGACAGGCGTTAGCATAATGTCCTGTCAGCCCACACTTGAAGCACTTCACATCCTGTAGGTTACACACGCCCGCATGTTTCCTTCCACATTTATTACATTCTGGGGGTTGGGATCGGGATGGGGTAGAGTAAGACGATCCCTGTGGTCGGCCGCTCTGTCCCACACTCCAACTTTCAGCTCTCTTGGTTCCAAAGTTTCCGCTGGGTTGGGACATCGTTCCTCGCTTAAATTTGCTCGGAAAGCTCCCACCCGCAGAATTTCCCTTCCTACTATCAAACTTCCTCTTCTTTCCTTCCCTCTCCTTCTGTATCTGTTCACTCCCAGCCTCAACAATTGATGCTTTCTGTACCAGGGTGGCATAGTCTGTCAGCTCAAGCACCGCCACACGATTCTGAATCCATTGTTTTAGCCCTAATTGAAACCTTCGGGCCCTCTTTGCCTCAGAGTTCACATATTCCGGCACAAACCTCGACAGCTCAGTAAATTTGGCCTTATACTCGGCCACTGTCATGTTACCTTGCTTCAGTTCCAAAAACTTCAGCTCCATTTGTGTCTCCATGAACCTAGGAAAGTACTTCTCCATGAACAGCTCGCTAAACCTTTCCCAGGTCACCACACCTCTTCCTTCCAAATTCTTCTTAGCTTCCCACCAATAGTTCGCCTCACCCTTCAGAAGGTAAGTGGCGAAAACAGTCTTCTGCTCTTCAGCGACACCTAGTATCTCGAAAGATTTTTCCATTTCCTTCAGCTAGGCCCTTGCCTCGACCGGGTCGGCAGTTCCTTTAAATTCTAGGGGTTTCAGGGATTTGAAGTTCCGGAAAGCATTTGCATTAGCATTTTGGGGTGGTTGCTGAACTGGGGGACGGTCCAAGTTCTGCCTAAGTAACTCCATGAACTGTTCCATAGGGCCTCCCCTAGGATGTTCTGCCTCTCGGGTGTCATCACCAGCTTCTTCTTCTTCATACTCAAAGTCATCAAACAAGTTATGATCGTTGCCCTCACTCTCACTCAGGTTAACATTCTCCCCTTCACGGTTCTGGTGGCCTCCGGTCCCATGGTGGCTACCCTGGCCCTCAGAACTGATCGGGTGAGCTCGAGTGTTCATTCTTCTGGGTGGCATGATTCTGATAATAAAACAAGAAATGGGTTAGGGTTTTCCAATTACCTGACAGCGTTTGCACGGGTCAGGAACGTATCGTTCCCCCTCATAAGGGTGGAAGTTGCAAAAGTTTTAATAATCCGATGCTGGAGATAAAACGTCAAAACATTTTTGGGAAAAATCTCTATGGGATGCCAAAACATCTGCAAGAGTTTTCAAAATTTCGAAACCTCAAAAAAAAAAAAAATATTTATATATATATATATATATATTTTTTTTGTGAAAAAAATTATTTTAAAAATTGTAGGAACATTTTTGGAAATTGTAGAGAACAATTTGAAATCGCATATCGTAAATTTGAAACAACATTGTTGTATTTGTGGCTTGTAGCAATTGTATAATCACAGTTATATATCAAAACAGTAGAGCATGGCATCGGTAAGTAAAGCAGTTGAGACAATATCAAGGAAACTGAAACTAAATAAGTACGGTACAAGGGTTATCACAAAGTTTGGATGTTAGAGCCAAATACATAGTTCCGATGTCAAAGTCTAGCAAAAGTGGAACAAATACAAGTACATCATCCGAATAGTCAGGGCTACACAAAAGTAGGGCTACATCCGTACATACTACCCGAAGTCACATCTACATATCTGTAGGTCAGTCTACTCATCCACTGGTCAGAAAGGATACCACTGCACAAGTCAACTATCCCGCAAAATCGACACACTAATGTCATCTGAACCTAGGGGACTGAGCTATCAGTAACAGATCACGGGGCCGCACCGCGGCGGAGCAAGGTCCTCACTCGGGCAAATGCACGACGCACAACACGCCTAGCATCCCTAGCATGGATCACTCCGCCCCCGCGGATCCCTAATCCAAGAATCCTCTCGCGACTCCTCCTCTCAATCCTATGGAGTCGAGCCCTAGTCCTCCTAGCAACAGTGGTCCTCATCTCAGCCTGGATCCTCAAGCGCGCCTCGCGCTCCTCCACTAGCACCCGCCTCGCCTCGTTAAGTCGGGCCTCTGCAGATAGTAAGTCTCGGGTCAGGAACTGCACCACGTAAGCGTGCTCAGTACCCGACACTGGGGGTAGGTCCATCGGTGGAGGTGGTATGACAGGAACGGGAGCAGGTGCAGCAGTAGTAGTAGGAGCAGGAGCAGTGGCAGGGGTAGGGTCAAGCTCCTCCTCGCCAGAAGTATCATCCTCGGAGTCACCGTCCGAAGAAACAGGGCTCGATGACTGCGGAGAAGGTGGGGGTGACACAACACGACCCTCACCGGATCTCACACTCTCCTCATCAGTAGCTACAGGAGATGGGGTAACAGGCTCTGGCTCAGGCTCAGGCTCAAAGGGCTCCTCAACGGGATCCTCATCATCAGCGTAATCCAGGGGCCGAGCTTACAGTCAGCACCCATATCCTCCTCAGGATCCTCGGTATCCCACATCAGTGCCTCATCATGCTCTCTCTCGAAAGCCTCAGGGTCTGGTATCTCCTCCATCTACACAAGGGAAATAAGGGGGGTCACTAACCAAAAAAAAGAAAGGTTTAGGAGTAGTTCCCTCACGGGCCTTAAAGTCAGGGCTATATCCAATAACCCGACTACAAACTCGATGAGAGTTCTAAGTATTATTAAGGTTGTTATTAGGGTTATTATTATTGTTATTATTATTAGGGTTGCTTTCTTAAATTACTATCGTTTCTGAGAACTGTAACCTCGCTCTGATACCATTTATGTGACGCCCCCAGATCCGGGGTCGGAGATTTAGGCGCTCACGGTCCATTTTCCATTAATAACATACCTGTTCTTGCACATAATATATATAAAACAACCATCGACCCCACAATAAACTCACACCGCACGCACACACACACACGCACAGGTTGGAGCCTCAGAAACGTCACCACATTGATTAAGCAGAAATAAAAGTATCAGAGTTATTACAGACCGAATTAAATAGTATTTATGCTACCAGCAACACTTCGATATGAAGCGAAGTTGGGGCTTGAAAGTTTGTTACGATACACTGCCTTGCACAGGTCATACTGATAAATAAAACGAACTAACAAAAGCTGCCAACCAATCCGGCTAATGGGGCCTACCGGTGGAATCTCAACTTCTGGCTCGGGTCTAGTCACCTACTTTCGAGCAGTCTGTCTGGGTCTTGCCATTTCGCTTAGCTGTTGTGTTTGTAAAATTTGAAAACAAGCAAGAGTGAGCAACTATAGCTCAGCAAGAAATATACGTATAAGGTAAGTAATATAGCATTTCATATGATTAGCAGTTATTAAACTTGTTTGTATCAATCAGATATAAAATCACTTGTCATTGTTGATAAATCTCGAAGGTGCACCAATACGTGCCCTCGTTTTCAAAATAAACTTGCAGTTCTAGATACTGCATAGAGTCAATATCTTTCTCATCAAAATAGAACACTATCAGCAACTTGACACAAAAGCCTAAGAAGCAGTGTCAAAGTATTTTTCCAAAATGGAGGAATGGGACTTAAAGAAAACATAAAACCTGACAAGGATTGACGATGATCAGTCGCCACATCCAAGTCCAATAATCCGCGGGACTTCTCTACCGGTAGAAGGATAGAAACTACATCCGTAACTATCCCCGGGTGAAAACTACATCCGTAATCACCCTCGATGAAAACTACATCTGTAATCATCCTTCGGCAACACCTGGGCCGGAATAATAATTGATGGACCGCCTGGCTCACGGCCGCTTACACATCCCGGGAATCGTTCGTCAACGGTTCCCACACCTGCCAGAGTCCCTTTTTCTTTTTCTTTTAAAAACTTGATTTTGATTGAAAATAGAGTAATTGAAGTCCGACATCAGTCGACCGACGATTCTTGAAATCACACAAGAAACAAACCTGACCGGGGGTTTTCGAAAATGTTTTGAGTTAGAAAGAGTTCGAGTTTGAAAGTATTAAATGTATCTTGGATTGACTTCGTCTTTAAAATAATGAACGATAATTAATAAATAATATTTTAAGATTTAATATTAATAATTAATAAAATAATTATTCGATAAAATAAACTTTTAATCGAAGATAGGGTTCCGAGTATTTACGAAGATATGAACATAATTACTTGAGTATACAATACTCCCCGATTGACCCTTCGGGTTTTCGCAATCTAGATACGATATAATAATATACCGCTCCCCGGTCAATAGTATATACGGACCGCTACGACCTCTATTTCTAGAGTCGTTGTCCGAAGAAAACATTTCAATCTAAGTTCAAGGGGTACAAACATATATGTACTTATACAATCTCAATTGCGTCAATACTTCGGTAGACATAGCATTTGATATGGTTGAAAACTACAAACACAACAGTGAAAGTCCTTGCATATGTATAAGTTTTGAAAAGTAAACTTGCCTTGGTTTGGTTGGGGTGGTCGAGCGTGCGGAGTGGAACGATCTATACATAAGAAATAACCGCTCGTTAGTACCTTAACAATATCTCTTTAATTACGGGGTTTTAGGGGGATACGAAATTAACTTAATGACTTCGTCTTATGACACTCTAGCCCCACTATAGGTTCATGTCATCACTCGATTACGCTCGTCACTTATTCAACTTAATTTAGTTACCACATTCGAATCATAACCATTACCCCTAGAATTATGCTCCCCTAACGACTTTTTCCCTTGCGCGAAATTTACTCTAGCATTTTTATAAAATTCAAAAATTCATATTTTAATCCAATTCTTTTTGGGTAGTCTTCACCACTTCATTCCCTAACTTCTTAAATTTTTTGATGATCCCACATATAATTTTAGGGTTTTAAACAAGGTTCACAAGTGGGTCACTTAGTGCAGTCCGGAATCCAGAAACACAATTTACTTCTCCGGCCATAACTTAAAATCTATACATCCCCTATCCATGAACCTCACATTTCCAGAAACTACATTCAAATATATTTCCAAAAATATATGGTAGGACCTCAGGGGACAAGATTTGGGGGTTCAAAACCATGTTACAAGACAGGTCAATGTTTCTGGAAAAACTCAGCAAGCATGTATCACTTAGATCAACCAATTTTCTTAATTCCACAATACAACCAACACCTAATTCACTTAGTTCATGCTTTATAACATTCATGGAGATACATATACTATCCACAATCATAAAAATCACAATCACAACATCAAAACTCAAGATCCATGTCATCCATTACTTATACAACCAAGATTAACATTATAACACATGGATCTATCACCAAACATCATAAACACTACATGGCCAAAAGGGTTTATGATTTTTATACCTTCTTGAGCACCTAGGAGCCTTGGGTAAGCCTTACAAAACTCAATAACACCTTGAATGATCTCCTACAACCCTTATAATCCAAGATCTAAAAGAAAAACTAACATGGTTACTATTCACAATATCTTTAACAATTTATAACATGAAATTGAAGGGATGAAATGGCTTGAAACTCTTAATATACCTTGCTTAGATGATGGAGAGGGCCTAGTATTTATGCCTTGATTTATGAGTGATGAGAAATGGAGGAGGAAGAAATTTTTTCTTCCTTTTCTATGCTTGGCCGAGAGCTTTTTCTTCCAAGGGGGGGGAGAGCTTTTGGTTTTTTGATTTTTGTGTTGTTGGGTGAATAATTGATAAAGTGATGGTTGGGTGATACATAATGTTGTAAGTATATGCATGGTACAAACCTAGGGTATGGCCTCATGTACTCCTTGTCTCCTCTTTTGAAAAAGCAATGTAACTAGTTACTATTCCCCTTCCATTTAGTTAACTAGTTTGCTTATTCCTAACCACTTGGTTGCATGGGACTTGCATGCAATACTACTCCTTGTATCATTATTCTTCCACCAATTCTTGACATTTAATCTTTAATTCGTATCGTATCTTAATTAATCTCTCGTAATAATATTTTGTCGCGTAGGGATTTCCTCTATAATTCCTTAAGTACTTAATTGTGTAAATTCCTCGAATGTCCATAATTCCTCGTCATAATCCTTAATAAATCTTTTAATACTCTAATCATTCTCAAATCCCAAGTTTTATAAATCTTACTAACAATAAGACTCTTGCCCTCAACAATCTTCTCTTTTATTTTACATTGTGAATGCAACAACATAGTTTCCAAGACAATCAATTCTATTAATCAACAGGGATGACTAGAAAGGTTCCAAATTGACAATGCCACATGATATTAAATAAAAGAAAATATTACCAAAAATTAGGGTTCTTACAGCAACTCTCCTGACATTCTTCAAACCTCAAAAGATCTAACAAATCGTGATCACTAGTACAGAAATGACCTATAGCATCGCACTTATAGCGTCGGTTGTTTGCATTAAACGACGCCATAGGTGTCCGTTGAACCTATTGCGTCGGTTATGGGCAACAACCGGCGCTATAGGTATTCTGCCAAACCCTTTTGCGTCAATTTTTTGCACCAACCGACGCTATAGGTATTACTTATTGCGTCTCCCACTAAAATGCCGACGCTAAAAAGACATTTTGCGTCGGTCTGCGTAAAACCGACGCTATAGGTGTACCCTATAGCGTCGGTCATATTTGAACCGACGCTATAGGTGTAGCCTATAGGGTCACTGGTTGTAAAGCTGACGCTATAGCTATTTATTATTATTTTTTTTGCCAAAATCTTTAGAATATAAAATTTTAATAGTATCACATTTTATATCATATAATAACATTTGTTCCAAAAATTAGTGTGATTATCGATTCAATTAAGCAGAAAAAAGAATAAATAATTTTTATAAAAAATTTCTTCACATTTTTTAATTATAAATTTAAAAATAATAAATAATAATTTTTTTAATAATTAAAATTTTGAAAATAAATTTAATAATAATTTAATAATTATAATAATAATTTTATAACATATTATTATATATTAATATATAATAATTATTATTTTACAAAACTATTTTTCAGAAAATAAAATAAATACTTTTTTTTTAGTTGTAGTGTCGGTGTTTATAATGCCGATGCAATAGATTAACTTTTTGAAAAAATATATTATTGCACGAACCATTAATATTTGGGGATCTCGACTCTGCAGCCTAGCTCGATTATTACTCTCGACTACTCTCTATCTCTCCACTACTCTCTACTCTCTACGGCTCTACAAATTATTACACTCTCAAATTACTTCGAGTGCTTCTCCACTCTCTACTCTCTAATCATCTCACCAAATTAGGGATTTGGAATTAGGGAATTGGGAATTAGGGTTCGTTAGCGATTGGCTGCTGAATTAAGGAATTGGGAATTAGGGTTCATTAGGGATTGCTGGGTTCATTACAAATTGGTTTACAGGTATGTACAATCGATTAGATACAAATAATGTTGTATGTTAAGCTGTAATGTAGGGTTCGATTGATACAAATAAGTTGTTAGAACAATCGATAGGTATTTATGTTAAATTTTATGGCTAAACTGCATCATACTAGTGTTGTATATGTTGGATTTTGATATAATTACAGTTCATCTTAATTACAGTTCCTATAATTTGGGATTATTTGAATTGGTAACATATTACATCTTGTTATAGAAATGATTTTCCTTTTTTTGTTTGTCTGTTACAAAGTTTTCTTGTTAAATTATTTATTTCTTTTTCCATTGTTCGGTTTTGTAATTATCTCAGAATTAGCAGTACCGTGTGATAATAATTTATGTTTCACTATGAGCTGTGAATAAATTTTGTTCTTCTGTAATCTGGTTTTCATTTCTTGATAAATGGCCTGATATTACATTTCAAATGAGTGGTCACTGGTCAGCCAACTGATCCGAGAAAACAAAAGCGCACAAATCTTTTAACGAGATAATCAAAATATCGGTAATCGACACCCAAAGGTCTAATAAGAACTGATAGAAGCTAATTTCAGAGTACCATCAGTCCCTCACCATTACAGAAACCATATAACTTTAGAATGGCTGTTGAACAAAGAAATGAGCTTGCTTTAGAACGTGGGCAGTGAGACAAGAGATCCGAGACAGATATGTGTCGGTGCCATTCTTTTTTAATGTACATATGTTCTGGGGGTCTACAGACAACCAGTGCTTCTCTGGCTGTAAATTTGTGTTAAAAATATCTGCAAACAAGAACACACGTTGTGCTGAAACTGCAGAAACTTGACAACATGATTCAACTATTATTGCCACAATTTCATTAATGTTTTACGGGTCCTAGCGAATCTCTATAGTATTTGTCTAATCTGATTAGTAAAATTAGTCTGCACATGTGTATTTAAATTCCTGAAATCAATAATTTATAAAAATAAAGAGAGAAATTGACATATTTTATAAAAGCTAAAGAAAACAAATAGATATTCTTCCCTTCACTCTTGTACTCTGCAGTTGTCTGGTCTATTGGCTCGATGAAAAGAAAGGAATCAAAGGAGTACTATTGTGGCATATTTTATTCTTTGCCAATTTGCATGCAATCATCTTTTGACAGAAGATATCACTCTGGATCTGACTTTTTATTAGAAATTGTTTAAATTATTAATTAGTCATTTTGCTGGTGTTATTTAATTTTACCGACAAATTGGAACCGACTAGATTGCAGCAAGTAGCTAATAATGTACAAGTAAAACATTAACAAACTTTTCTAGCCTTTCTTGTTGTTGATGCAGTAATTATTAATTTTGTATAATTTAACTGTATGTGCTGCAGAATTTTTTAATGTACTTAGCGCTGCTTTACGGTGTTTATTTACTGTGATCACAAATCAAGATGTAATATTTTTTAAGCTTTCTACATCACATTGGTGAATGCCTAAAATTACTAGTGTTCTTTGTTTTTTCGCTAATTTATTTCTACTTTTCTTTCATATGGCAGTTGATCCTGTGTCTGTTGTACAATATCCGCCCAACTTTATTCCAACAGGTGCATATCTCTAGAAACAGCTTAATTGTTTGTATACCTCACTACTGATATAGTTATATGCACGTTGTAAGTATGATAACCAGGTTTTAGCCTTGAATCTTGTACAAAATTCCCACTGTAACCTGGAATAATGGCGCTAGAGGAAAATCAGTTTTATCGTGTAGTACTCTTACATTTGCATTTTACATATTCATATCTTTCCGTATATATGTATTTGTATTTTTAAATGCACATCAAAACATTATGCACTTTCATTTAAGCTATATATAGTAATAACAATTAAGCACGTGTTTGTGGTTAATCGACATTGCTGGTAGAGCAATTATTCTTGCACTTGAATAGTTGTTAGTGAATATATAAGCTTTTGTTGATAAACAATGAGATTAATTAGAAAAAGGACACAAATCGAAGGCTGAAGGGGAAACATATAATATTACATACAAGATGGAAGTGGAACTAATTTTTTGCAGGGTGGCTATTTAATTTCTATATTAGCAACATTTACCGTTTATTCATCATTGGATATCGAGATAGACTGTGGCTAAATTTCTTTGATTGGTTAGCTTTTTCTGCAGTTAGATAAGAGGGAAGTAGAGTTGGTTGTTGCTTAAAGTCTTTACAGTAGCACTGCTGAACAAAAAATATTTATAATCTTATGTACTGCCAATTATCAGAAAGACTGATAGTAATGTATATACTATATAATATAATGTATGTGTTTTTATTGTAGCAACCACTGGATGTTGCTCCTTTTCAGTCTCAAAGAAAGTACTATTTATGTGTTTGATTCTTTGAAAAGAGCAAGGGATATACGCTTGAAGACACCCGTGCAAAAGTAAGTTAAATATGAATTTACATTTAACGTAGTCCACCTTTGTTAGAGAAGTGAAATTTGACGTATACTTGTTTCACGGTGCATTTAAAATATACACACTAAACGGTGGATTGAAGAATAATAGAAAAGAATTTCTCATGATTCACGACGAGGTTCAGGTATAACCTACTTGAAATATACATTTATATTCGTCCATTGATTTATTTTTTGTATTTAATATTATTTGTTGGTTTTTTCGTAGTGCCCTCAACAAGAAGGAGGTACGGAGTGTGGTTTTTTTGTTTTAAGGTACATGCATGATATAATGATGCATTCTCAGAAAAAAATGGATGTGAATTGGAAAGTGGTAAGAGACGAAACTAGTTAGCATTGTTTTACAAATATTGGACTACCTGATTTTTTAAAAATACGTAATCTTAATATATTTTGATGGTTCTTGGTTCAAGAAGGTATACGAAAAAGGAAATCACTGACATACGAGAGATCTGGGCAAAATATTTTATCCGAGAATGTTTATAATCAGGTACTCAAATATTTTATAATATTTGACTTGTTCTATAGTGCAATTTTATAATAGTCAGAGTCATAGGGTCGGATTACTATTACTGTTATTACAGTCACCACATAAAACATTAAGAAATGGAAATTTAAGTTCATAAGAACATGCTTCAGGCCGGATTACTATTATTGTTAGTATAGACTTGGTGACAACAAAAAATTTATCTTTCAATACTTGCACTACTCAATACATACTGTTAAGCAGGCCATTAATTTTAATACTTCTTTCACAAGTATTAATATAACAAAGAATGGACCAGATTAACAAAGTTAGAAATATGCACAAACTAGAAAATCAAATAAAAACTACAAAATCATAATCTGTCCTCAATTTTAAACTACAGAGTACACATTCACTCGTTTATAATTTCTCAACTTAAAGTCCCATAAATTTGATTTGTAGATAATAACCAGCAGTCAGCACTCCAGCATAAATTAATTAATTACTGCTGCTGATTGCTAGTTCCAGCGGCTAATGTTGCTGTGGAGCTTGCATGATAGTAAATGATAATAATTCACACCCCTAGCTCTAACTAATATTTAATCATTTTTTTTGTGTTTCTGGTATTTTTATAATATCGTTTCTACTTGTAATAAAATTATACACGACAGCGACAATTTTCCTGATTTTGTTAGACAGTGTAATGTTAACTAGAGAAAGATTTAATTAGACTTAGTAAAAAAAAAAATTAAATAGCTTAAAATTCCAACTGATTTGGAGTAAATGAGCAAAATAATTTTATCCTGTAAAATTATTCAACAACTTAATTAACACTGGTGCTGAATATTATAAAATTTAAGTTTAACTTGTGCCCTTTTAAAAGTGCATTTTGATAGTTAAACTTTGTTTTGGCATCTCCTTTCTGTTGGTCTTTAGACTTTTAGAAAAAGTTAAGATCTGCTACTGTTAGAAGCTTTATTTATGGCAGCTGCAAAGGTTGGCAAGGCTGGATTTATTTTGTTCATATTATTGATCATATTCATTAGGATTTGCATATAACGTGGAAGCTAAAGAAAAAATGATGTCAATAGATGACCATTTTAGCAAACTAAGGGTTCAGAGAGAAACTTTGGCTTGCCGACTTGTTAATGTTGATTGTTTAGGCTTTTCTGGTGATGTCATCAAGTATTTTGGAAAAACAGTAACAAAACGCAAATTATAAATGAACACAGATTATAACAATAAATTGAGCACACTGTATAGGACATTATAGCCTTAAAAAAAGTGACAATCATCACTTGTCATTATAACTAAACAAGTATTATAACTTATACTAATTCTTTGACACACTATAGTATTAGTATGTATAACTTATAATGCTCTGGGCACATTCTGTATTATAAAATATTATCATGTAAGCAAGTGCGTCGGCAATATTTTGACTAATAACTACATATTTTTTTTTGGTACACCATGCCTAGGCTGCGGTGAGTTATGCAACTGGAGTTTTTTTCAGGTCAGTCATATAATTCAAGCATCATGAAGCAAATCGTTTATATAGAGAAAATTTATGCTCTTTTGATTGCTTGACAGTTGACGGTGCTAAAAAATAACAATTCAGAAATGTTACCTACCTCAGATAGTACTTGAAGTGGCTTCAGTAATATACTATAATTCGAATTGTTTCAGTAAATGATGAATGATGTGCTTTTTTTTTATATTTAATGTTATACTGTAGTTTTCTGTCTTTTGGAACGAGTTACCATTACTTTTTTATGTTGTCATGAGGTAGCTTGTTGCTGTATAAGCTTTTATATAGTTGATTCCTGTACTCACTAGTACAAAAATGGCTTTTTACGTCGGTTAAATAGGTCTTATACGTCGGTTAAATGGCGACGTATGGAGGGGCGACATATAAAGTCACGAGTCTTTTACATCGGGTAAAAAGGCGACGTAATAGGTAGTCTTTTACGTCGGGTAAAAAGGCGACGTAATAGGTAGTCTTTTACGTCGCCTTAATAAGCGACGTATAAAATCCAAAAGCCGACGTATATGAGTCAAAAAAGCCGACGTATAAACATAAAAAAGCCGACATAAAATGTTCATTTTGCCGACGTATATTGTTTGTCCTTTTAAATCAGCTCATTTAGATAACCGACGTATATTGTCAAAAAAAATTAAAAAAAATATTTTTAATATTTCTGTACGCCCAAATAACGTGTGGTTGAGTTAACAAAATTAAAAACCAAAATTTGTACAATCAAAATCTTGCAATAAGTGAAATTTATCAACTTTCAAATTCAATCAGAATACATTCATGGATTGGATAACATAATTATTATTACTTATACTCGAAAAAACACATCCACAATGTTTATACATTCTCAATCTAATGAGTGAGACCGTACAATAAAACTGAGATGATATGATGCAATGACAAAATTAAGAACTCTACTCCTCCACACAAGTTTGATGAACCTAAGGCTTATTTCCAAAAAGCCTCCACCCTTTACGCCTCTTGTACACTCCCACCGGATCTCTGATTACCACTGGAAAATTAGATATGGTCACCTACATATAACATGAACAAATTAATTATGAACAACATGACATTTTTTTCATTTTTTAACAAAGGAATGTAGATAAACTGGAGTCCTACATTGTAGGGTATGTTTAAGTATCAATTTTATTGAAAGATAAGGCTACCAAAATATATATTCTCCGCACAAGTGTCTAAAAGGATGTTACACATGTTATAAACAGGAGTTCCTAATAATCTCCTGATTTGTTAATTAATAGCAGCAGAGTGGAGCTGTAGCAATCAAAAGTACTAATAGATACTGGAGATGTTCGATTTTTCCGAGCAACTGCGTTGTGCAAGAAAGACAAGCAGGTATCAAAATATTCAATGAGGTCTAGGTAATTGGACTGTAAGAGCGTCATATTTTATATTATTATCTTACACCCACAAATTATGGCTAAGGAATAATATATCAACACTTAGAACACGGGAGCAGCATTTTTACATCATTTCTCTACATAAAAGTCCAGAAACTTACATGTAGGAAATTGCTAACAATCATTGGCTTGTAAACATTCAGCTCAAAATTTCCATTTGCACCATCCACCGTGATCCCCACGTGATTTCCATGACCTGCCAAGTCAAAATATTAGCCAGGAAACTAACTTTAAACAGAGCAATTTATTGAGCTAAAACTAGTTACACGATTCCTATGTGATTTCGACTCTTTCCGCATATTATTTGTATCTTACTTGAGCACAGACCATTGTAATCATCTATTCCGTCCTTGACCTGTACAACATGATATTAGCTTCAGATTATATTATACTATATATCTGCAGCTGATAATCTATGAATACAGTTATTGTAGCTTAAGATTTACCATGTGCCTGATGAATTAGAAGAAAATTCAACACACCAGCAAGTTTTCCAACTGACTACCCTCAAATTCCTTAAAAGTTCAAAGAAAAATTAAAGGCTCCCAGATAAAGCAAAGGAAAAACAATGACCAAAATAATTATCATGATATCCGCCTGCACTGTTGTATTGACATGTGTAAAAAATCTAGTAACGCTTTGTCATATATAAAAAGTCCAACTCCATATAAATATCGCAACAACAAGCTTATTGTATAATCAACAGCAGAGATACAGAGATCATTAGCTTTTAAAGTTTTCGTGCACCATTTCCAAGAAGAATATCACACAGATGCAACTAAAATTGTACGTCAAACTATTAATTCCTAGAGTCCAGTAACAACACAGAGAGAGATAAATTATTAACTTTTCTAGAGAACAAATATGACTAAACCTTTCGTAAATTCATTTCAATGTATGATTAAATTTCAACATTTCACGAATATGTACATTTCACAAACTCAAGCAATCAAGCATAAACATAAGCACATAGTACATCAATAATGTTCTTAAACATCAACATAACACAAAATTGACGAAATCGCACTGATTCATGTATATTTAATAAATAGAAAACCTGATTCAAGGTCTTTTCAGAGAGTCTTGCTCTTCAACGGAGATTTTCGCCGCTTTATCCTCCACATCTGTAGTCACACACACACGCATATTGAATATTTAGAGAATATAGAATTAATCAGAACAAATTTGAGAAAATCAATTAGAAATTGGAATTTAAACAAAAAGATGAGGAATACCATTCATTTGATAGCGGAGAGTCTTCATGTTCTGCAAAAACTCTTCCATTTTCAGTGCGAAGATAGATCCAGAAACATGTATGTAATGTTGATTCAAAAAATTTAGAGGAATTTGAAATGAAAATGAGAGAGAGAGAGAGAGAGAGAGAGAGAGAGAGAGTACGTAGATAGAGATGTATACAGTGGAGGGAGTAGAGCGAGAGTATGATTACCAAAGTATAATTTGAAGGAAGAAGATTCCTTCTTTTGAGTGTCGTGGACAAAGTAGGTTTCCGATACACCGTTAACTTCAGTAATCCACTCATCCTACGAAATACTTCAATTAGGATCGACCCCAATTAGGTTTTGGCTTACAGAATTCGATCCCAAATTAGCGTCTGGCTTACAGGGTCAAAGACGAGATAGATTTTCTAGGGCTCGATTGTTAGTGTCTAATTTGAGAATGCACTTGTTCTAGAGAACCTGACACGCAGAGGATTGAGAGAGATTGTGAAATTGAAAAATGAAAAATGAAATTGTGAAATTGAGGAAGAGATTGTTTATTTTATGTTTTGGTTAAAATGAAAAAACAAAATGAACGGTCGAGATAGAACGAATTTTATCCAACGACTCCAAGTACTTTAAAGAAGCACAATCCATGTGCTCTCACATTATCCAATAATAATGTGACACATGGCCAAGCACTCACAGCACCCACTTTTATACGTCGGTTATATATTAAAAGCGACGTAAAAGAGAATATAATATACGTCACCTTTTCCTCAACCGACGTATAATATCATTAAATATACGTTACCTTTTCTTAACCGATGTATAAAGTAGCATTATATACGTCGCCTTTTCTTAACCGACGTATAAAGTAGTATTATATACGTCACCTTTTCTCAACCGACGTATAAAGTAGCATTATATACGTCGCCTTTTCCTCAACCGATGTATAATATGACCTTATACGTCAGCTTTTTCTTGAACCGACGTAAAAAATATTTAAAATTGTAAATATACGTCACCTTTATGCGGAACCGACGTATATAACTACTTTATACGTCGCCTTTGGCTTGAACCGACGTATAAGAGGCAACGTAAAAGATCAATTTTGTACTAGTGACTCCAAATTATTTTGCAACTACTTCTGTAAAAAAAAATTAAATAGCTTAAAATTCCAACTGATTTGCAACAACTTCTGTTCTTTCTTTCACAGATTGATCAAGCATGGAAACCTTGTTTGAGGCGAATAGGATTCTGGAAGTCGATAATGGAGTTGGCGAGAGCATATGAATATGCAATGTCGGTGTTAATATTCATGCCCGTACTTGTTTTATACTGGTTCCCATTTATCTCGGAATTCCGAACAAGGTTGCTTTTAATCAAGCTTTTAGCAGAGGTCTCCAAATTCCTATGGTTCTGGGAGGAAAGGAAGACTAAAGAAAGCATCCAGTTGAACTTTGTAGTTAAGTTATGATATGTAAACTTGCATTAGGAACTTTTTAGTATTTTGAACATTAATGTACTATTTAATTCAAATTGTATACTTTTAATTTAAATTTTATCTTAATCAAAATTCTGTTATAATTTATATTTTCTATTAGTTCAGGTTAAATTTCTGTTATAGTTGATGTGTGTTCAGGTTAAGAGTAAAGAAGGTTTAAAAAAATATATTAAAATAAAATATTGAAAAATCAGTTTTTTATTACATATAGCGTCGGTTGTTTGTCGAGGCGACGCTATAGAAACAAATAAAAAGCGTCGGTTGTTTATCTGGGCGACGCTATAGATACCAATAAATCAATTTTTTTTAGTACTTATAGCGTCGGTTGTTTACTGATGCGACACTATAAATTCCAATTAAAAAGCGTCGGTTGTTAAGAACACCGACGCAACAAGTACCACAAAAGCGTCACCCCTACTAACCGACGCTACAGATGTAGTCTTAAAGCGTCGGTTATCTATTTTTTTGCGAAGGATTTTAAACCGACGCTATAGGTTTTTAGTAACGGAAATTTGACCGACGCTATAGGTATAGACCTATTGCCATGCTTACATGTACTACGCCATTTAACAGACGCAATAGGTCAATTTGACCGACGCAACAGGTCTAGTCTGTACTAGTGAACTCAACCTTCTTGGTAATTGAATCCCACTAATCCCTTTTACGAAAATAATCTCAACAAAGTTTTGGTTCTTTTCACAACCTACATTTCTCGTGGCAAGTTAGTGTATTTCTTCTGTCGACTTCGAGCTGTCGTTAACCCTTCTAACAAAGTCGATTACTTCCTTCGTCGGTGGCACCAACTCTGGTCCTAACATTTCCCGCTCATCCACTTCTCCCAACATACTGGAGATCGACACTCTCGTCCGTATAGCGCTTCTAAAGCGGTAATCCAACATTGGTATGAAAACTACCGTTATATGAGAATTCCATCAGTGGTAAATGATCGTCTCAATCGCCTTTGAAATCAAGTGTATATATACTCTAAACATATATTTGCTGGTTTGAATCGTTCCTTCGCTTTGGCCGTCTGTCCGAGAATGACAAGGCATACTTACCTCTAAGTCAGTGTCTAAACCTTTCTTGAAAACTTTCCTGAAATCTCGAGTTGAATTTCGTGTCTCATACGAGCCATAATACTCCATTATAAACTTGAATATTTCGTTTACCAGTCCCGGTAATTCGAAACGCTTAATAGTCATAAATGAATGTCCTGTCCATAGAAAAATCGGACATGACCTTTTCGTTTAAAGGACTATACCCTGTGTAACAACTTCAAATACCAACCCAACCATTTATAACAACTCATTTTTGTACTCCAACATTTCACAATCTCAATTTAATCATACACAATGCTAATACGAAAGATGCCTTGACTTGCAGTAAACAGGTAAATAAACAAATCTATAATACCTTAATTCCAATATGTGAACCAAACTTCATTATCATCTATTCTCGATCGCCTCCTTGAAATCAAATACTACAATCAAACACATACGTCATTAGATACACGTTAAACATGATTCGATTAACAACTCAATTTTTACTCTTATAAAAACATTTTGGTTTGTTAAAGCTTTTGAAATACAACCTTGAATATTTACAGTTTTGAAAAATAATAATCCATAACCTTGACTTTGACATAACCCATTACAAGAACAAAATCTCGAAATAACTAGTTTGTAATATCAATTATTCCGAGGTCACAACCCCCCCTCGATACCAATCACAAAACACCTTCACTCCAACAATTTCCAACAAATTCTTACTGTAATTAATCATGAAATTTGACTTAAGATACGTCAACTCATTAACACGTCTTCAACAAATAATTCACGATCTTAGAAAATCATCTAAACTATAATTATTCTGCGTCTTCTGAAATCAATTTCCAAAACATACTTCTACTTACTCAAAATTTCTCGAACTTGACCCAACGCATTATAACTTCAATGTTTTACACTTCTCAAATTAATTACGGAAATTACGACATCTATTCATAACTTACATTTCGAATTATTACGAAACAAAGTACACATTCACCACTTATCCCTCTAACTATTCAATTCCTCTTCCGTCAACTCATTCACACTCTGGTCAATCACCTTATCTCGATACCTCTTAATTTTCTGATAATCCATGTTGGAATGTAACTATATCAATCATCTTCGTGGTAGAACTAGGCGTTCGAACTTTCACATCTAACTTCTTAATTCCTTAAACAAAAATTATTAGAACAAAAATTACCTTTGTTGGCATTCCAGGTCCTCCCACTTCATGACTGCTTCGTTTTCAACAAATTCACTTTGTTCCTTTCCTTTCGAACCACATGTCTGAAAAATTTGATTCCCTTCAATACAAAATTTATATTTAAAATTCTTGTGTATAACCTTCCTTCTATTAAACTTTCCAATGTTTTCTCAAATTATATGTATACTCTTCACACGTTTTTAATATCTTGAAATGCCATCTATAAGCATAATAGAAATTTTATCTAAATATTTCTTGAAATCTTATTCATCGAATCTATAAGGCGGTAAGTGCTCTCGTCCAGTCAAACACCATTACCATTAACTCATCGTGTCCATATCGACTTAAAATGTTGCTTCAATCATATCTTAAGACTTATATCTTTCAATGACCTTAATCTATTCATAGATCAACTTTAGGCTAAACTTTCACCTTTCAACTGATTAAACAACTCATCCAACCTTGGTAAAAGATTTTCCTTACTATTTGTCCACTTATTCCATTTTTAAAGATTAATGCGTAACTTCAAACTACCCTTCTTCCTTCTCACGAACAGTATCGGTGCATCCCTCTGAGATACATCGAGCATCACTATGCCTTCTCTTGCAAAAATCCTTCAATTAAATTGCTAGCTCCAACATTTCCATTGATGTCATCCGATATTGAACTCCTTGAAACTGATTCTATATATGAAATTAAATAACGAACACACTCTACCTCTTCGACTTATGACAATCTCGATAATCCATCAAAATATACATTCAAAATTATTAATCTCTGAAATCTGCTCGGATTTAACTGTTTACTTACTGATATTTCCCTCTGTGTAAAACAACTTTATAATATTAGTATAATAATCTCTTGGTCTACGTGATCACTACGACTTCTTCGTCTGTTCTCGGCCTTAAAATATCTTTTTTTTATATATTTCTTGAGAACCATAATCTCACTTTCTTGTCCTCACAACTTACTTGTACTTTATAGTTAGCTAATCAATCTAATCCTAACTCACACTTGACTCCTTGCACTACCATCACATTCAAATTCTTGATAATGTCATTCATAGCCAAAATGAATTTCTAGCTTCCTAGCAATTTATGGAAATGGTTCCGTTACCCTCATCCTTGGGTCCACTGAGACTGACTTGATACCACCTCTGGTAAACTGTCCTATCTTCCTACACTTCTAACACACAACTTTAACTTCTGACTCTGTCACTTGTTACCATTCCAACCTTCCCGATTATATTTACAACTCTCTGCATTTTTCCTCAACACAATCTCAATATGCTTTCTCTCGAATTCTTACCTTCCGACTATGAGGTCTTGTTAATCTCTACTAACTCTCATCTTGTAGGCAACTACTGTGCCCCCACTCTCTCAACTCTAAATCTTCTAAATTCTAGATTCTTCCTTTAACCGATTTACATGTCTTTTGTTTAAAATGCTTCTGAAAACTTCCTGGTTCTCTGTCTTCCTCTTCTCATCATCTTGTCCCATATTGGTCAACTCCATTCTATTCTTAATAATCATAATACTTTAAACTGGGCTCACATAAGTTGTTAATTCCAGCACAATCACTTTACTTCTTATTCAAAGTTTTAGTTTTTCATATTAATTCTTAAGAACAAATCTGCCCTGCTTCGCTCTGCTTTACTCAAGTCATCCCGTTACGGCTCAAAAATCTTATACCCACAATGGGTTCAAAACATTCAAAATCCTATGATATTCCATTTTCTACCTCTAAAATTGAACATGCATCTAATATATATATATATATATATATATATATATATATATATATATATATATATATATATTTAACACTAACTATCTCGTACCAAACATCTTCATCATCATTCTCTTTTTAGTCTTTAACAAAATCCACAATCCTGTGCCCTTGATACTTGTTCTTTTCCTTTCCCCACTTCTCAGTAATATCGAATCTTGTACGTATATTTCAATCGAATAAGTAAACCAATTTGATGTGTCATTTCTGTTTTAACATCAACTTCTCAAAATTGCTCAATCAATTCTCCGTCAGCGTAATCGTAGTTTGAACCACTTAGAATGTCGTCGCGTCTATCTTTGCAGCTCTTCATCACTAGTAATTCTGAAATCATAAAGGTTCCGGACAAAAGAATTTAACAGAAGGAATATGTATCAAGTGTGAATATACACTGAGTTTTTTTTTTGTTTTTGTTTGGTAAAGCTTTTTTTTTTTAAAAAGGATTTAACTGAGAGATCAACATGATCTTTGAACCATTATCAGGTGGAAATTGTCACTTGGTTAACCACCATAGTACATAAAGATGGTCAGTCTTTAGTACTTCCATGACAAACATAATCAGTGGCGTCCCACCGGACTTCTATCACAGAGATAAGATGTCCCTGAATCCCCTATATACATAGGTTTTTCATCTCAGTTTAAATGAAGAAGTTTGAGTATTTGGGGAAAACAGAAAGAGTTCAAGAGTCTCAAAATTTTGTATATGAAGTTGGATCAAGTATCCTCTAAAAAATAGAGGTATTTCTGAAAGAGTAGGACAGTGTGAAAATAAATCTGATTTACGGAACTCATCATCAATTGAAGGACAGTTGATCATCAAACGTATGCATCCACTATCGATTAAACAAACGTTCAAGAAATTCCTAATTATTCAGAATCTCACTCTAGTGGACTAAGCACAAGTATACTTAGCTTCAAAAGAAATAACGAAGAAAAATTACCCTCAAAAGAAAGAAAGCTTAAGCCAGCTTCAATAAGTTTCTTCTCGGTTAAAATGGATTTATAATGAGTGTGACCGTCATCAGCAAGCAGTCTATCTTTATCTAGCAACTCTTGATGGTTGAGGTCACACACGTAGTGTGAACTATCCTCCACATATCCGAATTTCTTAATGAAAAAGTGACCCCAATCACCACCTTCCCATTCCACAATGACGAATTCCCTCTCCCAGAAATGATGAGAATCAGGAAGGGAGAAAGAATTCACTATATGTGGAAGCCCACTTCGAAGTTGAAAGCTAACCCCTCCTTGCTTAGACACAGATGAATTCTTCATCATGAAGATGCTTCTAAACGTGGTCGTGTTTAAAGGAATCTCCATCTCGCAACATCTTATAATGAAGATGATCAAAAACCTCCATGAATTGGGGTATAGTTGACAAGGATGAATTAGGAGCTCCGCCAGGAACCTAATAATAAACGGGTCAACTGGGAACCTTAACCCTGCCTCTAAGGCACCTTTGAAAATGAAAATTCTCTCAGGGTGCTAATTGCAAGTTCGGTCTTCTGGATTTGGAAGGCAGACTTTGATTACACTTGGGAAGCTATATGTGCTTTTGATTTTCTCAACATCCTTCTTCTTCAACTTGCAAGGACAATGAAAGGCATCCAAGCTTGAACTATTGGGGAATGACTCCCCCATAATGCTTAACAATTCTAATAAAGACTCGAATTGATGATCAACATATTGAGGAGGCTTGAGTTTTTGCATACCTTTGACGGTTCTTGCCATGCTCCTCTTCTTTATGGCTTCCTCCATGGAGATCTGGGGGATAGCTGGGCGTTTGTCAGCCATGTCGAACTCGAACTTGAACTTGAAAATGAACTTGAAGCTTGAAGAACTAGAAAACTAGGGAGTTGAGAGACTTGTGAAAGATTTGTGAAATGAAGAAGTGAAGAGAAATGAAGGATACTCCCCTTCTTTTATAGAAAAGGTGTGACCTGCTACCTCAGGTTGGAATACAGTCCGGTTCACGTTTGCAGGTCATGTATCGTTTAAATATAAAAAAAGGACGAAAAGTTATCTGTTGTAGAGGAAAAGGTTCGTCAAAAACTCGTGAATTCTGGAAAAGAAATGCAGAATAGAAGTTAATATCTTACAAAAGGAACTTTGGGAGCTGATCATGCTTAAGAAAGCCAAATTAAGAAGTTAGTGCTAAGTATGTGATTAGCAGTGCTAATCAAAGAATTTGAGTCTTAAACAAAAAGTCATGAATGAACATGTTGTTGGTTTTCCAACATAATAAAATTCAATGTTCAAGTGTTGACATTGATGTTCTATTATCAATATGGAAGGTTGGTATTCAAGATGGAAGCCAAGAACCTAGAGTCAGGGTCATCGCGAAGCCGCAGCCAGCCGAGAGCCGGCCGACCGAGGCACGCTAAAACCTCCAGCCGACCGACAACTGACCGACCGCCTCACTCGTAAGGCTTTAGCCGATTGACAAGCAGCCAACCGAGGCACCTGCAAGGAGATCAGCCGACCGGGGCTACCCGGAAGGCTTCAGCCGACCAGGGCTTAGCCGACGGGATGACGGCCGACCGGGGCTACCCGGAAGGCTTCAGCCGACCGGGGCTTGGCCGACCGGGGTTACCCGGAAGGCTTAACCGACCAGGGCTTGGCCGACCGGGGCCACCCGGAAGGCTTCAGCCGACCGGGGCATGGCCGACTGGAAGGCAGCCGACCGGGGCCACCCGGGAGGCTTCTGCCGACCGGTCTTCGTTACGATGTTGGGGTCCCGACGTCGTTTCGAATACGAAAATTAAGATGGGCCAGAATTTGAGCCCGAGGCCGTTTAGAACCATTTATCTCCGTTTAGTGCCGTTTAGTACTGTTCAGTGCCATTTAGCGCTGTTTAGTGTCGTTTAGCACAGTTTTATGTCATTTAACGCCGTTTAACATCGTTTAAATGTTGTTAAGGCCGATTAGTGCCAAGTAGCATTGACTTAACATTGTCGTCAGTGCGTCGGTCGCTCCACGCTTTACATCAAGACAATTCTCGTGAAACACTAGTGTATAAAGATGGACCCTGACCGAGTCTCGAAAAAGGCCGTTAAAACTTCAAGGAAAACCTGATCAGTTTTTCTAGAAGTTGGGGGGCAAATGATATGGGCTAAAAGTAAGCCCTAAAGACACAATTAATGTGGCATTAATTAGACTCAGAATGGTCCAAACGTGGGGCCCACCAACAAGGTCCAATCCTTATTTTTAATATTAATTTCGTAATTAATATTAAAGGTAATAAACAGCTTAGCAATAAGAGTCAAATAAGGATATTACTCCTGCCTGACTTAGCCTCCAAGGCACCAAATTCAACAAGGAAACAGACTACTACAAGGAAGGAGTCTAGAACCTTCCTCAAGGTGGTGGCTTACCCACTAAGTCTCCAAATCCTACCATAATTCTAAGGCTCCCGTAGCCTATTTAAGGGTCTGACCCCTCATCCTCAGAACTACGTCTTGGCTTGATTCTCAATAATGAGATACATAGGCACTCTGTGAGGACCGATCAATCTCGGAACACGTAAATAGCCATTAAAGCATGAAGCTTAACAACCCTTGCATTAATCACACACAAACCCTAGTTTTATTCCACAACAAGTATTCAAATAACATTCCTCGAATAATTTCCAAGTACTTGTTCTTTTTAGGGGTTTATTCGTACTTAACCCTGATTCGAATATTTTTATAAAATCGAAAAACGATCTTTTTAACATGATGTCTTATCTCACACCTTCCTTATGATCTCTAATATTTAATTACCAAGATTCT
Organism: Saposhnikovia divaricata; assembly: GCA_036435485.1. Classification (NCBI taxonomy): domain Eukaryota; kingdom Viridiplantae; phylum Streptophyta; class Magnoliopsida; order Apiales; family Apiaceae; genus Saposhnikovia; species Saposhnikovia divaricata. The sequence goes on from CM071600.1 coordinate 160,174,829, forward strand.
TCATTGAATTACTCGAGTTAAGGGGGTTCAATTTCAATTACGAATTTGCATTTACAGTTTGGAACCACTTTTAGTAAATGGGCCATAATTCCTAAACCGTAAGTCCGTTTGCTTTGATTCTTTTGCCAAAACGATCTATGACTCGAGATCTATAAGGTCAGTTCATAAAACCATCAAGAACAGAAAATTAAGGCTACTGTACTACACAGTTTTTAATGGTTAAGGAAATTTCGACATTACGACGGCTATAACTTGGATATTTCCAAAATTAAAACACTCCAACAATCATGGTTTCCACTCTAAACCACATATACATGATAATTACCATAGAAATGAGGCCAAGAACTGCCTTTCCGTTCTTACTAACTAGTTTAACATATAACAAAGCTTAATCACATCTCTAAGAGTTATACATGCATATATCATCCAAGACTCCATAAAAACTCAAGATTCAAGCTAGGGTTTCAAGTGTTATACCTTCCTTGGAGAGTGTACTAGCCTTACTAAGCTTGATCTAGTCCTTGTATAGCCTTATATTAGCTTAGATCAACCAAAGAAAACAAGAAATCAAAGATTAGTTCTTGAAAGTACTATTCATCCTCCACTTTGATGATTTTTTTTGAAAATGAAAACAATGGAGTTTGAAGCTAAAATTTCTAGGATATCACTTTTATGAAATGTAAGATTCACCATAAAAAGTTGGAGATCAAACAAGGGGTGGAATCTTGATTTTGGTTCTTGAATTTATGCAAGGGCCGAATGCATGAAAAAGGGAAAGAATGGAGTTGGTTGCTTTGTTTGCTTGCTTTGCTCTCATCTAAATTGAATTATTGATGTGCTAAGATAATATCTTGGCCATAAAGTAGCTTTATTAAAGGTGGTTATGTCATGGATGATGCTAATCAAGTGGACAAGTGTTGGTTTAATCAAACTACTTGGTTTGATTCTAAGTATGCTAGTTCCTCTTGTAACTAACATGGTTACTTGATCTTATCCACTTGCACATGCATACATCTTGATCCCCTGTAACACCCCCAGATCCGGGGTCCGGGATCCGGTGGTTACGGTTTCCAATTCTGTCCACAACAATTGAACTTTCCTTAACATAAAATAAATTACATCTCTATGACCCAACACAACAATATAAAACACACCCGTTATAGTCCCAGAGATGAAATCAGAGTAACAATCAAATTTTTTATTAATCACATTATGAGTTCTTACAATCCGAAAGAATTTCAATATAAATACATACTCTTTGCCATCCATTTACATAAGTCATACTAGACCATATACTTGGAACTGAAAGAATAAATCTATCATACCAATAGCTTCTTCTTTAGCTCTGGTAGTCTCATCGTCCTCGCCTGCGTCGAGTGCGCCTTGTGCGAGTCATCTGGTCTAGCTGTTGTTGTGATATAATAATAAAGCAAGGGTGAACAATAGCCCACCAACAATAATATATAACTGAACGATAATATATAACAGTTCAAAAGTATCTTTCAAACCATATGCCATGCATTTACGGAAATGATGCCGGTATAATATGAACGATGAAGTTACAAGGTAACTTAAAGTATTTGTTTGTAGAAATATCTGCTACATCAAAAGTAAGCGAGATATTCTCATTGACATTAAAAAGAGGAACTTGCATGAAAAGATTGCAATTCCAGTTATGAACACTTTTCCAGCTCTGCCAACAGTAATCATATTGCAGGAGATAAATAAGTTTGGATGATGAACCAATGATGGAGTATTCACCGCGCCCGCTGTTCCAATCTTGATGATCAGTCGAGATCGTACAGCTCAAATTAGATTTACTACCGGTAGAAGGAAGAACTGATGGCTTTACTTGTCTACCGCCTTACTAGCTCTCCCCGGCCAACGGTTGGGCCAAAGGGGATGGACCGGCGCTACTCGGCCTCTTACACGACTCCTAGTTCAATTATAATTTATGATTCTGAATGTAACGTTCGTCCCCCTTTTCCCAAGTATAATACTTGTTGATAAGACTCTACAAAGTAGTCGTATCTAGTTGGAAAGGAAAATTCACCAATAACTTCCAAGCTATTGCTTGGTAACGAATATCAACTTGTTCCAACAATCTTACCCCTCGAAAGATGAGAAGGTACACAACGACTTAATGAGTCAATAGCACCCGCATTGCGAGTGAAGAGAATAATTTATGACCGGGAAGTCGACAAGATAAATAACATTTTCCAAGTAAGGTTCCCTTATTATTAGGGAGGTAGAATCAAAGAAGAATGATGTCTGAGAACCTTTCTTGATATAATATTAATAATAATATGACTCCGAGATATTTTCCGTAATAATCGAAGAAGATAAACCTTATTGAGGTTATCCTAAGTATGGAATAAATATTCAGAGAATATTTATTGAATTAAAATATTTAAAGAATATTTAGGAATATGAAAGAATATCATTAATCAGAGTATTTCTCCAAATAATCCTTGAAGAAACATCAAGAGAATATTTATTGAATAAATAAATATTTAAATGAATATTCAAAATAATATTCATTAATTAATAAGGAATTTAAATGAATATTCAAAAAGTAATATTCATTTAATGAATAATATTCTAAATGAATATCAAGTAATATTCATTTAGTAATCCAAGCTTTAAAGGAATATTCGAGATAATATTCGATAAATAAATCAAGCTTCAGATGAATATTAGAATAATATTCATCAAGTAATTAATATCTTAAATGAATATTCAAAAGTAATATTCATTTAATAAAATAATATTCTAAATGGATATTCCAATAATATTCATTTAGTAGTCCAATCTTTAGAAGAATATTCGGAATAATAATCGATAATCTATTCGACTTTGAATGAATATTGAAAAATATTATTCGTCGAATGGTTACGTTCAAATAATTATTTGAAGTAAGGATCGTTAAATAAATAATCTCGAACGAATATTCAAATAATATTCGTCGCCCAAATAATGGAAAATATTTACTTAAATATTTTCCTCTGAGGTGATCTCGATATATCAAGAAATATTGACTCCCGGTCTATATTTGACGAATAAGATGTATACGCCCTTCTATGAGGGTCTTACAATAACCGGCTTATAATTGATACGTTAGTTATCTAATTTATAAGCCAATAAACAATCAGGGAACAATCATAACGATATAACTTGAAAGTAGGCATGCATGCTATGGCATATGTATAACAGAAAACATATATATATATATATATATATATATATATATATATATATATATATATATATATATATATATATATATTCAATCACAACAACAGCCTAAAAGAAGGGAATTGAAACTTGTCTGGTAGTCGAGAACGATAAGGGGTAGTGGTAGCGGGTCCCGGGTCAGCTTGGTGATCTATAAATAGCCAAGACATTCGGGATTAATCACTTAAAACTTTAAAGGTTAAGTTATACTTAAATCGAAACACGTTCTCGAGTTATCTCGTTATACCCCTTTTAGTGGATTTCTTTTATCATCGATCCGACCCGACATTCGTTCGTTAATACGACATGTCACTGTACTTACACTTGGTATATACTGAAATCATGTAAGTTTTAAGGTCGATCATTTACGAACCAAGAGTATACCTCGAGATTTATCGCCCGTTTTCTAAGTACTTAACCAAGTTTATAACCAAGTATGCTTTTAGGGGTTCGCTCGCGTTTAACCTTGATTCGAACTTTTTTATAAAATCGGAAAACGATCCCTTCGATATGTGGTTTTCTCTCGCACCTTCCTTTTTACCTCTAATATTTAATTATCAAGATTCGCCACTGATTTCGTAGTATTAAAGGAATCCAATTTCAGTTACGAACTTGCAATTACGGTTTCGAACCACTTTTAGTAAATCGGCTATAATTCCTAAACCGTAAGTCCATTTCACATGATCTTTATATCAAATCGAAGCTTATAACATCATCTACCTTAACATGGCAGAATATAAAGCTAGGCCATGAGCTAAAGCTATTGTGATGCACGGTTTTCAAGGTTTAACGAAAATCGGGCATTACGACGGCTATAAATCGGATATTTCCAAATTCCAAACTTTCCAATAATCATAGTTTCCACCCCAAACAACATATACATGTTATTCAACCATGAACTAAGGCCAAACAATGCCTTTCCGTTCATCTAAAACATTTTAACATTTATCAAAGCCCAATCATGTCTCTAAGGTAACATACATGCATAATATCACTAAAACTCACTTAAAACTCATGATCCATCAAGAACATGCTTAAATTTAAAACAAGATCTAGGGTTTCAAGTTGTTATACCTTCTTGGGAGTATGAACTAGCCTTAAAAAGCTTGGTATAGTCCTTAGGAGTGTTTAAGCTTGCTAGATCAACCAAAGAAATCAAAGAAAACAAGATTAGTTCATGAAGAACACTATTCACCCTCATCTTGGATGATTTATTTGAAAATGGAAACAAGGGAGTTTGAAGCTAATATATTTAGGAGATCATTTTTATGAAATGTAATACTCACCATAAAAATTTGGAGATCAAACAATGGTTGGAAGTTGGATTTTGAAATCTCAAAACTTCAAAAATTCGAAGTGGGTTTTTCAAGGGGAAAAACAGAGCGATTTTGTCGAATTTATTTGACCACTCAAACGATCTTCAAAAATTATGAAATTAAATCCACAACTTCATCTTGATGTGTAGAAGCTTCTTGAATTTTTTCATGATTTTTAAATGAGCAGAACTGGGCCAAAAAAAATCGTAAAGATCCGCCTGTCCTGGAAAACCAAACTGATGGAAATGGGGGAGAAAGAGTATTTGCTTGGTTGCCTTGGTTTGCTCTCATCCAAATGAATTATTGTGATAATATCTTGTATAAATTGCCTTTATTAAAGTGGTGATGCAATGGATGAGGTGTTTGGAGAGACAAGTGTTAATGATTTGGTGGTAAGATGATAAAGTGTTGCTAAGTACTAGTTAGCTTTCTAATCTTGCTAGTTGGTATTGTAACTAGTTTGGTTACTTTGATCTTATCTTGCTTAAAGTGACTATGTCACCTTCCACTAGCTCATCACACCCCTTGGTTCTCTGCTTGTCTTTTTGTCCGGTTATTGCTCAATTTCATTTGATCGTTCGTAGGAATATCTCAAAGGTTTCTAGTTAGGGTTTTACCGAAAACCTTCTTAATAATTATAATACCATTCTCCATCTTTCTTAATACTTCTCGAATCTAAATCCCTTAAATAAATCCTCAAGTCTTGCAGTGTCCAGGGAAATCTCGGAGAAAATAAAAGTGCTATTTTTCTGAATCCGATGTCGTTTACATACACTTATTTTCCCCCTGGATCACTAATACGAACTCGGAAATTCGTTCCGAATACTTCTATATAGTGTCGTCTAATAATATTCTCAATTACACCAAAATCACTATTCATCCTTATTCTTTACTTATTCATCTATGGTTGTACAATTGTCCGTATTCTCTTTCGATCGTTCCTTAACCTTTTTACGGAACCACTGGATTAATCGCTATCGATCTGGATGACATGATAATATTCTTCTGCTTGGAATTGCCATATCTTATTCCCTTAGGAGATAGATTATTCTTACCTATGTTGTCACCCTTTAGCATTCTTCAAGACATAGAAATAATAAAGTCGAATTCCATTCATTCTTTTAAAATATCAACTATTACATTGTAGCCGTAGCCACTATTCATTCTTACATCATTAAATAAATAAAAGTTTTAGTTCTACCCAAAATTTGGGTTCTTACATCCCCTGCTTGTTTCTTTGTCCGGTAATTGCTCAATTCATTGATCGTTTGGAGGAATACCTCGAAGATTTCTAGTTAGGGTTTTACCGGAAACCGTCTTAATATTTACACTATCATTCTCAATTCTCTTTAATAATTCTTGAATCCATATTCCTTAAATCTTTTCAATAATTCCTTAAGTCTTTCAGTGTCCAGGGAAATCTCGGGTGTTAACTCGAATAACCTGTAAAAGGGGGGGTTGAATACAAGTTATATAATCGTGTCTAATTTTTGCTTGATTAGATGAACAAGAATAAACGAATGAATCAAACTTTGTTTGTATTAAATTAAATCGAATACAAACTCTACCAAAGGTGTACAATACCTTTATCAGCTGCTGACAATACAAATCTCTCTCTCTCTGTTTGTTTCGAACTCTCGAATACAAACCTTATACAGAGCTTCACACGATATGCACTCTACAATTCTCAATTCGCAAATCGCTCTTTTTACAATAATATAGAGAGAGTATTTATAATGCTACCTATCAACTAATCACAGAATTATAATCTATCTATGATAATGTTCTGCCGTCCAGTTGATAGTTTCCATCAATAGAGAATTCGTTTCCTTCACGATATCTTCTTGCATGTTTTTCAAAACAACGATCCTGTTTTATAGCACTTGCCAGTTTCTGTAGCATCCATAATGACATCATCAGTAACACGACTGATATCAGGATTTCCCATTGCATCAGGATCTGATCATCCCATCAGTATTTTATCAGGATCTGACTTGCTGTATCAGGATCTGCTCTTAGTTCCTGAAATGTAGTCTCTGACGCACTGTTCCTGACTAAACTCTACAGATTACTATCTAACACATATATCCTATACAAAGTGCTAAATCCTTTATAAGATCAGGATATACAAGAAGTATTAGCAAAATTCAATTCTTAACATCACAACTCATGAATTATTCCTAACAATCTCCCCCTATTTATGCTTTAGAATCTAGAGCATAAATCTAAGTTGTAGATGTGAAAACATATAACAATACAACCAGAATAGAATTTATGAATTTAAGATCATGAAGTTAAGTACCTCCTTCTTCAGATGTAGATATGTATCTAGTACTTAGAAGAAAGAATTCAACTATTTGATGCTTCTTTTCCTTTACCACTTCCATGATGAAATTTACCAACTCTGTCACCCTTAGTTCTGCTCCCAGTCTGTTTATCTCCACCAGTCTGTTGTTTATCTCCCCCAGTTTGTTTCTGAATTGTCTTTATCTCCTCTTTTTGACATCAGCAACATTAATTCCAAGAGATTCAGTAACAGAACAAATGAGATTCATCAGAACTGCTTGATTGTCCATAATAGTGACTTGGTTTTCTTCAAGAATTTGAAGTCTCGATTGAATATCACTTTGAGATTTCTGAATGTCCTTAAGAAGTTCAGAGTTGACTTCAATGTTGGTGGAAGTGCTTGTTGTATCTTCAGATTCAGATACAGAAAGAACTTTATCTTCAAGTCTTGTAGAAGAAGTTGCCTGTTTAGAATGATATTCAAGTAATAATACTTGAGTAGAAGTACAAACATCTTCATCTCTCTAATCTGGAGCTGAAGTATCATCATCCTGTCCTTCACCAGTATTCTGTGTACTAACATCTACAAATCCTGACTCCTCCTTAGATTGATCAGATACTGTTGATGTCTCAATTCTAGCTGAAACTGGAAGTACATACAAAAGAATACTAGGAACATTAGGAATATCTTCTGGTACTGGTTGAGTAGAAGTTTGTCTTAGCCTTTCACCTCTTCTGTTGATGATTCTTGCAAGCCTTTATTTCTGTTTCTGAGCTTTAACTTCTGGCTTTGCATTGTGATGTGCTAAGTCATGCTTCTCATACATCTTGATAAAAGAATAAGTACCAGCATCCATACCAAGATTTTCAGACCAAGATTCAGGAAAAACCTGATCCCAGAAATCAAACGATGGTGGTTTCCTAATTTTCTCTCCCTCACTATGGAGTTAATCATCCATACCCACATTCTCATTTTGACTATCTAAAGTCAACACTCTTTCTACCTATCCTTTTGCCTGGTCAGGAGTCATCCTCTCTATGTGTGGATTTATATCCATCTTTTCAAGTGTATCACTCAAATTTGGATTATTGCTCTCATGACCTACAGAAAAATAGGGGTTAGAAGATGTTTTTATACCTGAACTCACATGGAGAGAGGGTTCCTCATATGGCATGGGGCTTGAGGTTTTCTCCAAGGAGTGAGCTGCTATAGTCTCTGAACCCTTACAAACATCTACTTTCTTTCCAGAAACTACAGGCTCCAGTATACCACTTTCAGGTTTTACACTAGTCTCTGATGTCTTCAGTAATACTTCATTAGACACCATAGCTAGTATGTCACCATCTTTAAGCGTTGGTTGCTGAGACACACCCTCAAGGTGGATAGACTCTGAAAGAACAATATTGGTTTGATCTTCAGAAAAATCAATCAAAGTCATTCCTCCCATATCATAGGGTCTCTCACTTGCAATTTCAGTCATCACAGAAGACCTTTCAGCATCAGTCATCACAGTTCCTGAGTCATCCAACCTCTGACTAGATGGTTCTTGTGTTACAGTGACTGTGATCTGATCTATCCTACTATTCACCACTGGTGCAATAGTATCTTCTGTTGACTGCTTCCCTCTATCAACTACCTCCTCTTGTTCACCTTGAGCTGAAGCATCTTCAACAATGACATCCTTGTCAAATAAATATGCATGAAGTGATTGAAGTGCAACATGTTTAGGAAGTCCAAATTTCTTGTGCAATTCCTTTCTGACTGATACATAGAAGTATGTCTTCATTAAATCAAGCCTTTGATGTAACAGTCCATATTCTTCAGGAAATGAAAGTTTGGGAACTCTTTCAATCAGAAAATGTAGAACAGGCCTGGAAAGCTTCACTTTCAGAGAAATAAGTTCCATAGCCAGTCTGTATGTCAATGTAGTTTCCAATGAAGAATGAAGATCCAGATCTCTCTTGTCAGATACTGACTTGGATATAGCCTTATTTGTAGAGACCTGAATAATGTTAGTTGGACTTGACACTGTGTGTGTAGGTGACAAATGAATCTTTCTCCTTGTTCTCCTAGTATAGTGAGCAACAGATTTGTCTTGAGAAGACTCAAGAGGTGTAGACATAGAAGTGATCTTGGGATGAGAACCTTTTTCAATAGACACGGTCTTTTGAGAGACAGTATCCAATAACTGTTTTCCCTTTTTAAGAACTACAGTCTTTTGGGAGACTGCAGCCTAGCTGTGACTAGTTGTTCCATCTCTTTGTCCTAGCTTAGAAAGTTGAATTGCAGCCTTCAATTCTGCTCTCTCAGCAAGAGATATATTATCATCATCTTCACTAGAACTACTACTTGAAATGACAAATCTTCTCTTCCTTACAACTGATGTCATTTGAGAAACACCAGAGGTTGGATTCTTTGAAACAATAGGATGTGGATCAAAGTTTGGTTCTAGAATTGTTTCAGAGACTATAATGTTTTTGGCTACTTGGGTAGACACAGGGGGGTTCTCCTCCAATTGAGATTCCTGAGTCATTTCACCAGCAAAGAAAGAAGAAGTATAGATAGTAGCAAGATGAGTTCTTAAAAGTACCTGAACATGATTTGGATAGTGTAATGCAGGTATTTCATCTAGATTCTTTTCATTGTCCTTCTTTGTAATGTCGGAGAAAATTCTCTTTTGCTGTACATAAGAAGAAACACAATATTCTCTACCAAATCTAGCTTCAACATCAGGAATGAAATGGTTAATGAACAATTGCATGAATATGTGATAATAAACCATATTCCTGTCATGATCTCTTGACCCAAGTTTAATACACGTCTGACTTAAGGTAATGTGACCAAAATTAATTACTCTGTTATAAAGCAAGCTATATGCAATATGTGATGTAACAGCAGTAATTTGTTGAAAGGAACTACATTTACCAGTAAAACATTTAGCAATTTGATCAAAGAAGAAAGACCATTCTTTCCTAAGAAAAGATCTATTTAACTGGCTCATATTATCTAGAGGTCCATCATAACCTAATTTAGATAACATAGTCCTCACATCATCATCAGATGGTACATTCTCAAAATTCGTACTAACAGGTAAGCGAAGTACTGAATTAACAACAGATTCAGTAAGATTGAATGAGTCTTGTCCTAAGTGTGGAACAATCTTACCTGATTGACTCTGAGTAGAGTCAATTACCTCAGCATTCTCCCAAGCTTGTGAAACAGCTACTTGATTAATTTGTGGAGATGCTGTCAAGGCATAACTTAATGGTCCTTTCGCCATAAAGTCCATTATTGGGTGAAAATCAGTTGACACCCCTTCCTTGTTGGTGATAGCTGCAACATGATTGTTCATCATAAAATCAAAGTCACCAAACCTGAAAGCTACTGGTTTGGGTAGTCTTCTTTGAGTTGCCATTTTGATCTGAAAAGAACTTAAGAAATCTTTGAAATTGATTAGTGATTTTGAGAACTCGAGAGTGTTTTTGCTTTAGAGAATGAAATTAGAGAAAGCAATTACACGATTAGAGTGTCAAAATAATTATATTTCAAAAATCCTTCAGACCAATTATCCCACGTTGACACGTAGGTTGACAGGTGTCAGTCCCTAAAAAATGCAGTTACCTACGACTTTTGGAAAATAAAATCCAGAAATAATTTCAAGTAAATAAGTCAAGGTAAAATCAAGATAAAAATCAATACTGATCAGCTTCCTTTTCCTGACGTGATCTTCTCATCAGGATAATCATACAATTCAATGTGATTTCTGAATAAAAAGAATTACTAATCCTAATGTGAACACATTTGTATTCCTTATCAATATCATCCTGATTCCAGAGACTAAATGAAGTTTCCACATGGCATTTTCTTTTACCTTTAAAAGAAATAAATTAAATCTGAACAAAATCAATTGTTTAGATACATTCAACATTTCTTGAAAATACAAGAAACACAGTCACACATAATTATGACTGAATGCATTGATATCTCCCAAATGACTGTTCAGCTTCCCTTGTCTTTCTATAAAAGAAACCGATGTCTTATGCCATTCTCCAAAATTTTCATTCTTTTCTCTTTCCATCATGGCTTTCAACCCAAATCTTCATATGAACCCTAGCTTTTGGTTCATTACCACTGAGAAGTTCTTTACTCTTGATGATCAGGAGCAAGTGAACTATCTCTTAGAAGAGATGACTTTTCTCATCGAGTCAAATATGGTTGATTTTAACCCATATAATTTTCAAGAATCTCCTCTAAAACATCTACCAGTTTGATACAATCCTCCTCTAATCTCTTCACACCTTGAGGATGAAGAATTTGGTGAAGAGTCTGAGATTGATCTTGATGGAGATGCTATTCATCTTCTTCAATAAGCATGAAGATGAGTCAGCTGCTCTCATTCAAGTCGCCCAGACAAGGAATCCAATCTTGAGATGCTCCTTGTCCTGAAGTCGATCATTGAGGATTGAAGCAGCAACAACTTTAGACAAGAATAGAATTATCAGTATTAATTAGACAAAAAGAAGAATTGTATTTCATTTCCATGTATGTAATGCTTTTGATTAATGAAAATACAAGTTTTCTTAATATCTATTTGTCTATCGTTGTTTATTGACTGATAATGATATAAATTATCAGTATGCATGTAATAAAACTTGCTAACATAGACTTTAACAAAACTCAGAATTGAACCACTAAATAACATGAACTTCAGAATTTGAAACAGTAAGACACACAAATTTCACAATCCTGATACTGACGATACAATCCTGATGTCAATACTGATGACGTCAGCATACTGATAGCAATCCTGATGTTTATTAACAAGTCTATCATACTGTAATTTATCAAAGTAAAGTGTGTTACAGCTTAAGCATTTAACAATCAAGTATAGATCCTGATAAAAATATCAAGTCTATAAGTTGAAACAACATACCTTGCTACTTATGCAGATGTTAAAGGTCTAGAAATTTAACATTCCTAACTCACTAACCAATCTAATGAATGTAGCCTCATCAAGTGGTTTAGTTAGAATATCTGCAAGCTGTTTGTCAGTAGGAACAAAATGAAGTTCCACAGTACCATTTTCAATATGTTCTCTAATAAAATGATACCTGACATCAATGTGCTTAGTCCTTGAGTGTTGAACTGGATTTTCTGCAATTTTAATAGCACTAGTATTATCATAAAACATAGGAATATTACTAAGTGTCATACCATAATCCATCAACTGATTTCTTATCCAAAGGAGTTCAGCACAACAACTGCCTGTTGCAATGTATTCAGCTTCCCAAGAATTGACATGTACCTGTAGTGCTTTTCCTATCTATTTTACACCCTGCATAATCAGAGTCTGAATAGCCAATTAGGGAGAAATCAGATTCTCTTGGATACCACAAACCAAGATTTGGAGTTCCTCTGAGATATTTAAAAATTCTCTTCACAACAATTAAATGAGATTCCTTAGGATCACTTTGGAATCTAGCACATAAATAGGTAGAGAACATTATATCTGGTCTACTTGCAGTTAAATATAACAGTGAACCTATCATGCCTCTATAGCTAGTGTTATCAACACTCTTTCCCTTAGGATCAGAGTCTAGCTTAGTGGCTGTTGCCATGGGTGTCTTTGCAATTGCACAATTTTGAAACTCAAACCTTTTTAAAAGATCTTTGATATATTTGACTGATTAATGAAAATACCAGTCTCAGTCTGTTTGACCTGCAAGCCTAAGAAATAATTTAGTTCACCCATCATGCTCATCTGATACTTAGACTGCATAAGCTTGCTAAACTTAGCACATAACTTTTCATTAGTAGAACCAAATATAATATCATCAACATAAACTTGAACTAAAAGCAAATCACCTTTTATCTTTCTAAAGAATAGAGTTTTGTCAATTGTACCTCTTGTGAAGCCATTTTCAAGAAGAAATTTAGAAAAAGTCTCATACCATGCTCTTGGTGCCTGCTTTAGTCCATAGAGTGCCTTGTCAAGTTTGTAGACATGATTTGGAAACTTTGGATCAACAAAACCAGGTGGTTGTTCCACAAACACTTCCTCATCAAGTTTGCCATTTAGAAAAGCACTCTTTACATCCATCTGGTATACCTTGAATTTTGAATGAGCTGCAAATGCAAGAAACATTCTGATTGCTTCCAATCTTTCTACAGGTGCAAAGGTTTCATCATAGTCAATTCCTTCTTCCTGAGAGTAACCCTTGGCCACCAATCTTGCTTTGTTTCTTAAAATCATACCAGATTCATCTAGCTTGTTTCTGAAAACCTATTTAGCACCAACAATAGATCTATTTTTAGGTCTTGGTACCAGTTTCCAAACTTTGTTCCTCTCAAACTCATTCAATTCTTCCTGTATTGCTATTACCCAATCAGGATCCTGTAAGGCTTCTTCAACCTTCTTAGGTTCATTCTTTGAGAGAAAACAACTGTACAAGCATTCATTTTGAATTGATCTTCTAGTTCGAACACCACTATTTGGATCACCAATAATCAAATATTCAGTATGATCCCTTGTCCATTTTCTAACAGGTGGTAGATTGCTCCTGCTAGACTCTCCCCCTAAGTTAGTGGTATTTCTTGTAGAAGAATGTTCATTTCCTTCAAAAGCTCCCCCTTGATCAGTAGAATCAGTGGATTCAATACTGCTGCTAGTTTCTGATCTTCCTTCATTAGACTCCGAAGGATCAGTTCCTGATGAAGTAGACTTTGAAAGACTAGTCTGATCCTTATACAGAGCTTCACACGATATGCACTATACAATTCTCAATTCGCAAATCGCTCTTTTTACAATAATATAGAGACAGTATTTATAATGCTACCTATCAACTAATAACAGAATTATAATCTATCTATGACAATGTTCTGCCGTCCAGTTGATAGTTTCCATGAATAGAGAATTCGTTTCCTTCACGATATCTTCTTGCTTGTTTTTCAAAACAATGCTCCTATTTTATAGCACTTGCCAGTTTCTGTAGCATCCATAATGACATCATCAGTAACACGACTGATATCAGGATTTCCCATTGCATCAGGATCTGATCATCCCATCAGTATTTGATCAGGATCTGACTTGCTGTATCAGGATCTGCTCTTAGTTCCTGAAATGTAGTCTCTGACGCACTGTTCCTGACTAAACTCTACAGATTACTATCTAACATATATATCCTATACAAACTGTTAAATCCTTTATAAGATCAGGATATACAAGAAGTATTAGCAAAATTCTATTCTTAACATCACAACTCATGAATTATTCCTAACATCGGGGAAATAAAAGTACTATTTTTCAGAATCTGATAACTTTTACATACACTCTTTTTCCCCTTGGATCATTAATACGAACTCAGAAATCCGTTCCGGGTACTTCTATATAGTGTCGTCTAATAATATTCATATTTCCACCAAAAACACTATTCATCACTTATTCTCTCTTTATTCCTTATAATTAGAAAATGTTCTCGCGCTGTCCTGAGCGTTCCTTAACACTTTTACGGAACCACCGGACTTATAACAGATATCGATTTGGATGACTTGAGAATAATCTTCCTCTTTGGAATTTACTATATCTTACTTATCCAGGAGATAGATTATTCTTATCTAAGTTGTCAACCAATTGCATTGTTTATGGCATATAAACATTTGAATCAAAATTCATTCATATTCATTATCAGAACCATTGTTACACTCGTACTCCATTACATAATAAAAGTTTTAATTAATACCAAAAATCTGGGTTCTTACAAGATGTCTGAGGAAACAGCTTCGTTGGAACAAACGGTCCATCTCTTATTCTATCAAGATAATCAGGATCTGTTGCTTCCAGGTGATGCAACATCTTCACTTCCCAGAGAGTATATTCGTTTCTCTTGAGCATAGGGATATTAGTATTACCATCCTTGTAACTAGACATGATTGCAGATCTTTTTGATTATTCAAAATCAACCTGCTCTGATACCAATTGTTAACCCGAATATACTTGTAGAAGGGGGGTTGAATACAAGTATAAGTAATCATGTCTGATATTTGCTCGATCAAATAAACAAGAACAAACGAATGAATCAAACTTGTTTAAATTAATAAGATCAAGCACAAACTCTACCAAAGGTGTACAAATACCTTTAGCAGCTGTTGACAATACAAATCTCTCTCTGTTTGTTTCGGACTCTCGAATACAAACCTTACACTAAGCTCTCGTACTTTCGAACTCTTTTTACAATGATATAGAGATAGTATTTATAATGCTTCCTATCAACTAATAACATAAAGTAATAATCTATACATGATAATGTTCTGTCGTCCAGTTGATAGTTTCCATCAATAGTAAACTCTTTCCTTCATGATAACTTCTTGCTGTTCTTCAAAACAACGATCCTGTTTTATAGCACTTTCCAGTTTCTGTAGCATCCATAATGACATCATCAGTAGTATGTGTAAGAACCCAGATTTCGGGTAGAATTAAAACTTTTTATTATATAATGATGTAAGAATGAATAGTGGTTACGGCTACGGTGTAATAGTTGATATTCTGAATGAATGAATGGAATTCGATTTAAATATTTATATGTCTTAAAGAATGCAAATGGTTGACAACTTAGGTAAGAATAATCTATCTCCTAGGGGAATAAGATATGGCAATTCCAAGCAGGAGAATATTCTCATGTCATCCAGATCGATAACAATTAATCCAGTGGTTCCGTAAAAAGGTTAAGGAACGATCGAAAGAGAACAAGGACAATTGTACAACCCTAAGAGAATAAGTAAAGAATAAAGAATGAATAGTGTTTTTGGTGGAAGTAAGAATATTATGAGACGACACTATATAGAAGTATTCGGAACGGATTTCGAGTTCGTATTAGTGATCCAGGGGGAAAATAAGTGTATGTAAAAGTTGTCGGATTCTGAAAAACCGCACTTTTATTTTCTCCGAGAGTTCCCTTTACACTGATAGACTTAAGAATTTAACGAAGGGATTTAAGGAATATAAATTCGAAAGTTAGTAAGAAAAGTGGAGAATGATAGTATTAATATTAAGAAGATTCCCGGTAAACCATAATTAGAAATCCGTGAAATATTCCTACGAACGATAAATCGAAACGAGCAATAACCGGACAAAAAAAACAAGCAGAGGAAGCAAGATTCATGCATAAGCCACTAGAAAAGATCTAGAAACCAAGTGGACTCAAGTAACTAGGATACTTAGTAAGGAAACTAGTACTTAGCAAAAACAAACACTAAGTTAGCTTAAAACCATTCAAAACATAACACATGTCTTGCCAAATGCCTCATCCATTACATCAAACTCCACTAACACACCAATATGAGATATTATCTAGCAAAAGATCACTTTATGCATTATTATCATAAAACAACCAAGCAAACACAAAGAACTCTCCATTTTCCTTTCTTTCTTGAAACTTTCGACCAAGGTGCTAGAAGTAAGGCTTCCAACCATCATTTGATCTTGAAATATTTATGGTGAGTACTTCATATCATAGCTTAGATCCCTTAGAAATTTCAGCTTCAATTCATCTTCTTCCATTTTCAAATAAATCATCAAAGATGATGATGAATATTGTTTTCAAAAACTAATCTTTGTTTTTCTTGTTTTCATGGTTGATCCTAGCTAACTTAAAGCTATCCAAGGACCATACCAAGCTTTGTGAGGCTAGTACATACTCCAAGGAAGGTATAATACTTGAAAACCCTAGATCTACTTTGAGTTTTAATCATGTTCTTGATGGATCTAGCTTAGTTATGATTATGTTCATGTTATAAGCATGCTTAGTTAATGATTTAGGGATTTAAGAAGCATGATGATTTTGATGCTAAGATCAGTAGCTTCTGGACTTTTTGAGATGATTATTATGTGTATAAGTTGTTTGGATGCCCGGTGTGGCTTGGTTAAATTGTTATGATTTTTAGAACGTTCGATATATAGCCGTCATAATGCCGGATTTTCATTAATCTTAAGAATCCGATCAAGACAGTGACCATAACTTTCTGTTCTTGGCAAACTTCTGAACTATACTCAAAAGTTTTCAAAAGTTTTTGAACATAAAACATTTTGGCGAAAGAGTCGAAGCGTTTCGACTTACAGTTTAGGAGTTATGGCCGGTATACTAAAAGTAGTTCGAAACCCTAAACGAGAATTCGTAACTGAAATTGAACCCTCGTAAAATATGTAAGTCAGTGGTGAATCTTGGTAATTAAATAATAGAGGTAAAAATGAAGGTGTGAGAGAAAACCTCATGTGAATCGGACCGTTTTTCAATTTTATAAAAATGTTTGAATCAAGGTTAAACGCGAACGAACCCCTTAAAAGTATAATTTTGGTTATAACTTAGAAAACGAGCGATAAAACTCGAGGTATAATCTTGGTTCGTAATCGATCGAATTTAGAACTTATATGACTTAAGTAAACACTAAGTGTGAGTATGATGACATGTCTTAATGACGAACAAATGTCGGATCGTATCGGTAATAAAAAGAGTTACACTAAAAAGGGGTATAACGAGATAATTCGAAAACATGTTTCGACTTAAGTTGATACTTAACCTTTTAAAAAGTGTTAAATGATTAATCTCGAATCTCTTGACTATTTATAGATCGCCGAGCTGAACCGGGACACCCTACCACTACCCCTACTCGTACTCGATTACCAGGCAAGTTCTAAATCCTTTTTAAAGGCTGTTGTTGTGAATATATATATATATATATATATATATATATATATATATAATTTGATTTTGTGTTACATATGCCATAGCATGCAAGCCTACTTTCAAAATATATTGTGATACCTGGTCCTTGAATTGTTGTTGGCTTATAAGCTAGATGTTAAATAATCAGTATAAGCCGGTTGTTGATATGTCCCTTAGATAAGGGCATATATTTTGATGCCCCCAGATCCGGG
Source organism: Saposhnikovia divaricata (assembly GCA_036435485.1). Classification (NCBI taxonomy): domain Eukaryota; kingdom Viridiplantae; phylum Streptophyta; class Magnoliopsida; order Apiales; family Apiaceae; genus Saposhnikovia; species Saposhnikovia divaricata. The sequence continues at coordinate 160,192,596 of CM071600.1, forward strand.
GTCGGAGATCTAGGCGCTCACGGTCCATATTCCATCAATAACATACCTGTTCTTGCACATAATATATGAAACAGCCATCGACCCCACAATAAAACTCACACTGCACACGCACACACACACTCAGGTTAGAGTCTCAGAAACGTCATACACTTGATTAAGCAAAAGTAAAAGTTTCAGAGTTATTACAGACCGAATTAAATAGCATTTATGCTACCAGCAACACTTCAATATGAAGCGGAGTTGGCGGCTTGAATGTTTGTTACGGTACACTGCCTTGCACAGGTCATACTTATAAATAAAATGTACTAACAAAAGTTGCCAACCAATACGGTTAATGGGGCCTACCGGTGGAATCTCAACTGGTGCATCGGGTCTAGTCACCTGCTTTCGGGCAGTCTGTCTGGGTCTTGCCATTTCTCTTAGCTGTTTTGTTTGTAAATTTGAAAACAAGCAAGAGTGAGCAACTATAGCTCAGCAAGAAATATATGCATAAGGTAAGCGATATAACATTACATGTGTTTAGCAGTTATTAAACTTGTTTATATCAATCAGTTATAAAATCACTTGTCATTGTTGATAAATTTCGAAGGTGCACCAATACGTGCCCCTGTTTTCAAAGTAAACTTGCAGTTCTAGATACTGCATGAAGTCAACATCTTTCTCATCAAAATAGAACACTACCGGCAACTTGGCACATAAGCCTAAGAAGCAGTGTCAGAGCATTTTTCCACAGTGGAGGAATGGGACTTAAAGAAAACATAAAACCTGACAGGGATTGACGATGATCAGTCGCCACATCCGAGTCCAATAATTCGCGGGTCTTCTCTACCGGTAGAAGGATAGAAACTACATCCGTAACTATCCCCGGGTGAAAAATACATCCGTAATCACCCACGATGAAAACTACATCCGTAATCATCCTTCGGCAACACCTGGGCCGGAATAATAATTGATGGACCGCCTGGCTCACGGCCGCTTACACATCCCGGGAATCGTTCGTCAACGGTTCCCACACCTGCCAGAGTCCCTTTTTCTTTTTCTTTTAAAAACTTGATTTTGATTGAAAACTGAGTAATTGAGGTCCGACATCAGTCGACCGATAATTCTTGAAATCGTACAAGAAGCAAACCTGACCGGGGGTTTTCGAAAATGTTTTGAGTTCGAAAGAGTTTGAGTTTAAAAGTGCTAAAGGTATCTTGGATTAGCTTTGTCTTTAAAATAATGAACAATAATTAATAAATGATATTTTAAGATTTAATATTAATAATTAATAAAATAATTATTTAATTAAATAAGCTTTTAATCCAAGATAGGTATTTTGAGTATTTATGATGATATAAAAATAATTACTTGAGTATACGATACTTCCCGAATGACCCTTCGGGTTTTCGCAATTTAATTACGATATAATAATATACCGCTCCCCGGTCGATAGTATATATGGACCGCTACGACCTCTATTGCTAGAGTCGTCCGAAAAAAACATATATGTGCTTATACATCTCAATTTCATCATTACTTCAATAAGCATAAACATTTGATACGATTGAAAACTACAAACACAACAGTGAAAGTCCTTATATATGTAAGTTTTGAAAAGTAAACTTGCCTTGGTGAGGTTAGGGTGGTCGAGCTCGCGGAGTGGAATGATCTATACATAATCAATAGCCGTTCGTTAGTACCTTAACAATATCTCTTTTAATTGCGAGGTTTTAGGGGGTACAAAATTAACTTAATGACTTCGTCTTATGACTCTCTAGCCCCACTATAGGTTCATGTCATCACTCGATTACGCTCGTCACTTATTCGACTTAATTTGGTTACCATATCCGAATCACATTCAATCCCCCTAAAATCACACTCCACTTACGAGTTTTTCACTTGCGCGAATTTTACTCTAACATTTTTATAAAATTGAAAAATACATATTTTAATCCAATTCTTTTTGGGTAGCCTTCACCACTGCATTTACTAGCTCCTCTAATTTTTCCATGATCCTACATAAATTTTTAGGGGTTTAAACAAGGTTCACAAGGGTACCATTTAGTGCAGTTCGGATTCCAGAAACACATCTCACTTCTCAGGCCATAACTCAAAATCTATACATCACCTAGTCATGAACCTTATATTTCTGGAAACTACATTCAAATACCTTTCCAACAATATATATTAGCACTTCAGGGGACAAGATTTAGGGGTTCAAAACCCTCCTACAAGACAGTACAAGTTCCTGGAAAATTACTCAGCATGCTTATACCACTTAACCATTCAAGAATCTTATATAAACATCACAACCATCATATAAACCACCAAGATCACACTCTATAGCATACATGGAGTTACATACACTAACCACAAGCTTAAAAATCACAACCACAACATTTAAACTCAAGATCTACATCATCCATAACTTATATGTCAAGGATTCACACTAATATCCATGGATCTAACATTAAACACCACAAATAATTCATGGCCAAGAGGGGTTAGGGTTTTATACCTTCTTGGGTACCTAGTAGCCTTGGGTATGCCTTACAAGTCTCAAGAACACCTTGGATGAGCTCCTACAATCCTTACAACTCAAGATCTAAATGAAAACTCAACATTGTTACTATTCATCAAAACTTCAACAATTTATAACTTAAAAACTAATGGATGAAAGGGGTTGGAATTCATAGCATACCTTCCTTATATGATGTAGAGTACCTAGGATTTTTGTCTTGAATTAAGAGTGATGAGAAGTGGAAGAAAAGAATTTTTCTTCCCCTTTCTAGAGCTTGGGCCGAGAGCAACAAGAGCTTGGGGGAGGAGAGAGAGTTTTTGTTTTGTGTTTTGGTGTTGGTTGAATAAAGTAAGGTGTGTTGGGTGATATGTATTAGGTGTATGTATGTATGTATATGTATCACATGTTGCAAGTCTAGTGCCTAGGCCATACCTCCTTGTCTCCTTGGACAATGCACCTTAACTAGTCACTATTCCTCTTGCTATCTTTGCATTGCTAGTTTGCTTTCCTAACTACTTAGTTGCATGGGACTTGCATGCAATATCATTCCTTGTATCATTATTCTTCCACCAATGCTTGTCACTTAATCTTTAATTCGCATCGTATCTTAATTAATTTCTCGTAATAATATTTTGTCGCGTAGAGATTTCCCTTGTAATTCCCTAAGCACTTAATTGTGTAAATTCCTCGAATATCCATAACTCCTCGTCATAATTCCTAATAAATCTTTTAATACTCCAATAACTCTCAAATTCCAAGTTTTATAAATCTTACTAACAATAACACTCTTGCCTTCAACAACCTTCCCTTTATCTTACATGGTGAATGTAACAACATAATTTCTCAGACAATCAATTCCATTAAACAACAGGGATGACTAAAAAGGTTCCAATTTCACAATGTCATATGGTATTATATAAAAGAAAATATTACAAAAATTAGGGTTCTTACAGCCTCCCCTCCTTAAAAGGATTCCGTCCCGGAATCAGGTTGAAAATAGTTGGGGGTGCTTTTCACGCATCGTGCTCTCTAGTTCCCATGTTGATTCTTCGACATTCTGGTTCCTCCACAGAACTCTCACTAGTTTGACAACCTTGTTCCTCAGCACATGTTCTTTTCTAGCCATGATTTCTACGGGTTGCTCCACATAGGTTAAGTCTGGTTGCAAATCCACTTGGTCATATTCTATCACGTGCCGAAAGTCGGTATGGTAGGGTCGTAGCATGGACACATGGAACACATTATGTACTTGCTGCAAGCTTGGGGGTAAAGCCAATTCATAGGCTAACTTTCCAACTCGTCTCAAAATCTCAAAAGGTCCAATAAATCTTGGGCTTAGCTTCCTTTTCTTACCAAATCTCATCAATCCCTTCCACGGTGATACCTTTAACATCACAAATTCTCCTACCTCATATTCTTTGTCCTTGCGGGTCTGGTCCACATACTTCTTCTGTCTGTCCTGGGCTGCTACCAGCCGTCCTCTTATGAGTTTGATAGTCTCTCTTGTCTGTTGGACCAGTTCAGGCCCTAAAATCTTCCGCTCTCCAACCTCTTCCCAACATAAGGGAGACCGACATCTTCGTCCGTATAAAGCTTCATATGGGGGCATTCCTATACTCGCATGATAACTGTTGTTGTAGGAAAATTCGATCAACGGCAAGTGGTCATCCCAACTTCCCTTAAAATCGATGACACATACTCTCAACATGTCCTCTATGGTCTGGATGGTTCTCTCGCTCTGTCCGTCTGATTGGGGGTGGTATGCAGTACTCATGTTTAACTTGGTCCCCACACAGTCCTGAAAACTCCTCCAGAACCTGGAGTTGAACCTTGGGTCTCTATCAGATACAATGCTCATAGGAACCCCATGCCTAACCACAATCTCCTTTAAGTAATTATCCACCAGCTTGTCGACAGTGTATCTCTTGTTGATTGGAAGAAAATGTGCTGACTTGGTCAATCTATCGATAATTACCCAAATGGCATCATGATTAGTCTTGGTCCTTGGTAGTCCGACCACAAAGTCCATCGTAATATGCTCCCACTTCTACTCGGGTATCTCTAAGGGTTGCAACAATCCACTGGGCCTCTGGTGTTCGGCCTTTACTCTTTGACATGTCAATCATTTACTTACCCACTCTGCCACGTCCTTCTTCATATTTGGCCACCAATAGTATTCTCTCAAATCTCTATACATCTTAGTGCCTCCAGCGTGAATTGAGTACCTTGAACTATGAGCCTCTTGCAAAATCTCGTCTTTTAATTCCTGAACGTTCGGGATCCATATCCTAGATGCCTACCTCATAATTCCATTCCCGTCCTTTTCACACTTAATTTCCTCGCCAGTCAAAATTTTCTCCATCGAATTCTTTTCTTCTTCTATCTTCTTTTCCTGGCATAACTTAATATTTTCCAATAGCGGTGGTTGGACTCTTATTTCCATTAGACTCTCTTGTCCAATTCCTGGTAACCTCACTTCAATCTCCAGTTTCTCAAGGTCCTTGATCAATTCATCCACTGACGTTATCATCTTGAGTTTCTCCTTTCGGCTAAGTGCATCGGCCACCACGTTGGCCTTCCCTGGGTGATAATGAATCTCACAATCATAATCTTTGATTAGCTCTAGCCATCTCCTCTGCCTCATGTTTAACTCTTTCTGAGTGAATATGTACTTTAAGCTCTTGTGATCCGTGTAGATTTCATACTTTTCTCCGTAAAGATAATGTCTCCAGATCTTCAAAGCGAAAACTATCGCCGCTAATTCCAAATCATGGGTGGGGTATCTTATCTCGTATTCCTTAAGTTGTCTAGACGCATAAGCAATCACTTTACCGTGCTGCATAAGCACACACCCTAAACCTTTATGGGATGCGTCGCTATAAATCACAAAATCTCCCTTATCATCAGGTAGGGCTAGTACCGGTGCTGTCACCAACCTCTTTTTCAACTTTTGGAAGCTTTCTTCGCATTTTTCAGTCCACACAAACTTCTCGGTCTTGCGAGTTAGTCGGGTCAAAGGGACTGCTATCTTGGCAAAGTCTTGGACAAACCTCCTATAGTAGCCAGCCAACCCTATAAAACTTCTCACCTCCGTCGGAGTGGTTGGTCTCTCCCAATTTGACACAGCCTCTATTTTGGCTGGGTCCACTAGAATGCCTTGATCGCTGATCACATGCCCTAAAAACTGAACTTCCTTCAACCAAAATTCACACTTCGAGAACTTAGCGTACAACTTTTCTTCTCTCAATGCTCCCAATACAATCCTCAAGTGCTCTGCATGTTCCTCTTCCCTCTTGGAATAAATCAAGATGTCATCGATGAAGACTAAAACACACTTGTCTAAGTACTTCTTGAAGACTCGATTCATTAAGTCCATGAAAGCTGCAGGGGCATTCGTTAACCCAAATGACATCACTAGGAACTCATAGTGTCCGTACCGGGTGCGAAAGGCCGTCTTTGGTATATCTTCTGGCTTAATTCTTAACTGGTGGTACCCGGTCCTCAAATCAATTTTAGAAAAATAAACTGCGTCCTTTAGTTGATCAAACAGGTCATCTATCCTGGGCAAGGGATATTTATTCTTTATAGTCACCTTATTCAACTCCCTGTAGTCTATACATAATCTCATACTACCATCCTTCTTTTTCACGAATAACACCGGGGCTCCCCACGGTGACACACTAAGTCTTATCATCCCTTTATCCAACAACTCTTGTAACTGAGTGGCCAGCTCTTTCATCTCCACTGGGGCTAGCCGATATGGGGCTTTCGAAATTGGGGCCGTACCAGGAACTAAGTCTATAGCGAACTCGATGTCTCTATCAGGTGGTAGTCCGGGAAGATCATCCGGAAATACGTCCGCGAACTCATTAACGATAGGGATTTCCTGTAGGTTTGGTGCCTCCTTCTTGGTATCCTTCACATAGGCTAGATAGGCTTCGCATCCTTTACGCAACAGCTTCTTAGTTTGAATCACAGTCAGGAACTTTTGGTTTTGCCTTTTTCCACTAAACACTACTTCCTCGTCCCCTGGCAGTCTCAAACTTACATTCTTCTTTACACAATCAATCTGGGCTCCGTGGGTTGTTAACCAATCCATACCTACTATTACGTCAAATTCTCCTAGTTTAAAAGGTATTAAATCTACCCGAAAGTGTCGTCCTCCTATTTCTAGGTCACAACCTGGACATACTTGGCTAACAGGGATAATTTCATGATTAGCTATCTCTACTTGCAGTCTGTCTTTCAATGGTTCAGCCTTAAGGCCTAACTGACCTACAAAATCTAGAGATATGAAAGACTTGGTAGCTCCCGAATCAAATAAAACATTTGCCTTAACTGAGTTGAGTAGTAGGGTACCTGCAATCACATCCGTGTTCCTCACGGCATCTTGCACCGTCATGTTAAAAGTTCTCGCAGTAGGGGCCTTGTTAGAAGCAGTTCCACTCACTCTCGATGCAGCTGGCCCAGAGGACATACATTCCCTCATTCGGTGCCCTGGTTTCCCACACTTGAAGCAATTCCCTCTGGCACTGGTGTTGTTACCAGTTCCTCGACAGGCGTTAGCATAATGTCCTATCAGCCCACACTTGAAACACATCATATCCTGTAGGTTACACACGCCCGCATGTTTCTTTCCACACTTATTGCAATCCGGGGGTAGGGCTCGGGATGGGGTAGAGTAAGACGATCCCTGTGGTCGGTCGCTCTGGCCCACACTCCAACTTTCAGCTCTCTTGGTTCCAAAGTTTCCGCTGGGTTGGGATGTCGCCCCTCGTTTAAATTTGCTCGGAAAGCTCCCACCCGCAGAGTTTCCCTTTCGACTATCAAATTTCCTCTTCTTTCCTTCCCTCTCCTTCTACATCTGTTCACTCCCAGCCTCAACAATTGATGCTTTCTGTACCAGGGTGGCATAGTCTGTCAGCTCAAGAACCGCCACACGATTCTGAATCCATTGCTTTAGCCCCAATTGAAACCTTCGGCCCTCTTTGCCTCCGAGTTCACATATTTCGGCACAAACCTTGAGTCCTCAGTAAATTTGGCCTCATACTCGGCCACCGTCATGTTACCTTGCTTTAGTTCCAAGAACTTCAACTCCATTTGTGTCTCCATGAACCTAGGGAAGTACTTTTCCAAGAACAGCTCGCTAAACCTCTCCCAGGTCACCACACCTCTTCCTTCCAAATTCCTCTTAGCTTCCCACCAATAGTTTTCCTCACCCTTCAGGAGGTAGGTGGCGAAAACAGTCTTCTGCTCCTCAACGACACCTAGTATCTCGAAAGATTTTTCCATTTCCTTCAGCCAGGCTCTGGCCTCAACCAGATCTGCAATTCCTTTAAATTCTCGGTGTTTCAGGGATTTGAAATTCCGGAAGGCATTTGCATTCGCATTGCTGGGTGGTTGCTGAACCGGGGGACGGTCCAAGTTCTACCTAAGTAGTTCCATGAATTGTTCCATAGGGCCTCCCCTTGGATGTTCCACCTGGTGTCATCACCAGCTTCTTCTTCGTCATACTCAGAGTCATCAAACAAGTTATGATCATTGCCCTCATCCTCACTCAGGTTCACATTCTCCCCTTCATGGTTCTGGTGGCCTCCGGTCCCATGGTGGCTACCCTGGCCTTCAGAACTGACCGGGTGAGCTCGAGTGTTCATTCTTCTAGGTGGCATGATTCTGATAATGAAACAAGAAATGGGTTAGGGTCTTCCAATTACCTGACAGCGTTTACACGGGTCAGGAACGTATCGTTCATCCTCATAAGGGTGGAAGTTGCAAAAGTTTTAATAACCCGATGCTGGAGATAAAACGTCAAAACATGTTTGGGGAAAAATCTCTATGGGGTGCGAAAACATTTGCAGGAGTTTTCAAGATTTCAAAACCTCAAATTTTTTTTTTGTTGAAAAAAATTTATTTTAAAATTTGTAGGAACATTTTAGGAATTTGTAGAGAACAATTTGAAATTGCATGTCGTAAATTTGAAACAGCATGGTTGCATTTGCGGCTTGTAGCAATTGTATATATTCACAGTTGTATATCAAAATAGTAAAGCATGGCATCGGAAAGTAAGGCAGTTGAGACAATATCAAGGAAACTGAAACTAGATAAGTACGGTCAAGAGTTATCACAAAGTTTGGATGTTAGAGCCTAATACATAGTTCCGATGTCAAAGTCTAGCAAAAGTGGAACAATAACAAGTACATCATCTGAATAGTCAGGGCTACACAAAAGTAGGGCTACATCCGTACATACTATCCGAAGTCACATCTACATATCTGTAGGTCAGTCTACTCATCCACTGGTCAGAAAGGATACCACTGCACAAGTCAACTATCCCGCAAAATTGACACACTAATGTCATCTGAACCTAGAGGACTGAGCTATCCGTAACACATCATGGTGCCGCACCGCGACGGAGCAAGGCCCTCACTCGGGAAAATGCACGACGCACAACACGACTAGCATCCCTAGCCTAGACCACTCCGCCCCCACGGACTCCTAAACCAAGAATCCTCGCGCGACTCCTCCTCTCAATCCTATGTAGTCGAGCCCTAGTCCTCCTAGCAACAGCAGTCCTCATCTCAGCCTGAATCCTCAATCGCGCCTCGCGCTCCTCTACTAGTGCCCGCCTCGCCTCATTAAGTCCGGCCTCTGCAGAAAGTAAGTCTCGGGTCAGGAACTGCACCACGTATGCGTGCTCAGTGCCCGACACTGGGGGTAGGTACATCGGCGGGGGTGGTATGACAGGAACAGGAGCAGGTGTAGAAGCAGGAGCAGGGGTAGGGTCAAGCTCCTCCTCGCCAGAAGTATCATCCTCGGAGTCACCGTCCGATGAAACAGGGCTCGATGACTGCGGAGAGGGTGGGGGTGACACAACACGGCCCTCACCGGATCTCACACACTCCTCGTCAGTAGCTACAGGAGAGGGGGTAACAGGCTCAGGCTCAGGCTCAAAGGGCTCCTCACCGGAATCCTCATCATCAGTATCTCCTATCAGCGTAATCTAGGGGCCAAGCTCAGGGTCAGCACCCATATCCTCCTCAGGATCCTCGGTATCTCGCATCAGTGCCTCATCATGCTCTCTCTCAAAGGCCTCAAGGTCTGGTATCTCCTCCATCTACACAAGGGAAATAAGGTGGGTCACTAACCATAAAGAAAGGTTTAAGGAGTAGTTCCCTCACGCGCCTTAAAGTCAGGGCTATATCCGATAACCCGACTGTAAACTCAATTAGAGTTCTAAGTATTATTAGGGTTGTTATTAGGGTTATTATTATTGTTATTATCGTTAGGATTGCTTTCTTAAATTACTATCGTTTCTGAGAACTGTAACCTCGCTCTGATACCATTTCTGTGACGCCCCTAGATCCGGGGTCGGAGATCTAGGCGCTCACGGTCCATTTTCCATTAATAACATACCTGTTCTTGCACATAATATATGAAACAGCCATCGACCCCACAATAAAACTCACACCGCACACGCACACACACACTCAGGTTAGAGTCTCAGAAACGTCATACACTTTATTAAGCAAAAGTAAATGTTTCAGAGTTATTACAGACCGAATTATATAGCATTTATGCTTCCAGCAACACTTCGATATGAAGCGGAGTTGGCGGCTTGAATGTTTGTTACGGTACACTGCCTTGCACAGGTCATACTTATAAATAAAACGTACTAACAAAAGTTGCAAACCAATCCGGCTAATGGGGCCTACCGGTGGAATCTCAACTGCTGCCTCGGGTCTAGTCACATGCTTTCGGGCAGTCTGTCTGGGTCTTGCCATTTCTCTTAGCTGTTGTGTTTGTAAATTTGAAAACAAGCAAGAGTGAGCAACAATAGCGCAGCAAGAAATATATGTATAAGGTAAGCAATATAACATTACATGTGTTTAGCAATTATTAAACTTGTTTATATCAATCAGTTATAAAATCACTTGTCATTGTTGATAAATTTCGAAGGTGCACCAATACGTGCCCTTGTTTTCAAAGTAAACTTGCAGTTCTAGATACTGCATGAAGTCAACATCTTTCTCATCAAAATATAACACTACCGGCAACTTGGCACATAAGCCTAAGAAGCAGTGTCAGAGCATTTTTCCAAAGTGGAGGAATGGGACTTAAAGAAAACATAAAACCTGACAGGGATTGACGATGATCAGTCGCCACATCCGAGTCCAATAATCCGCGGGTCTCCTCTACCGGTAGAAGGATAGAAACTACATCCGTAACTATCCCCGGGTGAAAACTACATCCGTAATCACCCTCGATGAAAACTACATCCGTAATCATCCTTCGGTAACACCTGGGCCGGAATAATAATTGATGGACAGCCTGGCTCACGGCCGCTTACACATCCCGGGAATCGTTCGTCAACGGTTCCCACACCTGCCAGAGTCCCTTTTTCTTTTTCTTTTAAAAACTTGATTTTGATTGAAAACTGAGTAATTGAGGTCCGACATCAGTCGACCGATGATTCTTGAAATCGTACAAGAAGCAAACCTGACCGGGGGTTTTCGAAAATGTTTTGAGTTCGAAAGAGTTCGATTTTGAAAGTGCTAAAGGTATCTTGGATTAGCTTTGTCTTTAAAATAATGAACAATAATTAATAAATGATATTTTAAGATTTAATATTAATAATTAATAAAATAATTATTTAATTAAATAAGCTTTTAATCCAAGATAGGTATTTTGAGTATTTATGATGATATAAAAATAATTACTTGAGTATACGATACTTCCCGAATGACCCTTCGGGTTTTCGCAATTTAATTACGATATAATAATATACCGCTCCCCGGTCGATAGTATATATGGACCGCTACGACCTCTATTGCTAGAGTCGTTGTCCGAAGAAAACATATATGTGCTTATACATCTCAATTTCATCATTACTTCAATAAGCATAAACATTTGATACGATTGAAAACTACAAACACAACAGTGAAAGTCCTTATATATGTAAGTTTTGAAAAGTAAACTTGCCTTGGTGAGGTTGGGGTGGTCAAGCTCGCGGAGTGGAATGATCAATACATAATCAATAGCCGTTCGTTAGTACCTTAACAATATCTCTTTTAATTGCGAGGTTTTAGGGGGTACAAAATTAACTTAATGACTTCGTCTTATGACTCTCTAGCCCCACTATAGGTTCATGTCATCACTCGATTACGCTCGTCACTTATTCGACTTAATTTGGTTACCATATCCGAATCACATTCAATCCCCCTAAAATCACACTCCACTTACGACTTTTTCACTTGCGCGAATTTTACTCTAACATTTTTATAAAATTGAAAAATACATATTTTAATCCAATTCTTTTTGGGTAGCCTTCACCACTGCATTTACTAGCTCCTCTAATTTTTCCATGATCCTACATAAATTTTTAGGGGTTTAAACAAGGTTCACAAGGGGACCATTTAGTGCAGTTCGGATTCCAGAAAGACATCTCACTTCTCAGACCATAACTCATAATCTATACATCACCTAGTCATGAACCTTATATTTCTGGAAACTACATTAAAATACCTTTCCAACAATGTATATTAGGACTTCAGGGGATAAGATTTAGGGGTTCAAAACCCTCTTACAAGACAGTACAAGTTCCTGGAAAATTACTCAGCATGCTTATACCACTTAACCATTCAAGAATCTTATATAAACATCACAACCATCATCTAAACCACCAAGATCATACTCTATAGCATACATGGAGTTACATACACTAACCACAAGCTTAAAAATCACAACCACAACATTTAAACTCAAGATCTACATCATCCATAACTTATGTGTCCAAGATTCACACTAATATCCATGGATCTAACATTAAACACCACAAATAATTCATGGCCAAGAGGGGTTAGGGTTTTATACCTTCATGGGTACCTAGGAGCCTTGGGTATGCCTTACAAGTCTCAAGAACACCTTGGATGAGCTCCTACAATCCTTACAACTCAAGATCTAAATGAAAACTCAACATTGTTACTATTCATCAAAACTTCAACAATTTATAACTTAAAAACTAATGGATGAAAGGGGTTGGAATTCATATCATACCTTCCTTATATGATGTAGAGTACCTAGGATTTTTGTCTTGAATTAAGAGTGATGAGAAGTGGAAGAAAAGAATTTTTCTTCCCCTTTCTAGAGCTTGGACCGAGAGCAACAAGAGCTTGGGCGGGGAGAGAGAGTTTTTGTTTTGTGTTTTGGTGTTGGTTGAATAAAGTAAGGTGTGTTGGGTGATATGTATTAGGTGTATGTATATGTATCACATGTTGCAAGTCTAGTGCCTAGGCCATACCTCCTTGTCTCCTTGGACAATGCACCTTAACTAGTCACTATTCCTCTTGCTATCTTTGCATTGCTAGTTTGCTTTCCTAACTACTTAGTTGCATGGGACTTGCATGCAATATCATTCCTTGTATCATTATTCTTCCACCAATGCTTGTCACTTAATCTTTAATTCGCATCGTATCTTAATTAATTTCTCGTAATAATATTTTGTCGCGTAGAGATTTCCCTTGTAATTCCCTAAGCACTTAATTGTGTAAATTCCTCGAATATCCATAACTCCTCGTCATAATTTCTAATAAATCTTTTAATACTCCAATAACTCTCAAATCCCAAGTTTTTTAAATCTTACTAACAATAAGACTCTTGCCTTCAACAACCTTCCCTTTATCTTACATGGTGAATGTAACAACATAATTTCTCAGACAATCAATTCCATTAAACAACAGGGATGACTAAAAAGGTTCCAATTTCACAATGTCATATGGTATTATATAAAAGAAAATATTACAAAAATTAGGGTTCTTACATATATATATCGTATTCATTGAATGTAGACCGGGAGTCAGTACTTCTTGATATATCGTAATTACATTCAAGGAAAATATTTAAGTAAATATTTTCCATTATTTGGTTGACGAATATTATTTGAATATTCGTCCGAGATTATTTAATTAACGATTATCACTTCAAATAATTATTTGAACGTTATCTATTCAATGAATATTATTTTTCGATATTCATTCAAAGTCGATTCATCTATCGAATAATATTTCAAATATTCTTTTAAAGCTTGGATTACTCAATGAATATTATTTTGATATTCATTTAGAATATTATTCATTAAATGAATATTACTTTGTGAATATTCATTTAAGTTCCTAATTACTTGACGAATATTATTTTAATTATTCATCTGATGATCTATTTATTATCGAATATTACTTCAAGATTCCTTTCAAGTATTATTACTTGAACGAATATTATTTTGAATATTCATTTAAATATTTAATTATTCAATAAATATTTCCTCCTTATTTATTCGAGAAGTATTCTAAGAAATACTTCGATTTAAATATTCGCTCGTAGTCATAAGCCTCCTGTAATTATTTCTGATACAATAATGTTCTCCGAATACTTATCTAATACTCTGAAATGACTTCATATATTATCATTGACCTTCGATAATTATAAAATTTCTTCGAAGTCGGATTATTATTAATATTATGTCTAGAAAGGTTCTCAAAATGTCGTTCTTCCTTCGAATCTATCTTCCAAATAATAAGAGAACCTTACTTGAAAAATGTTATTTACCTTGATGACTTCCCGGTCATAAATCTTTCGAAAAGTATTCTTTTCACTCGCAACTAGAAATGCTATCTATTGCATCTGTGTACCCTCTCATCATTCGAGGGGTAAGATTATTGGAACAAGATGGTATCCTCTAACAAGCAACAGCTTGGGAGATAAAATGTTGAATTTTCCTTTCCAATTAGATACGACTACTTTGTGCAGTCTTATCAACAAGTATTATACTTGGGGAAAAGGGGACGAACTTTACGTTCAGAATCATGATCTTCTTTTCGAACTTGGAGTCTGTAAGAGGCCAAGTAGCGCCGGTCCATCTCATTGGCCCAACCGTTGGCCAGGGAGATCTAACAGGGCGGTAGACAAGTAAATCTGTCAGCTCTTCCTTCTATCGGTAGTAAATCTAAATTGAGCTGTACAATCTGCGACTGATCATCGTAAGGATTGGAACAGTGGGCGCGGTGAATACTCCAGCATTAGTTCGTCATTCAGATTCATTTATTTCCTGCAACATTATTATTGTTGGCAGTATTGGAAAAGTATTCATAATTGGAATATATAAGTTTTGAACTTCATCATTTACCTTATACTGGCATTATTATGGCATATGGTTACAAAGATGTTTGAACTGCTATACATATATATATATATATATATATATATGTCATCACTGTTCAGTTATATTATTGTTGGTGGGCTATTGCTCACCCTTGCTTATTTATTATGTCACAAAAATAGCTAGGACAGATGGCTCGCGTCAGGCGCACTCAGCGCAAGTGGGTTACCCGATCCACCGGACTCCCCGCTGAGATGCTAGCTACCATTGCTAAGGTAGCATAGATAGACAGCTTTTGTTTCCTGTTTAACTATATGTATAATTAATGTAATCAACGGCAAAACTTTTAAACTTATGAAGTTATCCTTTTGGCTTGTAATAACTTTTATTCGTAAACCCCTTTACGTAAGACTTATTTCAATTTCATCTCTGGGACTATAACGGTGTGTGAGTGAGTGGATATTATTGTGGGGTCACAGCATGCTACTTATTGATTTTGGACTCAAGTCAAGTATTACGTATAAGTTATGAGACCGTGACGATCCGATCCCTGACCCCGGATCTGGGGGCGTTACAGAGATGGTATCAGAGCGAAAGTTATATATCCCAAGAGATGATACGACGTTATATAATAATAAATTCACTTATATAATAAAAACCCTTGCCAGGTTCACCTAAAACCCATACGGGAACTTTTTAAGTATCATGATAGTAACATAGTTCGTCTTGTGTAGGCGAGCGACTTATCAGCCCAGGAGGCAGCTGCGAGATAGCATGATGAGGACATGTACCGGACTAGGGACCCGTATTATGAGCACTTGCTTGATAAGGATACTGAGCCTGAGGAGGAGGACCCTGAGGAGGTCCAGGTTGACGCTGATACTGATGCTATTGAGTCTGAGGTGGAGGACCCTGAGGAGGTCCAGGTTGATGCTGATACTGATGTTGTTGAGACTGAGGGGGAGGAGGACCCGGAGGGGGTCCAAATAGGGCAGGACGCTGAGTTAGTTGCTGAGGATGAGGATTTTTGGGTTGTATATGAGATTAGGACCATGGAGGAGAACACTGATATGACCACTGAGCAGGTCATGGCTGCTGTTGTTGGACAGGCTGTAGATGAGGATGAGCCAGTGGATGATGCTGTAGGGAGTTCTGGACTACTAGTGCCACCCCTCTCTGTTGAGAGAGCCCCTACCCCACCACCACTACCCGTGAGCCCATTTTCCGATGAGTTTGAGGAGCTTACCCCAGAGCCCCAGCCGACAGAGACTGCAGCCCCGGCTGAGCCATCCACCCCACCTCATGTCCCGATAGGGGGAGTCCCAGTATGTGTTCACAACTTGATTGTGAACGGGCTTTATAGAGAGTTGTTAGTGGCGGATGCTAGATTGGCAGAGTCTAGGAGGGAGCTAGCAATGGAGAGAGCCGCCCGGATGAGGTTACAGGGCCAGAGGACTATCAGTGATCGGGTTGGGTATAGGGCTATGACCCGCATCGAGCTGCGGGCTCGGGTGAGGGTGCGACAGTTGCCTACTGATGGGCATGGTATGGTAGCCAGAGCAGATACCGAGGAGATTTTCCGCATCGCCATGGGGAGGGTTTGGATGATGTTTCATCGTGGCGGCTGATTTCAGATGTAGTGTTGCAGTAGTCTAGTTGTCTAGTCATGTACGGACGTAGTAGTGCCGGCTTTTGTAGGGATGGTTTCATTGTACTTATTTTCCCTTTTTGCAGACTAGACAGATAGACATCATATTTCACTTTTGACTTGTTGTTGTTGTTAGGATGGTTGTACTTTAAACTATCGTTGTAACTCAGATGTTGTACCTTTTTGGTACCTGGTAATTTGTTTCCCTTTCAGTTATTTCAATTTTGTTGGGATGCTATCACGAGTTTATTAGCATATGTACTGCTTTCGATTAAGTTGCCATGAGATATAAAACTGTGGGATCGTAAATCCAATCATGTAATGAATTATGCAAGGAAAAATCCTTTAAAACAGGTAAGTGAACCTAATGTATAATTGTCCAAATTTTCAGTAAAATGCCTCCAAGATGAATGGGCACTAGGGCTAACCCCCGTGAATCTACTAACCAAGAGAGTCACAACCAACATGAGGAAAACCATGAATATAATGAAAAACAAGATCAGGACTATAATGAGCAAGAAGATTCCTAGTATGGAGCAGAGGATGAACCCATGTACTCCGAAGACTTTGAGGGGGAAATAATGGGTGGAGAAATTGAAGTGGAGCAGGAAGGGGAGAACCGGGGCAGAGACCCCATGGGCAAGTTTATGGATCTGCTTAGGCAGAATTTGAACCAATACCCCCAACCACCACCAGGAAACAACACTTCAGTGGCAAATTCCTTCAGGGCCTTTAAGTCCCTTAAGCCCCAGAGTTCCACGGATCGGCTAACCCAAACGCGCAACACCATAGGTTAAATCATTCAAAGCAAAAGAGCAACTGTTGTTCTTTATTGTAAACAAAAACCTTTCTTGTCCAAACAAGAAACAGAAATAATGTTTCTACGAATCGCAGGCACGTAAAAACAGTCTTCAAGTTCTAAAACAAGCCCAGAGGGCAAAGATAAATAATAAGTTCCTACAGCTAAAGCAGCAACTCTTGCTCCATTGCCTACTCGTAGGTCCACTTCTCCCTTAGCCAAAGTCCTACTTTTCTGCAGTTCCTGCACATTTATACAAATGTGAGAAACCCCATTGAGGCGAGGGCCTGGATCAAGGAAATGGAAAAATCTTTCCAGATTATGAGTATCAATGAGGCTCAGAAGACTATTTTTGCTACTTACCTACTAAAGAGAGAGGCCAATTATTTGTGGGAGGCCAAAAAGAACATGGAGACTGATGCTATCGTAACCTGGGAAAGGTTTACGCAATTATTTCTGGAGAAGTACTTCCCGAAGTTCATGAAAACTCAGATGGAACTTCAGTTTTTGGAACTAAAACAGAACAATATGTCAGTGGCTGACTATGAGACCAAATTTGCTGAGTTGTCGAGATTTGTGCCGGAATTTGTGGATACCAAAGAAAAGAAAGCTAACAGGTTTCAACAAGGGTTGAAACAGTGGATCCAGAATAGAGTGGCGGTTTTAGAAATTATGGATTATGCCACCTTAGTGCAGAAGGCAACTATTGTGGAAGCTGGAAGTGATCAAATGCAGAGAGAAAGAGAAAAAGGGGGAATAAAGAGAAAGTATGCCAGTATGGGCGGAGGGTCCACTGGAGGAAAACCCCCAACCAAGTTTAACAGAGGAACCATTTCCCTACCTGGGAGAAGAGAAGGGTTTAAGCCATCTGGGAGTGCAACGGTGAGCCAGGGCGGCAACGGTGAGCCAGGGCGGCCAGCAATCAGGAATGACCCGTTCTCATCAGTCTAGACCCCCTTACCATTATGTGTTACCTATGGGAAGAGGCATTCCGGTGCGTGCAACCTGAAGCAGATAAACTGCTATAAGTGTGGGCGTGATGGGCACTATGCTACCTCTTGCACCACGATCATCCCTAAAAGCACCACTTGTTTCCAGCACGGACAGCGAGGGCACATGAGGAAGGACTGCCCAAGGAACAAACCAGCGGCATCAGGGGTGAGCAAGGCTGCCTCCAACTGCCAGGACTTTTAATATGTCAATACAAGATGCGGTGAGGGACACGGATGTGATAGCAGGTACATTTTCTCTCAATTCAGTCAGTGCAAATGTCTTATTTGATTCGGGAGCAACTAAGTCTTTTATATCTAGAGATTTTGCGCATAAATTGAAGCTTAAAACCCAGCAACTAAGAGATTCCTTACAAGTAGAGATAGCTAATCAGAAAGTCATACCGGTTAATCGAATTCACCCCGATTGTAAACTAGAAATAGGAGGACGATCCTTCTATGTCGATTTAATTCCTTTTAAGCTAGGGGAATTTGATGTCATTTTGGGAATGGATTGGTTGTCTCGCAATAATGCGCAGATAGATTGTAAAGGGAAAAAAGTTAAGTTGAAAACCCCAGGGAAGAAAGAAATAGTGTTTAAGGGGATGCGACAGACCTAGAAAATTCTGACCATGGCGCAAACCAAGAGATTGCTACGATAAGGGAACGAGGCTTATTTAGCTTACGTTATAGACACTCAGAAGGAAGCGCCAAGATTGCAAGACATTCCGGTAATTAATGAGTTCGAGGACGTGTTCCCACAAGATCTTCCTGGACTACCACCTGATAGGGTTATTGAGTTTGCCATTGAGTTAGCCCTGGGGACGGTATCGGTTTCGAAGGCCCCGTACCGATTAGCCCCAGTAGAAATGAAAGAGCTAGCTAAACAGTTACAGGAATTGTTGGATAAGGGTATGATAAGGCCCAGTGTGTCGCCTTGGGGCGCATCAGTGTTGTTTGTTAAGAAAAAGGACGGGAGCATGAGGTTATGCATCGAATACCGAGAGTTGAATAAGCTAACCATAAAGAATAAGTATCCACTACCCAGGATAGATGATTTGTTTGACCAGCTAAGAGGCGCTGAATACTTCTCTAAGATTGACCTGAGAACGGGATATCACCAACTGAAGATTAAACCTAAAAATATTCCGAAGACTGCATTCCGTACTAGATATGGACATTATGAGTTCTTGGTCATGTCGTTTGGATTGACCAACGCCCCAGCAGCTTTCAAGGACTTAATGAATAGAGTGTTCAAAGAATATTTGGACAAATTCGTGATAGTCTTCATTGATGATATTCTCATATACTCAAAGACAGAGGCAGAACACGCTGAACATTTGAGGATAACTTTGGAAATACTCAGGGAGGAGCAGTTATATGCTAAATTCTCAAAGTTTGAGTTCTGGAAAAATGAAGTACAATTCTTAGGGCACGTGATCAATAGCGAAGGAGTGTTGGTTAACCCCTCTAAGATAGAAGCAGTTTCAAATTGGGAACGGCCAACTACTCCAACTGAGGTAAGGAGTTTCATCGGACTAGCCGGATATTACAGAAGATTTGTCCAAGATTTTGTGAAAATCGCCGCTCCATTAACTCGACTTACCCGTAAAACTGAGAAATTTGAATGGACTGAAAAATGCGAGAAGAGTTTCCAAGAGTTAAAGAAGAGGTTGGTGACAGCCCCAGTGTTGGCATTACCTGATGAAAAAGGAGATTTCGTGATTTACAGTGATGCTTCGCATAAAGGATTGGGATGCGTGCTTATGCATGCATCTAGGCAATTGAAGGATTATGAGGTCAGGTATCCCACGCATGATCTAGAACTAGCAGCCATAGTCTTCGCTTTAAAGATTTGGAGACACTACTTGTATGGGGAAAAGTGCGAGATTTACACTGACCATAAGAGCCTCAAGTACATTTTCACTCAGAAAGAGCTTAACATGCGCCAGAGGAGATGGCTAGAGTTAATCAAGGATTACGATTGTGAGATGCGTTTTCACCCAGCAAAGCCAATGTGGTGGCTGATGCCCTTATTAGGAAAGAGAAGCTCAAGATGATAACTTCAGAGAAAGAGTTAGTGAAAGATTTTGAGAAGTTGGAAATTGAGATTAAGTTACCCGAAGGGGGCCAAGAAAAGTTGATGGAAATTAGAATCCAACCTCCATTGTTAGAAAAGATTAGACTGTGTCAAGAACGGATAATGGAGGAAGAAAAGAACTCCACGGAAGAGATAATGACCGGGGAAGAAATTAAGGGTGAAAGAGACAAGGAAGGGATCATGAGGTACACGTACAGAATATGGATCCCAAATGTCCAGGAACTCAAGGATGAGATTTTATTCGAGGCACATAACTCAAAACATAACACATGTCTTGCCAAATGCCTCATCCATTACATCACACTCCACTAACACACCAAGATGAGATATTATCTAGAAAAAGATCACTTTATGCATTATTATCATAAAACAACCAAGCAAACACAAAGAACTCTCCATTTTCCTTTCTTTCTTGAAACTTTCGACCAAGGTGCTAGAAGTAAGGCTTCCAACCATCATTTGATCTTTAAATATTTATGGTGAGTACGTCATATCATAGCTTAGATCCCTTAGAAATTTTAGCTTCAAATTCATCTTCTTCCATTTTCAAATAAATCATCAAAGATGATGATGAATAGTGTTTTCAAGAACTAATCTTTGTTTTTCTTGTTTTCATGGTTGATCCTAGCTAACTTAAGGCTATCCAAGGACCATACCAAGCTCTGTGAGGCTAGTACATACTCCAAGGAAGGTATAAGACTTGAAAACCCTAGATCTACTTTGAGTTTTAAGCATGTTCTTGATGTATCTAGCTTAGTTATGATTATGTTCATGTTATAAGCATGCTTAGTTAATGATTTAGGGATTTAAGAAGCAGGATGATTTTGATGCTAAGATCAGTAGCTTCTGGACTTGTTGAGATGATTATTATGTGTATAAGTTGTTTGGATGCCCGGTGTGGCTTGGTTGAATTGTTATGATTTTTAGAACGTTAGATATATAGCCGTCATAATGCCCGATTTTCATTAACCTTAAGAATCCGATCAATACAGTGACCATACCTTTCTGTTCTTGACAAACTTATGAACTATACTCAAAGGTTTCTGAACATAAAACATTTTGGCGAAATAATCGAAGCGTTTCGACTTACGGTTTAGGAGTTATGGCCGGTATACTAAAAGTAGTTCGAAACCGTAAATGAGAATTCGTAACTGAAATTGAACCATCGTAAAATACGTAAGTCAGTGGAAAATCTTGGTAATTAAATAATAAAGGTAAAAAGGAAGGTGTGAGAGGAAACCTCATGTGAATCGGATCGTTTTTCGATTTTATAAAAATGTTTGAATCAAGGTTAAACGCGAACGAACCCCTTAAAAGTATAACTTTGGTTATAACTTAGAAAACGAGCGATAAAACTCGAGGTATAATCTTGGTTTGTAATCGATCGAATTTAGAACTTATACGACTTAAGTGTACACTAAGTGTGAGTATGATGACATGTCTTAATGATGAACAAATGTCGGATCGTATCGGTAATAAAAAGAGTTACACCAAAAAGGGGTATAACAAGATAATTCGAAAACATGTTTCGACTTAAGTTGATACTTAACCCTTCAAAAAGTGTTAAGTGATTAATCTCGAATCTCTTGACTATTTATAGATCGCCGAGCTAACCCGGGACACCCTACCACTACCCCTACTCGTACTCGATTACCAGGCAAGTTCTAAATCCTTTTTAAAGGCTGTTGCTGTGAATATATATATATATATATATATATATATATATATGATTTAGTTTGTGTTACATATGCCATAGCATGCATGCCTACTTTCAAAATATATTTTGATACCTGTTCCTTGAATTGTTGTCGGCTTATAAGCTAGATGTTAAATAATCAGTATAAGCCGGTTGTTGATATGTCCCTTAGATAAGGGCATATATATATCGTATTCATTGAATGTAGACCGGGAGTCAGTACTTCTTGATATATCGTAATTACATTCGAGGAAAATATTTAAGTAAATATTTTCCATTATTTGGTTGACGAATATTATTTGAATATTCGTCCGAGATTATTTAATTAACGATTATCACTTCAAATAATTATTTGAACGTTATCTATTCAATGAATATTATTTTTCGATATTCATTCAAAGTCGATTCATCTATCGAATAATATTTCAAATATTCTTTTAAAGCTTGGATTACTCAATGAATATTATTTTGATATTCATTTAGAATATTATTCATTAAATGAATATTACTTTGTGAATATTCATTTAAGTTCCTAATTACTTGACGAATATTATTTTAATTATTCATCTGATGATTTATTTATTTATCGAATATTACTTCAAGATTCCTTTCAAGTATTATTACTTGAACGAATATTATTTTGAATATTCATTAAAATATTTAATTATTCAATAAATATTCCCTCCTTATTTATTCGAGAAGTATTCTAAGAAATACTTAGATTTAAATATTCGCTCGTAGTCATAAGCCTCCTGTAGTTATTTCTGATACAATAAATATTCTCCGAATACTTATCTAATACTCTGAAATGACTTCATATATTATCATTGACCTTCGATAATTATAAAATTTCTTCGAAGTCGGATTATTATTAATATTATGTCAAGAAAGGTTCTCGAAATGTCGTTCTTCCTTCGAATCTATCTTCCAAATAATAAGAGAACTTTACTTAAAAAATGTTATTTATCTTGATGACTTCCCGGTCATAAATCTTTCGAAAAGTATTCTTTTCACTCGCAACTAGAAATGCTATCTATTGCATCTGTGTACCCTCTCATCATTCGAGGGGTAAGATTATCGGAACAAGATGGTATCCTCTAACAAGCAACAACTTGGGAGATAAAATGTTGAATTTTCCTTTCCAATTAGATACGACTACTTTGTGGAGTCTTATCAACAAGTATTATACTTGGGGAAAGGGGGACGAACTTTGCACTCAGAATCATGATCTTCTGTTCGAACTTGGAGTCGTGTAAGAGGCCGAGTAGCGCCGATCCATCCCATTGGCCCAACCGTTGGCCGTGGAGATCTAACAGGGCGGTAGACAAGTAAATCCGTCAGCTCTTCCTTCTACCGGACTCCCCGCTGAGATGCTAGCCGCCATTGTTAAGGTAGCATAGATAGACAGCTTTTGTTTCCTATTTAACTATATGTATAATTAATGTAATCAACGGCAAAACTTTTAAACTTATGAAGTTATCCTTTTGGCTTGTAATAACTTTTATTCGTAAACCCCTTTACGTAAGACTTATTTCAATTTCATCTCTGGGACTATAACTGTGTGTGTGTGAGTGGATATTATTGTGGGGTCACAACATGCTACTTATTGATTTTGGACTCAAGTCAAGTATTACGTATAAATTATGAGACCGTGACGACCCGATCCCTGACCCTGGATCTGGGGGCGTTACAGTATGACTGATATCAGGATTTCACATTGCATCAGGACTTGACATCCATCAGGATTTGACTTGTCGTATCAGGATCTGTTCGTAGTTCCTGAAATGTAGTCCTTTACACCCTGTTCCTGACTAAACTCTACAGTTTACTATCTAACACAAACATCCTATACAAAGTGCTAAATCCTTTATAAGATCAGGATATTACAAGAAGTATATGCAAATTCTATTCTTAACATCACAACTCATGAATTATTCCTAACAACTATGAACCCTCCATTTTTGCGAAAAATTTTGCAAAAAAAATTTTCCAGACCACCTTCGTTTTAAAAAAAAATATTGAAGGACTTCGAATTTCATAAATACTTCCTCAGGTTTCAAAATTGATTTCCAAGTGTTACCAGTGGGTAACCAGATTGATCAACTTTCCCTGATTTTGAAAACCCATAAATCCTGATAAACCTTGTTTTCCTAATTATCAGAAAATGCCACCAAGAAGGATGGGAACGAGAGCTAACCCCATCGATTCTGAAGGGCGGGGTAGTCACCACGAAGAAGGTGGCCAGCAGGACTTTAATAGTGATGAGAGTGACTAGGAATTTAATGAGGAAGAGTTTGAGGAAGAGGAGGTTCAGAACAATGACCAGGGAGGGGAAAACCCAGAGGGGGACCCCGTGAATCAGAACCTTGAGTTAACCGATTATGCTACGTTGGTAGAGAAGGCATCAATCGCAGAAGCCGGGAGTGAGCAAAGTCATAAAGAAAGAGAGGAAAAGAAGAGAAAGATAGGTAACCAGAAGGGAAATTTGGCAGATGGGAATTTTCCGAGTAAGTTTAGCTGAAAGGTGGTATCTCCGCCCAGTCAGAGCTTTAGGTCTGAGAGACTTGGAAATCGGAGCGTAGGCCGACAGACTGGTTGGTCTCACTCCAACCAATCTCGACCCTCACTGCCAGATTGTAATGAATGTGGAAAGAAACATCTGGGCATATGTAACCCGCAAAGAGTAACGTGTTTTAATTGTGGGTACCTAGGGCACTATGCCAATACCTGCCATGAACCCCGTGCTAAGACTAACCAAGGCACTACCTGTTTTAAATGTTAAAAGCTTGGGAACAATGCCAAGGAATGTCCATCTATTGGACCAGCTATACCAAGAGTTAGTGGAGCTATCTCCAACAAACAACCCACTGCCATGACCTTTAAACATGATTGAGCCGGATGCCGTAAAGAACGCGGATGAGATAGCAGGTACCCTCCTATTTAACTCAGATAAGGGAATATTGTTTTAAAGGGGCAGTGACAGGCCCAGAAGTCTAGACCATAGTCCAGACCCAGAAATTGTTGTGTAAAGGATATGAGCCTTACATAGCTTATGTGACTGGTACAAAGAAAGAGGTCCCTAGCCTGTAAGAATTTCCAGCTGTTAATGAGTTTGAGGATATATTCCTAAAGGAATTATCCAGATTACCATCGGACAGAGAAATAGAATTTGCTATCGATTAGCCCCGGTAGAGATGAACGAGTTATCGACTCAGTTACAAGAGTTGTTGGATAAAGGGTATGGTAAGACCCAGTGTGTCATCGTGGGGAGCCCCGGTGTTATTTGTGAGAAAGAAAGATGGTAGTATGAGGTTGTGTATTGACTATTGAGAGTTGAAGAAGATTACTATTGAGAATAGGTATTACTATTAAGAATAGGTATCCATTACCTAGGATAGATGATTTGTTTGACCAGCTGAAAGATGCTGTGTATTTCTCTAAGATTGACTTGAGAACTGGATATCACCAGTTAAAGATTAAACCCGAGGATACACCTAAGACTGGATTTCACACTAGATATGAACACTATGAGTTGTTAGTAATGTCATTTGGGTTGACGAATGCACCGCAGCTTTTATGGATTAAATGAATCGAGTATTCAAGTAGTATTTAGATAAATTTATTATTGTATTTATTGATGACATCTTGATGTATTCAAAGATAGAAGTTGTTAGGCCGAATACACAAATATAATCAAGTACGTATGAGAGAATAACAATTAACACACCTTTAAAAACTGTATGGAATTAATAACTCCTCTCTCAGTGATGTAAAATATCACAAAGAGCTGCTTAGGTTACAATGGAATGATAATTCATTTCACGATTCCCTTCTAGGGTTAACCTAACTGTATTTATAAAGATATACAGCTACAGTACAATCGATAATTGACACTCCTATAAATCAGCTATACAAATGTTATCAATTATGATTGTTACACGTCTTCTTAGTCAATACAATGTCTTCGACAGCTATCCACAATCTTCAAAGATATTTCTTCCATAATTATCTTCAATTAATCTTCAAAGTCTGATAATGACCAGTAGACGCTTCCTCCTGACAGAGTTTACCAAACTCTGTCGAGCTTCCAACTGTCAGAGTTTAATTAAACTCTGACCGCTTCCAGCTTCCAGTTAAACTCTGATGAATCACTGTAACACTTATACACCGACTTTATTCACATCAATTATATTTAGCAATCTCCCCCAACTTGTTCATTAGCAAAAATGCACAAGTTAATAATAATTGATGATGTCAAAACTAATTAAACAAGTACAGTGTTTAATAAATAATCAGAGTTTAAACTTCTACTTAAACAAAATTTATAGAAAACAAGAAATACTTACAGAGCTTTATTTACTTAATTTCCTCAACATCTGGTGTTGATCTAAGATAGTCTATAAGTAATCTTCTCGCTACATTCTCGAGTTCTATGTGCATGATCTTCTTAATCTCTCTAAGTTCAGGATCATCTTCACCAGTCTGATAGATTGCAGATCTCAGATAATATATTTTGTTCTTCGTCATTTCATTACCCAGTCTGATGAAGTGTGCTTTCTCTGACTCTGGATTAAAATCTAACACAGTTATACCCAAATCTGTTTTCAATCGAGCACTATTTTTCTTCATCTCAAAAATCTTTCCATGATAATCTCTGTACTTCGGAACATACTCACTTGTGTATCTTGTACCACTAAATGCCTTAGCTTTCACCATCTTATTTCTTAGCACATTAGCATCTTGATGAGTCCTTTGATTTTTCACTTTGAAGAGATATAGAACATATTCCAATTCTTCCCATAGCTTCAAATCAATATCATTCTCACCAACTTTATACACAGTTCCATCAGCCATGAAATACAACAAAAAAATCTTTATTCAAACTCCTTTGATGAATCAACTGTACTGACTCCAGTCTGTCCAAACTCTCCTATGGAACACCTTGTCCTAGAACAACCAATGATGAAGGATCTAGAGGACTTGTATTCACTCTAATTTCTTTATGTGAGCCCAAGCCAGATGTATCTCGACTTTGCTTTGACATAAAGCTCTGCCTTGTAGAAAATCAGTGCCTCCAGCCTTCAGAGTTTGATCAGAAATAGTTGGCTTTGCAAAGAACATTTGCATTTCAGTAGACAATGGTTTCTGTACAACTGGTGTAGCAACAGAGGTTGTATTCACTTTCTTTGAAACCTTTTCTTCTTCAATAATCTTTCCTTTCAACTTCAGTTTAGCATCTTCTGTTGGTTTCGTAGAC
The DNA here is from genome assembly GCA_036435485.1 of Saposhnikovia divaricata. Classification (NCBI taxonomy): domain Eukaryota; kingdom Viridiplantae; phylum Streptophyta; class Magnoliopsida; order Apiales; family Apiaceae; genus Saposhnikovia; species Saposhnikovia divaricata. The sequence continues at coordinate 160,219,740 of CM071600.1, forward strand.
AATGATAAATTTTGATCAGCACCAATATTCTCTTTAATAACTATGCCTTTTAGAACATGCCTAGGAGCTTTCTCAATCTTTTTTAACTTTCCAGACTTTAAAGCTTTTTGATGTTCTTCGTGTAAATTCTTCTCTTCAGCTTCAATGTCTTCAATTGTAACTCCTTCTTCATTCTCTTCCAGAAACAATCTTGCAGCCAATTCTTCATCTATCTGTGGATTGTCAGTGAATAACAAGCTTTTGGTCTTTGAAGTACCCTGAGCATCAGTATTTATTCCATCAGACTTTGTAGATGACTTTCCAGATCTCAGACTTATATCTTTACCAGCTTTCGATCTCTTTTGGTCATTTGCTTCTTCATCTTCAGCATCATCCTTCTTAGACAGAGTTCAGTATAGATGTGATCAATTCCAATGAAGCAGCAATAGAGTCAACTTATCAGACAAAGCAGTTTCATTCTCTTCCACTTTACTTAGCCTTTGAAACAGAGTTTCTTGATCTTTAGAAAAAGTCTGAAACTTCAGCTTATTATCTCTCTGTAGAAGCATGTCTCTTTGAACAACTTCAGCTCGCAGATCAGTTATTGCTTGTTGAGAATCATCAAACCTGGTATTAAGAGTCTTGACTTGAACTACAGTGGCTTTCAGACATGAAAGAATCTCTGGATTGGAAATCTTTGTAGCAGTGTTTTGCACAAAAGCAGCTGCTCTTCCAACAGGAAAAATACAATCCTCTTTATACCAATTCTCTGAGAATTTGACAAAATGTTCGTTTTCAATTTCATATTGTGAAGGTCCAGAAAAATCAGTTATCTTCCCATCAGTTTGTACTGGTTGTCTCTGAGAAGAGTTAGAGTCAGTACTTTCTTCATCTTCAACATCAGTTTTAGCATTTGCATTTTCAATTGGCTCAGACTCAGCAATATTTACTGCAGGTTCAACTTTTTCAGCAGGAGTCTCTACAACTTCAATATGCTCAGAAAAAATCTCCTCAATATTCTCTGCAGTTTGCTCTCCAGCTTCAAACGACTTTGCAAGGACTTCATCCATACGCTCAGAAATTACAGCCTTGATTGGTTGATCAATTTCTTCACCTTGTTCAGTAACTTGGTGAGCATCAGAGAATAATGCAGTATGTGTTCTTACTGTTTCATCAAGTACTACAGTAGATTGATCAGCTACACCAGTTTCTTCATAATGAGTAACAACTGGTGATGAGATAGGAATGTCAATGTCATCAGAGAATGGAATGAATGACTCAGCAAAAACATCCATATCAGCAAAACCATCTCTGTTTTCAACATCCACTTGTGCATCTTCAGCATTCATCTCAACAGTAGGTATCTCTTTAGAATTCACCTCTGGAGCTTCAACATTTGTCTCTTCATCTGACTCATCAATTAACAACCTTCTCCTCTTTGATCTAGGCACCTCATCTACCACTTCCTCTTCAACAGAGTTTGAGAAGGTAGGCCTTTTTTCTCTTTTCTTTTTAGCCCTAACAGCTTTGTGCTTTGTTTTACCTCCACGCTTTGGTTTAGCCTGTGTAGGTGGTAGATTGTTCATTGTTTGGCTCATAGATTTGAGGTTGAGGTTGAGTTTGAGTTGGTTGAATTTGTTCAGTGTTTGACTCATCATGTTCAGGTTGAGAGGGTTGAGATTGTGGTTCAGTATTTGTAGGTTGTAGAGGTTCAGTGTTTACAGGTGGGACAGACTCAGGCTGATGTGGTTCTTGAGGTTGATGTAAGAAATTTTGAAGAGCAAGAGACAAAATGAACTCAGGTACTTGCTCCTTGTTTGCATCCTTGTTGGTCAAATCAGAGAATACTCTCTTATGAACCTTAAAGGTCTCAATAACATCTTCCTCAGAAATTTCAACATTAGGCACACAAGCAGAGAATAGTAATTGACAAAATCTAGAAAAATAAACAGTTGTACTAGACTCTGACAATCTTTCACCAAAATTCATCAAGATAATCAAAATTACTTCCATAAAGAAGAGAATACCCGATTTGAAGACTGTCAATAGGAATAGCATCCCAATTAGTGACTTTCTTTCCAAATGCCCTTGTGATGCAATCGAAAAAGAAACTCCACTCCTTCCTCAGAAATGGCCTTTTCACTTGACCAAGTTTCCCTAATGGACCTGAATACCCAATTTGCTGCAACATCTCTTTGAGATATCTTTCACCAACAACACTGTATGTAGAGTGTGTCTCAAAACTAAAAGTTTCTCGAACCGTCGTTGGAGTAATGACATACTCTGTTTCCTCATATGTGAAAATAATTGACGGAGTCCCATTATTCAATCTCTGCAGCAGAGAGCTTTGTTGGTTCGATTAGGGCTGTACCAATCTCTGAATCCCGCAAGAAGTTTTGAATTAAATGAAACGCCTCAGGAACATTCTCATTATTCAACGGAGCTGCATAGTTGTTAGGTACAAACACTAACCCTCGAGTGGTAAAGGTGAAAACTAGATCCGTAATCACCCTCAATGAAAACTACATCCGTAATCATCCTTCGGCAACACCTGGGCCGGAATAATGGATGGACCGCCTGGCTCACGGTCGCTTACACATCCCGGGAATCATTCGTCAACGATTCCCACACCTGCCAGAGTCCCCTTTTTTTTCTTTCTTGTCAAAAATCATTTTGATAGAAAATTCGAGTAGTTGAAGTTCGACCTCAGTCGACCGATAATTCTTGAAAAGTGTACAAGAAGCAAAACCTGACCGGGGGTTTTCGAAAATGTTTTGGGTTCGAAAGAGTTCGAGTTTGAAAACGATGAAGGTATCTTGGATTAGTTTTGTCTTTAAAATGATGAACAATAATTAATAAATGATATTTTGAGATTTAATATAAACAATTAATTAAATAATTATTTAATTAAAATAAGCTTTTAATCCAAGATAGATATTTTTGAGTATTTTTAACAACGTAAAAATACTTAAGTATACGGTACTTCCCGAATGACTCTTCGGGTTTTCGCAATTTAATCATGATACAATAATATACCGCTCCCCGGTCAATAGTATATTTGGACCGCTACGACCTCTATTGCTAGAGTCGTTGTCCGAAGGAAACACTTTCATTCTAAGTTCAAGGGTGTACAAACACATATGCATAAATCTCAAACTTCAACATAATCTCATAAAACATAAGCATATAATACGTTTGGAAGCTACAAACACAACAGTCAAAATCCTTTATATAAGTTTTGAAAGGTAAACTTGCCTTGGTTAGGGTGGGGTGGTCGAGCTTGCGACGTGGAACGAAGATCTATACATAATAAATATTCGTACGTTAGTACCTTAACAACACTACTTAATCTTAAGGTTTTAAAGGATGTTAGACCAACTTAACGACTCCAATTGTGACAACTAACCCTCCTATATGACCATGTCATCACTTTATCACATTCATTACCCATTCGACTCGAATCCATCCCTCAAACTTGAAACACAAGTGAGTACTCTTAAAACTACGTTAAACTAAGCTCCTAGGTGATTTTTCACTCGCGCACACTTCGCTTTAACATTTTAAACTAAGCTTTAAACTAAGCTCCTAAGCGGTCCTAACTCAGTTCACAAGTGGACAACACAGTGCAGTCCGAATTCCAGAACCACACTGCACTAATCCGGCCATAACTCAAGACCTACACATCTCCTGGGTATGAACCTCATATTTCTAGAAACTACATTCAATTATCTTTCCAACCATATAAATTAGGTCCTCGGGTGACAAGATTTAGGGGTTCAAAACCCTCTCACAAGACTGTACATGCTCCCAGGAATTTACACAGCACTCATCTTTTCTCAAATATTCAAGAACTCACTTTATACATCACATCTACCATCAAAACCACCAAGACTTGTCTCTATAGCATACATGGGGTTACATACTCTAAGTACGAGCCTTACAACCATCATAACAAGCACATAACTTCAAGATTTCATCATCTACAACTCAAATCACCAAGATTCACTCCAAAACTTATAGATCTAACAATATAAACTATAAACAAGTCATGCTAAGGGTTGAGAGAGTTTATACCTTCCTTGATGTGTGTAATATCTTTCTAAACCTTGTATAATCCTTGTATAGCCTTGGGTACGCTTGGATGATCAAAAGAAATGAAGAAAACAAAGTTAGTAATTCGGAGTCATTATAATCCGACTGAAAGATCATGGAAAACGAGGCCCTTACCGAGCTTTTCTGATCGAGGCTTCTAAATGAGAGTTGTAGAGCATCTTCACAGCTTTCTAACCATATAAAGAACACGAAATTCCATTGAGTAATGAAGGCTCTAGGCCCGTTTTACTGAGCTGATGTTCTGCTGGGCAGAATGGGTGTTTTCTTGTGTTTGTTTTGTTTTGTTAGCTAAATAATGACTAATACATGTATTATATATCTATCTCATTTGGATGCATCTTCTTGTAATGTGTTGTCAATACCTCATTGGCTCACTTGGATTTTCTTATCCACAACAATTGCAACAAAGTCCTCATCTTTTGTTTCTTTCATATTAGTCCCTTGGTTTGTTTCCTTTTCCAACAATTTGATTTCCTTGTTGTCTCGTGAATAAAATTAATACGTTACAACTTATACTTTGCATATTACTGCTCTAATATGGCACAATACCTCGAATGAATATTAATTCCAACATCCCTTGTTTATTTCTCTTTATCTCAGAAAACGTTCTCCCGATTTCTCAAGCATTCTCTATTTGTCAATTCTAGGAGTTTATTCTCAATCCTCTTTCTTTCTCATAATATATCCTTCCTTGGACTCTTAATATACCATATCCTTAATCCATGCTTTGTTCGCTCAATCGCTTAATCTCATTGTAAAGTTTCAGCGGTTTCTAGAACGTTTGTTTCACTTCCTCAGTGGTTTTCGTTCCAAATTCTCAAATCACTTATAATAAAATTCCAAAATATTAACTCCTCAATTCCTCAAATTAAATATCTCATTTCTTGATATTACTGATATATAATTCACTGCTCGGTCAAATATTACACGAAAATAGAATTTGGAATTTCTGAATTCCGATCGCATTTACATACACTTATTTACTCCGTAGATTACTAGTATAACTTCGGAATATCCACACTACGTCTCGTACATAGGTGGCATGAAAAATTTTCTTAATCCTCAAAATCACTATTCATCCACCAAATCACTATTCATTGATGCACTTCATCATAATAGGAAAAGTTTTAATTCTACCGAAATTTTGGGTTCTTACAGTTTCATACCATGCTCTTAGTGCCTGCTTAAGTCCATAGAGAGCCTTAACCAGCCTGTAGACATAATCTGGCTATTTGGGGTCCAAAAATCCTAGTGGTTGTTCAACAAACACTTCTTCTTCAAGCTTCCCATTCAGAAAAGCACTTTTTACATCCATCTGAAAAACCTTGAATTTCTTATGAGAGGCATATGCTAGAAAAATCCTTATTGCCTCCAATCTTGCAACTGGAGCAAAAGTTTCATCATAGTCTATTCCTTCCTGTTGTGAATATCCTTTTGCCACAAGTCTAGCCATGTTCCTTGTAACAACTCCCTCACTGTCAGTTTTATTTCTGAAAACCTATCTAGTACCAACAACAGATCTTTTCTTTGGTCTAAGTACAAGGGTCCATACTTCATTTCTTTCGAATTCTTTTAACTCCTCCTGCATTGCTGTTATCCAGTCAGCATCTTGAAGAGCTTCTTCTACCTTCTTTGGTTCAAATTTCGACAGGAAAGCATGAAACAGTCATTCATTTGTTGTAGCACTCCTTGTCCTTACTTTCGCATCTGGATCTCCAATAATTAGATCAGGTGTATGAGATTTTGTCCATTTCCTAGCTGAAGGTTAATGACTTCTATCAGTATTTGATCCTCTCCCTTGATCCATGTTCTCCTGATTTTCTTGTTGCCTTTCATCAGTCTCTGAGGCTTCCCCTGAAATTGACTGCTCAGAGTTTGAACTGTCAGATTTTGCACTTTCAGAGTTTGAGTCATCAGAGATTGATCCAGATTTTTCAGCTGACTCACTTTCAGTATTTGAGTCATCATTTTGAAGTCATCCTTCATGCTCCCCCTCAACTGGTTCTGCCCTTTGTTCTGGCTGAGAAGTTTCTTCAGTGTTTACCAGTAGAGGTTCAGAGTATGCTTCAACAGAATTTATCGACTCAGCTTCATCAGAGTTTACTTCATCAGAGATTAATTCTTCATTTTCAAAGCGCAGTTGATCATGTTCATCTACATCTTCAAGTCCAGTTATTTTCTTGTCATCAAATGACACATGAATCGACCCCATAATTACCTTGGTTCTCAGATTATAAACTCTGAATGCCTTAGTTGACAGCGGATAGCCAACAAAAATTCCTTCATCAGCTTTTAACTCAAATTTAGTCAGCTGTTCAGAATGAGTTTTTAACACAAAGCATTTGCACCCAAAAATATGAAAATATTTCAGGTTAGGCTTCTTTTCCCTCACCATCTCATATGGTGTTTTTCCAGGCTTGTTGATCAAAGTAGCATTTTGAGTAAAACAAGCAGTTTGAACTACTTCTGCCCTGAAATAGGTTGGCAATTTTGCTTCATCAAGCATAGTTCTGGCAGCTTCTATCAAGGTTCTGTTTTTCCTCTCAACTACACCATTTTGCTGTGGTGTACCATGTGCAGAAAACTCTTGCTTCACTCCTCCGTTCTTGCAGAATTCTTCCATTGTTGCATTCCTAAATTCTGTTCCATTATCACTCCTGATTATTTTGACTTTATAATTTGACCCTTTGTCTAGCAGCTTTACATGCTCCATCAGAGTTAATGCAGTTTCATTTTTCTTTGCTAGAAAATACACCCATGTGTATCTGGTGTGTTCATTAACAATGACTAAAGCATATTTCTTTCTTCCAATAGACAAGACATTCACTGGTCGAAACAGATCAACATGTAGTAGATGATAAGGATCAACAATTGAAGATTCAGACTTGCTTTTGAAAGATGACTTCCTTTGTTTGGCCTTTTGACAGAAATCATACAGGCCATCAACATTTAATAAAGACTTTGGGAGTCCTCTTACAAGATCCTTTCTTATCAACTCATTGATGTTGTTAGATTTAAATGAGAGAGTTTCTTATGCCACTTCCAACTCTCTTCACTAGACATTCTTGTTGACAGGCACACAGCTTTTCCAATAGAGTTTGTCAACAACTTTGCTTCATAGATATTATTGCGTCTGTGTCCAACTAGAACAACTTTTCCTGTAGATTTACTGATAACTTCACAGTATTCAGGTTGAAAATCTACATGATAACCTCTGTCACAGATTTGACTCACAGATAGCAGATCATGCTTGAGTCCTGGAACCAGAGCTACATTTGTGATGATGACATTTCCAAGATTGATATGGCCATATCCCAGAGTGCGTCCTACGTTGCCATCTCCATAGGAAACTTTTGGGCCAGCCTTCTCCTCATACTCTGATAGCAGGGCTTTATTTCCAGTCATGTGTCCTGAACATCCACTGTCCACGACTAGGGTACTCTCCCTGATGCCCTGCAATCACAAACATTCACTGAAGGTCAGACTTAAGGATCCAGACTTGCTTGGATCTTTGGCTTTCTTAACTTTGTTAGATTTAGCAGTGAAATTCTTATTATCAGAGTTTAACTAACATTTTCAGAGTTTACACTTGTAGAATTAACCTTAAACCATTTCAAATTTGGCTTCAGTTCATAGTAATTATGATAAATAGCATGATAATTCCTACAAGTATAAATAGAATGCCAAGTGCTTCCACAATTTTGCATAAAGTCTGTGGTTTAGTTTTAACATGATCATTCTTTACTCCAGACTTGGAGGGTAAAGAATTAATGTCTTTATTTTTCCTGCAGAAACTAGCAAGATGTTCAGTACTGCCACAGTTATGACATGTTTTCCTTGAAGCATAAGTAGCAAGCATTTGATTATAGCCTTTAGTAATGCCTACTTTACCATTTCTATTCTTCCTGGACACTTTTTGTTTCTTAACAGATTTTAACTCCTTAAGCTTATGTTTGAGTTGTTTATCTGTCATTGAACCAATATTAATCTGTTTAACATAACTTTTTACTGATTCTCCCTTAATAGCTTCTTTTTCAACTTCAGACTTAGGTTCACTTGTGCCAGAAACAAATTTTCTAGGTGGAAGATGTTTTTTAATTTTGACTTCTTTTTGAAACCTAAGTTCATCTTCCTCACAGTAACCTAAACCAACTGTGTCTCACTGAAAAACCTTATGAGTGTCTTTTCCAGAATCAGTCCAAGTCTTAATTTTGTGATTTGCTTTCTCCAATTCAGATTCTAGTTGCCTATATCTCCCAAGCAACTCCTGTTCTAGATAAACAGCATCATCTCTTTCTTTCTGAACTTGTTGCATGTTGACAAGTTTCTCTTCAACAAATTTATTTCTTTCTTTAAGTTCAGAACTCTCAGATTTGTTTCTCTCATTTTCTAAAGTCTGATCCCTATAACTGATATGTAAGGACTTAAGATAAATTCTCAATTCAGATATATTATCAGTATTATAAGCATAGGTAGTTAGGGGTACCTTGTTTTCAGAATCTTCAGATTCATTCTCATTAGTAGCCATGAGAGCATAGTTAACATCCTCATCTGAGTCTGAAGTGTCTGCCCAGTCTCTGCCTTTTGTGAAGAGTGCTTTTTCAGTTTTACCCTTCTTGCACTCAGGAGCATAGTGACCCATCTCCTTATACTTGTAGCATTAAATCTCAGACTTGTCTTTCTTCCCAGATTTAGTATCCTTTCTCTAAGACTTTCTGAAACTCTTTCTGTCAGAATTTGAATCTTTCTTCGAAAAACTTTTTCCCTTCTTGAAGTTCTTGAAACCCATCTTCTTGAAGGTCTTCACCATCAAAGCAGCCATTTGCATCATTTCTTCTTCATCATCCTCAGAGTCAGATGATTCATCAGTGTTTGAGTCAACATCAGAATTAGATGACTCACTTTCTGAATGTATGACCAAAGCTTTTCCCTTAGCTTTCTTCCTTGATGCTTCCTTCTTCAAGGGTTTTTCTTTAACCTTAAGAGAAACAGACTTTGTCTTCTTGCTTGATCTCCTGTTTCTCTGTTCCAGTTCCCGTTCATGAGTTTTGAGCAACCCATAAATTTCATCAATCTCAGTTTCAGCAAGATCATAATTATCTCTTATAGTGGTTGTCTTTACATCCCACTTTTCAGGTAGAGCAAGAAGAAATTTGAGATTTGAATCTTCTAGATCATATTCTTTATTGACCAGTGACAAATCATTGAGCAGCTTACAGAATCTGTCAAATGTTTCTGTCATGGTTTCTTCAGATTTAGCCTCAAAATGTTCATACTCATGTGTGAGTATGTTCCTTCTGTTCTTCTTGATAGCAGCAGTTCCTTGACATCTAACTTCAAGGGCATCCCAGATTTCTTTGGCAGTTGTGCAGTTAATCACTTTATTAGACATAACATTGTCTAATGCACTATGAAGTAGATGTCTAACCTTTGCATCCTTAGCAATAGATGAAATATCCTCAGGAGTCAGATCTTTCTTCTCCTTTGGGACTGATTTAGCTTCTTGACCAGCAGTAACAACAGATAACTTTATAGGCTTATGAGGACCTTCATAAATTCTATCAAGATATTCTGGATCTGTAGCCTCCAGAAACATGGTCATCTTCACCTTCCAGATTGAATACTCTGCCGGCCTGAGAATAGGAACCCTAATTGTCTCATAACGACTCACAAAAGTAGGTTGAGCCTTCTCAGTACTTGCACTAGAACCTGATAGAGAAGGTATCTCTGCCATTGATTATAGTTGTGTGTGGATCTTAAACTGTATAAAGTAACAGATCTGCTCTGATACCAATTGTTAAGCCGAATACACAAATATAATCAAGTACGTATGAGAGAATGACAATTAACACACGTTTAAATTAAAAACTATATGGAATTAATAACTCCTCTCTTAGTGATGTAAAATATCACAAAGAGCTGCTTAGGTTACAATGGAATGATAATTCGTTTCACGATTCCCTTCTAGGGTTAACCTAACTGTATTTATAAAGATATACAGCTACAGTACAATCGATAATTGATACTCCTATAAATCAGCTATACAAATGTTATCAATTATGATTGTTACACGTCTTCTTAGTCAATACAATGTCTTCGACAGCTATCCAATCTTCAAAGATATTTCTTCCATAATTATCTTCAATTAATCTTTAAAGTCTGATAATGACCAGTAGACGCTTCCTCCTGATAGAGTTTACCAAACTCTGTCGAGCTTCCAACTGTCAGAGTTTAATTAAACTCTGACCGCTTCCAGCTTTCAGTTAAACTCTGATGAATCACTGTAACACTTAAACACTGACTTTATTCACATCAATTATATTTAGCAGAAGAAGAACATGCTGAGTATTTAAGGATAGTGTTAGAAATATTGCGAAAGGAGAAGTTGTATGCCAAATTCTTGAAGCGTGAATTCTGGCTAAGGAAGTTCAATCTTTAGTGCATAAGGTTGTAATAAGGGAGTCCTAGTGGATCCCGCCAAGATAAATGTTGTCTCAAATTGGAAGAGACCAACGACATCGACAGAGGAGAGAAGTCTTATAGGTTTGGCAGGCTATTATAGAAGATTCGTATAGGAATTCACTAAGACAGCAGCACCTTTGATACGACTTACTAGGAATATTGAGAAGTCTGAATGGACCCTTAAATGTGAGGAAAGTTTCAGGAATTGAAAAAGAGGTTGGTATCGGGCCATGTCTTGGCCTTACCAGGTGATAAGGGAGACTTTGTAATTTATAGTGGCGCTTCTCATAAATGATTAGATTGTGTACTTATGCAGCACGGTAAGGTAATCGCGTATATATCCTGACAATTAAGAGATTACGAGACGAGATACCCCACTCATGATCTAGAATTAGCTGCGATAGTTTTCGCCTTAAAGATTTAGGGCCATTATTTGTACGGAGAGAAGTGTGAGATCTATACCGATCATAAGAACCTAAAGTACATATTCACCCAAAAAGAGTTAAATATGAGACAGAGGAGATGGCTAGAGTTGATAAAAGATTATGACTGTGAGATACATTACCACCCAGGGAAGGCCAATGTGGTGGCCGATGCCCTTAGTCGTAAGGAAAGAATTAAAATGATAATCACGTCAGATGAGTTAATTAAGGATCTTGAGAAGATGGAAATTGAGGTGAAGATACCAGAAGGAGGCCAAAAAGGCCCAATGGAAATTAGCATCCAACCACCGTTGTCGGAAAAGATTAAGTTACATCAGGAAAAGAAATGGAGGAGGAAAAGAATTCCTCTGAGGAAATAATGACGGGAGAAGGGATTAAATGTGAAAGAGATGGAAAGGGAATTATGAGATGCGCAATGAGGATATGGTACAATTGATCGAGTTTCTTATAACAATAGATACCACGTAAGTATAGGGATGCCCCTTACGAGACCCTGTATGGAAAGAGATGCCGCTCTCCCTTATGCTGTGAGAAAGTGGCGAGAAAATGATGTTGGGGCCAGAACTAGTCCAATGAACCAGAGAGACGATAGGGTTAATTCAAAAGTGGCTAGTGACAGCCCAAGACAGACATAGAAAGTATGCGGATCCAACCCGCAAATCCAGAGAATATGAAGTTAGAGATTTCATGATATTGAAAGTATCCACGTGGAAGGGATGGATGAGATTGGGAAAGAAAGGGAAGTTGAGCCCGAGGTTCATTGACCCGTTTGAGATTCTAAAGCGTGACGGGAGGGTAGCCTATGGGCTAGCCTTGCCCCCAAACCTACACCACGTTCCTAATATGTTTCATGTGTCAATGTCACGTCAGTATAATGTAGATGCCCAGCATGTGATAAGATACGAGCAAGTAGACATACAACCAGACCTGACTTAAGAAGAACAACCTGAGGAACAAGAGTTTTCAACTTGTGAGAGTAATGTGGAGAAACCAGAATGTCGAAGAATTGACCTGGGAACTAGAGAGCGCAATGCGTGAGAAAATACCCTCAATTGTTTACCGACTAATTCCGGGACAGAATCCTTTTAAGGAAGGGAGACTGTAATAACAAAAAAATTTTGTACTTGCGAAAATTTTTATTTTATGAATGAATAGTACCTTGCATGGATGAATATTGAAATGCATGGATGAATAGTGATTTTGGGAATTAAGAAATTTTTCACATTACCATATGTACGGGACAGGAAATGGATATTCTAAAGTTATACGAGTAATCTACGAAGTGAATAAGTGTATGTAAACGCGATAGGAATTCAGAAAATCCGAACTTTGTTTTTATGGAAAATTTGACCGAACTGTAAAGAGCACATCAATGCGATCAAGACAAGTGAATTATAATATCAAGGATTCAAGGATTATAAATATGATTTGAGGATTTAGAATGAAAACTTTCGAGTTAGAAAAATGAGCGTTCTAGAAATTGTTAGAACTTTATATCGAGATTAAGCAATGAAGCGAACGCGAAACGGATTATGGATTAAATACGTAACGAGATGAGAAACCACGCATGATCATCTAGGGGCTATATTAAGTGAAATTTGGTGGAAAGAAAAACAAGAAAAGAAAAGAAAATGGAATAATGAGGTGTTTTTACAAGAACAAGCCAACAAGGCTTCTTGTCAACCACATAATCAAAAAGAGGATTAAAAAGGGTGACATAGCCTCTCTAGACATCTGATGCATATCAACAAATATCACACACATCATTTGCTAAGTAGTCAAGAGAGAAAAAGGAAAGAAAACAACATCCACCACCAAGAACAAAACATTCGGCCCCTTCCCCTAAATTCAATTTCAAAACCCTAGCTAGAGAGCTTTGTTTTTCATGATCTATGGCTTAAAAGAAAGGTATCAAGGAGACTAAGGTATGGTTAAAGTTTGAGCTTAAACCTTGCATCCTAGCTATGTCAAATATTCATTCAAAGATGAGAATGAATAGTGATGAATAGTAACTTACATTGTTTTCTTGTTTTGATCTTAAGGTTCAAGCTTTGTAAAGGATATCTAAGACTTGTCAAGTGATTATAAACACTTGATAGTGTTGTTAGAGCTTCCAAGAAGGTAAAACCCTAACCAACCCTTTAAGTTCATATGAGTTTTTAATGTGGTTTTGATGTTATATAAAGATAAGTGCATGTTAAGTGGTTTTATGATTGTTTAGTTTTGTAAAATGTGTAAAATGATTGGTTGTTGGATTTGAACATTACCACTGACTTTAGTGATGTAAAATGGATGTTGGTTGACATTGAGGAGATGTGGGTTGCCTTGGTTGGTTGTTTGGTGTGTACGTAAAATGGAAACGTTCGATTTATAGCCGTCATAATGGCAAAATCTCTTTAGGCCATAAAAAAAGTTATACCCGAAAACATAAAAGTGATTTTAGACTCACCACTGTCTATGGTTGTAAAGATATGGTTGTCTAGTTTATTTCGCCGCAAGAATCATGTCAAAAGGATTTACGGTTTAAGAGTTATGCTAGTTTTAGTGAAAGTGGTTCGAGAAGTTTCATCGCAGAAATGTAACCACTTTGATGCTATGTCCGAGACCCTTAAATGAGGTTAGGAATTATGAAATTTGGTAACAAAGAGCTAAGGTCAGTTGGTAAAGTATGTTCGAAGATTTCGAGTTAAAAAGATTATTTTTCGATTAATTAAAAATGTGTAAGCCGAGGTTGCGCAAGTGAAAACCCCTAAGAACGTGACTTTGAAACCAACTTTGTAAGCGGTTAAGTATAACTTGAATTCGAGGATCGGTTTCGAACCAAACTTATGACTTAAGTATTTGACGAGTAACAAGGACTTAGTACGAGTTTAGATTAAGCCATTAAGTGCTTTGATTTTGGTTTGCTTAAGTACACGAGCATTTGATTATAAGTGGATCGTCTAGGGGATTAATCGTATGTTGTTGACTTTGTTTAGATTATCAGACATTATCACGAGCCCCTACTACGACCAGTGCACCAGGCAAGTTTTCTAAACTTATACTTTTGAAGTATTGTTGTATAATACTGCTTTTGCCATGTATAGTATTATACCATTTTGCGATAATTGTTCTATCGTGTTAAATTAAGTTTTGATTCTTGGTTTATATACTAGCCTCGAGATAAGTAGTTATAAACCGGTTTACCTTGTAGCTCTAGAGATAAGAGCATATCTGTTGTTTCGACTCTAGACCGGGAGTCAGTATTTTGAGATTGTCAGGGAAACCCAAGGGATTCCAGGGACAAGATTTTTATTCATTCTGAATAATGTTTTTCTTTCATAAACATTATTCGTACATTCGTAAAGTATTAATTACTTGAAAACGATTCGAGAAATTTTATTCGAATATTTCTTTTATTTTCAGAGGACTATTTTAAATCATTATTTTATTTTTGAGATTTAGTTAATAAATATTATTTGAATATTTATTAAATCTCTTTAAATGATTTGAAAATCATATTATTTATTTATAAATCTTTTGAGGTCTTTAAAAATTATTTTAAATATTTATGACCTTCAAAAATGCTTTCAAAATTTTAGGGATTCCCAAATATTTATTCCTACTATTATCAGCTCTCTTGAGCCATCTAAACGCTTACAAATCTATCGAGAATTGGGAATCCAGAGTTTCGGGAATCATTATTATTGGTTTCCCTTCATTGATATCTTAAAGGGTATTCGGGGATTATAACCCTACTACTAAGGGTTCCCGTTTCATCAATCGAGTATAAAGATCCAGTCTTGATTTCATAAGGACTATTCGTCGCTCAAACTGAGATTTCGGCTAAAGGTCAATGACTAATTATCAATTAGCTTCCATTTGATTCCGGGAGTGACCAAACCATACTAGTAAGATCTGCAAACGGACGATTACCCAGGGGACTCTGGCAGTGCAGGACCGTCCACGAACGATCCCAAGCTTAGAATAAGAGACCGTTAGCCAGGCGGTCCATCAATTATTATTATTTGGCCCAACTTGTGCCAGGATGATTGCGGATGGAGCTTTCATTCAGGATGATTGCGGGTGGAGCTTTCATCTAGGGTAATTGCAGATGGAGCTTTACCCATGGTAATTGCCGATGGAGCTTTTACCTGAAGGTAACTACGGATGGAGTTTTGCCCTTCTACTAGTAGAGAAGACCCGTGGTGGACCTGGAAGCGGCGACTGATCAACGTCGATCCACGTCTAGAATTAGTATATTGTGAGTAAGTCCCCACTCCTTCCATTTTGGAATTGACTGAGCACTGTAATGAAAGCACAGGAGCTGAGTTACCGATAGTGTTTTCAATGAACGTAAAGTACGAGTGCTGTTGTTTCAATATCTAGAACTGCTGATTTTGCTTCCTTAAGAGGAGCCTTTGCATCCAGATTCCATCCAATCCCTATAAGGATAAATATTCTAGTTTTTCAATAAAGGGTGCATGTCATTACAAATTGCTTTGGCAGATATAAGTTTCATATATCTTCGTATAAGATCGTAATAGATAATTGAAGTACCGAGGTAGTACTATTTTTCGAATATTTTTCCAATAAGAGATAAATTTCACTTGTTAAGTTATTGAGATAATATTGAGTTTGTTTATTTTCCAGTAAAGGAAATGATTTCAGAGATCAGATATTTTGTCAATAATTGTCTTGTATAAGTTTATATTGAAACTTTCATTCATAGGCAGATTATGCCATACTTTATTTATCTTGCTGGGCTTTCGCTCACTCTTGCTATTGTTTTATATATTATATAGCAGCTAAGCGAGATACCAAGGACCCGGCATAGAGCCTCAAGCGAGTGGAAGATGCAAGGCGTTTCCGTGAGCAGTTATGATAGCGAGAACCAGTGGATCGGCCTGTAACTTTTGTTAGACCATCTTATCTATAGACATGGATTATGTAAGGCTATATTCCGTAATACATTTGGGTTTGTAATAACTTATATTATGAGGATTTATATTGTAAGTATGTCGTTTCTGAGACTCTAACCTGTGTGAGTGTTTGTACATTTATTGTGGGATCATGAGCAGGTGGATTGTGTATTTTGTGAGTAATATAGGTACAGCGAGGAATAAATGGATCGTGGCTACCCTAGATCCCTGACCCCGGGTCTGGGGGTGTCACAGAATCTCTATGTCATAAAGGCACAGAGCGATCATAAAAAGATTTAGGCACACTACCAACAGGTTTCTTGTGATGCCCCTAGATCCGGGGTCAGGAATCCAGGTCATCACGATCCAATTTCCATTTTTAATAACATTATATTCTTGACAGTTGAAATGTAAATATTTTCTAATACTCACACAATAGACCCCACACTATAACATTACACACCAGTCATATGCTCAGAGAACAGCATCCATAATAATAACAGTTTAAAGTTAAAAGAGTTATTACAACACAGAATCTTACTTAAGTAGTGTTGCTGAAAATTACTTCTAGAAAAAGCATTTCAACAACCAAAAGTTATTACACAATCTTACACACTTAATTTACATATGTCTACTAATACCCATCCATCCTACAAGAGCTACCTCAGGAATAGGTGCCAACACTCTCTCAAAAGCCCTTACCCTCTTACGGCGTGTAGTGCGAAGTATCGGCATCTGCCCTAGCTATTATATAAATAAATAGCAAGAGTGAGCTATAATAGCTTAGCAAGATAATATTGAAAACCAGAAATCAAAGTTAAAACATATATATATATATATATATATATATATATATATATATATATATATATATATATATATATATATTAATAAACGGAAAATCCACTATAATAATTAAGAAAGGAATTAATCATTACTTATTCAATACACCATCCATTTTTCCTTTATAAGAATATATATATATATATATATATATATATATATATATATATATATATATAACAATATAATATCAGTTTCTCTTATAATATAATATAATATTAGTCCATCATTCCATACCAATTTTCCTTTCACCTTTCAGTATATCAGTCTGTAATCATTATCAATTCTTCCTTTAAAAGTTTTGGGGATATCCATTATCGCCTGATACGTTAGGGCGATGATCAGTCGCCTAATCGTACCTGCTCCTTGTTTACTACTAGTAGAAGGAATGGCAATCATCCCTGGACGAAGGTTCCCCACTACATCCTCCTTCGGCATCCGTTGGGCCGTAATAAAATGATGAGGAAGGTTCTCCACTACTTCCCCATAAAATGATGGATGCTGGACTGTGCTAAACACAGCCACTTACGCAAGTGTGTTGTAATCCCCCTTTTTGTAAAATCATTATTCCATTTAAGAATTTCATTTCCATTTCCACCCTTATCCATACATATGTCATTATACTTTAAATATAACTTCCTTTAAAGAAACCTGAGATCATTAACTCAAAAGACAGAAATATTCCAGATACTTTGAAATAAGTTCAGAAATATCCTTCGTATTTAATGGAGTCAATTATGCTTTTAAATACATAACTATTCCATCCATTTTTAAAGTATTAAATAATAATCAAATAATATTTATGAAATCACAAATGTTTAAAGATTATAATTAACAGAATATTATAAACCATATAACCCTAGATAACAACTGATACCATTTTTTTTCATATCTCTTTAAACCATAAGATATGTTAGCTCTATCCATATTCATATCCATATCCCTAATCCATATCCATAATCCATATCCATAATCCATATCCATTTTCACATTAACTAATCTCAACAAACAGGGAATATCCCTACCCATATAATGATATAAGATCCATATATTATCTATCAAAACCACTTTTCTTTAAACATAAACAGTTTATCAAAATAAGGATAAAAGAAATCTTGCCTCGATCTCTAATCCCAAGAGGAATGATCCGGTTCGTCTCGAGTATCTATAGAAACGAAAAGGACCACCATCAGAATATATTTCACTTAACCACTTAACCCTTAAATATATATATATATATATATATATATATATATATATATATATATATAATAACACCCTTGAAACATAATATAAGTTTAACATACTATTTATAGACCAAAAGTTCCAAGAACTTATCTGTTATTAAAGTCCATAAAAGTTTCAGTGTTTTTCACCACTTCCTTATTAACCACACATGACTGTAAAATTTCTCAAAAATTATCAATTTCGAATTTTGACACAAGGTCAGTGGGGTTTGACTCTCTATTCACCCTACTATATGGTCTCAAAATTTCATAACTTTTAAAGATGTTTAAGTATGGTAAATATAGTCTCAAAGTTGACACAATTGCATTTTCTCGGTTTCCGAACGACTTTCACTAAAACTCACTTTTCTCCTAAACCGTTCATTGGATTTTGACGTACTTTATATCAAAACGATCTATGAAACAAGTTCTATCCTCTCATGGTCAGTTAGTACTCTGGACAGAACCCTAACCATACAGGTATGGTGTCAAAAATAGGGCATCTTTTAGTTTAACGAAAATCGGGCATTATAACGGCTATATTTTTATACTTTCCATAATATAACTCCTCCAAATCCAACATCCAACACATATACCAAACCCTACACCATGTGGTCATCATACCAACCATGGTTACAAGCACTCACAACACCTCCATGATCCATCAAAACACTTATAAACATTTATATAACCATGATTTTATATTTTACACTAACTTATTCCAAAAACCAACCATAAACTCAAGATTCAAGCTAGGGTTTCAAGTAGTATACCTTTCTTGGAGTGTGTACAAGCCTTAATACACCTTGTATAACCTTTATACCACCTTAGTATAGCTTAGATCTTCCAAAGAAACCAAGAAAACTAAAGTTAGTTTCTAAGATTTAATATTCATCATCAATCTTGTAAAATTCATAACAAATCGAAAAATAAGAGTTTGGCTCTCAAACTTTTACCACGTCTTGGCCTCTTCATAAGCTTTGATTTGAGCTATAGATCACCAAAAACGAAGCTTCCTAGCTATGGTTTTGATTCCGTTTTTCCCACTGGACAGAAGCTGTAAAGGACTAGGTAGGTTCGGTTCTTCAACTTGGAGAAGGGATTTGACTAGGCTACACTACTTTTTTGGCCATGAAATTTTGATCGTGTGTTCTACATACAATTAGAAGGTTATGGTTAAAATTTGGTGATTTTAGAATGGGTAGAAGTGGAGATATGAATTTTTCTTTGAGTTGTGTTCTTGTTTGGCAGATTAGAAAGCCTTGTGTTTATCTTGCTTTATCTTTTGAATAATGATGTATATCCCTTGTTTCTATCCCTTTACATCAGATACTTATCCTTTAATTAAGTGTGTTTGAAGTCCACCAATCCTAGGATGCCATGTTTAATGCTTAAAACAAGTTGATCTATTAAAAATTGCATGGTAGTCCTTGGTTTCTAGCACTTTGCATCCAAGTCCTTCCTTCCTATTCTTATTTGCACCAAGGGTTTCCTTCTCTTGCACACTAATATCACTTAATATTAGCTCCTAACTTGGGTTGGGCCGAATTTGGGCCTTTGCTATTGCTTTAGGGCTTTTTGTTTGGGCCTCGTTCAAAGTTCTCTAGTCGTTTGATTCATCGTATGAATTCTGTGATCGTTCCAATGGTTTCTCCTTTGTAAATCTCTTGAATATATTTTATCCTTTCCCACATCATATATTAATGTGTTAGGGTGGTTCAAATCCCCAAGTAGATATTAAATCCAATATCCTTGGTATATTCTCTTTATTTCAGAATTTGCTCTCCCAGTTTCTCAAGCGTTCTCAAACTAGTTGCATTCTCTTTGCTCTAGGATTATATTCTCAATCCTCTTTCCCTCTCATAATAAATCCTCCCTTGGACTTCTAATATTTATTATCCTTAACCCATGATTCGTTCACTTGATCGCTTAATCTCGTTATAAGGTCTCAGCGGTTTCTAGAACATTCGTTTCACTGTCTCAGTAGTTTTTGTTCTAAATTCTCAAATCAAATATAATAAAATTCCAAAATATTAAATCCACAATTCCTCAAATTTAATATCTCATTTCCAAGTGGTTCTAAATTGTTTAACAATCTAAATTCCTCTGGCATTCCCTTGACTTAATAATCCCCTGGTTTAACCTAATTTCACATGTTCCTCAAAGTATACACCCTTTTCATATTCCATACTCTTTAATATCCAATACAATAGTGCTCAATTGAAATCAAACATCTTAAAAATCTATACTCAGGAATTTCTGAAATCCGTCATCGTTTCGAGTCACTCATTTTCATAGTACGACGCTAATATGGTTTCTGATTATTCATTTTCTGTTTCACTTATAGGGTACCTACATACCATTTCCCTAAATCCTCAAAATCACTATTCATTTAAGCACTGTAGCATTTCTAAAGTTAAGGTTATTATAGTCTTCCCCCCTTAAAAGGATTCCGTCCCGGAATCACGTTGAAGATATTGACGAATACCTTTTTCTCATTACACCTTCTAATTCTCATATTACTTCCTCCACCCTTTTGTTTCTCCTTAAACATCTCTATCTTGTTTGTACAGAAATACACCAACATACACTTGCTTGTCATTCATCAACATGCCATTTAGCTTATCAATAGCAGTACTTTCACTATCTTTTCCTTATCAACCTTCTCCTGCATTCCGTCATTCTATATTATCTCATCTCTCCTTTCTCATTTTACTAAGGGTATCGGCCACCACATTGGCCTTCCCTGAATGGTAGTGTATCTCACTATTTTTTAACTATATTTTGATCTCTATCATAATATAAAATATTAAAATTCCAATCTTTATATATATATATATATATATATATATATATATATATATATATCCGTTAAATTTTCCAAAAAATAATTTCTACTAATATTTCTTGAAACAATTGTAAGAAAATATTATCTATAATATATATATATATATATATATATATATATATATATATATATATATTTCCTGTTACTCTCAAATCTCCTTTTTATAGTATCCCCTGACTCCCAACAGATATTGATTTGGATGACATGAGAATAATTCACCTTCTTATATCACCATGGCTTACTTTCTCACAGATAGATTATTCTTATCTATATTATTAGTCTATTCAGACCATTCATTGACTTAGTTAATCTCTAGCCAAACATTTATATTCAAAAGCTTAAATCGAAAAAAAAAATCCTGCGCCTGCACACGGTTTCTTTAACGCATCTCCAAAGGTTATATTGTACACTCTGGAATTAGGTCTACTTGAAGCAATAAAGCTCTGTCTGGTCGCCGTTGAATCTCCATAACGGCAATCCCTTGCTATGTGTCCTAACTTTCCACACTGGTAACACTCGACGTCTCTCTTAGGGTTTGTATCAGCTGATGGGCACCTGTCATGATAGTGTCCTTTCTGTCCACACTTAAAACAAGTTACTCCTAACAGTCTACACACTCCCGTATGCTTCCTATCACACGTGTTACAATCTGGTAATGGTGGTTGTGACTGATTAGACTGGGATGCTCCTAATGGCTTACCCCCTTGATTAACTGTTTCACTATTTATTCTACTAAATCCTGGATTTTTCGAAAATGAAGATCCTTGCCCTCTACTGAACTTGCTAGAAAAATTTCTCTCAGTGGAACCTCCCTTCTGACTTTCAAATTTTCTTTTCTTACTTTCTAGTTGCGATTGTTCACTCTCTATCTCTATGATTGATGCTTTCTGAACTAATGCTGCATAATCCGTCAACTCAAATGGTGTCACTCTAGTTCGTATCCATTGCTTCAATCCTAGTTGAAACCTTTTGGCTCGTTTCTCGTCAGTATCTACAAACTCCGGCACGAATCTAGACAACTCAGTAAATTTGGCTTCATATTCTGCCACTGTCAAATTATGTTGTTTTAACTCCAAGAACTTAATCTCCATCTGATTTTCCATAAACCTAGGGGAATACTTATCTAAAAACACTCTAGTACAGCGCTCCCAGGTTATCATTCCCGCTCCTTCTAGATTCTTCTTAGCCTCCCACCAATAGTTTCCATCTCCCTTCAGGAGATAGGTGGCGAAAATGGTTTTTTGTTCCTCATCTACCCTCAAGATTTCAAAAGCTTTCTCCATCTCTTTCAGCCATGCTCTGGCTACTACTAGGTTAGCAGTTCCCTCAAACACTGGGGGTTTTAATGACTTAAAGGCACGAAATTAATTAGCTACCTGGTTCGGGGGAATAGGTGATTGTTGGGGATTTTGTGGATTAGCTAAAGTCTGCCTTAGTAGGTCCATAAGGGATCACCTCCCTGGTTTCCTTGTTGGCCAGTTGATTCATCATCTTCTTCTTCTTCATGATTTGGTTCATTCCGAGCATTTTCATTCTGTCTATTTTGACTTTCTTCATCTCTCTCATTTTCCCTTTCATTCGCTCTATTATTACGTCTAGCCATTTTTCTGTCAATAACAATATTCTCCATTAATTACCCAAATTTAGGGTACAATATTTCATCATTCCCATATACAATAATTATATCACTATTTACTCATTTATATATAACCATATTCTCAAATTCAAGCAATTAATATCAAGTTATAATACCATTTATACGAAACATATAAGCTCACTACCTTTAACACGATAACCTTTTCATTTAAGTCAATCACCTTATATACATCAATATTTTCGAATCCCAACATTTAGTATCAAAATACGATAAAACTTAGGCAAAATACATAAACTTTTATTAGTAGTAATCTATAAAATTATAAACACTACTTAGAATAAATGCTACCTTCGATAAACCACCCTTGAACTCGATGTGAGTTCACAATTTATATTATAACTGATATATTTATTATTATCACTATTGTTCCTGAGCATTATGACTCTTAGCTCTGATACCATCTGTGACGCCCCTAGATCCGGGGTCAGGAATCTAGGTCATCACGATCCAATTCCCATTTTTAATAACATTATATTCTTGACAGTTGAAATATAAATATTTGCTAATACTCACACAATAGACCCCACACTATAACATTACACACCAGTCATATGCTCAAAGAACAACATCCATAATAATAATAGTTTCAAGTTAAAAGAGTTATTACAACCCAGAATCTTACTTAAGTAGTGTTGCTGAATATTACTTCTAGAAAAAGCATTTCAACAACCAAAAGTTATTACACAAGCTTACACACTTAATTTACATATGTCTACTAATACCCATCCGTCCTACAAGAGCTACCTCAGGAATAGGCGTCAGCACTCTCTCAAAAGCCCTTACCCTCTTACGGGGTGTAGTGCGAAGTATCGGCATCTGCCCTAGCTGTTATATAAATAAATAGCAAGAGTGAGCTATAATAGCTCAGCAAGATAATATTGTAAACCAGAAATCAAAGTTAAAACATATATATATATATATATATATATATATATATATATATATATTAATAAACGGAAAATCCACTATAATAATTAAGAAAGGAATTAATCATTACTTATTCAATACACCATCCATTTTTCCTTTATAAGAATATATATATATATATATATATATATATATATATATATAAAACAATATAATATCAGTTTTTGTTCTAATATAATATAATATTAGTCCATCATTACATACCAATTTTCATTTCACCTTTCAGTATATAAGTCTGTATTCATTATCAATTCTTCCTTTAAAAGTTTTGGGGATATCCACTGTCGCCTGATACGTTAGGACGATGATCAGTCGCCTAATCGTACCTGCTCCTTGTTTACTACTAGTAGAAGGAATGGCAATCATCCCTGGAGGAAGGTTCTCCACTACATCCTCCTTCGGCATCCGTTGGGCCGTAATAAAATGATGAGGAAGGTTCTCCACTACTTCCCCATAAAATGATGGATGCTGGACTGTGCTAAACACAGCCACTTACGGAAGTATGTTGTAATCCCCCTTTTTGTAAAATCATTATTCCATTTAAGAATTTCATTTCCATTTCCACCCTTATCCATACATATGTCATGATACTTTAAATATAACTTCCTTTAAAGAAATATTCAGATACTTTGAAATAAGTTCAGAAATATCCTTCGTATTTAATGGAGTCAATTATGCTTTTAAATACGTAACTATTCCATCCATTTTTAAAGTATTAAATAATAATCAAATAATATTTATTAAATCACCAATGTTTAAAGATTATAATTAACAGAATATTATAAACCATATAACCCTAGATAACAACTGATACCATTTTTTTCATATCTCTTTAAACCATAAGATATATTAGCTCTATCCATATTCATATCCATATTCCTAATCCATATCCATAATCCATAATCCATAATATATATCCATAATCCATACCCACAATCCATATCCATTTTCACATTAACTAATCTCAACAAACAGGGAATATCCCTAACCATATAATGATATAAGATTCATATATTTTCTAGCAAAACCACTTTTCTTTAAACATAAACAGTTTATCAAAATAAGGATAAAAGAAATCTTGCCTCGATCTCTAATCCCAAGAGGAATGATCCGGTGTTCGTCTCGAGTATCTATAGAAACGAAAAGGACCACCATCAGAATATATTTCACTAAACCACTTAACCCTTAAATAAATAAATATATATATATATAATAACACCCTTGAAACATAATATAAGTTTAACATACTATTTATAGACCAAAAGTTCCAAGAACTTATCTGTTATTAAAGTCCATAAAAGTTTCAGTGTTTTTCACCACTTCCTTATTAACCACACATGACTGTAAAATTTCTCATAAATTATCAATTTCGAATTTTGACACAAGGTCAGTGGGGTTTGACTCTCTATTCACCCTACTATATTGTCTCAAAATTTCATAAATTTTAAAGATGTTTAAGTATGGTAATTATAGTCTCAAAGTTGACACAATTGCATTTTCTCGGTTTCCGAACGACTTTCACTAAAACTCACTTTTCTCTGAAACCGTTCATTGGATTTTGACGTACTTCATATCAAAACGATTTATGAACCAAGCTCTATCCTCTCATGGTCAGTTAGTACTCTGGACAGAACCCTAACCATACAGGTATGGGTGTAAAATATAGGGCATCTTTTGGTTTAACGAAAATCGGGCATTATAACGGCTATATTTTTATACTTTCCATAATATAACTCCTCCAAATCCAACATCCAACACATATACCAAACCCTACACTATGTGGTCATCATACCAACCATGGTTACAAGCACTCACAACACCTCCATGATCCATCAAAACACTTATAAACATTTATATAACCATGATTTATATTTTACACGAACTTATTCCAAAAACCAACCATAAACTCAAGATTCAAGCTAGGGTTTCAAGTAGTATACCTTTCTTGGAGTGTGTGTACAAGCCTTAATACACCTTGTATAATTTTTATACCACCTTAGTATAGCTTAGATCTTCCAAAGAAACCAAGAAAACTAAAGTTAGTTTCTAAGATTTACTATTCATCATCAATCTTGTAAAATTCATAACAAATCAAAAAAATAAGAGTTTAGCTCTCAAATTTTTGCCACATCTTGGCCTCTTCATAAGATTTGATTTGAGCTATAGATCACCAAAAACGAAGCTTCCTAGATATAGTTTTGATCCCGTTTCTCCCACTGGACAGAAGCTGTAAAGGACTAGGCAGGTTCGGTTCTTCAACTTGGGGAAGGGATTTGACTAGGCTACACTACTTTGTTGGCCATGAAATTTTGAACTTGTGTTCTCCATACAGTTAGGAGGTTATGGTTAAAATTTTGTGATTTAGAATGGGTAGAAGTGGAGATATGAATTTTGCTTTGAGTTGTGTTCTTGTTTGGCAGATTGGAGAGCCATGTGTTTATCTTGCTTTATCTCTTGAATAATTATGTATATCCCTTGTTTCTATCCCTTTACATTAGATCCTTATCCTTTAATTAAGTGTGTTTGAAGTCCACCAATCCTAGGGTGCCATGTGTAATGCTTAAAACAAGTTGATCCATTAATAATTGCATGGTAGTCATTGGTTTCTAGCACTTTGCATCCAAGTCCTTCCTTCGTATTCTTATTTGCACCAAGGGGCTTCCTTCTCTTGCACACTAATATCACTTAATATCATCTCCTAACTTGGGTTGGGCCGAATTTTGGCCTTTGCTATTGCTTTATGGCTTTTTGTTTGGGCCTCGTTCAAAGTTCTCTAGTCGTTTGATTCATCGCATGAATTCTGTGATCGTTCCAGTGGTTTCTCTTTTGTAAATCTCTTGAATATATTTTATCCTTTCCCACATCATATATTAATGTGTTAGGGTGGTTCAAATCCCCAAGTAGATATTAAATCCAATATCCTTGGTATATTCTCTTTATTTCAGAATTTGCTCTCCCGGTTTTTCGAGCGTTCTCAAACTAGTTGCATTCTCTTTGCTCTAGGATTATATTCTCAGTCCTCTTTCCTTCTCATAATATATCCTCCCTTGGACTTCTAATATTTATTATTCTTAACCCATGATTCGTTCACTTGATCGCTTAATCTCGTTATAAAGTCTCAGCGGTTTCTAGAACATTCGTTTCACTGTCTTAGTAGTTTTTGTTCTAAATTCTCAAATCAAATATAATAAAATTCCAAAATATTAAATCCTCAATTCCTCAAATTTAATATCTCATTTCCAAGTGGTTCTAAATTTTTTAACAATCTAAATTCCTCTGGCATTCCCTTGACTTAATAATCCCCTGTTTTAACCTAATTTCACATGTTCCTCAAAGTATACACCCTTTTCATATTCCATACTATTTAATATCTCATACAATAGTGCTCAATTGAAATCAAACATCTTAAAAATATATACTCAGGAATTTCTGAAATCCGTCATCGTGTCGAGTTACTCATTTTCATAGTACGATGCTAATATGGTTTCTGGTTATTCATTTTCTGTTTCACTTATAGTGTACCTACATACCATTTCCCTAAATCCTCAAAATCACTATTCATTTAAGCACTGTAGCATTTCTAAAGTTAGGGTTATTACATTTCTTGCAAGCATGAGTTAAGTGATTAGTACTGAAATAGTTTTGACATGTTTTGCTAGGGTCATTAGGTACATAAGCATAATTATTATCTTTGTTAATCCCTAGTTTACCATTTCTGTTTTGTTTCTTCTTCGCCACATTTTTCACAGATTCATTCTTTCTAGCTAGTTCAAACTTAACAAATTTTTTAGTTTTAGGTCCAACTCCAACAGGCTTATAACGCCATAGAAATATTCTAAATTTATAAGTGTTTATATATTAAATGTAAATTATATGACGTGAATATTGTTGAGGAGGTGAAATATGTATGATATCATTTTTATGGTTTATTTGATGATTTATATGTTTCGGATACGTCTACGTATTTTTATTTTTATTTTTGGGGATTAAATCATATTTAATTCATGTGTTATTGATCTTCTGAGAATTTTATAAAATTATCGGGATTAGTATAAATCCTGAAATCTTTTGCATTATCTACTTTATTAGTTTATTTGAGTTTTAAACATATTAGATGGATTTATTTTGATCTTTAAAGATTTAAAATGATTTTATGAATTGACTGTGTTTGATTGATTAAATCTTGTAAAATCCATATTTAATTCTTTTTTAATCCTAAAAATATTTTAAAAAAATCGGGAGATAGATAAATTTAATTTCTACAATTTAAAATTTAGTTTGAGATTTTTGGTAATTACTATCTATTTTATTTCTAATTTATAAAGTGATTTTTCAGCTCAATTTTTTTTAAATTAGAATTTTTATAAATAAACTCTAACCTTTTTATTTCCTTTTATTCCCAATCTCTGAATCAGTCTAACCCAGATATATATTCATCAATCTCTCGAACTCTCTGGATCTCTCTCGTCTCCTCACTCTCGAATCCCTGTTTCTTTTCTTTTCGTTTAAAATTTCGGGCGGTGTAGTTGTATTGGGTAAGCACATTCTTCATCTCTTTCTCCGCTGTTTCTCTCCTCCCTCCCCCGTTGTCTTCCCCTATTTCCAGTCGACTGTTAGTGTGGGTGTGTGCATTTTTAGCAATTGTGGTGTGAGTGTGTGATCTGTGGTCGAGATGTGGTGTAGTTGGGTGTGTTGTGTTGTGTGGTGTGAGTTTAAACCGTGTGTGTGTATGTGTTAATTCGTGTGTGTGTGTGTGTGTATAGTTGAGCGTGTGTATTAACCCGTATAGGCTATTGCTTAATCTTTTATACCTCTTCTTGTTTACCCTTATAGATTGTTGTTTAAACTGCTGTACCTCCTTGCTTATTCTATTTCTCGTTGAGCTGTAAACCTTGTTGTGTAACATACCTTTTGTACTAGCTTAAACATTACTTCATACCTATTTCCTTAAACCCCACCAACCTAACCGTACCTTATAACCCTTGAATTAAATTCTAGATCCCTAATCTTTATTTTATTCTTAATTAATTAATGACACTTGTTGGCTTATACTTCTATTTTTCCCGAGCCATACCATGTTCGATACCACCTTATAATTACACCTCTAAAATGATAATAGCTTGCTAAACCTTTATTTTTAAAAACTTGTGAATCACACTTGAACCCTACCTTGCGAACCATATAAAATTAAATTGGATTGCTTACCTGACTTTCAGTCACTTATCTTTTAAATTAGACAGAAAATTTCCCTGCTCTGAATGATTGTATAAGAATTCCATTTATCGAAACTTTTAGACATTTAATTAATTATTTAAATTAGCGTAAGAGGCTAGGGTGGTCCTAGTCCAGCATCTTAAATTGGCATAAGAGGCTAGGGTGGTCCTAGTCCAGCAAGAGAGGTCAATCTGTTGCCTAATTGGGAACCCAATTTTCAAAGTCCAGAGGGACCTAGTGTTCGGTATGGGGACTTTACGTGGCTGATCACTCGTATTGTCCGGTCTTAACAGAAAACTCGATTTAACTTAAATGATTTAAAAATAAAATATGATTGATTTCTCCCTGAGATGAGTTTATAAAATCTTCGAAGTTGTGGAATAGTTCAAAGAATGCTTCTTATATTGTTGTATTCAGTATTCAGTTGTGGATTCTTTATCTCCATTTTCTTACTTGCTGAGCATTTGGCTCACTTCTTGCTATTGTTTCTAACCCCTTTCAGTTAAGAAAGAAGATGGTACGTCTTAAGGGCATTGTCAGGAGAAGTGTGAGTTGTGGACCTTAGTCACTAGTTTTGCTTTTGTAGCAGGAAGACTTTTGGGCTATAAACAAGATTGGAAGTAATAGTGCCAGTTAGTTAATTTATATTTGTGGATTGTATCAAACTTATGGAGTGTATTTAATTGTTGATAAAGGATTTGGTATTGTAATATAATAACTTAGTTTATTAGTTTGCTTGTTTCATACCACTACCTGTTGAAGATCCAGGTTGTTAGTGGGGTCATTATATTACGTTTTATTATTATTGTCAGCAGGGTTTATGCATTTAGTTTTGTGTAGTGACGCCCCGATCATGACCCCAGATCGGGAGGGCGTGACAAGGCTTCTTGGTTTTCAATTTGGCACTCTCATTCTCAGAGGGTGCTGGTTGTTTACTTGATTGTGTTTCATCCTCATCAACTAACATTTTCTTGATGAGTAAGGCTTCATCATCAATTTCAAGTATTGATTCTTTAAAGATAGGTGTCTTAGCATTTTTCAAAACATGAGTCACATTCTCATGAACAACCTTGTCATTATTAGTGACAGCACAACCTTTCCTCTTTCTGAGAGTGTCATAGTCAAAACCAATAGCAGCCTTTGCATTCTCTTGATGTTTCTCATGATAGGACTGCAACAGGCTAGAGGAGTTCTTAAATGTTCTAAGTTTGAATTCATTCTCATCAATCTCATCCCTAAGAGCCTTTTCAATCTGACTAGAACATAGAACTTTATTCTCTAAATATTCAATTTCTTTCTTAAGGTTTTCTACTTGTATAGCAGTTAGCTCTAATTCCTCATTCCTTTTGTTTAACACTTCATTTCTAGCAGACAGTTTCATAATTTTTGCATTAGCAACAGTCATACTAGTATGAATATTAAACATCTCAACAGATAATTGTTCAAAAATATCTTTGTATTCAGAAACAGACATATCTATGGTAGTGAGAGATGGTATCTGAGAGTTTGATTAAGATGTTTCTTCCTTGAAATTGGCCATCAAGGCATAATTGCAGAATTCTTGCTCTTCTTCATCACTGTCAGTATCATCCCAACACTTCCCTTCAGCTATGTAGGCCTTGCCTGGTGTTTGCTTCCTAAAAAGGGCCTCATATTTAGCTTCAAGCTCAAGAAACTTCTTATCCTTCTTCTTAGGCTTCTTGCATTCACTAGAAAAATGCCCTAGGTCATTGCATCTATAACATCTCACAGATGACCTATCCACATAGCCAGTTTTGAATTTATTCTTGTTTGGCTTCACAGGTGCTTTGCTCTTGTTGAATGAATGATTCTGAGGTCTAGGTTTGAAGGGTTGCTTTCTCTTGAATCTGATATTAGGAAATTTTCTATCCATGAAAGCATATGATGTGTTTTCCATGGCATCTAGCTCCTCAAGAGTGTATCTAGCTCGTCAAGAGTGTAGAACTCATCTTCTTCCTGTTCCTCAACAACAGTCTCTGCCAGTTCCACTTCAGGTTCTTTATCCACTATCTCCTCAATTCTCAGTTGGCTTGTAGAAGGTTTGAGGTCTTGAATAGATTTGTTTACAATCAAGGCACATGATGTATTGACCATCTTGCCTTGATTAGCTTGAATAGCCCTTTTCTGCAACAGCCAAGCTCATGAGTCTTCAACACACCATAGAGCACATCATATGTAACTTTGTTCAAATCTCTTTCCCTGAGAGAGATGACCCTTTGCTCTAGATGGTTGGGTGAAGAGAGTAGAAACTTCATGTTTAGCTCCTTGGTACTGTAGACTTTTCCATTCATCTGTAGCTCAGTCATCAACCTGTGAAATCTTTCAAACATCTCAGTAATGCTTTATTTGGGTTGTGCCATGAAAGCCTCATACTGTGTGACCAGTGTCTGTTTCTTGTTTTCTCTAACCTCCTCTGTCCCTTCACACAGAATCTCAATATGATCCCACATCTCTTTTGCTGATGTACATAAAGCTATGTTGGCAAACATTGACAGCTCCATGGAATCTATGATCAACAGCATGAGATGGCTGTCAAGAGCAACCTTCTCTTTTTCTGTGTCTGTCCATTTGGATGGTTCTTTGGCGACATAGGATCGTGGGATGGTCGTGGTTCCAACAGTCTTCTCAGCAATCTCTTGTTGTGGAACAAATGGACCATTCTTGAGAATCTCAGGGTATAGGGGATTAGCAGCTTTAATGAAAAACATCATCTTGATTTTCCAGAGGTTGTAGTAGTCTTTATCAAACTTAGGGACCTTCACCGTTCCTGTTGTCTTTGGTGTAATCATGATTTTTTTCTGTTTTGATTAACAGTCGGCTCTGATACCACTTTTTGAGTATGGAATACACACAAGGAAATACAGAATGGGGGTGAATGTATTTCCAAACTTTTCTTTCGCTTTGAATCTTAAGAATAGTTTGTGTGAAGGTTTGAATCTATGTTCGTGTAGCTAAGTGTGTGTATTTGTGTTTAACAGAATATATAAGTGCGGAAACAAAACACAAGAACATAGCACTCACTTTAATCTAACATTGTATTAGATAAAGATTTTTGTTACAATCTGTGAATACAAATGTTAGTATTCTCAGCTTCATTTTTCTCAGAGAGATGTTCAATACAAAACTTGTTTTTGTGTTTCTAAACCTTAACTGCTAAAGAAGTGAGTTTGTACACTTATAGAATACGTGTACAGCCTACTTACTACAAATGTAGTGACAGACAAATACACTTTCTAACTTGTCTATCCCTTTTTAGTATACGTCTAAGCAACATGTAATTTGACTCTTCTCTTTAACCTGCTCATATCTACTATTTTAGCAGCTATCTCCTTTGACATCTCTCTAAGCTTCGTGTAGACTTTCCATATGCACTTTACAGTACTGTGGTCCTGAATGTGTTTTGGATTGTTGCTGACTTCTAACTTGTACAGCTTCAGTATTTTGTCTTCAAGAATCCATTCGTGAAATGACTAAGTGATTGATTCGAGAACTGGAGTTGGTTGCATCGATAACTCTGAGTTCTCGAACAATGCGTTTCTTGACATATCGAATCCACTTCTCGAATGAATCATTTCTTCAGGAATTCTTGACTTACCGAATGAAGCCTTTTACTCATGGAAACCTTGAGATGTCGAATAGCTTTTTGAGTTCTTGAGATGTCGAATGTAACTTGACTTGATGGCTATTTGAGAACTCGAATGTAATCTTGAAATGTTGATTTCTTGAGTTCTCGAATAAAGTATTAGACATGTCGAATCTCTGACTTTTCGAATAGACCAAAATACTTCCCGAATTAGTACTTAGGCAAATCTTCAATCTTCAAATTACAACTGTGTTTATTTCTACAGCCATCTTCTTCAAGCTTGAGGCATGATCTCTGGATCTTCTTTCAATCATTATTTCATGACTTAAGTTATACGAATACACAGCTAGAAATTTGGTGCCTATTACAAGTACTAAATACAAGTAGAAACTCTGCAACTATAGGGTTCCTCAGTTAAGAGGTCATGTAGATAATGTAAAGCATTACAAACAATTAGGCTTGTTATTAGATGTATACATGCATGCCTCTGTGACTAACAGGCTTTATTTATTACACATGATTAATGCAATATTAATTATATTTTAGGGTTGAATTTTTACCCATTTCAATTTTGTCATGATTATGATGATTTACAAGCAGAGGTGGCTAATTGGGCGGGTTGCGTGAGGTTGGGTTGGACCAGACCGGGTCTAGGTTAGGTTCGACTGAACCAAAACCAGCACGTTGGTGGATTGGGTTGCAGGCTGAGTTGGCGGGTTGAGCTACAGGCTGGTTGGCGGGTTAGGTTATGTGTTGGGTTTCGGGTTGCGTTTGACTAAAAATTAACAAGATAAAAAAGGAAAATAACTAAAAGTGAAAATTATATAAATTTATGAACTAAAAACAATTCAAATTATCAAATTCGTTAGTAGAAGTTGATGGAGGTGACATAGATATTGAACTTTGACATTGTTGTGTAGTTTTCATTTAATTAATTTTTTTTATAGAAAGTTTAGTACTTAAAACTATAACCATCTTAGTTAGAATTTAAACTATTTAACATAAAAATGTGCTCGAACAGTATTTTACCGATTTCTAAAAAATAATAAAATATTTATGTCATTACCTATCAATAAGTAACTACTAACCATTATTTTAAACAAAATTCTAATAAAATCTTAACATATTCATTATAAAATATTAAAATATTAACTCATAATATCTTAAAACATGATTATTTTGTATGTGAATTGATAGGTCCATAATTCATCATAATTTTAATACCTATTTTATGTTCGTTTTCGTAATTTTATTAATTAATAAATTATTTTATTTTGTTTTGTAGGGAAATAAATAAAAACAGAATTTGAGCAGGAAAAGGTGAAAAAAAAAAAAGCAAGGAGGTGGAAAATACTTGAAGCCAAAGAAATTGGAGGAAAAATCGAATACTTATCGGAGAAGAAAAAGGAAATTGAAGAAATTATATTCGAGATCTGATTTGTAATCGAGGACCCAAACCCAATATTTTTCCCTATATATGGGGCTTCTCTCTTGTAATTGAGACACCAATCTTGACTTGTTAATTAGGAGTAGGATTAGATTTTCATTATTCGTTAGTTCTTGCAAACAGTTTATACATTATAATATTATTCTACAGCAATTTATTATCCGTTGTTAATTTCTCTTCGGTTTTCTTTTCCAACTCGGCTGCAGTTTGGTTTACAGGAAGTGGTCACCTTCACTTTTACTTGTTAATTGTTTTTTGTCCTCCTGTTTGTGGTTACGTGTACACGTACCATACTTAAGCTTTTGCCATGAGTTTCTAGTTTATTAGTTTAAACTTTTAATTTGTTTTAATGCTTCTATTATTCTTGATTTGTTTCGTTTACATTAATATCATGTCTAGCAAAATCTTTTACCCTAAGATGAAGATGAATTTAATTTAATTGCTCTTGATTTCATCTCAAATGTCTTTCTGTGCAAATTTTAGTTCTCCTAATCATGTGGTAGAGAATTGCCTTGAAATTGAACAAGTCAATGCCATGTTTCAACCTAGAGTTAGGAATGATCCTTATGCACCCACATACAATCCTGGTTGGAAGAGTCATCCAAATTTCTCATGGAATCAAGGTCAATACAATCAGTATAATCAAAATCCTCAACCTGCTTTTCAAAAGCCCAATCCTGGTCCATACCCAACTCAAAATCCTAATTCATACCCACCTCAAAATCTTGGTCATTATCCAAACTCAATCCCCATGAATCCTCCTGATTTTAGTGAATCTGGTAAAAAATTGAAATCTATTGAAAAGAGTATGGAGGCATTACTCAAATCTCAACAATCTTTCATGCAAGTTATGACCCAAGATAGGCAGCTACTAAATTCTAACACTTAAGCCAAATCTAAGCTAGAGGTCCAAGTTAGTCAATTGGCAAACACAATCAGTGAGAGAGAGAAAAATCGATTTCCTAGTCAATCTGAGACTAATCCTAAATTTCAGTCAAATCAAAAGTCTCATGTAAATGTAAATTCTGTCATCTCTCTAAGGTCTGGTAATCAATTCAACAATCATGTTGGTGTCAATACTCAAGAAGAAGATAAGCTAACATCTGAACCAAATCCTTTGCTCTTGAATCCTAGTCTTAAACAATCTTCAAATCCCGAGAGTTCTGAAGTAGATAAAGCTGAAGAGTCATCACCATCCGATGAACCACCACTCTGATGTGTCTAATGAAAAAATCTTTAAGCCGAAAGCCCCGTTTCCTCAAAGACTCACTTCAAACAAACAATCTTCTCAGTTAGATAAGATTTTGGAAGTCTTTAAGCAAGTCAAGATTAACATTCCTCTTTTAGATGCGATTCAACAAGTTCCCTCTTATGCTAAGTGTCTAAAAGATTAATGTACTCATAAAAGAACCACTCATGTTCCTAAGAAAGCTTTCCTAACATCTCATGTTAGTTCTATTTTGTCAAATCAAATCCCTGTGAAGTATAAGGATCCCGGTTGTCCTACCATCTCTTGTGTCATAGGTGATACTTTCATTGATAAAGCTCTACTCGATCTAGGAGCTAGTGTGAACCTTCTTCCATTATCTGTCTATCAAGCCTTGGGTTTAGGTGAACTTAAGAAGACTAATGTCACTCTTCAGTTAGCCGATCGTTCTGTAAAAACTCCAACAGGTATAGTGGAAGATATGTTGATTAAGGTTGGTGATTTTGTCTTCCCCGTCGATTTTGTTATTCTAGAAACCGAACTAGTCAAAAATCTCAAAAATCAAATTCCTATTATTTTAGGAAGGCCTTTTCTTGCTACCTCTAATGCTTTGATTAACTGTAGGAATGGTTCGATGAAACTCACTTTTGGAAACATGACG
This sequence comes from Saposhnikovia divaricata, assembly GCA_036435485.1. Taxonomy (NCBI): domain Eukaryota; kingdom Viridiplantae; phylum Streptophyta; class Magnoliopsida; order Apiales; family Apiaceae; genus Saposhnikovia; species Saposhnikovia divaricata. The sequence continues at coordinate 160,255,272 of CM071600.1, forward strand.
ATAGATCTTAATGTCTTTAATGTAGGAAATCAACCTAATGATTTTTTTGAACAACCTGTAGGAGTTAATTTGATAGATGAGGTAGTTTCGTGGTCGAATCTTGAGGATAGTTCAATTGAGTCTTTTCTTGAGAAAGATATTATGTTAGAGCATGAGAGCAATAAAGAACTTCATGAACTTCATAGAAGTTTTACTTCTGATCCGATGTTTGATGAATTGAATGCCATTAGTTCTAAGAATGAAACCCAACTTGAGAATATTTCTTTTGATCCTAGGTCCGTTATTAAGACTTCTGTTGGTGAGCCACCCACATTCATTCTTAATCCGTCTATTTCCAATCTTGATCAGTCTTTGATAGTTGATAATGAAACTCATCATGTTCTTTCTAGTGACTTAGTTCATAACCAAGAATTTCAAGTAATCAATTTGCTTAAACAACATAAAGAAGCGTCTAATTGGTCTATGAATGATGTTAGGTGTATGAGTTTCATTCTGGTGCATGATCATATTTCTCTAGTGGATAATGATGTTTTTGTGGGTGTGTTTCACATGTTTGATGATTGTGTTACATGTGGTGTTTTTCCTCGATCTGGTATTTGTTAGTATATCTGTTTCGTAATGTATCTCCCATATAGTCAAGTTTAGGTATGGGGGAGTGTGTGTGAGTGTGTGTGTTTCTTTTATATGTGTATATGTGTCTGTGTTTTATGTGTGTATGAGTGAGTGTTGTAGGTAATAATGTTTCTCCGTCATGCCTTTATCAGGTATCCTCGTCCTTTTACTTTGTCATTTTTTACTCAATTGCATGCATTGAGGTCAATGCATGATTTAGGTATGGGGGAGGGATTTAGTTGTTATTATTAAAAAAACAAAAAATCCAAAAAAATTAAAAATAATTCTAGCCTTGTGAAATGATTACTTGTTAAAAGTTGGCTTGATGCACCCTTACATGCTATAGTACTCTTGTGTTTCTGATGCTTTTGATTGAGAAGTGATATGCTAAGTTCTTGTGCACACACATACACTAGCGAGTTGAAACTAGTCGACTTATTGAATGTTGTAAATAATTAAAAGGACATGAATATTTGCAAGAAGATTTGGTTTGCATGCTTTGATTACAAGTAGGTGCAATAAAAGAGATTTTTTGTTTGGGATTGATTATGTTTTACCAACCAGTGAGATTTGAGCCTATATGCATATCTTTTGCATTTTATATTCGTTTGCTTGAGTGTCCACATGTTGTTTGCATTGCTAGCACTTGTTTGAGACCTTTCTTGAAATGCATGACATTATTTGATGATAAAATGATAAAGGCATTTAGGAATAACCTACTGTTATCCAAATTACCACACCTTTTACATATGATCAATTAGTTACCCCTTTGAGCTTTATCCTATTTTTTCGGTGACGCACCACATTACTTGCCTAGACCTTTTTCTTGTGTAGCCATACGTACCCAATTTATCAAAGGCTAGTAGGAAGTTGAGGGAGTAATAAGGTGTGTGAGATGGGGTTTACTTTTGTTCATTATTTTTGGGAAAATATTGGGTTTTGTTGCTTACTTGTCAGTCGTTGTTCAAGAAATTTTTGAAGAAGAATTGTGGTTGTGTATATATTTATAGTATCTATCTTAGCTCTCTGAAAAAAAAAAGAAAAAAAAAGAAAAAAAAAAGGAAAAAAGGTTATATGAGAGCATACTTATGTTTCTGTATGATCATTCTTCATTCGACTAGTCAAGAATTTTGTTGGAAGAAAATTAGAAATTCAGGTATGGGGAGAAAGTATGTGTTGTGTATGATTTATAATGGTTCCTACTAGTTTTTGACATTTCACCTTATTTGGCCTTACTTGACATACCTTGTCCCTAGCCCCATTACAACCCAAAGAAAAGACCTTTGATTATCGTCATTAATGTATGTTGTGTTAAAGTTAGGTTGATACCAAATGTCAAGCATGCTTATGATTCTGTTGGAATTGAGTGATACACTTACCCTTGTTCTTGAGTGAATATTCTTTTGTGAGTGAAAGGTGAGTTATTGCTTGCATATGAGATCCCAAGTTTTGACTCTAAGATGTACTCTTGTGGGTTTAGCATGGTTACCAATTTATTTTTACACTTGACATGGACTTCTGAGTACCTATGCATATTTCTTTGAGTAGACTATATGAATACTTGCACCTTACACACCAAGACATTGCAAATTCACTTTGATTTCTTAAGTTGATGTAGCATGAGCTGACTTGTATGTGTGGTGTTGCATTGAACAATCTTTTACATGATCTAGATGGATTTTGTGGGTACATTCACTATAGGCCCTCACGAGACCTCACTCGTCCACTAGGGCTGCCTAGGGGTTTAAAGGGCTTGTTGTATATGCCAAATGCAATCGTGATCACCTACGGAAGTGGTATTATATATTAGATAGTATTTTATTATATTTTTCTCGAGGACAAGTAAAAGGTAGGTATGGGGGCACTTGATAGGTCCATAATTCATCATAATTTTAATACCTATTTTATGTCCGTTTTCGTAATTTTATTAATTAATAAATTATTTTGTTTTGTTTTGTAGGGAAATAAATAAAAACAGAATTTGAGCAGGAAAAGGTGAAAAAAAGGCAAGGAGGTGGAAAATACTTGAAGCCAAAGAAATTGGAGAAAAATCGAATACTTATCGGAGAAGAAAAAGGAAATTGAAGAAATTATATTCGAGATCTGATTTGTAATCGAGGACCCTGATATGGGTGAAAAATAATCCCTAAAGACATAATTAATATAGTATTTATTGGCTCGTAAATAAGGCCCGAAACCCTAGTTGGGCATTAAATTCGTAGTTAATGACTAAGCCCAAAAGAACAGCCCAAACCAGGGACGCCCGGTATAAGCTTGTTTCTAACATGGGCCTGATCCACAAATCGGGAACGTTCTAGAAACCAGGAACGTTCTAGAATATCCCAGGGATATTGTGTAGCCTCCAAGGCACCTAATTCAACATGGAAACTAATTCCTATAAGGAAGGAGTCAGAACCTTCCTCAATAACGGTGACTTATCCACCAAGTCTCCAAACCCTATTACGATTTTAAGGCTCCTAAAGCCTATATAAAGGGCCAGACCCCTCATCTCAGAAGGACGTTTTGGACACAGCTCCATACGTTACCCACCACGTTTTGGCTTAATCCTTGAATAAGGACATACAAGCCACTGTGTCCTAGGTGAGCTCTCGCCGCCATAGCCTCGAGGGCACCATCACCTAGAACTACGTCTTGGCTTGATTCTCAACTCTGAGATACGTAGGCATCTTGTGAGGACCCGAATTAGGTCACGATAACGCAAGCGCAGCCATTAAAGCACGAAGCTCACGAACCCTAGCCGCACTTTGATAACCCTACTTTTTATTCCACAACATTTGGCGTCGTCTGTGGGAAGACACCATCAACCATGGTTAACACACGAAGAATGACAACCGAGAACGTTCCTGTTACTTCTGATCCACCAGCCATCTCCACCGCTCCACCCGTTGTTACGGAGCAAGGGTATGTACCCCCATTAACAGAGACAACCACTCAGCCTCAAGTTTCTCAACCCATAGGGACGAATCTCCATGTTGAGAGAACCTTACCAGTGGACGTTCATCCGGGACGGGAGACCAATCAGCTTCAGATGGTGGTCTCACCATTAAATAGCCATCCCCCACTCTCAGGAGTTCAGATCTTCACCACTACACTCCCCGTGAGCACCGATCTATTATACGGATTGCCTAACTACCCTCCAAATTGTAGGGATCCTGGTCCAAGTGGTCACGCTCTACAGATACCTGAGTCGTATCAGCCTCCCTATGTTAGGGGTTTAGCCCCTCCTGAGCAAGGGTATTATGATTACTCCGGACCTTACACTGATGATTCCTCGTCTGAGGACGATGATCATGATGAAGCCCAGAGGAGGCGACGTGCAAGCAAGGAGCCTATGGGAAGGACTTGAAGAATCCATGATGGACCTCCTCAAACAGCCGCTAAGAGAATCAAGGCCCATGAGGCTGAGATCCAAAGGCTGAAGAACGATATAGCCATAAAGAAAGCAAGGCAGAATCAGAATAAGCCCCCTCCACTTCGAGGGAGATTCCCTTCATTGATTTGTAAAGGTCTTTTAGGAGACGAAAAAGGGCTGATGCCCCAACCGGAGGAGCTACGAGGGTGGAAACCCTCAGGGGTGATCCCAAAGACCTGATGCCACTTGGGGACCCTGACGATCCCACACCCCCATTCACTGAGGAGGTGATGAACGCTCGTGTTTCCCGAAAATTTAAGATGCCCACGATAAAACCATACGATGGAACGGGTGATCCTTCGAATCATGTCAAGACGTTCTCAAACGCACTGCTGTTACAACCCGCTAGCGACGCTCTTAAGTGTAGGGCGTTCCCTCAAACCCTGGCAGGCATGGCTCAACGATGGTATAGCCGATTGCCCGCAAACTCGATTGGCTCTTTCAAGGAATTGAGCACGGCTTTCATTAATCAATTTGTTAGTGGAAAATTCCACGAGAAAAGCTCTGCATATCTTATGCAATTGAAACAAGGAAAGAATGAGAACCTAAGGGATTATCTCAAACGCTTCACCAAGGAGACTTTGAATGTCCCTGATCTGGAAAATAAAGTAGCTATGATAGCCTTGGAGAATGGAACGACGAACACCTTCTTTCAGATGTCGTTGGCAAAACATCCCCCTGAGAGCATGACTGAGCTCCAAAAAAGGGCAAGCAAATACATAAAGGCTGAGGAAAGCAGAGGTCTCTACCGAAAGTGGTGGAAACGGGAACTATAGGAAGCGAAAGACAGAGCAAGAGTATGATGCTAGGGATAAGTATCCCCGAACTAGCGAGGACTCCGACTCTGCCTCTAAGAACCAAGGACCAAGGTTCACTGAGTATGCAAGGTTGAATACTCCTAGGAGTCGAATCTTGTTGGACATTGAGAAGGATAAGGATTTCCGATGGCCGAAGCCACTCAGGGGTGATCCCGCAAAGAGAAACAAGAATCAGTATTGCAAATTCCACAGAGATGTGGGGCATGACACTGATGATTGTAAGCAACTCAAAGATGAGATCGAGTTTTTGATCCGTAGAGGGAAACTGAGTCACTTCACCAAGGGTGAAGATCGTGGTAATCAGAGAAGAGAGTATGATAGGAGCGACGATGATCAAGATCGCAACCCACAACCCCGAGGGCCAGTAATCAACATGATCTCAGGAGGCCCGACCGCAGCCGGGACAACAAAGAACTCTCGGAAGGCTTATGCCCGAGAGGTGATGCATATTGTCAGAGAGGCACCAAAGCGTGCAAGAACCGAAGTAACAATTGAATTTGATGATTCAGACCTTGAAGGGGTGAAGTCCCCCCACGATGACCCACTGGTCATAACTCTAATGATTGGAAACTCAGAGGTGAAGCAAGTCTTGATAGACAATGGAGCTTTCGTCGACATTCTGTTTCATGATGCGTTTGTGAAGATGGGGTACAATGATTCTCAGTTGACCCCCAATAACATGCCTATATATGGATTTAATGGAGTAGAATCCAAAATTGAGGGAACTATTTAGTTACCCGTCACGATCGGATAGAAGCCAATGGAGGCCACGCAGATGTTGAACTTTTTGGTTATCTAAGCATCTTCCATCTTCTACTTACAATGTCATCCTTGGGAGGACTGGACTTCACGCTTTTAAGGCTGTGGCCTCAACCTATCACATGAAGATCAAGTTTCCAACCAGGAATGGTGTAGGAGAACAAAAAGGTTATCAGAAAATGGCTAGGAGCTGCTATGTAGCTGCATTAAGGCCTGATGGAGTCCGGGGGCAGGTCCTTCCGATTGAAGACGTGGATGTCCACGGTGATAAGGAAGACCTAGAAAGGTCGGCAGAGGACATCACACAAGAGCCTCGAACAGCCATTAAGGCTATGGCATCAACTGACTTCGTGGTTGAATGTACCATTGGCAACCAAGAAGTCGGGGGGCAGGAGATAGTACCCCAAGCAGGAAGTGAACTTCAGAATAAGAATGAGGAGATCAGAAGGAGTAATGGGTGCTCTATTTTGATAGAGCATCAAAAACAAAATCAAGTGATGCAGGCCTAGTCTTGCAAGAGCCCCGATGGGTTCAAACTATCTTAATAGGACTTAGCTTCATATTTATCAAGTAGAAGTAGAAATAAGGTTCGATGAAACCATTGCAGAGCATGTTGCTCCAAGTAGGATAGTAGTACTCTATGTAAGGGTTGAACCCATTTCAAGTTATTAATGCAAGTTTGTTTTTCGTTCTCTATTCTGTGATTTTATTTATGTGCCAAGCACCTGATGTGTGTAAGTCAAAGATGACCAAGTACCGAAAATAAAAGAATACACGAATGGAAACAAACAAACCATAAATAAAAACCCTGAAGGGTCGAGAGTTAGGTTATAATACAACCAAATAAGAGTTTAAGTCCTTGAAGGACCCTGGATAAAAGACAAGATGATTAAAAAGCCACATCTGGAAATTAAAGCCATGTAATGCTCTGGAGGCTAAAAACTAGCTACTCTTCAATATTTTTTAAGTACTTGGAGTGAGGATACAAGGATGAAGCAAATAAAGAACCTTGAATTATAGTCCTAAGGTCAAGGGATATAAGAATATCCTTGAACAAGGATTAAGAAGTCCAAGCAAGTTTTCATCTCGGAAGTTTAAAAGGTAAGAAGCCCACGGGGTTGTATTTCTCGAAATCTAAATCGAGGATCAACCTTAAATCCTTGAACCTGAATCAAGAAAAATGAGAAGCAAAGATAGGTTTGAAAACCCTGAAATCAGAACAAAGGTTTGAGACAAGCCATGAAAGACATGAAGTCAAGTAAGGGATCTTAGAGAACTTTAGTTTGACATCAATCCAAAAGAAAGGTCGTGAATACTTTGTAGTCGACATATGAACACCAACGTTGAACATGTGAATATCAACCTCGAATTCTAGGTGGAGAAACACGAGATATTAGCCATGAAGGCCAAGAAGGTCAAACTTGAGGGGGTCAGGAACCTCCAATCAAGATCCAAAGGTTGAAGCTTCAAGTCAAAACTTGAAAACCAATCTGATATTTTGGATTCTCAATCCAGAATGCCAACATTGAACATCTAACACCAGCGTTGAACACTTGAATATTAACCCTGAAATGGAGATTGAAAACGTTATAGGGAAGGTTCAAGACCTCATGGGATCGACCAGAAGCCAAGGAGGCCTTCAGCCGACCTTAAGGAGCTGACCAGAGGCTCTGATGTTTTGGTGGTTTAAAACACCCAAAACTTGGCTTGAAACCATGTGAAGGTAGTCCAATATGCACTCTTTCATCAAAACTTCAAGGTTCGAGTTTAAAGAACTTCCTTGAGGTTGAAAACCCTTAATTTCGAACATCAACTTTCGACATTCGAACATCGACATTCGAGCATCGACGTTCAACACTCGAACAGCCCTAAGGCCAAGCACATGCCAGCCGAGAGGCCGCTAGAGAAGCCCCAGGAACCAAGACAAACATTGAAGCCATTATGGCCAATCGAGCCAAGGAAGGTTGTTTTAAAAACTCTAGGTTGATGTCAACCCAAGATGAGGAGTCTGCAAGAGCCACTTACCATAGGCTAATAAACAAGCAAGATTTTTGCACCCTTGACCGGGAAGACCAAGGAGGTCTACGGGGATGACATGTTAGTCAGGAGCCTAATCAAGGCATGCCATATTAAGAACCTCAGAGAGGCATTCGAAGTGCTGAGGCACCACAAGATGATGTTGAATCCAGCTAAGTGTGCCTTTGGCGTGAGATCTGGAAAATTTTTGGGTCTGATGGTTTCAAAGCGAGGCACAGAAGCCAACCCTAATAAGATCAAGGCAATCCGAGATATGGAATCACCACGTTCCATAAAGGACGTACAGAAATTGACTGGAAGAATTACAGCCTTAGGTAGATTCATCTCCAAGTCTGGAAACAAGTGCTTGCCTTTCTTTCAGGCTTTGAAGAAGGTGAAAATTTTTGAATGGACTTCATAAAGCCAAGAGGCTTTTGAACAGTTGAAAAAGTACATGGCTAAAGCCTCGTTGTTGGCTAAACCTAGTCCCGGAGAGACCCTATATTTATATCTAGCGATATCCGAACAAGCACTGAGTGTCATTCTCATTCGAGAGGAAAACAAGGTTCAAAAGCCTATCTACTACGTGAGCAAGATGTTGCACGGAGCTGAGTTGAATTACTCTCCCATTGAAAATTTTGCTTTGGCACTGGTAACAGCCCCAAGGAAGCTACACCATACTTCCAAGCACACAAAATTGAAGTCCTGACGGACCAGTAGTTAAGAAGCATATTGCAAAGCCCGAAGGCCAAGGGAAGGCTAATTAATTGGGCGATCGAACTTGGGGAGTTTGATATTACGTACAAGCCTCGAATGGACGTCAAGGCATAGGCACTCGCTGACTTCGTGGTTGAATGTACAACTGACAACCAAGAAGTCAGGGGGGCAGGAAGGCACAACACCCCAGCAAGGTCAAGATGAGACACCCCAAGAGGGAGAGAAGGATGAAGTTTAGAAGGAATATTGGGTGCCCTATTTTGATGGGTTATCAAAATAGAAAATAAGTGGAACTCACGATTGAATATGCCTTGAGGTTGAAGTTTTCAACGACTAATAACGAAGCAGGGTATAAAGACTTGATAGCCGGACTAGGCTCGACTATAGCCATGAGGGCCAAAAATCTTAAAGTATGTGGAGACTCAAGGCTGGTGATAGCCCAAGTGAATGGAGATAAGTGAATGAAGATTTTGAAGCCAAAAATAAAACGATGGTGAAATACCTGAGGATTGTAAAATCACAGTTGGTATGATTCAAGGAATGCTTCCTGGTATAACGGCCGATGCCTTATCTAAGTTCGCCTCGTCTAAAATCGAGAATTACGCTAGGAGTGTTTACTATCAGGTCTTGGAGACCCCCACTATAGAGCACAAGTTGTTGGTACCCATCGACATTGGAAGTTGCTAGATAGATCCCCATCAAATCTCATCCTGAGACTGGTTGGCTCCCTGATAATGCCTTGGAGGCACGAAAACTGTTAGTGAGAGCATTGAGATATGCATTGATCGAAGGTCTCTCTATACGAGGTCCTTTGTATTTCCATACTTAAAGTTTTGAATTTCAAATCCTAATACAAAATTTAAGCCTTGATGGCCAACAAGGTTGTCCGCCTCAAATCAAGCTTGTTGTTTGAATTCAACAACTTGAATCAGGAACCATTGGTTAAATTCAAACCAAAGCAAGGTCCTACAAACAAGGTAGGAGATTTAAGGTCCTTGAGTCAAAATCAGGGATCAAAACCCAACCAAAATATCCTAGACTTGAAGTCGGGTGTTGAAAACAAGGGAATTCCTTGAATATGCAACTAAAAAGCAAGACCTCCTTATTTAAGGATAAGGGGGGCAAGGCCAAAGATACTTCATTACAAATTCTACATCCTATTATGAGGATGGAAGGGTATTTGGAAACCAAAGGTCATAGTTGAATCCAAGGTTGTTTGAAACCAAGAGTTCAAGAACAAGTTAAGACCCGGAAGGTCCTAAAAACTAAGAAGAAGGTTGTTTGTGATCAATATACTCTAAGAAATATGATGGGATTTTTGAAACTCTGCACAAAATATAAGCTGTTAGGTCCAAATGTGTTGTAGAGGGGGGGTGAATACAACTTTTCGAATATGAGAAGCAATAAATACGATGCAATAAATGAACACGCAGATTCAAGGAATATATGTCTTATATATAACTTGAAATGGTTGCTACAACATTCATTACAAAGTATAACAGAAGTTCAGAGAGAAGTGAATGATACTAAGCTCTGTGAATGCACTCTCTCTCTCTTTCTCTTGTGTTTTTCTCAAGAATTGCTCACTAAATAAAACATTACACAAGTACTTCTATTTATACTACATGTAATCTATGTCCTGTAGACTTCAAAGACTAAGATATACGTGGCCCAATGATGTCCACATAAATCTTGCCTTATCTTGAAAGCTTGGAAATCTGCCAATCAGAAGATGCCATGTGTCATGTTGAAGCTGCACTCTAAGTAGAACTTCTACTTGAGAATTTCTACTTAGCCATCTCGAATTTCTAAGTAGAACTTCTACTTAGAAACTTCTACTTGGCCATCTAGAATATTTAGTACTTAGAAAATATTCTGGTCTTCAACTTGAAACTTCAATGCACATATTGAACTTGTGATATCTTTATGTCTCCTTTATTCTTCACCAAGCTCTTGAATATGAATCTTTATTACTGACATAAACTTGATATCAATGTCCTGACACTTGATGCACTGGTCTGGTTCATAAGTGACTAGTCTTGATAGGGTTTTTGCTTCTTGAATAAATTACCATATCCAATTAGAAATGTGGCTTTCCAATATTTGCTTTCCTTCTTGTTCACTTGAAATCAATTAGTCTTATTGATACTGATAGTTATGATCTTGATCCTTGACTTTTCAAATCACTGAGGCATGAACAACTTTGACTTGAACTTCTCTCAATGATTTCTTCTTGGCTTGATCATAGTTAACATGTTGAATTGTATCAATTACCTTGTCTTCATTTAGTGTTGATTTCTCTGTGACTTCTTGTTCTTGATTGTCTTCTGGTTAAGTATCTTTTCCTATTAGTTGAGTTACATTAGTTATAGTGTTACAAGTTTACACACTCTGCCTTTCAATCTCCCCCAATTTGATTGTCTAACAATGACATTCAAATTAATGAAGGATAACTCAACTAAACAATGAGACGAGAAAAGATAATTAACATTACAGTCTTGAATAATATACAATTGAAAAGTACTTGAAAACAATACAAAGAACTTAAACTAGAAACAGAATTCGAACTTCGAATTAAAGATCATTTGAGTGATTCCTATCACCTGGATTATTTCATACCTTTTAGTCAAACTTATATCACCTTATTGGATTCACTCTAAGATGAATTTTCCTCAAGTGAGTTAAAGCAACCGAAAGACATGAAGTTTTTCCAACTTCAAGTTCACACCACTCTGACCTTTAACCCTAATTCCGTTTCCTCTTTCTAGCTTCAGCAGCTTGGTCTTTCTCTTCTTTCTGCCTTCTGCGCTTCTCCTTCTGCTGCTGTTCTTTCTTGTACACTGGATCTCGAAGCTGCTTCCACCTAGCATTCAACAGACTTACAGCTTCCATTTCTAGAGGATTCTTGGGCTCTGGATAAGGATGTTTGAAAAGCCTTCTGAGTTTGTCCACCTCCTGAGTAGTCCTGATCTTTGGAATATCCTCAAAGTTCTTCATTATGAGCTGAGGTTTCCAGTGAGATTTATCAGCTTTAAACTGACAATAGATCATCTTGGGGTAGCCCTTGACACGGTCAGTATTGTGGACACTGGCCGCATCTCGCTCCATCCGCTTCTTTTCCACTACTACTTCAGACAGATAACTCATGAGTCTCTGCTTTTCTTCCAAAAACTTATCTTCCACTTCGCCCCATTTAAATACATATAATACTCTCTCCAGAAATGCAGCATCTTGAGTTCGTAGTAGCCATTTTCTACTCATATGCAAGATTGTTTGATTCTGGTCCGCATCTATGAATACTAAGGCATCAGCTGTATCTTCAACATAAGCGTGTATCCAGTATACACTATCACTTCCTGGAACACCAATTGCCTCCCTTATCTCTCCTTGTTCCAGTGCTCCAGAAGGAAGAGTCAGAGCTTCATCTACATTCTTCATGGCTTGAAGAATATTCCATTTCTTCTCTATCAGCTCCGGCTCAATCTTCACGTCATCTAGAGGGTTTGGAGCAATGATATCACACTTCCACACCTCATTGCTCTTCTTGAATATGACTCTTTCAATGATCTTCACGGATTTTTCTTTAAGCTCAGAAGTGAATCCCTTACTCATCATTTGTCTACAGACAGCTTTGAGAGATTCCACTAAAAGCTCCGTTAAGTCATTTTCCTCCATGCTAACCCTCTTCATCTTCCCGTCAACTACCATCCGGACAAAATTTGGATATGCTGAGAATTCTGGACCCTTGTCCTCTGCTAGCTGCATTAACTGATCCCTATACAGAATGCTTAGCTCCTCAGATTGAGAGTATTGAATTTTGGTTGCTAGCAAGAACAACTCTGACGCAGATCTTCTCGTTATGAATTGATCATCCACATATAGGAAAGATGTTGGGACTCCTTCTACCAAAGACAAAATAACCTGCCACTCCTTAAGGTTTGCACTGTATCCAACCCTGACTTTAGAAATTAATCTCTTCAAAGCATTTATATAGTCCACAGTCATTGGATTTTGCGAATTCAAGTTGTAGAACAGATCATCTGCCTCCTTGTTATGAACTCCTTTCGCACAGGATCCCATCAATATCTTCCTTGCTTCATCCCACTTCTGTCCTATCCTTCGTTTGTCCAGATCAACTTGAGGATCAGCTAGCCTTGCAAGCTCATGATCATACTGCTTCCCTTGGAGCTCCACTTTCTTTTCTAGGAAGGCAACACGTTCTTGCATCATCTTCATTTTATGGAACTGAGCTTGTTCCAAGGCTAACTGTTGAGCTTTAAGGGTTTCCTCATCAACAGGAGTTTCTTCAGGCATTCCGGAAGACATCCCAGCACCTCCACCTTGTTCCTTCAGAGATCTCTTTATAGCATGTGCCAAAGGTACATCTTCCATATCAGAATCTGAGTCAAGTACCTCCTGTACTGTTTCCTGATGACTCAGGTCAACGAATGGTTCATCAACCATCATTGCCTTACCCTTTCTCCTCCTCAGAGCCTCTTCATCAACAAACGGCTCAATTTCTGGTTCCTTGACAAGATCAGCGGGTTCTTCAATTTCTTCGATGTGAACTGCCTGCTGTCTCGTCTCCTTTCCACTCTCCCCCTTAGGTGAGTTATCCTGAGCTCCACCTTGGTCTTCAGATCCACCAGCTGCATAAGAACCTCCAAAACCAGAACCAGAGGCTCCCGCTCCACTAGCACCACCTGCACCAGTATCGGGGGGAGGTTGTTGCGACTCGAAACACTCCGGGGGCACAAAACTCCTGACTGCGAACATCATTCTACTGATCTCCACAGCCATTGTATGCATGGTAGACTCCATTGCCCCCATCCTCTCATTGAGAGTGCTTCCCAAGACACCACCAGCATGGCCCAAGTCATTGACCTTATTTGTCAAAGCATCAAAAGCTGTAGCTTGACTTGCCATTCTTGCTGCGTAGTCGTCTAGAGCCCTTTGATTGTTTCCAATGTTCATCCCGAACTGCCCCATCGTCTGTCCGAACTGCCTCATCTGATTTTCCATAGAAGTCATACGCGTATCAAGATTTTCAATGTTAAGGGACGGTGTTTGGTTTAGGTGACCTCGCTCTAATACTCGTTCTGTTGGTATTTGGCGCTCGGTTTCGGGCCTTAAAAATGAAGGTCCCTCTCTCCCTAACCTCTCACACACACTCCCTGTCTCACGCTCGTGTATGTCTTCAATGATTGATCCAAAGTATGAAGCAGTACCTGCAGAAATTGGATAAGCAAAATAATTGGCAGTTATGGGATCTATGTCTGTTCTGTCCTGAGTTGGAATCTCAGGCTGAGGGGCTGCAAAGTGTCCTTGTACGACATCAGAACCGATCCTCTTTGCAGCATCAGTACGTACCGGTGAAGGTACGGCTGAAGTTGTTAAAACTCCATGTCCTTTTGAAGCAACAGGATCTTCAAAAGGTACATAATTGTCATCAAAATCCCTATGTGCAGATTGTTTAAGGGGAGAACCACTCTCGTGAGGTGGAGTGGTTGGGTGTGACACATTAGGGTTTGACTGGACATTTGAAGTAGCAGCATGAAAAAGTTTGGCTTTCTTTCGAATAAGTTGCTGCTCTTCGGGTTCACTCTCCTCATCATCTCCTATATATACATGTGCTGGCTTTCTGACTTCCGTTAACAGGGGTGAAAGAGAATAAGAATGTGTATCAGGCTCAGAAATATAGCTCTCACCCTGGGATAGATCCTGCGGGTTAGCAGTCTCTCGGGTCTCGGAATCAGATACATAGGAGGAGGAATGAATAAAATGCATGGAGAGATTACCTGATTCATTACCTTGTGCCTCATCGCTTTGCTCATCAGGAATCCCATCAAATGCCTCAGCATGAGTAGATGGATTCTGAGCATATGAAGAAACTTGCGATGATTCCTCCAAATTGGTAACTCCTGCATCATATCTAAGCCACATTTGAATATTTTCAGGAATTGACATAGGTTTACCTTGATGTTTATCCTGATTAGCAATGGTTGAAAGTGACTTAGTGCCCATCCCTAGCGATGCAGATGGGCTTCTGGCAAATCCCTGTCTAATAGCAAGAGCATCCTTCGGTATTAAGTCATTAATCAGCATTTGTAGGAACCGAGGAAACCAGCAGACAACATCAGTTGTAGTGAGATCTCTGCTTGCAGGAGATCCCATTGAAGCCACTATCTCAGAGAGAACTATGCGTCCATAATTTATATCCAGTTCTCTTGCTAGGGCAACTGCAAAGGTTTGCATTGGAATTGGAATTTGATGAAAATCTTTTTCGCGTGCCCGAAAACATCTTGTGATGGCCTCGAAAAAGTAATTCCACTCCACATGGAAGAATTGTTTTTGGATGTTTCCAGTGATCCGGCCAGTCGGAGGATAACATCCTATTTCTTCAAAGAATGTGAGGCGTTGTTCCGCTGTAGGTTCTGCATCATAAGCATCTTTGATTGGGAATCCCAGAACCCTGTTGACAATTTCTTCAGTCACCTCAAATTCTTGACCCGCTAAGGTAAACCTGAAACCGAAGGGGGTTGTTTTGCTCCCAAAAGTAACCGCACTAGTCCATAATTGCTGTAAAGCATCATGTACTAGTGTAGGTTTAGCAGTAAAAGCATGGCTAGCCTTGGAGTACAAATTAAGAAATCGTATCCAAAACTTAAACCGCGGGAGTTGATCACCAATTTCCGTAGAAATATTATAAAAATTGTTTTTAGCAAGTGAAAATTGGTGAGCCATTTTAATTAAATGTTTTTCTTTAAAAGATGTGAAATTTTTTTTTTAATTTTGAAAAACAAATAATTTACGAATTAACAGTTTTATCCCTTTTAATTTTTCGAGAATATCAAAAGACAATCTGAAAAGTTAAACTACGGGATATGAACAGTTGCCAATTACTAAATCTGAATATTCAAAGAGGATGAATATTCGTGTGTATATCAGTGAAATCGTGTGTGTATATGGATGAAGAATGTGGAAATCGTGTTTTGAACAGTTATACAAACACTTGATGTTTGTGTGTATGTATATGCGGTTACAAAACACACCAACACAAAGATTAATGATAACACAGTGAATAGCAGTCAAAAAATTGGCAGTAATTCGTGATTAGTATGAGATTAATCACAAAAACACGGATTAATGGTATGAAGTTGTGAAATCGCTTTGTTTTTGTGAAACGGCTGCTGTAAAAATGAAATTAGGTAAAGTGAATGATGCATCGAGTTAGAGATGTATATATAGATGATTGTGAAATGACAAAAGTATCCCTGTTAAAAAGAGTGTTAAAGTCTAAGTACATACAGGGAGGACTTAAGTCGAACTCTATCTCGAACATCAAGTCGAACTTCGAGATGAAGTTCGAGATGGAGGTTAACTTGAACAAATAAGCACAAAAGCACTTTAACCAATTTTACAGCAAAAACTATAGGGAAATCCTATCTCGAACTTTATTAACTTGTAGTAAACTTGGAAAATTCCCTTCCAGTAAAAGAACCAGGGAAATTCGAGATACATTTCGAGTTAGAAGTTTAACTCTATCTCGAACATCAAGTCGAAATTCGAGTTGAGTTTCGAGATAGACTAAGAACTCTATCTCGAACATCAAGTCGAAATTCGAGTTGAGTTTCGAGATAGACTAACTCGAAGTTATTCTCAATTCTTTCCAAAATACCCCCTTGAAGCAAAAACTACAGGGTAATTCAAGATACGTTTCGAGTTAGGAGTGTAACTCGAAAAATTCCCTTTAGCTTAACTGAGAACTCTATCTCGAACATCAAGTCGAAATTCGAGTTGAGTTTCGAGATAGACTAAGAACTCTATCTCGAACATCAAGTCGAAATTCGAGTTGAGTTTCGAGATAGACTAACTCGAAGTTAATTCTCAGTTCTTTTCAAAATATTCCCTTAATGGAAACCTCATCTCAACCTTCGAGATAAAATTCGAGATAGACTTTATCTCGAATATTTTGAAGATAGAACTAGGCACACTGGTAACTCGAACTCGAACTCGAAGTCGAATTTCGAGATGAATTTCGAGATAGCCAACTCGAAATTCTTCCCAGACTTAGAATTTTCAAAACTTCACTCTGACAGCTTAAGTCGAAATTCAAGTCGAATTTCTAGATAAGTTTCGAGATAGAACCTAACTCGAAATTTTGAAGATTTTTAATTCTAAGGCCTCTAATTACATGAAAATCATAGGTAAATTCATCTAAAAATCATGCAAAATTTAGAATATTATGAATTTAACTCCCCCTATGATCATGCAATCTAACAAGCATAAATTCACAGATTTGTGCTATAAAAGACACTTAAAACACAAGGAATTTATGCAAAAACACACTATATGCAAACTATAACAATCATTAATTAGGCATTTTAAAGTCTAAGCACATAATGATTAAATAACTTGCACATACAAACATAAACATGGATTTTACAGATAGAAGGCTTTACTAACTTGTGTTAAGCATTCCCAATTCACCAACCAATCTATTGAATGTTACTTCATCAAGAGGTTTGGTGAATATATCTGCAATTTGTTGCATTGTGGGCACAAAATGTAGCTCCACAGTCCCCTCCTTGACATGTTCTCTTATGAAGTGATACCTGATGTCGATGTGCTTGGTTCTTGAGTGATCTACAGGATTGTTCGTTATGGCAATGGCACTTGTGTTGTCACACATGATTGGAATTTTCTTGTGCTCCATGCCATAATCCTTCAATTGGTTCCTCATCCACAGTATTTGAGCTACACAGCTTCCAGCAGCAATGTACTCATCTTCAGCAGTAGAAGTGGATACTGTATGTTGTTTTTTACTTTGCCAGACACCAATCTTCTGCCAAGAAATTGGCAAGCACCAGATGTGCTTTTCCTATCAATCCTGCAACCTGCATAATCTGAATCCGAATAGCCAATAAGATTAAAACCTGTATCTCTTGGGTACCAAATCCCTAGATTTGGTGTGCCCTTGAGATACCTAAAAATTCTTTTGACGGCTACGAGATGTGATTCTCTAGGATCCGCTTGGAACCTTGCACATAAACAAGTTGCGAACATTATATCGGGTCTACTTGCAGTTAAATAAAGGAGTGAGCCAATCATACCTCGATAGCTTGTGATGTCAACTGATTTACCTGATTTGTCTTCATCAAGCTTCGTGGCTGTTGCCATGGGAGTCTTAGCTGCTGATGCATCTTCTAGATTGTACTTCTTGAGTAAATCTCTGACGTACTTGGATTGATAGATAAAGATACCATCTTTTCTCTGACTGATCTGTAATCCAAGGAAGAAGGACAGCTCTCCCATCATGCTCATCTCATATTTTTCCTGCATTAGCTTAGCAAATTTCTCGCACAAGCGCTTATTAGATGACCCAAAAATAATATCGTCCACATAGACTTGAACAAGTATTAAGTCATTTCTTACATTTTTATAGAACAATGTTTTATCAATTACTCCCCTAGTAAAACCATTTTCAATTAAGAACAAGGATAGGGTTTCATACCATCGTCTTGGGGATTGCTTGAGGCCATAGACAGATTTGAAGAGAAGATACACAAAATCTACATGTTCTAGATCAATGAAGCCAGGCGGCTGTTCCAGATACACTTCTTCTTCTAACTCTCCGTTCAGGAAGGCACTTTTCACATCCATCTGGAAAACCTTGAAGTTCTTATGTGCTGCAAATGCCAAGAACATCCTGACTGCCTCAAGTCTTGCAACCGGTGCATAGGTTTCATCATAATCAATTCCTTCTCGCTGAGAATAACCTTTTGCAACCAAACGAGCCTTGTTTCATGTTACAAGTCCGTTTTCATCCAGTTTATTTCTGAATACCCACCTAGCTCCAATTACTGATATGTTCTTTGGTCGGGGTACCAGTTTCCAAACTTTCTGCCTTTCAAACTAATTGAGTTCCTCTTGCATTGCAATCACCCAATCAGCATCACCAAGAGCTTCTTCTATTTCTTTAGGTTCAAGCTTGGATAAGAACCCAGAATATAAGGAAATATTAGCCAGGTCAGCTCTTGCAGTTCTTCTAGTAGTCACACCAGCATCTGGATCACCAATAATTAACTCAAACGGATGGTCTCTATTCCATACCCGTTCACCTAGAAATTGTCTTGATGATTCAGCTTGACTTTCTGAGTTGTGGTGCTGACTACTTTGATTGTTTTCACTAACTCCCCCTGAGTTAGTGCCAGCTCCTACAGAACTAGAGTCAACTCGACTCGAGCCTTAAACAGTAGTCCTTGAGCTGCTATTTACTCCCCCTGAGTTGTTGCCAGTTCGTACTGAAGAAGTCTCTCCTGATCTTGTAGAATTAGCTTGTTCACTAGACTCAGGTTCTTCATGTACACTTGGAACATTTAATGGAACAACCAACTCAGGTTCATCTTCAAGATCTTCTAAGTCCAGATTCTGAAATTTTAGGGACTCAGGTTCACTAGAATCTCTTGAAATTAATGAGAGTTTGGTATCGTCGAATCTGACGTTGTAGCTTTCAGTCACTTTTCGATCATTCACTAAGAACACTCTATAAGCTGCCACCACATCTGTAGAATAACCAACAAAGATTCCTTCACGAGCTTTTGCTGCAAACTTGCCTAGATTTTCATCATCTATAAGCACATAGCATTTTGCTCCGAAGACATGAAAGTATTTGATTGTTGGTCTTCTGTTGTTCATTAGCTCACATGGTGTCTTTTTTTTATCTTTTATGATCAAGGTTCTATTTTGAGTGTAACAAGCGGTACTCACTGCTTCGGTCCAGAAGTACAGAGGAAGTTTCGAATCATACAACAAAGTTCTTGCTGCTTCAACCAAAGTTCTATTCTTCCTTTCAACTACTCCATTTTGCTGTGGAGTTCTCGGGGCTGAATACTGACAACGTATTCCTTTAGATACACAGAAGTCATTCAGCACTGCGTTTTTGAAATCAGTGCCATTGTCTGATCTAATCGTCTTCACAATAAGTGTTGAAACATTCTCAATTTGAGTGATGTGATCAATGATTAAGAAAGGTACTTCATCTTTCGTCATTGCGAACAATACCCATGTATACTTGGAGAAGTCATCCACGATTTCCAATGCATATCTTTTCCTAGATAAAGATAGGACATTCACTGGGCCAAACAAATCCATATGAAGAAGTTGCAGAGGCTCAGTAATACTAGAAATTTCTTTGCTTTTATGCGATGCTCGCTTCGACTTTCCCATTTCACAAGCTTCACAGAGTCCTTTCGGAGCGAACTCCATTTGAGGTAGATCTCTCACCAGTTCTCGCCTCGCGAGAGCATTCGTCGTTTTAAAGTTTAAGTGAGATAGCTTTTTGTGCCATAACCAGCTTTCATCATCCGAGGCTTTGCTGTAGAAATAGGTGACCTCATTCTGATTTGCTGAATCCATATCTGCAACAAAAAGATCTGCCTTTCGAACTCCTCTCAAAGCTAATGAGCCTTCCTTGATGTGAGTGATTGATACACCTTTCTTGTTGAAGACAATTTCGTAACCTTTGTCACAGAATTGACTGATACTCAACAGATTGTGCTTCAGTCCCTCAACATAGGAAATATCTTCAATGATGACATTACCAGTTTTCAGTTTGCTATATCCCTTTGTCACACCTATGCTGTCATCTCCAAAGGTAACATAAGGGCCAGCCTTCATAACCAACTCTGTAAGCAGGGACTTGTTTCCAGTCATATGCCTCGATGCTCCACTGTCTAGCACCCATATAACTTTATTTCTATTCTGCTTAATGCCCTGCAATGACAAATTGGTTAGACATTCTTCGGAACCCAACTTTGATTGGGCCCGGCTTTTCGATAAGATCGAGAATCAACAGATTTATCCTGGCGATCTTCCATCTCAATCTCATATCTAGCTATTAATTCAGTCTCTTCTCTTGAATCATTGTCCCATGCTTGATCTTGAAGTGTTTCCAGCTCATAGGTCTTTAGTATTCCATAATACTCTTCCAGAGAAGTTGTATGCAAATCTCTGGTTTCTCTTATTGTGTAGACCCTATGTTCAATGCTCTTTGGCTGATTCCTCAGATATCTCGTGTTGGTCTCAACCATGGGGAGAGTTACACCTCTCAGATTCAAATCCAATACTAACTGACTGAATCTTAGATAGACGTCTGTTATGCCTTCTCCTTTTCGTATTCTAAAGGTGTCATACTCCATCTTGAGTATGAGAGTCTTGTTGCTTCTAACCTCTGCAGATCCTTCCATGACAACTTCTATCTTGTCCCAAATCTTCTTCGTTGTAGTCAGACCTTTGACTATGTTGAACATTTCATGATCAAGAGATTCCATCAAGGTTTGTCGTATGGCAGTATCATAAGCTATTTGTTCCTTGTCAGCATCTGAAAACTCCGAGGCCTTTTTTAGGCTCAGACCGAGGTGCTATAACCACCCCTCCTTCCGTATGTGCAGGAATAACCACCATTGGAACAAATTTACCCTTGTCAAGGACTTCCAGATATTCAGGGTTAACAGTCTCTAGATATAGTCTCATTCTGAAAACCCATTCTTCATAGTGATCTCGGTTGAACATTGGGATCTTGAATGCATTTTTAGGAGCCATTTCAATTCTGGTCACTAAAAGTTTCTAAGTACCCAAGACTAGGCTATGTAGAATATTTATGTAGAACTTTTGCCCAAGTCGAAATTTCTCTAAGTAGAAATTGTCCAAGTCGAAATTCTATGTAGAAATTCTCAAGTAGAAATTCTATGTAGAACTTTTGTCCTTAGAATAATTTTTCTGCAGATTACTTTAATATTGAATAAACAATATTATCTCTTTAACACCTTTTTGACTTTTGATGCTTTACTCACCTAACCCACCTAACCCACGTGCTAGGTACTGAGTATGTCTTGTTTCACTTTCGGCCGTGAATAATGCAAATCACAAAGTCCAAAAACACCTTTTTATTCTTTTACTATTTATCTGTTTGAAAAGGAGATCAAAAAGTTGTTGGGTTGTCTTCTTTGATAAGAACAGATGATGAACACTCAAGAACACCAAATATGAAAGTACCCAGATTAATTCACAAAAATTAATTAAAATACATCCAAGCAAAATAATCACACCTGGAGTATTTAAATAATTTTTCAGATGAGTTTTCAATACAAACGATTTAAAGCACACTTTTCAAGAAAATGAAAAGTAGATCTAGAAAATGAAAACTCACGATTCTTCTACTCAACACAAGGATCTATGTTTTGTATGTTAAACATATAGCTCTGATACCAATTGTTAGGTCCAAATGTGTTGTAGAGGGGGGGTGAATACAACTTTTCGAATATGAGAAGCAATAAATACGATGCAATAAATGAACACGCAGATTCAAGGAATATATGTCTTATATATAACTTGAAATGGTTGCTACAACATTCATTACAAAGTATAACAGAAGTTCAGAGAGAAGTGAATGATACTAAGCTCTGTGAATGCACTCTCTCTCTTTCTCTTGTGTTTTTCTCAAGAATTGCTCACTAAATAAAACATTACACAAGTACTTCTATTTATACTACATGTAATCTATGTCCAGTAGACTTCAAAGACTAAGATATACGTGGCCCAATGATGTCCACATAAATATTGCCTTATCTTGAAAGCTTGGAAATCTGCCAATCAGAAGATGCCATGTGTCATGTTGAAGCTGCACTCTAAGTAGAACTTCTACTTGAGAATTTCTACTTAGCCATCTCGAATTTCTAAGTAGAACTTCTACTTAGAAACTTCTACTTGGCCATCTAGAATATTTAGTACTTAGAAAATATTCTGGTCTTCAACTTGAAACTTCAATGCACATCTTGAACTTGTGATATCTTTATGTCTCCTTTATTCTTCACCAAGCTCTTGAATATGAATCTTTATTACTGACATAAACTTGCTATCAATGTCCTGACACTTGATGCACTGGTCTGGTTCATAAGTGACTAGTCTTGATAGGGTTTTTGCTTCTTGAATAAATTACCATATCCAATTAGAAATGTGGCTTTCCAATATTTGCTTTCCTTCTTGTTCACTTGAAATCAATTAGTCTTATTGATACTGATAGTTATTATCTTGATCCTTGACTTTTCAAATCACTGAGGCATGAACAACTTTGACTTGAACTTCTCTCAATGATTTCTTCTTGGCTTGATCATAGTTAACATGTTGAATTGTATCAATTACCTTGTCTTCATTTAGTGTTGATTTCTCTGTGACTTCTTGTTCTTGATTGTCTTCTGGTTAAGTATCTTTTCCTATTAGTTGAGTTACATTAGTTATAGTGTTACAAGTTTACACACTCTGCCTTTCATAAGCCCAGATGGCCAACGAGGTTGTACGCCCTGAATTAAGTTGGTTGATTGAATTCAAGGCCTGAAAGTCAGGAAACGTTGAATAAAATCAAGCTAAGGCACGGTCTTACAAACAAGGTAGGAGTTTTAAAGTCCTTGAGTATAAAATCAAGGATAAAAACTAACCATAGTACCCTAGACTTGAAGTCAGGTGTTGAAAACAAGGGAATTCCTTGAATAAGCAACTAAGAAATAAGGACCTCTGTGATAAGGGGGGCAAGGCCAAAGTTGTTGGAAACACCCTATTGTAAGTATACAAGGATGTTTGAAAGCCAAGGGCCATAGTATAACCCAAGGTTATTTGAAACCAAGAGTTCAAGAACAAGTTAAAACCCAGAAGGTCCTGAAAACTAAGAAGAAGGTTGTTTGTGATCAAGGATCACAAAATCAACCATGGTGTTGTAAACTCACTCTAGAAACAAGGAGGGGAGTTCAAAACAAGTTTTGGCTTTAGTCAAAATCAAGGTCAAAAGTCAAAGTCAACTAGTCAAAATTTGGCCAAAATTCAAAAAAAAAAATCATGGGGCCCAGCCGACCAGGGGTGGCCGACCAGGTCCCCTTGGCCGAATGGCCGACCAGGGTAGGCCGACCAGGCTACCTTGGTCAGGTGTTTTGTACACCTGAACCCCCTAGGTGATTTCATGACCCTCCAAAACGCTCAAAAATGCTCCGTTTGCGCCCAAATTTGAGATTTAGAAACCTTGTAAGGTTCTCTACAAGCCTAGGTAGGTCTCTCAGCGATTTCAAGAAGTTGAAAAAAAGAAGGTGTTTGAAACAAGGTCTTGTTTGAAAACCAGCTCGAAATGAGGTATTTCGCCTCTAAAACGTTCAAAAATGCATATTTTCATGTGATTCTTGCTCATACCAGGAGATTATAAGAATCTCTATCATATGAACTCAACTTCAAAATTTGGGTTTAGAAATGTCAGGGGTGTTCAAAACCTGGAGGGTGTTCAGAAACCGTGAGGGTGTTGAAAGACCCTGAAGGTGTTTGAAACATTCAAAAAAAAAAAAATTGGGATGGGGCCCAGCCAACCAGGGGTGGCCGACCAGGCACCCTTGGCCAAATGGCCGACCAGGGTTGGCCGACCAGGCCACCTTGGAGGAAAAATGGGTCCAGGTGTTTCGAACACCTAGACCCCTAGCTGATTTCGTTTGGCTCTAGAACGCTCAAAAATGGGTATTTTCACGTGATTCTTTTTCCGTCAAAGAGATTATAAAAATCTCTACAATATGAGCTTGACTTCAAAATTTGAGGTTAGGATTTCACTAATCGCAGTTAGGGGGTGATTAACCTCGTTTAGCGACGTTTAAGGATTTCCACTCGAGTATTAACCTATCGTAAGGTTAAGAATGAATATCCTAGTAATAAATACATCAAGGACGAGTTATTTAGCCTCAATTAAGGCCTTTATAGCCCCGTTTAGGGTTACTTAGCCCCGATTAGGGCCGAATTAGTGTCTTTTGCTCAAAAATTAGCCCTTATTAGGGCTTATGAGCAATGACCGCCTGATATTAACCCTAACTTAGATAAGTTGAAGGAAATAAATCACTAATGAATCTATGATAATGGATCCCATGCACGAATTGCACTTGGATTAGTGTCTACGAGCTCGAAACGGCACTAATCCTATTCCCGAAAGGCCCAGAAATCTTAAGAAAAAGGTTCGAGAGGCCAAGGAACGTTTAACTTTCTTAAGTATTAACTTGGGAGAGAATTTTAGTCATTGTGAATGTGTAGGTCGCTCCACACTTCACTGTAAGACGATACTTTGGTAGGGCCGGTGTGACATTAAACTTCTACGAAATCAAGTTTTCCTAGAAGTTGGGGGGGCAAATGATATGGGTGAAAAATAATCCCAAAAGACATAATTAATATAGTATTTATTGGCTCGTAAATAAGGCCCGAAACCCTAGTTGGGCATTAAATTCGTAGTTAATGACTAAGCCCAAAAAACAGCCCAAACCGGGGACGCCCGGTATAAGCTTGTTTCTAACATGGGCCTGATCCATAAATCGGGAACGTTCTAGAAACCAGGAACGTTCTAGAATATCCCAGGGATATTGTGTAGCCTCCAAGGCACCTAATTCAACATGGAAACTAATTCATATAAGGAAGGAGTCAGAACCTTCCTCAATAACGGTGACTTGTCCACCAAGTCTCCAAACCCTATTACGATTTTAAGGCTCCTAAAGCCTATATAAAGGGCCAGACCCCTCATCTCAGAAGGACGTTTTGGACACAGCTCCATACGTTACCCACCACGTTTTGGCTTAATCCTCGAATAAGGACATACGAGCCACTGCGTCCTAGGTGAGCTCTCGCCGCCATAGCCTCGAGGCACCATCACCTAGAACTACGTCTTGGCTTGATTCTCAACTCTGAGATACGTAGGCATCTTGTGAGGACCCGAATTAGGTCACGATAACGCAAGCGCAGCCATTAAAGCACGAAGCTCACGAACCCTAGCCGCACTTTGATAACCCTGCTTTTTATTCCACAACAGAGCCAAACCCAATATTTTTTCCTATATATAGGGCTTCTCTCTTGTAATTGAGACACCAATCTTGACTTTAATTAGGAGTAGGATTAGATTTTCATTATTCGTTAGTTCTTGCAAACAGTTTATACATTATAATATTATTCTACAGCAATTTATTATTCGTTGTTAATTTCTCTTCGTGTTTTTTTTCCAACTCGGCTGCAGTTTGGTTTACAGGGAGTGGTCACCTTCACTTTTACTTGTTAATTGTTTTTAGTCCTCCTGTTTGTGGTTACGTGTACACGTACCATACTTAAGCTTTTGCCTTGATTTTCTAGTTTATTAGTTTAAACTTTTAATTTGTTTTAATGCTTCTATTATTCTTGATTTCTTTCGTTTATATTAATATCATGTCTAGCTAAATCTTTTACCCTAGGATGAAGATGAATTTAATTTAATTGCTCTTGATTTCTTCTCGTTCCTATTAATTGGTTCTCATAATTTTTCTTGGTGCTTAATTGTTCAATTGACAAAGTGATTTTGATATATTATTGTTACCGAATTTATTTTTCATAGCCTATGCTTGCTCCATAAAGTTTTGATAGGTTTTTGTTAGATAACAAGTTTCATAGTATATGCTTGTCTCGTTAATTGATATATCTTATTTGTGAAGAAAAGAGAGTTGATTTTAGGGCAAGTTGATATTAATTGTGATTGATTAATGGATTTGGATTCCTAGATTTTCCATATTATTTAATAATCTTTGCTAATTAGGTTAATTAGGTTAATTAAATCTCATCTCAAATCTTATTGTCTAGTTCGCCTGAGTTAATTATTAGGATTTTGAAAATACATAGTCTCTGAGGATCGATCTGTGATTGCTACAATTAAACACTGTGCGCTTGCAATTATTTTACACATGATGAATTCTAGTAATATTCACTTCTTAATATTGTAATATTATTATTTTCAAACTTTGACCGTAAAAATGAAGTGGAGTATTGGAATTGCTCTTATTTCATATTTATTAATTTAATTATTAATTTTTTGTTTTTAACAATTTTTGGTCTCTCTAATACCTTGTTGGAGTCCAAATTTATCATTATTTTTAATAAATATAGAATACGTATAAAAATTGTTGTTGGAGTTGGTACATAAAATATAATTAATTACTAGATTCATTTATTTATAATATTCATAAAAAATACATGAGAACAATTTGGGCTTTTAAAATAATAAAATTATAAAATTTAAAATTAAATAATAAATAAAAAATATGAAAAGGATAGTTAAAAAATATATAAAGTTTTTAAAATTAGTTTTGGGTTAAATTGAATTTATCGCGATTTAAGCAGGCTAAATAAATATTAAATAAAAAATTGAATCGAATTGTACAGGTTGAATAAACCCGTCCAATCGACCACCTCTATTTCCAAGGGTGGTAAGACATTATGGCCGAATATGGTGGCAGCTTGATGGTTTGACTATACTCATTTTTGTTAAACCAAGTATTTATATATATTATAATGTCAGGAGATCGGAAATGCACCAGAACAGTTTAAGGTATTTTTCTTGAATTTTCGTTTTTCTGATTTTTCTTATTAAAATTATTTTCTTGCATTAAATAACTATTAATGACAATTTAATTAGTCATTAATTACAGGGTGAAGGCCCAAAATAATCATTTTTGTGATAAATTTGCCCAAATTACTGATTCTATAAAAGTTGGCCCTAAATACCGACGAGATACGGTATTGCGTGCACCGTATCCTTCAAATACGGCGTTTCGTGTGCCGTATCATCATCTGACACGGCGTTTCATGTGCCGCAACATCGAGATACGGCGTTTGGTGTAACGTATTAGGTTAAAAGTTTATTACCCCTGACGGGGCCTGTAAGAGTATCAGCATTGATACGGCGTTTCGTGTGAAGTATCAACGCTGATACGGCACACCAAACGCCGTATGAGCTGCTGATACGGCACACGAAACGTCGTATTAGCTGCTGATAGAGCACACGAAACGCCGTATTAGCCAGTGATACTTCACACGAAACGCCGTATTAGATCAGTAAATAGAGCCAGACATGCTCAAATATGATTATTTTAGTAATTTTCTCTTAATTACACCTATTAAACATCTATTCAATTTATTCTATTTAATTTGTTTAAAAATTAGCAAACTTTATTTGAACATTAAAGTTATTATTTCAATATTAAATATTAATTATATTGTGACATCCCTAGATCCGGGGTCAAGGATCCAGGTCATCACGGTCCAATTTCCGATCAATATCAATATCTCTTGAGTTTTTTTTTATAACTTAATACTTATGTAATTGACCCCACACTAATACACACACACACCAGTCATATGCTCATAGAACAACATCCACAATATAAAAAGTTTAAAGTTAACAGATATTACAAACCCAGAATTCTACTAAGTACATTGTTGAATAATACTTCTACAGGAAGCATTTCAACAACCAAAAGTTTATTACAAACTTACACACTTAATTTACATAAGTCTACTAAGCCCCTTTCGCTTGTCACTACCTCGGGGATGGTCGCCAGCACTCGCTCAAAAGGTCGCATTTCCCTTACCCTCTTGCGGGGTGTAGTGCGTAGAATCGGCATGGGACCTAGCTGCTATATACATAAGTGGCAAGAGTGAGCTATAATAGCTCAGCAAGATAATATTGTAAACTAGAATTTAAAATGTGAACAGGTATACATATATATGCATATATAAGCAGAAACCAATTATAATCCTTAAGGAAGAATAAAGATCTTATTTAATAATACATCATCCACTTACTATTATAAGAAAGAAATCTAAAATAATATAATATCAGTTTCTCTTCATCTGTAACCATAATTCCATCATCTCATATCATTATTCTGTTTTCAGTATAGAAATCTGAAAACCATTTTCAATTCTTTCTTTCAAGTTTTTGGGGATTTTCATGTTGCCAAATACGTAAGGACGATGATCAGTCGCCCTTCATACCCGTCCTTTTTACTACCGGTAGAAGGAGGAAGGTACACCACTACATCCCCCTGGAGGAAGGTACAGCACTACATCCTCCTTCGACAACTCTTGGGCCGAGATAAAATATTGATTGCTGGACTGTGCCGCACACAGCCTCCTACGCTTTTTGTTGCTATCCCCCTTTTTGTCAAATCATTATTCCATTTATAAAATATCATTCCACATTCCCATTTTCTCGCTTTCATTTCCACATATCATTCACTCATATCATTTCCATTCTCGCACATTACTTCTATAATATATATATATATATATATATATATATATATATATATATATATATATATATATCCAGACATCTCTTTCATATTCAAGAAATCAAATATACTTTTATATTCATAAAATATTCCGTCTATTTTAAGAGTAGTAAATAATAATCAAATAATATTTATTAAACCACTGATACTCAAAAAGAATATTTTTAATATAGTATTATAAACCATATAACCCTAGATAACAACTGATACCATTCTCTTTCATATCTCTTTTACCATAGAGCATATTCGCTCCATTCGTAATCATCTCTATATCCATATTTCATAAATCATATCCATCTCTCTTTAATTTCCCAAAATCAAGGAAATATATTCTTTGCAACATAGCAACAATAGCATCACATATATATATATATATATATATATATATATATATATATATATATATTCCATGATATCATTTTTATTCCAAAGATAAATAATTTTCAAAGTAGGGATAGAAGGATCTTGCCTCGATCTCTGTAAGTCGGAAGTATAGCTCGTGGCTCTCTCGAAGTCTCTATAAACACAAAAAGGATCATTATCAGAACATATTCCACTTAACCACCTACGCTCATATAATAACACCTTTATAATATTCCATTACTATCTCAAAAGGTCTTGAGGACTTAACCATTCTTATTCCCGATTAAAGTTCTTAACGATTTACATTCTTTCCTTAACAACCACTCTCGACTGTAAAAATCCTCATAATTCAACAATTTGACACAAGGTCAGTTGGTAAGGGTTCTTTGATCACCCTATTATAACATCCCAAAGTTTCATAATTTTTAAAAATGTCTTAGTATGGTAGTTATAGCCTCAAAGTTGGTACAACTACGTTTTCTCGGTTCTCGAACGTCTTTCACTAAAACTGACTTTTCTCCTAAACCGTTCATCAGATTTTAACGTACTTTATATCAAAACGATCTATGAACTAAGACCTATCTTATTCTGACCAGTTGGGATACCCTACTGACCTGTACAGACTCGGGTTGCCCTGTTTTTTAACAAATAATCACTGTTTTAACAAAAATTGGCATTATAACGGCTATATTTTCATACTTTCCAAAATATTACTCCTCCAAATCCATCATCCACCTTATACACCATCACCTACACCATGTGGTCATCTTACCAATCATGGTTACAAGCACATACTCCTTTCATATTCAATCAAAACACATATCCACAACTATATAATCAAGATTTCATGGTTTATATCACTTAACTTCTAAACTAACCCAAGATCAACCATAAACTCATAAGGGTGAGAACATTTATACCTTCCTTGAAGAGTGAATAACCCCTAGTAAGCCTTGAATGGTCCTTAAGTAGCCTTAGTACACTTGAATCAATCAAAAGAAATCAAGAACACAAAGTTAGTTCTTGAAAATCACTATTCATCATCATTTTTTATCCATCTTTTGACATAGCTATACTCAATATTTGAAGCTAAGATTTTGAACATACCTTGGGGTCTTGATTACCTTTGTTTTAAGCTATAGAACACAAGAATCCAACCATGGGAGCTAGGGTTTTGAGCCCCATCTTGCTACTGGCCAGAACCTGGACAGGTTTGGTTCTCCCACTTTGAGCATGGATTTGAGTAGGCTATACTACTTGGATTGTCATGAAATTTTGTACGAATCTTCCCCATAGAGTGGAGAAGCTATGGTTAAAATTT
Source organism: Saposhnikovia divaricata (assembly GCA_036435485.1). NCBI lineage: Eukaryota > Viridiplantae > Streptophyta > Magnoliopsida > Apiales > Apiaceae > Saposhnikovia > Saposhnikovia divaricata. The sequence continues at coordinate 160,285,473 of CM071600.1, forward strand.
GGTGATTTTATCATGGATAGAAATGGAGATATGAATTTGTCTTTGAGTGATATTTCTGCTGGGCAGTTTGAAGAAATGAGATGGGGGAGCTTTTCAACTTTGTTTCTCTTGTGTAAATGATGTATATCCCTTGTTTCTATCTTGATATATCAGCTAGCTACCTTTTGTAAGGATGCTTTGGAGTCCACCAATCAAAACACTTCTTGTTTAGCTTCTTTTGGAAGATTTATCCACTTGGTTGTGTGTTTTCTAGTTTACCCTTGCCCTTTCACTCTATTTGCTCTTCTAGCCTTGCCCCTTCAATATATCCATGAGCCACTCAATTAATTAAATTGTAAATGCAGCTCCTTGGAGCCTCTTGGACCTGCATGGCTTAGGTTTTGGGCCTTAGGGCTTTTTGTTTGGGCTTCGTTCAAAGTTCTCTCGTCATTTGATTGATCGAATGATTTCTGCGATCGTCTCAGTGGTTTCTCCTTTTTAAACCTCTTGTATACATATTATCCTCTCCCACATTGTATTTTAAGGTGTTGGTGTAGCTCTAATCCTCAAACAAATATTAAATCCACTATCCTTGGTATATTCTCTTTTCTCAGAATTTGCTCTCCCGGTTTTCTCTCGGGTTCTCAAGCATTCTCAAACTCGTTTAACAATCTCAATTCCCTTGGCATTTCCTTGACTTGATCACTCCTTGGTTTATCCTAATTTCACTATTTCCTCAATATAATTAATCCTTGTTAAATCTCCATACTCCATAATATCCAATACAGTAGTGCTCAATTGAAATCAAATATCTTAAAAATCTATGCTCAGGAATTTCTGAAATCCGTCATCGTTTCGAGTCACTCATTTTCATAGTACGGCGCTAATATGGTTTCTGATTATTCATTTTCTGTTTCACTCATAGGGTACCTACATACCATTTCCCTAAATTCTCAAAATTACTAATCATTTAAACACTGTAGCATTTCTAAAGTTAGGGTTATTACAGTCTTCCCCCCTTAAAAGGATTCCGTCCCGGAATCACGTTGAAGATATTGACGAATACCTTTCTCACATTACACCTTCTAATTCGCATATTACTTCCTCCATCCTTTAGTTTCTCCTTAAACATCTCTATCTTGTTTGTACAGAAATACACCAACATACATTTGCTTGTCATTCATCAACATGCCATTTAGCTTATCAATAGCAGTACTTTCACTATCTTTTCCTTACCAACCTTCTCCTGCATTCCGTCATTTTATATTATCTCATCTCTCCTTCCTCTTTTTCCTAAGGGTATCGGCCACCACATTGGGCTTCTCTGAATGGTAGTGTATCTCACTATTGTTTAACTATGTTTTGATCTCTATCATGACATAAAATATTAATACTCCAACATTTGTATATATCACCTCTGTAAAATTTTCCAGAAAATAAGTTATAATAATATTCCTTGAAACAATTGTAAGAAAATATTGGTTATAATATATATTTCCTATTCGTAACTATACGAGCATGTACTTTTCCTTCATCCTTAAAAATATTCTCACACCTTCTCTCATACTCTTAATCTCCTTTCTATAGAGTTCTTTGACCCTTAACAGATACTGATTTGGATGACACGAGAATAACTCACTTTCTTATATCACCATATTTTACTTTCTCATAGATAGATTATTCTTATCTATATTATCTGTCCATTTACACCATTCATTGACTTAGTCGATCCCTAACCAAACATTTACACTTAAGAGGTTAAATTAGAGCGTACATGCAATTTCCTCCGGATACCTTATCCCATATGTCTATTGTTCACTATACGCTCTTTACATCTTGCTGATCCACCTTAGTTCCTTCATGATATACTATCTTTTCCACCTCTGAAATTTCCCTTTATTATTCTCATCAAAATCTTTACCTCAAGTTTTACTCATTCACACCTTTTGGATTAATCCTTTGAATACTTAACATCTTTAATCTCTCTCTGCTACTTAGGGTATTAGTCACAATATTGGCCTTCCCCCACTAATAGTTATTGCACCTCGAAATCCTTCATTAATTATCCTCACTTCCTTTGTTTATCCTTATTCTGACTCTATCCTCAAAACACACCTTACTCTCAATAGTAAATCTCAATTATGCCTTAAAATGCCTCATATTTGTTTTCTTACTAATCATCAAATATATATATTTCTTCTCACGAATTTCCTTCCTCTCTTATATTGAAACGCTTCTACCTCTAATTATCTCTTATTAAAATTTCCCTTGGAATCTCAAGTTTCCTTGTGTAATCACGTATACTCTAAACCTTGCTTCCATTATCCCATCCATTAATGAAATCTTCTATATTCGAAAAAATTTATAGAATTTATGAAACTTTGAATTGAAACGAACCCAGAAACAAGCAAGGGTCCCACAACAATTTATAAAATTAAGAGTTTTAAATAACTTTTATTTGAAACAAAAGGATATCTGAGAAATCAATATTATGGAAGAACCTGTATGTCACACAAGGGAGGGCGTCCCCTCCTGACTTTCAATCACACAGACAGATCGTCCTTGTGTATACATATAGAGTTGTTCCTCTTAGTTGGAGTAAGGAATATAGAGGAAAATTTAAATCACGATGATAAATACCATCTTCCGAAAATAATCTTAGAAGAATATTTTTACTAAGAAAGATAAAATAAAATTTTGAAACACATTCCAAAGGTACCAGAAAGTTTTTTAAAAGATACCGGCACTTAATGAATAATTACCCACCAGTGGAGGAAAATTTGAAACTCAATAATATAATTTAGCAGGGCTTTAGGAGCTTGAAAATAGGTACTGTTAATAGCCTCTGCCCAATTGAAAATCTCAATAATGGAAGGTTTTCCTCAAATACTATTTATATCTTAGATTGCGTATTCTCCAAAATTTCTTAAATTTGGCACTCACCATGTAGCCTTAACCTATGGTCTGCTCTTCCCAATTATCTTCATTTACCTAGTCGTGACTTGGCTCGATACTCTCTGCCTTTATTCATAATAGAACACAACCTTCTAATCGATATACTTACGTAATGTTGATCGTCTTATCCTGACAATGCTCCGGTATCAAGGACCCTTTTAAAACTATTCTTTATAATTGTATATTGTAACATACCACTTATACTCACGAGATTGTCTAACGTACACTTCCCAATACATCAAATATTCCCTTTTTCAAATCAATCCAGTGTGCTACATAAGTTTAACACTTTTAGCATAATAACCTTTTCATTTAAGTCAATCTCGGAATTTCTCAATCTGTCTTGGTCCTTAAGGTATATCTTGGCTTTATCGATAAATTTCAGTTTCACCATTTCATCTCCACAATCAATTGAAACAATTAGTGTCTGTTCACCAATCCACTTACAATATTTCTTCAAACTCCATTAAACCAAGAAGACTTTAAATACTCTTAACTTTGGCTTACCAATCTCCTCTCCCTATACTAAAACATAAACGTTTATTAGTAATAATCTATAAAATTATAATCACTACTTAGAATAAACGCTTCGTTCGATAAACCACCCTTGAACTCGATGTGAGTTCATATTTTATATCATTACATATATATCTATATGTGTATATTATTATCACTTTTGTTCCTGAGCAATATGACTCTAAGCTCTGATACCATCTGTGACATCCCTAGATCCGGGGTCAAGGATCCAGGTCATCACGGTCCAATTTCCGATCAATATCAATATCTGTTGAGTTTTTTTTTATAACTTAATACTTATGTAATTGACCCCACACTAATACACACACACCAGTCATATGCTCATAGAACAACATCCACAATATTAAAAAGTTTAAAGTTAACAGATATTACAAACCCAGAATTCTACTAAGTACATTGTTGAATAATACTTCTACAGGAAGCATTTCAACAACCAAAAGTTTATTACAAACTTACACACTTAATTTACATAAGTCTACTAAGCCCCTTTCGCTTGTCACTACCTCGGGGATGGTCGCCAGCACTCGCTCAAAAGGTCGCATTTCCCTTACCCTCTTGCGGGGTGTAGTGCGTAGAATCGGCATGGGACCTAGCTGCTATATACATAAGTGCCAAGAGTGAGCTATAATAGCTCAGCAAGATAATATTGTAAACTAGAATTTAAAATGTGAACAGGTATACATGTATATGCATATATAAGCAGAAACCAATTATAATACTTAAGGAAGAATAAAGCTCTTATTTAATAATACATCATCCACTTACTATTATAAGAAAGAAATCTAAAATAATATAATATCAGTTTCTCTTCATCTGTAACCATAATTCCATCATCTCATATCATTATTCTGTTTTCAGTATAGAAATCTGAAAACCATTTTCAATTCTTTCTTTCAAGTTTTTGGGGATTTTCACTGTTGCCGAATACGTAAGGACGATGATCAGTCGCCCTCCGTACCCGTCCTATTTACTACCGGTAGAAGGAGGAAGGTACACCACTACATCCCCCTGGAGGAAGGTACACCACTACATCCTCCTTCGGCAACTCTTAGGCCGAGATAAAATATTGATTGCTGGACTGTGCCGCACACAGCCTCCTACGCTTTTTGTTGCTATCCCCCTTTTTGTCAAATCATTATTCCATTTATAAAATATCATTCCACATTTCCATTTTCTCGCTTTCATTTCCACATATCATTCACTCATATCATTTCCATTCTCGCACATTACTTCTATAATATATATATATATATATATATATATATATATATATATATATATATATATATATAACATAATGCTTTGATTATGATCGAGACATCTCTTTCATATTCAAGAAATCAAATATACTTTTATATTCATAAAATATTCCGTCTATTTTAAGAGTAGTAAATAATAATAAAATAATATTTATTAAACCACTGATACTCAAAAAGAATATTTTTAATATAGTATTATAAACCATATAACCCTAGATAACAACTGATACCATTCCCTTTCATATCTCTTTTACCATAGAGCATATTCGCTCCATTCGTAATCATCTCTATATCCATATTTCATAAATCATATCCATCTCTCTTTAATTTCCCAAAATCAAGGAAATATATTCTTTGTAACATAGCAACAATAGCATCACATATATATATATATATATATATATATATTCCATGATATCATTTTTATTCCGAAGATAAATAATTTTCAAAGTAGGGATAGAAGGATCTTGCCTCGATCTCTGTAAGTCGGAAGTATAGCTCGTGGCTCTCCCGAAGTCTCTATAAACACAAAATGGATCATTATCAGAACATATTCCACTTAACCACCTACGCTCATATAATAACACCCTTATAATATTCCATTACTATCTCAAAAGGTCTTGAGGACTTAACCATTCTTATTCCCGATTAAAGTTCTTAACGATTTAAATTCTTTCCTTAACAACCACTCTCGATTGTAAAAATCCTCATAATTCATAAATTCCACAATTTGACACAAGGTCAGTTGGTAAGGGTTCTTTGATCACCCTATTATAACATCCCAAAGTTTCATAATTTTTAAAAATGTCTTAGTATGGTAGTTATAGCCTCAAAGTTGGTACAACTACGTTTTCTCGGTTCTCGAACGTCTTTCACTAAAACTGACTTTTCTCCTAAACCGTTCATCAGATTTTAACGTACTTTATATCAAAACGATCTATGAACTAAGACCTATCTTATTCTGACCAGTTGGGATACCCTACTGACCTGTACAGACTCGGGTTGCCCTGTTTTTTAACAAATAATCACTGTTTTAACAAAAATTGGCATTATAACGGCTATATTTTCATACTTTCCAAAATATTACTCCTCCAAATCCATCATCCACCTTATACACCATCACCTACACCATGTGGTCATCTTACCAATCATGGTTACAAGCACATACTCCTTTCATATTCAATCAAAACACAAATCCACAACTATATAATCAAGATTTCATGGTTTATATCACTTAACTTCTAAACTAACCCAAGATCAACCATAAACTCATAAGGGTGAGAACATTTATACCTTCCTTGAAGAGTGAATAACCCCTAGTAAGCCTTGAATGGTCCTTAAGTAGCCTTAGTACACTTGAATCAATCAAAAGAAATCAAGAACACAAAGTTAGTTCTTGAAAATCACTATTCATCATCATTTTTGATCCATCTTTTGACATAGCTATACTCAATATTTGAAGCTAAGATTTTGAACATACCTTGGGGTCTTGATTACCTTTGTTTTAAGCTATAAAACACAAGAATCCAAACATGGGAGCTAAGGTTTTGAGCCCCATCTTGCTACTGGCCAGAACCTGGACAGGTTTTGTTCTCCCACTTTGAGCATGGATTTGACTAGGCTATACTACTTGGATTGTCATGAAATTTTGTACGAATCTTCCCCATAGAGTGGAGAAGCTATGGTTAAAATTTGGTGATTTTATCATGGATAGAAATGGAGATATGAATTTTTCTTTGAGTGATATTTCTGCTGGGCAGTTTGAAGAAATGAGATGGGGGAGCTTTTCAACTTTGTTTCTCTTGTGTAAATGATGTATATCCCTTGTTTATATCTTGATATATCAGCTAGCTACCTTTTGTAAGGATGTTTTGGAGTCCACCAATCAAAACACTTCTTGTTTAGCTTCTTTTGGAAGATTTATCCATTTGGTTGTGTGTTTTCTAGTTTACCCTTGCCCTTTCACTCTATTTGCTCTTCTAGCCTTGCCCCTTCAATATATCCATGAGCCACTCAATTAATTAAATTGTAAATGCAGCTCCTTGAAGCCTCTTGGACCTGCATGGGGTTTTGGGCCTTAGGGCTTTTTGTTTGGGCTTCGTTCAAAGTTCTCTCGTCATTTGATTAATCGAATGATTTCTGCGATCGTCTCAGTGGTTTCTCCTTTTTAAACCTCTTGTATACATATTATCCTCTCCCACATTGTATTTTAAGGTGTTGGTGTAGCTCTAATCCTCAAACAAATATTAAATCCACTATCCTTGGTATATTCTCTTTATCTCAGAATTTGCTCTCCCGGTTTTCTCTCGGGTTCTCAAGCATTCTCAAACTCGTTTAACAATCTCAATTCCCTTGGCATTTCCTTGACTTGATCACTCCTTGGTTTATCCTAATTTCACTATTTCCTCAATATAATTAATCCTTGTTAAATCTCCATACTCCATAATATCCAATACAGTAGTGCTCAATTGAAATCAAATATCTTAAAAATCTATGCTCAGGAATTTCTGAAATCCGTCATCGTTTCGAGTCACTCATTTTCATAGTACGACGCTAATATGGTTTCTGATTATTCATTATCTGTTTCACTTATAGGGTACCTACATACCATTTCCCTAAATCCTCAAAATTACTAATCATTTAAACACTGTAGCATTTCTAAAGTTAGGGTTATTACATATATACAGTTAAGTTTATTTTTATGTAAAATGACGACTAACAATTGTTTATATTGCGTTATTTTTTATTCCTTATTCAAGGTCATTATATTTTCTTTTCGGATGATTATAGGGTAGACGGCCTTCACTTCTCAAGCAATTTTTATTATCAATGATTGTGAAAGTCGTAATAAATTATTGAAGTACAAGATATTTACTTAATTTCTGGAATTGTATAAAAACAATACAGACAAATTTTTAATTTTGCACATGAATAAATTATACATGAGTTATGATCAAATCGATTAAATTTAACAAACACAACCATTTATCGGAAGAAAAATCGATAAAAAAGCTATACACCCATTGTTTCATTACATTGTGTCGAAGTAAAATTTATTCTAATTAATCAAATTTTTTACACTATTATTGAATATGTATATTATAAGAGGGGTGTCGGCTTTAAAAAATGTTATTAACCTGAACTTCTCAAGCATTCTTTATTATCAATGATTGTGGAGTCATTTCACTCAAGTTACAAAATATTTTTCTTGATTTTCACATTTTTGATTTTTTTTATTAAAATAATTTTCTTGCATTTAATAGCATTTTAATTAGTCAGTAATTGTACCCATTAAACTTATATTAAATACACTTTATTTTATAATTAATATAAAATTTTAGCAATATTTATTAGAATATTATAATTATTATATTAATATAAAATATTAATTATTTATATAAAGGTACAATTATTTCAAGGTAAAACGATAAAATAAACTTATTTATATCGTCCATTTCTAATCCTTATTCATAATTAATGCAATTTTTTACGGCAATAATAAATAGACGATTTTAACTTTTCGATTAATTCGTAATCAGTGACCGTGAGAATCATGATAAGATACGAAAGCATATAAATTTTCCAATTAACACCCACAATTTAAATACAAGCAATATTGTATAATTTACTTTTACACATGAACAATTTACACATGGAGTGTGATCAGCTCGATTAAATTAAACCAATCCATCCTTTTTTTTTACTGATTAAATCAATGAAAAAGTTATACATTCGTTGTTTCAATATATTGTGTTGGATTAAATTAATCTTCTAACTACACAAATTCTTATATCATTACTAATCAATTAATCATGCGTGTATGTTATGAGAAGAGAATTCATTATGCATGTATGTTATGAGATGGGCGTAAGTCAATCACATCTTTTATCACATTTACATTTTGCTTCTTTTTTTCCTCATACAAACAAATTTATCAACAAACTAAGCAATCACGTCTCTCATAACGCCACTGGCAGCAAAATTGATACAAAAATGTTACTTTTAGTTATCCATTATTGAACTTTACAAATGTTTATCAATATTGGATTTCAAAAGCATTTTTTTATGTAACAAAATAGGTGTCATCAATATATTCGAAAATATTATTATTACAGTAATACTTAAGAGTTTAACTGAACCATGTTTTCTTTCTGCTAATTCTTTTCTCTATAATTCTTTAACATTCAAATTTAGTTACATTTTACACAAGTTTCAATTCATCATATCCAATTTCAAATAATAAAACTTAACAAATAATGATGTTATATATACAATTTTAAAAAATATTTTAGTGTCGCGCGTAGCGCGGCTATGTTACCTAGTTCCCTCTAATCCACAAGCACTTCAAGCATCTTTAGGTATTAATTAAAAAAAGGTTTTGTTTAATATATATTTAAATGATTCTTCTTTTAAATAGAAGCATTTTAAAATACTTCTATTTTTAAAAAATCGTATATAAATATTTAGTAGACATTATTTTATTTAAGTTTTAGGAATGCATGCATGCCTTATATTGTAAATCAAAAGCATTAATGTGAATCAAAAAAGGATTATTTTTTTTGTTTAAGCCTGGTGATTTCGAAAGACTGTCTAGAGAGATGGTCAGCTGAGTCAGTGACCCTAGCCAGCCAGAATCGATTATCGAAGAAAATGGTTGTGGAAAATGAAGATGCGGATAAGATTGATTGGTGATGAAAAATGAAGATCAAATATATATTTGGGTTTCCAACAAAAAGGATTCTCACTAGAGCACGACTGTACATATAATTACGGTCATTAATGAGTTTATTTAATCCACACACTTTTCAATATTTATTTTTACAAAACCACAATTTTCTTGTATAATGTTTATGTTCCCAGTGCAGCCAAGGTCAACAACTGTGAAAATTAAGCAGCGAGATTTGAGACCATCGAAAAGAAAACAGAACCTTAAACACCTACGGACATCCTAATTCATCAGCAATTTTGCAGGCATTCATTGATGTATAATATTGCCCACAAACTGAGCATTGCCACATACAACGAACTTCCAACATTTCATACCCACTGCACATAAGGCAGACAGGAAACACAGAAAGTATAAATACTGCTAAACCTCATTCCCCAAAAGTTTACCACCTTAGAACTGCCTGTCATAATACCAAAATTGTCTTCCACAAACCTTAGGTACTACTAGCTTAATCCGACAAAATTTTTGGGAGGATGCTAAATCCCTTGTCTCCCTTGTATGGGATGCGAACATCCATTAAAACATATACATTGCCTAAAGATATAATCAACGGCAAGGAGTTCATTTTCTGGCATGATGGGGGATGAGACGATCACGTAGTTCTGTAGATGCACCACTCAACTCTACACAAAAGAGCAATTCATTATTAACGGAGGATAAAATGTTTAACTACAAAAAGAGGTGAGCATTACTAACCTTGAGGAGTGAAATTGAATAGAGGAGGAAGGGCTTTTCCATTTGGTAAGCATGCATCTGGCTGCCTCAAATCATCGAAAAAGGGGTGTGCACATGCTTCCAACTAAAAAAATAAGGTGAAATGTAAAATTATAGTTAAAATTTTGGTCCAGCTAATGAAGCTCTATACATAATTTCAGTCTTAACGTAATAGTAAAAATTATTAAAATCCCTGGTACTCGAGGAACTTTTCATGTCTACCAAAACACTCAAAAAATACTTACATGTTTATAGTAGTGAGTTTAGAAAATGGGGCCATGGTATCACATGGCATTCCAATACGCAATGCTAAAAACGCAATTGATTATTTCTAGGTAATTTACTGAATGCCAAGTACTCCTTGATAGCAATGACATCACGGAAACAGCCACTGTAGTCCTTGGAGTAGGGAAAAGGTGTGTGTAAATCTAGGTTTCCCTGGACCCTACTTTCCAGTGGGACTTGTTGGCTATGTTTGTTTTGTTTAGTAAATGACATGTAGGAAGGGCTATAAGGATCTATACTTCGTCACACAATCCTAATGTAAGTTCTGAATTGTATAATATGAACTTCTGTGGAAAAGAACTATGGTTAACATCCTGATTTCTTCTTAGGTATAATACAATACCCCCTACTTACTTTGATCCTAACCTATGTATATATGTATCTCGCAAAGGAATATGTCAACAAAGTACTCGCCACATATAAAAGTCACAATTTCAAACGCATGTCAGAAAACAAATGAATTATTTAACTTACAGGGCTGCTACGCATTTTTGGAGAATACTGGAGCAATCTTGACACAAGATCCACAGCATCAGCTGGCAATCGCTTGTTAAACACCTACAGTATACATTTGAAGTAAGATTTTCATTTTCTTCAATAATTCTATTAACTTTTTAAGAAAAGCTTGGTGTTTATATTCCACATCAATCAGTTTCCAAAAAGGACGAAGATAAAAAAGAAAAAAGGAAGAGAAAAAAACAAAGAAAGTAATAAGATCCAAGATTATTGACCTTGTGCCAAGGATGAGTTTTAATATGAGGAAACTTAAACTCGGTGTAATGCGGATTCATACACTTGATTTCTTCTCTGGTTGGAGTACCTAACACCTGACACAGCATACAAATATAGTAAGAGATGCAAAACAGAACTTATCAGTAAAAATATAGAACAAAACATTAATTAAAACCACCTTAATGATCTCCACCAGCTGATCAACTCCACTCTCCCCTGGAAACAAGGGCTTCATAAAATGCAAAAGGCGGGTACAAGTCAGAAGTAGCTTCGACAATATTGGACGCAGCATCACACAAATTAAAAAGGCATAATCAAATCAAACAATAAAACAACTGTTTTTTCATGTAAAACACCACCAGAAATTGGGTGATTAAGTTGTGTGACTAAAACAGACATAAGGTCTGTGTCCATACTTATATAGGTAACTTGTAAGTGGCCGAAATCGCCACCCTTCCTATTTCTAATTTTGGAATGTTCCGCAGAAATGCAACTTTAAGAAAATGAGACCACATCATCGCACAATCTAAGTGACCCCTAATGACCAAAAACTGATACAGTAAACAAATAACAGCATTAAGTAACTCGCAGAGCAAAAAGGGCTTCATTTAAAGATCTTAAAATATTATGATAAGTATAATCCGCAAAGAAAAACATGAAAATCACAAAGAGCTCATGAAGTGCTTCAATTATTGTACTTTGTATGTTTCAAGAAGACGGAAATGTATAACCAGAAATTAATTGCAAAAGATTATACTATGTTACTCGGACTCTTCATTTTACCTTCGAGTACTCATATCGGACACTCAACACTTGGACATGGACACTTGGACTTGGACTTGGACACTTATTTTAGGCCAAAAACATGTATATTTTTCAAAGTGTTGCAGAGTCCGATACTTGGACATGCATCCATGTTGGACATTTCTAGCCAAGTCCGAGTAACATAGGATTATAGTACACAATTAATTACACTGGAGTGAAAATAATACAATAAAATATCGAGGCAAATGAAGGAAGCAATAAATTGTACCTCTATAGGTCTATTTATTTAGATATACTAAAAAGTTAGATCTTGTACATATATAAACGCAAAAACACACACTTACCCGCCCTAGAAGAAGCTCAGCCAAAACGCAGCCAACTGACCACATATCAATTGCAGTTGTGTACTCCGTTGCCCCAAATATCAATTCTGGAGCTCTATAATACCGAGAACAGATATATGATATGTTGGGCTCACCAGGCATCTGCATTAAAAACAATGGATTCCATAAAATAGTGCTACAGAGATGGACACACACATGCCCTTATATTGAAACTCACCAACATCTTTGCACTCCCAAAGTCACATAGCTTCAGCTCATGAGTGTGAGGATTGACCTGCAGCAGAAATATATCAGTACGCTCAAGATCTGAAATGCCAACAAACAGTCATGATATAAATAACTGCAGATATTGTACTAAGCAGGAATCTAGGGTGCATCATTCACACTTAGGGTTGCAACCTTCTAAGGAGAGCTACTAGGGACTTGACTACCTGTAATAGACGTGATAGATTCTATCTCGAGAAGATCAAAAAAATGCACCAGACCTGGATGCATCACTTAAGAAATTACTATTCCTAAGCTCAAGTTGTGAGAGAGATGGAGATGGGTGATGATGTAGAGCTATTCCTAAAGAAGTGTACGGTTTTCATATGAAGAATCCAACTCAGATCCCATACCCACACTATGTCATGTCTGGCGGACACGGGTATGAGTACGAGGGCACACTTGAAGAGTCCGGGTAACGGAGTATACAAGCATACACATATTTCTAGAGTACATTACGAACAACTCACTACTTGTTGACCTAGGACGACAAGTGGTCATGTCACTAAACATACATTCCCAAGTTAACTTAACTTTGGCCTTGTGATAACTAATTACCTTGAACCCAGTTTCACCACCCACATTCTTAAGATGCATGTATACTTTTAAAAATCATATGGGATCACTAATAAGAGAGACTCATAACAGTTATATATACCTAACAAAACCAGAACCGCAGATAACAAGGATAAAAACTGGATACATACCACATCATCAAAATAATTGGGCCTACTGCATACTGTCAAGACATGTCACACATACATGAACTAACTAAGAAATGCATTTGAAGACTTAATTAGGAAAAAACTATATGGGTTTTTTAAAGTACAGCTGCACATTTACAAACATGAAGGCATTATGCTTAATTTGTTCCGTCAGTTGATATGTTGTTGAAAAATTAAATTCTCCTTTGCAGCACTATAAAGCAGGGCTAGGAATAATATAATCATGATGGACAGTACTAAACCAAACAATAACCATTCTAGAGGTTTCATGTAAAGCCTTCAAACCCACAAAAGGCTGACTTAAGGATCTCTCAGATAGACAATTAAATATATACATGTCGAAAATTCAAATCGTACCAATACATTCTGCGGCTTAATATCACGATGACATACACCAACGACGTTGTGTATGTAGTTAAGAGCACGGCACATCTGCAAAACAAAAGGAAATACACAATTTATGTCAGACAAAGGTTCAACCATCCAAGAAAATCTATGGACAAAGTCATTAGTATATTCACCTGGTATGTATACAGTTGCACATATAGAACAGGCACAGATTGGTTTATCCTCCCATAGTGCCTCGAAACTCGGTAGACTGTTTCGGAAACATACTCCAGCACAAGATTAAGATACAATTCATCTTTTTCAGTAGTTGAATAGAAACAGTGTTTCAACTGAACAACATTAGGATGTTCAAGCATGCGCATAATCTGGAGTTCTCTGTTCTTATATCTCTTATCCTGTAGCACCTTTTTAATAGCAACAGCTTCACCTGTTTCCAAGCACTTGGCCTAAACGAAACAAACAGTAATAATACTTAAGAAAGATGGTTAATTGGGGTTGCAGGTCCAAGTAACTGCCAAAAACCTTTCTACAAACACAAATATTGTAAATAGAAAATACTATAACAAGTTTCAAGTACCTGATACACAACACCAAATGAGCCGGTGCCAACCACGCGCTCCGCCATGTAAGACATCGTCTGGACCCAGTAGATTTAAATTACCATCATATAATTTAGCTATTACATCAAATCAAAAATAAAGTTGCATTGGAAACAATACTTTTACATGAGATTACTCAGGAGCAGAAAGATCTTTATCAGATATAATTCTTCAGATTATTTATACCCTTCATTTATTGTTACTTGGAAAAAGTCGACCCCTTCCTCATAAAAGGAAGTACGAGCAGATAAACATAAAAGCTAGTACTAATACACTATAACAAGAGAATGAATGACATGAATTTAAATGGAAGCACAAGATAAAGACATTTAAAATGGATTACTCTTATCACCTGTTTCTGCTGCCCATTTGGACCAACCACTGTTGTTGAAATTATCTGACCTGCTTCAGTTCCTCTGCCACTAATAACAGTGGGCTCAATGTTCTGCATGAGATCAAACAAATAGGGATTGCATCTTCAGTAAAAAAAAACATGCTGTACATACAAAGGTTTAAAGAAACGTAACAACAAATATCACCTTATTATTAGAGTTATCAGATGTATTCTCTCTTATCTTCATTTGACGCATTTCTTTAGGAAGCTCATCGCAAGCAGATTTCTGAGGTTTAACAGCATCCACCGAGGCAGAATCCATATGCTTCTCTAATACTGTGGAAGATTTTTCAGTTGAAAGAGGTTCACCAGAAACTTTATGATCTGCGTCTTGTTCAAGCTTTACCCTTCTTAGGTTAGAATCTCCACCCTACACGGCCGTTGAACAAGATAGATATGATTTAACACATGCATACAAAATGTATAATAGACAAAATCAAAATAGAAACTACAAAGGGTGCCGAAATAAGGAAAAATCACCAAAGTAGCATATATATGGGGGTTAAGTACCCAAACACTTCATAAAAATTTTGATCAGCATGGCAATCATCTAACACGTACAATATATGCATTATATATCAAAAACTCCAAACATATTGTATTGTTCCCAGCAGTTAAAAGGAGACTACATAAGTCGTCTTTTCATAGAAAGTGTTCAACATTCAATTTGCTCCAAAAAGTTTACAAGGGTACACATAGTGACATAACTTAATTTCTTTTCACAAAATGTATGTACACTTGCAGTGATCTCAAAGATATATAAATCAAGTACTACTAAGTACAAACGCATCAAGTGTGCATTTTGTCTTCTGACTGTGTAACATATATTCTGTATGTGTTATGTATCTACTGAGATGGGCCAAATTTTTATATGTACTATTTTGGTTAATTTAATATTTTATATATTCCAGAAAAGAGCCAACACACTTAAATTGATAGATAACTGAAAGAATTATTTATGAGAATAAAGTTCCTGGGGTTAACTCAGGAAATTCATCTGAGGTAATAGAATGAGATCCAATATTAAACTGACACATGTCAAATGTATCTAGATAGAAAGTATGAAATATTGGCACATTAAGGAAAGTGAATAACATTCTAACTGAAAATACATACATGAGTGCATAAAATAAGGCAATTTCATAATAGTACATCAGATAAATTTCCCGAGACTCAGGAACTTTATTCTCATTATGTATTACACTGTAAGTTCAAAAAATAACTGATCTTTTTTATTCAAAATTTATATGATTAATCTCAACAGTCGCACAGCTTCTTTAAGTCACAAAATACATTAATAAATGAACTTACAGTGAAAGCATTGCCTGTTCCCAAGTATTTTCGATAGATAATAGCAAAGATTATGAAGGAATTTTGTAACATTTTATGCGTTTTTCCTCTCTCGAAAAATTGGAGAAGACACCCCTTCTTTCTCCTTTTATTTATCCAGAATAGCACTCGAAATATAAATTTCTTTAATCTAAATAATGTCCTAAATACTTGTGTAAATTGTAAAAATAAGTTTTTTTTATATTAAATTTCTTAAACATAAAAATAGAATAGCTCATGGCTCATAGTCGAAACTTCATAGGCCCACCTAAATCCTTTTTCTATCTGTGCAAACATGGTCCAAACATTGACTGACTGGTATATTGTTTAGTTTGTAAGGAGCAGACAGCAAAAAAGTTATTTAAGTCCGGAAACTAGTGAAAATTGATTAGTATTGGCAATTTCTGGAAATAAAGATGAATCAAGTATTTACGTCCATGACTTCAATGTGGATAATGTTGATGTATAAATAATTATTTACAAAATGTTTGTAAAAACGATACACACATTGCACTCGAGCATCAATTTTACTTTTAGTGAAGTATATGGATATTGGATGTCTGTTTGGGCTATTTATAATAGGAAAAATGTTCCACTTAGAACACGTAAGCTAAATTATGCTGATTAGCTTATGTTCTAACTGATTTGGAAAGATTACAGGATTGTAATATTTATAATTACATAACACGTATATATAAATATCATAATCTAGAAAATGTATCATGAATATAGAATCTGTATGCATTTTCACTTGTACTCCTCATCAATGCGTGTGTAATTAACAATCAATTCATCCTCAATTCATGACTTAAGAGGAGTAAGATATACATCACAAACTTATGGTCAACTTGAATTTAACAAATCTTCAAAACGTTATGACATTATTTAGGCTTGACTATCCATAATTTCCCTTTAACCTGATTCTATAAGAGACATTTCTTACAACGTTTTTTTTCAAAGTTAACAAGAACAATTTCCTTGCCTGCAGAGCATAATCTGATCACTCAATAGTTATAATACATTTACGAATTTTACTAGCTACAGGATTTCCTTTCACAATATGCAAGTATATTCACAAAATGCATAACTCTTTCCCCACTCAACCAAGTCAGATTAATGATTTAAGATCTCAAAATGCCGCAACAAACTAACATTATTTCAAACAATCGACAAGAATATAAACATTCATATATAAGCATTTCTATATCACAAACATAAAAATCATATAAACACAACAAACATTATATTTCTTCTAAGAGCAACAATCTCTCTCTCTCTCTATTTTTGTTTTCTCTATCTCTAATTATCTCTCTCTATTTCTGTTATCTCTCTCTCTCTCTCTGTTAATCTCTCTCTACTTACCTCTCTCTATTTCTGTTATCTCTCTCTCTCTCTGTTAATCTCTCTCTCTCTCTATTGCTCTCTGTTAATTTCTCTCTCTCTCTCTCTCACACACACACACACATTTTGAATTGAAATTCAAAATGCAGCTACAACCAGATCATTCAAACAATCAACAACATTACACACACAAAACACATAAAATCACAACAAAAAACACATCTCCAACAATCACACACACAAAGGAGAGACACAAAATACATACAGGATCCGAAACAGAGGTCCGGCCAGAAGCAATACTCTTCAATCTCCGCATAACATTCATTTTCACCTCTCCAAAATTGAAAACCCTAGCTTCTCCTCTCCCTCTCTCCTTTCCTCTCTCCACTCTCTCTCCCTCTCTCTACAATACAATAAAATCAAAACAAAAAACAGAATGAAATCAAGATTTGTTTAAGGGAGAGAGAGATGAAGAGAGAGCTTGCTTTTTTCTTTCTTTCCTCTCTCTTCCTCTCTGATTCCTCCCCCTCTCTTCTCTCTACAAATCCTATATATATCTCTCCCCACCTGTATCTATAGCTTTCTCTCTCTTAATTACGTACGCTCGCTCGTATACCAGGATTTGTGTGTGTATTAGCCTCTGCGCCTCGCCACCCACCAAATGCCTTTTTACGTTACGGGGTTGGTCAAACCAGTTTTTAATATTTTATCATTCCATGCTAATCTAGTCAAACTTTTATTCCTGGCCGTTGATTTATAATCATGAGGCTTTCTACGGTCTAGATCATGTATCACCGGAGATTTTATAATATGTTCAGTTTTTTCAAAGTAATTTACCTAAGAATATTTACAAGACTCAAGCATCATCATCATTTATCATCATTTATTATAATACTTTACTACCCATGATTAATTAACAATTCTAATCTAAATATTATAATAATTTTATATAACATATTCATATAATACATATTTTTTAAATCATAAAATTGTTTACTAAAAAATTATATTGTAATTTGGAATTAATCATGACAAACTATTATATACATTAAATTAATTTAATTAATTAAAAATTTATTAATCAACCACTCTATAAATATAAAGTCAATCGCAATTATATTATTACACATTACAAATTAATTTTCATAATATATATTATATAATTATTAACCGAATTTATGCGGTTATATTTTTTATATTTTTTTATTAATTAACTAAAAATAATAACTACTCCCTCTGTTCCATTATGTAAGACGTTTGACTTGTCTACACGTTACTTTAGGTGTTTTGACTACATAGCTAAAATTATTATTTCTTAAAATATCCTTTTCTAAATAAAAATTAAAGTATTATATTTTTATCCAAAAAAGGAAAAAATTGAAAAATAGTAATTTTTAATATATAGTCAAAGCACCTAAAGTTACGTGCATAAAACTCGAATGCCTTATAAAATGGACCAGAGGGAGTACTAATTTTTATTTGACGATAAACTACTCAAAATTTGGCATCTATATATTAAAGTGTACTAAGGAATCTTTAGGAATATTCTTGAATTTACTCGATGGGTAAAAGATTTACCCAATGGAAATTTTGTAACACTACCTTCCCATTCATTTTTAAAAAACCCATGGAGTATCCATTTTATGACCCATTTAACAATCAAATTCCAATTGATTTTCAAATTTAAAAGAGTTTTATAAGGAAACTATGACTTATTCAATATCTTTTTGCATGATTTTCTCATCACTGTTATTCTTTTTTTTTTATCTCGATCAATAATCTTTTTCATTCTTTTTGTGACAATATGCAGACCTAAGTAATCACCATTCCATTTTGTTGTATGGCGTTGAATACATCACACTATATGGATCTAATGTTCGCATAACCTTTTTTGAGTATAAGCATAATAGAATGTTGTTTCAATGGATTCTTTTGAAAATACATCATCAGGTTCATCATTACATTCTTCAATTATGTTGTGTCATTGTATCTGATATAATAACATTAGGATTTATGTCTGAATCATGTTAACAGGTACTAAACATCGTGTGCGTGGACAAAATGTTGAAACCACATTGAGGACCATTGTTGTAGATGAAAATCAAGATATTTACGATCTATTCAATTAACAAGTGTGATACATACTAATTGACAGCAATCACATTGCATTACCAATGAGTTCTTGCAATGAGATATATGTTAATGTAATGTCTGGTTGGACTATACCAGAATGGAGTTGAATGAAATACAAGTTACATTCATAAACATCCATATATTATAATTGTTACTCTATTTCCTTCTACCAATGAGTTCTTGCAGTTAGATATTGCTAATGTAATGTCTAGTTGGACTAACAGCAATGTTCTATTAAATTTATTTTAACCATGTTTACATTCCAACGTAGGTACAAAACGTCGATTTCGGGTAGAAATGAGAATAATTAAATATCGAGTGAGTTATATTTCCTTCTTCTTTATCGGACCGTGGAAGCATTAAACACCAGCAAGATAATGGTATTTCTTTATGTCTGTTCAATGATGGATATATGATCATATTCACATATATGATGCCTTTAATTACTTTGCAAATGTAGTTGGCAAATATTGAGCTCGCAGTAAAATCGTTGATCCAAATACGCCAAGCAATGTGATCAAGTACAGGACTCCTTGTCAACAATTGATCTCAATACGCCTAAATCTTCATCATGAGGTGAATCTTTAGCTTTATTGATTTTGCATAAATACATCAGTTTACTTATTATTTATTTACTTTCATTTTTAATGTTCTTTAACTTTACATGTTGAAATTTGTTGGCGTTCGTGGGTCCTCTCCTTCAAATCATGTTCATGGATATTCAGCTAACAGTAATGAAAATATTAGGCCAAATATGCCATCTGTTGTTCCAAATTTGAGGCGATTACCGCAAAGTATACTTTAGCCTCACGCTTCTTTTAAATCTCGAGATCGAATCAACAATCAGATACCAAAGACTGGTATTGATTTCATAATTCTCTTAATTACAAATGTGTAATCGTATGATATATGATATATGATACTATACATTGTTTTTCTATTTCAGTAGATAAATGTCGAATCCGTGGGAAAAATGTCGAAAAAGCGTTGACAGGTGTTGATAAGAAAAGACAATTACCAAACCATCAATCGCTAAGCGATGACACAGGACATGCTAATTCTACATCTGCTGGTATTAATCTATTAATTTTATTTCACTTACAAAATTTGGTGTAATTATGGTATAATTAAAAACTACCTCTTTGCAATGTATTACCAGATGAAAATGGTTCAAATAAATTGTTAGGCCGAATACACATTAATAATCAATATTAGATGAGAGAATAACAATTAAGATGATTATGCACTTTAAATCTTCTGGTATTAAAAACCCTCTTCGTGATGTAAACTATCACAAAGAGCTGCTAGGTTACAATAAGAATGAATAATTCTATTGTTCTTAAATCCTTCTAGGATTAACCTATCTGTATATATAAGAATACAGCTTCGATACAATCTCTAATTGATATTCCTAATAATCAGCTATACAATGATATCAATTACAGATTGTCACACGTCTCCTAAGTCAACTCGATCTCTTTGATAGCTAACTATTCTCCAAAGATCTCGCTTCCATATCAATCTTCAATTAATCTCTAATATCTTCTGTTGACTTCATATGCGCTGCTTCTAGACAGACTTTACTAAACTCTGTCCAGCTTCTGTCAGTCAGACTTTACTAAACCCTGACTTCCTTCCAGTTAAACTCTGATATTTCACTGTTACACTTAAACACTGAAACATTACATCAATTATATCTAACAATCTCCCCCAACTTGTTTATTAGCAAAAATGCACAAGTTAATAGATAATTGATGATGTCAAAAACAAATAATCATATACAGTGTTTAACAACTAAACAGAGTTTAAACTGTTACTTAACAAAATTACAGAAAATATGAAAAACTTACAGAGCGTAAATTACTTAATCCTTTCAACATCCCATGCTGTCTTCAAGTACTCTGTTAGCGATCTCTCTTCTGCAACTTCAAGTGCTCTTTCCATCTCTAGCTTGATCTCTCGAAGCTTAGAATCTGTACCATCTGTCTGATAAATGGCTGATCTCAGATCATAGATGCTGTTCTTCTTCATTTCATTTCCAAGTCTGATAAAGTATGACTTTGCTGATTCTGAATTAAATTCAAGCACAGTGACACCCAAATCAGTTCTCAGCTTAGCACTGTTTCTCTTCATTTCAACCATTCTTCCATTGTAATCTAAGTACTTTGGTACATATTCAGACTTGTCTTTAATTCCACAAATCATCTTTGATCTTTCCATCTGGTATCTGAGCACTTCTGCAGCTTGATAAGTAGGACTGTTATTTATCTTGAAAATATGTAAGACATACTGCAGTTCATACATCTTCAAATGAATATCATGCTCTCCAATTTTGTAGACAGTCCCATCCTCCATGAAATACAGCAGAAAGTCTTTTTTTTTAGACTTCTTTGATGGATCAACTGTACTGATTCCAGCTTGTCCAAATTAACTTGAGGGACACCCTTACCTGGAGCAGCCAGTGATGAATGATCTCTACGAGTAATATTCAAAGTCCTTTCTCTGTTTGACCCTAAACCAGCCAAATCATGAGGTTTCTTAGCAATCATTGCTCTGCTTTGAAAAATATCACCTCCTTGAACTTGCTCAGTATTATCAGGAATAGTAGGTCTCACAAAACCATGAATTGGAAGAGTAGTTTGTACAACATGTGTAGAAACAGAGGTTGTAACTTGCTTTAACTTCTTTAAACTCTTATCATCTTCAACAACTTTTCCTTTAAGCTTTAATCTAGCCTCATCTGCTGTTGGTTTTCTTGAATGAGACAATCTCTGATCAGCATTGATATTTTCATTGATCTTAATGCATTTAAGAACAGGCCTTGATGCCTTTTCAACTTTCTTCTTGAATTTCCCAGACTTAAGTTTTTTCTCATGTTCAGCTTTAAGTCTTAGCTCTTCAGCCTTTACATCTTCTAGAGTGACATCATTTCCATGTTCTTCAAGAAACATGTTTGCAGCTAACTCTGTATCATTCTATGGACCTTCAGTAGTGTTTGCTTTAGCAGAGTTTACTCTAGACCTTGTAATTGCTCTTTTGGTTCTATCAGATCCACCTCCATCTGCAGCATCATCCTTCCTCTCCAAGGATTGAAGTTGTTTGCAAGCAGTGTTTGCACCTTTCTCCCCCTTTTTGACATCATCAGGAATCAGGATGGAGGTTAGCAACTCCAAAGAGTTTGCAATGGAATCTATTTTGGTAGCCATCAGAGTTTGATTTTCTTCCACCTTGGCCAATCTAGCTGAATAAGTTTGATGTCTAAGAGTAGCTTCCTTCTCCCTCTTGAAATCAATTTCAGTAATATCTCTTCGAAGGCCATTAATATCTTCTGCAGCGGCATCAAATCGTTTATTAAGGACTTTGACCTGAACAACAGTTGCCTTCAAACAGGAAACAATGTCAGGATTTTTAATTTCATCTGTAGCCTTTTTCACAAAGTCTGCTGCCCTACCAATTGGAAAAATGCAATCTGATTTATACCATCTGGCAGCTGATCTTTCAAAGTGTTCTCTTTCAAGATCATGACATGTAGGAACCTCAGGACCAGACACAGGATAGGCTTGCACCTTGGCATTAATTTGTACTGGTCCCTGAGTGGAAACAGATTTGGCACTGTCCTCTTCTTCATTTGTAACACTTGTCTCAGCATTGACAGTGTTTAAGAAATTATGTTCAGGAAGAGTCTCTGCAACTGCAGGATCGATAGTGTTTAGCATAGGCTGTGTCTCAACATTACCAGCTTCATTTGTAACACAATCTTTCTCAACAGCAGCAGCTTCATGTACATGCTCAATTTCAACAAAATTCTCAGCTGTGTGTTCTGCAAGATCAGCATCAACTGCAGGTTTCTCAAGAACAATTGATTCTTGAACAATTTGAGCATCAGAGATTGCAGCCTTTGATGGTTGGTCAATTTAAATTCCAACATCTATTGCTCGATTGGCATCAGACATTAAGTCTGTATGTGTAGCCAATGATTCTTCAATGATAGCAGTTGCTTGCTCAGCTAGCAATGTAGCTTCAGAGAGAGCAGCAGTTGGAGTAGCAATGTGCTCAGAAAATTGAAACAATGGCTCTAAGATTTCAATGGCAGCCATGCCATCCTTGTGTCCATGCTGAACCTCTACTGTGTCAACAGTAGGCATCTCCTTAGAAATCACTTTAGGAGCTTCAAAAGGAATGTCATCATCTGATTCATCAATCAGTGTTCTCCTTTTCTTTTTCATGGGCATCTCAGGCTCAGATTCAACATTGTCAGTGGAAGGCACCTTGGAGAGAAACACTCCTGCCCTTTGTCTCTTGCCAATTGTTTTCTTTGATCCTCCTCCCTTCTTTCTCTCAACACGAGAGAACTTAGAAATTTGCTCATTAATGTCTATGGAGGGTGCAGGTTGGGTTTGGGGGTTGACAATGTTTGATGGTTGAGTTTCGGTTACAGGTGATTTAGGATGATAAGTTTGTGGGTGAGGTTTAGGTTGATGTTGTGATGATGTGGCAGTGTTTGAGAGTGATTGGTGTATAGTCTCAGTGTTTGGGTTTGTAGCTGTTGATGGTTGTTGCGGTTCTTGTTGTTGTGGTTCTTGTTGTTGTGGTTCTTGTTGTTGTACAAGAAAGTTTACAACGGCTATAGGATATACCATTGCAGGTAAATCAGCCTTAGCTGCATCCTTGTTGACCAAATCAGCAAATATTCATTTTGTCAACTTGAAAGGTTTGATTTCATCTGCTTCAACAACTTGTTGACCAGGCAGACAAGAATTGTATAGTAATTGACAAAAACGAGCATAGTAAACAGTAGTAGGAAAATTTGCTAATCTCTCTCCTAAATTCTTTAAGACATGAGTACAAAAATCGAAATTAGTACCGTAGAGAAGAGAGTACCCCATCTGAAGACTGTCAATTGGAATAGCATCCCAATTGGTTATTTTGTTGCTAAACGCCCGTGTGATAGAGTCAAAGAAAAAATTCCACTCCTTGCGCAATTTTGGGCGTGTAATGGACCCAAGCTTGTCCATTGAATCAGCATACCCAATCTCTGTGAGCATCGTCCTCAAGTTCACATCAGTCACAATATCATGAGAAGTGTATGTCTCGAAACCAAGAACCTCATTCACTGTCCTTGGAGTAATAACAAAATTGTTCTCTGGAGGAGTGAAAGTGATAGACGGAGTGCCATTTTCTCCATCATCATAACTGGAATGATGCCAAAAATAGGCAATCTGAGTGCCATACAGATGTTGTGGAGCAGTGAGAGCCGTGCCAATCTCGGAATCTCTCAGAAAGTTTTGAATCACATGGAAATCAGCAGGAGAAACATCTGTACTCAAGGGTGCAGCATAGTTATTAATAGGATATGCCAATCCATTATCATGAAACAGTTTAGTTGCCATTTTGAGTAAGAAAAGAGTAAGCAGGTAAGGTGTTTGATGAAATGTGGGAGTTAGAATGCTAGAGAACAGAGTGTAGATGTGTGCAAAGTGAAAATCGATTAAGTGAATAAGTGAACCGTTGTGTGTCAAAAGATTAGAGAAGTAATAAAAAAATAAAAACTCAAGAGTTTTAATCATTAAGGCACACAACAGTTCTCTTGTGAAATGTGTGAGTGGGACACGTGGCACACATGCATTGGTGCAATTAAACCGCATGCGCCGTAAAAACAGTTAATGATTACCATTCAGTCTCATATCTTTAACTCCTCACAACTCTCTCTCTCCTGTTTCCAATGCCAAGATTAACTCCCCATTACCAAATAACAGTTGGCAATAATATGAAACAATTTCCGAAATACTCCAAATAAATCAATTATCATGAACAAAAATTTGTACCTCCGAATAATTCACAAAATCCAACAGTGTTTATCAATTATCCAACCTTATTATCATGACTTCCTCAAAAACTGTGCAGGTGTGCAAATATATGTGTGTGTAGCAGAGTTTACCGAAACAATATTTAAAGCATTAATATTTTATAAAATCCATAAAATAAACGAGTAAACCCTGTCTGCACAAACTCTTATAGTCAACTGCTAGTATTTAATGACAGTGTATAAAATCAAAAGTCCATGTCAAATGCAGAAATAAGTTGATAAACATGCTAAATGTACAAGTATGCATTTTCGAGAAATTTCTTGGGATTTAGGAAATTAATAAGGACTCACCTTTCACTCAATGAAAATATCACTCAAGAACAGGTAAGTATATCACTCAGAATCAACAACATCAGAAGCATGCTTGACATTTGATATTAATCTAACTTTGAACACAATATACATTACAAATGATAATCAAAAGGTCTTTATTGGGTTGTAATGCAGGCTTGGGACAAGGTATGTCAAAGAAGGCTAAAACAGGTTAAATGTCAAAAGCTAGCAAGTGACATCCTTATACCATCCAATTTATTGACCTCAACTAGTTGACTCTAAAACAAGGATCAGACAATAATATGCTTTCTCTATATATATATATATATATATATATATATATATATATATATATATATATATATATATATATTTTTTTTTTTTTTTATGTATAGAGAGCTAAATAACATATAGTAACGCAAGATATACTGATCCTTTGTAATTTATTGCACTAGTCAACTATTAGGTACACAATCTCAAATCATAAATGAATGCCCTTTCTTAAAGATTAATAACCCTTCACCTTATTGCTCCTTTTATACAGTACTAGCCTTTGACAATTTGGGTTCAAATTTACAGATTGGCCAATACAAAAAAAAGTTTATAGGCAGTAATATGGTGTGTCACCGAAAAATATGATTAGGCTCAATGGGTTAACTAATGAATCATGTAAACAGTGTTTGGTAAATATGGGAATTATGTGGTGTAACCTACTGCCTTTATCATTTTATTAGAATATAATGTTATGCATTTCAGGAAAGATTTCAAGCAACTGCTAGCAATGCAACTAAGCTGTGAACACTCAAGCAAATGAATAAATTGCAAAAGATATGCAATATGGCTCAAAAGCTCACTGGGTTTGTAATTAGATTAATCCCAATTAAAAAATCTCTATAACACAGCTGCTTGTATCTAAAGCATATAAATCAAATCAGTATACATATATTCATGTCCTTCTAATTATTTACACAGTGTCATTTAAAACAGAGTTTGTTTTATGAGAGGCAATGCAGACAGTATTTACAGATTCAGAGTTTAGGATAAATAAACTAAGAGATGCTAAAAATAGCAGGACAGTATTATGCAGTGTAAATTTGTCTGCACAGTCTAAGATTTAATCACAAATAATTCAGAAGAATGCATGATTAATTACTGAGAATATGCTGCATACAATTTCTTCATAGGTGTAATGTTCAGACAATGACAGTATCGGAGTTTAACCAACAGTATACGAAAACAGTGTTTGACAGACAGAGTATGACATACAGTGTTTAACAAACAGAGTATGCGGAACAGAGTTTAAGGAAAAATGAAGTTTTGAGTCTAACCACTTTCTCTAGTCAAAACCAGAGATCATTCCTAACTCATTTACCAGCTTTGTGAACGTTGCTTCACGCAATGGCTTGGTGAAGATGTCTGCTAGCTGTTGGTCTGTAGACACAAAATGCAGTTCAATGTCTCCTTCTTCCACATGCTCTCTGATAAAATGGTACCTTATGCTGATGTGCTTGGTCATAGAGTGCTGTACTGGATTACCTGTCATAGCAATAGCACTTTGGTTATCACAGTAAATAGGAATTTTACTGTACCTCAATCCATAATCCAGCAATTGATTCTTCATCCACAAAATCTGTGCACAATAGCTACCAGCTGCAATATACTCTGCCTCAGCTGTTGAAGTAGAAATTGATTTCTGCTTCTTGCTGTACCATGAGACCAGTCTGTTACCCAGAAATTGACAGCTCCCACTTGTGCTTTTTCTATCTACCTTGCAACCTGCAAAGTCTGCATCTGAGTAACCAACTAGCTTGAAGTCTGTTTCCCTTGGATACCATAAGCCCAGAGTAATAGTGCCCTTTAGATACTTGAAAATTCTCTTCACAGCTGTTAGATGTGGTTCCCTAGGATCTGCCTGAAACCTTGCACAAAGACAGGTGGCATACATGATGTCAGGTCTGCTTGCAGTCAGATAAAGAAGAGACCCTATCATGCCTCTGTAATTTGTCATATCCACTTGTGCTCCTGTGTCTTTGTCCAATTTTGTTGCTGTTGCCATGGGAGTAGTTGCAGATGAGCATTCAAGCATACCAAATTTCTTGAGGAGATTTCTGGTATATTTTGCTTGATTAATAAGAATTCCATCATCTGTTTGCTTCACCTGTAAGCCTAGAAAATAGCTAAGCTCTCCCATCATGCTCATTTGATACCTTGACTGCATGAGCTTGGCAAACTTTTCACAGAGTTTATTATTTGTAGACCCAAAAATTATGTCATCAACATAAATTTGAACTAGAAGAAGATCACTCCCTTGATTGAAATAAAACAGAGTTTTGTCAATTGTACCTCTGTTGAATCCACTTTCTAGAAGAAATTGAGCAAGTGTCTCATACCATGCTCTTGGTGCCTGCTTAAGTCCATATAATGCCTTATCTAGCCTGTAGACATAATCTGGATATTTGGGGTCCACAAAACCTGGAGGTTGCTCCATAAACACCTCCTCTTCTAGCTTTCCATTGAGAAAAGCATTTTTCACATCCATCTGACATACTTTGAATTTCTTGTGAGAGGCATATGCTAGAAAAATTCTAATCGCTTCCAATCTTGCAACTGGAGCAAAAGTCTCATCATAGTCTATTCCTTCCTGCTGAGAATAGCCTTTTGCCACTAATCTAGCCTTATTTCTTGTGATTACACCCTCACTGTCAGTTTTGTTTCTGAAAACCCATCTTGTACCAACAACAGATCTGTTCTTTGGTCTAGGTACAAGTGTCCAGACTTCATTTCTTTTAAATTCATTTAACTCCTCCGGCATTGCTGTTATCCAGTCAGCATCTTGAAGAGCTTCCTCAACTTTCTTTGGTTCTGTTTGAGAAAGGAATGCATGAAACAGACATTCATTAGTTGTTGCACTCCTTGTCTTTACTGTGGCATCTGGATCTCCAATAATTAAATCAGGTGTATGAGATTTTGTCCATTTCCTAGCTGAAGGTAAATGACTTCTTTCAGTTGTTGATCCTCCCCCTCGATCAATGTTCTCCTGATTATTTTGTTGTCTCTGTTTATTTTCTGAAGCTCCCCCTGAATTCGACTGCTCAGAGTTTGAACTGTCAGTGTTTGAGCTTTCAGAGTTTGCGTCAACAGTGTTTGAGCCATCAGCGTTTGACTCAACAGTGTCTGATCCAGATTCACCATGTGACTCGTTTTCAGTGTTTGAGTCATCATTTTGATCATGCTCCCCCTCAATTGGTTCTCTCCTTTGCTGGGGCTGAGTAATTTCTTCAGTATTCACCAGTAGAGGCTCAGAGTATACTTCGACAGTGTTTGTTGATTCAGCTTCATCAGAGTTTATCTCATCAGAGAATAAATCTTCATTTTCAAAACGAAGTTGATCATGTTCATCCACATCTTCAAGTCCAGTTATTTTCTTGTCATTAAATGACACATGAATGGACTCCATAACCACTCTTGTTCTCAGATTATAAACTCTGTATGCCTTTGTTGACAGTGGATAGCCAACAAAAATACCTTCATCTGCTTTTAACTCGAATTTAGTCAGCTGTTCAGGATGAGTCTTCAAAACAAAGCATTTGTACCCGAAAATATGAAAGTATTTCAGGTTAGGCTTCTTTTTATTCACCATCTCATATGGTGTCTTTCCATACTTATTGATCAGTGTAGCATTTTGAGTAAAACAAGCAGTTTGAACAGCTTCTGCCCAGAAATAAGTTGGCAATTTTGCTTCATCAAGCATAGTTCTGGCAACTTCTATCAAGGTTCTATTTTTCCTTTCAACTACACCATTTTGTTGTGGTGTACCAGGTGCTGAAAATTCTTGCTTCACTCCATTGTTCTTGCAGAATTCTTCCATTGTTGCATTCCTGAACTCAGTTCCATTATCACTTCTGATGATTCTGACTTTGTTACTTGATCCTTTGTCCAGAAGCTTCACATGCTCCATCAGAGTTAATGCAGTTTCATCCTTCTTTGCTAGAAAATACACCCAAGTGAATCTAGTGTATTCATCAACAATGACTAAAGCATATTTCTTCCTTGCTATAGACATAACATTTACTGGACCAAAGAGATCAACATGCAGAAGATGATAAGGATCAGTGATTGAAAATTCTGTCTTGCTCTTGAAAGATGACTTCCTTTGCTTGGCCTTTTGACATGAATCACATAGGCCATCAACATTTAATAGAGCTTTTGGGAGTCCTCTTACAAGATCCTTTCTGATCAATTCATTGATGTTGTTCAGGTTCAAATGTGAGAGTTTCTTGTGCCACTTCCAACTCTCTTCACTAGACATTCTTGTAGACAGGCAAACAGCTTTTCCAACAGAGTCTGTTAAGAGCTTGATTTCATAAATGTTGTTTTGCCTATGACCAACTAGAACAACCTTTTCTGTAGATTTGCTGATAACTTCACAATATTCAGGTTGAAAATCTACATGTTATCCCTTGTCACAGATTTGACTCACAGATAGCAAGTCATGCTTGAGTCCTGGGACATGAGCTACATCGATGATGATGACATTTCCAAGATTAATATTGCCATATCCCAATGTTCTTCCTACATTGCCATCACCATAGGAAACTTTTGGGCCAGCCTTCTCCTCATAGTCTGATAGCAGGGCTTTATTTCCAGTCATGTGTCCTGAGCATCCACTGTCCACGACTAGGATTGCCTCCCTGTTGCCCCGCAATCACAAGCAATTACTGAGAGTTAGATTTAAGGATCCAGACTTGCTTGGATCCTTTGACATTCTTAACTTTGTTAGCTTTAGCAGCGGAATTAACATTATCAGAGTTTGAGCTAACAGTATCAGAGTTTACACTTGCAGTATTAACTTTAACCCATTTCAGATTGGGTTTCAGTTCATAGTAATTATGATAGATAGCATGATACTCTCTGCAAGTATAAATGGAATGCCAAGTGCTTCCACAGTGTGTGCATAAAGTCTGTGGCTTAGTTCTAGCAAAATCCTTCTTTACCTCAGACTTGGAAGGTAAAGAATTTATATTTTTGTTTTTCTTGCAGAAATTTGCAAGATGCTTAGTACTACCATAGTTATGACATGTCTTTCTTGGAGCATAACTAGCAAGCATTGGTTTATTTCCTGAAGTGATGCCTACTTTTCCATTTCTGTTCTTATTTGACACTCCCTGTTTCTTAAAAGATTTTAACTCCTTCAGTTTATGTTTGAGTTGTTTATCTGTCATCAAACCAATATTAACCTGTTTAGCACAAGTTTTTACTGATTTGACCTTAGCAGTTTCTTTTTCATTATCAGACAAAAATTTACTGGCTCCATGTACAAAATGAGGTCTGATTTTAACTTGACTTTGAAATCTAAGTTCATCTCCCTCATTATAACCTAGACCAACAGTGTCTGTTTGAAAAACCTATTGAGTGTCCTTTCCAGAATTAGTCCAAGTCCTAATTTTCTTATTTGCTTCCTCCAACTCAGATTCTAGTTGTTTATATTTCTGAAGCAAATCCTGTTCTATAGAAACAACATATCTCTCTTTCTGAACTTGTTGCATATTTTTTAGCTTTTCTTCAACAATTTTATTTCTTTCTTTGAGTTTAGAATTCTCAGATTTAATCCTCTCATTCTCTAAAGTCTGATCCCTATAACTTATATGCAATGACTTAAGATAAATTCTTAATTGGGAAATGTCATCAATATTATAAGCATAGGTAGTTAGAGGTACCTGATTTTCAGAAGTTTCTGATTCAGTAGTAGCCATGAGAGCATAGTTCATTTCTTCATCAGAATCTGAAGTGTCTGCCCAATTTCTGCCTTTAGTGTAGAGTGCTTTTTCAGTTTTACCTTTCTTGCACTCAGGAGCAAAGTGGCCCATCTCCTTACACTTGTAGCATTGGATTTCAGACTTGTCTTTCTTCCCCCTTGAATCTCTCTTATCAGTTTTCTTGAAGCTTTTCTTGTCAGAATTGGAAACATTCCTGGAGAAATTCTTTCCCTTCTTGAAATTCTTGAAGCCCATTTTCTTGAACGTCTTAACCATCAAGGCAGCCATCTGCATTATCTCTTCTTCATCATCCTCAGAATCAGATGATTCATCTGAGTTTGAGTCATTGTCAAACATTGGTGACTCACTATCAGACTGTACAGCTAGTGCCTTTCCTTTAGCTTTTCTCCTGGATGATTCTTTCTTCATAGGCTTCTCTTCAACCTTAAGAGCAACAGACTTAGCCTTTTTGTTGAATCTCCTGTTTCTCTGTTCCATTTCCAATTCATGAGTTTTGAGCAACCCATAAATTTCATCAATTTGGGTCTCATTAAGTTCATAATTGTCTCTAATAGTGGTAGTTTTCACATCCCACTTTTCAGGTAGAGACAGAAGAAACTTTAGATTTGAATCTTCCAAATTATATTCTTTGTCAACCAATGACAAATCATTCAACAGTTTACAGAATCTGTCAAATGTTTGTGTCATGGTCTCTTCAGGTTTAGCCTCAAAATGTTTATACTCCTGAGTGAGTATGTTTCTCCTATTCTTCTTGATAGCAGGAGTTCCCTGACATCTAACCTCAAGAGCATCACAAATTTCTTTTGCAGTAGTCAAGCCAATAACCTTGTTAGACATAACATTATCCAAAGCACTGTGAAGTAAATGCCTCACCTTTGCATCCTTAGCAATGGATGAAAGATCTTCAGGAGTCATATCCTTCTTCTCCTTAGGAATCATTTTGGCCTCTTGACCAGTAACAGCAGGAGCCAACTTTGTAGGCAGGTGTGGCCCTTCATTAATCCTGTCAAGATATTCTACATCTATAGCTTCCAGAAACATGGTCATCTTTACCCTCCAGATGGGATACTCTGATGGCCTGAGAATAGGAACCCTAATAGCTTCATATCGACTAACAGTGGGTTTAGCATTTTCATACTCTGATGGAGGTGGAACTTCAGACATGATGATTTCTGTGTGTGTGTGGATCTTAAACTGTAATGTTTAACAGATATGGCTCTGATACCAATTGTTAGGCCGAATACACACTAATAATCAATATTAGATGAGAAAATAACAATTAAGATGATTATGCACTTTAAATCTTCTGGTATTAAAAACCCTCTTCGTGATGTAAACTATCACAAAGAGCTGCTAGGTTACAATAAGAATGAATAATTCTATTGTTCTTAAATCCTTCTAGGATTAACCTATCTGTATATATAAGAATACAGCTTCGATACAATCTCTAATTGATACTCCTAATAATCAGCTATACAATGATATCAATTACAGATTGTCACACGTCTCCTAAGTCAACTCGATCTCTTTGATAGCTAACCATTATCCAAAGATCTCGCTTCCATATCAATCTTCAATTAATCTCTAATATCTTCTGTTGACTTCATACGCGCTGCTTCTAGACAGACTTTACTAAACTCTGTCCAGCTTCTGTCAGTCAGACTTTACTAAACCCTGACTTCCTTCCAGTTAAACTCTGGTATTTCACTGTTACACTTAAACACTGAAACATAACATCAATTATATCTAACATAAATCTACCACAACACCTAAAACTCCATTCCAACGTAGGCTTCCTAATATAACTCTTTCAGGTGTTTTTGTCAATTTAGAAATTATCTTACATTTTTTTTGTTTTTTCTGATTAGTTAATTTACATGGAATGTGTTATTTTTGCAATTTTAAGTAGGTGACTGCAGCGGTCACCTGAATATTAATGGAGGTGAAAGAAAGGATCAGTCTGGCGATAGTACTCTCACATTCTCCTTGCCGTCATCCAAAATTTCTCCAATAAAGAAACACCGACAAATTATAAACCATGCACCTCATGAAACAGAACAGCATATGTCAAAAAAAATTGTGGAAAAAAATCACATGTTCAAATATCTTTCGATAGAGCAAGTATTAAAAGTACTTTTGAAATTGGCGAGAGTTCTGGGAGGAAAGAGTGACTTTAACATTGTTGAGATATGTTTAGCAGTGATAGTGATACAAATGGAGAAGGTAATCATTCCAAGTTGAAAGGTTCTAATTATGTTTAATTTCTTCTATGTCACTGTAAGTTAAGCACATGTACTTTTTAGAAATTACTTTTGTTCTTAACAGGTGAGATCGAAGACCATGATCACATTGACGTAGGTGATGAGCAAGATTTTTGGAAAGGATATGTTGTGACCAAAATCTTGCATGGGTCAGATTTAGGCCCACTAAAGGATTAGGGTCCAGTTCATTAAAGAAAACAAGTGATCTGGCAGGCTTCCAAGGGCCCATGGCAGCCCTAGGGGTTACCATGTACAGAGCAGTAGGCGAGTATAAGGCTTAGGGTCCCAAGGGCACCCCCTTGTGGATAACATATAACCATTGTCAACCATCAAATAGGGCTTCCAGAATAGCTTCCGTTTTAGGGCTACCGGAGGGGTTACCGGAGCCAGGCTACCGGGCAGTACCCCCAGCTTCCGTCGGAAGCCTGATTAGGTTGCCAATTTGGATAAGGCAGACCTCCTAATTTTTAGGAGCACGTCATTACAGTTGATTTACACTTCTAATCAGATAAATCTTCAGTTATTAGAGGATATATGTCATATATACTTGATTAAATCACATAAAATCATTATAGATACAAAGGATAATCATCTTAAACTCCTAAAACAGCTTGGAAACGTGATTATATACATCATGCACGATTTATATCAGAAATAACAGTCATTATCCCACTGGAGAGAGGATAATTCATCATAATTAATCGATCATATCATTCAAGAACTACATACGGGCTTGATCTCCTATAAATAGGAGTATGTAGGCAGTTTACGGGCTTCTTAGACACATTTACACCTTGAGTACGTATAGAGCACGTATACTCTTGTGTGACACTTCATAATTAGGGTTCTTGGCAGGCCAACATTCGGTCCTTGAGCTCTAATCCCTTTAAATACAGTCCGATCCTCCGAGGAACCACCTCCCGTGTTCTTCGGTAACCAATAGTCGTGAGCCTCTCTATGCGGCTAGTCTCTAATCTCTGGCTGTGAGCCTTTCTGGGCAGTTAGACGATTCTGTATTCATTCGCGCTATTCCAGCAACGGCCTCCTTAATTTATTATGACAAATTCCTCCCATAACAATTGGTACCGGAAGGAGGGGCCTAAAAAATCGTCGTTTGGAGGAGATATGGCGAGTGACAATTCCGATGATGATAAGACACCATCTCAGGACGGTAATGGACGAAACAAAGGTAATAATGGTGATGTTAGCAACAAAGACATTATGGACTATTTGTCACGATGAATGAAAGAGTTAACAGCTTGGAAAAAGGTTCCGAGAAAATGAAAAGATGGCAAAAGAAGTGTAAGTCGAAGTCAAAAAAGAAGAACGTGACTCCGACAAAGCTGAATTTCGATTCTGAGAATAATGTTGAGAACAATACAGACTATGTTCCATCTGATGAAGAAGAGGCAGGAGAGCTTGAGGCAGAAGAATATGAGGGTGACCAATCGGATGACCCGGAAGCCCAGGGTACCGAAGGCTCACCCACTAGAAGCCTGAGTGTTTTTGACATAATTGGCAGAAAACAGACCAACAAAGACCTTCGTCATAAAATGGGAAATACTGGAAACAGAGATCGAAGAGATGGTAATGGGGGTTCCCACACTCAGGGTTCCCGGGTACACAGGGAGAGATCCCACTCGGTACCCCCAAGGAGTAATTCCAGAAGGTCTAAATCTGATGTCAGGAGGAGTTATAGAAAAAGTGGCCACTCCTCTAGACATAGAAGCATGAAATCACGCTCTACCAGGGTCCCTACCGAGGAGGGTACCGGCCAGGATTCCAGCTCATACCAGAGCTCGGTTCCCAAGAAGAGTAAGACAGCCTATGAAGATGATGACTCTGGAAGTGATATGTTCTGTAGATTTCTGAAACAATTCTTTTTTCTGGTAACATGTGACGAACATATCTTCAAAAATCTTCAAGTATTTCTTCTATATAGGTTGAGGGCGTGCCATGCCATATTAGGGCGCGACCTCTTGATTAAATATCTTCAAACTTTAACGAACTTGTAAAAATTCTTTAAATCTTCATTAAACTTCAAATTAAATCTTCATTAAATTGACTCTCGACAAAACAAGGGAAGGTGTATATACACTACCCCCCAGTTAAGGAGAACAATTATTGAAAAGTGTAAAAAACAAGTAAGTCTCGACTAGAACTAAGGAAGGCGTACATGCACTACCCCCTAGACTAGGAGAACAATTATTGATACTTGTCTATAACTTAAATATAAGCCTTAATAAAATAGGGGGCCGAAGCCGCACCCTATTGATAATACTTCTTCAAATGCTCTGCATTCCATCCTGGGATTGTGCTGCCATCCAAGTCTTCCAAATGATAGGTGCATTCCCAAATGAGTACTTGATCTTGTAGGGTCCTTCCCAATTTGGACCAAAAACACCATGAGCTACTACCCTCGTATTTGGCATGACCTTCCGCAAAACCAAGTCACCTACCTTGAAAGGGCGAATCTTCACTTTCCTGTTATAGTACCTTGCAACTCTTTGCTGGTAGGTTTCTAACCTCAACTGTGAATTAGCCCTTGTCTCTTCAGAGAAATCTAGGTTCAACCTTTGGTTCACCATATTTACTTCTTCATCATAGAAATCTCTTCGGAATGATCCTGATCCAATCTCTACCGGAACCATCACCTCACATCCATAAGATTACACAATGGGAGATTTCCCAGTTGTGGTCCTTGAAGTTGTATTATATGACCATAGAACCTTGGGGAGTTCTTCAGGCCAATTCCCCTTAATTTCTTCTAACTTTGTCTTCAAAGTATACTTTATGATCTTGTTGATAGCTTCTGTTTGCCCATTACTTTGAGGATGATACACAGCTACAAATTCCTTCTTAATTCCCAAGTCATCACACAGCTTCCGCAATTCCTTACTGTCGAATTGCTTTCCATTATTTGATATGAGTTTATATAGAATCCCAAATCTGCACACAATGGAATTGAACACAAAATCCCTGATTTTCTTTGCAGTGATGGTGGCTAAAGGCATTGCTTCCGCCCACTTGGTGAAGTAGTCTATAGCAACAACAGCATACTTAACTCCTCTCTTAGCTTTAGGGAGTTCCCCAATGAGATCTATTCCCCACATAGCAAACGGCCACGAACTCATCATGGAGGTCAGAGTAGTAACAGGGCTCGTAGAGTGGTTGGCAAATCTCTGACATTTATCACACACCTTAACAAACTCATAAGCATCCTTCTTCATGGTAGGCCAATAATAACCCTGTCTCAACACCTTCATTACCAACGAACCACCGCCCGAGTAATTGCCACAAATCCCTTCATGCACCTCCCTAAGTGTAGCACCCCCAGATCCGGGGTCAGGGATCGGGTCGTTACGGTCTCAATTCCATCAATAATACTTGACTTGCATCAAAATACATAAGCAGCAAGCTATGACCCCGCAATAATATCACATCACACACACACAACCAGTTATAGTCCCAGAGATGAAATCAGAGTAACTAACAAATATTATTAGTCGCAAGATTGAGTTCTTACAACCTAAAAGATTTACAATTTAACCATTACATACTCTTTGCCATCCATTTGTATATGTCGCACAATAAATACATTTGATACTCAAATGCTACCAACTAGCCTACCAATAGCTTCCTCTTCAGCAATGGTAGCTATGATCTCAGCGGTTAATCCTTTGACGGCGATCATTTGCTCGCACCGATTGCGCTTTGTGCGGGCCATCAGATCTAGCTGTTGTTGTGATATAGATAAATAAAGCAATGGTGAGCAATAGCCCACCAAAAAGAATATACTGAATAGTGATAATATACAACAGTTCATAATATCTTTGTAACCATATGCCATGCATTTACGAAGATAGTGCCAGTATAATGTAAACGATGAAGTTACAAGGTAAGTCAAAATATATATGTTGCGAAAATATCTGCTAAGCAAAAGATAAGCAAGATATTATCATTTATTATAAAAGAGGAACTTCCAGGAAAAAATATTGCAATTCCAGTTTTGAACACTTTTCAACCCTGCCAACATTGAGAATGTTGCAGAAAATAAATAGATTTGGATTATGAACTAATGTGGGAGTATTGGCACGCTAGATGACACCACCTTACGATGATCAGTAATAGGTTGTGCATCTCAAGATTTGTTTCTCTACATGTAGAAGGAAGAACTTACGCCGGATCTCCCTAGCCAACGGTTGGGTATAGTTGGGACCGGCGCCACTCGGACCCTATTTCCAGGATGGACTGTCCCACGGCCTCTTATACCAGTTTTACCGATGGACTGTCCCACAGCCTCTTACACAGATTTTTAATGATGGACTGTCCCACAGCCTCTTACACAAATACTCCTAGTTTGAATAAATCCATGACTCTGAAACGTAAAGCTCGTCCCCCTTTTCCCAAGTGTAATACTTGTTGATAAGACTCCACAAAGTAGTAGTATCTAGTTGGAAAGGAAAATTCACCAATATTTCCCAAGCTGATGCTTGTTAATGGATATTGACTTTTTCCAATAATCTTACCCCTCGAATGATGAGGAAGTAACAAACAAACTCAATTTGATGGTTAGCAACCAAGTTGCGAGTGAAAAGAATAGTTTAACAAGTATATGATCGGGCAGTCAACGAAATAACAGCCCTCAAGCAAGGTTCTCTTATATTTTAGAAGATAGACTCGAATGAAGAATGGAGTTTTGAGAACCTTCCTTGATAAAATAATAATAATACGACTAAGAGATAATTTACATGGTATTTGAATATCAAGGAAATTTTTGAATAAAATATCTCACTTTAGAACTAGTTAAAAGAATTAAATAAATATTTAAAGAATATTTAATAAACCAGAAAATAGTTCAAGAATATTCTTAATATAAATACTGCTCATGATTAACCCTCGAATAAGTGTATATAAAATATTCATTAAATAAATAATTCCTCGAATAAATATTTGCAATAATATCCAAGAAAATAATAAAATCTTGAATGAATATCCAAGATAATATTCGTTAAGTAAATAAGCTCAAATGAATATTCGAAAATAACCAATTAACTCAAATGAATATTCGAAATAATATTCATTTAAATAAATAAAGCTCGAATGAATATTAAAAATAATATTCACTAAATAAATAACTTCGAATGAATATTCCAAAATAATATTCATCTAATTCAAATAGCCTCAAATGAATATTCAAAATAATATTCATTAAATAAATACTCCCAAATGAGTATTCAAATAACATTCCTCGAATAATTTCCAAGTAGTTAATACTTATGGAAATATAGAAAATGTTTATAAATAACATTCCTCAAGTAATCTGTTACTGGAATCCCTTCGGGTTTTCACAACTATCTATATATTACAAAATACCGACTCCCCGTCTATATTTAATGAAGGAAGATCATATGCCCTTCACTAAGGGTCTTAACACAATCCGACTTATAACTAATATATCGTATCTAGCTTATAAGCCAACTTAGAATTAGGGAACAAGTATCACAATACACTTTGAAAACAGGCATGCATGCTATGGCATATGTAAAACAGCAATCACATATATATTATCACAACAACAGGTTCAAGGGTTTGAACACTTGCCTGGTACTCCCGCTGTGCTACTGGTATGACTCGGGGTGGTCCGGCAATCTATAAACAACCAAAATTATCCCGGGTTAATCACCTATCACTTTGACGCCAAGTAAATACTTAAGCGAAAGCACGTTTTCAAGTTATCGCTCATTAACACCGTTATGACCCGACACTTGTTCATTATTACGGCTCGTCATTACACTTACACTTGGTATATACTTAAGTCATGTAAGTGCTAAGGTAGGTCATTTACGAACCAAGGTTGTACCTCGAGTTTTATCGCCCGTTTTCTAAGTGATTAACCAAAGTTATAACCAAGTGTGCTTTTAGGGGTTCGTTCGCGCTGATCCTCGATTCGAACATTTTTGTAAAATCAGAAAATGATCCGTTTGACAAGTGGTTTTCTCTCAATCCTTCATTTTTATCTCTAATATTTAATTACCATGATTCTCCACTGAATTACATATTTTACAGGGGTTCAATTTCAGTTACGAACTCTTGTTTACGGTTTCGAATCACTTTTAGTAAATCGGCCGTAATTCCTAAACCGTAAGTCCAAATGCTTCGATTTTCGCACCAAAACGATCTATGACTCGAGATCTACAAGGGTATGTCATATACTTATCAATTACCGAAAATTATACCAACTGTTATGCTTGGTTTTTAAGGTTTAACGAAAATCAGGCATTACGACGGCTATAAATCGAACGTTTCTAAATTTTGAAATCACGATCAAACATCAACCAAGCCACACCGGGCATACATACACTTTAATCAGTCCATAAGAATCTGATTTCTCCATCATATGCATCATTTTACTTGGATCAACTAAATCACTAATTAATCATGCTTAATATAACATCATAATCATACTAATCTCTAAACTACCAAGAACATCATAAATCTCAAAACTAGATCTAGGGTCCTTAAGAATTATACCTTCCTTGGAGAGTGTAATAGCCTTGATAAACCTTGTTTAGTCCTTAGAACTCCTTAACCAAGCTTAAACTATCAAGAAACATCAAGAATGTACTTAGAGATTTTCGGAGTTTCTATAACCCAGCTGAAAGATCATGAAAAATGAAGGCCTTACCGAGGTTTTCCGGACGAGGCTTCTAAAGGATAGTTTTAGAGCATCTAACCAGATTTCCAAAAAGCTAAAGAACACCAAATTGTATTGAGTAATGAAGGAGATATGGCCATTTGAAAATATCACAGAAACTGTCAAACAATCTGGATAGTTTGGTTTCTTCTCTTGGGGAGGAGATTTGACTAGGCTACACTTATTAGAATGCCATGAAATTTTGAGCGACTATTTCCCATGGAGTGGAGAGGCTTTGGTTAAAATTTGGTGATTTTAGCATGGATAGAAATGGAAATATGAATTTTCTTCTTTGAGGTGTTCTTGCTGGGCAGTTTGAGAGAATGAGAGAAAATGGAGTTGCTTGGCTTCTCTTGCACTCATATAGCATAAAGTGATATATTATTGGTTGTGTATGGATAATATCTTCCATAAAGTACCTTTAATAAAGTGCTAGGTCATGGATGATGCCATCTTGGTGGACAAGTGTTAGGATTTTGTGATGAGATAATGCAATTGTGCTAGGTACTTAGTTTGTTTCTAATACTACTAGTTAGCATTGTAACTAGCTTGGTCACTTGCTCTTATTCATTTGCACATGCATGCATCTTGGCTTCCTGCTTGTTCTTTTGTTCCATTTATTACTCCATTTCAATAATCGTTCGGAGGAATATCTCAAATATTTCTCGTTTAAGGTTTTACCGGGAACCTTCTTAATATTTATACTAATATCTTTAATCCTCCTTTATAATCCTTGAATTTAAATCCCTTTGTAAGAACCCAGATTTTGGATAGAATTAAAACTTTTTATTGTATAATGATGTAAGAATGAATATTGGTTACGGCTACGATGTAATAGTTGATCTTCTGAATGAATGAATGGATTTGGATTCAAATATTTATATGTAATGCTAATGGTTGACAACTTAGATAAGAATAATCTATCTCCTAGGGGAATAAGATATGGCAATTCCAAGTAGGAGAATATTCTCATGTCATCCAGATCGATAACGATTAGTCAAGTGGTTCCGTGAAAGGGTTAAGGAACGCCCGAGAGAGAACAAGGACATTGTCATAAATGTAGGGAATAAAGAAAGAATAAAGAGTGAATAGTGTTTTTGGTGGAAATGAGAATATTATTAGACGACGCTATATAGAAGTATTCGGAATTGATTTCTGAATTTGTAACACCCCCAGATCCGGGGTCCGGGATCCGGTCGTTACGGTCTCCAATTCTGTCCACAACACTTGAACTTACCTCAACATAAAATAAATTACATCTTTATTACCCAACACAACAATATAAAACACACCCGTTATAGTCCCAAAGATGAAATCAGAGTAACAACCAAATTTTATTAAACACATTATGAGTTCTCACAATCCAAAAGAATTTCAATATGAATACATACTCTTTGCCATCCATTTACATAAGTCATACTAGTCCATACATTTGGTACTGAAAGAATGAATCTATCCTACCAATAGCTCTCTCTTCGGCTCTGGTAGTCTCATCGTCCTCGCCAACGTCGAGTGCGCCTTGTGCGAGTCATCTGGTCTAGCTGTTGTTGTGATATAATAATAAAGCAAGGGTGAGCAATAGCCCACCAACAATAATATTTAACTGAACGATAATATATAACAGTTCAAAGGTATCTTTCAAACCATATGCCATGCATTTACGGAAATGATGCCAGTATAATATGAACGATGAAGTTACAAGGTAACTCAAAATGTAAATATATGTGGGAATATCTGCTATGTCAGAAATAAGCAAGATATTATCATTTATCATATTAAGAGGAACTTGCAAGGAAAATATTGCAATTCCAGTTATTAACATTTTTCGAAGTCCTACAACCTGAAAGAAGTCTCTTCGATACGTGTTGCGGAAGACACCATCAACCTGAAAGAAGTCTCTTCGATACGTGTTGCAGGGAATTCCAAATTTGGGAGATGAACCAATACTGGAGTTATCACGCGCCAGCTGTCCCCACTCCCTGATGATCAGTCGGGGATGGTATAGCCCAACATAGTTTACTACCGGTAGAAGGAAGAACTGACGGCTCCACTTGTAGATTGCCTTTAATAGTAACTCCCTGGCCAATGGTTAGGCCTTGTGATGACCGCGCGACTCGGTCTCTTACACACGATTCCTAGTTCGAATAAATCCACAGCATTGAAACGTAGAGTTTGTCCTCCCTTCCCCAAGTGAAATACTTGTTGATAAGACTCCACAAAGTAGTCGTATCTAGTTGGAAAGGAAAATTCACCAACATTTCCCAAGCTTTTGCTTGTTAATGGATATCAACTTGTTCCAACAATCTTACCCCTCGAATGATGAGAAGGTACACACAGACTTAATGAGTCCATAGCAACCAAGTTGCGAGTGAAAAGGATAAATTATGACTGGAAAGTCAACAAGATAAATAACCTTGCTCAAGTAGGTTCCCCTATAATATGGAAGTTTGAGCGAGCATTTAAATCCTTTTAAGCTAGATTTAAATGGAAAATAAAAGAGTTGGGAACCATTCCTTGATAAAATAGTCGTAACAGGACTCCGAAATATTTTACATAATATTTGGAGGTGAAAGATAACCTCCAAATAATATAAATCATTTTAAAAAGAATTTAAAAGAATTAAATAAATATTCCAAGAATATTTATTAACTCAATAATAATTACGGAATATTATTAAATCATAATATTGCTCGTAAGTAATCCTCGAATGAACATATAGAATTATTTACTAAATAAATAACTCCTTAAATGAATATTCAAAATAATATTCATTAATAAATAGACTCCAATAAATATTTAAAATAATATTTAATAAATACTTCAAACCTTAAATGAATATTTGAAAATAATATTCATTTAATAAATAATCTACTAAATGAATATCCAAATAATATTCATTTATTAATCAAAACTTTAAAGGAATAATCGAAATAATATTCCTTAAGTAAATAGAACTTCCAATGAATATTTAAAATAATATTCATCAAGTACATAAAACCTTAAATGAATATTCGAAAGTAATATTCATTTAATAAATAACATTCTAATAAATATCAAAATAATAGTTATTAAATAATCAACTCTAAATGAATATTCGAAACTAACATTCATTTAATATCTCTCGACTGAGATAGTACTCGAATAAAATTCCTCGAAATATTTCCAAGTAATTGATACTTTATGGGAATATAAATAACGTTTAATAATAACATTCCTCAGATAAATAATAATCTGTCGTTAGAATCCCTCCGGGTTTCCACGACTATTTATATCTCAAAATACCGACTCCCGGTCTATATTTAGAATAAATATCATATGCCCTTCGCTAAGGGTCTTACCAAAACAATCCGGCTTATCACTGATAATTCATATCTAATCTATAAGCTACAAATTCAGGGAACAAGTATCACAAAAACCAGAGTCACAATATAATTGGAAACAGGCATGCATGCGATGGCATATGTAAAACAGAATCATATACATATGTTATCACAACAACAGGTTCAAAGGTTTGAACACTTGCCTGGTAATCGGGTGTGGTAATCGGGTGTGGGTGGAGATAGCGGGTCCTGGGTCTGCTCGATGATCT
This sequence comes from Saposhnikovia divaricata, assembly GCA_036435485.1. Classification (NCBI taxonomy): domain Eukaryota; kingdom Viridiplantae; phylum Streptophyta; class Magnoliopsida; order Apiales; family Apiaceae; genus Saposhnikovia; species Saposhnikovia divaricata. Next base: position 160,329,368 of record CM071600.1, read on the forward strand.
ATAAACAATCAGAACACTCGAGATTAACCACTTAACACGTTTTAACAGTCTAAGTATAACTTCACTCAAATTGAAACACGTTTTCGAATTATCTCGTTATACACCTTTTAGTGTAACTCTTTTTATTACTGATACGATCCGACATTTGTTCGTTATTACGACATGTAATCATACCCACACTCGGTATATACTTAAGTCGTATAAGTTCTAAAGTCAATCGATTACAAACCGAGATTATACCTCGAGTTTTATCATTCGTTTTCTAAGTGTTTTACCAAAGTTATAACCAAGCGGGTTTTTAGGGGTTCGTTCGCGTTTAACTTTGATTCCAACATTTTTATAAAATCGAAAAACGATCCATTTCACATGAGGTTTTCTCTCACACCTTCCTTTTTACCTCTAGTATTTAATTACCAAGATTCGCCACTGACTTACGTATTTTACGAGGGTTCAATTTCAGTTACGAATTCTCGTTTACGGTTTCGAACTACTTTTCGTAATTTGACCATAACTCCTAAACCGTAAGTCGGAATGTTTCAATTCTCACGCCAAAACGATCTATGGCTCGAGATCTACAAGGATCAGTCATAATATCACCAAGGTCAGGAAGTTATATTAACTGACATGCTTGGTTTCTAAGTGTTAACAAAAATTCGGCATTACGACGGCTATGTTTACACGCTTTTCCAAATTTTTTATCATCATCAAATCATCCTCCAACAACAACCAATTCAAGACCTAAAGTTTTTCATCTATTCTAAGTCATGATATCTCAAGAACAACTCAAATCCAACAAGTATGAAACATCAATAACAACCAATTATGCATACATGGATCTAAACATACTAACACTTCTCCATCATATATCCATCCAAAAAGATCCATAAACTCAAAGTAGTACTAAGGGTTCTTGAGCTTTATACCTTCCTTGGAGAGTGAATAACACTTGTTAAGCCTTGAATGATCCTTAAGTAGCCTTAGTATACTTGAATCAATCAAAAGAAAACAAGAACACAAAGTTAATACTTAAAAGTTACTATTCATCATCATCTTCTTGATTTTATATCTCAAGATTGGTATGGAATTTGAAGATGAAATTCATAGGGTATCTTAGTTATGAAATATAGGACTCACCTTAATTTTCTTGAGATTTAACCATGGATGGAAGTTGGATTTCTCCTCTTGAAAAAGAGGGCGGGTCGAATGGAGGTAAATGGAGGGGGAGAGAGTTTGTTTGCATCTTTTACTTGGTTGCTTGTGCTAAACGAATTATTGGGATGAGGTTTTGATAATATCTTGGCCAAAAGTCACTTTAATAAAGTGATTATGTCATGGATGATGTTTAAACAAGTGGACAAGTGGTGTGTCATGTACTAATATCTTGTATCCTTGGTTTGATTCTTAGTGTGCTAGTTACTCTTGCAACTAGCTTAGTTACTTGATCTCATCCACTTGCACATACTTGCATCTTGGTTCTCTGCTCGTTTCTTTGGCCGTTTATTGCTCAATTCATTGATCGTTCAGACGAATAACTCAATCGTTTCTAGTTAGGGTTTTACCGAAAACCGTAATAATAATTACACCATCATTTTCAATTCTCTTTAATAATTCTTGGACCTATATTCCTTAAATCCCTTCAATAATTCTTTAAGTCTTTCCGTGTCCAGGAAAATCTCGGGGAAAATAAAAGTGCTATATTTCAGAATCCGACAGCTTTTACATACACTCTTTTTCCCCCTAGATCACTAATACGAACTCAGAATTTCGTTCCGGATACTTATATATCGCGTCGTCTAATAATATTCCTATGTCTACCCAAAATCACTATTCATCCATTTTTCTTTACTCATCCTCTTAGGGTTGTACGATTGTCCCTGATCTCTTTCGATCGTTCCTTAACCTTTTTACGGACCCATTGGACCAATAATAGATATCGATTTGGATGACATAAGAATAATCTTTTCCTTTAGAATAATCAAATCTCAATTCCCTAGGAGATAGATAATTCTTATCTAAAGTGTCAACCAATAGTATTCTTCATGGCACCTAAACATTTGAATCCAAATCTATTCCTTTCATTCATTATCTCAATCGTTACATCATAGTCGTAATCATTATTCACCATTACCTCAGTACATAATAAAAACTTTTAATTATATCCAAAATTTAGGGTTCTTACAGTCTCCCCTCCTTAAAAGGATTCCGTCCCGGAATCAGGTAGGAAGCAAAGAGTCGTTTGTCTGTCGTTTCACCTTTCAGCTTCCGGATCAACTCTTAGTCGTTCTGCCCTTTCTCAGCACATCTACTGGTGCTACAATACGTACTTTATCCTTTTTCCATCAACTTTACTACTTTTTGTACAACACATTATTCGGGTTATGCTCTTACTCAGTCTTATCCTTATTGTTCTTATTGATACCCGCAGTGACTTTGGTATCACTATCGTGCTGCGAATTCGGAGATAACCTCGCTCGCACTGTGTATTTCCTGATCGCTTTAATCTTTGCAATCTCGATCAATATAGAGAAGTGGAAAGATTTATTGAGAGATCACTATGATCAATTGAACATTTGTTATATTGCATAGTTAGTACAGAAGGGGGCCAGCCTTTAGTACTTGACAAGCAATTAAACAAGTTATGGTATTCCACTTAGACTTCTATCACATAGACAGATAGTCACGTAGTCGTACCTCCCCTCCTTAAAGGGTTGTTCTTCTCAATTCATAAAGAAGATGAGTAAGAGAGAAGAAAAGAAAAGAATTCTAAAGGATTATAGAAAGTTTTCATGATTGTAAAATATCATACTCAGAATTTACCTCTGAACTATAGAGGTTCATCAAAGAAGAAAATAATCATGATTATATCCAATACCATTTGATCGCAATCTCATGAGTCAACATATCTTGCTGCTTTGTCCATTATTCTATGGACTTATACTCTGGTTCAACCTTAGCAACACTTACTTTTGGAAAATCTTTGAACCTCTCAGGTTAAATCTTAGTTTCTCGCTTGACACCATTGTTACTGACATTCCATGTCACGCTACTCGCTTTTTCATATCTATAATATTAACACTATCAGGTTGTCATCCCGAGAATTTATAAAAAAAACCCTTTTATTAATCCATTCATAACATTCCTTGCTTCATATTCCATAGTTGCTTTCCCAGTCTTTTCTTTATCAATCACATCCTTCTTATTATCTGATTCTTATTTACTTCTGTTATTTACTTTCACCTTCATCTCTTTATTGAGATATCTTTTGCACTTGGTACTTCCTTATTGGTATCCCGTTACATTTACTCTATAATCATCACATTATTCCAATTTAAATTCTCCGAAATGAATCTGGTCGATCCCTTTAACTTAGATTCAATATAATCTACTTCTGCCAACCTTGTTTCTCATCACTTGCTATTTCCTATCCATGATTTTCCACAGGTTGTTCTTCGTAAGTCAGACCAGGTCGTATATCTACCTGCTCGTACTCTTATCATCTATCGAGCATCTGCATTTTACTGGCGTAGCCTTGCCACATGAAACACGTTACAATCGTGCTATAAGTTTTGGGGGTAGAGCTGGCTCGAATGCTACCTTTCGAACACTTTAAAACTGTTAGATGGCCCTACAAATCTCGGGCTCAACTGCCCTTATTTCTTTCTACGGGAATACATTTAGCATCATGAATCGTCCACCTCATATTCTCTATCTTGTTTGCGCAGAAGTACACTAACACAGACTTGCTTGTCATTCATCAACATGCCATTTAGCTTATCAATAACATCATTTTCTTTATCTTTACGTTATCATTTACTTTCTTAGAAGAATCGCCATCGCTTGTTGTTTACGTAGTGCGTTAATAGCTAACCATACGGGTTTTAATCCTTTAGGGAGACAAAGTAATCACTATTCCTTATCCATAAGGAACACTTCGTGAACTTGATGTAGATATTACATGAAGTAGATAAAATTGTAGAAGAGTTTCAAGCATCGCCGCTATGTCAGGTTGATGAAACTATCACTCATGCAGCTTCCATAAAAGACTGGAAACTTAACGGTTTACTTCGTCAATTTTGTATCATGGTCCTGGTTTGCCTTAAAACGGGACCTTCTAAGGTACGTAATATGCTTAAGACTCCATCAGGAATCGAATCTTTACTTAAACTATTATTACCTTCGATTCTTGCACAATCATCAAAAGGAATGTAAATTCCTCCACTCCGATATGACCTTCAAGGTCTTTCCAAATATCATTTTGTTTCTTCGGTATGAACATTTGTAATTATTCCTCTATACTTAGACTGTCGGCCACCTCATTGGCCTTTCCTGATAATAATAATTTCTGGTAATCCTTGTTCTCTGGATACATTTCAATTCAAATTTTTCTACCCCATTCTCATCACTGTTGGGTGAAAGCATTCTCCCTTAATGCTCTGCTGAAGGAGGAAAATATTACTATCAGTCTTTTTCCATAAGTCATTGCTTCCACCTACCCGTGGGAACTTTATCACGTTTATTCCCAATCCTACTTAGGATACTTCTTTTCTTAGTTCTTTCCTTATCTTAGGATAATCTCAACCTTTATAGGTTCAATCCATACTTCCTTAGGGTTTCATACATGCCTCATCTGGCATTATTGTTACTATGTCATACATTCCTTACCAAACTTCCATTTTGAAGTTCAGAATATTACCTTTTTCCTTGTAAGGTTTCTCAGGTCATCCTCATCATTCTTCCTGTATTTTCTAGGTACAGGGTATCACACAACGTCATTGATCAATACTCTAATAATTCTGTCTATGTTCTTTCTAGAACTCTTTTTAATAATCCTTACAGGTCATTGTTGCCTTAGAAAATCCAACTCATATCATTTGAATTCACAATGTCTTTATTAGGGTTAATGCCATCCCTTGTGCATTCCCCAGGGTTTGTCTTACTTTATGGATATCTTATCCTTAATTCAACTGCCAAGGAATTTCTGTATCCTATAATTGGCAATCAAGTCATGTATCCTTAATAAGGGTCTCTTTTCAATCGTTCTCATTTGATAATCGATCGGTAGCTTAATGCTAATTTCTTCTTTTAGATAGTTGTCAACCTATTTGACCTTTCAAAAGACAACGTGTGTCTATCTGCTCTCTTACAGAACTTGGTACTGGTAGCAAGGATGTTCTGGAAGATATTGGTCGAGTTCAACGTGGATCTCTTAGTACTTATCGTTCTTTGTAAAGGTACTTGCCTCATACAAAATTTCTACAGCATACTGATCAATCTCTGACCATTTCTATACTCTCTTCATAAACCTTCGTTGTTTACTTTCCTTAGTCATAATATATCCATGGTATTTATAATACCATAACATCAAACATCTCAAGTCACTATAGTTCTATTTTTACTCGTAATCTTGGACAATCATATACACATGAATCACTTTAGTACGGGTGACCCCATTCCAAAAGTCTAGTAAATTCCCAATCCAAACATGGGTTGCAAAGGGTTCAGTAGAAGATTTCTACAATCTCATTAATATTTCCGTTATATCAGAAGCCCTTGCAGTCGGTGCTTACTTAGAACAACCCTGCTTTGTCCTTTCATTGCTGGTCTAGTCACTTGATAGTCCTTTGTGACTTGGCCTCAACTGGCCACACTAAAATAAAAATATATGATTTTAGGGGTTGACTAATAGCATTACTTTTCTAGAAATTGCTGGCATAGTGCCTTCTTCTTTGATACCTTTCTACCTTTTCAAAACTTTACTTCATAAAAGTCTTAATCGGCTACTCAGCACCGTCTCCGGTCACCTTTCCTCTATTTTTATCTTTTCAACTATTCTTATCACTCCCACGTGCCACGCAAGCTTACCATTCCTGGCATAACAGCCTTTTCACTTAAGTCAATCCCGGAGTTTCTCAGTCCGGCTGGTTTCTTACTTACATTTCCTGTTTTCGTCCATTCTCACTTCATCATTATATTTCTACAATCAATCGCGATAACCGGGGTCTGTCCACCAACCCATATAGCGGCTACTTTACCCAATTCAAGGGGTTCGCCCCAGTTTCTACTCTTTCCCATGATGTTCTCTGATAATCAGAAAGACAAGGTTTGCCAACATTCGTTGAAGTTCTTCCAAGAATTAGGGAAATTTTGGTCAATCTATCCATCTACTGGTAACATGAAGGAGACCAATTTCGAAACCTGAAGAATAGTTCTATGAACCTCCAAGCAGGTAGAACCATAAGCAGTCCTAATTTACGAAATAATAGTCATCAGATTGGAAGTTTAACCACTGGAGAGGAATCAATTATATACATCCCTTAGAAGGGACTCAACAGTTTCAAACGGAAACCTGTCACAACATCCTGACACCTATACGTCCTGATATTCAATATTACCAAATGCCAGTCTACCTAACCACTAGTCTCAGAAGGAACATTACCGTCGGAGTTGGTTGTTCCACAAAATTGGCACTACTAAGGCCATCCGAACCTGGTGAACCGTGCTGTCCGAATGCATCCGCAAGTACTTTGTCATGCTGTGCAAGCACACATCCTAATCCTTTATGCTAAGCGTCGTTGGAAGCACAAAGTCTCCCTTTTTCCATTAAACAATGCCAACTCTTGGTCATTACCAATTTCATCTTTAAACTCGAGGAGGATTTTCTCATATTTTTTTTTTCTTCAACTGCTGATCGTATTACTTGATCCATTATAATTCTGCATCGGAGTAAACTTAAGGTAACTACTATAATCCATTCAAAGAAAAGAAAGAATTTAATATTCCTCTGAATCACATGCATCTACATTTCTGGTTCATCATTTCACTGAGTTAAATTAACCCTGTACTTAGTCTCTGACAATAGTCTCATTACGAGTTCATCTTGACTCACTGGTCTTATCTTCCGGTAGGTTCTGAGATCATTGTCTTGCTTACTACTTCCTTATATAACTTAATCCAATCATGCTGCCACTTCCCAATGTCTTTACTTTCTAACTGATTCATTCATAAAATGAACATTTCCCTGAATAAAACCCCCTCATTAACCTCAATTTGGTTCCATAAATTACAACCTATGACATCTACCTTCTCATGGCGAATTATTACTAACAATATTCATACTTATTCATTTATCAAATTATATGGCACTTACTGCCTCTTCTCAACTATTCCTAGGGACTCTGCTCCTCGTCTTATATCGATGCCTTTGATAATCATACATCCCTCTAGCACTCTTTTCGTTAAAATGAAAGTCTCTAATGATTCTCATCTATTCCCGTATAAGATCTCAAGTAATTCTTTCAATCCGTCTTACTTGCTGGTACTACCTCCAGTAGTCCGGCCACGAATCTAACATGAATCTTCAGTTCTCTTGCTAATAGCTTAGTTCTTTATGCTCGCTTTTCTGAGCACTATACCTTAATCATCTCAGTCTTTCTGGCTACAGCCCTCATTCCTCTAGGGTAAGCTCCTTATCCTAACAGGATTTTCCTTATCTGCTGGAACCTCTTCCGGGTCTCCAGTAGGGTACTCCATCGAATTTACCCGCTGATCTTCAGCATATAAAGCATTATCACGCTACCGCTCGTATACCTCAAGGTCTGACGCCTTACTCGTCGATACGATATCGAGCTAAGTTACTACCATGATACTTAAGAGTTCCCATAAGGGTTTTATATGTCATCACTACATTAAGTAGTCCCACTATGAACTTGGCAAGAGTTCTTATTATCTTAGTGAATTTATTGTTTTAACATCGCCTCATCTCTGGGGTTTATAACGTACGCTCTGATACCACTTCTGTAACACCCCCAGATCCGGGGTCCGGGATCCGGTCGTTACGGTCTCCAATTCTGTCCACAACACTTGAACTTACCTCAACATAAAATAAATTACATCTTTATGACCCAGCACAACAATATAAAACACACCCGTTATAGTCCCACAGATGAAATCAGAGTAACAACCAAATTTTATTAAACACATTATGAGTTCTCACAATCCAAAAGAATTTCAATATGAATACATACTCTTTGCCGTCCATTTACATAAGTCATACTAGTCCATACATTTGGTACTGAAAGAATGAATCTATCCTACCAATAGCTCTCTCTTCGGCTCTGGTAGTCTCATTTGTGCGAGTCATCTGGTCTAGCTGTTGTTGTGATATAATAATAAAGCAAGGGTGAGCAATAGCCCACCAACAATAATATTTAACTGAACGATAATATATAACAGTTCAAAGGTATCTTTCAAACCATATGCCATGCATTTACGGAAATGATGCCAGTATAATATGAACGATGAAGTTACAAGGTAACTCAAAATGTAAATATATGTGGGAATATCTGCTATGTCGGAAATAAGCAAGATATTATCATTTATCATATTAAGAGGAACTTGCAAGGAAAATATTGCAATTCCAGTTATTAACATTTTTTGAAGTCCTACAACCTGAAAGAAGTCTCTTCGATACGTGTTGCGGAAGACACCGTCAACCTGAAAGAAGTCTCTTCGATACGTGTTGCAGGGAATTCCCAATTTGGGAGATGAACCAATACTGGAGTTATCACGCGCTAGCTGTCCCCACTCCCTGATGATCAGTCGGGGATGGTACAGCCCAACATAGTTTACTACCGGTAGAAGGAAGAACTGACGGCTCCACTTGTAGATTGCCTTTAATAGTAACTCCCTGGCCAATGGTTAGGCCTTGTGATGGACCGCGCGACTCGGTCTCTTACACACGACTCCTAGTTCAAATAAATCCACAGCATTGAAACGTAGGGTTTGTCCTCCCTTCCCCAAGTGAAATACTTGTTGATAAGACTCCACAAAGTAGTCTGATATGGGTTGAAAATAAGCATTAAATACACATTTAATGTGGCATTAAATAAACCTAGATTGGTCCAAGGTTAAAGCCCATTAATGAGGCCTGAATCCCTAATTAAATAATAATTTCGTAATTAATGAGTCAGCTAATTTTCAGACTCCAATATTGAATCCAAAAGGGAACCAATTCCTTTAAGAAGTAGCCCCCAAGACATTTAAGTCCAATGAAAGTCAGACTTCTTATGGAAGGATCTAGAAGCCCATCTGAAGTGGATAACTTGCCCACCAAGTTACTAAACCCTAATTCCAAGGCTTCTCAAGCCTATATAAAGGGCCTGACCTCTCATTCACAGGAGAGCATTTTTTAGCACAGCTCCATACACATCCACCACGTTTTAGGCTTAATCCTCGAATAAACATGCAAGCCACAACGTCACTATGCTGCGAGGGCGCATCAAGCCACGTAGGCAACTCTAGAACTACGTTTTGGCTTGATTCTTGATATTCATCAAGGTACTTAGGCATCTTGCGAGGATCAACTAGTCCCGACAGCAAGAGCAGCCACCATTAAAGCTCGAAGCTCTCAATCCCTTGCATTCAATACACGTATTAATTACACCCTACTTTTTATTCCACAACATTTGGCGCCGTCTGTGGGAAGATGACGTCAACCATGGAAAATACACGAATGATGTGATGATCCACCAGCCTCAATTCACGTTCTGATCATCGTTGTTGGTATGCAATTAACATGTACCACCATTCAAAGGTTGAACCCTCTAGGAACAAGAATTTAAACGAGTCTCCAAGAAGATGGAGTCCAAAGAACGAGTCTAAACTCTCAAGGGACGAATCCCCCAATCCTAGGCATGACTATGCCCATAATAGACAAGCATGATTATAAATCTCTGCCATAGTGCTTCCACCACTAACAGATCAGAACCCAAGTTATGGGCTTCCGCCCCAATGAGGGGATGATTCGCCACGTATCTAAGGCTTGAGACCTCCATATATAGCAGGAAAAAGAAGTCTCAATTGTGCACTAACGATGATGAAAGAATAATTGGACTTATGATCCATTCCCCTCGACTTCCAATCAAGGAACGACTCCCCCAAAGATGCGTCTCCAAGGGGTGATCCAAAATCTACTAACTCATGGAGAGAATCCCCAATCGCAGATGGTGGTTTTACCTATGTCTGATGAAGCACAAGGAGCACGGATCGCCACCACCGTCTTGCTAATAACTCAAAACCCCGTTTATGGATTGTCACCATTCCCAATTGCTGATGGAACCATCGATTTACTCATGAGAAGTATATGCCTCAATACATTGAAGGCTTGGTCCCCTTGTTGGAGGAAATCAAAGTTTATCCGGATCATACACCAAAGACGACTTCTCGTCTGAAGAAGATAAAGAAGAGGACATCCATTCTAGCAAGAGACGTCAAGGCAAGGAGCCCATCATAGGATCAGGACGTTCTTAACCCCGAGGGACTCAAGGAACGGCTCTTTAGACCATAAATTAAAGGATTTGAGGGCTCAAATTACTCATCTGCAGCAGCCGATTGTGGGTTTAATAAATTCAGGGATGAATCCCCTCCGGACAGTGGTGTCGCCCTTCAAGTGCACCGTTGAGACTATAGATGTCTATCTCCATCGTTAAACGATGAACTTAGGTTCCCACCAATGGGATGTCGTTCATCGATGGTAGGAGTAGCCAGTAACACGAGGCATACGTACCTCAATGCATTCAAGGCCTAGAACACCAATGAAGGAGTCATGATTTTCCCAGACCCTATATTTTTGACGATTTGTCATCCACAGAAGAAGATAGCTATCTCAGAAGGAGAACCATGCAAGGAGCTCGAAAGAGAGTTAGGGCCTTCTCAGCCCCGAGAATCCAAAAGACTGGCTCCCAAGACTTCAGGAAGGAGGATATATAATCGCTCATGCACATATCCGAAAATTAAAGAAAGATCTGGAAGTACAATAGGCTAGGCAACCCCCAAGGGCTAGGATCCCCCATATTATAAATTTTAGTGATAGCCCTATGAGGAGAAGGGTTTATACACAAAGGGATGATCCCGACGATTCCATGCCTCTAGGAGATCATGATGATCCTATCCTATCATTCGCCAACAAGATAATGAATGCTCATGTCTCAAGGAAATTCAAGACGTCCACCATCGAGGTGTGTGTTAGGGCAGGAGACCACACTAATCATGTGAAGACATCCTCCAATGTACTACAAATTTTAACCTGTGATTGATGTAATTAAGTATAGGGCGTTCCCTCAAACCCTGGGGGGCGGGACACAACGATGGTAAAGTCGGTTGCCCCTGAACTCAATCAGCTCCTTTAAAGGACTAAGAAGGGCATTCGTCGCCCCGTTTATTGATGGAAAGTTCATGAGAAACATTTTACATCCCCATGAATGTGGAAAATGAATGAATCCTTGGGGAATTACTTGAACCAAATCACCAAGAAAACCTTGAAGGTCCCGAACTTGGATGATAGAATAACTATTAATGTAGAGGAAAGTGTAATGGAAGCCTCAACCCCGGTTGGAGGCAATGGAGGTAATAACAAGAAGCAAAGGTGGCCACGAGTAGTATGGTAAGGATAAGTATCCCGAATAAGTAAAGATTCTGACTCTCCCAAGAAGAAGAGAAATCAAGGACCAAGGTTCACCAACTATGCATGTTTGAATACTTTCAACACCCAAATCCTGATGGATATTGCGAAAGACAAGGATCTCCGATGGTCGAAACGACTAAGAGCTGATCCCGAGTAGAGAAACAAGAGCCAATATTGTCGGTTCCATAAGGATGTGAGAAATAACACACACGATTGTAGACAGCTGAAACACGAGATCAAGTTTCTGATCCTATGAGAAAAGTTGAATAAGTTCACCAAGGATGGCCAATAGGGTAACCTAAGCCATGATTATGAAGTAGAGATTATAAAAGGAAGAATGGCAATCAAGATCGCAATCCATAGCCTCGAGGGGCTGATGATAAACATGATTTCTGAAGACCCGACGACGGTCAGGAATACAAGGAGCTCTCATAAAGCTCATGATCGAGAAGCTATGCACATTATAGGAGAAGCTCTATAATGAGCAAAGACCGAAATGGCATTTACCTTTGTTGATTCTGACTTTGAAGGGGGAAGTGCCACCATGATGGCCCGTTGATCATAACACATGTGACAAGCAACTCGCAAGTGAAGGGAGTCTCGGTAGACAATGGGACTTTAGTGGATATCTCGAAGATGGGAAATAGCGATTCTCAACTGACCCCCTCCAACATGCCCGTGTATGGGTTCTATAGAGTTGAGTCAAGAGTTAAAGAAACCATTCGGTTATCCATGATAATAGGACACGAGCCTAGGAAGGCCACTCATATGTCGAACCTTTTGCTGGTTAAAGCAACTTCCGCTTACAATGTTATCCTTAGGATGACAGGCTTAAGGCGGTTGCCTCAAGCTAGCTAAGACCTGAAGATTAAATTTCCTACAAGGAATATAGTTGATGAAGAAAAGAGAGAGTATTGATATTCAGCCACCTTGAGGCCTGATGAAGTCGGGGGGCATGACCTCCCGATTGAAGACATGGATGTCCAAGAAGATGAGAAACAAAGAGGAAACTCCGCCTAGGACTTGGTACTCCCCTAGTTCCAGAAGAACCTAAAAAGTTTCCCACGTAGAGCGTTGCTGAATAAACCCTTGAAGGACAAGAGAACAATGTTGTGTTTCCACCCGAATAGGGAGACAATGAAACGGAAGGAAATAAATTTTGATTCCAAGAGCAGGAAGGCCAATGGAGAATGAAGGATGTGTATTGACTTCATTGATATGAAAGATGCATGTCTTAGAGACTACTTTCCCCCTACCAAGGAACGATTCATTGACCAATGCAACAAAGGTGACGACCCAAAGAGGCGGCATATTGAAGATTGAAAAATAAGATCTTTGAGCATCTTAGTGGGAAGACTATATAAGTCCATGGAAATGATGTGTTAATCAATAGCCTCGATAAGGCACATGACATCGAGCATTCTTATGAGGCGTTTGAGGTGTTAAGGCACCACACGATGATATTTAATCTGGCTAATCCACCTTCAGCATAGGATCAAGAATTGTTTTGGGTTTTATGGTCTCCAAGCATGGAAATTGAGGCCAACCCCGATAAGAGTAGAGCAATCCTTCACACGGAACCTCCACGTGTTGACATAACCAAATTACGGAAAGTTACTCTATTTATACTTGGATGTATTTGACACGGCTTTGAGTGTCGTCCTCGTGAAAGGGGAAGACAAGGTTCGGAAACCCATCTATTACGTGAGAAAGGTCTTGTATGAAACAGAGTAACCACAATAAACCCCCAAACACTCACTGACTTTATGGTTGAATACACCATTGACAACCAAGAAGTCGGGGGGCATGAGGTAGTACCCAAGGAGGGCAAAGGTTTAGAGAAGGAGAATCTAGAAGTGGTAGTCAATGAGTATTGGATTGATTTTGATGGAGAATCAAAAACAAATTAAGTGAGAACATACCCCGATGGGTTCATGATTCCCCAACGACAAACAATGAGGCTGAACGCAAAGCTGTGATAGCCATGCTTGGTTTGGCCAGAGCCCCGGGGGTCAAAACCTTAAAGTCTGTGGAGACTCAAGATCAGTAGCACCAAAAATGAATGGTGAGTTCGAGGCCAGGGCTGGAATCGAGACAGAATACTTGAAACTTGACTCAATTCAATGAGTGTTACGAGGGAGGAAAACGTAAAGGCTGATGTCATATCTATGTTTTCCTCCTCAGAGATGGAGAATTATGTTGAAAGTTCTTACTTCAAAGTCTTGGAGACCCGAAGCGTTGATAGAAAAGATGATAACACCTATAGGTTTGAAAAGCCGTTGGATAGATCCTATAGAGGCTCTCCAGGAAATCGGTTGGTTACCCGACAATGCCTTGGAGGCACGAAAGTTGTCAATAAGAACACTGAGGCCTCAAAACGGGAATTTAGCCTTGAAAGAAACTCATCTAGAAATATGGGGCAAGACCCTTGCCCAAAAGATGATCCGATTTGGATTCTACTAGCCAGGCATGATGGCTGATGCCAGAAGTTATGTGCGATCGATATCCAAAAACACGTAACTGTTTATTAATCCCCTGAAATGTTGAAATCCATCAGTTCCACCATTCCCAATGGCAAATACCCAGAGGAAGTTCCTGATAGTTGCAATTGATACCTTCATGAGGTAGACTGAGGCCAAACCCCAAGCCTGGATAACCACCAAGTAAATGACACAATTCCTGTGGGAAAGTGTGATACGTAGATATGGACTTCCACCAATCCTTGTAGCCAGAAATGGATGACAATTCAGAAATGAGGCTCTTAAAAGCTGTAATTTTTTGAAAGAAATGTGGCGCCTAGACTTGGCACACCCCAAACCATAAGGTTTATCATATCTGAGCATCCAGTTAAGACACTCCACCTGATCAGACTAAGTAGAAATAAGGTTTGATGAAACCACAAGCTTCTAGCTCTAAGGAAGTGAAGGCTCGAATATGCCATGTTCCATGCAATTGAAGGCTCGAATAGGCCACGTTCAACGTAATTGAAGGCTCAGCAAGTGGGCAATAGAACTAGGAGAATTTGATGTTAAGTACAAGCCTAGGATGGCCATCAAAGCCCAGGCTCTAGATGATTTCGTGGTTGAATATACTATTGACAACCAAGAAGTCGGGGGGCAGGAGGTAATAGACCAGGAAGGTCAGCAAGGTGAGAAGCCTCTGGAAGAGAAAGGGTATTGGATGCTCTATTTTTATCGGGGCATCAAAAACAAAAACCAGTGGTACAGGTTTAGTTCTACAAAGCCCCGATGGGTTCGCAGTTAAGTATGCCTTGAAGTTGGACTTCCAAAAAACCTACAACGAGATAGAGTATGAAGCTCTGATAGCCGACCTTGGATTGACAAGAGCCCTGAGGGTGAAGAACCTGAAAGTCTGTGGAGACTCAAAGCTTGTAGTCTCTTAAGTCAATGGAGAGTTTGAGGCTAGAGAAAAGAATATGGCCAAATACTTGAGGATTGTGAAAGCTGCGTTCGACGAATGCTACGTTGAGTATATCCTAAGGGAGGAGAATACAAAGGTCGATGCCTCATCTTAATATACTTATTCAGAGGTCGAGACCTATTCTGGGAGCGACTACTTCCAAATTCTGAGAACCCCTGTAATTGATTTTAAGCTTATTGCTCCTATCGGGATAGGAGGATGTTGGATAGATCGTATCAAAGCACACCTTGAGAATGGCTGGTTGCCAAACGATGGCACGGAGGCAGGGAAGCTAGCTGTAAGGAACTGAAGGCTCGAAGAGGCCACGTTCCACCCGACTGAAGGCTCGTGAAGGCCCCACTCCGTCCAAATGAAAGCTCGTAGAGACCGTGTTTCGTCCAACCAAAGGCTCGAAAAGGACACGTACCATCCATTTGAAGGCTCCAAAAATGGGAGAAATAAGTTAAAAAAATAATTTAAGGAGTTAGAGCTCGAAATAAGCTTCGATTCGATATATTGTAAGCTCAAATTTGAGCAACAAGCAAAAAAATATGGATTTTTCAATACTCGTGGAATGAGCTGGCTTAGTAATCGAGTTAAAGGAGAAAAATGTGACCTTAGACCATGTCTTCAGGGGGCTGGAATTTCAATTCACGATTGACCTCCTCTAAGTCTCAGAGGTAAGGTTGTGATGACCCAAGACCTAGGACGAACGAGGCTTTAAACAGACTTCAATCGAGGTCATAGAAGAGGTTACACACCCCGCGACCAATGTAAATTGAAGGCCTTACACGATCTCAATCCAGGTCATTGGTTGAGCTCGTAAGCCTCATGATCAGCCTAAATTAAGGCCTTACATGACCTCAATCCAGGTCGTGGGTTGAGCTCGTAAGCCTCACGATCAGCCTAAATTGAAGGCCTTACACGACCTCAATCCAGGTCGTGGATTGAGCTCGTAAGCCTCACGACCAAGCCTTAGAGCTGAGGTCCTGAAAACCCCAGACCTAGACAATTTGAGGGTTTAGTTAGACCTCAATTCAGGTCTATCAAGGTTAGGACCCCCACACAAATTACAAAAAAATATTATTATTTAATAATAATTTATAAAAAATTATTATTATTTAATAATAAAATCTGATCAGACCTTATTCAAGCAAAATTTTATCCGGGTAGGACAGCCCTGGATTCGGGTATAAAAGTTATTCAAAATTTGAATAACATAAATAATATTATTCACTAATATTATTTAGAAAAAAAAAGGGAATATTATTCACGACCTCAAATGAGGTCCCAAAATTCACCTCGTGAAGTCTACGACCACCACCCAATGAAGGCCTTGGACGACCTGAAATGAGGTCGTATGTGACCTCGAAGAAGACACGACCAGGGACAAATTGAGGGCTTGGACGACCTCAATTGAGGTCTTGTAAAGAGGTGCAATTTAGTACCCCTACTTTTGCTATGTTCACAAAAAGAGTCCCCAAAAAATTACAAATTTCGTTGGATTGAGATCCCATAAATTATTTTAAGTCTCGTACAAGACAAGATAATTCGTGAATGACATATTTACATTGTCAAGAATGATCCGAAAAATACTTGTGGGTACAAGAAAATTCCTAAATTATTAGGAATAATTAAAAAAATATACCTGTAGGGACAAGAAAATATTATTATTTGATAATAATTTGTAAAAAAATATTATCATTTAATAATAAAATCCGATCAAATTTTATTCGAGTAAAATTTTATCCGGGTAGGACAGCCCTCATTCGGGTATAAAAGTTATTCAAAATTTGAATAAAATAAATAATATTATTCAATAATATTATTTTAAAAAAAAAAAAGAAGCTTCACGACCTCAAATGAGGTCGGAGATGACCTCGAAAAATCCCACGAGCACTGCCAAGATGGATCCTTGGACGACCTGAATTGAGATCATAATTGAGCTTGTAAAATACATGACCTGTCCCTCACAGGAGAAGAAACCACGAACTGGAATGTGTTCACACGGAAAAGTGCAGTTTAGCACCCCAAGCTTTGCATGGTTTACATGTTGATCCCTCAAGTTTATAAATCGACATTTTGATCCTTCTAGTTTCAAAATTGATAGATTTGTCCCTGGACTTTTCTAATTGACAGAAAAATCCTTGCAAAATTGCGAAAATGCACCTACAAAATGCACATGTTCACAAATTGAATATTTTCAATTGAAATTTTCGAATTATTTTCAAGAAATTGTCGAGAACACCAAAAAATTACAAATTTCGCAGGATTGAGATCCCAAAAATTATTTTAAGTCTCGTGAAAGACCAGATAATTCGAGAATGACACATTTAAACTATCAAGAATAAATCGAAAAATACCTGTTGGTACACAAAAATTCCTAAATTATTAGGAATAATTAAGAAAAATACATGTGGGTACATAAAAATTCCTAAAATATTAGGAATAATTAAGAAAAATACCTGTTGGTACACAAAAATTCCTAAATTATTAGGAATAATTAAGAAAAATACACGTGGGTACACAAAAATTCCTAAATTATTAGGAATAATTAAGAAAAATACCTGTGGGTACATAAAAATTCCTAAAAGGTTAGGAATAATTAAGAAAAATACATGTGGGTACTTAAAAATTCCTAAAATGTTAGGAATAATTAAGAGAAATACCTGTGGGTACATAAAAATTCCTAAAATATTAGGAATAATTAAGAAAAATACTTGTGGGTACACAAAAATTCCTTAATTATTAGGAATATTAGGAATAATTAAGAAAAATACTTGTGGGTACACAAAAATTCCTTAATTATTAGGAATAATTAAGAAAAATACCCGTGGGTATAATAAAATTCCTAAAATATTAGGAAAAATTACGAAAAATACTTGTGGGTACAATAAAATTCCTAAAATATTAGGAAAAATTACGAAAAATACTTGTGGGTACATGGAAATTCCTCAAATATTAGGAAAAGTACCGAAAAATATGAGGAAAATTATAGAAATTTTTTCTTTGACAAATTGAGCAAAGATTATGCTAATAATGCATAAAAGCCCTATGAAAGGGCCGAAATTGCTAAAAGCAAGCACTACTTAAAAGTCTCGAATAAGGCCAATCGTCGTAAATGTGTAGGTCGCTCCACACTTTACAATAAGGCGATATATGTGAAACACTAGTGTAAACCAAAATCCCCATATAAGGGTAGGAAAATTAAGAAGTCCCAGGTATAGGATAAAAACGACCTCGAGTCTCGATTAAGGCAAATATAACTTTTACGAAAACCTGATCAGTTTTCCTAGAAGTTGGGGGGCAAATGATATGGGCTGAAAATAAGCATTAAATACACATTTAATGTGGCATTAAATAAACCTAGATTGGTCCAAGGTTAAAGCCCATTAATGAGGCCCGAATCCCTAATTAAAAAATAATTTCAAAATTAATGAGTTAGCTAATTTTCAGACTCCAATATTGAATCCAAAAGGGAACCAATTCCTTTAAGGAGTAGCCCCCAAGACATTTAAGTCCAATGAAAGTCAGACTTCTTATGGAAGGATCTAGAAGCCCATCTGAAGTGGATAACTTGCCCACCAAGTTACTAAACCCTAATTCCAAGGCTTCTCAAGCCTATATAAAGGGCCTGACCTCTCATTCTCAGGAGAGCGTTTTTTAGCATAGCTCCATACACATCCACCACGTTTTAAGCCACTACGTCACTACGCCGCGAGGGCGCATCAAGCCACGTGGGCAACTCTAGAACTACGTTTTGGCTTGATTCTTGATATTCATCAAGGTACGTAGGCATCTTGCGAGGATCGACTAGTCCCGACAGAAAGAGCAGCCACCATTTAAGCTCGAAGCTCTCAATCCCTTGCATTCAATACACGTATTAATTACACCCTACTTTTTATTCCACAACATAGTCGTATCTAGTTGGAAAGGAAAATTCACCAACATTTCCCAAGCTTTTGCTTGTTAATGGATATCAACTTGTTCCAACAATCTTACCCCTCGAATGATGAGAAGGTACACACAGACTTAATGAGTCCATAGCAACCAAGTTGCGAGTGAAAAGGATAAATTATGACCGGGAAGTCAACAAGATAAATAACCTTGCTCAAGTAGGTTCCCCTATAATATGGAAGTTTGAGCGATCATTTAAGTCCATTTAAGCTAGATTTAAATGGAAAATAAAAGAGTTGAGAACCTTTCCTTGATAAAATAGTTGTAACAAGACTCCGAAATATTTTACATAATATTTGGAGGTGAAAGATAATCTCCAAATAATATAAATCATTTTAAAAAGAATTAAATAAATATTCCAAGAATATTTATTAACTCAATAATAATTACGGAATATTATTAAATCATAATATTGCTCGTAAGTAATCTTCGAATGAACATATAGAATTATTTACTAAATAATATCACTCCTTAAATGAATATTCAAAATAATATTCATTAATAATTAGACTCCAATAAATATTTAAAGTAATATTTAATGCATACTTCAAACCTTAAATGAATATTTGAAAATAATATTCATTTAATAAATAATCTACTAAATGAATATCCAAATAATATTCATTTAGTAATCAAAACTTTAAAGGAATAATTGAAATAATATTCCTTAAGTAAATAGAACTTCCAATGAATATTTAAAATAATATTCATCAAGTACATAAAATCTTAAATGAATATTCAAAAGTAATATTCATTTAATAAATAACATTCTAATGAATATCAAAATAATATTTATTAAATAATCAACTCTAAATGAATATTCGAAACTAACATTCATTTAATATCTCTCGACTGAGATAGTACTGGAATAACATTCCTCGAAATATTTCCAAGTAATTGATACTTTATGGGAATATAAATAACGTTTAATAATAACATTCCTCAGATAAATAATAATCTGTCGTTGGAATCCCTCCGGGTTTCCACGACTATTTATATCTCAAAATACCGACTCCCGGTATATATTTAGAATAAATATCATATGCCCTTCGTTAAGGGTCTTACCAAAACAATCCGGCTTATTACTGATAATTCGTATCTAGTCTATAAGCCAATATCAATTCAGGGAACAAGTATCACAAAAACCAGAGTCACAATATAATTGGAAACAGGCATGCATGCGATGGCATATGTAAAACAGAATCATATACATATATTATCACAACAACAGGTTCAAAGGTTTGAACACTTGCCTGGTAATCGGGTGTGGGTGGAGATAGCGGGTCCTGGGTCTGCTCGATGATCTATAAACAATCAGAACACTTGAGATTAACCACTTAACACGTTTTAACAGTCTAAGTATAACTTCACTCAAATCGAAACATGTTTTCGAATTATCTCGTTATACACCTTTTAGTGTAACTCTTTTTATTACTGATACGATCCGACATTTGTTCGTTATTACGACATGTCATCATACCCACACTCGGTATATACTTAAGTTGTATAAGTTCTAAAGTCGATTGATTACGAACCGAGATTATACCTCGAGTTTTGTCGTTCGTTTTCTAAGTGTTTTACCAAAGTTATAACCAAGCGGGTTTTTAGGGGTTCGTTCGCGTTTAACTTTGATTCCAACATTTTTATAAAATCGAAAAACGATCCGTTTCACATGAGGTTTTCTCTCACACCTTCCTTTTTACCTCTAGTATTTAATTACCAAGATTCGCCACTGACTTACATATTTTACGAGGGTTCAATTTCAGTTACAAATTCTTGTGTACGGTTTCGAACTACTTTTCGTAATTTGACCATAACTCCTAAACCGTAAGTCGGAATGTTTCGATTCTCGCGCCAAAACGATCTATGGCTCGAGATCTACAAGGATCAGTCATAATATCACCAAGGTCAGGAAATTATATTAACTGACATGCTTGGTTTCTAAGTGTTAACAAAAATTTGGCATTACGACGGCTATGTTTACACGCTTTTCCAAATTTTTTATCATCATCAAATCATCCTCCAACAACAACCAATTCAAGACCTAAAGTTTTTCATCTATTCTAAGTCATGATATCTCAAGAACAACTCAAATCCAACAAGTATGAAACATCAATAACAACCAATTATGCATACATGGATCTAAACATACTAACACTTCTCCATCATATATCCATCCAAAAAGATCCATAAACTCAAAGTAGTACTAAGGGTTCTTGAGCTTTATACCTTCCTTGGAGAGTGAATAACACTTGTTAAGCCTTGAATGATCCTTAAGTAGCCTTAGTATACTTGAATCAATCAAAAGAAAGCAAGAACACAAAGTTAATACTTAAAAGTTACTATTCATCATCATCTTCTTGATTTTATATCTCAAGATTGGTATGGAATTTGAAGATGAAATTCATAGGGTATCTTAGTTATGAAATATAGGACTCACCTTAATTTTCTTGAGATTTAACCATGGATGGAAGTTGGATTTCTCCTCTTGAAAAAGAGGGCAGGTCGAATGGAGGTAAATGGAGGGGGAGAGAGTTTGTTTGCATCTTTTACTTGGTTGCTTGTGCTAAATGAATTATTGGGATGAGGTTTTGATAATATCTTGGCCAAAAGTCACTTTAATATAGTGATTATGTCATGGATGATGTTTAAACAAGTGGACAAGTGGTGTGTCATGTACTAATATCTTGTATCCTTGGTTTGATTCTTAGTGTGCTAGTTAATCTTGCAACTAGCTTAGTTACTTGATCTCATCTGTGACACCCCCTAGATCCGGGGTCAAGGATCCAGGTCATCACGGTCCAATTTCCGATAAATATCAATATCTCTTGAGTCTTTTTTTTTATAATTTAATATTTATGCAATTGACCCCACATTAATACCCACACACACACACCAGTCATATGCTCATAGAACAACATCCACAATATTAAAAGTTTAAAGTTAACAGTTATTACAACCCAGAATTCTACTAAGTACATTGTTGAATAATACTTCTACAGGAAGCATTTCAACAACCAAAAGTTTATTACAAACTTACACACTTAATTTACATAAGTCTACTAAGCCCCTTTCGCTTGTCACTACCTCGGGGATGGTCGCCAGCACTCGCTCAAAAGGTCGCCTTTCTCTTACCCTCTTGCGGGGTGTAGTGCGTAGTATCGGCATGGGACCTAGCTGCTATATACATAAGTAGCAAGAGTGAGCTATAATAGGTCAGCAAGATAATATTGTAACTAGAATTTAGAATGTGAACAGGTATACATATATATGCATATATAAGCAGAAACCAATTATAATCTTTAAGGAAGAATAAAGTTCTTATTTAGTAATACATCATCCACTTACTATTATAAGAAAGAAATCTAAAATAATATAATATCAGTTTTTCTTCATCTGTAACCATAATTCCATCATCTTATATCATTATTCTGTTTTCAGTATAGAAATCTGAAAATCATTTTCAACTCTTTCTTTCAAGTTTTGGGGATTTTCACTGTTGCCGAATATGTAAGAACGATGATCAGTCGCCCTCCGTACCCGTCCTTTTTACTACCGGTAGAAGGAGGAAGGTACACCACTACATCCCCCTGGAGGAAGGTACACCACTACATCCTCCTTCGGCAACTCTTGGGCCGAGATAAAATATTGATTGCTGGACTGTGCCGCACACAGCCTCCTACGCTTTTTTTGTTGCTATCCCCCTTTTTGTCAAATCATTATTCCATTCATAAAATATCATTCCACATAACCATTTTCTCGCTTTCATTTCCACATATCATTCACTCATCTCATTTCCATTCACATTTATCATCACCTTTAAATCATATGTCATAATACTTTAATTATGACTCATACATCTTTTCTATCATTATTAAAGTCAAATATTCCTTTAGAACATAAAGTATATTCGCTCTATCCATATTCGTATCTATCTTTCTTTAATTCTCAAAATCAGGAAATAAATCCTTAGCAATATAGCATCGTAGAAAAACATATATATTCCAATAAATCATTTTACTTTAAAAATAAAAATAAAATAGTTTTCTAAAGTAAGAGTAGAAGAAATCTTGCTCTTTTATATACACACACATATATATATATGTTGTTCCATCTACTTTTAAAAATAGTAGATAATAATCAAATAATACTTATTAAATCACAATATTTAAAAAGAATATCTTTAGCAAAATAATATAAATCATATAACCCTAGATAACAACTGATACCATTCTTTCATATTCTCTTAATCATAAAGCATGTTCACTTCATGCATAATCATCTCTATACATATCCATCTCATACTCATATCCATATTCATATATATCTTCGTACTCATATCCATATCCATATTCATATACATCTTCGTATACCTTTCTTTTCAATATCAATACTCAAGGAAGACAATTTCTTCACAATATAGTAATAATAGCATCACATATATATATTCCATGAAATCAAGTTTCTTTGAAGATAAATAGTTTTCCAAGTAGGGATAGAAAAGATCTGCCTCGATCTCGATGTCCTGAAGGTATGGCTCGTGGCTCTCCCGGAGTTTCTATAAACACGAAAAGGACCGTCGTTAGAATACCACATCTCTTACTCACCTCACTCTTGCATAACAATACCCTTGACACTTTAATATATGTTTCACATGTTATTCATAACCCAAGTGTTCCAAAAACCTAACCATTTTAGGTTAAATCAAGGTTTCGGTGCTTATTCACCATTTCCCTTAACAACCATACCCGACTGTAAAAATTCTCAGAAAATCTCAATTTCGAATTTTAATGTAAGGTCAACTGGAAATGACTCTTTGACCACTCCACTACAATATCCCAAAATTTTATAACTTTTAAAAATGTTTAAGTATGGTAATTATAGCCTCAAAGTTGATACAATTACGTTTTCTCGGTTCTCGAACGTCTTTCACTAAAACTGAATTTTCTCCTAAACTGTTCATCAGATTTTAACGTACTTTATATCAAAACGATCTATGAACTAAGCTCTATCATTTCATGGGCACTTGGTAACCTAGACAGTAGGGTACCGTATGGATACAGGGGTCCAAAACAGGGCAAATTACATCCTAACGAAAATCGGGCATTATAACGGCTATATTTTCATACTTTTCCAAAATTCAACTCCTCCAAATCCATCATCCACCTTATACACCATCACCTACACCATGTGGTCATCTTACCAACCATGGTTACAAGAACATACTCCTTTTATATACCATAAAAACACTTTTAAACACATATATAATCATGATTTCATCACTTATAACCACTTAACCACTAATACCATTTATATTCATCATAAAACTCAAGAGGGGTGAAGAGATTATACCTTCTTTGAAGCTTTAATACTCTTAATATATGCTTGTAGTCCTTGATACACCTTTAAACAACCTTAACACACCTTAATCTTTCAAAACAAAACATAAAATCCATGTAAATTACTATTCATTCACTATTCATCATCACCTTCATGATTTTATTTCTCAAAGATGGAATGGATTTAGAAGCTAGGATTCATAGCATACCTTAACCTATACCCAAGCAAGCTCCTTGAATTTTCCCTTGATTTTAGATGACTTGGAACTAGGGTTTTGATTTTCTATTTTCTCTTTTTTTTCTTCAATGGCCGAATGGAGCTTTTTGGATGGGGGAGAGGTTTTTTTTCTTGGTTTTTGCTCTTATCACATCTTAATCTTGTTTAATCTAGTGTCTTGTGGAAGCTTGTGGAATTTTACAAGGTTAAAGGACTAATCTACCCCTTAAAACAAGTTAGTGGATGATGATGTCACTCATGATGTCATTGGATGCATCCTTTAATCTTTTTTCTTGATTTTCCTAAGTAATTTGCTAGCACTCTTGGTAATAATAATGTGGTATATATCATTGTTATGTTATAATCTTGGTTGTTTGGTTTCCATACTCGTCTAATTGTGATTCGGTTCGAATATACCTCATTATCTCAGTGGTTCTGAAATCGTTTAACAATCCAAATTCCTTTGATAATTCCTTAACTTAATAATCCTTTAGTTTACCCTAATAGACTAATTTCTCAATATATAATTCCTTTAATATCTCCATGCTCCTTAATATCTGATAAAATAGAAGCTCATTCGAACTCAAAATCCTCAAAAATCCGTATTCAGGAATTTCTGAAATCTATCGTCATTTCGAGTCACTTATTTTCCTAGTACAATACTAATATGGTTTCTGTTTACTCATTTTCTGTTTCAATTATAGTGTACCTACATACCATTTCCCTAAATCCTCAAATTTTACTATTCATGTGATCACTGTAGCATTGCTAAAGTTAGGGTTATTATATCATCCACTTGCACATACTTGCATCTTGGTTCTCTGCTCGTTTCTTTGTCCGTTTATTGCTCAATTCATTGATCGTTCAGACGAATAACTCAATCGTTTCTAGTTAGGGTTTTACCGAAAACCGTAATAATAATTACACCATCATTTTCAATTCTCTTTAATAATTCTTGGACCTATATTCCTTAAATCCCTTCAATAATTCTTTAAGTCTTTCCGTGTCCAGGGAAATCTCGGGGAAAATAAAAGTGCTATTTTTCAGAATCCGACAGCTTTTACATACACTCCTTTTCCCCCTGGATAACTAATACGAACTCAGAATTTCGTTCCGGATACTTATATATCGCGTCGTCTAATAATATTCCTATGTCTACCCAAAATCATTATTCATCCATTTTTCTTTACTCATCCTCTTAGGGTTGTACGATTGTCCCTGATCTCTTTCGATCGTTCCTTAACCTTTTTACGGACCCATTGGACCAATAACAGATATCGATTTGGATGACATAAGAATAATCTTTTCCTTTAGAATAATCAAATCTCAATTCCCTAGGAGATAGATAATTCTTATCTAAAGTGTCAACCAATAGTATTCTTCATGGCACCTAAACATTTGAATCCAAATCTATTCCTTTCATTCATTATCTCAATCGTTACATCATAGTCGTAATCACTATTCACCATTACCTCAGTACATAATAAAAAGTTTTAATTATATCCAAAATTTGGGGTTCTTACAGAATTCGTATTAGTGATCCGAGGGGAAAATAAGTGTTTGTAAAAGCTGCCGGATTCTGAAAAATAACACTTTTATTTTCTCCGAGAATTCCCTGGACACTGAAAGAATTAAGGATTTATTAAAGGGATTTAAAGAATTTAAATTCAAAGTTTATAAAGAAAGATCGAGAATGTTAATATAAATATTAAGAAGGTTTCCGGTAAAACCCTAATTAGAAATCCGTGAGATATTTCTACGAACGATCAATCGAAACGAGCAATAACCGGACAAAAGAAACAAGCAGAGGAAGCAAGAGTCATGCATAAGCTTCTAGAAAATATCTAGCAACCAAGTGGACTCATGTAACTAGCACACTTAGGAAAAGGAACTAGTACTTAGAAAGCAAACCATGTAGTTAGCTTAGAACCATCCAAAACACAACACTTGGCTTGCAAAATACATCACTTAGTGCATCATCACTTTAATAATTCAACCAAGGATGAGATATTATCTACTAGTAGAAGGAATGACCCTCTCCGGTAATCATCCCTGGAGGAAAGTTCTCCACAATCCCCCCTCGGCAACACATGGGCCGGAATAAAATATTGCAAGCTGGACTGCATTAAAATCAGCCCAAAGATAGAATCCCCATTATCGAAGTTCTTATTCCATTTATTCCGAAAATTTCCTTTTCATAATTCCATTTACCAAATTACCCTTTTTATCCATAAAGTACCTTGCATTATTTGTATTCATGAATAATTTCAGAAATCAGAAACATGTCCATTGCAATGCAATAATATGAAATCATGTATATATATAGATACATTTTCAACAAAACCATTTTCCTGAAATTTTATAATTTAATAAAGTAAAGATAAAAGAACTCATGCCTGGAAGGGTCGTAGGGGTAACATGTCTCCGATCAGTCAGGTGATCTATAAACAATCCCAAAATTATTCAAGGTTAATCACTTAACATTTTTGAAAAGCTAGGTATATACTTTACTTAGGTTAAACTCATTGGACATCCCCCTAACATAACTCTTTATTATCATCATTATAATCAACACTAGCTCAATATCAAGGCATTGCATGGTACTTATGCTTGGGGTACTTAAGTCATATAAGTTCTAGTGTCGATCGTTTACTATAAAGGATTACACCTCGCGAGTTATTGACCGTTTTCTAAGTGATTTCCCAATGTTATTACTAAGTACGCTCCTAAAGGATCCGTTCGCACTTAACTTAGATTCGAACATTTTTATAAAATTGAAAAACTATCCAATTGACATGAGGTTTTCTCTCACACCTTCCTTATGGTATCTAGTATTTATTTACCATGATTCGCAATAAATTATTCATATTAAGGGGGTTCAATTCTGGTTAGGAACTCGTACTTATGGTTTTGAACTACTTTTAGTAATTCGGTCATAACTCCTAAACCGTAAGTCCGTTTGTTTCGATTCTTTCGCCAAAACGATCTATGACTCGAGAACTACAAAGATTGGTCAGGTTCTTGTTAAGGTCAGAGGTTATTTATCTCGGGTATGCTCTGTTTTAAAGGTTAATGAAATTTCGGCATTACGACGGCTGTAAATCGGATATTTCCAAAATCAAATCTTTCCAATAACCATGGTTTCCACTCCAAATCACACATACATGTTATTTACATTTGAACTAAGGCCAAGCACTGCCTTTCCATTCATATAAACTACTTTAACAATTATCGATACCCAATCATAGTTTTCATGCTTTAAACATACATAATAGCACTAAAACTCAAACAATTCTCATAATCCATCAAGGGTTTCAAGTATTATAACTTTGTTTCAAGCTTTATAAGGCTAATATACTCATACAATCCTTGAACCTTGCTTACAATATCCTTTAGAAGTCATAAAACAACAATCAAAAGAAAAGAAAATTGGTAAGTTACTATTCATCATCACTTTCAATAAACTTTTGAACAAGCTAACCTTAAAGAATGATGCTAAGGTTTTGAATATACCTTCTCCTAATCTTAAGCTTTGTTTTAAGCTCTAGATTGTAGCAAGAAAATGGTGGCAAGTCCTTCCCCCCTTTTTCTTCTTCCTTGGCCGAGAGTTTCTTCAAGGAATGTGTTTGTCTCCTTTTTTTTTTCTTTCTTGTTTTGTTTTAATAACTAATACTTGTAATCATCTACTTTGTTTTTGTGTTGGCTAACTAGCATTGGTCCAAATGTCATTACCATGTTAAGCAAGTCCATTTTTTGTAAAATTGCAACTTCATCATTCCTTTATTAGTTGACTTGCACTTAAGTCACTTGATTTCTCCTTTTTCCACCAATTTGATTCTCTTTGTAACTCGTTAATAAAATCAATGCGAACTTAGAAATCCGTTTCGGGTACTTCTATATAGTATCGTCTAATAATATTCTAGTTTCCACCAAAAACACTATTCATCACTTATTTTCTTTTATTCCTTATATATTGTAAAAATGTCCTTGTCCCCTCTCGAGCGTTCCATAACTCTTTCTCGGAACCACTGAACTAATAATAGATATTGATTTGGATGACATGAGAATATTCTTCCTCCTTGGAATTACCATATCTTACTTCCCTGGGAGATAGATCATTCTTATCTAAGTTGTCAGTCAGTTGCATGGTTCATGGCATGTAAGAAATTGAATCCAAATCCATTCCATAATCATTCATTATAACCACCGTTACACTTATACTCCATTACATAATAAAAGTTTTAATTCTCCCAAAAGTCTAGGTTCTTACAAGGACGATCCTTCTACGTCGATTTGATTCCTTTTAAGCTAGGGGAATTTGATGTCATTTTGGGAATGGATTGGCTGTAAAGGGAAAAAGGTTAAGTTGAAAACCCCAGGGAAGAAAGAAATAGTGTTTAAGAGGATGCGACAGACCCAGAAAATTCTGACCATGGCGCAAACCAAGAGATTGCTATGAAAAGGGAATGAGGCTTATTTAGCTTACGTTATAGACACCCAGAAGGAAGCGCCTAGATTGCAGGACATTCCGGTAGTTAATGAGTTCGAGGACGTGTTCCCACATGATCTTCTCGGACTGCCACCTGATAGGGTAATTGAGTTTGCCATCGAGTTAGCCCCGGGAACGGTGCCGGTTTCGAAGGCCCCGTACCGCTTAGCCCCAGTGGAAATGAAAGAGCTAGCTAATCAGTTACAACAATTGTTGGATAAGGGTATGATTAGGCCCAGTGTGTCACCTTGGGGCGCACCAGTGTTGTTCGTTAAGAAAAAGGATGGGAGTATGAGGTTATGCATCGACTACAGAGAGTTGAACAAGCTAACCATAAAGAATAAGTATCCACTACCTAGGATAGATGATTTGTTTGACTAGCTAGGAGGAGCTGAATACTTCTCTAAGATTGACCTGAGAACGGGATATTACCAACTGAAGACTAAACCTGAAAATATCCCGAAGACTGCATTCCATACCAGATATGGACATTATGAGTTCTTGGTGATGTCATTTGGATTGACCAACGCCCCAATAGCTTTCATGGACTTAATGAATATAGTGTTCAAAGAATATTTGGACAAATTCGTGATAGTCTTCATTCATGATATTCTCATCTACTCAAAGACAGAGGCAGAACACGTTGAACATTTGAGGATAACTTTAGAAATACTCAGGAAGGAGCAGTTATATGCCAAATTCTCAAAGTGTGAGTTCTGGAAGAATGAAGTGCAATTCTTAGGGCACGTGATCAATAGAGAAGGAGTGTTGGTTGACCCCTCCAAGATAGAAGCAGTTTCAAATTGGGAACGGCCAACTACTCCAACCGAGGTAAGGAGTTTCATCGGACTGGATGGATATTACAAAAGATTTGTCCAAGATTTTGTGAAGATCGCAGCTCCGTTAACTCGACTTACCCGTAAAACTGAGAAATTTGAATGGACTGCAAAGTTCGAGAAGAATTTCCAAGAGCTAAAGAAGAGGTTGGTGATGGCCCCAGTGTTGGCATTACCTGATGGAAAAGGAGATTTCGTGATTTACAGTGATGCTTCACATAAAGGATTGGGATGCGTGCTTATGCAGCACGGCAAGGTAATAGCATATGCGTCTAGGCAATTGAAGGATTATGAGATCAGATATCCCGCGCATGATCTAGAATTAGCAGCCATAGTCTTCGCTTTAAAGATTTGGAGGCACTACTTGTATGGGGAAAAGTACGAGATTTACACTGACCATAAGAGCCTCAAGTACATTTTCACTCAGAAAGAGCTTAACATGCGCCAGAGGAGATGGCTGGAGTTAATCAAAGACTACGATTGTAAGATTCGATATCACCCGGGTAAAGCCAATGTGGTGGCTGACGCCCTTAGTAGGAAAGAGAAACTCAAGATGATAACTTCAGAGGAAGAGTTAGTGAAAGATTTTGAGAAGTTGGAAATTGAGATTAAGCTACCCGAAGAGGGCCAAGAGAAGTTGATTGAAATCAGAATCCAACCTCCATTGTTAGAAAAGATTAGACTATGTCAAGAACGGATAATGGAGGAAGAAGAGAACTCCATGGAAGAGATAATGACCGGGGAAGAAATTAAGTGTGAAAGAGACAAGGAAGGGATCATGAGGTACACGTACAGGATATGGATCCCAAATGTTCAGGAACTCAAGGATGAGATTTTATACGAGGCACACAACTCAAGGTACTCAGTGCACCCCGGTAGTACCAAGATGTATAGGGATTTGAAGGAGTATTACTGGTGGCCCAATATGAAAAAGGACGTAGCAGAGTGGGTAAGCAGATGCTTGACCTGCCAGCGAGTGAAAGCAGAGCACCAGAGGCCCAGTGGACTCCTACACCCCTTAGAGATTCCAGAATGGAAATGGGAACACATATCCATGGATTTCGTAGTAGGTTTACCAAGGACCAAGGCTAATCATGACGCCATATGGGTAATTGTAGATCGACAGACGAAGTCAGCTCACTTTCTCCTGATCAATGAAAGGT
Source organism: Saposhnikovia divaricata (assembly GCA_036435485.1). Lineage (NCBI taxonomy): Eukaryota > Viridiplantae > Streptophyta > Magnoliopsida > Apiales > Apiaceae > Saposhnikovia > Saposhnikovia divaricata. The sequence goes on from CM071600.1 coordinate 160,360,250, forward strand.
ACACGATCGATAGACTAGTGGATATCTACTTAAAAGAGATAGTGGCGCGACATGGAGTCCCGGTCGCAATAGTATCAGATCGAGATCCTAGATTTAACTCCAGGTTTTGGAGAAGCTTTCAAGAATGTGTAGGAACCCGGCTGAACATGAGCACAGTCTACCACCCCCAAATAGATGGGCAAAGTGAAAGGACCATCCAAATGCTAGAAGATATGTTGAGAGTCTGTGCTATAGACTATAAAGGGAATTGGGATGATCACTTGCCATTGATCGAGTTTTCTTACAATAATAGTTTTTATTCAAGTATAGGAATGCCACCTTACGAGGCCCTTTATGGAAGGAAATGCCGATCTCCCTTGTATTGGGATGAAGTTGGAGAGCGAAAGATGCTCGGGCCTGAAGTGGTCCAACGAACTAAAGATGCAGTAGATCTAATCAGAGGACAGCTGGTAGCAGCCCAGGATTGAAAAAAGAAATATGAAGTGGGAGACCTAGTGTTCTTAAAGGTATCACCTTGGAAAGGTTGATGAGGTTTGGGAAGAAAGGAAAGCTGAGCCCTAGGTATATTGGACCGTTTGAGATCTTAAGACGTATTGGGGAACTAGCTTACGAACTAGCCTTACCCCCAAATCTGCAGCAAGTGCACAATGTGTTCCATGTTTCAATGCTGAGGAAATATAATCCGAATGCCAAGCATATTGTAGAATATGGGCAAGTGGACATGCAACCAGACTTGACCTATGTACAGCAACCTGTGGAAATCATAGACCGGAAAGACTAAGTGCTCCGAAACAAGGTCATCCAGCTAGTCAGAGTCTTGTAGCAAAACCACAATGTAGAAGAATCAACCTGGGAGCTAGAAAGCACAATGCAAGAGAAGTACCCCCATTTATTTTCAAATTGAATCCGGGACGGAATTCTTTTAAGGAGGGGAGACTGTAAGAACCCAGATTTTGGATAGAATTAACGCTTTTTATTGTATAATGATGTAAGAATGAATAGTAGTTACGGCTACGATGTAATAGTTGATCTTCTGAATGAATGAATGGATTTGGATTCAAATATTTATATTTCTTAAAGAATGCTAATGGTTGACAACTTAGATAAGAATAATCTATCTCCTAGGGGAATAAGATATGGCAATTCCAAGCAGGAGAATATTCTCATGTCATCCAGATCGATAACGATTAGTCAAGTGGTTCCGTGAAAGGGTTAAGGAACGCCCGAGAGAGAACAAGGACATTGTCATAAGTGTAGGGAATAAAGAAAGAATAAAGAGTGAATAGTGTTTTTGGTGGAAATGAGAATATTATTAGACGGCGCTATATAGAAGTATTCGGAATGGATTTCTGAATTCGTATTAGTGATCCGAGAGGAAAATAAGTGTATGTAAAAGCTGTCGGATTCTGAAAAACAGCACTTTTATTTTCTCCAAGAATTCCCTGGACACTGAAAGAATTAAGGATTTATTAAAGGGATTTAAAGAATTTAAATTCAAAGTTTATAAAGAAAGATCGAGAATGTTAATATAAATATTAAGAAGGTTTCCGGTAAAACCATAATTAGAAATCCGTGAGATATTCCTACGAACAATCAATCGAAACGAGCAATAACCGGACAAAAGAAACAAGCAGAGGAAGCGAGAGTCATGCATAAGCTACTAGAAAATATCTAGCAACCAAGTGGACTCATATAACTAGCACACTTAGGAAAAGGAACTAGTACTTAGAAAGCAAACCATGTAGTTAGCTTAGAACCATCCAAAACACAACACTTGGCTTGCAAAATACATCACTTAGTGCATCATCACTTTAATAATTCAACCAAGGATGAGATATTATCTAAATGTCATCCACTTTATGCATTATTCCAAGCAAAACCACAAGAACATATCAAACTCTCTCTTGTCTCCTCCATTCGGCCTTTTGGCTAATTCCAAGACCAAAATTCCACTTACAACCATCATTTGATCTTGTAATTTTTATGGTGAGTTATATAATTCACAAAAGTAATCTCCAAGAAGTTTGAGCTTCAAATTCCTTTGTTTCCATTTTCAAATAAATCATTTAAGAGGAGCATGAATAGTGTTCTTCAAGATCTAACTTTGTTTTCTTGATTTCTTTTGATTGATCTAGCAAGCTTAAGCACTCTTAAGGACCATACAAGGCTTAGTAAGGCTATATCACTCTCTAAGGAAGGTATAACCTCTTGAAACCCTAACTCTTGTTTGAGATTTAAGCATGTTTATGGTAGATATAGCTTAGTTATGGTTATGTTAAGGTTAAAGCATGATTAGTTAGGTGATTTAGTGATTTTGGTAGCATGATGGTTATTATTATAAAGCATGATGTTCTTGGACTTGTTTAGATGCAAATCATGTATGTAAGTTGTCGAGATGCCCGGTGTGGCTTTGTTGGATCGTTATGATTTTTGAAACGCTCGATTTATAGCCGTCGTAATGCCAAAATTTCGTTAACACTAAGTAATCGTGTTTGACAGTAGCTGTAATCCACTGCCTAGCTTCATATTCTACCATGATAAGATAGATAATGTTCCAAGCTTCGTTTTGATATAAAGATCGTGTGAAACGGACTTACGGTTTAGGATTTATGGCCGATTTACTAAAAGTAGTTCGAAACCGTAAACGAGAGTTCGTAACTGAAATTGAACCCTCGTAAAATACGTAAGTCAGTGGCGAATCATGGTAATTAAATACTAGAGATGAAAATGAAGGTGTGAGAGAAAACCTCATGTGAAACGGATCGTTTTTCGATTTTATAAAAATGTTTGAATCAAGGTTAAACGCGAACGAACCCCTTAAAAGTATAACTTTGGTTATAACTTAGAAAACGAGCGATAAAACTCGAAGTATAATCTTGGTTCGTAATCGACCGACTTTAGAACTTATACGAATTAAGTATATACTAAGTGTGAGTATGATGACATGTCTTAATAACGAACAAGTGTTGGATCGTATCGGTGATAAAAAGAGTTACACAAAAAGGTGTATAACAAGATAATTCGAAAACGTGTTTCGACTTAAGTTGATACTTAGCCTTTTAAAAAGTGTTAATTGATTAATCTTGAATATTCTGACTATTTATAGATCGCCGAGCTGACCCGGGACACAATACCACTACCCCTACTCGTACTCGATTACCGGGCAAGTTTCAAATCCTTTTTAAAGGCTGTTGTTGTGAATATATATATATGCTTTCCGTTATACATATGCCATAGCATGCATGCCTACAATCAAGTTCTATTGTTATACTTGTTCCCTGATTTAAAGGTTTGCTTATAACCTAGATAGATAATATATCGGTTATAAGCCGGATATGGTTAAGACCCTTAAGTGAAGGGCATCTGAATCTTATTCTTCGAATATAGACCGGGAGTCAGTACTTCTTGATAGATCTTGATTATTTTGGGGAAGAGTATTTAAGTAAAAATCTTTCCATTATTTAATTATAGAATATTCATTCATCGCTTATTATTTCGAATATTCCTTTCGAATATTGTTTCGGATATTCAATTAAACTTTATTTATTCAATGAATATTATTCTCCAATATTCCTTTTAAGTTGATTCACTTATCGAATATTATCTCGAATATTCCTTTGGAATTTATTCATTATTTATATATTGAATATTATTTCAAATATTCATTTGATCATCATCTGACTATTATTTTGAATATTCATGCGAGTTTTATTTATTCGATAAGTATTATTAATTTAAATATTCATTAATTATTTAATGAATATTATTTGTGAATATTTACTCAAGAATCATTCTGAGTAATATTTTATATTAAGATTATTCCTACAATATTTATACCCTTATAAATATTATTTGGAATACTTATGTAATTCCTCTAACTTGTTTCAAAACCGATTCATTTCATTTAAATATTATCTTCGACGTTCGAATATTATGTAAATTATTTCGGAGTCTTATTATTAATACTTGTATCAAGAAAGGTTCTCAAAACTTCCTTCTTCATTCAAAATCTAACTGTCAAATTATAAGGGAACCTTACTTGGGAGATGTTATTTACCTTGTTGACTTCCCGGTCATAAATCTTTCGAAAAGTATTCCTTTCACTCGCAACTTGGATTTCTATCTATTGCATTTGTGTACCCTCTCATCATTCGAGGGGTAAGATTATTGGAACAAGATGGTGTCCTCTAACAAGAAGCAGCTTGGGAGATATGATGTTGAATTTTCCTTTCCAACTAGATACGACTACTTTGTGGAGTCTTATCAACAAGTATTATACTTGGGGAAAGGGGGACGGACTTTACGTTCAGAGTCATGAACTTCTCTTCGAACTTGGAGTCGTGTAAGAGGCCGAGTAGCGCCGGTCCATCCCATTGGCCCAACCGTTGGCCGGGGAGATCTAACAGGGCGGTAGACAAGTAAATCCGTCAGCTCTTCCTTCTATCGGTAGTAAATCTAAATTGAGCTGTACAATCTGCGACTGATCATCGTAAGGATTGGAACAACGGGCGCAGTGAATACTCCAGCATTAGTTCATCATTCAAATTCATTATTTTTCTGCAACATCATCATTGTTGGCAGTATTGGAAAAGTATTCATAATTGGAATTGTAATATTTCTGGAAGTTCCTCTTTCAGATAAACGATGATATTTTGCTTATCTTTTGCGTAGCAAGTATGTCCATGGAATATATATTTTGAGTCACCTTGTAACTTCATCATTTACCTTATACTGGTATTATCTTCGCTAATGCATGGCATGTGGTTTCAAAGATATTTGAACTGCTATATATATATATATATCATCACTATTCAGTTATATTGTTGTTGGTGGGCTATTGCTCACCCTTGCTTATTTATTATGTCACAACAACAGCTAGGACAGATGGCTCGCGTAAGGCACACTCGGCGCAAGCAGGTTACCCGACCCACAGGACTCCCCGCTGATATGCTAGCTGCCATTGCTGAGGTAGCATAGATAGACAGCTTTTGCTTCCAGCTTAACTACATGTATAATTAATGTTAATCAACGGCAAAACTTTTAAACTTATGATGTTATCCTTTTGGCTTGTTGTGAAGCCCCTAGATCCGGGGTCAGGAATCCAGGTCATCACGATCTAATTTCCATTTTTAATAACATTATATTCTTTACAGTTGAAATATAAATACTTGCTAATACTCACACAATAGACCCCACACTATAACATTACACACCAGTCATATGCTCAGAGAACAACATCCATAATAATAACAGTTTAAAGTTAAAAGAGTTATTACAACCCAGAATCTTACTTAAGTAGTGTTGCTGAATATTACTTCTAGAAGAAGCATTTCAACAACCAAAAGTTATTACACAAGCTTACACACTTAATTTACATATGTCTACTAATACCCATCCGTTCTACAAAAGCTACCTCAGGGATAGGCGCCAACACTCTCTCTCAAAAGCCCTTACCCTCTTACGGGGTGTAGTGCGAAGTATCGGCATCTACCCTAGCTGTTATATAAATAAATAGCAAGAGTGAGCTATAATAGCTCAGCAAGATAATATTGTAAACAAGATAATTACGAAAATCCACTATAATAATTACGAAAAGAATTAATCATTACTTATTCAATACACCATCCATTTTTCCTTTATAAGAAAAAAAAATAATATATAAAACAATATAATATCAGTTCTCTTCTAATATAATATAATATTAGACCATCATTCCATACCAATTTTCCTTTCACCTTTCAGTATATCAGTCTGTAATCATTATCAATTATTCCTTTAAAAGTTTTGGGGATATCCACTATCGCCTGATACGTTAGGACGATGATCAGTCGCCTAATCGTACCTGCTCCTTGTTTACTACTAGTAGAAGGAATGGCAATTATCCCTGGAGGAAGGTTCTCCACTACATCCTCCTTTGGCATCCATTGGGCCGTAATAAAATAATGAGGAAGGTTCTCCACTACTTCCCCATAAAATGATGGATGCTGGACTGTGCTAAACACAGCCACTTACGCAAGTATGTTGTAATCCCCCTTTTTGTAAAATCATTATTCCATTTAAGAATTTCTTTTCCATTTCCACCCTTATCCATACATATATCATTATACTTTAAATATAACTTCCTTTAAAGAAACCTGAGATCATTAACTCAAAAGACAGAAATATTCCAGATACTTTGAAATAAGTTAAGAAATATCCTCCGTATTTAATGGAGTCAAATATGCTTTTAAATACATAACTATTCCATCTATTTTAAAGTATTAAATGATAATCAAATAATATTTATTAAATCACAAATACTTAAAGATTATAATCAATAGAATATTATAAACCATATAACCCTAGATAACAACTGATACCATTCTTTTTCATATCTCTTTAAACCATAAAGTATATTAGCTCTATCCATATTCATATCCATATCCATAATCCATATCCATATTCATATTAACTAATCTCAATAAACAGGGAATATCCCTAACCATATAATGATATAATATTCATATATTATCTAGCAAAACCACTTTCCTTTAAACATAAACAGTTTATCAAAATAAGGATAAAAGAAATCTTGCCTCGATCTCTAATCCCAAGAGGAATGATCCGGTGTTTGTCTCGAGTATCTATAGAAACGAAAAGGACCACCATCAGAATATATTTCACTTAACCACTTAACCCTTAAATATATATATATATATATATATAATAACACCCTTGACACATAATATAAGTTTAACATACTATTTATAGACCAAAAGTTCCAAGAACTTATCTATTATTAAACTCCATAAAAGTTTCAGTGTTTTTCACCACTTCCTTATTAACCACACATGACTGTAAAATTTCTCATAAATTATCAATTTCTCATAAATTATCAATTCCGAACGACTTTCACTAAAACTCACTTTTCTCCTAAACTGTTCATTGGATTTTGACGTACTTTATATCAAAACGATCTATGAACCAAGTTCTATCCTCTCATGGTCAGTTAGTACTCTGGACAGAACCCTAACCATACATGTATGGGTGTCAAAAACAGGGCATCTTTTGGTTTAACGAAAATCGGGCATTATAACGGCTATATTTTTATACTTTCCATAATATAACTCCTCCAAATCCAACATCCAACACATATACCAAACCCTACACCATGTGGTCATCATACCAACCATGGTTACAAGCACTCACAACACCTCCATGATCCATCAAAACACTTATAAACATTTATATAACCATGATTTTATATTTTACACTAACTTATTCCAAAAACCAACCATAAACTCAAGATTCAAGCTAGGGTTTCAAGTATTATACCTTTCTTGGAGTGTGTACAAGCCTTAATACACCTTTTAAAACCTTTATATCACCATAGTATAGCTTAGATCTTCCAACAAAACCAAGAAAACTAAAGTTAGTTTCTAAGATTTACTATTCATCATCAATCTTGTAAAATTCATAACAAATCGAAAATAAGAGTTTGGCTCTCAAATTTTTACCACATCTTGGCCTCTTCATAAGATTTGATTTGAGCTATAGATCACCAAAAACAAAGCTTCCTAGCTATGGTTTTGATCCAATTTTCCCACTGGACAGAAGCTGTAAAGGACTAGGCAGGTTCGGTTCTTCAACTTGGGGAAAGGATTTGACTAGGCTACACTACTTTGTTGGCCATGAAATTTTGAGCGAATGATACTCATGGAGTGGAGAAGCTATGGTTAAAATTTGGTGATTTTATCATGGATAGAAATGGAGATATGAATTTTTCTTTGTGCTTGGTTCATGCTGGGCAGTTTGGGAGAGTTTTGTATTTTGGTTTCTTTTCTCTTGGATAATGACTTGTAATGCTTATCTATCCTTTGTTTAGCAAAGCCTCATCCATTTTAATGTGTTGTTTGAATCCTATTGGTCCACTTTTATTTGCATGGAAGTCCTTAGCTTTTAGCATATTGTCTCCAAGTCCTTCCTTCCCTTTTCTTATTGCACTAAGGGGCTTCCACTCTTAAATATCTTCAAATAAGCTCCTTGTCTTGTGGTTGGGCCAAAAATTGGGCTTTCCCTATGACCTTGGGCCTTCTGTTTGGGCTCCGTTCAAAGTTCTCTAGTCGTTTGATCCATCGATTGAATTCTGTGATCGTTCCATTGGTTTCTCCTTTGTAAATCTCTTGAATATATTTTATCCTTTCCCACATCATATATTAATGTGTTAGGGTGGTTCAAATCCCCAAGTAGATATTAAATCCAATATCCTTGGTATATTCTCTTTATTTCAGAATTTGCTCTCCCGGTTTCTCATGCGTTCTCAAACTAGTTGCATTCTCTTTGCTCTAGGATTATATTCTCAATCCTCTTTCCCTCTCATAATATATCCTCCCTTGGACTTCTAATATTTATTATCCTTAACCCATGATTCGTTCACTTGATCGCATAATCTCGTTATAAAGTCTCAGCGGTTTCTAGAACGTTCGTTTCACCGTCTCAGTAGTTTTCGTTCTAAATTCTCAAATCAAATATAATAAAATTCCAAAATATTAAATCCTCAATTCCTCAAATTTAATATCTCATTTCCAAGTGGTTCTAAATTGTTTAACAATCTAAATTCCTCTGGCATTCCCTTGACTTAATAATCCCTTGGTTTAACCTAATTTCGCATGTTCCTCAAAGTATGCACCCTTTTCATATTCCATACTCTTTAATATCCAATACAATAGTGCTCAATTGAAATCAAACATCTTAAAAATCTATACTCAGGAATTTCTGAAATCCGTCATCGTTTCGAGTCACTCATTTTCATAGTACGATGCTAATATGGTTTCTGATTATTCATTTTCTGTTTCACTTAAGCACATACCATTTCCCTAAATCCTCAAAATCACTATTCATTTAAGCACGGTAGCATTTCTAAAGTTAGGGTTATTACACTTGTAATAACTTTTATTCGTAAACCCTTTTCGTAAAACTTATTTCAATTTCATCTCTTGGACTATAACTGTGTGTGTGTGAGTGGATATTATTGTGGGGTCACAGCATGCTACTTATTTATTTTGGACTCAAGTCGAGTATTATGTATGAAATATGAGACCGTAACGACCCGATCCCCGACCCCGGATCTGGGGATGTTACACCCTTAAATCTCTTAAATAAATCCTTAAATCCTTCATTGTCCAGGGAAATCTCGGAGAAAATAAAAGTGCTATTTTTCTGAATCCGATATCATTTACATACACTTATTTCGTCCACTGATCATCGATACGAACTCATAAATCCGTTCTGAATACTTCTATATAGTGTTGTCTAATAATATTCCAAATTCCCTTAACAACACTATTCATTGCTTATTCTCTTTTTATTCCTTGTACTTAGAAAAATACTCTCGCTCTTTCCCGGGCGTTCCTTAATCCTTTTACGAAGTTACTTAACTTATCCTAGACATCGATTTGGATGACATGAGAATACTTCCTCGGTTTGTATATCATATCTTACTTCCTTGATGATAGATTATTCTTATCTACATCGCCAATCAACTACATTGTTCATGGCACATAAACATTTGAATCCAATCCCTTTAATATTCATCTAATAACCCCCTGATACATTCATACTCCAGTACATAATAAAAAGTTTTAATTAGTACCAAAAATCTGGGTTCTTACACTAAGGATGTAGTTACATTCGTCTCCATCTATGCACTTAAGAAGTGGTTGGTTGAAACCCCTCTTATATAGAATTCCGTCATATTGCACAAATCTTGTTGCTTGATACTGAAGACACCGTGCTTCAAGCTTCTCACTCGGGAGTACCCCTGCATGAATATATTCCCGAATGGGAGTCATCCAAGTAACTTGCGAAGTTGGCTCTACCTCCATGACTTCCACCTCTGGAATACTTGGCACTTCTTGAATCTACAAAGGAATCGTTCCCAGCAACATAGCATCTTTCTGGGATCCTAGCTTAGCTAAGACATCCGCATTGCAGTTTTCATTCCGAGGAATACATTCCAATCTTACTTCACGAAACCTCTGAATTAATCATTGTGCACACTTCATATAGAGCTCTTTCCTTGGACCTCTACACTGGAATCCACCCTTGATTTGCCTAACTACTAACTCCGAATCACTTGATATGATTAAATTAGCTACCTTCATCTCCAATGCCATCTTCAACCCATTAATCAAAGCTTTATACTCTGTGTTTTTGTTAGTTGGCTCAAACTTAAAGTGAATAGCATTCATAAGCTGACTTCCTTCTGGAGTTACCAAAATTATACCTGCACCAGCTCCTCCGCTGTTCACAGCTCCACCCACATGCAACTTCCACCAAGGCTGAGGAATCTCCTCAAGAGGGTGCGCCCCCTTGGTTGAGACATCAGGTTCCACCAGCACAAACGATCTTTCTTCGTTTTCCGAGTCAAATTCTAAGATGAAATCTGCCAAAGCCTGACCTTTAATAGCAGTTCTTGGTGTATATTCCAAATCAAACTGTCCCAATTCAATTGCCCATTTTAACATTCTTCTAGAAGCCTCAGGTTTATGAAGAATAACCCTCAGCGAATAAGCAGTTCAAATTTAAATCTTATGAGCTTAAAAGTAGGGACGAAGCTTCCTCGATGCCAGGATTAGGGCGTAAACCAACTTCACCATGCTAGTGTATCGAGTTTCTGCATCAAGCAAATGCTTGCTTACATAGTAAACTGGGGATTGATGATCAACCTCCTCTCTTACTAACACCGCACTTATGGAATACTCCGAAACTGCCAAGTATAGTATCAAGGTTTCCCCCTCCACAGGTTTAGCCAGGAGTGGAGGATTTCCCAATTGCTCCTTCATTTTCTGAAAGGCTTCCTCACACTCAGGAGTCCATTCAAAATCTTTAGCTGCCCCCTTGATTGCCTTGAAGAATTCCTTACACTTATCTGAAATTTTGAGACGAAACGATTAAGAGCAGCTATCCTCCCTATTAAACTTTGGTCTTGCTTCACACTTGTGGGAGACTTCATGTCATCCACGGTGATTTGCTTGTGCCTTGATCTTTACTGGATTTGCCTCAATTCCACGATGATTGACAATAAACCCCAAGAACTTTCCAGATTCTACCCCAAACACACATTTTTGGGGATTCAACTTCATTCTGAACTTCCTCAAAATTTCAAACATCTGCTGCAAGTGCTTTACATGGTCTTCTGCCTTCAAGGATTTAACAAGCATATCATCCACGTATACTTCCATGGTTTTTTCGATTAAGTCCTTGAACATCATATTCACCAACCTCTGATAAGTTGCTCTAGCATTGATCAGACCGAATGGCATTCCAATGTAACAATACAACCCTATATCCGTGATGAAAGAAGTTGTTCCTGATCAGGTCCATACATGGGAATTTGGTTGTAGCCCGAATAAGCAACCATGAAACTCAGGAGAGCGTGTCCAGCTGTAGCATCCACCAACTGATCAATCCTCGGGAGTGGAAAGCTATCCTCAGGGCAAGCCTTGTTGAAGTCAGTGAAATCCACACAAGTCCTCCATTTTCCATTAGGCTTCTTGACAAGAACCGGATTAGCCAACAATTTCGGATAATAAGACTCCTTGATCAATCCAACATCTAGCAGTCTATCAACCTCTTCTTTCAATGCTATAGCTCTCTCCCCACTTACAAGCCGACGCTTCTGACGTATACCTTTTTTGCTAGGATCTATAGTCAGACGATAACACATAACCTTCGGATCAATCGCCACCATATCAGCATGACTCCAAGCAAAAACATCAAGATTATTCAAGAGAAAGTTGGTGAGCATTCCTCTCAATTTGCAATTCAACTAAGAGCCAATTTTCAAAACCTTACTTGAATCTTTCTCATCTACTAAAATTGAAGTTGTATCTTCTGCAGGACCTGTCTTCTCGACCGACTGTGGTGTTCTTGGATCAAGATCAAAATCAAAGCTCCGAGGATCTTCAATTGGTGTGTCATCCTTGGAGGGCGCGTCCTCTTTAAGAGGGAAGTCTTCCTCAACAAGGGTATACACTAAACCTTCAAGCAACATTCGCCTACCTTCAATCTGCTCACCTCTAAGATTGATGGAAATAACATCCTCTGATTCTTCCTCGATTTCTTCTAGAATTCCTTCTTGCAAATCACCGAGCACTAGAGTGCTTTCCCTCTTCGATTCCTCAGGGCGCGCCGTGGAAGGAGACGCTTCATCTTCTGCCTCTTGGACAAGATAGTGAACTTTAACCTCTCCCGGGACAATGCTCATAACCCCTCCCGAACTACATTCTCCGAGGGAGCGTCCTCCATCCTTCTGCCTTCTAAAACCCTTGATTGCCTTTTGGTAGCAATCTCTTGAATCATGTTGAGATCCTTGAATAGTTCCCACGCCATTTGGAGTAGGGAATTTCATTGCAAGGTGATAGATAGAGGTTACCACCTTCATTTCCTTCAACAAGGGGCACCCTACCAGAGCATTATGCGATGATTCCTGATCCAAAATCATAAAATCCATCATCTGAGTCACAGAAAGAGACCCTTCTCCAAGAGTCACTGGCAGCTTGATAGCTCCCATAACTTTCACAGATTCACCCAAAAAGCATAAATCCACCCATTATCCGGAATCATATCCTTATCCAAAAGTCCCAACTTCTTGTAAGTGTTGTAATAGAGGATGTTCACAGAACTCCATTATCAACACAAACTCGATGCACGTTCTTGGAACCAATCTGGATTGCTACCACCAAAGCATCATTATGTGGGTGGTACACCCACCTGACTTCTTTCTCATTGAAGGTAATATCTACACACTCCCTTTTGAATAATTTGGGAGGCCTCAATTTCAAGCTATTTACATTAGTGAGGGGTATGTACCTTCCCTCCCTTGCATATCTTTCCAAAGCATGGTTTTTATCACCCACTAGGTGATGTCCTCCAAAGATAGTGTGAATACTACCTTCCTTGACGAATTTTTTCTCTTCAGGCTTATCATCACTATGGTCTCTTCTGTCAGGATTCTCCTTGTGCTTCTTCACCTCTCTAAGAATCCAATCAATCAAGTATCCCTCTTTGATCAGGTCTTCGATTTCATCCTTCAACTAACGACACTCATGAGTGTTGTGTCTTGAAGACTCATGAAAATCGCAGTACTTTTTCTTATCTTTGCTTTGCCAAGAAGACAGAGGCTCTGGTCTCCTGAAGAGTCATTTGTTTTTATTCACCTCGAAAATGTGCTCAATAGGGGCCACCAAAGGAGTATAATTATTTGGCCTCCTGTCATAAGTATCTGTATCTGGAGGTCCCCAATTATTTCCAACTTCAGTTGAATTTACTCGATTAGCACCAGTCCCAGTACGGTGTGTAGGACTCACAAACCTATCCTTCCTCTTGTTAACTCTCCCTTTGGAATTTCCTTGCCTGTCAGCCTTCCGATTATCCGCCAAGGATTGCTCTACTATCTTGAAGAACTTAGCTTATGCAAACATATCTGCCAGAGTAAGTGGATCTCGTCCTTGAAGATGTTTCCAGAAATCAGTCCCTACTGACAATCTGGCTATTAAGAAACTCTTGAGCATTTCATCAATTGCTCTTCTCACCAAAGTAGACTCCGAGTTGAATCTCTTAAAATAATATTGAAAACTTTCTCCTTCCCTTCGCTTGATATTGGCCAAGGTTGTAACTGGAGGAGCATATTTCACTGCTACTTGGAACTTAGTTAGGAATAAAGTTCTCATCATCTCCAAAGAGGTGATCACTCCTGGCCCAAGCTTTTGAAACCATTATTGAGCGCTCTCTCTGAAAGTTACCACCAACAACCAGCATCTCGCTAGATTGGTGTTGTGCTAAAAATAAAGATTTGAATTTGAATCGCAAGCGCACAATTCGTTTCGTTGAAATATTTAATGATTCGTTCCACAGAGACTATTTATTTCCGCAAAACCTTAATTTTTAATTTAATCGAATTAGAACAATTTTGAAAAATTCTACTATTTAAATTCTAAAACTATCTACTAAACTATCCTAAAATTAATTAACTAAATTATTCTAAAAATTTTAAATTAAAACTTGAATTATTTCTTCTTCTTTTTTTTTTTTTAAAAAAAAATTTGAATAAAAAATTATTTACCAAAAGGTTTTAAAGAAATTTCGACAAGACTTATTGTAAAATTAACTAGCCAAATTCAACAAAATAATTTATTTCTTTCTAAACCATTACCAACCAAATTATTAAAAACCAAGAGGAAAACGAACAAAAAAAAAAAAAAAAAACTAACACCAGGCTAAAAAGAACAAGTAAAATACATAACGCAGCAATCGCAGACAGCAACAAACTCAATCATGGTGGACTTGACTCGACAACCGGACTAGACATTAGACATTAGTAGCAGCTAAACTCGTAGCAATCATACAAACCAAGCAACCAGAAAATTCGAACAAACAGCAAGCAGACGATGACTCAAAGGCAAAACAAAAACAGAAACAAAAATGGCAAAATAAAACATAGACGGCAGGAAAAAAAAAGGAAGCAACTCAGTACTAGAACTTGGCAGCTCGGACAATTTTCATAACCATGTGGACTCAAGAGCAAAAATAAAACAGAACAACCAGAGATTCCTCCGAACATCGACCAACAGAGCATACAATAGACCCAGCAACCAGATTTTTAACTCGACAAACTCAGAATTATATCAAAACTCGGAAAAACTCGCATTCAAATCCAGCCAGCAAATTCTACGAAATTAGCAACGATCACAACAAACTCGAAAACTCATATGAACACTCAAAAATCGAACAGCAACTAATCTCGTGACCAGAACAGTTTTAGTTTTGAAACAAAATAATAATCAACATTATAATCAACCCAAAACATCAAGATTGTAATCGACATTACCACAACAGTTCTCAATCAAAACTAAACATAGAAACGAAGCTCGGAACAAAGGAACGAATCGACTAAGACACAGAACCCAAAACACGAATCCAGCAAAGTAACAGAAAACACGACTTAAACTTAAACCTATGAACTCAAATAATTCCAAACTCAAAACAGATAAGCGAGAAAAGAGGTAAGCAGGGGAATGGGGTGTACTGCGTAAATGGAAGAAGAAGTAGTGAAGATACTCAGTAAATCGAGGAAATAAAGACAAGAAACAGATTTAGACACGAACTCGGGAAGGAGATTTTCATTCGAATTAACACAAAGGGGATTGGGTTGAAAACGAGTTCGAACAGAAAAATTTAAGAAGAAAGGAAGAGGAGTTATTAATTGAAGAAGAAGAAGGAAACAGAAAAAACAAATGAGGGAGAAGGCTGCTGTTTGTAGTGAATGAAAAGGAAGAAAGGAAAATCAAAGTTTGGAGAGATTCGTTCGTGGAGAGAGAGAGAGAGAGAGAGAGAGAGAGAGAGAGAGAGAGAGAGAGAGAGAGAGAGAGAGAGAGAGAGAGAGAGAGAGAGAGATTTTTGTTTGATTGGAAAAGATGAGAAACAGGGGAGATGTTTAGTATTATTCGAATAAAGACAGGGAATGTAAACGAAAACTGCTTCGGAAAAAAATTAACAAACAGAAGATTTAAAGGCTAAAACTTTATAAAACTAATATTTTTGTATTTTTTTTTAATTTTTTTTTTTGAAAATTAACTATTATAAGAGAAAAGAAATTAACTACAAAACAAAAAGAAATTAAAATGATGATTTGGAATTAAACGGCCCACAATAAAATTAATTTTTAAAGGAGCAAACTACGAATTAAAAATTAAAACGGTCATTTAAAATTAAGAACCCACAATAAAATTGAGATTTAAAGGGGCTCAAAATTAAAAATTATAAAAAGGAGCAAGAAATTAAAGTTTCGTTACTTTCAACCCCAAGTGGTTAGCAACGGGATTTACGAAAATAACGAAACAAGGCAACAATAACGAAAGAGCAAGATAAGAAGTAAAGAAAATAAAAATTGCATTAATTATAATAGGAGTGTTTACAAGATTTGAAACTAAGAAATGAAATACAAGAAAATAAAACTACCCTAAAATCTAAGTTACTAAATACAAGGGGGGTGAGGGGGTATTTATAGGATAGGAATTAGGGTTAAGGGGGGGGGTTGGGTAAATCCCCACCATACATTTGGGTTGTGTGGTGGTAAAATCCTAGACATCTATTTGTTTCCTTCCCCCTTAAGCTTTGAAGAGTTGATCTTGGCCATACACTTTGCTAATGTGTTGGGATGATCTCCACCTTCCACTTGTCTTGAAATATTCCTTTTGCTCCAAGCTTCTAATTCTTTTCCTTCTTTCATTTTTGGTCCTTTTTCTTCCTCCTTTTTCCCTTCCTTGCACTTTATTTATTTATTTTGTCATTTCTTTATTTATTTACGATTTACCTGAAATGCAACAAAATAATTTATTAAAATACGAATTCAAGCAAATAAATAGGCAATAAAAATATGCAAAAATATGCACTTATCAAATGCCCCCATACCTATCTTTTGCTCGTCCTCAAGGAAAATAAAAACAAAATGAAAATCTAGATGCAAAGTCCTATACTCCTTTTCGTAGGTGTGACGGTTGCATTTGGCATATGCAACAAGCCCTTTAAACCCCTAGGCAGCCCTAGTGGACGAGTGAGGTCTCGTGAGGGCCTATAGTGAATGTACCCACAAAATCCATCTAGTTTGTATAAAAGATCACATGGCAATGCACACCACACATACATGTCCTCTCATGATACATCAACTTAAGAATCAAAATGAAGTTGCAAAGTCTTGGTGTGGAAAGTGCAAGGATTCACATAGTCTACTCAAAGAACCATGCAAGAGTGATTATAATTTCATGTCAAGTGCAAAAATTATTGGTAACCATGCTAAGTCTACAAGGGCACACCTTAGAGTCAAAACTTGAGATCTCATATGCAAAACAAGCAATACCTCACATTTCACTCACCAAAGAATATTCACTCAGGAACAAGGGTAAGTGTATCACTCAATTCCAACAAAATCAAATGCATGCTTGACACTTGGTATCATTCCAACTTAAATCACAACATACATTAATGATGACAATCAAAAGGTCTTTATTAGGGTTGTAATGGGGCTAGGGACAAGGTATGTCAAGAAAGGCCAAAATAAGGTGAAGTGTCAAAAGCTAGTAGTAACCATGAAAATCATGCACAACACCAAACTTCCTCCCCACACAATTTATTTTCATTTTCAACACAAAGCCTTGAATAGTCGAAATGAAGGAGGATTACAAAAAAAACATAAGTATGCTCTCATATGTAAATTTTTTTTTTTTCATTTTCATTTTTTTTTCTTTTCATTTTTTTTTCTTTTCTTTTTTATTTCTTTTTATTTCTTTTTTTTTAATAAAGGAAAATGATAAATGCAACAATAATCCTCCTTTAGATTTAATTTTGAAAATCGACTATCAAGGTAACAACAAATATTTCCTCAAAAGATATGAACAATAGTAAACCCTATTTCATACACCTTATTGCTCCCTCAAGTTCCTACTAGCCTTTGACAAAATGGGATCAAGAATACGTAAGGCTAAACAAGAAAAAGGTCTTAGGTGAGTAATGTGGTGTGTCACCGAAAGAAAATGATTAGGCCCAAAGGGTTAACTAATTGATCATATAAGAATGGTGTGGATAATTTGGAAATATAGGTTATTCCTAAGTGCCTTTATCCTTTTGTCATCAATTAATGTCATGTATTTCAAGAAGGAACTCAAACAAGTGCTAGCGATGCAAATGACAAGTGGACACTCAAGCAAACGAATATAAATGCAAAAGATGTGCATATAGGCTCAAAACCTCACTTGGTGTGGTAAAACATAATCAATCTCAAGAGATGGTATCCTCAATGCACCTACTTGTAGTCAAAGCATGAAGACCAAATCATCTTACACCTAATCATGTCCTTCTAATTTCATGCACAATTCAAATAAGTCTACTAGCTTCACCTTGCTAGTGTAAGTGTGTGAACAAGAACTTTAGCAAATCACTTCTCAAACAAAAGCTAATGGATCATAAGATTATCATAGCATGCAAGGGTGCATCAAGCAACTAGCAATCAATTAACAAGACTAGAATACGAAAAGAACTCTTTTTGATTTTTTTTTTCATTTTTTAATTTTTTTGGATTTTTCAATTTTTTACTATTTACATTAAAAACCCTCCCCCATACCTAAATCATGCATTGTCCTCAATGTATGCAAATGCAAGAGAGATGAGTAAATGAGAATGAGGAGATAATACATGACAAGAGATGAAGGAGAGAATTTACCTACTGAAAGAAACTTACATGAATCACGGGTCGATGAGGTGGGTGACCTCATCCTCGGGATCAAATGGCAGCTCTAAAAATGGTTTGAGTCTTTGTCCATTAACTTTAAATACATCACCATTTTTAGGATTTTCAATTTCAACAGCACCGTGAGGAAAAACGGTCCTAACAATGTAAGGACCTTCCCACCTAGATCTCAATTTCCCGGGGAATAAATGAAGCCTAGAATTGTACAAAAGAACTTTTTGACCCGGAGAAAAAGATTTTCTCAAAATGGATTTATCATGAAAAAGTTTTGTTCTTTCTTTATAGATTTTAGCATTTTCATAGGCCTCATTTCTTAATTCCTCTAGTTCTGACAATTGCAATTTCCTATGACTACCGGCGGTTGGTAAGTCAAAGTTCAAATCTCTTATGGCCCACAAGGCCCTATGCTCTAGTTCAACGGGCAAGTGACAGGCTTTGCCAAACACAATTCTGTAAGGGGACATGCCCAAAACAGTTTTAAAAGCGGTTCGATAGGCCCATAAGGCATCTATCAGTTTGATGGACCAATCCTTCCTATTCGAGTTGACAGTCTTTTCTAAGATTTGTTTGATTTGCCTATTCGAGACTTCAACTTGACCACTAGTTTGAGGATGATAAGGGGTAGCCAACCTATGAGTAATTGAGTACTTTTTCAAAAGGGACTCAAATTGACGATTCTTGAAGTGCGTACCTTGGTCACTAATGATAGCCCTAGGTGTGCCAAATCGAGAAAAGATATTCTCTTTTAAGAATTTAAGAACGACCTTGTTATCATTGGACTTAGTCGGTATGGCTTCTACCCACTTAGACACATAATCAACCGCTAAGAGAATGTAGAGGTTGCCAAAAGAGCTAGGAAAGGGACCCATAAAGTCTATGCCCCACACATCAAAAATCTCAATGATTAAGATGGGACTCATTGGCATCATGTTTCTCCTAGTGATCTTTCCTAAGTGTTGACACCTACTACAAGCGGCACAGAATTCTGCAGCATCCTTAAACAAACTAGGCCAATAAAAACCGCTTTGGAGGATTTTAGCTGCTGTTTTCTTAGCACTAAAATGACCTCCACAAGCTTGATCATGACAAAAGGAAAGGATACTTCGAAACTCATGGTTTGGGACGCACCTCCGAATGATTTGATCGGGACAATATTTAAAAAGATACGGGTCGTCCCAAAAGAAGTGTTTGACTTGAGAGAAAAATTTCGATTTATCTTGTGTGGACCAATGAGAAGGGATTTCGCCGGTTGCAAGGTAATTGACAATTTCGGCGAACCAAGGAGGAGTAGAGATAGAAAAGAGATGTTCATCGGGAAAAGATTCATTCAAAGGCAAGTCAGTGGTGGACTCCACTACTAAGCGAGAAAGGTGATCGGCAACGACATTTTCGGACCCCTTCTTATCCCTAATTTCTAGGTCAAACTCTTGGAGCAACAAGATCCACCTAATCAATCGGGCATTAGAGTCTTTCTTAGAGAAGAGATATCGAAGGGCGGAATGATCGGTGTAAACAATGATTTTCGAACCAATAAGATACGACTTAAACTTCTCGAGGGCAAAAACTATGGCTAGAAGCTCCTTCTCGATGGTTGAATAATTGAGTTGCGCATCGTTCAAGGTCTTACTAGCGTAGTATATGACATGAGGTATCTTATTGATTCGTTGTCCTAAAACCGCCCCTAATGCGTAATCAGATGCATCACACATTAACTCGAAAGGTTGACTCCAATCGGGTGACTTGATAATCGGGGCCGAGGTCAACTCTTTCTTAAGGTGTTCAAAAGATTGTAAACAATCTTTATTGAACTCGAATTTGACATCTTTACCAAGAAGGGTGGTCAAGGGTCTAGCCTTTTTGCTAAAGTCTTTAATGAAACGCCTATAAAAACCCGCATGTCCTAAAAAGGAACGAATTCCTTTGACCGATGTTGGTGGGGGTAGATTGGCAATGAGGTCAACTTTGGATTTATCTACTTCGATCCCCTTTTCAAAAATTCTATGACCAAGAACGATTCCTTCTTTAACCATGAAATGACATTTTTCCCAATTAAGAACGAGGTTGGTTTCTTTACATCTCTTTAAGACTAACTCAAGATGGTTTAGGCATTGATGAAAAGATGAACCAAAGATGGAGAAGTCATCTATGAAAATCTCTAGGAATTCACCTACCATGTCAGAAAAGATGCTCATCATGCACCTTTGGAAGGTGGCCGGGGCAGTGGTTAGACCGAAAGCTAAGCGACGATAAGCAAAGGTTCCAAAGGGACATGTGAAAGTGGTTTTCTCTTGGTCTTCGGGAGCTATAGGAATTTGAAAATAACCGGAATAACCATCTAGGAAACAGTAGTAGGCATGACCCGCTAACCTTTCTAACATTTGATCTATGAATGGCAAAGGAAAGTGATCTTTTCTAGTGGCATCGTTGAGTTTCCTATAGTCTATGCACACCCTCCAACCGGATTGGACACGAGTAGGAACTTGCTCATTGTTCTCGTTAGTCACCACGGTAATACCCGACTTTTTAGGTACTACCTGAATCGGGCTAACCCAAGAGCTATCAGAAATGGGATAAATGATTCCATTATCGAGACACTTAAGAATTTCCTTCCTAACAACTTCCATCATGGTAGGGTTCAACCGCCTTTGTGGCTCACGAACTGGTTTGGCATCATCAACTAAATGAATCCGATGTTGGACAATGGCCGGGCTAATTCCTTTAATATCCGAGATACTCCAACCTATGGCTTCCTTATGTTCTCTAAGCACATTTACAAGCTCATCCTCTTGTGACTTGGTCAAATTAGAGGCAATGATAACGGGAAGAGACTCGTTAGGACCTAAAAAGGCGTACTTAAGAGTGTCGGGAAGAGGTTTGAGTTCTAAATCGGGTGGCTTTGACTCAACGGGTTCACTAGTTTCGAAAAGTGGCAAAGGAGGTGGTTCACATGCTTGGTTATTTGTAGGAATGGTGGAATCTAACATTGCATTGACCTCATTTGTATATTCAGAATCATCCCAATCTTGACCAAAGTGTTTTAAACAAAAATCAAGAGCATCATTAGGGTTGATGAATTCTTGATCAACTATATCATCAATTAAATTGACATCCATAGGTTGATCATAGAGATCATCGGGTTGTTTCCCTATGTGAAAAATATTGAGGTCAATGGTCATGTTCCCAAATGTTAGTTTCATTAATCCATTTCTACAATTAATCAAAGCATTGGAGGTGGCTAGAAATGGTCTTCCTAGAATGATAGGAATCTGATTCTTAGGGTTCTTGACCGGTTCGGTTTCTAGGACGACAAAATCAACGGGAAAGAAAAAGTCACCTACTTTAATTAGCACGTCTTCAATAATCCCCTTAGGAACCTTGACAGAACGATCTGCTAATTGAAGTGTAACATTTGTTCTTTGAAGCTCTCCTAAACCTAGGGCTTGATAGACCGAAAATGGAAGCAAGTTCACACTAGCGCCTAAGTCGAGTAATGCCTTGTCCACAAAGGTATTGCCTATGACACATGAAATTGTAGGACAACCGGGGTCCTTATATTTCACGGGAATTTGGTTTGAAAGAATTGAGCTCACTTGGGACGTCAAGAAGGCTTTCTTAGGGACGTGAGTAGTTCACTTATGTGTGCACAAATCTTTTAGACATTTCGCATACGAGGGAATTTGTTGAATCGCGTCTAAAAGGGGAATGTTGACTTTGACTTGCTTAAAAACTTCTAAGATCTTGTCCATTTGGGCTGTTTGTTTAGGAGAAATGAGTCGTTGAGGGTAAGGAGCTTTTGGCTTAAAGACTCGTTCATTAGGTTCTTCGGGGACGGGTTTTGTCCCACTCGTTGATCCTTGTTCCTTAGAACTCTCGGGTTCAAGATTAGCGTTTGGTTCAGAATTCGATTCATCTTCTTCGGGAGACTTGTCACCGACATGATTTTCAACTTGCTTACCGGACCTTAAGGAAATGATCGCGTTCACATTGTGAGGAGGTCTTTGATTGATTGGAAATTTAGGGTTTACCTCGGTTTGACTTGGAAGTTTGTTCTTCTCTCTTTCACAAATGGCGTTGGCTAATTGGCTCACTTGAACCTCTAACTTCGATATGGCTTGAGTACTAGCATTCAAAATTTGCCTATCTTGAGTCATGGTTTGCATGAAGGTCTGTTGAGATTGAGCCAAATTAGTCGTTGATTTTAGGAGCGCATCGAGAGTCTTTTCTAAGGAATTTATTCTCTTATCCGATTCATGAAAGCCGGGTGGGTGGGCGGGTGCTTGATTTTGATAAGGAATGTGATTTTGAGTCGTGTTTGAGAAAGGGACTTGGTTCGGATAGTTCGGCTTTTGAAAAGATGGTGGAGGTTGGAAATTTTGGCCTTGGTTCCAAGAGAAATTAGGGTGGTTCTTCCACCCGGGATTATAAGTTGGTGCGAACGGGTCATTCCGAGGTCTCGGTTGGAACATTGCGTTCACTTGCTCAAAATCGGGACAAGGTTGAGACTCAAAGTTCGAAGAATTAAAATTTGGGTACATAGACATGGGTGGGGGACTACTATGAGTTTCTAGAGCTTCGAGTCTCCTAGTAAGGGTGGCTAGCTTGGCATCGGTTGCAATATTGTTCCCAATTGAATGTAGACCCCTAGAAGAACTAGATGACTCGTTGGACTTGTGAGGTTCCCTAGTAGACTCCCACAACATTGTCTTCTCGGCTAATTCCTCGAAAAACTCCCACCCTTCGTCTTCATTTTTCTCCATAAATTTTCCTTGGCACATAGACTCTAACAACGCGGTTGTTGGACTATCTAAGGCCTCATAAACAATCTTGCAAAGCCTCCATTTTTCTATTCCGTGGTGGGGGCATTGTGATAAGAGATTTTTAAAACGATCAAAATATTTCCAAAAAGACTCATTTTCCTTTTGATGAAATTGATTTATTTCGTTTGTAATCCTTGTAGTCTTATGGTTTGGAAAATATTTTTTAAGAAAAATTATCACAAATCCCTCCCACGTTGAAATAGAATTAACGGGTAGACTATACAACCATTTTTTGGCATTTTCTTTCAAGGCGAAGTTGATAAGTCTAAGCCTAATGGAGTCTTCGGTCAATTGTTGGAGTTTTTGTAGAGCACAAACCTCCTCGAATTCATGAAGGAAAATATACGGATCCTCACCATCACTCCCGGTAAACTTAGGTAACATGCTAATGTGGTGAGCTTTGATCTCGAAATTATTACCATTTACGGGAGGAAGAGTGATGCACGAAGGTTGAGCGGAACGGGTGGGGTAGCAACGGTCCTTAAGAGACAAGGCCATGTTTACTAATGGTTCGGAATTATCTATAGACTCGGAATCAGAAGAGGAAGAACTCTCAAACGATCTCACTAGTCTAGAAGAATTATCCCTAATCCAAATAGTTCGCATAAACCATGTAAGGAAACACGTAGCAAATAAGTGCGATAAATTAAAACACACAAAAAGAAAGGGTGTAAAATTAAAAGAAAAAAAATTCTAAACCTAGGGTTCCCTAATAAAATAACTAGACCTTGCTCCTAACCGTAAGGGCTACCAAAAACTAGGTAAATCAATAATTATTCGAACCGGATTGGCCAGGTAGGTGCAAGCATTGCCAAGAGGCTAAACACCAACCTAGACACCAAACCTTAATTGGCCAGGTCAGCTTTCGCTTTCCTAGACACCAAAAAGTAGGAATAATTAAAGATTACTTCGTTTCTTAAGCACCTTCCTAATTGAGCGCGAAATTCCTAGGGGCAAACGTCTAATTAATTTTATTAAAGGCTAGGTATGCAAAATGAGGGATTAAATTGTTTTTGGGCTAAGGAGAGAGTGATGAAATCCCTTCCCTTATCTTTTGAGAGGTTATGCCCTTAATGTTTATTTACAAAATGATGCAACAAACAATGATATATACAAAAATTATAAACAAATATGGATGCTTACACTACGTGATTTAATCTAAAGAAAGAAAGAAATTTAACGTACCTTAGGGTCCTCCAGCGATCACCACAATTATAGGTACGAAAAATTAAAAACAAAAAATAAAATCTAGCATGATGTGCACCTACGTGATGAATGCATGATGCAACAATTATGTATTTACAACTAATTTTTTTGGATTTTGGATTTTTATTTTTTTTGTGATTTTTGAATTTTTTGAATTTTTTTTGTGTTTTTCTAAAAAAATAACAAAGGGCGAAAAGAGTGAGATACGGTTACCGAAGCTTGCTTTCCATGAATTCCAATTTTTCCACGCTTCGTTGAGAAGAGTTCTGAAATCTCAAGCTTTCCTAAAAAGAACGAAAAAAATTAAGACAAGAAATAAAACTAACTCGAAAAATTAAAAATTAAGGCGCGAATAATAATTAGTCCCCGGCAGCGGCGCCAAAAACTTGTTGTGCTAAAAATAAAGATTTGAATTTGAATCGCAAGCGCACAATTCGTTTCGTTGAAATATTTAATGATTCGTTCCACAGGGACTATTTATTTCCGCAAAACCTTAATTTTTAATTTAATCGAATTAGAAAAATTTTGAAAAATTCTACTATTTAAATTCTAAAACTATCTACTAAACTATCCTAAAATTAATTAACTAAATTATTCTAAAAATTTTAAATTAAAACTTGAATTATTTCTTCTTCTTTTTTTTAAAAAAAAAAAAATTTGAATAAAAAATTATTTACCAAAAGGTTTTAAAGAAATTTCGACAAGACTTATTGTAAAATTAACTAGCCAAATTCAACAAAATAATTTATTTCTTTCTAAACCATTACCAACCAAATTATTAAAAACCAAGAGGAAAACGAACAAAAAAAAAAAAAAAACTAACACCAGGCTAAAAAGAACAAGTAAAAAACATAACGCAGCAATCGCAGACAGCAACAAACTCAATCATGGTGGACTTGACTCGACAACCGGACTAGACATTAGACATTAGTAGCAGCTAAACTCGTAGCAATCATACAAACCAAGCAACCAGAAAATTCGAACAAACAGCAAGCAGACGATGACTCAAAGGCAAAACAAAAACAGAAACAAAAATGGCAAAATAAAACATAGACGGCAGGAAAAAAAAGGAAGCAACTCAGTACTAGAACTTGGCAGCTCGGACAATTTTCATAACCATGTGGACTTAAGAGCAGAAATAAAACAGAACAACCAGAGATTCCTCCGAACATCGACCAACAGAGCATACAATAGACCGAGCAACCAGATTTTTAACTCGACAAACTCAGAATTATATCAAAACTCGGAAAAACTCGCATTCAAATCCAGCCAGCAAATTCTACGAAATTAGCAACGATCACAACAAACTCGAAAACTCATATGAACACTCAAAAATCGAACAACAACTAATCTCGTGACCAGAACAGTTTTAGTTTTGAAACAAAATAATAATCAACATTATAATCAACCCAAAACATCAAGATTGTAATCGACATTAACACAACAGTTCTCAATCAAAACTAAACATAGAAACGAAGCTCGGAACAAAGGAACGAATCGACTAAGACACAGAACCCAAAACACGAATCCAGCAAAGTAACAGAAAACACGACTTAAACTTAAACCTATGAACTCAAATAATTCCAAACTCAAAACAGATAAGCGAGAAAAGAGGTAAGCAGGGGAATGGGGTGTACTGCGTAAATGGAAGAAGAAGTAATGAAGATACTTAGTAAATCGAGGAAATAAAGACAAGAAACAGATTTAGACACGAACTCAGGAAGGAGATTTTCATTCGAATTAACACAAAGGGGATTGGGTTGAAAACGAGTTCGAACAGAAAAATTTAAGAAGAAAGGAAGAGGAGTTGTTAATTGAAGAAGAAGAAGGAAACAGAAAAAACAAATGAGGGAGAAGGCTGCTGTTAGTAGTGAGTGAAAAGGAAGAAAGGAAAATCAAAGTTTGGAGAGATTCGTTCGTGGAGAGAGAGAGAGAGAGAGAGAGAGAGAGAGAGAGAGATTTTTGTTTGATTGGAAAAGATGAGAAACAGGGGAGATGTTTAGTATTATTCGAATAAAGACAGGGAATGTAAACGAAAACTGCTTCGGAAAAAAATTAACAAACAGAAGATTTAAAGGCTAAAACTTTATAAAACTAATATTTTTGTATTTTTTTTAAAATTTTTTTTTGAAAATTAACTATTATAAGAGAAAAGAAATTAACTACAAAACGAAAAGAAATTAAAATGATGATTTGGAATTAAACGGCCCACAATAAAATTAATTTTTAAAGGAGCAAACTACGAATTAAAAATTAAAACGGTCATTTAAAATTAAGAACCCACAATAAAATTGAGATTTAAAGGGGCTCAAAATTAAAAATTATAACAAGGAGCAAGAAATTAAAGTTTCGTTACTTTCAACCCCAAGTGGTTAGCAACGGGATTTACGAAAATAACGAAACAAGGCAACAATAACGAAAGAGCAAGACAAGAAGTAAAGAAAATAAAAATTGCATTAATTATAATAGGAGTGTTTACAAGATTTGAAACTAAGAAAAGAAATACAAGAAAATAAAACTACCCTAAAATCTAAGTTACTAAATACAAGGGGGGTGAGGGGGTATTTATAGGATAGGAATTAGGGTTAAGGGGGGGGGTTGGGTAAATCCCCACCATACATTTTGGTTGTGTGGTGGTGAAATCCTAGCCATCTATTTGTTTCCTTCCCCCTTAAGCTTTGAAGAGTTGATCTTGGCCATACACTTTGCTAATGTGTTGGGATGATCTCCACCTTCCACTTGTCTTGAAATATTCCTTTTGCTCCAAGCTCCTAATTCTTTTCCTTCTTTCATTTTTGGTCCTTTTTCTTCCTCCTTTTTCCCTTCCTTGCACTTTATTTATTTATTTTGTCATTTCTTTATTTATTTACGATTTACCTGAAATGCAACAAAATAATTTATTAAAATACGAATTCAAGCAAATAAATAGGTAATAAAAATATGCAAAAATATGCACTTATCAATTGGTTACTTGATATACATTCATCTCAATATCAAACCATCCCAGGAATTCCACAGGGTCTGCATTTCCATGGAAACGTAGGTCATTAGTCGTAGACCTATACCCAACAGGCAGTTGTGCTTCTCTGACTTCTGTTGAAAATGGAGAGGAAGTTTGGGTTGTAATAGATATCCTTCCTCCGTCTAGGTGAACAAGCAACCTCTTCAAGTCCCGGAATATTTTGGACATTTGGTTGTGCACCTGTCTGCGTACCCCCCGGGGGTGGAGGCGGAGGTGGAGCTGTTGTTTGAGTATCTTCTAGAGCCCCAACATGAGGTTGTAAAACCACATCTCTTTGAGTTTGAGTGTGATCCTGCTGACCCTGGGGATTCCCTTGAGGTTGTGGATTCCCTTGAGAACCTCTTTGATGTTGCCCCTCTGAGTGAGGGCGCGTCCTCGATCTGGACTCACTAGAGGTGCTTGAATGAACTTGATAAATTCGAGGGGATCCTCTTCTAGAGGGCGCGCCCTCTTTATTACGAGGTTGCCTGTCTCCTCTGTATATCTTCATTCTTCTATCGCCGTTATCACGGCTATTCCTTCTTCCAATATTATTGTTAGGAAGAGGTTGTTTGTGTCCAAGGGGCCTTGACCTATAATTAGGGGGCACGCGCTGTGAACCATTACCTCGTGGCAGGGCTCGCTCATGTCCAAGGGGCCTCAACATGTAATCAGGGGGCACGCGCTGTGGATCACGGGGCCTCGATTCCAAATACTTCTCCTTTTCTTTTTCTTTCTTCTGATGCTCAAGGAGTACCATCCTTAAGTCGTCATCATCAAGCCTTATTCCAAGGCGTTCATTGAGAGTTACAAAGTCTTTTTTCTTCCTAGAGATCTATTCTTCATCTCGTCGAATCTCACTAGGGGTGCGCCCTGAGCGGTGAGGGTGAGGGCACGCCCTCTCTTGGGGATCCGACAACCTACGATCACAATTATCTTCACTAGGATTTCAATAATAGTATCAGAGTAATCTAACCTTCAAGTAGTAATCAGCTGAAATCTCTTCTCATGCACTTCTTCTCCTCTTCGAGAGCTTTCCTCAATTTGAAGGGCTTTCCCTGTTCAACGATGATTTCGTGGGATACTCTGAGATTTCCTCCTTGATTCTTGCTCTTCCTCCACCGAACTCAATCTTGTCCTGAAGTTTTTCATGGCATCTCCCATAATATATAGCTGCTCCAGTAATGCCGAATTACAAATAATAACGGGTAGCTGTCCACCGGTGGCGGCTGGAGTTCTATGGTGGTGCGGAGGAGCAGAGATCTCCTTCGTAACATAAGCTTCATGACGAGTTTGGTTACCCCCCAAGCTCTCTTCAGAATCATAATCATCGTGAGAACCTCCACCTCGATTGCGAGACATCTTTCCCTCCTAAGATGAAGATCTTGATTGGCACCCCTCCTTCTAGCGCCAATTTGTTGACGAAGGAATTTGGGAACAACAAATTTTGAGGTACGTCGCCGGAAACAAGATCTGACGTGGTGGTTCTTTGCTAGAGAAAATGTTGGTGCACAGTGGCTTGTGGTTGCTGATTGTAATTGGTGGCTGAGATTGATAGGGTTAGTGGTGGCCGCTTCAGAGCTCTCAACTTCCAACCCCTCAATCGGCCTACGTACCCTGGTATTTATGGGGATCAAGCCATACGTAGTTCTTGGAGAGCAAGAAACCCAAATGGGCTTGGATTAAGGATCCAACTTCCGGAATGTTCTACTATGAGGCCTAACCACAAAGGCCCAAGGCTCATCCAAGATCTCAAGACTTCACGGATAAGGAAACTTCCCCCGTCGAAGACTAGTCCTTTCCGCTACCAGCTATTTCTTGATTTCAAGGATGTAGGTATAGCCATGATTTACCCCAAGTGCAGAACGCATCCCCGTCCCCTGAATGAGAAACACCCACCAGATAGCAGGACAGGTGATCCAGAGCTTTTGGGTGCAAAGTGCAGGATTACTCCGAAGTTCCCCAATGAGAGAGCGCCCATTGAATACAGGAATAGAGCTCCAAAGCACATACCAAGAAGTCCCCATCTTTCCACCTTAGGGCGCGTCGTATATGTCTAAGAAGGGTCCTTACATCCAGGAAAACCCCTGGAGGCCTTCTACGACGGACATCCCCATTCTGAGATACGACAGGAGGGAATTCTTCAATAATTCTTGAAAAACCAGCTCGCGTGGAAATCTTCATCACATTTGCAATAATGAGGGCGCACCCTCCTCGTATAGACAGGAGAGGGCGCGTCTTGACTCTTATAATTCGTGTCAAAACCCTAATTTATTATGATAATCCCCAAATCAAACTCGTATCCGACCCAAATTCATTTTAGAATACCCGAACCGAATTTTGGCTATAACGTTAATTTTCGTATTCCTTAGTATCTCGTAAAATATGACCATTTGAAATAATGGGTTTTGTTGAAATCTAACGACTTTTATATACACTCATTTGCATCGTAAAGACGTAATATCAAATCGAAATCTTTATTTAATAATTCATACATAGCGTGGTTGCAAAAGTTTTTCGTACACCCATAGAATCACTATTCTTCCAGGTTTCAAATTTTCACAAAATTTAGGGTTATACTATGCACGACCAGGTTTTTGTAAAGAACGAAAAAGAGGTGATGTTATTGGTAGACTATCTGAAGTACATTCCTCCTATGGTGAATTATTGTATCTATGCATGCTTTTGCTTCATAAAAAAGGTGCTACATTATTTCAGGATCTTAGAACTGTTGACGGTAATGTACATAAATCATTTAAGGAAGCATGTTCAACGCTTGGTCTCCTCCAAAATGATCATCAATGGCATGAGGCAATTGCTAAAAATTCATATACTTCCATGCCTCCTCAACTACGTGCCATGTTTGTCAGCATCTTGGCTTATAGCCCAATTTCTGATCCACTCAGGCTTTGGGAATCTCAATGGCGATGCATGTCTGATGATATTATTATTTTGAGACGACATTTGCTTAATGATCCAAATTTATGTCTAACAGATGATGATGTGAAGAATTATGCTCTTGCAGGTTAGATTAATTTCACAGAATGAATGCTATCATAGCTTTAAAATTTACTTTAATTTTGCTTGCATTAAAGTTTTGCTCCATTTAATACTTATTTTTTACTGTAATTTTTTTTTGCTCTCAAAAATAGAAAAACTGTTAAATGATATTGGAAAGAGTTTGAAAGACTTTTCAACCATGCAATTTCTTTGAGTTAGTTATTTCAGAAACTCTGATAATCGTCTCATTCTTGAAGAAACCGGATAC
Source organism: Saposhnikovia divaricata (assembly GCA_036435485.1). Taxonomy (NCBI): domain Eukaryota; kingdom Viridiplantae; phylum Streptophyta; class Magnoliopsida; order Apiales; family Apiaceae; genus Saposhnikovia; species Saposhnikovia divaricata. The sequence continues at coordinate 160,390,825 of CM071600.1, forward strand.
GACAGAGAAGAAATGAAGTCACAACATGAAAAAAATCATAAGCTCCTCAATGTGGAACAAAGAAATGTTTATGATTCTATTATCCACAATGCAAATGAGGATAAAGGCGGTGTCTTTTTTGTATATGGAAGTGGTGGTTGTGGAAAGACTTTTTTGTGGCAGACTTTATGTTGACGCCTGCGTTCTGATCAGAAAGTTGTACTTCTCATTGCCTCATATGGTATAGCAGCGGTCTTATTGCCTGGTGGACGAGCTGCACATTCACGCTTTCATATTCCTTTGAAACTTGATCAGTATTTTTCTACTGAGATAAGGCATGGAACTAATATTGCCGAGCTAATTCAACAGACTAAACTAATAATCTGGGATGAAGCTCCTATGCAGCACCATCACGGTTTTAAATGTGTAGATCAATCTTTGAGGGATATCATGTCTACCGTGGATAAAAGAAGATCAAAGAAGCCATTTGGTGGTATCACAGTGGTTTTTGACGGAGATTTTAAACAAATTTTGCCTGTAATTCCAAAGACAACAAGGGCTGAAATTGTATATGCATCTCTAAATAGGTCTAAATTATGGGACTTTTGTCAAGTACATTTACTGAAGCAGAATATACCGCTACATTCAGGAACAGAAGAACAGAATAAGGTCATCGCTGACTTCAGTAAATGGCAGCTTGCTATTGGGGATGGTAATGTTGAACACGTTCTTACTCACTCGGACATGGGTGACATGTTGATAAAGATACCAAATCAATATGCTATTCATACCACTGAAGATTCTATTAAGACTCTCTTTGACGTGACTTATCCTGATTTTAGAAACAACATGTCTTTGCATTCTTACCTGAGATCAAGAGCTATACTGACACCAACAAACATTGTGGTGGATGACATTAACAGCCAAATCATTGACAAGATTCCTGGTACGTTATACACATATCTTAGTTAGGATTCCATTGACGATGCTGGTGATGAAGATAATGATTTCAGAGCTACTTTTTCAATTGAGTACTTGAACTCAGTAAACATGCCGTGCAGTCCCAAGCATGAGTTAAAAGTAAAAGATAGAGATGTTGTTATGCTTATGAGGAATTTAAACCAGATTATGGGTTTATGCAATGAAACCCAAATGATAGTTACTGCATGCAGGAAAAACATTATCGAATGTGAAATCCTTTGCGGCTTACATGTTGGAACTAAAAATTTAATCCCAAGAATCAAGATGATGCCTACTGATACTGTATGACCATTCAATTTGATACGAACTCAATTTCCAATCCAAATATGTTATGCCATGACAATAAACAAAAGTCAAGGACAAAGTCTTGATACAGTTGGTTTATATCTCCCTAGAGCTGCATTTTCTCATGGTCACATCTATGTTGCCATCTCGAGATTTACAAGGCCAGAAGGTCTTCATATTCTGATTGATAGTGATAATGGTACTACCACGAATGTTACGTCAAATGTAGTATTTGAGGAAGTGTTTTACAACCTTCCTAGCGTAGATGATTGATGCACGTCTAATAATGTTTGATACATGTTATTATTATTATGTCATCAATTATCAATACATTTAATTATCGTTTAATTTTATTCACAACATAATTGATAATCAAGCATTTTTATTACCTACGACTTATCCTATAGCCAATTACTATAAAAATCACCAAAAATCAGCCAAAAAAAAAATCACCAAAGATCAATTACCATTAATAAAAGTATTTAAATATGAATCTACATCAAATCAATCAACATCAATTTATTAATTTTAAAATAAGATCTTGATCTTAGTGAGCGAATATTTAGGTGGTTCATACTCTATTTAACGAACCAAAATTTTGAAATACTCTAATCATAATATTTTATAATATGAAATTACTCTTAAAATATTTTTAATGCAGGTTTAAAGGATGAAATATAATCGTGTCAGATATGTACAATTTATTCTATTATCATTTATTATAAAATTATAAACTTCAACAAAATTCAATTATTAATAAGAGTTTACAAATGTAAATCTACAACAAATTAATCATTATCAAATTTTTATATATAAAATAAGATAAACAAGATACTTATCTTAGTGATTGAAATTGTATTTGTAGGATATTATATTATATACAGTATTGTAGGGAATTTTCACTCGCGCTCAACAAAATTTCATAATGTTTGATTATTTTTCTAAAATGATTCTTTATTTTTTTAGATAAACATCGTCCAACTTTGCTATATATAAAATTAAAAATGTTTATATAAATTATTGTTCGTTTGACGATATATTCGTCTATACTAAACTTTATAAATTTGCTAAAAATTAAATGTCGGATATTTATAAGTGTCCATAATAATATGATTGAAGTTATTTCCTTTATAATAATTTGACAATTTATATGCATTTTTTTATAATAATTACTACCCTTTTTTGTCTCTTATTCATACATAAATTATGTTTTGATAATTTTATAGATTATTATAAATTACTGGTCAACTAAATATTTACAGAATCAATTATTATCAGTTTTTTAGCCATCAATGATAACAAGTTAGTTACACATAATTATCAAGATTAATATAGTATCAATCCTAAATCAATTTTCAATTAAAATCCAGAATCAATATAAAATGCCTCTAAAGAAAATACATAGTACAAGTTATCCATCGTACTATACTTTGCACTCCGCAATCGTTTTCATTCTCTATAACATTGCCTACTGAGTAAGCATTTCTTACTTGGTCTGTTGGTCAATAAAAATATTGATTGAATTCGACCATTCTTTCATTACTATTGTTTGGTTGTCATACTTTATACTATTTAGTGAATGCACTGAGTTCTATTTTTGTGTTTTTTAGGCCTATTCTCAATGGAACCTGCTGTCTTTGATCGACTGGAAAACCTAGATCAGTCAACTACTAACTGGACAATTAAAGTTAGAGTTACCAGGAAGTGGCCAAGTGTGACTGTAGAGACTGTATCATTGAAAGGCTTCAATCTCATACTTTTGGATGATGATGTAAACTTTTTGCTTTGGTCACTTTTAATTATCGCTTTAAAATTTTACTCTGAATATCTAACATTGTTTTTGTAGAATAATCACATCCATGCTTTCGCTTATCACAACATTTGGAATTCATTGACAACTACCACAGCGGAAGAAGGTGTATATGTTATTAATCAGTTTTTCATGAAGGATGCTTTGGGGAATTTGAATCCTGTTCAAACCAAATTCTGCATGAAGGTTTACTACTTCAACCACTGTAAAAAGGCTGAAGATGACATCACGATTCTTCTCTAGAAATTTGAATTTCTGGATTTAGGTGATTTGTTTGCTGAAGCCAGTAAATGTCAGCCACGTGAACAACCCGAATTTGCTATAGGTAGTTTATTTCATCGATCTACCTATTGTTCAAATTTCAATGCACGTCAATTCATTTATCACCTAATCCAATAATGTTTTCCATTTTTTTGGACCAATCCAGATGTCATTGGAGTTCTTGAGGAATATGAAAATATGAGGAGAATTAATACAAAGTATGGGGACAAAGACATTGTCAAGTTCAGAATCTGCGATTCTAGGTTTATAAAAACAATCTCCTCTCATTATTTTTACAACTTCTGAATTATGTAGATTAAGTTTTACTATAAAACATTTTAATAATTTTATAATAAACGATTATAGTAATGCTCACAAAGTGGCTGTCTGGGGTGACCTTGCTGTGTCTGTTGAGGACATGTATGGGAAGGAACTTGAGAAACCAATTATAGCAATTGTAACAGGCACAAAAGTAACTACTTTCATCATTAAGTACACATCTATTCCAAGCCAATCATTAATCAAACTTTATTATCCATGTGTATTGATTTATATTTTGTTAGTATAGATTCTGTGCAGATAGATACATTGCCTTCCTCGAAGGTTTTTCTAAATCTGGACGATGAAACTGTTACAGATATATAAGGCTTAGGTACTATAGTATGTTCAATATTCTACAAAATTTAACTATTTTTCAAGGATTTCTTACTCATGACTAATTTTTTTATAGGCATAAAGGAGAACAATTGAAGGCAGGGAAATTTATTCAGTCAACAAACTCAGAGGTGGTTCCCAACTTCTTTGAGAAATTAACACTAAGACACTTGAATGAGAATTTGACATATGATCATCTCAAGGTATCCTTTTTATAAGCTGTTTGTTTACTCTTGGAATTTGCAAAAGATCAGTTTGTTAAATTTTATTTAACATGTTTATGATGTAGAAAAATATATCCTGCACTTTCACTATTCTCAAGGTAGAAGAAAAATCCAGTTGGTGGTTTTACAGTTGTAACAAATGTCCTTCTGAAGTTGAAATTATTGATACAAGATTTAAGTGTACCAATTGTCCTCGAATCATTCCAGTTGCAACTAGAAAGTAAAAATTTCTTTTCTTTAATTTTTAGTCTACAATCAACCATTTAATTAAAATCAATTATGCGTGTCTAAAATTACCAACTGTTTTAAATTCAGATTTCATGTCATGGTATTCGCTCAAGATTCTACATTTGCATGTAATGTTCTTCTTGAGGATCGACCTGCTAGAAGAATTCTTGGTACAAGCGCTACAATATTGGTTAGCGATTTGAAGAAGGTAAAATTAGACATTTACATTTGTGTACATTAGATCACTGATATAAAGTCTCATCCTGATGTTGATCTGAAGTAAAAACTATGTATGTGATTATTGTCGTGATGTTATAGGTTCCTGAGAAAGGTATTCATAAACTTCTTCAGACTTTGGTTGGGAAAGAGAATTCAGTTCAAATCAATTTGAAGAAATCAAATGTTACTCAAGATAGCACTCTTTTTCATGCTGATTATAACGACCTAGAATTTTTCGCATTTTTATGAGTATTTAGTAAGTTGTTAAATGAAAATTATGTGATTTATATGATGAGTATATTTTTGTGAAGTTAAGCTATGTGTGAAATCATGTTTATGTGATTATATGATGATTGGTATGTGATAGAGTGTATTATATATATATTTTATAGGATTTTATTCCCACATTTACGGTGCTTTTGTGAATAATCGTGTCTATTTAATTAGTTTTATTTGAGTTTGTTGCAGGAAATAAATAAATGCCAAGTTGGAAGGGATTTGACATTATTTGATGATTTTACGGTGTTTTTTATTAGAAGGAATTGTTAGATATTATTATTTGATAGGCACGCGACAGCCTTGTCAAATTTTTGGCGCCGTTGCCGGGGACAAAGCAGTGTTAGATTAGTTAATTTTGAATTGATTTAGCTAAGTATTTTAGTTGTGTTGCTTCGGCTATTATTCCCTTGTTAATTGATCATCGTTTCTAGTTCTCTTGTTGCATGCACACTCGAAGTTCAGGTACTGAAGATTTAATTACTATTGATCCTGAAATTGAAGCTACAGCAAGAAGGCAAGCAGGCAAGCGAAGGAAAAACAAGAACAAGGAAGTTATGGGTGATGCACCAGCTAAAGCTCTCAGGGAGCATGGTATGCCAGATGCTACAGGCGTACTCTCAAGCATTGTCAGACCATCAATCACAGCTACACACTTTGAACTGAAGCCTCAGTTCATCCAATTCATCTCTAATGACTCTTTCGCAGGATTGTCCAATGAAAATCCTGTTGATCATCTTGAGAGTTTTCTGGAGAAGTGTGATACTATAAAGATGACCAATGTAAGTGATGAAGCTGTTAAGCTGCGATTATTTCCATTCTCTCTTCGGGATGCAGCAAAAGATTGGTTGAAGGATGAAGGACCAAATACATTCACTACTTGGGATAGTCTTGCGAAGGCTTTTCTACTTAAATTCTTCAGTCAGAAGAAGACCTCTAAGCTACGGAATGAGATCTCTAATTTTCGTCAAGATGATGACGAGTCACTTCATGATGCTTGGAGAAAATTTAAGCGACTTCAGAGACAATGCCCTCACCATGGAATTCCTGACTGGTTGTTAATCCAAACATTCTACAATGGGTTGACACAAGAGTTCCGAAACTTTGTTGATGCTTCTTCTGGTGGTTCTATTATGAAGAAAAGTACTGAAGATGCGAAAACTTTGTTAGACGAGATGGCATCTAATGACAATTTTCCATACAATGATCGAAATCATCCTAAGAAGGGTGGTAAGTATGATGTTGATGCTCTAACCATGTTGAATACTACTATGCAGGCAATGGTTAAGAAGATTGAGCAATTGGATGCTAGGAGTACTTCATCTACTGTTGCTTCATGTGAGGTATGTGGAGTTGTTGGACACACCAAACTTGCTTGTCAATACAATTCTTCTGGAATGGCAGTTGAACAGGCTAATGCTCTTTACAATCAGAATCCAAGGCCGCAGTATAATCCTTATTCCAACACATACAATCCAGGGTGGAGAGATCATCCAAATTTCTCCTACAGGAACAATCAGGGTCAAGCTCAATCTTCACAAAACAATTTTTCTCAGCCTCCTGGTTTTCAACAAGCTCCGCCACAGAAATCTAACTTGGAGAATCTCATGGAAGGGTTCATTGCTACACAATCAAAGAAGAATGACCATTTTGATTCGAGCATTAACGAGATAAAGGCTCACAACAAAATGATGGAGAACACTATTACTCAGATTTCTCAACAGTTGAGCCAACTAAATAAATCTTCAGGCCAACTTCCTGGTCAAACTGAGCAACCATCAAGGGGTCATATCAATGCTGTCACGTTAAGGAGTGGTAAAGAATTGAAGGAGCCGGAATTGAACGTGAGCAAAAATGTTGTGAATGCTAAGGGAAGTGAAGAGGCGATTGCAACTGAGAAACCGGTAGAACCAGAGGCCGTAGACAAAGAGAAGAAAGAATCAGAAGCTGTTCTTCCTAAGCCATATGTGCCACCTGTTCCTTTTCCACAAAGGTTGGCACAAGCCAAGTTAGAGAAGAAGTATGGTAAGTTCCTTGAAATTTTGCAGAAGCTGCATATCAATATCCCATTCATGGACGCTATCACTGAGATGCCATCTTATGCAAAATTCCTTAAAGATATTTTATCAAGGAAGAGAAAAATTGAAGAAAGCTCTACCATCTCATTAACGGCAGAGTGCAGTGCCATCTTGCAAAATGATCTTCCAAAGAAGTTAGCGGATCCAGGTAGCTATTCTATTCCTGTTCAGCTTGGGGATGTCGAAATAAAAAAGGCTTTATGTGATCTTGGAGCAAGTGTCAGTTTGATGCCACTATCAATTTGTGAAAAACTTAAGATGGGTGAACTGAAACCCACACGCATCTCTCTACAACTGGCCGACAGAAGTGTGAAATTTCCACTTGGAATTCTTGAAGATGTGCCCCTTAAGGTAGGAAGGTTTTATATTCCATGCGATTTTGTTGTCATGGAAATGGAAGAAGATGCCAATATTCCTATCATTCTTGGGAGGCCTTTCTTAGCAACAGCTGGAGCTATCATTGACATGAAAAATGAAAGAATTTCTTTCGAAGTAGGCGACGAGAAGATGGAATTCAAGCTGCAAAGTACAATGGGACATCCTTCTACGGATGAGTTTGTTAATAGGGTGGATGCACTAGAGGAAGTGATCGACATGAAAACAAAAATTCTTTTATCTGAGGATCCACTTCAAGCCGTTCTCGAGGGTAACGTAAATGAAGAAGATGGAGAGTGTATGGGTTACGAGAAACTTTTGGATGCAGCACCTACATATAAGCATGAACATTCTAATGTGCTACAGCATGAGGAAGTTAAGGAGAGTTCCACGCCTCCTAAGGTAGAACTGAAACCCCTACCTGCGTCTTTGAAATATGCGTTTATGGGCCCTAATGAATCATATCCTATCATTGTCAATTCTGAGCTTGATGACATTCAAATTGAGCAATTGCTCACGATTTTGAGAAAGTATAAAAATGTTATTGGGTATTCCATTGATGATATCAAGGGCATCAATCCATCATTCTGCATGCATAAGATTATTCTGGAAGATGAGCAGGTTTCTTTTATTGAGCCTCAACGGAGACTCAATCCTAATATGATGGAGGTGGTCAAAAAGGAGGTTTTAAAACTTCTTGATGTAGGTATAATCTATCCTATCTCTGACAGCAAGTGGGTCAGTCCTGTCCATGTTGTTCCAAAGAAAGGAGGAATGACAGTGGTGAAGAATGATAAGGGTGAGATGATCTCTACTAGAACTGTTACAGGGTGGCGCATGTGCATTGATTATCGAAAATTGAATAAGGCCACAAGGAAAGATCATTTTCCTCTCCCTTTTATTGATCAAATGCTTGAAAGGTTGGCGAAACATTCTTACTTCTGCTTCTTAGATGGATATTTAGGCTTCTTTCAGATTCCTATCCATCCGAATGATCAAGAAAAGACGACTTTCACATGTCCCTATGGTACATTTGCATACCGCAGAATGCCGTTCGGTCTGTGTTGTGCTCCTCCCACATTTCAGCGATGTATGATGGCAATTTTCTCAGATTTCATTGAAGACATTATGGAGGTTTTTATGGATGACTTCTCAGTTGGTGGAACTTCTTTTGGGGTATGCTTACATAATTTGGAGAAGGTGCTTCATAGATGTCAAGAAGTTAATCTCATTCTCAATTGGGAAAAATGTCACTTTATGGTACAAGAGGGAGTTGTTCTGGGTCATGTTGTTTCGAAGAGAGGCATTGAAGTTGATAAAGCCAAGGTCGAGGTTGTTGAGCGCTTACCACACCCAACTTCAGTCAAGGGGATAAGAAGTTTTCTGGGTCATGCTGGATTCTATCGCCGTTTCATCAAAGATTTTTCGAAGATTGCTCGACCTCTTACCGAGCTCTTGGGTAAGGAGGTACCTTTTGTGTTCACTGATGCTTGTGTTGAGGCTTTTGAAACATTGAAGAAAGCTCTTGTCTCTGCTCCAATTATACAACCACCAGATTGGAGTCTGCCATTTGAGATCATGTGTGATGCTAGTGATCAAGCTATTGGTGCAGTCTTAGGTCAGAGGAAAGATGGAAAGCTGCATGCTATTTACTATACAAGCAAGACCTTGGATGGGGCTCAGATTAATTATGCAACAACGGAGAAAGAATTGCTAGCAGTAGTGTATTCTATGGAAATATTTCGATCCTATCTCGTTGGTTCGAAAGTTATTGTTCACACAGATCATGCAGCTTTGAGATACTTGATGAGTAAGAAGGATGCTAAACCTCGTCTGATTCGTTGGATTTTGCTCCTTCAAGAATTTGACTTAGAGATAAAAGACAAGAAAGGGGCTGAGAACGTGGTTGCTGATCATCTTTCACGCCTTACTCTTGATACGGATGATGGTAAATCTACTCCGATTGATGATTCTTTTCCTGATGATCATCTACTTTCTCTTGCAAGTCTAGAGGTTCCTTGGTATGCTGACATAGCTAATTTCTTAGCTAGTGGAACTGTTCCTCATGGTTACTCATCGCAGCAAAAGAAGAAATTTTTCTATGATGTGAGGAAGCACTTTTGGGATGATCCTTTTCTCTATAAATCATGTGCTGATGGAGTCATTAGAAGATGTGTTCCGTATAATGAGATTGCCTCTATAATCTCACATTGTCACGATTTGCCAAGTGGTGGTCATGCAAGTACTACGAAAACTGCTGCAAAGATTCTTCAGTGCGGTTTTTACTGGCCAACTCTTTTTAAAGATGTCCACCAATATGTTCATTCTTGTGATCGTTGCCAAAGAACAGGGAATATTTCAAGACGCAATGAGATGCCTCTCAATAGCATTCTTGAAGCGGAGCTTTTCGATGTGTGGGGAGTAGATTTCATGGGACCTTTCCCTCCATCTTTTAAGAACAGATATATCTTGGTAGCTGTGGACTACGTCTCAAAATGGGTTGAAGCCATTGCATCACCCACTAATGATGCTCGTGTTGTGAACAAGTTCTTTAAGAAGACGATTTTTCCTAGATTTGGAGTGCCAAGGATTTTGATTAGTGATGGAGGAAAGCATTTTCTCGAAAATCGTTTTGAAGCAATGTTGAAGAAATATGGAGTTTATCATAAGGTGGGACTTTCTTATCATCCCCAAACCAGTGGTCAGGTGGAGATCTCTAAACGTGAAATAAAGAATATCTTGGAAAAGACAGTCGCAAAATCAAGGAAGGATTGGTCTATGAAGCTTGACGATGCACTTTGGGCTTATAGAACTGCGTGCAAGATACCTATTGGGACAACTCCGTATAGATTGGTTTATGGAAAAGCATGCCATCTTCCCGTAGAGTTAGAGCACCGTGCATTTTGGGCTATCAAAGGTCTAAATTTTGATATGTTAGCAGCGGGTGAGAAGAGACTTCTACAACTTAATGAGCTAGATGAGCTTCGTTTTGAGGCTTATGAAAGCTCTAAGCTTTACAAGGAGAAAACAAAGAAGTGGCATGACAAAGGGCTGTTATGAAGAGAATTCAAGGAAGGGGAGTTAGTTCTTCTGTTCAATTCGAGGTTAAGACTTTTTCCCGGAAAACTTCGTTCTAGGTGGTCGGGTCCGTTCAAGGTACGCAGGGTTTTTCCCTATGGTGCAGTTGAATTGATGAATAGTCATGGAGAGTCATTCAAGGTGAATGGGCAAAGAGTAAAACATTACAGAGCTGGTGAACCAATTAACGAGGAGGTGGATATTCTGTTGTCTTCTCCTTCTGCTGAATGATTGATGAGTCGGTGTCGGGCTAACGACGTTAAACAAATGCGCTACTTGGGAGGCAACCCATGGATTCTGTATACTGTGAAGGACTGGTGCACTTCATGCTTCGGCATAGGGGAGTATTTCTTTCCTTCTTGTTATTAGTTGATATTCTTAGTATTGTGCCATTGAGGACATTGCCACATTTAAGTGTGGGGATGTGCTTTGTTGTAGTAGCATATTAATAGTAAAAAAAAAATTAAAAATGAAAAAATACCAAAAATAATTCTAGCCATGCAATTTGATTAGTTGTTGTATTTTGCTTAATACACCCATGCATGCGTAGGAATCTTGTGTTTATGGATGCTTTTGATTGAGAAGTGATATGTGATGTTCTTGTGCACACACGTACACTAGCAAGTAAAAACTAGTAGACTTTTTGAATGTGCTAAATGATTAGAATGACATGAATATGTGCAAGGTAATTTGGTCTATATGCTTTGAATACAGGTAGGTGCGTTAGAGAGACTGTTATTTGGGATTGATTATGCTTTGTCACACCAAGTGAGATTTTGAGCCTATATGCATATCTTTTGCATGACTATTCGTTTGCTTGAGTGTCCACTTGTCGTTTGCATTGCTAGCACTTGCTTGAGGTCTTTCTTGAGATGCATGACATTAATTGATGATAAGATGATAAAGGCAATTAGGTATAACCTCATATTTCCTATATATCCAAACCATTTATACATGATCCATTAGTTAATCCTTTGAGCCTAATCTTATTCTTTCGGTGACACACCACATTACTTGCCATTATCCTTTTTATTCTATTGGCCTTACATTAAATTTGAACCCAATTGTCAAAGGCTAGTATTGTTCGTATGGGAGTGATAAGGTGTGCATTAAAAGAGGGGGTTTTATTGATGATCATAACTTGTGGGAATATTTGGGATTTGGTTCATAGCTTAATAGTCGGAGTTTGAAATCATATTTGTGGGATCGTTATTCTTGCTATTATTTTGCTCTCTTTAAAAAAAAAAAAGAAAAAATATAAAAAAAAAGAAAAAAAAGAAAAAAAAATAAATATGAGTGCATTTTTATCTTTTGTGATCCTACTTTGTTTCGACTAGTCAAGTTGTTTATAAATAAAAGTTTAAGTGTGGGGATGAAAGTATGGTAGTTGTTTGAATTTTATTGTCAGGTACTAGCTTTTGACTTAACCTTCTTTGGCTTTCTTGACATACCCTGTCCCTAGCCCCGTTACAACCTTAACAAAGACCTTTTGATTGTCATTGATGATGTATGTTGCGTTAAAGGTTAGATTGATAACAAGGACGAATCATGTTTATGATATAGTTGGAGTTGAGTGAAACACTTACCCTTTGTTTTGAGTAAATATTTTTGTGAGTGAACGGTGATTTTTTGCTTTTGGCGTAGGAGATCCCAGGTTTTGTCTCAAGATGTGCTCTTGTGTTCTTAGCATGTTTACCAACTTATTCTTACATTTGACATGAATTTCAATGATTTTATGCATCTTCTTTGAGTATACTATGTGGATACTTGCACTTTAGACACCAAGGCATTGCATTTTCATTTTGATTCTTAAGCTGATGTGGCATGAGAGGACTTGTGTGTGTGGTGTTGTGTTGGCATTAATCTTTTGCATGGTTGGATGAATTTTGTGGGTATATTCACTATAAACCCTCACGAGACCTTACTCGTCCACTAGGGCTACCTAGGGGTTTAAAGGACTTGTTGCATATGTTAAATGCAACCGTGATCACCTACGGAAGTGGTACTAATTAGTTAGTATAATTATTATGTTAGTTTGCACGAGGACGCTCAAAGTGCTAAGTGTGGGGATATTTGATAGAGTGTATTTTATATATATTTTATAGGATTTTATTCCCACATTTACGGTGCTTTTGTGAATAATCGTGTCTATTTAATTAGTTTTATTTGAGTTTGTTGCAGGAAATAAATAAATGCCAAGTTGGAAGGGATTTGACATTATTTGATGATTTTACGGTGTTTTTTTATTAGAAGGAATTGTTAGATATTATTATTTGATAGGCACGCGACAGCCTTGTCAGTATGTGTCGTATATGTTCGTGAAATTTTATTTGTATTTTTAGAATATTTAAAACTATTTTAAAGTGCATTTTTAATCTTCCAAAAATCTTTTAAAATCATTGGAGTGGTCTAAATTCATGAAATCTTTTGTAATATCATCTTGGTGATAATATTTAGTTTTTAAAATTAGTGTGGATATTTAATTATGTGTTTTGGTATTTTAAAATGATTTAAAAAGCTTTATTTCTTTTAAAGAGCCTTTATTTCGAAAATTCATATAAAATTCATTTTTGACTCTAAAATTATTTTAAATATATGAGGAGACTTATAATTTCATAAATTTTATTTTAGAATTTTAAAATTAATATTATCCTATTTTCCTAAATTATTTCGATTTTAGATGGATTAAATTCAGTTTTCAAAAAGAAAATAGAAAATTAAGTTTTGCCAGATTACTAAAATGCCCCTGCTTCTATATAACACCCGCCACCGCCATTCTCTTCTTCTTGTTCGTGGTTTCAGCTGTTGGGGTAATCTCTCTCGCCTCCTCTTCATTTCTTTATTAATTTTAAAGTTCAAATCATGTTTAAATTCAAGATTTATCATTCTTATATCATTTCTAAGTTTGGATGATGGTTAGTTTTGAGTTTTTGGTGAGTTTTATGTGTATATGTATTCGGGTGTGTATGTATATGCTTGGAGAGTGACATGCAAAGGCTGTAGAAGCATGGGATGTTGTTCTTGAGGTTGTTTAATCCTTATAAAGGTTTAAAATCAAAGTTTTGGGGGGCTTTTGAAATGGGTTTACAAAAATGGTCAAACCCATCGACGACCATGATTTTTCTGGTGATTGGCCGACCGGTGGGGGTGGTTTGTTGCTCCTGCAGTCTCTCTTAAAGGTTTAGAGAAGTTTTATGTGGGTTAATTGAGTTGCATATAGAGTTTTCTTGTATTCATGAATTTTCAAAATATATATTTCATTATTTATATTTTTTCGAATTTGTTAATTGTTAATCCATGAATTTGAATGAGGTTCTTGCTATCTATTGTTAATTACAGATTTTAAATCAGTGAGAAATGGAGTTGTGAAGTTGCATGCTTGATTTTGTGATTTAATTATATATAATTCGAATTATTCGTATTATTAATTGAAAATATGAATTAAATGAAATATTATGTGTTTAATTCTTATATTTAAAGATGTTCTTGATGTTGAATTTTTTATTATAATTCTGAGATGTGAGTAGCAAGATTTAGTTAAGTTGCATGTAAGATTTGTTTAATTTATACGGATTAATTTGAATAAATATATAGATAAATTGATTTCTTTCGAATTTGATTAAAAACATGATTTAAATAAATGATTATGGATTTGATTTCCTGCAATTAGAAATGTTAACAATGTCATGTTGATTAATTAGCCATAGTTATCATGCATATGTAAATTTTCAGATTTTATATACTAAAATTCGAATTTTTAATAATAGTTATGATTTATTCGAATTGTATGATTTAGCTATATTGGTTAAGTGTGGATTTAAATGATGATTACATGCTAAGTGGTAATTTGGTGGTTATGTAAGTATAATTTTCAATTATGTATGATAGTATCAATGATATTAGAAATCCATTGGGAGTGTAGGTGGATTTATAATCCATCGGATAACTTTGGTTGTGATTTTGAGTCGGATATTTTTCGATGGGATAGTCCTATAAACGGAGGAAGTGCAGCCCAATTTTCGTTAGAATTATAAATCGTAAAGTTTATGGTATAAGGTTATAAGTTAGTTACGAGTCAAGTTGGTATTATACGTTAAGTGTTTAAGTGATTTATATGATTGCATGTTATAAATGCTATGTGTTTACATGCTTATCCGATCGTAGTAAGTTCTTTGGTAAGTATGTCTGATACATGCTATAAGTGTTATCGCGTTATAGGAATCGTCTGGGTAGATTAGGATGAGACGTATTAGAAGTTTAGTATTCTAAAGTAGTACTTTATGGTTTATGTAGATACGAAGGATGTAGGACCTAGCGATAAAGGAAAAGCTAAGGTTGAGTATCAGTGATTGAGCTGTTAGCTGTTGCATTCTACCGGAGGCAGGTAACTCTGTTTTTTCTTGAAGTTTACATTCCTAAACAGATATATCCTGTTGATTCAAGCATGCCTATATTATACCATGTTGATCATAAATCTTTTTTAACTTATCTATTCATGTAACCGGAATTCTGTCAACAACTGTTTCACAGACTATAAACCCTAAAATAGCCTAATTCTTTTTAATTGCTTCTTGACCATATATGTCAAACAACTTGCCATAATTAAACCATATTGACTGACAGATAAACCAGTGTTCTACTTGACCTATGTCCGTGACCATTTCAACCTATGTTGACCCTAAAAACATATAAACTTCTTTACGACCTAAACACTGATTCAAAAACTTAATTACCCATAATACTATACTTTAAACTTGAAATCTGATCAATTTCCTTGATGCCTTTGAGTATATATCTTCTTGATTCAGACTTGTATCCCTATTTCATTGATATCAGAGAACTTAGTCAAACTCTTTGACTTTTATCATTGCAAATCAAAATGAGTTGTTTCCTTAAAATACTTTGAAGTTACTTAGACTTAGCTGATCTGTTATCAGAGAGTCGAAGGTACTTCGAAGTAAAGGTTTTTGAAAAGATTAAGTATTAAAATGTTTTAGGAAATTAAAAGGAGTTTTGCAAATCGTAATGTTTTTAAAATGAGTTTTTAATAAAATGTTAGGAACTCCGTCTAAATGGTTTCCACGGATTCCTGACGATTGGAGAGACGGGGCGAACGGGTAATGCTGGTTTCGTCGGTTTGTGTATGTATTAGTGTAGTTCTGGTTTGTCCAGTTCAACATCCTTTATAGGCCAATGTGTTGCCTCTTGGGAACCCAAGCTATCCTAATGAGAGGATTAATGTCCAAAGGGACTTTGGGTCCGGTATGGAGACTTTATGGGCTGATCACCCGTATTGTCTGATATGAAATAAAAACCTCCAATCAGTTTTCTTTAAGTGATGATTACTTCTAATTGACAATGAAATGAAATTGGTTTACCGATTGAAATGTCAATTGCTTTACAAAATTTTGAATTAACTATTGCTATCCTGATTATCAAATAATACCCTGTCATTACCAAATGTCGGTATTTCTTTTATTGTTTCCAGCATATTTATGCCATATCTTGAATTACTATCATCTTTTGCGATACCCTGTTATACTGTTTTCAGTTGAGATCTTTAGTTACTTGCTGAGCGTTGGCTCATTATTATTTTGTCTAACCCTTTTGACAATATTCTGAGTATCATGGCTCGTACTAGACTGATCGCGAGGAAGCGCGTTAGTTTGAACCCTGTTGTGGTTTCCTTCGAGATAGCTTCCGAGGTAGATGCAATAACAGCTCAGTGAGGGGTTTGTCATAGTTTGGTTTATGAGATAGTTGTGAGAACTAGTTGGAGTAAGAATTGAATTTAAGGTTTGTAATAATAATTTGATTATGGTTTGTAATAATAAGTAGTTAGACGTTGGCTTGCTTGTTTCATACCATTACTTGTGAAAGATCTTGGATAGTAGAGTTGGGGCCAGTCAGCATGCCATATTTATGATTATCATTTTAGGGTTGTTGTATCTAGTGTGTGTTGTGCTAAAAATAAAGACATTTGAATCGCAAGTGCACAATTCGTTTCATTGTAAAATTTTAGATTCGTTCCGCAGGGACTATTTGATTTTTTGCAAACCTTAATTTCTAATTTAATCGAATTAGGACAAATTAGGTTTTTTTTTAAAATAATTTGAATTTACACTATTTAATTAGAAATAAAAACAAAATGGAATTTTAAACTATTTAAAACTAATTTAAAACTAAATTATTCTAACTTATTCTAAAATTCTAAATATTATTCTAATATTAATCTACAAATTAACCTAAATTGGAAAATGAAATTTTATTCTAAATTTATTAAATTTTTTTTTTAAAACCAAAAGCTTATTCGACTCGAACTATTCAATGCAACAGACAGCATTTTAACAAAAAAAAATTCGACTTAAAAGTTCGAACAACAACATCGACAATTCAACTTAGTAGCGAACAAAACAAAACTCAATTCACAGCAGACTACTACAACACACAAGACTCGAAACTGGGCGCAAGAAAAAAACAGTAAAATGACTACAACAAACGAATATACGAATCAAAAATCAACAAGTACAATCAGACAAAATGCCAATTAAGAAATCGCAACAAGTAGACTCAGCAGCGCATTCGACACAGAGACTCAGTACTGGAAACTCGGTACTCAGGATTATTGCAGCAAACCAAACAAGTGAGCATACGCAGCGAAATCAGTCGACAGAACCAAAAAAAAAATTCTAAATATAAATCAACCATGAGAACAAGGCCAAAGAAAACAACAGGTTCTCAAAAAGAGAACGCAGAACTCGTCAATAGCTCAAACATAATTCATAATTCGTAAGTCTCGAACCCAGCAAATTATAATCGAAATACAGGACCATGAATTCAGAAACTAAAAAAAACCATAAAACTCGACAGGAATTTACAATCAGTGGGGTGTTTGGGGTTTTTCTTTTTGGTGTTTTAATGAGGAAAGAAAGAAGGTGAGAGATAGAAATAGAGAGAGAGAGAGAGAGAGAGAGAGAGAGAGAGAGGAAGAGAGATTTCAGAGATGGTTTTCGAATTGAGAACAGGTATGTACAGGGAGGGTTCGATGATATGCAGGGGAGGAAGAAAGCTGTGTTTAAAAACGAGATGCAGGGGATTTTACTTCGAATTTATTACTAATGCAGAAATAAAACAAACTTCGAATCATAAAAAAAAACTGTGAGAGCAGAAATAAATGCAGGAAATTAATATGACTAATTTTTTTGTATTTTGTTTTATTTTGAAAAATTAAAATGCAAGTAAACTAAAGCTAACTACTGAATTTAAAAATTAAAAATAATGATTTTGAAATTAATGGCCCCCATTAAAATTGGATTTTTAACGAGGCAAACTACGATTTAAAAATAAGAACACGAAATTAAAGTTTCGTTACTTTCAACCCCAAGTGGTTAGCAACGGGATTTACGAAAATAACGAAACAAGGCAACAATAACGAAAGAGCAAGACAAGAAATAAAGAAAATAAAAATTGCATTAATTATAATAAGAGTGTTTACAAGATTTGAAACTAAGAAAAGAAATACAAGAAAATAAAACTACCCTAAAATCTAAGTTACTAAATACAAGGGGGGTGAGGGGGTATTTATAGGATAGGAATTAGGGTTAAGGGGGTGTTGGGTAAATCCCTACCATACATTTTGGTTGTGTGGTGGTGAAATCCTAGCCATCTATTTGTTTCCTTCCCCCTTAAGCTTTGAAGAGTTGATCTTGGCCATACACTTTGCTAATGTGTTGGGATGATCTCCACCTTCCACTTGTCTTGAAATATTCCTTTTGCTCCAAGCTCCTAATTCTTTTCCTTCTTTCATTTTTGGTCCTTTTTCTTCCTCCTTTTTCCCTTCCTTGCACTTTATTTATTTAATTTGTCATTTTTTTATTTATTTACGATTTACCTGGAATGCAACAAAATAAATTATAAAAACACGAGTTCAAGCAATAAATAGGTAAATAAAATATGCAAAAAATATGCACTTATCAAATGCCCCCATACCTATCTTTTGCTCGTCCTCGAGGAAAATAAAAACAAAATGAAAATCTAGATGCAAAGTCCTATACTCCTTTTCGTAGGTGTGACGGTTGCATTTGGCATATGCAACAAGCCCTTTAAACCCCTAGGCAGCCCTAGTGGACGAGTGAGGTCTCGTGAGGGCCTATATTGAATGTACCCACAAAATCCATCTAGTTTGTATAAAAGATCACATGGCAATGCACACCACACATACATGTCCTCTCATGATACATCAACTTAAGAATCAAAATGAAGTTGCAAAGTCTTGGTGTGGAAAGTGCAAGGATTCACATAGTCTAATTAAAGAACCATGCAAGAGTGATTATAAGTTCATGTCAAGTGCAAAAATTATTGGTAACCATGCTAAGTCTACAAGGGCACACATCAGAGTCAAAACTTGAGATCTCTTATGCAAAAAAAACAAATAAGCAATACCTCACCTTTCACTCACAAAAGAATATTCACTCAAGAACAAGGGTAAGTGTATCACTCAATTCCAACAAAATCAAATGCATGCTTGACACTTGGTATCATCCCAACTTAAATCACAACATACATTAATAATGACAATCAAAAGGTCTTTATTAGGGTTGTAATAGGGCTAGGGACAAGGTATGTCAAGAAAGGCCAAAGCAAGGTGAAGTGTCAAAAGCTAGTAGTAACCATGAATATCATGCACAACACCAAACTTCTTCCCCACACAATTTATTTTTATTTTCAACAAAAAGCCTTGAATAGTCGCAATGAAGGAGGATTACAAAAAACATAAGTATGCTCTCATGTATATCTTTTCATTTTTTTTTCTTTTTTTTTTTTTTTTTTTTTTTTATTTATGAGAGCTAAGATAAATGTAACAATAATCCTCACTTAGATTTAACTTGAACATCGACTAGCAAGATAACAACAAATATTTCGTCGAAAGTTATGAACAATAGTAAACCCTATTTCACACACCTTATTGCTCCCTCAAGTTCCTACTAGCCTTTGACAGATTGGGATCAAGAATACGTAAGGCTAAACAAGAAAAATGTCTTAGGCGAGTAATGTGGTGTGTCACCGAAAGAAAATGATTAGGCTCAAAGGGTTAACTAATTGATCATATAAGAATGGTGTGGATAATTTGGGAAATATGGGTCATTCCTAAGTGCCTTTATCATTTTATCATCAATTAATGTCATGTATTTCAAGAAGGAACTCAAACAAGTGCTAGCGATGCAAATGACAAGTGGACGCTCAAGCAATCGAATATAAATGCAAAAGATGTGCATATAGGCTCAAAATCTCACTTGGTGTGGTAAAACATAATCAATCTCAAGAAATGGTATCCTCAATGCACCTACTTGTACTCAAAGCATGAAGACCAAATCATCTTACACCTAATCATGTCCTTCTAATTTCATGCACAATTCAAATAAGTCTACTAGCTTCACCTTGCTAGTGTAAGTGTGTGAACAAGAACTTTAGCAAATTACTTCTCAAACAAAAGTTAATGGATCATAAGATTATCATAGCATGCAAGGGTGCATCAAGCAACTAGCAATCAATTAACAAGACTAGAATATGAAAAGAACTCTTTTTGTGATTTTTTTTATTTTTTAATTTTTTTTTTTTGGATTTTCTGATTTTTATATTTACACTAAAAAACCCCCCATACCTAAATCATGCATTGTCCTCAATGTATGCAAATGCAAGAGAAATGAGAAATGAGAAAGGAGAAAGTTGAGGAAATACCTGACAAGGGATGACGGAGACTGAAAATTTCTAAAAAAAACTATGAAAGAAAAACAACTCACACACGCACACACTCCTCCCCCATACCTATCTTACACGAGGGGAGGCAAAAGAGTAAAAACGGAATTAGCCGATGCCGGTAGGAAAATTCGGGTGCAACTTTGAGAAAATAACAAGAAATTTGTGAAAATTTTTATTAGCACAGATTTTCTCAATTAACATTGAATCATTCAACCCTAAAGAGCAATTGTCACTAATGTTCTCCCTAAACCAACTTAAGGCTTCTTTATTTTGTTTAAGCAAATTAGAGATAATGAAAGTCTGGTTAGGGTTAGAATCACTAGGAATAACATGAGACAAGGGTTCCTCTTTCCCTAACGGCTGTTGATCAAATTCGGGATGATAAAGAGTTAAGGCAATTGTGGGTGGTGTACCCACGGAACTCGTAAGAACGGAAGTGTTAAGAACGGGCTCACTACAAACAACCTCGGGTGGGGTCTCATACTTGGAACGATTTTCTAACAAATCCCCTAAGAACTCACCGAGTGTAGGTGGTTCACCAACGGAAGTTTTGACAATGGGTTCAACAATAGCATCCTCGGGTTTGGTCTCCCACGGGGAACAAATGGCATCCAACTCTCTCAACATCTCTTCCGAAGTCATATCCCTTAATGATCAGCATACTCTCGATTAGACTCATAGTTGACTTTGAAATCCTCGTTGAGAAGAGACTCAATCTCACTATCCTCAAAGCTAGACCAATTAACAATGTCATCAACAAGATTAACCGCTATTGGTTGCTCGTAAAGCTCATTGGGTTCTTTTCCCACATTAAATATGTTAAGGTTGATTGTCATATTACCAAAGGTGAGTTTCATCGAACCATCCCTACAATTAATCAAGGCATTGGATGTAGCAAGAAAAGGTCGTCCTAGAATAATCGGGATTTGGTTCTTAGGATTCGTGACGGGTTGGGTCTCGAGGACAACAAAGTCAACCGGAAAGATGAATTCACCAACCTTAATTAGCATATCCTCAATTATTCCCTTAGGCATTTTAACAGAACGATCAGCTAATTGAAGGGTCATATTCGTTTGCTTCAGCTCACCTAACCCTAGGGCTTGGTAGACAGAAAATGGAAGGAGATTGACACTAGCACCTAAGTCGAGTAAAGCTTTATCCACGAAAGTATTGCCTATGACACATGAAATAGTAGGACAACCGGGGTCCTTATATTTCACTGGAATTTGGTTCGACAGAATTGAACTAACATGAGATGTCAAAAAGGCTTTCTTAGGAACGTGGGTGGATCGCTTGTGAGTACATAAATCTTTTAGACACTTGGCATACGAAGGAATTTGTTGAATGGCATCTAAAAGAGGAATGTCAATCTCGACTTGTTTGAAAACTTCCATAATCTTCTCTACTTGAGGTGATTGTTTGCGAGGGATGAGTCGTTGAGGATAAGGAGCTTTAGGCTTAAAGACTCATTCGTTAGACACATCGGGAAGAGAAGTGGAAAGTGGAACGATATTCGAAGATTTGTTAGGTGTTGAGGATGATTTAAGAAAAGAATTTGATGACTCAGGAGTGGATTTCGATGATGAAGGTTCGAGTGGTGAAGGTGTGAGAATAGATGACTCGAGAGGTTCGGAAGTTGGAGTAAGGTTTGAATGATCAAGTGTAGGGTTCGGTTCAACATTTGACTCTTCTTCTTCTTCTTCCTTGGAAGACTCAACACCTACTTGATTATTAACTTGGTTTCCCGACCTAAGAGAGATGATAGCATTAACATTTTCGTGAGGTCTTTGGTTGAGAGGGAATTTAGGGTTTACCTCTAGTTGACTCGGGAACTTATTCTTCTCTCGCTCACACATGGCGTTGGCTAATTGACTCACTTGGACCTCTAACTTAGATAAGGCTTGAGTACTAGCATTTAAAATTTGCCTATCTTGAGTCATGGTTTGCATGAAGGTCTGTTGAGATTGAGCCAAATTAGTCGTTGATTTTAAAAGCGCATCAAGAGTTTTTTCCAAAGAAGTAATTCTCTTATCTGACTCATTAAAGCCGGGTGGGTGGGCGGGTGCTTGATTTGAATAAGAAAGTTGAGTTGGATAAGGACCGAAATTTTGAGTAGGGTTTGGAAAGGGACCTTGATTTGGAGTTGAGAAAGAATTTTGATTGGGTTTTTGGAAAGAAGGAGCATTTTGAAAAGAAGGTTGAAAAGAAGATGACGGAGCTTGGTAGCTTTGCCCTTGATTCCACGAGAAGTTCGGGTGATTCCTCCACCCGTGATTGTAAGTAGGAGCAAACGGATCGTTCCTAGTGGGTGGTTGAGACACCGCATTAACTTGATCAAAAGCGGGATAGTCCGAAAAACCTTGATTGAAATTAGGGCACATAGACACATTTGAGGGGGCCTTACTAGTTTCTAGGGCTTCGAGTCTCCTAGTTAGAGTGGCTAATTTGGCATCGGTTGCAATCGAACTCCCAATCGAATGCAAACCCTTAGATGAACTAGACGACTCATTAGACTTGTTAGGTTCCCTAGTAGACTCCCACAACATGGTCTTCTCGGCTAATTCTTCGAAAAATTTCCAACCCTCGTCCTCATCTTTCTCCATGAACTTTCCTTGGCACATAGATTCCAACAACGCGGTTGTTGGTCCATCTAAGGCCTCATAAACGATCTTACAAAGCCTCCATTTTTCTATTCCGTGGTGGGGGCATTGTGATAAAAGATTTTTGAAACGATCAAAATATTTCCAAAAAGACTCATTTTCCTTTTGCTGAAATTGATTTATCTCGTTTGTAATTCTTGTAGTCTTATGGTTTGGAAAATATTTTTTAAGAAAAATTACCACAAATCCCTCCCACGTGGAAATAGAATTAACCGGTAGGCTATACAACCATTTCTTAGCATTTTCTTTAAGCGCAAAATTAATGAGTCTAAGCCTAATCGAGTCCTCGGTTAATTGTTGGAGCTTTTGTAAGGCACAAACTTCCTCAAATTCATGAAGAAAGAGATACGGGTCCTCACCCTCGCTCCCGTTAAATTTAGGTAACATACTGATGTGGTGAGCTTTAATTTCGAAATTATTACCATTAACGGGAGGAATGGTGATACACGAAGGTTGGGCGGAACGAGTGGGATAGCAACGGTCCCTAAGAGACATGGCCATGTTTACTACGGGTTCGGAATAATCTAAAGACTCGGAATTAGATGATGAAGAAATCTCAAATGATCTCACTAGTCTAGAAGAATTATCCCTAGTCCACTTAGTTTGCATAAACCACACAAGGAAACACGTAGCAAGTAAGTGCGATAAATTTAAACAAACAAAAAGAAAGGGTGTAAAATTAAAAGAAAAATCCTAAACCTAGGGTTCCCTAATAAAATAACTAGACCTTGCTCCTAACTGTAAGGGCTACCAAAAACTAGGTAAATCAATAATTATTCGAACCGGCTTGGGCAGGTAGGTGCAAGCATTGCCAAGAGGCTAAACACCAGCCTAGACACCAAACCTTAATTGGCCAGGTCAGCTTTCGCTTTCCTAGACACCAAAAAGTAAGAATAATTAAAGATTACTTCGTTTCTTAAGCACCTTCCTAGTTGAGCGCGAGATTCCTAGGGGCAAACGTCTAATTAATTTTATTAAAGGCAAGGTATGCAAAATGAGGGATTAAATTGTTTTTGGGCTAAGGAAAGAGTGATGAAATCCCTTCCCTTATCTTTTGAGAGGTTTTGCCCTTAAAGTTTATTTACAAAATGATGCAACAAACAAAGAGGTATAAAAAACTATAAACATTTATGGATGCTTTAAACTACGTGTTCTAACTAAAGAAAAGAAAGAATTTAACGTACCTTGGGGTCCTCCAGCGATCACCACAATTATAGGTACGAAAAATTAAAAACAAGATAATAAAAAAAATCTAGATGATGTGCCCTAAGTGATTAAATGCATGATGCAACAATTATGTATTTACAACTAATTTTTTTGGATTTTTACTTTTTAATTTTTTTGTGATTTTTGTGATTTTTTATTTTTTTTGTATTTTTCTAAATATAAAAAGGGCGAAAAGAGTGAGATACGGTTACCGAAGCAAGCTTTCCATAAATTCCAATTTTTCCACGCTTCGTTGAGAAGAGTTCCGAAATCTCAAGCTTTCCTAAAAAGAACGAAATAAAAAAAATAAGACAAGAAATAAAACTAACTCAAAAAATTAAAAATTAAGGCGCGAAAAATAATTAGTCCCCGGCAGCGGTGCCAAAAACTTGTTGTGCTAAAAATAAAGACATTTGAATCGCAAGTGCACAATTCGTTTCATTGTAAAATTTTAGATTCGTTCCGCAGGGACTATATGATTTTTCGCAAACCTTAATTTCTAATTTAATCGAATTAGGACAAATTAGGTTTTTTTTTGAAAATAATTTGAATTTACACTATTTAATTAGAAATAAAAACAAAATGGAATTTTAAACTATTTAAAACTAATTTAAAACTAAATTATTCTAACTTATTCTAAAATTCTAAATATTATTCTAAGATTAATCTACAAATTAACCTAAATTGGAAAATGAAATTTTATTCTAAATTTATTAAATTTTTTTTTTTAAAACCAAAAGCTTATTCGACTCGAACTATTCAATGCAATAGACAGCATTTTAGCAAAAAAAATTCGACTTAAAAGTTCAAACAACAACATCGACAATTCAACTTAGTAGCGAACAAAACAAAACTCAATTCACAGCATACTACTACAACACACAAGACTCGAAACTGGGCGCAAGAAAAAAATAGTAAAATGACTACAACAAACGAATATACGAATCAAAAATCAACAAGTACAATCAGACAAAATGCCAATTAAGAAATCGCAACAAGTAGACTCAGCAGCGCATTCGACACAGAGACTCAGTACTGGAAACTCGGTACTCAGGATTATTGCAGCAAACCAAACAAGTGAGCATACGCAGCGAAATCAGTCGACAGAACCAAAAACAAAATTCTAAATATAAATCAACCATGAGAACAAGGCCAAAGAAAACAACAGGTTCTCAAAAATAGAACGCAGAACTCGTCAACAGCTCAAACATAATTCATAATTCGTAATTCTCGAACCCAGCAAATTATAATCGAAATACAGGACCATGAATTCAGAAACTAAAAAAAACCATAAAACTCGACAGGAATTTACAATCAGTGGGGTGTTTGGGGTTTTTCTTTTTGGTGTTTTAATGATGAAAGAAAGAAGGTGAGAGATAGAAATAGAGAGAGAGAGAGAGAGAGAGAGAGAGAGAGAGAGAGAGAGAGAAAGGAAGAGAGATTTCAGAGATGGTTTTCGAATTGAGAACAGGTATGTACAGGGAGGGTTCGATGATATGCAGGGGAGGAAGAAAGCTGTGTTTAAAAACGAGATGCAGGGGATTTTACTTCGAATTTATTACTAATGCAGAAATAAAAAAAACTTCGAATCATAAAAAAAAACTGTGAGAGCAGAAATAAATGCAGGAAATTAATATGACTAATTTTTTTTGTATTTTGTTTTATTTTGAAAAATTAAAATGCAAGTAAACTAAAGCTAACTACTGAATTTAAAAATTAAAAATAATGATTTTGAAATTAATGGCCCCCATTAAAATTGGATTTTTAACGAGGCAAACTACGATTTAAAAATAAAAACACGAAATTAAAGTTTCGTTACTTTCAACCCCAAGTGGTTAGCAACGGGATTTACGAAAATAACGAAACAAGGCAACAATAACGAAAGAGCAAGACAAGAAATAAAGAAAATAAAAATTGCATTAATTATAATAAGAGTGTTTACAAGATTTGAAACTAAGAAAAGAAATACAAGAAAATAAAACTACCCTAAAATCTAAGTTACTAAATACAAGGGGGGTGAGGGGGTATTTATAGGATAGGAATTAGGGTTAAGGGGGTGTTGGGTAAATCCCCACCATACATTTGGGTTGTGTGGTGGTGAAATCCTAGCCATCTATTTGTTTCCTTCCCCCTTAAGCTTTGAAGAGTTGATCTTGGCCATACACTTTGCTAATGTGTTGGGATGATCTCCACCTTCCACTTATCTTGAAATATTCCTTTTGCTCCAAGCTCCTAATTCTTTTCCTTCTTTCATTTTTGGTCCTTTTTCTTCCTCCTTTTTCCCTTCCTTGCACTTTATTTATTTAATTTGTCATTTCTTTATTTATTTACGATTTACCTGGAATGCAACAAAATAAATTATAAAAACACGAGTTCAAGCAATAAATAGGTAAATAAAATATGCAAAAATATGCACTTATCAGTATGTCAGTTACTCTCTGATCTAGGCCCCCGGTCAGGAGGGCGTCACAGGTTGGTATCAGATCTACGGGTTTTGGTCACTGAAACAATCCAGGAATTTAGGATCACTAATGAAAGAAGTAGATACAATTAGGATTCAAGAGTGATAGATGTAGGGAGTGACTATAGGTTTAGGTTTTCCTTTCGCGATAGATTACTATGACTAACATAACTTAACTCGTTTATATTCTGCGTGTATATATATATATATATATATGATTATCACAGGACATGGATTTTGATGACGATGTACCTCCCCGACCTTCCGATTATAATAGTTCATCTGAGGAGTTCGATGCTTCTGAGGCGATGTCCGATGTTGGTGCAGAGCTTGAGTCTAATGGACCGATGTCTGAGTCTGAGGTAGAGAGTCCCACGGCCCGTGCCGACATTCCTGTCCCTACCACTGAGTCAGTGCCCGTGCCTATATCTGTTACCGATGCCGTTCCTGTTCCAGTCTCAGTACCATTTGTGACCCCATCTGTCACCGAGCACGATGAGTCTTCCCACGGATCTTTGCCGATTCCCAGGCCTGCACTTTTGCGCACCTATGCCGAGATAGTCCGTACTTGCGAAAACCTGCCAGTTAGGAGTGATGAGGTTTCAGCATTGATCGAACGGATGAAGGGAGAGGCACAACGCTGAGTTGATTTATCCACGATCAATTATAGTAGTCGTATTAAATTGGTGGAGAGGATCACCAGGTGACGTTTTCTTGAGAGCCCCATGTCTGTACCTGCGTTTGTTGAGGTCTGTAGACTTTCTAATCTAATCGCTTGGATGATGGAGGTTCGCGAGACCCGAGCTTCCCGGGATTAAAGTTGCTGCTGTAGAAATGATTGGTGAGTGGGACATTTGGTAGAGCCCATTAGTGTTAGTTGTGATTACTACTAGTGTAGGATGTTTTCCTGTTTTCCTAGTACTGGTAGACGGATAGTTGTTGTTTTTAAACTTGTTTATTTCAGCTCCGTGTAGAAGGGTTAGAATACCCTTAACTTTGGATGTTGGTTTGTTTTCGTCTTCGTGACGTATATTTATTTGTATATCCCTGTGTCCACTACTTTACTTATCGCTTTTACATACTGTCTTCACATACCATATTTTTATACTTATTGACCTGTTCATATAAACCCTGCTGCATTACCTTAAAACTGTACCCATATTGTATCATTTTAACGGAACCGATCGTCTATTGGTACCAGACGGTTGAAACCTGTTTTCTTTCATATAAACCTGCATGATTGATAATCGATTGTTTATTTTCTTATCAGAAAGATGCTTCCCAGAAGAACCCGTCAAACCAATAATATAGAAAAGCAAGATCAACAAAACCAAGATAATCCTACCATGGCCCAGATGTTTCAATTACTTCAACAACAAAAAACTGCTTTTGTTCAACACCAACAGCACCAAGCCGCCCAACCAACTATTGCTTTTAAATCTTTTCAAGATGTTCATCCTCCAGAATTCAAAGGTACTTTAAACCCTATCGAGGCCAAGTCATGGTTGATGGATATCGAGAAGTCTTTCACATTAATTAGGGTTGATGAGATTCAAAAGGTAGAATTTGCCTATTTTTATTTGAGGTCAGAAGCAAATTTTTGGTGGGAGTCTGTTAAGGCCGTAGAAGGAAATACGATTACATGGCCAAGATTTGTAGAATTGTTTAATGATAAATATCTGCCAAGTTATTTACAGTACCAAATGGAAATTCAGTTTATGGAGTTGAAACAGGAAGGGATGACTGTTGCGGAGTATGAAGCTAAGTTTACTGAGCTATCTAGGTTTGCACCCCAGTATGTAGGAAACGAAGCCAGCAAGGCTAAGAAATTTCAGCATGGATTAAAACCCTGGTTAAGAAGTAGAGTTGCTGCGTTTGAGTTGAGAACCTATACAACTATTGTTCAGAAGGTGATGATTATAGAAGGGGAGAGTGATTTGAACCA
Source organism: Saposhnikovia divaricata (assembly GCA_036435485.1). Classification (NCBI taxonomy): domain Eukaryota; kingdom Viridiplantae; phylum Streptophyta; class Magnoliopsida; order Apiales; family Apiaceae; genus Saposhnikovia; species Saposhnikovia divaricata. The sequence continues at coordinate 160,419,304 of CM071600.1, forward strand.
GAAGGAGAAAGCTGGTAAGAAGAGGAAGTTTGAGAAAGTAGAAAAGAGTCAAGAGACAGAAGGTCAAAGGAGTTTTCAGAACAGAGGAAGGTTTGGAAATCGACACGGAGGATAGAGAAATTTTCAGAAGTTTGGAAGTGGTAACGGAGGACAAGATCGTAGACCCCAAGGAGTAAACCCTCAGGCTATAACAAGACCCGTACGACAAGACTGCAAGATTTGTGGGAGAAAGCACCTGGGTATCTGTAATAAGCCTAACATAGTTTGCTACAAGTGTGGGAAGAAAGGACAATATGCTCAAGAATGTTAGGAAGTGAAGCCAGTAGGATCGACTTGTTATAAATGTGGTAAGGTTGGTCATATAGCTAAAAATTGCAAGGAGCCTATTCAGACTTCTAATGTTTTGAGGATCACTGCACCTCCAGTACCGCGACAAGTGCCGTACCAAGCACCTCAGCCCAGAGCCCGTACTTTCAACATGTCTATCAAAGAAGCTGTTAATGATGCCGATGTGGTTGCAGGTACGCTTCCTGTCAACTCTTTTGAAGCTAAAGTTTTGATTGATTCTGGAGCTACTAGATCATTTATATCTGAGAGATTTCTTAATAAGTTGCACTGTAAGATTCATCCATTAGAAAAGGCGTTAGTAGTAGAAGTTGCTAATCAGGATAAGATTTTCGTAGACAGGGAGTGTCCTAACTGTAATATCGAGATCGGAGGATTCCTTTTCTACGCAGATTTATTACCATTTTAGCTGGGAGAGTTTGATGTTATTCTAGGAATGGATTGGTTAACTGAGTATGATGCGCAGATTGAGTGTAGAAAGAAGCAAGTTAAGTTACATACTGAAGATGGTAATGAAGTAGTATTTCAAGGACAGAAACAGGATAAAAGATTCCTAACGTTTATGCAAGCAAGATGATTGTTAAACCAAGGATGCGAAGCTTATTTAGCACATGTGGTTGATGTAGAGAAACAAACCTCTAGAATGGAAGATATTCCTGTTGTGAATGAGTTCCCTGATGTGTTTCCCGATAAATTACCCGGATTACCTCCAGATAGAGAAATTGAGTTCCCAATTGATTTAGCACCTGGAACTGAGCTTGTATCCAAAGCGCCTTACCGAATGGCACCTACTGAGATGAAGGAGTTAGTTACTCAGTTGCAAGATTTATTGGATAAAGGAGTTATAAGGCCGAGTGTGTTCCCGTGGGGAGTACCAGTGTTGTTTGTTAAGAAGAAAGATGGAAGCATGAGGTTGTGTATCGATTATAGAGAGCTAAACAAGTTGACTATCAAGAATAAATATCCACTACCGAGGATCGATGATTTGTTTGACCAGTTGAAGGATGCTGCATATTTTTCCAAGATTGATTTGAGATAAGGTTATCACCAATTGAAGATTAAGCCAGAAGACATTCCGAAGACTGCTTTTCGCACGTGATATAGACATTATGAATTTCTAGTGATGGCTTTCGGATTGACGAATGCGCCAGCTGTGTTTATGGATTTGATGAATAGTGTGTTCAAGAGATATTTGGATAAATTCATAATTGTATTTATTGATGACATCCTGATATACTCGAGAAATCTCGAAGAGCATGCCGAGCATTTGAGAATCGCATTAGAAACTCTGAGGAAGGAAAGTTATATGCAAAGTTTTCCAAGTGTGAGTTTTGGTTGCCAGAGGTGCAATTTTTAGATCATATGATTAGTAAAGAAGGAATTAGAGTGGACCCTGCCAAGATTGAAGCTGTGGTGAGTTGGAGTAGACCAAGTACTCCTACTGAGGTGAGAAGTTTCTTAGGATTGGCTGGTTACTGCCGGAGTTTTGTTCAAGATTTTTCAAAGATTGCTACCCCGTTGACAAAGTTGACCCGTAAGAACGAGAAGTTTATTTGGAATGACAAGTGTGAGGAAAGTTTCCAAGAGTTAAAGAAGAGATTGGTTTCTGCACCAGTGTTAGTATTGCCAGATGATAAAGGAAATTTTGTTATCTATAGTGATGCCTCGCACAAAGGATTAAGATGTGTTTTGATGCAACACGGGAATGTTATTGCATACGCTTCGAGATAGCTTAAGCCGTACGAGCAGAAGTACCCAACACATGATTTAGAGTTAGCTGCGATTTTATTTGCGTTGAAGATATGGAGACATTACTTGTACGGAGAGAAGTGTGAAATTTTCACCGACCACAAAAGTTTCAAGTATATCTTTACCCAGAAAGAGTTAAACATGAGGCAAAGAAGATGGCTGGAGTTGATCAAGGATTATGATTGCACGATAAGTTACCATCCCGGAAAGGCGAATGTTGTAGCTGATGCGCTGAGTAGAAAGGAGAGGTTGAATACATTGACTATGCCAAAGAAGTTATTTCGAGAATTTGAGAATTTAAGTTTAGAAGTTTATGATTCAAAGGATGCTGATGAGTTTCTGAGTACGATGACTTTTCAACCTGAGTTGCTGAAGAAGATTCGGAGATGTCAGGAAGAAGTGATGAATTGTGAGATGAATACGTTGATCGGAGAGGAGATTTGTACATAGAAAGATGATCAAGGTATTTTGAGATTTGGAAAGAGGATATGGATTCCTAATGTTTTGGGGTTAAAGAATGAGATTCTAACTGAAGCCCATAGCTCGAGATATTATATTCCCCCTGGAAGTACTAAGATGTACCGAGATCTAAAGGAAAATTTTTGGTGGCCAGATATGAAGCGCGAGATAGCCGAATGGATAAGTAAGTGTTATACCTGTCAGAGAATTAAAGCTGAACATCAGAAACCAAGTGGATTATTACAACCGTCGGATATTCCCGAGTGGAAATGGGAGCACCTTGCCATGGATTTTGTAGTGGGATTGCCAAAGACTGAAGCGAATCACGACACGATTTGGGTTATCATTGACCGATTGATGAAGTCTGCACATTTTTTACCAATTAACGAAAGATTCTCATTGGATAAGTTAGTACATTTATATTTGAAGGAAATAGTGTCACGTCATGGAGTTCCTGTTTTAATAGTATCTGATCGAGATCCACGATTTAATTCGAGATTTTGGAAGCAATTCCAAGAATGTTTAGGAACCCAACTTAAGATGAGTACAGCTTACCATCCACAGACGGATGGACAGAGTGAAAGAACAATTCAAAGCATAGAGGATATGCTTAGAGCTTGTGCATTAGATTTTAAGGGAAGTTGGGATGAACATTTGCCATTGGTTGAGACAATAGTTACCACGCGAGTATCGGAATGCCACCGTATGAAGCTTTTTACGGAAGGAAGTGTAGATCACCAATGTATTGGGAAGAAGTTGGTGAAAGGAAGATTTTAGGACCAGAACTGCTTCAGTAGACGAAGGAGAAGGTTGAAGTCATTCAGAAGAGGTTGATTACTGCCCAGGATCGCCAGAGGAAATATGCTGATCTGAATAGGAAGGATATGAGTTTTGAGATAGGAGATCAAGTGTTACTTAAAGTGTCACCGTGGAAAGGAGTTACGAGATTTGGTAAGAAAGGAAAGCTAAGTCCCAGGTTTGTAGGACCATTCGAGATTTTGAAGGGAGTCGGAAAAGTTGCTTACGAATTGGCGTTACCACCGCACATGCACCATATTCACAATGTGTTCCACGTATCTATGCTTAAAAAGTATAATCCCGATACGAATCACGTAATCGAGTATGAACATATCGAGATTCAGCCAGATTTATCTTATGAAGAGCAACCTGTAAAAATTCAAGATAGAAGTAATAGAAAGCTCAAGAATAAAATTGTTAGATTGGTTAACGTATTGTGGAGGAATCCTAGAGTCGAAGAGTCAACTTGGGAACTTGAAAGCGAGCTGCTTGCCAAGTATCCTCATTTGTTTACTTAGGTGACATTCTGGGGACAGAATCCTTTTAAGGGGGGAAGGCTATAACGACCTAGAATTTTTCGCATTTTTATGAGTATTTAGTTAATCGTTAAATGAAAATTATGTGATTTATATGATGAGTATATTTTTGTGGAGTTAAGCTATGTGTGAAATCATGTTTATGTGATTATATGATGATTGGTATGTGTCGTATATGTTCGTGGAATTTTATTTGTATTTTTAGAATATTTAAAACTATTTTAAAGTGCATTTTTAATCTTCCGAAAATCTTTTAAAATCATTGGAGTGGCCTAAATTCATGAAATCTTTTGTAATATCATCTTGGTGATATTATTTAGTTTTTAAAATTAGTGTGGATATTTAATTGTGTGTTTTGGTATTTAAAATGATTTAAAAAACTTTATTTCTTTTAAAGAGTCTTTATTGGACAATGGAAGTAATAATCAATAGCAAGATAGTGGTATTCAGTTTACATATCTCATGTCTATAAGTAATTGGCAAATGTAGTTGGAAAAGCTCAAGCTTGCAACAAAAAATTGTTAACTTAAATTTAGCTTATACATTTTCAAGCAATGTCATCAAGTCTAGGACTCTTCTCTCAACAGTTGATTAAAATTTGTTGTATACGCCTAAATCTTCATCATCAGTTCAATCATAAATTTTTAACAATTGTACATTTATACATTTATCTAAGTATCTAATACTAAATAAGGCAATACTGATAAGTTATAATTTTATATATATTTTAGATAATATTATCCCCATATTTAATTGCATTTTGCATTAATTTGGATATTTATTTAATAAATTTTGATGTTTTATTGTAGAAGACAAGAATTCCTAAGTTTGGAAGAATTTGGGCTTAAAGAGCTATTTTGGAGCTAAAAATGGAAGAAATTTGGATTTATTGAGCTACACCCGCTTTCTACGGTATTTATTCCATATTCGGAGTTGTAGGAGTCGGATTTGGACGATCTTACAGTCCACGCGAGCTTAGAAAATTATCTACAATTCAGAGGGATTAAATAAGCAAAAATCAGACTGGAGCAACTCGAAATTTGAGGAGAAAATTCAGTTCCGAATTTTAGTGGAAATCTTTTTAGATTTGGAATTTTATTGTAATTTATTTTATAAAGCATGTGTATTGATTGTTTAGCCATTTGCAAAAATAGTGCAGCCGAAAGTGGAGTGGTTGGCCTTGAAAAGAAAAGAAAATTGCAAGGTGGGCTAATGATGAAGGAGAATGGTGAAGGAATTTTAATCATTAAAGGCATGAATCAAGGCTATAAAATGGAAGCTTGTAGGAGGGCAAAAACACACCAACTTAGACCAACATACATACACTGCATAAACATCAAATTCTAAAACATACACACGACATCTTCATTCGGCTAAGTTTTGTATTTTGGAGTTAGGAGCTTGGTTTTCTTCTCTTTTATGTACATTTTCTTCGGCTTATTTCTCTATTTATTGCAAATTTGAGGTACTCCTTAATTTTATCTTGTTTATTAATATATGTTTTACATGTCTTGGTTAATTATTTTTGTCAATTCTATTAATAGCATGAGTGAGTAGTTTATTTCTAGGGTGTAAGGGGGAGCCATGTTTACACCACGATAATGTTTTAATTTTATTAGTTGTTTAACGGATATAAAATAATTCTAATCGATATGTTATGGAATTTAATTTGTGTTATCGGCCGGTATCATTAATTAATTACTTGCGAATAGGAATAATAGATCGAGAGATTTTATTCACTAGAGGCATACATACGATTGGCGAAATTGAATTTTAGTGCGAGAGCATAATTGGATTTCCGAGAGCGTTAATGCTTGAGAGAGATTAACACATGCTCTAATTATTTAAATTCGTTAAATTACTATATCCATTCAATTTGTTTCGGTGTAAACATGGTGAACCCGGTCGCCCTAGACTTTTAGTTAATCGACTTTAAAACACATTTATTTGCATTATTTAGTTATATAAAAATCCTCAAAAATTGTTTTTAATATAGAAATAATTTGTGACAATTAAATTAAAATTAATAAAACCTGTCTCCCTGTGAACGAAAATAAAAATATACCACATCCAATTGGCGCCGCTGCAGGGGAGGCAAAAATTATCGATTTTAAATTAATTGTTTCTAATAGTTTAGAATTTTATTTTGTTCAACATATAAAAAAAATCATAAAAATATTAGTTTTATAAATTTTGAGTACATTTTTATTCGCTTTTAATTGTAAAATTCGAATCTTTATTTTCTTTCCCCTGTTTTATCTTTAGCCTCCCCCGTTTTTGTCAAACAAAACAAACCCAGTTCACAGCCTTTCTTTCTTCTTGCTTCACAGCTAAAACACAAGTCCCTTCCTCCCCTCCTCTTTAACTGCGAGCGTACAAACACATCTCTCTCTCTCTCTCTCTCTCTCTCTCTCTCTCTCTCTCTCTCTCTCTCTCTCTCTCTCTCTCTCCCTCCTTCGAATCTCGCACAAACAGTATCTCCCCTTCTCCGTTCTTCTCGTCTCAACTCCATTGCAAACACAAACAACCATCCACTTCCATCCCCCATCTGTCAACGCCCCACGCCTGTAGCCTGCCTCCCCCTGGTGCTTCTCCTTCTCCTCTCGTTCCACCGCCTTCACAATAGTCCATTTCACTCAACCCACCTCCCACACTTCCTCCACGGACCTCCAACACCTCCTTTACAATACCCGCTACCAGAGTCCCACGAGAACAGCCCCTTCCCCATTTACGTTTTTTTTTAAAATCACTGAGTTTAGTCTAGTTTTGTTGTCATGTGTATTGCCAGCTTCATTTTTATGTCGTGGCTGGGTCGATTTGCTGCTGAGTTCTGTGTTTCCTTGTTCTGTTTTTAAATGCTGTTGAATGTCACTTTTAGGTTCTTCAGTTTGTTGTTTCGAGTCCGAGTTGCTGCTGGTTGTAGTCACCGGAGTTCTGCGTGTTATTGGTAGCTGAGTTTTACCGTGTTATTGTAGTCTGTGTGTTTGTTTTGTGCGTTATTAAGTTCTGTGTTGAGTTTTTATTCGTATATTTCACCGAGTCATTAAGCTGTCAAGTTCTCTTTGCTGCGTGTTATAGTTTCGAGTCGCTGAGTATTCTATCTCGGTTTTGTTTTAATGCATTGAGTAGCTTTCGTTTTTGTGCTGAGTTTTGATTTGTTTATGTTTTTGGTTAGTCATATTTCCAAACGAGCCACGCCAAAATTTTCGTATAATTTTCAGTAAATAAAATTTATTAAAATTCGAGTGTTTACTTTTTAGAATAATTCAGTTTTTAAAACTTTTCAATTGTATTTAATTAGTTTAGATATAGATTAATTTCCTTTTAAAAAAAATAATAAAAATAAAAAATTAAATTTCGGGATTTAATTAGATTTTAAATAGTTTTTTTTTTGTTAAATTCATTTTTAGATCTTTTCATTTTTACTTAATTAGTTTAAAATAGTTTAAATTTTCTTTTACATTTGTAAAGTTGTTTTGTCAGTTGTGGATTTCCCTGATTTTAAAAAAAAACATATTTTGTTTGTTAAATTTTGTTATATTTTTAATTAGTCTATTTTTTTTCCATTGTCTCATTGGAACTTTAGTTCCAATTGAGATCGGTTTTACTGCTTTTCTTGTTTTTGTTGTTGATGCACAGGTCTACAGAAGACGCATTTATAACTCCTGATTCTACTCGGAGTCTTGATTCCGGAGAACCTCTGCAACAATATATCGATAAACAGAGAAATAAAACGCAGCGAAAGATCCATTTCTCAGAGATTAAAATGGCCAACCTTCCTTTTAAATCTTTGAAGAACTATTCATAGCCTTCTCTGAGTGGGGTGCCCGTTGGCCTCGCTATGCCAGCTATTCAAGAAACAAACTTTGAGATCAAACCGGCGTTACTCAGTATGATCCAACATAATCAGTTTGCTGGTCTTCCCTCCGAAGACCCTAAACTTCATCTGCAAAGGTTTCAACAGCTCTGTTCTACCATAAAACATCAGGGAGTCACTGCAGATCAGTTGAAAGTCATGTTGTTTAGTTTTTCTCTTCGAGACAAAGCTCAAAAATGGCTGAATGATATTAAAGAGACCGAGTGGGATGCAATTGCTCAAGCCTTCTTAGTTGAGTATTTTCCTCCGAACAGAACCTATGAATTAGTAAATCAACTGACTTCATTCAAGCAAGATTATGGAGAATCTCTTAGGGATACTTGGGAAATATTCAAGGATATACAGCGTTCATGTCCCCATCATGGTCTTGAGAAGTGGTTTCTTCTTCAACGTTTCTATAATGGTCTTGACCCAGAAACGAAAAGTATGGTTGATAACGCTGCAGGTGGTGTATTTCTAGACAAAGGAGTTGATGACGGATATGCCTTTCTTGCAAACTTGGCTGCTAATCACTTTAGTAACCCGAGAGCGCACAAGAAGGGGGTAAAATCGAGGTTGATGCATATTCCCTCTTATCATCTCAACTCGCTGCATTAACTCAGGAGATCCATTCATTGAAGACTACACAGTCAGCCACTCCTCCAATGAGCATTAATGCATTATCATCTACAGCTCCTATGCAAAACTCTCTTTGTGAAGTATGTGGCATCCAAGGCCACTTTGGTAATGAGTGCTCGTACAATGTTTAAAATTCACAAAATTTTTAGACGGAGCAATCAAATGTCTTTCAACAGAGGCAATAGTATAATCCATACTCGAACACTTATAATCCGGGATGGAGAGATCATCCAAATTTCTCATACAGAAATAACAATGCCCAGAATCCATCTTTGCCTAATCAGCAGCAGCAGTATCAGCATTCATATCAACCTCCTCCATAACAGTAGTTAAGGCCTTCTCAAGGACCTATGAATCCTCCTGGATTTTAGAAGCTCTCTCAAAATTATGCTCCTCTAGCCAATCAAGCTCCACAACCTGATCAGTCGAGTGATATGATGAAGATACTCATACAAATGCAGAAAAATCTGGAAGATTACATGAGGGAGATCAAAGAGTTGAGAACTCATAATAGGATGATGGAAACTCAGATAGCCCAATTGGCCAGTTCTTCTTCTACAAGACAGTCTGGCTCCTTACCATCACAATCAACTCAACCAAAGGAGAATGTGAATGCTATTGCTCTTAGAAGTGGTCTCACATATGATGGTCCACCAATGCCTACTGATGATGTGATTGATGAGAAAGAAAAGGAAAACACTGATGACAAGGTAGTTGAAATTGTTGACGAGGGTGGAACTGAAGGAAGCAAGAAAGATGATAAAGAGAATATTGTTGTTGCTCCTCCACCATTTGTGCCTAAGCTACCATTCCCTAGCAGGATGAACAGAACAAAGGTAGAACGATAGTTTGGTAAGTTTATGACACTTGTCAAAAATCTTGAGGTAACAAGTCCTTTCACAGATTTAATCTCTCAAGTTGCATCTTATGCAAAGTTTTTAAAGGATATTTTGACAAAGAAAAGATCTTTTGGTGAAGTAGAGACAGTTGCTTTTACGGAAGAGTGTAGTGTTGTTTTACAAAATAAGTCTCCACCCAAACTTAAAGATCCTGGAAGTTTTTCAATCCCATGTCAATTGGGTGCATTATTTATTGACAAAGCTTTATGTGACTTAGGTGCTAGTGTCTCTGTCATGCCTCTCTCAATTTTTCAAAAATTAAACATGGGAGACTTGAAATGCACACAAATGACATTACAAATGGCGGACCGTTCTATAAAATATCCATTGGGTGTTTTAGAAGACGTGCCTATCAGGGTTAGAAAATTTTATATCCCCGTAGACTTTGTGGTTTTGGATATGGAAGAGGATAGCCAGATTCCTATTATTTTAGGTAGGCCATTCCTATGTACTGCAGGTGCTGTTATTGATGTTAAAAATGGGACTTTATCTTTGAGTGTTGGTGATGATAAAATTTCTTTTACTCTAACCTCTGCTCTTAAGTCCCCTTTGCTTGAGAATTCATGTTGCAGGATTGATGTCATCAATGAAATTGTCCAAGATGAGCTTTCTCAAATTTTATTGGACGATCCATTGGAGGCAGTTCTTATGCTGGAAGCTTCAGAAGGAGAAGGACATGCTAACATTGACTCTTTGATCCTTGAGTTGGATGGTATGGCTAGTTCAGGGAATTATGAGGTAAAAAACAATATTACTTCTTGTGATGAACCTCAGGTAAAGAAACTAGACTTAAAGCCTTTGCCATCTAATCTTAAGTATGTGTTTCTTGATGATGACGAGTCTTGTCCCGTGATTGTTAGTTCTAGACTTGATGATAATCAAATTGCTAAGCTTCTTGTTGTGTTACGTATGCATAGAAAAGCCATTGGGTATAGTATTGATGATCTTAAGGGGATTAGCCCAGACTTTTGCATGCATAGAATTAATCTTGATGAGGATCATAAACCTTGCATACAAGGTCAACGTCGCTTAAATCCTAACATGCAAGAAGTGGTTAAAAAGGAAGTCATAAAATTGCTTGATGCGGGCATCATCTACCCAATTTCTGATTCAAAATGGGTAAGCCCGGTTCAGGTTGTTCCAAAGAAAGGAGGGACAACTGTGTTTAAAAATGACAAAGATGAATTAATTCCCACTAGGATTATCACTGATTGGCGTATGTGTATTGATTATCGCAGGTTAAACACGGCCACTAAAAAAGATCATTACCCTCTCCCATTTATTGATCAGATGGTTGAAAGACTTGCTAAACATGAATTCTTTTGCTATTTAGATGGGTATTCAGGGTTCTTTCAGATCCCTATACACCCAGATGACCAGGAAAAGACTACATTCACATGTCCATATGGTACTTTTGCATATCGAAGAGTGTCGTTTGGATTATGTAATGCCCCTGCTACTTTCCAGCGTTGCATGACAACCATATTTTCTGATTTCATTGAGTCTATTATGGAAGTATTTATGGATGATTTCAGTGTCTATGGTTCTAATTTTGATGCTTGTTTGCATAATCTTTCTAAGGTGCTTAAACGATGTGAAGAGGTAAATTTGGTTTTAAATTGGGAAAAGTACCACTTCATGGTCAATGAAAGAGTGGTACTTGGTCATCTTATTTGTGAACGTGGCATCCAAGTTGACAAAGTAAAAATAGAGGTGATTGAGAAACTTCCACCTCCTATAAATATCAAGGGAGTTAGGAGTTTCTTAGCTCATGCGGGATTTTATCGACGTTTTATAAAAGATTTTTCAAAAATTGCAAAACCCCTCACTCAATTATTGCTTAAGGATGCTACATTTGAGTTCATTGATGCTTGTCTAGAATCTTTTTGCAGGATCAAGGAAGCTTTGGTAAGTGCTCCAATCATACAACCTCCAGATTGGAATCTTCCATTTGAAATTATGTGTGATGCAAGTGATTATGCTGTTGGAACAGTTCTCGGCCAAAGAAAACAAAAGGTATTACATGTAATCTATTACGCAAGTAAAACATTGGATGAAGCACAGGTGAATTATGCTACTACTGAAAAGGAGCTTCTTGCTGTGGTCTATGCTTTAGATAAGTTTTGAACTTATCTCATTGGTTCCAAAGTCATAGTTCATACTGATAATTCGGCGCTTAAATATCTATTGGCCAAGAAAGAGGCGAAACCGAGGCTTATTCGATGGATTCTACTCCTCCAAGAGTTTGACTTGGAAATCAAGGACAAGATAGGTGCTGAGAATGTGGTTGCAGACCACCTTTCACGGTTGCGTTTCAAATCAGATGCTGTATCTGACACTCCAATCGATGATTCTTTTCCCGATGACCACCTGTTTACTATTGACACAAAAACTCCTTGGTATGCAGATTTTGCAAATTTATGTTTTAGTGCCTCTCATCCTTCAGATTTGACCTATCAACAACGAAAGCGGTTCTATCATGATGCTAAACAATATTTTTGGGATGACCCTTTCTTGTATCGAAAGTGTGCTGATGGGATCTTTCGTAAATGTGTCCCTGAGTTTGAAGTTAATGACATTCTCAAGCATTGTCATTCTCTTGCATGTGGAGGGCACCATGGTCCTTCTAAAACTGCTGCTAAGGTACTTCAATCCGGTTTCTTTTGGCCTTCTCTATTTAAGGATGCTCGTGCTTTCTGTTTGGCTTGTGATGCATGTCAGAGAACGGGTAATATTTCTAAAGGCCATGAGATGCCTCAAACCGGTATTCTTGAGGTCGAGATATTCGATGTATGGGGTGTTGATTTTATGGGACCGTTCCCAACTTCTTGTGGGATGAAATACATCTTAGATGCAGTTGACTACATTTCCAAGTGGGTTGAAGCAATTGGATCATCATCCAATGATTCAAAGGTTGTTATGAAATTCTTCAAAAACATCATTTTCCCGCGCTTTGGAGTTCCAAGAACGGTGATAAGTGATGGTGGTTCTCATTTTCACCATCGACAATTTGAAACTTTTTTGAAAAAGTATGGTGTCACTCACAAGGTTGGTCTTGCTTATCATCCTCAAACAAGTGGCCAAGTGGAGGTTTCAAATCGTCAAATTAAAAGCATTCTAGAGAAGGTGGTTGCAAAATCTAGAAAATATTGGTACTTGAAGCTAGATGATGCTTTGTGGGCTTATTGGACAACATATAAGACCCCTATTGGAACTACCCCATATCGGTTAGTATATGGCAAGGCATGCCACTTACCAGTTGAGTTGGAACATCGTGCTTTTTGGGCTATAAAAGAACTCAACATGGATTTAAAGGCCGCGGGGCAAGCAAGACTTCTTTAATTAAATGAATTAGATGAGCTTCGATTTGATGCTTATGATAATTCTCGAATTTACAAGGAGAGAACGAAGAAAATGCATGACAAGATGATCCTGTGAAGAGATTTTGAAGTTGGTGACAAGGTGTTGTTATTTAACCCAAGGCTTCGACTCTTTCCTGGGGAACTCAAATCTAGATGGTCCGGACCTTTCACTGTAACTGGAGTTAAATTTCATGGTGCTATTGAAATCATGGGGAAAGATGGAGCAAAATTTAAGGTAAACGGTCAGCGCCTTAAATTATATGTAGATAATGCATTTGTTAGAAAAATGGAGATGATTCGTCTCGACAATCTCTTCATGGAGCCTTGATTCGAGGACAGAAGTCAAGCTAATGACGGTAAAAGAGCGCTTATTGGGAGGCAACCCAATGGTTTGGGCAAGCTATTAGGGGAGTTTTCTACCTTTTCTTGTTTTTATTTATTCTCTAATTTTTAGGATTCTTTGTTTTTAATTTTTCTCTTTTATATAATTGTTCATTGAGGACAATGAACCACTTAAGTGTGGGGATGAGTTCTCGATGATTAAAAAAATCCAAAAAAATTAAAAAATCCAAAAAAATCAGAAAATTAGAAAATTAATTGCCTCGTCTCGTAGTGTGTTAACAAGGATAGGTACACATCTTGTGAGCATATTTTGCATGATTATTTGACATGTCATATCTCTGAAAGTTATTTGTTACTTGATGATTCCTTGTACGTGCTTGTGAAAATTTTAAAACTTGAGATACGTTTTTGTCAATTTTAGTGAGTACTGAAGCATGCTTTCACCTTGTGAGATCTTGAGCCTAATTTATGATTGGTACATCTTATATCAATCGAATTTTATTGTTGTGTGTTGTTCATCATTTGGCATGTTGCTCTAGAACTTATTTCAAACCATTTTGAGATTACATGATATCTGTATGCATGAAAATGATAAAGGCACTAGGATTAACCGTATTTATCCACACAGTACCCTTGAATCATATATCCTTAGTGAACCCCTTTGAGCTTTTTATCCGTTATTTTTGTGTATCACCAATCGAATGAGCCTACTTATTTATTCTTCTCTTGATTGACTAGTAGAGCATTTTGATTCATTTGGAGGTTGGTAAGTGCATAGTGTGGGGATTTCTTTGTTAAAGTGTGAAAATTTGGTGGGAATCAAAAAAAAAAAAGAAAAAAAAAGAAAAGAAAATAAAAGATCAAGTAGAGTTATGTTCATTGGTTTGTGCAATATGAAAGTGGAAAAGTACACGGTAATATGTGCTTGGGGTTTAATGCTTGTGGGAGTTTGCACAGCTTTTACATGATCGAAATTTCATGTTGAGTGCTTTAATTAGAAATGAACATTGTGCTCTATTAGTTTGTCGAGTTAGCCACTTGTCAGCTTTTTTCTTGATTCCCTACCCTTCACCTTAGCCACGTTACAACCTTTAACAAAGACCTTTTGATTTGTGCATGCAAGTATACAAAGTAGTGGAGATTTGGTGGACAACCAAGCATATGGTAGCACATGACTTAGTTGATTGAACTTGAGCGAATACACTTCACCTATACACTTGTGTGATTTGAGAGTTATGTGAGATTTTCTATCTATAGCATGTTATTCATTGAATGCGGCATTGATATATATTTCATGTTCTTTTTGTCTATCTAGACTGTGTGCTTACTTGGATAGTCTTGTACATATGATGTGTAAGTGAACAGACTTTCAGTATTGTGCAATTGAGGTTTACTTGTGTGGAGTACTATGATATGTTGCATACTTGAGACTTGGCAGAAAATAAATGGATTTTGTGGGTAAATTCACTATAAACCCTCACGAGACAACACTCGTCCTACTAGGGCTGCCTAGGGGTTTAACGGCTTGTTGCATGTGCTCAATGCAATCGTGTCATCTACGAAAATGATTTAGTTAGGATTTAGTTTTTATTTCGCTTATTTGCCCGAGGACGTGCAAATGCTTAGTGTGGGGATGTTTGATAAGTTATAATTTTATATATATTTTAGATAATTTTATCCCCATATTTAATTGCATTTTGCATTAATTTGGATATTTGTTTAATAAATTTTGATGTTTTATTGTAGAAGACAAGAATTCATAAGTTTGAAAGAATTTGGGCTTAAAGAGCTATTTGGAGCTAAAAATGGAAGAAATTCGGATTTATTGAGCTACACCCGCTTTCTACGGTATTTATTCCATATTCGGAGTTGTAGGAGTCGGAATTGGACGATCTTACAGTCCACGCAAAGCTTAGAAAATTATCTACAATTCAGAGGGATTAAATAAGCAAAAATTCGACTGGAGCAGCTCGAAATCTGAGGAGAAAATTCAGTTCCGAATTTTAGTGGAAATCTTTTTAGATTTGGAATATTATTGTAATTTATTTTATAAAGCATGTGTATTGATTGTTTAGCCATTTGCAAAAATAGTGCAGCCGAAAGTGGAGTGGTTGGCCTTGAAAAGAAAAGAAAATTGCAAGGTGGGCTAATGATGAAGGAGAATTGTGGAGGAATTTTAATCATTAAAGGCATGAATCAAGGTTATAAAATGGAAGCTTGCAAGAGGGCAAAAACACACCAACTTAGACCAACATACATACACTGCATAAACATCAAATTCTAAAACATACACACCACATCTTCATTCGGCTAAGTTTTGTATTTTGGAGTTAGGAGCTTGGTTTTCTTCTCTTTTATGTACATTTTCTTCGGCTTATTTCTCTATTTATTGCAAATTTGAGGTACTCCTTAATTTTATCCTGTTTATTAATATATGTTTTACATGTCTTGTTTAATTATTTTTGTCAATTCTATTAACAGCATGAGTGAGTAGTTTATTTCTGGGGTGTAAGGGGGAGCCATGTTTACACCACGATAATGTTTTAATTTTATTAGTTGCTTAACGGATATAAAATAATTCTAATCGATATGTTATGGAATTTAATTTGTGTTGTCGGCCGGTATCATTAAATAATTATTTGCGAATAGGAATAATAGATCGAGAGATTTTATTCACTAGAGGCATACATATGATTGGCGGAATTGAATTTTAGTGCGAGAGCATAATTGGATTTCCGAGAGCGTTAATGCTTGAGAGAGATTAACACATTCTCTAATTATTTAAATCCGTTAAATTACTATATCCATTCAATTTGTTTCGGTGTAAACATGGTGAACCCGGTTGCCCTAGACTTTAGTTAATCGACTTTAAAACACATTTATTTGCATTATTTAGTTATATAAAAATCCTCAAAAATTGTTTTTAATATAGAAATAATTTGTGACAATTAAATTAAAATTGATAAAACCTGTCTCCCTGTGAACGAACATAAAAATATACCACATCAAATTGGCGCCGCTGCCGGGGAGGCAAAAATTATCGATTTTAAATTAATTGTTTTTAATAGTTTAGAATTTTATTTTGTTCAATATATAAAAAAAATCATAAAAATATTAGTTTTATAAATTTTGAGTACATTTTTATTCACTTTTAATTGTTAAATTCGAATCTTTATTTTCTTTCCCCTGTTTTATCTTTAGCCTCCCCCATTTTTGTCAAACAAAACAAACCCAGTTCACAGCCTTTCTTTCTTCTTGCTTCACAGCTAAAACACAAGTCCCTTCCTCCCCTCCTCTTTAACTGCGAGCGTACAAACACATCTCTCTCTCTCTCTCTCTCTCTCTCTCTCTCTCTCTCTCTCTCTCGCTCTCTCTCTCTCTCTCTCCCTCCCTCCCTCCTTCGAATCTCGCACAAACAGTATCTCTCCTTCTCCGTTTTTCTAGTCTCACACTCCACTACAAACACAAACAACCATCCACTTCCAACCCCCATCTGTCAACGCCCCACGCCTGTAGCCTGCCTCCCCCTGGTGCTTCTCCTTCTCCCCTCGTTCCACCGCCTTCACAGTAGTCCATTTCACTCAACCCACCTCCCACACTTCCTCCACGGACCTCCAACACCTCCTTTACAATACCCGCTACCAGAGTCCCATGAGAACAACCCCTTCCCCATTTACGTTTTTTTTTTAAAATCACTGAGTTTAGTCTAGTTTTGTTGTCGTGTGTATTGCGAGCTTCATTTTTATGTCGTGGCTGGGTCGATTTGCTGCTGAGTTCTGTGTTTCCTTGTTCTGTTTTTAAATGCTGTTGAATATCACTTTTAGGTTCTTCAGTTTGTTGTTTCGAGTCCGAGTTGCTGCTGGTTGTAGTCACCGGAGTTCTGCGTGTTATTGGTAGCTGAGTTTTACCGTGTTATTGTAGTCTGCGTGTTTGTTTTGTGCGTTATTAAGTTCTGTGTTGAGTTTTTATTCGTATATTTCACCGAGTCATTAAGTTGTCAAGTTCTCTTTGCTGCATGTTATAGTTTCGAGTCGCTGAGTATTCTATCTCGGTTTTGTTTTAATGCATTGAGTAGCTTTCGTTTTTGTGTTGAGTTTTGATTTGTTTGTGTTTTTGGTTAGTCATATTTCCAAACGAGCCACGCCAAAATTTTCGTATAATTTTCAGTAAATAAAATTTATTAAAATTCGAGTGTTTACTTTTTAGAATAATTCAGTTTTTAAAACTTTTCAATTGTATTTAATTAGTTTAGAAATAGATTAATTTCCTTTTAAAAAAAATAATAAAAGTAAAAAATTAAATTTCGGGATTTAATTAGATTTTAAATAGTTTTTTTTTGTTAAATTCATTTTTAGATCTTTTCAACTTGGGAACTTGAAAGCGAGATGCTTACCAAGTATCCTCATTTGTTTACTTAGGTGAGATTCTGGGGACAGAATCCTTTTAAGGGGGGAAGCCTATAACGACCTAGAATTTTTCGCATTTTTATGAGTATTTTGTTAGTCGTTAAATGAAAATTATGTGATTTATATGATGAGTATATTTTTGTGGAGTTAAGCTATGTGTGAAATCATGTTTATGTGATTATATGATGATTGGTATGTGTCGTATATGTTCGTGGAATTTTATTTGTATTTTTAGAATATTTAAAACTATTTTAAAGTGCATTTTTAATCTTCCGAAAATCTTTTAAAATCATTGGAGTGGTCTAAATTCATGAAATCTTTTGTAATATCATCTTGGTGATATTATTTAGTTTTTAAAATTAGTGTGGATATTTAATTGTGTGTTTTGGTATTTAAAATGATTTAAAAAACTTTATTTCTTTTAAAGAGTCTTTATTGGACAATGGAAGTAATAATCAATGGCAAGATAGTGGGTTAGTGGGTTGTAGTTGTATTCTTTTTTATTTTCATATATATATATATATATATATATATATATATATATATATATATATTGAAATTAATTTGTTTATACTTAAATTAAGAATTCAATTCTAATTTTTCTTATGATTATTAGGAAAAAAATTACATTTTTTATATATTAAAAATAATTTTTTAATCATTTTCCTGTAATATTATAAACATAGATCGATTTACCGTCAAACAAACAAAAAATTTAGTACACGATCTTATTAAAAAATATACTGCCACCATCACATTCATTTCTTTACATGTTTTCAGCATTGCTTGATACGCATTTTAAACTGTATATAAAATACAGTTCTATAACTTATTTTTAATTTTTTTGAATAAAAATTTAAACATTAAATTTTTATTCAAAAGAAAAATAATAGAAATAAATTATGAAACTATAATTTTTAGGAGTCATAAAATACGTGTCACGCCACTTTCCCCCAATGTAAACAATTCAAGGGGACTGCGGGAGTAATTTTATAAATATCGACGAATTTATTATCAAACAAACAAAAACCTATTTACATAATTTTATTAAGACAATTATGTCTACAACTAAAACAATATTTATAAAGATAAGTATGACGAATAGATTGTCAAACGAGCAATGAATTATGCACAAAATTTTATTTTTATAAAAACAAAGTTCGACAATGTTTTTCTAAAAAAACTAAACATTTAAGAAAAAAAATAAAAAATTTTGAAATTTTGTTGTTACGCGCGGGCAAAATTCCCTAGTAAAATATAAATCTATATAATAATAAAAAACAAACTCGTAGAACTACTGTATCAATTTAATTTTAACATCAAATCCAAGTCGTTTCTCCCCATTCTAAATCAGACGTAGCAAAATCCGATGAACTACGTGCCTGCATCTCCGCCTACCTAAATCTTATCAATTTCAGTTAATGTATCAATTTGTAACTCTTTGTTATATGACATATTATACTTGGATAGATTATCTTTGTGTTTCGATTATGTAAATATGTGTTACAGCCAAAATTTCATTTGGGTATTTTAAGATGGATTCGGGTGCACTCAATTTGGGGATTTTTTAGAGTAAATTAGGTTTTCATGATGAGAGAAGTGATAAGAGGTTGCGCCCTATTTCCCCTAAAGGGGAGGACGCACCCTCATGACTTGAAAAAAGACATTGGGAGTTCAAGTGTTGGTTCTTATAAATTATTGAAGAATTCCCTACAGGGGTATACCAGGACGGGGATGTCCGTTGAAGAAGGCGTCTAGGGGTGTTCCTGGATTCGAAGGCCCCTTTTCTATATTCAGTGGGCGTGCCCTCACCAGGGAAGATGGGCAAATACTTGGTGTGTGCTTTGGAGCTCTGTTCCTTTTATCAATGGGCGCGTCCTCATTGGGGAACTTCGGGATAATCCTGCACCTTGCACCCAAAAGCTCTGGATCACTTGTCCTACTATTTGGTGGGTGCTTCTTATTCGGGGGACAAGGATGCGCTCCACACTTGGGGTAAACCATGGCTATACCTACGTCCATGAAAGGACTAGTCCTCGACGGGGGAAGTTTCCTAATACGTGAAGTCTTGATATCATGGATGGGCCCTGGGCCTTTCTGGTTAGGCATCATAGTGGAACATTCCGGAAGCTGGACCGTCAATCCAAGCCGTTTGGGTTTCTTACTCTCCTAGAACTACGTATGGCTTGATCCCCCATAAATACCGAGGTACGTAGGTAAATTGAGTAGTTGGAAGTTGAGAGCTCTGAAGCAACCACCACTAACCCTAATCAATCTCAGCCACCGGTTACACACACCACCACACACCACCACTTTTTCCGGCGAAGAACCACCATTGTAGATCTTGTTTCCGGTAACGTATTTCGAATTTTGTTTTTCCCAAATTCCTCCGTCAACAATATGTATATTATGTGTTTTAATGTCTAATAAAATTAATAGTTGAAAAACAATTTTTTATAAAAAATAATAGAAAAATGATTTAGGTTTTCATCATCCTCCCAGAATTACTTCTCATTCGAATATTCAGTGGCCAGCTTCAACAGTTCTACGATTTAATCAACTACCAACATTAATCCTTCGCACATTATACTGATTTATCCATATTATTGGGTGTGCTTATAGATAAATTGTATTTTTACAGTGTTGCGTTGCCAATTTTTATAATTCATAATTTGAAAGTATAATATATCTTTCCTCATATGGCCTCTCGAGGGGTCAATTCCCATATAAGATTTATTTTCCTATAAAGCTGAATTTTCGTAGAACCATGGAAGTCGATTCTTGAGGAAAACATATAAGGCACATTCAATGAAAATGCATTCAATAAATTTTTTCTTTGATACATCGATCAAAAATCTTTGTCCATCATCAACTTAATTGCTAATGGAGTTAAAATTGTATATATTGATACTTTATTAATTTAATATTCAAAGGTACATCATGAATGACCAGAATCATGCAGAAGGCACTTTGGCTCCACAACATGAAAAATCTGTCACCTAAAGAGTAGGGAAACAATATTAAAATAATTAATCATTTATTTTGAACCATTTTTTATATAATTATTATTTAAAATAAAACCCATTCACTTTTCTATGATTATCATTTTGATTACTTACCTTGAATTTTGTTTTGTGGTATTCTATAATTAAAAAAATCAAAAAATGTAAATAAAATTAATTAGTAACTCTATATTTAATTCATATTAAATTGGATGTACAAATAATTAAATATATGCTTTATAATTATTTTTTAAAATCAGAGTCATCAAATTTTTCATTATTAGTATATTAAATATTTATCCTTAAATTTTATTTGTGTTTTACCATTTACTAAAAATTTCCAGGAATGTAAAGATAATTACTTAGTAAGTCCACATTAAATTTAATATTAAATTAGATGTATAATTAGTTAAATATATATAAATTTGATGTGATATATGGAGGGTCCCATTGGCGTGCATCCAGTAGGATACGACAAAATAATTCTATTAGATATGTATAATAATTACTTTTTTTAATTTTAAGGTTTATAAATTTTATATGCTTTTTTTAACTTAATAAATACTCAAGTTAATATATTTGTTCGTGTGTTAAATACGTATTCTAGAACAATTATTTTGTTGCCAGAGTACTTATAAGAAATCCTCTCTATATTCTGAAACCATCACTGTATTTTGGTAGTCAACTTTAACAGGATAACTCCATCAACTCAAGTCAGATCGAGCAAGTCCAATGCATAGTTATAGTTAGTCCTATAGCTATAATAAAGAAATCCCAAACTTGGAAGGAATTGAGCTTATTTGGACATAAATTACAAGAAAATTAGGATTTATTGGGCTGCACGCGCAACGATCACTGTTTGGGCCCTAACTCGAGTTTCAGACATCAGAATTGGGCGATCTTATAGTCCATGCGAAGCTAACGAAATTATCTACAATTCAGAACTAGTCCAAGATCAATATTCCGACTAGAGCAGCCTAGAAACAGGTCTGGAAGACAGATTACGAATTTTACATTCAGAATTCAATTTGTTTTGGGAAATTAATTATATTTTCTTGGAAAGCATTAAAAACTCTTTTATATTAGGTTTATATATTGTAGAGAGACATCATAATATATCATAACATATTGTATTATAGAATAGAATAGAATAGCCGTACTTTGGAGAGAAAAAGGAGAGAAGCACCTTGAGAGGGAGATTGGAAGAAAGAGTGAAGGGATTCATCCTGATTTCGAGAAGCCTTTAAAGTTGTATTCTTCGTACTTCAATTCTTTAAAACTCATGGTTTGCATTTTTAATTCATATTTTCTTTATCTTATCATGAGTAGCTAATCCCTTTATCCAAGAGTTGGGTAGTATTCGTTGACTTATTGAGTTTATTTGATTGTATTTCGGTTTTTGGTTATTGTTGATCTGCCATTGAGCGCTTTATACAATTAGAACAGTCGCGAACTTTTAGTTGAATCTCTAGGAATTATAACGAATCGAGGGAGGAGTTGTAATTCTAGTACATGATATGATAGACACAATTTAAGTATTAGATCGGGAGATTGATATGCGAATTGTGAAACTGATAATTCTTGGTTCTTAATAGTCTTTAGTCATACTTTGATTGACCATAGGAGTGGCGATTTAAGGGATGATTGTAGGCACTATAATTTACCTTTGTAGAGGATTTTTTAAACAATAGAAGGATTGTTTTTAACAAAACAAGAGGCACAAATTAGTCATTCATGATAGCCAGTTGAAGAACCCTAATTCTTGGATTGTTTTCTCTCATACTTATTATATAGTTTTTATTTGTTTATTAGATTAATTAGTAGATAATTTCACACCCACAAATTCTTCCACACTTCTGAACTGTAAGAGGTAACAACCTGAACTTAAATTAATATAATTAGTCCTTCCCTGCGAACGAGCTTTTACAAAAACTACATCAACAAATTGGCGCCGCTGCCGGGGAAGGAAACAATATTGATTTTTGAGTTAATTATTTCTTGTAGTTTGGATTTTATCTTTGTACATATTTTCTTTCCTTCTTTTGCTTTTTTCTGGTGTGTCTACAGGTTTCTTTGAGGAACCTAAAGCAAGCTTTTGAGGTAGAGAGACGACATGGATAACAGCTTTGGTTGGAATAACGCTCAAAATTTCTTCAGCAATCAAGAACGATATCAAGACTTTAATTCTTATCCAAATTTTAATACGTATCAGGTGAATTCGTTCTATTCTGAAAACTCATATTATGCTCCATACCCACTTATCACAAATTTTTCATGTGCCTTTGAAAATCAATATGATGATCCTTATCCATATGTATGCAATGAAGTTGATGAGAGTTTAATTCAGTTGAATCCTTCTTTACATTCTTTGGGACTTTTTAAACACTTTGATGACCCAAAATTTGAGATTGCTAGTACGAATGATATTCCATGTGAAGTGGAATCTATAGTTTGGTACGAGGAGAATGCTAAAAGAAATAGTTTATAATGGAAGTTCAACTTGTGATGCATAACTGTTGTCTTCAGATTCCTCCTTGTGTCAATTTTCCAATGATCCATGATTTATGTTTAGCAGTTGATGAAAATTTTGTGTTTGATGAGTCTGCTTGTTTAGTTTATGATTGTTCCATGCGTGATACTGATAAATTGGATGCAATTGAAATTCTACTAAATTTAGAAAATATTGTTGAGTTTAATGAACTGGTAGATGAGACAAAATTTGATGAGTGCCCAATTATAATTGAGGAGGAATTTAAGATTGATGAAATTGTAAATCTTGCTTTGGAGTATAGGGATCCAATTTGGGAGGAGTTTTTGAGTCGTACTTATGAGGATTATTCTGACGACTTTTCTGGCTACTTTGCTTTTTGAAAGTCTCTTGAGAAAGTGAGGATCATAAAAAGTTTTTTATACTTTTATGGATCTAAGGCATATATGCACATAATAGTTTTATTACTAATTCGTAGATATGTATATCTATTTGCTTTTTCTCCTCATTGAAGACTTAATGTACAAATAAGTCGAGTTAATGACAATAAACAAGCGCTACTTGGGAGGCAACCCAAGACTATATTATTAGTTAGATTTGTTTTTACTCCCACAAGTTACCTTGATGTGTTTGTTTTAAGTGGTTGTTACAGGTGCAAAACTGAAAAATTCACAAAACAATTTCTAGTTGACTTAGCTATCTTGTTTTTGCGTTTCCCGGAGTTCCAACGGTCGGATCGTCCTAAATTTTGGACAGTAGCTTCCTTACTCCAGTATCTAAATTCTGAACGGTGGAGATTGGATTTGTAGGTCCAGAAGTCAATTTATTAAGGTTAAGGTAGGGTTATTGCACCACAGTGACTCAGTGAGGATTAAGCTCCCCATGGTGAGGCGGCTTGGACTTGGTATTTTTTGTCCAAAAAGGATCGCGACACTTCATGCTTATGCATAGGGGAGTATTTCTTTCATTCTCTTATATTTTAGAATTAATTAGTTAGTGTGTCATTGAGGACATTAACCCATTTAAGTGTGGGGATGTGTTCACAATTATGTATTATTATGTGTCATATATATATATATATAAAAACACAATAAAATAAAAATTTTGAAAAATTGCAAAGATAATTCTGGCCTTGTAAAATGATTATTTGTTGTAACATGCGATGCACCCATGCATGCTATAGAAATTTTGTGTTATTGACACTTTTGTTTGAGAAGTGATATGCTTTGTTCTTGTGCACACACATACACTAGCAAGTTGAAACTAGTAGACTTATTGAATGTTGTAAGTAATTAAAAGGACATGAATATGTGCAAGATGATTTGGTTTGCATGCTTTGAGTACAAAAAGGTGCATTAGAGAGACTTTTTGCTTCGGATTGATTATGTTTTGCCACCAAGTGAGCTTTTGAGCCTATATTCATATCTTTTGCATCTTATATTCGTTTGCTTGAGTGTCCACATGTTGTTTGCATTGCTAGCACTTGTTTGAGACCTTTTTTGAAATGCATGACATTATTTGATGATAACATGATAAAGGCATTTAGGGATAACCTCATATTTCCTACATTACCACACCATTTATACATGATCAATTAGTTAACCCGTTGAGCTTAATCCTATTTTTTTGGTGACACACCACATTACTTGCCTAGACCTTTTTCCTGTATTGGCCTTACTTTAACTTGAACCCAAATTGTCAAAGGCTAGTAGAGTGTTTGAGGGAGTAAAAAGGTGTGCAAAGGAGGGGTTTATTGATGGTCATTACTTTGGAAAAATATGGAGTATGGTTGTTTAGTTTTAGTCGAATTTGTAATAATATCAATGGATAATTGTACTTGTTTATATTTAGCTCTCGAAAAAAAAAGAAAACAAAAAAAAGAAAAAAAGAAAAAAAAATGTTATTTATATGAGAGCATACTTATGTTTCTATGATCCTTCTTCATTCGACTCATCAAGTTTTTTGTTGAAAGAGAATAAAGAAAAAATCAAAGTGTGGGGATGATAGATAGGAAGTTGAGTCATTTATTTTGTTGGGTACTAGCTTTTGACATTTCACCTTCTTTGGCTTTACTTGACATACCTTGTCCCTAGCCCCGTTACAACCCGAATAAAGACCTTTTGATTATCATCAGTGGTGTATGTTGTGTTAAAGTTTGGTTGATATCAAATGTCAAGCATACTTATGATTTTGTTGGAATGGAGTGATACAGTTACCCTTGTTCTTGACTGAATTTTCTTTTGTGAGTGAAAGGTGAGTTATTACTTGTTTTTGCATATAAGATCCCAAGTTTTGACTCAAAGATGTACTCTTGTGGGCTTAGCATGGTTACCACCTTATTCTTACACTTGACATGGACTTTTGAGAACTTATGCATATTCTTTGAGTAGACTATGTGAATACTTGCATCTTCGACACCAAGGCATTACATTATTCACTTTGATTCTTAAGTTGATGTGGTATGAGAGGACTTGTATGTATGGTGTTGTATTGGTATTCAATCTTTTACATGAGCTAGATGGATTTTGTGGGTACATTCACTATAGGCCCTCACGAGACCTCACTCGTCCATTAGGGATACCTAGGGATTTAAAGGGCTTGTTGCATATACCAAATGCAACCGTGATCACCTACGGAAGTGGTATAGTTAGTAGTTAATAGTTATATTATATTAGTTTGCACGAGGACGTGCAAAGTGCTAAGTGTGGGGATATTTGATAGAGTATATATTTATATGTATGTTATATGATTTTATTCTCATATTTATTGTATTTTATAAATAATTGGATATTTTTAATTAGAGTTTAATGTTATATGACAGGAAATAAAGAAATCCCAAACTTGGAAGGAATTGAGCTTATTTGGACATAAATTACAAGAAAATTAGGATTTATTGGGCTGCACGCGCAACGATCACTGTTTGGGCCCTAACTCGAGTTTCAGACATCAGAATTGGGCGATCTTATAGTCCATGCGAAGCTAACGAAATTATCTACAATTCAGAACTAGTACAAGATCAATATTCCGACTGGAGCAGCCTAGAAACAGGTCTGGAAGACAGATTACGAATTTTACATTCAGAATTCAATTTGTTTTGGGAAATTACTTATATTTTCTTGGAAAGCATTAAAAACTCTTTTATATTAGGTTTATATATTGTAGAGAGACATCATAATATATCATAACATATTGTATTATAGAATAGAATAGAATAGCCGTACTTTGGAGAGAAAAGGGAGAAAAGCACCTTGAGAGGGAGATTGGAAGAAGGAGTGAAGGGATTCATCCTGATTTCGAGAAGCCTTTAAAGTTGTATTCTTCGTACTTCAATTCTTTAAAACTCATGATTTGCGTTTTTAATTCATATTTTCTTTATCTTATCATGAGTAGCTAATCCCTTTATCCAAGAGTTGGGTAGTATTCGTTGGCTTATTGAGTTTATTTGATTGTATTGCGGTTTTCTTGTTATTGTTAATCTGCCATTAAACGCTTTATACAATTAGAAGAGTCTCGAACTTTTAGTTGAATCTCTAGGAATTATAACGAATCGGGAGAGGAGTTGTAATTCTAGTACATGATATGATAGACACGATTTAAGTATTAGATCGGGAGATTGATATGAGAATTGTGAAACTGATAATTCTTGGTTCTTAATAGTCTTTAGTCATACTTTGATTGACCATGGGAGTGGCAATTAAGGGATGATTGTAGGCACTATAATTTACCTTGGGAGAGGATTTTATAAACAATAGAAGGATTGTTTTTAACAAAATAAGAGGCACAAATTAGACATTCACGATAGCCAATTGAAGAACCCTAATTCTTGGATTGTTTTCTCTCATACTTATTATATAGTTTTTATTTTTTTATTAGATTAGTTAGTAGATAATTACACACCCACAAATTCTTCCACACTTCTGAACTGTAAGAGATAAAAGACTTGGAATTGGTATTGATATTAGTCCTTCCCTGTTAACGAAACTCTAAAAATACACATCAACATTCAACTCCAATGCATAACTGTTCTTAGATGGATAAATGCATAAAAAGATACTTGGTTATATATTTAGCACCAAAGAAGGCTATAGCCATTCTTGCCACATCATTAATTAAGAAATGGAGTGCAAGGCGGTTGTTAGTCACAGAGGCATGCCTGTATACATCTAATAACAAGCCTAATTGTTTGTAATGCTTTGCATTACTTACAAGACCCCTTAACTGGAGAACCCTCTAGTTATAGAGTTTCTATTTGTATTTAGTACTTGTAATAGGCACCAAATTTCTAGCTGTGTATTTGTATAAATTAAGTCTTGAAATAATGCTTGAAAGAAGATCCAGAAATCATGACTCAAGCTTGGAGAACAAGGCTGAAGAAATAAACACAGTTGGAATTTGAAGATTGAAGATTTTCCTAAAGTACAAATTTGAGAAGTATTTTGATCTATTCGAGAAGTTCAGCATTCAAGAAGTCAAGGATTCGATATGTCAAAAGACACTGTTCGATATCTCAAGGAGTCAACAAGTCAAAGTCTCATTCGATAACTCAGGAATTCGACATGTCTAATACCCAATTCGAGTTCTCAAAGGCTCAACAAGTCAAAATTACATTCGATATCTCAAAGACTCAAAAAGCTATTCGATATCTCAGGGATTCGAGAAGTAAAATTATATATTCGAGAAGGCAAGGATTCCTGAAGAAAAGACTCATTCGAGTAGTGATTTGATATGTCAAGAAAAGCTTGTTCGAGAAGTCAGAGTTATCGATCTACTCAATTCTAGTTCTCGAATCAAGCACTTAGTCACTTCTCAATTGGTTTCTTGAAGACAAAATACTGAAGATGTACAAGTCAGAAACCTGAAACAAGCCAAGACACTTTCAGGACCACAGTACTGTAAAGTGTGCATGGAAAGTCTACAAAGAAGCTTGGAGAGATGTTAAAGAAGACAAGCTGCTAAAGTAGTGGATCTGAGCAAGTTAAAGAAGTGGTCAAATTACAAACTACCCAGACGTGTACTAAATAGGGATAGACAAGTTAGAAAGTGTATTTGTCTGTCACTACATTTGTAGTAAATAGGCTGTACACATAATCTATAAGTGTACAACCTCACTTGTTTAGCAGAAGAAGTTATTTTTCATTGCACGACATAGATAACATCTCTCTAAGAAAAACAAAGCTGAGAATACTAACATTTGTATTCCCAGATTGTAGTAAAATCTTTATCTAATACAATATTAGATTAAAGTGAGTACTTGTGTTTTTGTTCTTATTTCCGTACGTACATTTCGTTAAACAAGAACACGCACTCAACTACACAATCAAGCACATATTCAAACATTCAAACATATTCTTCTTAAAAGCTTAAATCCAAGAAAAGTTTGAAAAGTTTGATAATACATTCACCCTCCCCTCTGTATTTTCTTGTGTGTATTCCATACTCAACAGTGGTCCAATTTAAATTTAAATTATAAAATTAGATAAAATGTTGCTAAAGTTGGAATTTGTTGGTTGTAAAATACAACAAGCATTGGAGTACAAGTGCTATTTTAGCACCAAAACACACTTTTTGATGCCATATTATAGCAATGGCTATAGCCATTTTACATTTACCATTGGACTTGCTCTCATGAAATTACGTAACCTAAAGAAACAAAATCCTACAATTGCTTACTACCACATAAAATGTTCAGTTTTAGCATTTTCTTATATTTGATGGATCTATATAATAGTTTGTGGATGTTAAATGAGAGTTTATTGCATACCAGAGTTAATGATTGTCACTCCCCCTATTCGGGAATATAATATGAAATTCATTTTTAATTTTTTTGAAAAATAAAAATTTTCCGTTTTGCTTTATTCGTAGGTCATCGGAACATACACAATGAAGGATATGTCACTAATGAGATATGTACTCGCTATAAAGTATTTCATGGTTTGACCACAAACTTTTATTGTTGTGGTTGAATAGAAAATGCGAGAAATATATGACAAACATGGCCATTTGACCTGTGTTGTTACCAGTATATATAATATTTTTCTGACCTCTAAGATCAAGCGAAAATTTTCCTTGGAAATAGTTTGAAAATTACGGAATAATACATAAAACTTTTTTATTTAATTAAACTGTATATTTTAGTCTCTTCATATTGAATAATGACGTAGCAACCATCTATATGAGCTTTAAGATCATATCTCTATTAATATCTGACATATTATGAGAGAATATTAACTAACTACATGTATGTAGGATCTTGAAGGTCTTGCACATACATTGAGTGAGGAAGTTACATCCGTATGTAACATGATTGATCGGTTAATAGCGTGTTAAGGTCATTAGAAATGAACTGCTTTAGTACGATAAAATTTCCATTTTTGATACTTGACTTTATATTAGAATATTCATTTACCCTGGATTTAAATACTTTTAGACTAATGCCTTCAATCAATTTCTTATTGGGTTTAAACGCTTTTAGACTAATGTCTAATTTCTTATTTTCTTATTATTGTCTTAAATATAATTTCTCCATTACACATGGAAAAACAATACAAAGAAGTCTTTGACATTTTTAATACATTTTTTTGAATTCAATCGAAGCTTTTTATGAAAAAAAGAAAAGCTGAACAAGAAAAACCAAGTTAAAAGAGGTAATCTATTTACAGCATAACATTGACCAGGCAGCAGCCTTCAAAGGCATTAAACCCGTCCAATTATCAGTATAACATGTCCATTTTGCAAATACTAAAGAATTGATCACTTCCTATTATGTTTGCATTTATAGAAGGAAAAATGTGTACCTCATTTATTTTTCTATTAATAATTATGTTTTCATTGTTTTCAGTGTCTTATTCTCAATACATGGCTATATTGAACTGAACTCTCGGTAAAACTAGTGTAAAATATCGTAAAATTATTTGGGAAAAAAGAAAAATATATGAAAATATTTTTTGACACTTATATATGTTTTTTTTACCTATTTTAAATGTTTTAAAATTGTACTTTCGATGCGTAATACGGGTAAAATGCTAGTGAAATAAGGAGGCTTTATTTCGTTTGAAATTTCTAAAATATTTTTTTTTTATATTTTTTGGGCAATAACTTTCTAAAACAATTTGGGATTATAACAATTGAGGTGTAATATGATGAATTCTTTTAAAATAATATTAATTCTTTTCGGTAATTATTAAAGATTTTGAAGTGATTTTTGAAGTTTGAGATATATAATTCAAATTTAAATTATTTTTAAAAATATAAAGATATCAAACTCATATTTCATGAAATCTCTTAAGATTTAATGGTATCTGATTGATACATTTTTTTGAATCTTATAAAAAAATGGATTTTAAGGTTTAACAAGGCTTTTTTTGTAAAATTTTTAAAAAAAATTGCCAAAAACTCTTGCGTCAACTGTATAAGACCGATTTTTTGAAAATCTGCCTAGAACTACAATAGATTGCAATATATCATAATCCATTCATCTATATTTACATATTTTTAATTCTTTGAAAATGATATTTTTTTACTTTTTAAAATAAAATTTAAATTATAGTGGACTGAATATCCATTGATCATTCCACTAACATATGGGTTATTCAAATAAAAATGAATATGATGAAACTTCCTGAAAAACAAAAAATTGTGTTATTATTCATACAATCTATCAGACTAGAATCCATTTTTTTCAAACCCGCGCTTAGTTTTCAAAATTGAGGACAAAATTTTCAACATTAATGCGGTTAACAACACTATCTCACAGAGCGCGATAAGATAGATCAAGTGATAGAGTGTTAGATATTAATTCAAGCGATATCAGGATCTGGACTATTGATCAGATACTGATGCTGATGTCATCGGTAAAGTGTTAGTAGTATTTTTGTGTGTTCGTTCTAAGGGAAGGACTGATATCAATTCTAATTCTGAGTCTTTTATCTCAAGCAGTTCAAAAGTGTGGAAGAATAGATTGGTGATTATGATTATTAACTAAATTAAACTAATAAACAAATAAAAACTATATAATAACGATGAGAGAAAATAATCCAAGATTTGGGGTTCTTCAATTGACTACCAAGAATGTCTAATTTGTGTCTCTTGTTCGTTAAAAACAATCCTTCTAAAGTTTATAAATTCCTCTCCCAAGGTAATTCATAATGCCTACAATCATCCCCTAATCGCCACTCCCATGGTCAATCAAAGTATAATCATAAACTATTAAAACCAAGGATTAACAGTTTCACAATTCTTTTATTAATCTCCCGATTCAATAATTAAATTGTGTCTATCATGTCATGTACTAGAATTACAACTCTTCTCCCGATTCGTTATAATCCCTACAGATACAATCAAAAGTTAGCTACTCTTCTAATTGAATTAAGCCCTCAATGACAGATTAACAATAACAAGAGAAATCAAACAAACTCGACAAATCAACGAATACTACCCAACTCTTGGATAAAGGGAATTAACTACTCATAATTGAACAAAACAAGTATATATATAAAAACCACAAATCATGAGTTAAGAATTTAAGAACAAAGAATACAAATCTTGAAGTGTCTTGAACTCCGGACGAATCCCTTCGCTCCTTCCTTCAATCTTCTTCTCCAATTGATTCTCTCCCTTTTCTCTCCAATCTCAAAATAGTTCTAGATCTAAAGTATGAATAGTACTGAAAATAGGTTATGAATTACATCCTAAAATAATACCCTAGATGTGTTTATATAGGGCTCTAGACATCTTGCCCAGCAAGAAAATACCAAAACAGAATTATAATAGAATTTCTGCAAAATACGTTTCCTAAACTGATTCTGTTTTTTAAGGAAAATTCGTAGCTGACTTTTCTTCAGTATTTCTGGAACGTTACAATCATAATTGGACCTCTGGACCACCTTAGAATGATAGAGAATCTTGTTATCTTCGCGTGGACTGCTTACGGGCCTCAAACGGACTTCTAGAACTCAAGATATGGCCAAAACAAAATCAGAAATTCTGGCTGATTTTTCACCCGCGCGCCACAGCGCCTGAGGCGCCGTTTTGGCGCCTGATGCGCCAGCTCAATCTGCATAAACAGCTCTGGGGCGCCAATTAGGCTCCCGGCTTGGTCCCGTTCGGCGAAAATTGATTTTTCTTCGATTTTTAAGCTTTTTCTTCCGTTCCTTTTGCATGAGCTTCCGTCTTTCATCCTTAATGACTTGTATACTTCTTATGAGTTGACATTAGCCACCATTCTTCATTCCATATCATCAATCAACTCCACAAAACGCTCCAAAAACGACGAAAACTACACCTTTAATCGATATTTCTTCAACCCTGCACAATTACACAAAACACATCAAAACTACACAAACTTGAGTCCAAAACAATCAATTTAAGCCGAACTGAGGCATTCCAAGTGGATATAAAATCCACTTATCATAAAGCAACGTCAGTATCATGATTGCTGTCAGGATTGGAAGCTGATCAAGATTACATGAAGATTTATATTAGTCCAGAGATCAAGGAAGATTGATTTATCGACTCCTATTTTATAGGATCGTAGCTATTAGTTAGGATATGTATTGTAAACAGTTGTTAATTGATTTGACATATCTTGTAATTGATAGAGTAGCTGTGTACTGTATATAAACATAGTTTAGGTTTTACATTAAAGAAATCGCCTACACGAGAATTCTTGTAACCTAGCAGCTCTCAAGAACATCAGAATTTCTTGAGAGAGTTTATAACAGTTTTATATCAGAACTAATAAAGCTGTTATTTATTCATACTCGTATTACTATTCTTGTTTAAGTCGAAAATCTTATGCAATTGTATTCAACCCCCCTTCTACAATTGTTATTTATTGGGCAACAATTGGTATCAAAGCTAACTGATTATTTAAATCAGAAACGATCTTAAGATGTCGACGAGTAAGTATGAAAGCATAAAAATTCACATCCTCAAAAAGTCCGAGTACCCTACGTGGAGGGTAAAAATGTTGATGTATCTAGAAGCCACTGATCCTGACTATCTTGATAGGATCCATGATGGACCCTATTTGTAACGCCTTATAAAATTCGTAATTATAAATATTATTATTTAATATTAAATGTGGAATTTATGGTGTGAATTTTTTTTTTAGTTAAATATAAGTGATATCATGTTTACATGCTCATATGATGATTTATATGTGAAATGTGGGTCCGTGTAATTTTATTTGAATTTTGACGATTTAAATCTATTTTAATCATGCATTATTGATCTTCTAAGAATTTTATAAAATCATCGGAGTTATTAAAAATCATGAAATCTTTTGTAATATTATCCTTGTAGAATTATTTAGTTTTTAAAATTACTTGGTGAATTAATTTGGGTATTTTTGTATTTTAAAATTATTTTAAGAGTTTTATTGTATTTAAAGGATCAAAACTTGTAAAATTTATATTTAATTCATTTTTGATCCTAAAAATATTTTAAAAATATGTGGGTGTTCGTAATTTTGTACTCTAAATTTTTAAAAAATAAAAAGTTTTATTTTTTTCATTATTTTCTGATTTAATCTGAATTATTAAAGGTCGTGTATTAGTTTTAATTTGATTTTCAGAGATGTTAAATTACTAAAATTCCCTTTGGGCATTAAAATATCTATAGTTGTTTCTCTTTTCTTTCCGAACACACTCGGTTGTGTCTCTCTCGCTAGAACTCTATGGAAATCTCTCCCTCTCTCCAGAAAATCTCTCTCAATCTCTCGCTTTTCTTCAATCTTTTGCATCCCTCTCGCTCAATCTCCTCTCTCTCCCTCACCTCCTTATTTTTCTCCACCCGTAAGTATATATGTGTGCGTTGAATGTGTTTTTGCCCGTGGGTATATAGTGCGGGATGAATTTGAGTGCTGAGATTTGAGAGGTTCTACTGGTTATGAGTTTAATTACAGCTGTGGGTGTGCGTGTGCAAGTAAATCGTTGTGTGGGGGTGTGTGTGTGTGTGTAGTTATAGCTCTGTGTGTATGTTGTTAGCTGCCGAGTGTAAATACGGGTAGTCCCCTAGTCCGTGAGTTCGATTGCGAGCTCAATTTTGTTGTTGTGGTGTTGAATGAACTGGTTTGTGGCTGCGTGGGTGATTACTGTGCGTGTATGTATCTCTGATGGGTGTGTGCATAGGTTCGAGTCTGTGTTACTGTGCTTGCGGTTGATGCTGTACAAATTCAGATGGAATCAAAATTTCTGATGGGTTCGATTTGTTGCCTTGTTGAATTTTATTTTTGATCAAATTCGTGTTCTTAATTTCAGAATTTTGTATTAAAAATTGTATGATTGAACAGTTTGTTGCTTGATTGACGCAATATGGTTAATAATAGTGTCAAGGTGGATTATTGGTTGTAATTTTATTTCAATTTGATCATTGTTGCTTGTGTTGTCGGCTGTGTTCCGACTGGTAGGCTACCCGTATAAAGGGGATGCCGTCAAAATTTCTAAAAATATAATTTATTATTTTACATTTTCTCGACTATAACCTATATGTAATTAGTAGCATAAAATCCGGATTATGTGAATTGTTTAATTTTAAATGTTACGTGGATTTAGGATTTAAGTTTCAATTGTTAATTTAATTTTGAGTTAATAAATTTTAAATGATGTACATCTACGTGTTGTAGTTAAGTTGTTGTGACAGCCCTAGATCCGGGGTCGGAAATCCAGGTCATCACGGTCCAATTTCCATTTAACCATGTTATACCCTTTGCAATCTGAATATTTTAATAACATTTTATACTAACACTATTGACCCCACATTTATAACATTACACACCAGTCATATGCTCAGAGAACAACATCCATCAGTAATAATAGTTAAGATAAAGTTATTATTACAAACCCAGAATATCGTTTAAGAAAATTTGCTGAATAATACTTCTACAAGAAGCACATCAACAACCAAAAGTATATTACATCAACCTTCTTAATTAATTGAAAGGCATATGATTCTGCCTATTTGTAGTTCGAGGATCCTAATCCAATTAAACTAGATTGTAATAAGTAAATAATATCAACTGTCACAGGAATCTCAAAGGATGATAACCGTCAGAAGAAAAATCATCAAGTCAATCTATAGTTTTGATGTTTTACACTAGAAGAAGTTCAGTCTACTGATCAAGCCTCAGTGTAGCATTCAAAGTGATGGATTTATTTTTAAACGGACAGAGATTTCTATCAGTGACAATGAAACAGTTTCAGAACAAATGTATTTGAAGAAAAGTCAAGAAAAGAAAAAGACCACAGCTTAAAGTCAAGATGAAGAACGTATATTGGAGTTAGTCGTTCATGAACCAGACAGTACATCGAGCGTCAACAACGAACCAGTGTATGTTCTTTATTAAATTACGTGGTACTAAGTGAAGTGTTGTCTACTAAAGGATATGTATTAATTCTCCTTTAATTAATTAAATCAAATAATTAATTTAACTAAATAAATTAATTCTATTTGAATTAATATATTTGTTAAAGTAATTATAAAATTAATTAAATCGGAATTAATATGTAAAAGAAATAATTATTTAAATGATTGTTACAAATCATTTGATTAATTATAAGCTGAAAATATATGATAATATAACTATCAAATGATAGTTATATTCAGTTAATTTTGGACAGTCATATTGAGTGCAAGTTTGATAGTCATATTACTTGCAAAGGGATAGTCATACCATTTGTTATATCTCAAACTGGATAGTTATACCGAAAGGTATATTGGATGGATTGTTATATTCAGTTCAAATGGACAGTCATATTACTTGCAAAGGGATAGTCATACCGATTGTTATATCAGTCAACAGATAGTTATATCAAGCTCAACGGATAGTCATATTTAACTACAATATGACTACGATTAAAGTAATGATCAGGAGGCTATATAAAGAATCAGAAGACAACAAACAAAACAAAACAGACACACGGAAATACTCACAGGAAGAAAAAGAAGAGCAAAAACATATCATTTCTTTCATCTTCAAGCAATTAAATTGCCATAAATTCTTGAGTTCCTTGTAACAAAAATTGTACCCATTAGAACTTAATTATTTGTGACTTGTGTACTACTAGCGAATTAAGTTTCCTAGTTCTTGATTTGATATCTTGATTTTTATTAACTAAATTAGAAAAGTTCTTGTCGAATTTTCTAATTAGTTATTAATTTCTTGATAATCATTTGTATTGATTTTGTAACACCCATCAAGTTAATATATTGTTATATTCAACTTGAAATTTGTGTTATATTATTCCGCACAAAATATTCGTTTAAGTGAAAATTGTTTAACGAATAAATTTCGGTAAAATGGTATAGATTGTATTCAACCCCCCCTTCTACAATCATATCGGACCTAACAATTGGTATCAGAGCCTATTGATTGATACACAAATCAAGATCCTATTTTTACTCAATCAAAAATCAAGCTCGAATTTTTAACTCTCTTAAAAATTCATCATGTCAGCCAAAGGCAATGTTAAAATTCCTATCTTTAATAAAGATAACTATGACATGTGGAAAAACAAAATGGAGTTATTTCTTGATGTAGCAAATCCAAGATTTTTGTGGGTTTTGAAAAATGGACCAGTAATTCCTATCCAACATGATACTGAAACAGTTACATATGGAATTGTAACAATACCTGCAAAATCCTATCCAAAGGACCCTAAGAACTTTACCTCTGAAGAAAAAGAGGAAGCTGGATTGGATAAAAATTTGAGACTCATTCTATTAGATTCCCTAGATGCTGTAATGTATAGCCATGTAAGGAATTGTAAAACTGCTAAGCACATCTGGGAAACTATTGAGATCATTAATGAAGGGACTGATGAAGTCAAGGAAAATAGACTTCAAATTTTGACCTCTGAATATGAACACTTTAGAGCTGGCCCTAATGAAGGCATTCAGGAAGTGTTCGAAAGGTATAACAAAATAATCAACAACTTGCAAGTTCATGGCAAGCAATATACTCAGAAGGAGATCAACATGAAGTTTTTACTGACTATGCCTACTCACTTAGAGCGTAGAATCACCGCCATCAGAGAATCTAGAGATTTAACTCATATTTCTCTTGAAAGGCTGTTTGGTGTTCTGAAAACATATGAATTAGAACAAGTACAGCAAAAGGAATTCTATGGCAAAGGAAGAATGGCAAATTCTTCTTCAGCTCTAGTGGTTGAAGTTCCTAAGGAAGTGGAAGCTAAAGTTGTTCAACCTAACAGCTTCAACAAGGAACAAACTGAAGTGGAACATGGCCAAACACCAGCTACTCAGGATGGTGGAGAATTTTACTCACTTGAAGAGCTGGATCAATTGGAAGATGAATCTATGGCGATGATGGTGAGACAATTCAGTAACTTCAGATTCAGAAGAAATCCAAAGTTCAGGTTTAAGTCAAATAACAGATTTCAGAGAGGAGGTTCTTCATCCTCTAGTAACAGGGGAGGTTATAAAACTGGAACTGTTGACAGAAGCAAGATCCGTTGTTTCAATTGTAATGAGTTGGGACACTTTGCTACTGAGTGTCAGAAACCCAAGCAAGCACAGAAGAAAGATTATGCTTCTGAAAAGAAGAAGAGTGGAAGAGCTTATGTAGCTGCTGGTAAAAGCTGGGATGACACAGATAACGAAGATGAAGAATATGGAAACTTTGCGCTGGTGGCAAATGCTGAATCATCAACTTATTACACCACACCGGTAACTCTTACTGATGCTGAGTTAATTCATAGTTTACGTAATTGCTTGAATAATGCACAAAAAGGGTACGAGAGAATAAGTCTTGTTAATACTAACCTTGAAAATGAAGTGTTAGATTTAAAAAAGGTGCAGATTAATCAAGATAAAAATATAGAAGAAATAGCTCGACTTAATTACAGAGATAAGTCATTAGGAGAATACATGGTAAAACAAGTTGATAGGATTGCTGAACAAGACATCAGGATTAAAGAACTTGAAACACAGATTAGAGCTTGTTATAATACTGTTAAAGTTTCTAAAGAGTTCTTCAACAAACAAGCAGTAGAACGAACTGTAGGAATAGGGTTTGATTACAATCAAGCTGTTGGTTCTTTGAGCAATCATTCTCCTAATCCTATTTCAGCTAAAGCAAGAGGTATACCACACATTCTCAAGAATGTTGAAAAACCAATGTTTAAAAAATCTGTTGCTGAACCACCCAATATGCTTTCTATTGTCATTCAGGAAGAAATGAAAAATGAGGACAGTGCTAATGGCATAGTCCTTGATAATGACAAATCTGCTAAGGAACAAGTTAAGGTTGTTGAGTTAACTAGTTCTTCTCAAATTGGGTTAAGTGACAACAAGTTGAAAAAGAACAATAACAAATCTGACATGCATGCTATGCCTATTATTGATTCTTCTCATAAAGCATGTGGTGTTGTCAATTGTATGTCTTGTGCTTTTAATATCATGTCTGCTTACTTTTCTGGTAATCATGCATGTGTTGATAAGACTGCCCCTAGACAATATATGAACAGAAACAAAAATGTCAGATCAATGACTGCTAGTCCTCCTTATGTAAGGAGAGATACATTTGTACCTAAGCCTAAACAAAGTTCTACTAAGGCTATTTACAAGGTCAAATGTCCAGTCAATGAAACAAGTGTTATTGTTGCTAAAGAAACATGGATACCTAGAATAAAACAGAAGTTTGTCAAATCTGTTTATAAAGTGAAAAGTTTGTTGAATAATGGTAAAGCTGTTGTTAATGTAAAGAATGTTGTTTTGCCTGACAAAGGCCAATTCTTTAAGTATTCTGGACCCAATCAAATTTGGGTTCCAAAGAAGGACTTTGTAATGCATGTCAAAAAAGCAAGATAAAAAGGGCAAGTCACAGGAGCACTGACACATCTTCAATAACTGAACCTTTACAATTACTTCATATGGATTTGTTTGGTCCAGTTAATGTGATGTCTATGTCAAGGAAGAGATATGCTCTAGTGATTGTTGATGATTTTTCATTGTTGATGATTTTTCAAAATACACATGGGTCCTGTTTTTGAATTCTAAAGATGAGACTCCACAACTGGTGATTGATCACATTAAATTAATTGAGCGAGATTCTACGTATCCAGTGAGAGCTATAAGATCAGACAATGGAACTGAATACAAGAATGCAGTTCTAAATGACTTTTGCACTGAGAAGGGTATAACCAGACAATACTCAGCTCCAAGAACTCCTCAGCAAAATGGGGTAGTGGAAAGAAAGAATAGAACCTTGATTGAAGCTGCACGTACTATGTTAAGTGAATCAAGGCTTCCATTGTACTTTTGGGGTGAAGCCATCAATACTGCGTGCTATACCCAGAATCGAACTCTAATCAATAAAGATCAAATGAAGACACCCTATGAAATTATGGCTGATAAGAAACCATCACTCAAATACTTTCATGTATTTGGGGGCAAAGTGCTTTGTGCTTAAAGAAGGTGATGATCAAGGTGGTAAATTCGATACCAAAGCATTTGAAGCAATTTTTATTGGTTATTCAATGAGAGCATACAGGGTGTATGTGATTGATGAATAGAAGATGATGGAAAGTGTCAATGTAACATTCGATGACACTAAACTCCCTAGTATCCAAACTGAGAATCCATCTGAGAAGCTATCTTTCGATGACATGACAGATACAGATTCAGATGATGACAATGCACCTGAGATTTTTGCTGATGCTAATGACAACAATGATGATCAGGGTAATGGTGATGAAAACAATGATAGTAATCAAAATTCTCCTGACTCTTCTAAACAATCATCATCTAGTCAACCTGGCAACAACTCAGGGGGAGAAAATGAAGGGTCAACTGGTCACACACAACATCTCAATGAAGATCAAAGCGAATCATCAAGATCTAATCTTCCCAGACAGACTGTGTGGAATAGAGCTCATCCTTTTGAGTTAATCATTGGTGATCCAGTTGTTGGTGTAAAGACTAGAAGAGCTTTTCAGAATCAATGCAATTATTCAGGGTTTCTGTCTGAAATGGAACCTAAGAAAACTGAAGAAGCTCTTTCTGATCCTGATTGGGTGATTGCTATGCAAGATGAACTCAATCAAAGTAAACAACAAGAAGTTTGGAAGCTGGTACCCAGACCTACAGACAGACCAATAGTTGGCACAAGGTGGGTATTCAGAAACAAACTTGATGAAGATGGTACAGTGACGAGAAATAAAGCAAGACTGGTAGCAAAGGGTTACTCCCAATCTGAAGGCATTGATTATGATGAGACCTATGCTCCAGTGGCTAGACTTGAGGCTATAAGAATATTCTTGGCATTCGCAACATATTCAAACTTTGAAGTTTATCAAATGGATGTCAAGAGTGCTTTCTTGAATGGCAAGCTAGATGAAGAGGTTTATGTAGAACAGCCTCCTGGTTTTGAAGATCCAGATTTAATTGACTATGTCTACTTCCTTTTCAAGGCTGTCTATGGTCTTAAGCAAGCACCAAGGAAATGGTATGACACTCTCTCTGAATTTTTACTTGAAAATGATTTTGTTAGAGGTGTCATAGACAAAACTCTCTTCACAAAGAAACATAAGAATGATACAATTTTAGTCCAAGTCTATGTGGACGATATAATATTCGGGTCTACTAATGATCTTTTGTGCAAGAAATTTGTGAAGTTAATGCAGGGTAAATTTGAAATGAGCATGATGGGTGAGTTGAAGTTCTTTCTTGGATTGCAAATAAATCAAAGGACAGATGGAATATTTATCTGTCAATCCAAGTATGTCAAAGAGCTCCTCAAAAAGTATCAAATGGAGGACTCATCTTCAGCAAGAACACCATCATCTAC
Source organism: Saposhnikovia divaricata (assembly GCA_036435485.1). Classification (NCBI taxonomy): domain Eukaryota; kingdom Viridiplantae; phylum Streptophyta; class Magnoliopsida; order Apiales; family Apiaceae; genus Saposhnikovia; species Saposhnikovia divaricata. Next base: position 160,459,991 of record CM071600.1, read on the forward strand.
TGCTGTCAAATTTGGAGCATGTGAAAATTCTGCCAAGGTAGATATCACAAGCTACAGAGGTATGATAGGCTCATTACTTTACCTTACTGCGAGTAGACCTGATATTATGCATGCTACGTGTTTGTGTGCAAGGTTCCAATCGGATCCTAGAGATGTTCATCTCATTGCTGTTAAACGAATTCTGAGATATCTTAAGGGTACGCCTAACTTAGGCATCTGGTACCCTAAAGATTCTGGTTTTAATTTTGTTGGATATACAGATTCAGACTATGCAGGAAGTGTTGTGGATAGAAAAAGCACATCTGAGAGTTGTCAATTCCTAGGTGGTAGACTGGTTTCCTGGTACAGCAAGAAACAACAAACAGTTTCCAACTCAACAGCTGAAGCTGAATATATAGTTGCTGGAAGCTGTTGCGCACAGATTTTGTGGATCAGGAATCAGCTGAGAGACTATGGCTTTGTACTTGATAAAATTCTTATTTTATGTGACAATACAAGTGCCATAGCAATCTCTAACAATCCTGTACAGCACACAAGGACAAAGCATATTGACATCAGGTATCATTTTATTCGAGAGCATGTCATGAATGGTACCGTGGAGTTATTTTTTGTACCTACAGAAGAGCAAACAGCAGATATTTTCACTAAGTCTCTTGACGAATCCACATTTACCAGAATTGTTGGTGAATTGGGTATGTTAAATAGTCCTAGTAATTAAACTGGTTAATATCTGAGGTTTGATCTTTAATAATTTACAAGTGATTGATGTGTTAATATTTGTTATTAAAATCACTTGTATAATTATTTTATCAACTTATACTTTTGCTTGTTTCTTCTTAAATTATTGTTATTATCTTCTCTATATATTTTTAATTACTTCTTGTGTTTTTAGATTAATTCATTTTCTTTAAAAATATTTTTCTCGAATTTTACAAGCTGTAATTTATGAGAAATCTATTTTTCTTGAAAATGTTATTATTTTAAATTCAGTTTAATTATTTTTGTTGTTTAAATAAATCATAGTTTCTTTTTGAATAATTTTCTATATGGAAATTATTTTATTAGAAAATTTATAGATTTATTAATTCATCAGAAATAATTATGTGAATATTTAGTATGTTATTTTATTTTATTTTATTTTATTTGTAGTGTTTGTCCTTTTGTTATTATTGTTTGATTTCGTAAAAAGGGACTACATATGATCGTTTTTATATTTATTTTTATTTTTATTTTTATTTTTATTAGATTTTATAATTTTTGTATAAATTAATTTGATTGTTGTTTGTTAGAATTTGTTACTTGTTAAAATTCTGTTAATATTCAATTTTTTGGTTAGTTATATTAGCTGTTTTGTTGGAATATAACTATCGGTATAACAATCCATCTGATTGTTATATTCGAATTTGTAATAGTTATATTAGTTAAAATTAGTGTAATATAACTTAATAATAAGATAGTTATATTACTGTCTTTGTATATATATAACTGTAATAATGGTATAGTTATATTATTGTTGTTTCTCAGAATTTGACTATCGATATAACAGTTTTTCTGATTGTTATATTCTGTGTTTTTCGATAATTATATTAAGATTTATGTGTTATATAATTGTCTAACAAAGATAGTCATATTACGTTTACACGTAATATAACTATCGGTATGACTATCACCCGATAGTCATATCACAGCCGTTTGATACTTAAGAAAATAGTTATATTCAGTAGTTATATTTCTGTTTGTCTTCAAAATTGGCGTGTTAAGTCACCCAATCACTGTCGATACATACACTCAATATATACATATAACTACTGAATTGCTGCCCGATTTTCATCTCAAAACACGATTCTAAGAACATTGCTTGATTACTCAGTCAATTATCATCAAATCAACGGTTTAAATGTAAGATTTGGATCGAGTTTTAGAACTTGGAGTTTGAAACTTTCGGATTTTCGATTTGAATTTCAAGAGGAATGATTGTGATTTTTCAAAATCTAAAAATATACATGTGTTTGTATTGATATCAAGATCATTGCCTAAATTTTTCAGAATTTTTGATGAAGAATTCAATTTTTCGAATTTTTAATTATTTATTAATTCGAATTTTGTGAATTAATTAGTTTAATTGTTGAATTTTGCAGATTCCATATATTTAATATTTGATTTGGAATGGCTGGTGCTTATAATAATTTTGAGCTTGTTAATCACAATTATATTGGATATTTTAATCCCGAGGATTGCTCGGTGGATCGGTTCAAGCCCTGGATAAAATTCCTGAACGAACAAAATATCTGTAGCCATCCTATAACTGCAAATGTTCCCATGAAATTTGGTCCACTTAAACTAATATGTACTACAGCTGTGGTGGCCACAGATGGAAGCTCATTTTCTTTTGATTATAATGATAAGACATATACAGTGGATGAATCTGTCTTCAATGCAGCACTGGGACTTCCAACTGAACAGTTTGCTGAATTGCCGTCAAGTGATGAGCTGACTCAATTCTTTACAAATCTAAACTATCAAGGTCAAGTGGATCTCAACCGACCACTCAAAAGCAATCTTGTTCAAGAATGGAATATCTTCTTTGAGATCATAGCGAAGGTTTTTACCAACTCTACCAAGAGTAACAATACTGTCATCACAGGTATGTTACAGTCTATTGGTTACTCAATTGCTCATAACAGAAGGATCAATGTTGGTAGCTTGCTCTGGTCTATATTGATAAAATGGTTGAGAAAGGCTATAAAGAACTTTGGGAAAGGTAAAATGGTTAAGTGTCATTATCCTCGATTTTTGACATTATTTTTTAATCATCTGATGCCTAAGGATCAACCTGCTCCTTTTCCAAATGATCGAATTCAATGGTCTGGTAAACCAAACAAGAAGTTCTACACTAGGTTGGATACTGCTAAGGTTTTGTTGCATGTTCCAGTGGTCATAACACCATATATGTCCACATTCATAAATTTGCCAAATGTTATGCCACAGCCAGTTGCTGAGATACCTTTAATTGAACAAGCTCCACAACCTGAAGCAGAAAAAGTTCCAGAACCTCAACCTGATCCTGAACCCTTAATTGCTCTTGAACATCAACTTCCAGTGGATCAACCCACTCAGAATGAAGATGATGTACATGTCAATGATCAGGTATTTGACTCAACTACTTTGCAATCTCAATATCTTTCTGATAGTCAAATAATTATGAGAAGTGACCAAGGGGCTGTAGAACCACAACCCTTATCCCAGGTCAATGCACCAAACACTGATCCTAAATTCTCCAAACACTATCGCAGAAAGAAATTGTCATTTAAAAGAGCTAACCCTAGTACTGATGTCTTGAGTGAAACAGATTTGCCTTTACAAAAGAAAGGTAAAACCATGTCAAAGGCAATCATAAACCCATTCATTCCTTCAATCTCACCCCTGTTACTCATAATGGGGGAAGATATTTTCTTACATGAAGCTGAAAACATTGTTATGCAAGAAGAGCAAGTTACAGTGCCTGCCATTGTTACGGCAGAAGAACCCTCACAGGTTGATCGGGATTTGCGAACTCCCATTGCACCACCACTGACCTTCCAAGAGGAGGCTAGGGTGATTTCTAGTGCAGGTACAATGGATGCAGCTCAGGAATATGAGAGGAGTGATGTGAGAATTACCTCAAATCTGAGTGAAACACAAGCACGTGAGGTGAGTGATACTCAGAGAGTGATTGAGGTGAGAGCACACAATGACACATACACTTTATCTCTCATGGTACAACTCGATCAAATGAAAGAAAGTCTTGCTCAAGCTGAAGAAGACAATAAAAACTTAAGGTTTGATATGGATAACATGAGAACTATCTTCAACAACAAGATCAATGCACTTAAACTCTCTCAACAACAAGCAATCGAAGACTCTGGAGATGTCACAGTGGCTCAAGATCTTCTTATATCTTCTATGTCTAATCAGATTGAAGATCTTCAGAATAACATAAATGAGAATCACTTATCCACTGAACATCGTCTCAGTCAAATTGAAAGGCAAAATGATCATTAAGCAAAGGGGTTGAGACACTTATATAATATCATTAGCAGAACTCACTCACTTACAGTAGAAGAGAAGAAATTCTTTGGAAGTAGTGATGAAAGTGACCCTGGAGCTGGTACAAGCTACAAAGCTATAGAGGATTCCTCAACTAAGGGGGAGAAATCTAGAGGGGGAGGAAGTGTGAGTAAAGAGAAAGATGAAGATAGGAGTGAGGGGAAGAAGAAGACAACTCATCAAGCAGCAGAACAGGATGATGATGATGCTGTAGAAGGTTATTACTATACAGGTGAGCCTGATATTGATCTGTTTGCTGACTTACAGTTTCCTGATGTTGGTGAAGAATTCGATGAACCGGATCTCAGTTTTTGGGATGATGAAGAGCCGATAATTCCTGATTCTGTTGAAACACAAAGAATGAATTTTGAAGCAAATAAAGAACTTGAACAGAATGAAGCTAATCTGTCTATGAGAGAAGAAAGACTCAAGAAGACACTCGAACAGTTAGCTCATAATGAAAGACTTCAAAAGGCTGAACAGGAAGCACTTCAAAAGCAACATGCTCAAAAGCTGGAAGCTAGGAAGATGTACATCAAGTACAAAAATGGTGATAAGTGGGAACGTGCTCAAAAGGTAATAGACTCACCACAAACTTCTGACTATGATGATCGTCGGATGATTGCTATTTTTGAAAGCTTTAAAAAGAAGAACCCTGTACATGACATGTACTTGAAAGCTTTGAAGACAGAAATTGTGAGAATAACCACTGCATCTGATCCTAAGAATGGTGACCTACTAATCTTTGTTGAATGTCATAAGCTTGGATCTCACAAAGTATCTCTTCAGTTCTTCTATGATAGATCTCTGTCAGAGCTTTGGGTGTTGAGACCAAAAGTAAGAACATCTTCTGAGCTAGGCATACTGCTTCATGAAAAATTTCAAGAGTTTGCTGAAAGAGCTGGTCCTGAAGTTATAGATAACCCTCCACAAGTTAAAATTCTTAAGGGAGAAGTTATTCACACTGTTAATCTTCAGACAGAAGAATTATATACACATCTTGCCAGACACTTGGTATATGTTGAATATGCTCTTCGAAATCATGGTTTTGCATCACAAGAAAAAATTGAAGCTGCAGATCATATTCGATCCTATGCTCAGACCAACATGAAGAAGTACAAGCAGTATCAAGGTGAGTTGAGAAAGAAACTTGGAATACCACTGGTTTATCCTACAGATGTGTCATCCAGAAGGGAATTACTTGTTGACTCCGAATTGATCAAGAATCTACCTAATATGGATGAACAAGAAGAAGGAGAAATCAACGAGGAAGAAGGTGGTAAATGAAGATTAGCTCTACAAGTTATATCATTAGAGCTTTGATAGAACAAGATAGGATAATTATCTTATATGATCAGTCTAGAGGATCATCTATCTTGTATTTATCTTTTCTGTTTGAATCTGGATAATGTTAATATGAACCAGAACTTTTCCATTATTTACTTAGCATTTAAAGTGTTTTCTTTTACTTGTTTAATTGGGATTAGTTGAAGAATCCTCTAGGTATTTTCTTGTTATTGTATAACAAACAAATAGGGGGAGATTGAAAGGCATATGATTCTGCCTATTTGTAGTTCGAGGATCCTAATCCAATTAAACTAGATTGTAATAAGTAAATAATATCAACTGTCACAGGAATCTCAAAGGATGATAACCGTCAGAAGAAAAATCAACAAGTTATAGTTTTGATGTTTTACACTGGAAGAAGTTCAGTCTACTGATCAAGCCTCAGTGTAGCATTCAAAGTGATGGATTTATTTTTAAAAGGACAGAGATTTCTATCAGTGACAATGAAACAGTTTCAGTACAAATGTATTTGAAGAAAAGTCAAGAAAAGAAAAAGACCACAGCTTAAAGTCAAGATGAAGAACGTATATTGGAGTTAGTCGTTCATGAACCAGACAGTACATCGAGCGTCAACAACGAACCAGTGTATGTTCTTTATTAAATTACGTGGTACTAAGTGAAGTGTTGTCTACTAAAGGATATGTATTAATTCTCCTTTAATTAATTAAATCAAATAATTAATTTAACTAAATAAATTAATTCTATTTGAATTAATATATTTGTTAAAGTAATTATAAAATTAATTAAATCGGAATTAATATGTAAAAGAAATAATTATTTAAATGATTGTTACAAATCATTTGATTAATTATAAGCTGAAAATATATGATAATATAACTATCAAAGGATAGTTATATTCAGTTAATTTTGGACAGTCATATTCAGTGCAAGTTTGATAGTCATATTACTTGCAAAGGGATAGTCATACCATTTGTTATATCTCAAACTGGATAGTTATACCGAAAGGTATATTGGATGGATTGTTATATTCAGTTCAAATGGACAGTCATATTACTTGCAAAGGGATAGTCATACCGATTGTTATATCAGTCAACAGATAGTTATATCAAGCTCAACGGATAGTCATATTTAACTACAATATGACTATGATTAAAGTAATGATCAGGAGGCTATATAAAGAATCAGAAGACAACAAACAAAACAAAACAGACACACGGAAATACTCACAGGAAGAAAACGAAGAGCAAAAACATATCATTTCTTTCATCTTCAAGCAATTAAATTGCCATAAATTCTTGAGTTCCTTGTAACAAAAATTGTATCCATTGGAACTTAATTATTTGTGACTTGTGTACTACTAGCGAATTAAGCTTCCTAGTTCTTGATTTGATATCTTGATTTTTATTAATTAAATTAGAAAAGTTCATGTCGAATTTTCTAATTAGTTATTAATTTCTTGATAATCATTTGTATTGATTTTGTAACACCCATCAAGTTAATATATTGTTATATTCAACTTGAAATTTGTGTTATATTATTCCGCACAAAATATTCGTTTAAGTGAAAATTGTTTAACGAATAAATTTCGGTAAAATGGTATAGATTGTATTCAACCCCCCTTCTACAATCTTATCAGACCTAACATTAATTTACATACGTCTACTCATACCCTAAACATATATAGATAAGCTAACTCAGGAATGGGTGACAACTCTCTATCATATAGTCTGGCCCTTACCCTCTTCCGGGGTGTTGTGCGAAAACATAAGCAAGAGTGAGCTATAATAGCTCAGCAAGACAAAGTTTTTAAGCCATTATGAAGTAACACATATAATCATTCCGTAACAATCACAGAAACATTTGTTATCTCTAAAAAGAACAATGTTCCAATATAATATAAAAGAAGAAGTTACAAGGTAAATAAATAAATTATTTCCATAAAAAGCTATATCCTGTTTGCGCAGTAATACACCAACATAAACTTGCTTGTTCTTCATTTTTACATTACTTCCCTTTTATTTAAAAATATAACATAAGTTTCTCTTCTAATCATTTAATATATTCCATTGTTCCATGACAGTTCCTTCTTTTCAAATTATCAATATAATATAATTGCCAAAAATTCCTTTAAGAATTTCGGGGATCTTCCCTGTAGCCAGATACGTCAGGATGATGATCAGTCGCCCTATTTGTACCTGTTCCCTGTATACTACTAGTAGAAGGAATGATCCACTCCGGTCATCATCCCTTGAGGAAAGTTCTCCACAATCCTCCTTCGGCAACACATGGGCCGGAATAAAGTGTTGAATGCTGGACTGTATTAAACGCAGCCCTAAATGTTAGAATCCCCATTATAAAAGTTGTTATTCCATTTTATTCTGAAGAATACCATTTCACAATTCCATTTTCCATTTCCCATTTTACCTTTTTATAACTTTTGAATAAACTTCAAAGTTATGATTTCGGCAAAGAATCTGTTTTAACATTGTTTGACCAGGGAGCCTTGCATATGGAAGAAACCCTTGACTTTTAAAAAGAATAAAATTTAGTACTTTTAATATTCTTTAAAACGTTTGTAATAAAATATTCTTTGAAACAATTGTAGGAAAATATTCTTTATAATATATATTTCCTGTTCGTACTTACACCAGTAGACACTTGTTTTCTATCCATAATATGAACATATATAAACTCTATCCTTCTGGCTCCCGGTCACTCACAAATATAACTTATTACCACACCTTTATATACCATACCCCTTTTTATCCATAAAGTATCTTGCACTATTTATGTCCATGTCAAGTAATAGCAGGAATCAGGGAAACATGTCCCTAACAGTATAGTATAAAACTCACATGACCACACACACACACACACACATATATATATATATATATATATATATATATATATATATATATATATATCTAACAAAACCATTTTCCAAGAACCTTATAAATTTATCAAAGCAAAGATATAAGAAATCTTTCCTTGGTCTCTAAGTCGAGTAGAAGCGATCCGAGGTTCGTTTCGAGTATCTATAGAAACGAAAAGAATCACCGTTAGAAATATATCCCATTATAACTTAATATTACTAACAACAATTACCTTAACCACTTAGCTCATTTGATCCCCTAATCCTTGTATAACCATACCAAAAACATTTAAATATAATGTCCATGAGTTCAAAGTTAACACATTTAGGGATTCTCGGTTTTACGAACGGCTTTCACTAAAACTCACTTTTCTCCTAAACCGTTCATCGGATTTTTACGTACTTTATATCAAAACGATCTATGAACCAAGCTCTACCTTATCATGACCAGTTGGTACATCTTACTAACCTTGACCATTTCGAAATTTTCTGCCTTATACAAGGTAGTTTCTGTTTTAACGAAAATCGGGCATTATAACGGCTATACTTTCAAACTTTCCAAATTTTCACCCCTCCAACCTCATCATCCAACACATATCTCATTCCAATCACCATGTAGTCATCATACCAGCCATGGTTACAAACACAAAACACTTCCATATTCAATCAAAACACTTATAAATACTTATATAACCATGATTTCATACTTTACACTAGTTTACCCTAAAACCAATCACAATCCATCATAAACTCAAAAGGGTAAGGATGTTTATACCTTCCTTGATGTTGTACAAGCCTTAATAAACCTTGTATAGTCCTTGTATCACCTTAGTATAGCTTAGATCATTCAAAGAAACCAAGAAAATCAAAGTTAGTTCTTGAAGTTACTATTCATCACTATTCATCCATCAACTTTGATGAATTTATTACCTATGCAAATGAAGTTTGTTTGCTCTCAAATTTGGTACATACCTTAGTCTATACTTGTACAAGCTCCAAGAAGTTTCCCTTGATTTGTAGTTGCTTGGAGCTAGGGGTTTGATTTTTCTTTTTCTTGGTGAATAGTAAAAAGCCGATTGGCTTATTTTGGAGAGGATGAAGATGATTTTTGTGTTGGCTTGGAGATTCTAGAGTTTAGTAGATAATTGATGATTCATATATATATTTATCAAGTAATTTCTCTAGATAATCCTTGGTTTATAGCTAGTGGGATTTGCCTAACTCTTAATGTCATGCATGATGTCATGTAGCTTGCACCATAAATCTTGTTTTTGTTTTCTAATTAATGTGTTAATGATTTTTGGTAAGTGATAATGTGGTATATATCCTTGTTATGATATTAATCTTGGTTGTTTGGCTTTTCATACTCGTTTAATCCCGATTTGTTTATTAATCCAAGTTTCGGTGGTAATAATTTTTTTGCTCTTTTTCTAAGGTTTACTCTCATTCCATCAAATTACTCATACTTATAAAATGTTCTCGTGCTTTCTCGAGCGTTTCCAATCTCTTTTACGGAACCACTTAACTTATATCAGATATCGATTTGGATGACATGAGAATAGCTCCTTTTTAGGATACCATAACTCCCTTTTTAGACGATAGATTATTCTTATCTAAATCATCAACTAATTACATTATTCATTGCATATAAACATTCAAATCCAAATCCATTGAAATATTCATTGTCATAAGGACTCAATTGAAATCGAAAATCTTTAGAGTCCATACTCGAGAATCTTTAAAATCCGTGATCATTTCCAGTCTCTCATTTTCATAGTACAACAATAATATGATTTCAACTCGTTCATTTTCCGATTCGCACATAAAGTAATTGCATATCTTTTTGCATAAATCCATAAAATTACTATTCATTGAGATACTGTAGCATTACAAAATTTAGGGAATATCACAGTTGTAAATTGTACAAGGATACATATATACATATATATATATATATATATATATGTACAGTTATAATTTGATTTTGTGGATTAATGTATTAATGTGGTGTAAGTTCAAAGGTTATAAGTAGTTAAGTGTACTTAGTTTACTTTAACAATTGTTAGTTGATTAATGGATATGTTATCCGATTAGTAACTTGTACAGTGTGACTATATCAATGATTATAATTGTTATCAAGGGCATTAGATGGATTTTAAGTGCTAAGTGAATGGATCCACTGTGAATTAAATTGTTAATGGTATTAGGATGTATATTAAGTGGTAAGTGTACGGATGGTCAAAAAGATTACAGATGATGTATCTTAGTATGATGGTGGAGATTGTTTTGAGTTAGTTGTAAAGCAAAGAATGTTTGATTTCTGATTGGGTCGATTATATTCTGACAGGTTAGGCCATATTATAAAGGAGGTGCTGTCCAATTTTTATTAGAATTATTTTATAAATTTTGATAAAAATTTCTGGTGTGTAAATGTTATATGTATGCTACGAGATATAAGTGTAAGTAGATATTACGAGCTAAGTGCTTATATGATTTTGTGGTTATATATTACTATTTTAAGGATATGATCAGTGTATGCTATATGTGTTAAGTTGTAAAGCATAATACGACACGATTGGGTAGAATAAAGTAGACGGTTAAGATTATAAGTGTACTAAAGTAGTACTTTACCTGTATATTGGTACGTATAGGAGGCCAGCTAAGAGCTAGTGGATATGTAGATGGAATGTAGAGGAAAGAGATACTTATCGGGACTGACAAGTGATAAAGAAAAGATGGATGTGTGATCGAAGAAAGGTGAAATATAAAGAAGTAGAGACGGATGTAAAGTGATAAAGTGTTAAAGTATTGGAAATGGAAACCCTGTGTATTGAGGCAAGTATACTATCCCTCACTTATCGTTCAAGTGATGTGAAACTGTTTCTGTTATTTATACGATGTTCTTTCAAATCATTTTGTTTGTGTCTATACCCCTTCCTTTTGTTCCAAGTGACTCAAACTCTGTATTGAAATTCAGATTGCTTGAACTTCTTATGAATTGTTGTTTAAAGTCTTATATCTTACTGTTACTCCTTTTTAATTATTGTTGAACCTTTTATACCCTGTTGTTTCTTATAAATTATTATTGAAACACCGTACCTTGCTTACCCTTATGAATCATTGTTTAAATTTATGTACCCTATTATTTACCCTGTTTCTTGTTAATCCATAAACCGTTATAATTGATGCCTTGCTTTATCTTAATCTTTTCCTTATGTTTATTCCTTTAAACCATACCGGGGAAACCAGATTTCATAACCCTTGAATTAAATTCTAGAACCTAACCGTTGTTTTATTCTTTATTAACTAACGACTCTTTATTGGTTATAACTAATGTATTGCTCAAATCTTTCTTTGAACTTCAGATTCCTTTATTCCAGGATTATCACATAAATTGCTGTTAAATTTCTAGAATCCTAACAATTGCTTTGTTCCTTAATTGATAAATGTTTCCTTGTTGATATATGATTCAATTTTGTCGAATCTTGCCATGTTTAGTTTTATCTTATTGCTTTGCTGATTATGATTCCCTATATCAATTGCTTCCCTGATTCTTAATCTTTTAATGATGCTCCATAAAAATTGTTTAACTAATTAAAGATGTTTTTTTTTAAATTCCTTATACTGGGCTGATCTGTATCAGTGAGTATAAAGGACTTAAAAGTGAAATGTTTTAAAGATTTTAAAGATTTTAATGCGGGGGATTCCGTCAAAATGTTTTCTACGGATTCCTTCAGATTGGAGGCGTAAGAGGTCGGGTGACGCCGGTCCAGCATTTTTATCGTAAGAGGCTAGGGTGGTCCTAGTCCAACACTTTTATTAAAGGCCAATGTGTTGCCTAATTGGGAACCCAATTTTAATGTCCAGATGGACTTCGTGTACGGTATGGGGACTTTACGTGGATGATCACCCGTATTTTCCGGAGTCGTGGAAAAAAAATCCAATCAACTTAAATGTTTTCAAAATGGTTTTAATGAACAGAATGTTTTGATGAGAAGCTATGACTAAGGAAAATGAAAAGTCTTATTCTGTGATGGAAATTAAATTATTCCCTTGATATAAGTTGGTCATTGATATTGCTCATCAATAAAACATTGAAATATTATTGTTTCACTATATTGATCACTATCTTAGCGTTGTTGGCTCACTCTTACTTTATTTTCCCTAACCTTTCAGTTAGAATTAAGGGTTGATGTCTACATCTTACAAGTCATATGAGAGCAATGAGGCAGCCTATACAGGATAGATTTCGGAGCCAGAGCGGGTAAGTACGGATTGGAATTAAGCTACAGATTAGACGGTATAGTAATTGTATTTAGAGTAGTAAAAGAAATTGTAATAATTTGTATAGTTTAGATTCTTGTTTCATACCATAACCTGGAATCGATCCTCGGTGAGGAATCGATGGTGTATTAAAATTTTACATATAGGTGGATTGTCTGATTTACGAATACTTCATGCCGAATTTTTATAAAAATTCCCTTGGGTTACCGGGTATTTGTATTTGTTATTGGTTGGGGGCGTCACAGGTTGGTATCGGAGCGACAGGTTATGGTCACTAAAACAAGTTAGGATGATTAGGTGTACGTATTTAGGTTAGACGTTAGGTAGAACAATTTAGGATATGGTTCGCTTTAGGTTATTAGAACGATTGTTGTGACGTTATTTAGTATCCCGACCTATCGTGCAAGTAGGAGTTCGACTCATCTGAAGATCCGATTTTGGACGAGGCAGTTAATTCGGAGCCGCCTAAGCTAATTAGACGACCGAAGCTACTAGTTTGGAAGATGCCACCTAGATATCCGCATGTACCTTCTAAAGTTTCTTCTACGACTTTCGTTATTTAGTGAACGATATAGAAAGTGCGAAAAGACTGTAAGCAAGATGTAAAATGCGATTACTGGCATGTGTTGGAGGAATGGCATGGTTATTGATTACTAGCCATTGATTACATTTAATTTATTGATTAAGGAGATTTAACCTTTCTTTCTGTTTCTTCTCATTTTGATAATACCCCATCACCTTTGATAATCAACTATACTTCAACTGATGACGAATTTTTCAGATTCATTTAAACGCATTCCTATCTTTCAGAGATACCTCTATTTTCCAGGGGATCACTTGATTCAACATGATGCATATAAATTATTGAGACCCTTGAATTCTTTCTATTTTCCCCGAATAGTTGTTATTCCTTATTCAACATTATATATATAAACTTTTGAAACTTTTGAATTCTTTTTGTTTCTCCCTGAATTCTTAACCTTATTTATTCTGACTGGGATGAAAAACCCTATGTATATAGAGGATTCATGGACATCATATCTATGTGATAGAGGTCTGGTGGGATGCCACTGATTGTGTTTGTCAAGAAAGTACAGAAGGCTGGCCCCCTTCTTGTGCTATGGTGGTAGACCTAAGTGACAAATGTGGTAACACAAAATCACGCAAGCGTACGTGGTCACAAGTAATATATGAATAAGTCAAGTTTGTTCCCACAGAGATCTGGTTTAGGTTTCAATTCAGTTAATGCACCTATGCAACAATGTATGGTTTCTATTCACTGCTAAGACAAATAACAAATTTGGGTTTTGATTAACTAAGATTAACTAACATGCAATTTAACAAACTAAGAATTATTTAGCTAATGAGAATTGAAATCGAATTACTTATGCTAGAGAAAACATGGGATCCTAACTTCATTAAATACTTCGCTTAGAGTTGATGCCTTTAATCAATATATGTGATGGTAATGATATTTGATCAGACAACACGAAACAATAATAGGCTACTTCTCAGTATACGAATACCAAACTACTCATACATCCACAAAAGAGATAGAAGATGAATAGACACCAATTATGTTTAAACCCTATATCTCTATAAGATTTGAAAACATAGCGGTTGAAGAACAAGTTATCCATAAATATCACACAGGGCAGTATAAAATAGTTCAAATTACACCACAAATCATGTTGGTAAACAATCATGAACCTATGCTAGCATGGCAAGTTCTAAATCTCAAGATACACTCTCGCTTCACAAGAGATTAACAAACAACTTAGATGTTAGCTACGCATCTAAAAACATTAAGCACAAACATACGAGGATATCAAAAATTCATCACACATAAATCTTTAAAGCAAACAAACTACTAAACTACATAGATAAATCCGTTAGAATCCCATGACAACGATTAGTTCATAATCGAACCGCTTGTCATCATGGGATCTGATGAAACCATGATAATAAACAAAGTATGAATAATAATTATGCTAGAGTAATAGAGTTAAGAAAACAAATCCTAAAAAACATCCAAGAGTATCGCCTAATTAGAAGAAAACAAAAGTAGATCTAGATCTCCGTTGCTTGTCACGAGCGTAGGAATCCTTCTCCAAGTCTGAATCTCTATCTTTGGCTCTCTCTCTCTGTGTTATGAAGGGTGTTCCTCCGAATTACAATGATAGGACGTGTTTATATAGGCCCTAGAAGACTTTTCCATCAAGAAACTACCAAAATTACATCTTAAATTCGAATCAGGATTTATCCCATAGGTTGTAGCGCAGCCTGCGCCGCCCTAGCGCTGCCAGCGCTATATGTGTAATCTTGGCGCTTCCTGCGCTGTCTGTGGCACTGCCAGCGCTGCCCTTTCTGCCAGTTCTTGATTTTAGCCTTTTTTTCTTCATTTTATTTCCACTATCTTCCGTTCCTTTTGCGTTAGTTCCCTTCTTCATTCCTTTGACTCATGAATCTTCATGGTAGCATAGAGAAATACTCCGTCCTTCATTCCAATGCTCAAATTCAACTCCAAGATCGACGAGAATCAACAACCCTAGCCGACATTTTACTAACCTGCACAACTACACAAAACACATCCAAAACGTAACATACTTGAGGCCAAGTGAATCAATTTAAGCCGA
This sequence comes from Saposhnikovia divaricata, assembly GCA_036435485.1. Taxonomy (NCBI): domain Eukaryota; kingdom Viridiplantae; phylum Streptophyta; class Magnoliopsida; order Apiales; family Apiaceae; genus Saposhnikovia; species Saposhnikovia divaricata. The sequence continues at coordinate 160,475,180 of CM071600.1, forward strand.
TATGGAACGCTCCAAGTGGATATAAAATCCACTTATCACACCCCCAAACTTAAACCGATGCTTGTCCTCAAGCATAAAACATACTGAAAACAGACTCAATACTGACTAATGCAATTCAATGCATGAATGCAACTAGAATGAAAATGCAACAATCCCCTCGAACTAACCAAAACCAACTAGCAAGCAAATATCTCAGAGAATGCAACTAAATCCAAATAGAGCTCGACTAAGTCCACGTATACTAACAATACATGACAGAACGTGCGTGTGTGCGATGCTCATCAGATATTCTCCTAACACTAGATCAAAATCATACCTATTCTTTGCCAAGACAATCACAAGTTTATAAATAAAATAGACGGTAAACACTTCATAACCTCGGAACACCTCCATCATCATTCGAGTTAGTCAGGAATTCATGATTTATTACTAACAACTACTACACATAATACTATATACAATAACGCATGCTGATTTAACCGTGCAATGGATGAGACCCCTAAAGGCTTATACAATAATACCCATGTAGCAAGTGTTAGGTTAGTGGATCCCAGACTATAAAGCCTTAGGTTACTAGGCACAAAGTCCCCTAGAACTTAATTGCTCGAGTATTAAAGAGCTCACCCTGGTTAATTCTGCATTTAACAATTTAAACTTTTGACTCTTTTTCTTTTCTTTTTTTCTATTTTTTTTTCCAATTTTTTTTTATGCAATCTGGAATGAGAATTCTCATCCAACCCTAGACTACTCATAAAGATATGAGCCGGCTACTAGCCATTATTGACAAATACAAACAACTAGCATGAAATTCCTGTTTTCCCCCAAACATAGACTTAAATGCTCCTACGCCATCAAGGGAATAACGAAAATTCTAAATATAATCAAATGATTAAATCTAAAAACAACCAAACAAGCATGACTTCAACCTAGCCCAAAAGAAAACGATGAGACTGTGTAAAAAAAATTTCTGAAAATTTTTCTGAAGCATGCAAATCAGTTTCATAAGAACTATAAATCAACCCTCTATTCATCATTACCACACTCAGTTAGACATCAACCTACAAATCAGAATTAGCTCATTCTAAGGGATCATGAAATATGCATGCTATGCAAATGCAACTATAATGGACTCACATGGTATAAAAACAAAATAATAGAATGTCATATATGAAACAAACATGTAAAAATACGAACCAATATGAATGACTTATTACTAATATGCAAAATATGATTTCCTACATGAACAAAAACTCAACTAACACTACTTATCCCCCAAATCACCCCCAAACTTAAAATATTCAATGTCCCCATTGAAGGTAATACAAGGGATAGCAGAGATACCTAATCATCGGCAGGGTCACCCTCCTCGGGTGAATCAGGTGGAGGATACTGAGCATGAGCACCAAACACTGGCCACTAGACCGTAACACCCGTAGCTTGAAAAGCAACACTCAAAGCCTAAGTCATATCATCAGCATAGAGGTGGTTGATGTCATGCATGGCATCAATTCGCCTCGTCAATCGACGAAAGTGTGTATCCAATGCCGTTATATCAACCATACCCCGTGAAGGACCGACTCTCGCAACCCTAGGAACATGTGGCGGAGCGCCCACTCCCTGACCACCAGCACCACCAACAACATAACCTAACCCTCTAGGATGGGGAACGCTGCCTGGCCATTCCACCATCCGATCAATTGTAGTATCATCAATAGGGGCACCGGCCATCTGCACAGGCTCATCCTCAGCCCATCTAACTCCCACAACAACACACAAACCCATGACAATCAAAGCATGGGGAATACCACCTGTCGTACGACCTCCCAAATACTTAAGCATATTCTGATTAATAAGATAACCTAGGTCTATATATTCCCCCTTCAGAAGGCCCCATAGCAGAATAGCCCTATCAACTGTTACCTCAGACGTATGGCAAGATGGGATGATATTAGAACAAATGAATAGGTACCATGTCCGTGCGAACCTAGTCATCGAAGAAGCATGGAAGTTCACAAGCTCATTAGTACCCGCTCTATAATTCCACTCCGTACCCGGAACACACAACTCAGCAACAATAGCATCTAAGTCCACATCCTCCTTCATCTTTCTAGCCCAATCCACGGCCCCCTTGGCTTAGGTGGTTGCCTAATAAAGGTACGAATAGCACGGGGTGTATAATCCACCGACAACCCCCTCACAACCGAGTAACTATTCTTGTCCTGTTTGGTATTCGCATAAAATTCTTGAACGATGCTCAATGGCACCGCCATGACCATCTCACAAAACGGAGCCCAACCCCTCTCGCTAAGCATGTTAATCATCTCTAACTCATGTAGAGGTGACAAATCCCTCTCCTTGATAACCACTTTAACAATAACCGAGTACACTCCATTTGAGCCTTCGGAGATGCAAACCTCTCCACATCACCCCCCGACTAGAATCCTCGTCCAAAGATGGATGGGCACTACTACGACTCCCAACCAATCTTTGCCTTTTCGGAGCAATCTCAATCAACAATCAACAAGAATCAACTAACAAATCTCTTTCAAACCAATAACACACAAAACCCCCAAATTGCAAGAACACAAATTCGTAATCAATAAAGATGAGATTAGAAGTATACCCACACGAATCCAAGAGGTGAACTTGCAATGAAAAATCCCCCAAAATTTGAAATTGAGACTCCCTTGTAAGCTTGAATGTAAAAGAGGTTTAAGATATGAAGTAGAGATATGGGTGTGAGTATTCAGTGATGTATGTATATGAGATGGAATTTGAGAGTGTTTTAGATATAGGAATGGATTAGGAGATGATAAGGTTTTGAAATAGAAGTGAAAGATAGAAATATAATATAGGGGTGGATATATGAAATAAGGGGTTTTTTACCTTGAATTAACGGGCTGGGCAGAGGCAATGGCACTGCCTGCGCTGCCGTTAGCGCTGCCAGCACTGCTATTCCTGTTCAATTTTTTTTTAATAATAATAGATACCAATAGTAAACTTACAAATATGCATGGGTTGCCTCCCACGAAGCGCTTGTTTTACGTCAATAGCTTGACGTACTCCCGAGAATTCATGTTGTTGACAAAACGGTGGCAACCTTCTCACGGTTCACCGTACCACCGAAATAAGGCTTGAGTCGCTGTCCATTCACTTTGAAAGCATGATCAAGAGACCCCCTATAAATCTCCACTGCTCCATGTGGAAACACTGTCTTGACTGTAAACGGACCGACCACTTCGACTTAAGTTTACCAGGAAAAAGTTTGAGGCGAGAATTGTATAGCAGAACCTGTTGACCCGGTACAAATGACTTGTGCACCAACTTCCTATCATGCCACCTCTTAACCTTCTCCTTGTACATCTTGTTGTTCTCGTAAGCCTGTGAACGAAATTCCTCAAGTTCATTTAACTGAAGTAGACATTTTTCACCCGCAGCCTTAATATCCAAGTTCAATTTCTTCAACGCCCAATAGGCCTTGTGCTCTAGCTCGGCCGGCAAATGACATGCCTTACCAAATACCAACTGATAAGGAGACATACCTAGGGGTGTTTTATAAGCAGTCCTGTACGCCCATACTGCTTCGTCTAACTTCAAAGACCAATCCTTTCTTGATGGATTCACCACTTTCTCGAGAATTCTCTTGATTTCACGATTCGAGACCTCCGCTTGACCATTGCTTTGGGGATGATAAGCAGTAGCAACACGATGCATCACATTATACTTCGCCATCATTGCAGTAAACTGATGATTGCAAAAATGTGTCCCCTCATCACTGATTATAGCTCGTGGAGTTCCAAAACGCGTGAATATTTGCTTGTGAAGAAAATATAGCACCACCTTAGCATCATTGGTCGGTAAAGCCTTCACCTCGACCCACTTATACACTTAATCCAAAGCCAAGAGAATATACTGATTATTGCAAGATGAAACAAACGGACCCATTAAATCAATTCCCCACACATCAGATATCTCAACTTCAAGTATCGTATTAAGAGGCATCTCATTCCTCCTAGAGATATTACCAACCCTTTGGCATCGATCACATCTCATTACGAACTGATGAGCATCCTTGAACAAGGTAGGCCAGTAGAATCCCGCCTGAATTACTTTCTGAGCTGTCTTATCACCACCATAGTGGCCCCCGTATATGGTAGAATGACAATCATGCAAAACACCTTCCGTTTCACTATAAGGAATACACCTCCTTAAGATCTGATCCACACCAAGCTTGAATAAGAATGGCTCATCCCAACGGTACCATTTCATATCATGTAGAAACTTCTTCCTTTGAACATAAGAGAATTCCGAAGGGATGACGTTCACAATGTCTGCAAATCATGGTTCTTCATCTTGCACCCCAAAAAGCTGCTCATCGGGAAAAGATTCATTAATAAGAGTTGTGTCATGTGAATCCTTATCGTGGTCCTCTAAACGTGATAGATGATCCGCCACCTGGTTTTCCGTACCTTTCCTATCCTTGATCTCCAAATCAAACTCTTGAAGCAAAAGAACCCAACGAATCAACCTAGGTTTTGAATCCTTCTTCGAAATCAGATATCTAATTGCTGCATGATCCGTATAAACTGTCACCTTAGTTCCAAGCAAATAAGATCTGAACTTCTCAAAACCATACACAACTGGTAGAAGTTCCTTCTCCGTAGTGGTGTAATTAAACTGTGCAACACTGAGGGTTTTACTAGCATAGTAAACCACATGAAACATATTTCTCTTCCTTTGACCAAGCACAGCTCCCACTGCATAGTCACTTGCATCACACATCAACTCGAATGGTTCCTCCCAATTAGGCACGGTAATAACAGGTACGGTGGTCAACTTCTTCTTCAAAAGCTCAAAAGCCGCTAAACAATCTTCATCAAACTTGAAAGGAACATCCTTCTCCAACAAATTGCACAAGGGTTTAAAGATTTTGGAGAAGTCTTGAATGAATCGCCTATAGAATCCCGCATGACCAAGAAAACTACGAATTCCTTTAACAGAGATAGGTGGAGGAAGATTCTCAACGGTCTCCACTTTAGCCTTATCCACTTCAAGCCCCTTGCTAGATACCTTGTGCCCAAGAATGATTCCTTCTTGCACCATAAAGTGACACTTCTCCCAATTAAGCACCAAATTAGTCTCCACACACCTTTTCAATACCAAACCAAGATTATGCAAGCACTAATCATACGAAGTACCAAAAATTGAGAAATCATCCATGAAGACCTCCACATTTGTGCCAATCATGTCTGAGAAAATAGCCATCATGCACCTTTGAAAAGTGGCAGGAGCACCACAAAGTCCGAAAGAAACCCAATGGAACGCAAAAGTACCAAAAGGACACATGAATGTGGTCTTCTCTTGATCTTCCGGAGCGATGCAAATCTGATTATAGCCCGAATAACCATCAAGAAGGCAATGGTACTCATGGCCAGCCAATCTGTCTAACATTTGGTCAATGAACGGAAGAGGGAAGTGATCTTTTCTCGTGGCTTTATTCAACTTGAGATAGTCCATATATACTCTCCACCCTGTGACTGTCCGAGTTGGGATGAGCTCGTTCTTCTCATTAGCAACAACTGTCATGCCTCCTTTCTTTGGCACACACTGCACCGGGCTCACCCATGAACTGTCTGAGATAGGATAGATGATTCCAGTGTCAAGCCACTTTAGAATTTCCTTCTTCACCCCTTCTTTCATGATAGGATTGAGTCTTCACTGATGCTCGACAGTAGGATTACTTCCTTCCTCTAGGAGAATTTTATGCATGCAATAAGAAGGGCTGATTCCTTTGGTATCTGCTATAGTCCAACCAATTTCTGATTTGAACTCTCTCAAAATTCGCAAAAGCTTGTCTTCCTTACTACCTGACAGGTTAGAAGCAATAATAACAGGTAATGTAGATGCATCACCTAGAAATTCATACCTCAGGTGTTCGGGCAATGGTTTAAGTTCAAGTGTCGGAGCTTCCTCAATAGATGGTTTAAGATGCCCTTGAGAGTTCTTAAGCTCTGCTAACCCAAGAGATTCGAATGGCATATCAAACTTCCTCTTCCACGGAGCTGCATTCAATTGTTGCAGTTACTCGGTTACTTCTTCATCTTCAAAATCAGAATCCCCAGTTAAAACTTTCTCCAAAGAATCTGACTTAAGCAATTGCTCAATCTCCGTAGTAACTGCAGAATCGACCAAATCCACCTTAAAGCATTCCTCTTCATCTGTTAGAAACTTCATGGCATTGAACACATTAAAAGTGACATTCTGGTCTAGCACCCTCATGGTGAGTTCCCCTTTCTGCACATCGATCAAGGTCTTACCCAAAGCCAAGAATGGTCTCCCCAAGATGATGGGAATCTTTTTATCTTCCTCGAAGTCCAAGATAACAAAATCAGCAGGGAAGATGAGCTTATCAACTTTCACCAAAACATCCTCCACTATGCCTCTAGGATATATGATCGATCGATCAACCAACTACAAAGAGATGTTGGTCAGCTTCGGATCCGGCAGACCAAGTTGCATGAATACCGACAAAGGCATGAGATTGATGCTAGCTCCCAAGTCACACAAACACTTGTTGAAAGATAAGTTGCCAATAGTGCACGGGATGGTAAAACTTCCCGGATCTTTAAGCTTCGGTGGCAATTTCTGTTGCAGAACCGCACTACACTCCTCTGTCAAAGCAACAGTTTCCAATTCCTCGAGCTTCGACTTTCGTGAGGGAATACCCTTCATGAACTTGGCATAGCTCGGCATCTGTTCAAGAGCTTCCGCAAAAGGTATGTTAATCTGCAACTTCTTGAACACCTCAAGAAACTTAGCAAACTGCTTGTCCAACTTCTGCTTCTGGAGCCTTCTAGGATATATAGGAGGAGGATAGATCTAATTGCTCTAGAATACTCCAGAGAAGCTTTTTCAACAGGTTCCTTGCTCTTTTCGACTTCACCATCTAGGTGATCAGCCACCAAGTCAGATTTTTCAATTTCTGGTGCTGCAAATTTTTCAACCTGCTGATTCTGCACTTCTTCATCCTCCTTAGCTGCTAATTTCGGATCTGTTGTAACCTTTCCCGATCTCAAAGTTACTGCTTTCACCTATTCTTTGCCTTCCCTCTTGCCCGGATTAGCCTCCGTATTAATAGGAAGAGTACCTTGTGGCCTATTCAATAAGGCACTTGCAATCTGCCCTATCTGATTCTCCAACGTCTTGAGAGAAACCGCCTGGCTTTTAACCATCAACCTCAATTCATTCAATTCAGATTTTTCATTTGAAGATTGACCAGCTTTCCCATGAGACTGTTGCTGTTGAAATCCCGGAGGTTGGAATTGTTGCCTTGGAGCATACTACTGCTGATAATCTTGATTGAACGGCTTAGCTCCATATTGCTGACCCTGAAACTGTTGATAAGGCTGTGGTTATTGAGCACCTTGATTGTTGCTCCGGCTGAAATTAGGATGATTCATGTTATTCGGGTGATAGGTGGCTGGAGCTGGTTGCGAAGGTCGCTGAAAATTGCTCACAAACTATGCCGATTCAGAAGAGATAGCACACTGATTCGTCTCATGTGCACCCGTACACAGCTCACACACACTTGCAACCTGATGAACTCCGTAGTTAGTAAGAGAATCCACCTTCATAGTTAAAGCCTTCAACAGAGCTGTTATAGCTGTAGCTGCATCAACTTCCAGAATACCTGCTACCTTGCCTTATGCTAGTCTCTGAGTTGGATTCTGATATTCATTGGCAGCCATCGTCTCAATTAGATCATAAGCTTCCTCGTAGCTCTTCGCCCAAAAAGCTCCACCTAATGTTGGGTCTAGCAAAGGTCTTGATTGTGCTCCCAGACTATTATATAAACCATTAATCACTATCCAATCTGGAATACCATGATGAGGACACTTTCGAAGCATCTCCTTGTAACGTTCCCAAGCTTCACACAAAGATTCACCAGATTGCTGTGCAAATTGAGTTAGAGCATTCCTGATTGCTGCTGTTTTAGCCATTGGGAAGAATTTAGTAAGAAACTTCTGAGCAAGATCCTCCCATGTAGTAATGGAACCGGCTGGTAAAGAGTGTAACCAGCCCTTAGCCTTATCCCTAAAAGAGAATGGGAAAAGTCTCAATTTGACAGCATCTTCCGACACACCGTTGAACTTGAAAGTGTCGCAGATCTCAATGGAATCCCGGATGTGCATGTTAGGATCTTCCGTTGAAGCACCCCTAAACTGAACCGAATTCTGTACCATCTGAATTGTGCTAGGCTTGATTTCAAAGTTGTTAGCTGTAATGGCTGGCCTGACAATACTAGATTGGATGTCATTGATTTTCGGCTGAGAATAGTCCTTCAAAGCCTTAACTGCTGCTGCTGGTTCTCCCATCTCTACTGTTGTTCCAAGATCTTCTTTGCTTTTATCTGTGACTAGATCTACGTCTTCCAGTTTACGAGTTTGAGAACGTGTTCGTATACACGCTCGAATACCTGAAAAACACCGAACAAACAGGATATGTAAGTAAAAAATCCGAGTAAGTGAACTCTAACGACCACTGATGACAAGCACATAAACTAAAAATAAAACACCGATGATCCCCGACAGCGGCCCCAAAAACTTGGTAACACAAAATAACGCAAGCGTACGTGGTCACAAGTAATATATGAATAAGTCAAGTTCGTTCCCACAGAGATCTGGTTTAGGTTTCAATTCAGTTAATGCACCTATGCAACAATGTATGGTTTCTATTCACTGCTAAGACAAATAACAAATTTGGGTTTTGATTAACTAACAAGCAATTTAACAAACTAAGAATTAATTAGCTAATGAGAATTGAAATCGAATTACTTATGCTAGAGAAAACATGGGATCCTAACTTCATTAAATACTTCGCTTAGAGTTGATGCCTTTAATCAATGTATGTGATGGTTATGATATCTGATCAGACAACACGAAACAAGTATAGGCTACTTCTCAGTATAGGAATACCAAACTACTCATACATCCACAAAAGAGATAGAAGATGAATAGACACCAATTATGTTTAGACCCTATATCTCTATAAGATTTGAAAACATAACGGTTGAAGAACAAGTTATCCAAATAGATCAAACAGGGCAGTATAAAATAGTTCAAATTACACCACGAATCATGTTGGTAAACAATCATTAACCTATGCTAGCATGGCAAGTTCTAAATCTAAAGATCCACTCTCGCTTCACAAGAGATTAACAAACAACTTAGATGTTAGCTACACATCTAAAAACATTAAGCACAACCATACGAGGATATCAAGAATTCATCACACATAGATCTTTAAAGCAAACAAACTACTAAACTACATAGATAAATCCGTTAGAATCTCATGACAACGATTAGTTCATAATCGAACCGCTCGTCATCATGGGATCTGATGAAACCATGATAATAAACAAAGTATGAATAATAATTATGCTAGAGTAGTAGAGTTAAGAAAACAAATCCCAAAAAACATCCAAGAGTATCGCCTAATTAGAAGAAAACAAAAGTAGATCTAGATCTCCATTGCTTGTCACGAGCGTAGGAATCCTTCTCCAAGTCTGAATCTCTATCTTTGGCTCTCTCTCTATGTTATGAAGGGTGTTCCTCCGAATAACAATGATAGGACGTGTTTATATAGGCCCTAGAAGACTTTTCCATCAAGAAACTACCAAAATTACATCTTAAATTCGAATTAGGATTTTTCCCAGAGGTTGTAGCGCAGCCTGCGCCGTCCTAGCGCTGACAGCGCTGTCTGTGTAATCCTGGCACTGCCTGCGCTGTCTGTGGCACTGCCAGTGCTTCCCTTTCTGTCAGTTCTTGATTTTATCCTTTTTTCCTTCATTTTATTTCCACTGTCTTCCGTTCCTTTTACGTTAGTTCCCTTCTTCATTCCTTTGACTCATGAATTTTCATGGTAGCATAGAGAAATACTCCGTCCTTCATTCCAATGCTCAATCAACTCCAAGATCGACGAGAATCAACTACCCTAGCCGACATTTTACTAACCTGCACAACTACACAAAACACATCAAAAACGCAACATACTTGAGGTCAAGTGAATCAATTTAAGCCGATATGAAACGCTCTAAGTGGATATAAAATCCACTTATCAAAATGCAACCTGAAATTAGTTCAATGATCATATTGATCTTTCAGTTAAATTGTTTTATAAAATTTTTTATCAAACAAAACTCATCTTGTACTCATACATGTTAATACCTTTCTATTATATTGATCCCTTTCGTTATAAACCCTTGTGATTTCTAAAATTTATCAATGATTGAGAGCAGTAAAAATGGAGACGATGAAATTTTGAGTGGGGTAAGCTACATATTATGTCGATTGAAAATTGGATGAGCAGGTTTGAGATTTGAGGTTAAAGCAGAGATTGAATATCAAGTTAAATTACGCGGTGGATTGACAAAACACGTACAAGATTCATTAATATGGAGAAACTGATTATGGTTAAGGAGCAGATGATAATGACATTAAATGATAATTTTGTTAAGTCGGAAATAGAGTGATGATTGATATAATTGGTATGTGATGGTTATCGTGAAGGAAAGATTATTGAAGAGCACTTGCTTATTATATATTTTCACTGTGGATACAGTAGATAAAATATTACAAGAATTTGGATGTTGAGATAAATTGTCAGATATAAAAGTTTAGAGACGGAACGGGATAACTTGAGCAAGACTAGGTAGAGTGGGATGGTTCATTTTTAAGGAATTTTAGCAAGAATTGAAGCTTTGGATAAGGAAGTAAAGTGATTTTGTTGGAGTTAACAACTTATGTGGACATAGTTTGAAGGATCATGAATATTAAGAATAAGTGTGATTTGACTCAGATGGAAATGAGATAGTAAGAAAGGAAGATAGAGAACCAGGAAAATTTTAGAACTGCTTTAACAGAAGACATGAGATTCAATAGAAAGGAATGTAAGAATTTAAAAGATTTAAAACTAGGATAGTGAGGCAAAGTAGCCGCCCACGGAATATGAATTAGCAGAGACAATAGACCTCCATGGTTATAAGGAAGGAATTCGAGAGGAAGTATACTGAAATTGTACTAGGCTAAATATGAAAAGCTATGAAAGTAAGCAGAAAGAATGGTGTGGTAGTGAATGATAGAGTTAGAAGCCAGAAGTGGTACACCATAAGCACGGAAAGATAAGACATTTTGTCGAGGATTGTAACAGGTCAGTTCTAACAAATACTACGATAGGAACAATGGGACCCTCTCTTATTAATCGCTCAGGAGCTAGAAGAATTGAAAAGAATACGAGTGACGTTATTAAGTGTGAATATGATTACAGTTAAGAAAAAATAAGGTATGATTCTATGATCGAATCGATTGACCGATTATGTGGTGCAAGCAAGTTATAACGACAAGAAAGCGAAGTTATGATTCCCAAGGAATGTAGAAGTTGTGTTTCAAGACCAAGGGCAGACAAAGGAGTTTTAAGGATCACGCAGACCAAGAGGTTATTATGCCAAGTTTCTAAAGTTTATCTTACACACGTAGGAGATACCAGTAAGGAGATAATTAAATTAAAGCAGATTTCAGTGGTTAATAATTTTCGGATGTATGTCGTGAGATTGTCAAACTTTTTACCAAGACAGCTACAGTAGTAGACACGCTTACCAAGAAGAAAATGGATAAGTTTACATGAAGAATGCTTTCATAAGTCAACGAAGAGATTTAGAACCGCTCAAGTACTAGGGCAACCGGACGAATGAGGAAAGGTTGAATATGCTTACGAAGCTCAAAGAAATGTTCAAGGAATATGAGAAGTTAGATATAGAAGTACCAAGATGACGTGATGAATCACAAGGTGAAGGAGTTGACTGGAAGGGAATTGACTAGTCGAAGGAGATATGAGTGGACGATTATTTTATATCGCTTATTTCGAAAATGCAAGTTACATATAAATGTTGTAAATTTCGATGTTAATTTGGTTATTGATAAACGCTTGAATTGTAACGTTCAGAGTCTAAATTGAAGGACTTGTCGAGTAATTAGAGTTGTGTTTTCGTAGTTGATTCGGGAATTCGAGACAGTGGAGTTTAAATGAATTCTGAAGGTTGTAAGTTAATTATTGGTAAAGTATACTTGGGTTTACGTATGGTTTACGTATGTTAAGTCGAGATTCAATATTAGTGGATATTAAAGTTGGATGAGCTTAATTAGATTAGAAGTTTGATTGGTGAATGGTATTAGAAGGTTGTGACCCCGGGTAGTTTGTATCGCGAATAAGATATATACGTTTCAAGGTAAATTGTTATTAGTTTCGAAAAGGTTACTCAGTAAAACAATGGGATTAAGGATGGATAGAAGTTTCCCAGTTATTCCCTCCTCGAGTAACATTGTACGTTGAAAGGGGAGTAAGAATGATTGGGGGATTTCTTGATATTCTTTTTTCTCAAAGTTTTATCTGGGGAAATCTGAATTATGAGTAGGAGCATGGAACTGGTATCAATTGTTCTAGTCTCGTGGGTTTTGTCTTAAAGATTAAATTATTTAGCGATTTACAACAAGTCAAGGCCGATTTCTTCGCTTATATGTTTGCCGCAAATCAATGCTGGTTTTGGTTTAGTAATGTATATGAATGAATTATTATGGATGATTTGGTTAGTAATGTAGGCGTTGTGTAGAGGGCATAGTCCATTGTACGAATAGGTCATGTTTGATCTCCGATAGAAAAGACGTTCACGTACGAGTGATAAGTATCTAGAATTAACGAGACATGTAAACCAAAGGATTAAATTATGTTGGAATTTACGGGCTTACAGGACGAGCCTAGCGAGATATGAAACGATATAAAGGAATTCCAGAATGAAAGAAATGACTTGGAAATTTAAAGAGAAATGTTTGAGAATAACGTCATATGTTTTCTTACGATCGATTCTGAGGACAGAATCCTATTAAGGGTGGGGGAGGATATAACGCCTTAGAAAATTCGTAATTATAAATATTATTATTTAATATTAACTGTGGAATTTATGGTGTGAAATTTTTTTTAGTTAAATATATGTGACATCATGTGTACATGCTTATACGATGATTTATATGTGAAATGTGGGTCCGTGTAATTTTATTTGAATTTTGACGATTTAAATCTATTAAAATCCTGCATTATTGATCTTCTAACAATTTTATAAAATCATCGGAGTTATTAAAAATCATGAAATCTTTTGTAATATTATCCTTGTATAATTATTTAGTTTTTAAAATTATTGGGTGAAATAATTTATGTGTTTTGGTATTTTAAAATGATTTTAAGAGTTTTATTGTATTTAAAGGATCAAAACTTGTAAATTTTATATTTAATTCATTTTTTATCCTAAAAATATTTTAAAAATATGTGGGTGTTCGTAATTTTGTACTATACATTTTTAAAAAATAAATTTTTTAATTTTTTCATTATTTTCTGATTTAATTTGAATTATTAAAGGCTGTGTTTTAGTTTTAATTTGATTTTCAGAGATGTTAAATTACTAAAATTGCCTTTAGGCCTTAAAATATCTATAGTTGTTTCTCTTTTCTTCCCGAACACACTCGGTTGTGTCTCTCTTGCTAGAACTCCCTGGAAATCTCTCCCTCTCTCCAGAAAATCTCTCTCAATCTCTCGCCTTTCTTCAATCTTTTGCATCCCTCTCGTTCAATCTCCTCTCTCTCCCTCACCTCCTTATTTTTCTCCACCCGTAAGTATATATGTGTGCGTTGAATGTGTTTTTGCGCGTGGGTATACGGTGCGGGAGGAATTGGAGTGCTGAGATTTAAGGGGTTCTATTGGTTATGAGTTTAATTACAGCTGTGGGTGTGCGTGTGTAAGTAAATCGTTGTGTGGGTGTGTGTGTGTGTATAGTTGTAGCTGTGTGTGTGTTGTTGGCTGCCGAGTGTAAATACGGGTAGTACCCTGTGATGTTAGTCCGTGAGTTCGATTTCGAGCTCGGTTTTGTTGTTGTGGTGTTGAATGAATTGGTTTGTGGCTGCGTGGGTGATTACTGTGCGTGTATGTATCTCCGATGGGTATGTGCATAGGTTCGAGTCTGTGTTACTGTGCTTGCGGTTGATGCTGTACAAATTCAGATGGGATCAAAATTTCTGATGGGTTCGATTTGTTGCCTTGTTGAATTTTATTTTTGATGAAATTCGTGTTCTTAATTTCAGAATTTTGTATTCAAACTTTTATGATTGAACAGTTTGTTGCTTGATTGACGCAATATGGTTAATAATAGTGTCATGGTGGATTATTGGTTGTAATTGTATTTCAAGTTAATGATTGTTTCTTGTGTTGTCGGCTGTGTTTCGACTGGTAGGCTACCCGTACAAAGGGGATGCCGTCAAAATTTTTAAAAATATTATTTATTATTTTACATTTTCTCGACTATAACCTATTTGTAATTAGTAGCATAAAATCTAAATTATGTGAATTGTTTAATTTTAAATGTTACGTGGATTTACGATATAAGTTTCAATTATTAATTTAATTTTGAGTTAATAAATCTTAAATGATGTACATCTACGTGTTGTAGTTGAGTTGTAAATTGTACAAGGATATATATATATATATATATATATATATATATATATAGAGAGAGAGAGAGAGAGAGAGAGAGAGAGAGAGAGTTATAATTTGATTTTGTGGATTAATGTATTAATGTGGTGTAAGTTCAAAGGTTATAGATAGTTAAGTGTACTTAGTTTACTTTAATAATTGTTAATTAGTTTATTAATGGATATGTTATCCGATTAGTAACTTTTACAGTGTGACTATATCAATGATTATAATTGTTATCAAGGGCATTAGATGGATTTTAAGTGCTAAGTGAATGGATCTACTGTGAATTAAATTGTTAATAATATAAGGATGTATATTAAGTGGTAAGTGTGCGGATGGTCAAAAAGATTACAGATGATGTATCTTAGTAGTATGATGATGGAGATTGTTTTGAGTTAGTTGTAAAGCAAATAATGTTTGATTTCTAATTGGGTCGATTATATTCTGACAGGTTAGGCCATATTATAAAGGTGGTGCTGTCCAATTTTTATTAGAATTATTTAATAAATTTTGATAAAGATTTCTGGTGTGTAAATGTTATATGTATGCTACGAGATATAAGTGAAAGTAGATATTACGTGCTAAGTGTTATATGATTTTGTGGTTATATATTACTATTTTAAGGATATGATCGGTGTATGCTATTTGTGTTATGTTGTAAAGCGTAATAGGACACGATTGGGTAGAATAGAGTAGACGGTTAAGATTATAAGTGTACTGAAGTAGTACTTTACCTGTATATAGGTATACATAGGAGGCCAGCTAAGAGCCAGTGCATATGTAGATGGAATGTAGAGGAAGGAGATACTTATCGGGTCTGACAAGTGATAAAGAAAAGATGAATGTGTGATCGAAGAAAGGTGAAATATAAAGAAGTAGAGACGGATGTAAAGTGATAAAGTGTTAAAGTATTGGAAATGGAAACCCTGTGTATTGAGGCAAGTATACTATCCCTCAATTATCGTTCAAGTGATGTGAAACTGTTTCTGTTATTTATACAATGTTCTTTCAAATCATTTTTCTTGTGTCTATACCCCTGTAAGAACCCTAATTTTTGTACTATCATAAACGACATGAATGAATAATAATTTCAAACTTATGAAAAGTGACTTCCATTTCCCACTTATGTATTATGTATATTAGGAAGCCGAGTTCGTTTTACGATTTTACTAACGAAATAAGTGTATGCAAATGTCGCCGGAATTCGAAGAATCCTACTTCTCTAACGACCCACGTTTTATGAGATATCTATAAATACGAGGTATCGATTAATAATAGAATTATGTCAAGATCAAGGGGAATATAAGAAGAAAACTTCACGAGGCAAACCCACAAGGACTTGAGGGATTGGAAGGCTAAAGACTACTTGAAGAGATTTTTCCACCGAAATTATTTCTAAGGAATTATATTTGTAACCTAGAAATAATTATGGAAAATATTAAGGATGCTACTACTTCCATGCAAACCCATGCAAGTTGTCATGCTAGTAACCAAGAGAGTAAGTAGTAGTTACAAGCTAGCTAACCCAACCAAACCAAGTGCTATTCACTTAGGATACTAGTTTCACTTAGGATACTAGTTCCACCAAAATAGACATAAAGTGGCTTAATAATGGTAAGGTATGGCCATAATTTGATAATTTAATTCAGTAATCAAGGTGTTAGATATAGGATATATTAATATAACACTTATACCCAAAACTAGCCAAGGCAAGAAAATCTTCTCCCACACATTCTTTATTTTCGGACAAGAGCAGGACAGCAACTTAGAACTCCCATAACTCCCTCATTTCTCAATGAAATCCTGTGTTTTTTAGCTTGTTAGAAAGGTATTAATATAATCTACAACTCTTCTTCAGGAGCCCCGTTCAGATAAGCAAGGTAAGACCCTCGTTTTTCCAGTTCTTTCAAGAGGGGTAATGTTGACTCCGAAAATTCTAAACTTGGTTGTTTAGATCTTGAAGGTTAAAGGTTGTTAAAGCTATCTAAGGTGTTCTTATGGAAAATCAAGCTTGGTTAAGGTTGTTAAGATTCCAAGGAAGGTAAAACACTCACACCCACCTCAAACATCATGAGTTATAAGTTGATTTGAAAGATTGATGCAAGTATGTATATGTTTAAGGGGTTTGTGATGTTTTAAGCTTTATAAGTATTGGTAAATCTTAGATGATGATAAATGGATGTTACCACCGGTCTTAGTGACCCTTGATGATGTTTATATGATCTTGATGGTGTGTGGTTGAATTAAGTGGTTAAATGGAGTTCATGGAATTTGGAAACAATCGAATTATAGTTGTTATAATGTCAAAATTTCATTAGGTTATTTGTGCAGATAATGCCGAATTAAACAAGTGTTTTATTGGCAAGTTTTTGGCCGTAAACCAGCAGGACATGTTTTGTAGTTTGTTTTGACGCAAAGATCATGTGCTTTCGATTTACGGTTTATGAGATATGCTCCTTTTAGTGAAACCGGTTAAAACGGACGAATCGTTAGGATGGACTGAATTTACAAAGCCAAACGAGCCCTTTAAAAATGGTCTGTGATTATGAAAATTTTATGAGCAGTAACCTGGTCAGTGCTTAAAATCCCATATAAATTTGGAATATAAATACGAAATATTCGATTTTATAGAAATGTTTAAGTCAAGAATGCGCATGAGAAACCACTTCAGAAAGAAGCTATTTTTAAAGCAACAATTGAGCTATCAAAAAGATGTTCTTAATTATGAAATTTGGATGAAAAATCCTCTGGACAGTTAAGAAGTGAGAAAAAGAATTTCATGAAAAAGTTTATTTTTCGATTTTATAGAATTTTTGGAATCAAAGTTGCGCGAGTGAAAAATCCTTTTAGGGGACGAATTAAGAAGAACTTTATTTTCGTTAAAAATGAACTTTAACGAAAGTCGTTACGAAACCAATAATTATCGAAAGTGGTTAAAAGATATCATGGGCTTATAATAAAACCAAATGTGTAGTAAGGATGTATCGTTACGAAGTTGTGTCTTTACGTGAATAGTCGATTTGATGGGATCGTTTAACGAACTAATCGAACCTTATTGATTGTTATAAATCATTACACTAGAGACAGAGCCCCGACTATTTCAAACACGATCAGGCAAGTTTTCGAAACTTGTACTTCAAGTATTTCCAAACTGTTGTTGTTGTGGTATAAATGCTATGAACTGCTTAATAGTATTTTTGCGAATCAGCATATGATGTTTGGTTATTTACGTGGATTTATAAACTTGTTAAGTATGTACGTATGCATAGACTCTTATATATATGTATACGATGATGTGTTACAAGTTCCCAGTAGAGTATGATAATACCTTTTCTTAAGTAAGGGAGTCGGAGATATTTCGTCCGGATAAGGACATAAAAACCCGGAAGTCACCGGGAATGATATGTGACGTACAAATCGATTTAAAAATATTCCAATAAATATAAATTGGACATTTTCGGATTTAAAATCCCTTTGATGATATTAATAAATATTATTTGAATATTTATTAATAAGTTGAATATTATTTTCATTGGAGAATATTTTTTATGGTTGTTTATTTAATAAATATTATTTAAATATTCCAAGTTTTTTTATTTTTATTTAATAAATATTAATTGAATATTTATTAAATATTCCAAGATGATTTAAAAATCATATTAATTATCTAAAATTTATTTTAAAACTTTAAAAAAATTACTTTAAATATTTTTTGATCGTCGGAAAATTATTTAAAAATAGTACGGGTTCCCATTTCTTCATGGACTATAGCTTCACTCATCGAAAAAGTATCGCTACTTCACTCAACTTATCAAAACTCGGGAACCCAAGGTTTTGGGAGCCAGTACTAATTGTTTTCTCCCTTCGCTACCAATAAGAAGTATACCCTACCTAGTAAGGAGGGGTTAAGTTTGACTAAACACTCAAAACTCCGACCAACTCCCAAGTTATGTTTGATGAAATGATTCTTAGTAATCGAAATCTGTTGACTAAAGTCAACCCAAATATCAAAGTTACTTCCTCAATCACTCAAGGAAGTAAAGTTTTTAAAAGGTTACCAAACAAGTTGGCAAGCTTTGTGCTTGACAGAACTGGATTAAATTCTGTTCCTAGGATGAATAGGATTCTCTAAGGGATTGGAGGAAGAGGGGACATCGCCTTCGAGCGTAGTCCAAATATTAAGGCCCGTATGCGGTCAGGGTGCCACCCGATAAGGGAACGTCGTCCTTCTACTAGTAGAAAAGCAGAGGCACGGTATAATGGCTGATCACCAGATATCGTGGAAGAGGCTCCAACATAATCCCATCCTTCCAATTGGAATTGTACTGCAACACTATAATGAAAGCCTAGGTGCTCAATTACCGATAGTGTTGACAGAATGATGACCTATTCAAAGTACCTCATAAATTTTTCGTTAGATTTCTGGATAAGGAATGAAAAATGTTTAATAATGGTTCAATACCAGCATAAGATATGTCGCATAGTTATGATAATAAAAGTACTTTGAAAACTATTATTATATGCCTGAGCTGTATTGCTCATTCTTGCTTTTCTTTTATACACCACCACACAACAACAGATAAGTATGGCAAGAACAAGGCAGACCCCGCGGAAAAGCGTGCTCATCGATCAGCAGTTTAGGAAACTCTTTACGAGGCAGGTGCCGAGGTCGCACCCAGTAGCATTACTACAGGTGAGCAGACTAAGTTGGATAGGTTTACAGCTTAGGTTGGTTAGGTTTATTTACAAGCATGACTTGTGTATGTTTCTGAAAACCAAACCGCATTGTGGCCGTAGATGCCGCCTTAGATGGTAATCCTTACTTGTTCGTATCCTATCACCCTTGTTAACCTCTGCAGTGACTTTGGTATCACGATCACGCTTCGAATTTGGAGATAACCTCACTCATACTATACCTTTCCTAACCGCTTTTATCTTCGCGAGGTTGATCAATATATAGAGGTAGAAGAATTTATTGAGAGATCACTATGATCAATGAACATTTGTTATATTGCATAGTTAGTACAGAAGGTGGCCAGCCTTTAGTACTTGACAAGCAATTAAACAATCTGTTGTATCCTACTAGACTTTTATCACACAGACAGATAGTCATCTGGCAGTACCTCCCCTCCTTAAAGGGTTGTTCTTCTCAATTTATAAAGAAGATGAATAAGAGAAGAAAAGAAATTTCAAAGATTTATAGAAATATTTATGGTCGCAAAATATCATACTGAGAATTTACCTCTGAACTATAGAGGTTTATCAAAGAAGAAAGGCAATGTACGTGTCAGTATCAAGTACTACTTTATCGTAATTTCACGGGTCTGCATATCTTTGCTACTCTGTCCATCAGTCTATGGACCCATGCCCTTGTTCAATCTCATTAACACTCACTTTTGAAAACTCCTTCAACATCTCAAATTTAATCTTAAATTTCTTACTCGATACCATCGATACTGGAATTCAATGTCACGCCACAATCTCTTTTATATTCTCAATAATAATACTTTCGTGATCAGAAGAATTAAATAAGTAAATAAATAAATAGTCGACTTGGTTCGTCTATCAACTATAACCCATTCATCATCCTGATTCGTCTCAATCATTGGTAGTCCTATTCCGCCATCCATTACAATATTTTTCTATTTCATTCCGGCATCTCTATAGTTATTATAATCTAATTTCTCAGAAGAGTCATCGCTATATTACTGTAGTCTATTGTTGATTCACTACGATCTATTGTTTCCGTGGTGCCTTAATAGCTAATCATACAGGATTCATAATCGTCGCATCAAAATCTTCTAAGGAGACAAAATAAATCATTATTCCTGATCCACGATAAATATTTCCTGAACTTGATGTAGATATGTTATGAAGTAGATAAAATTGCAGAAGAGTTCAACCAAGGCGACGATGACAGGTTAATCAAATCATCAATCATATGTCCTCAATAGGAGACTTGAAGCTTAAAGGTTCACGTAGTCATTTTCTGTATCATGGTCCTGGTTCATCTCAAGATAGGACCTTCTAAAGTTTCACCAAGTATCACTATGTTCCTTTGGCAAGAGCACTTAATAATTACTCTTTTATACCTACGGTGTCGGTCACCTCACTGGCCTTTCCTGATAATAATAATTTATTACAATCAAGGTCGTTCCAACCAATTTCAGCTCTATTTTCCTTCTCTTTTCTAATTACTAATGTGTGAAAATATTTTCCTTAAGCTCTTATGAAGGAAGAGAAAATTTCTCCACCATTGATCCATAAAGTTATTGCCTCAATCCTTAATTTGAACATTATCACGGCTAACTATCAGTCATAGCTAGGATATCTCTTATCTTGGGTCTTTCTTGCTTTAAAACAATCTCGATCTTCATCGGTCTTCATCGGTTCAATCTATACTTCCTCATGGCTTAACATATGCCCCACCTAGCATTATTATTCTTTTATATATTTTCCACCAAAACTTTTACTTTAAAACTTAGAACATTACCTTTCTCATTGTAAAATTTCTAAGGTTATCCTCAATTATTCCTCAGGTACTTCCTGGGTACAGGGTATATCAAGATATCATTTCCTAATAATGTAACAACTTTGTCTATATCCTTTCTGAAAACTCTCTTCACTGAATCCTTAAAGACTGTTGATACCTTAGTCAATCCAATTTATATTGCCAAAACTCATAAGGTCCTTATTAAGGGTGAAATGCTATCCTTTGTGCATCCCCCGGTTTATCTCAGGTTATTGATACTCTATCCTCAATTTTATTTAAAAAAAAAATATAATAATAATAATAATAATAATAATAATAATAATAATAATAATAATAATAATAATAATACTTACATCCTTCCATTGATAATTCAAATCATCTATCCCTGATAGGGTATCTATTCAATCATTCCCATCTTGATAGTTTATATAAAGTTTCATGCTAACATTCTTTTTCAACCTGATGCCAATTTATATGGCCTCCAAAAGATAATATATGTCTATCTGTTTTTCTTACATGATTTGGTAATGGTAACATTGATGTTCTGGAAGATATTGGTCGTGTTCAACGTGAATTTCTTATAATCTACTGCTTTTCTTAAAGATACTAAGCTCCCAATAAATTTCCACATCATACTAAACAATCTTTAGAATCTTTATAACTTGGATTGATCACTTGTCTCAGTCATATCCCCTTATTGTATTTATAACATCTCAGCATTATCTATTTTAGATCGCTGTACTTCTTTTCTAATTCATAGTTTGAACAATCATATACACATGAATCACTTCATTAGTTGTTAATTCTACTTATCAGGTTCTGGAGCTAATTTGGGCTTGAGATTCAACTTGCATGCAACACTAAACACACCAAAAGATCTAGTAGTTCCTGAATCAGTTAAACATGTGTGTCTATGGAATTGAGTAGAAGGTCACATTAGTATTGTGCACAGCATTTCTGACCATCGTGTCGAAGGTCCTTGCTTTCAGTGTTTGATTAGAAGCAACCCCACTTCGTCTTAATACTGCTGGTCTGATTGCCTTACAATCTTTCTTTAAATGGCCCACCTGACCACACTTGTAACATGTGAGGTTTAAGGGCTGTTATTAGAAGTGCGTATCTGGCAATCGCTGGCATAGTGTCCCACTTGTCCACAGTGGAAACAATTTACCCTAGGCATATTACAATCATCTCTATGCTTTCTCCCGCATATTTTGCAATCTGGCAGTGGGGGTCTTGACTGTCCTGACTGGGATCCCCTGAACTGCCTGTCGCTCCGACCAACACTCACTCCTTCCAATTTCGTAGCCTCGGGATTTCTCCTTACTTGGGATGCTCGTCCCCTACCAAACTTGTTCGAAAAGTTTCCACCAGCAGAACTTCCATCCTGTCTCTCAAACCTTCTCTTTCTATCCCTTCTTTCATTCTATGTCTGCTCACTTCCTTTCTCCACAATAGTAGCTTTCTATACTAGGGTAGCATAATCTGTTATTTCTAACACAGACACCCTATTTTGAATCCATTGGTTCAGCCCCTGCTGAAACCTTCTTGCCTTTTTCACTTCAGTACTTACAAATTCCGGCACAAATCTTGACAATTAAGTGAACTTTGCTTCATACTCCGCTACGCTCAAATTATTCTGCTTCAGTTCTAAAAATTTTAGCTCCATCTCTCCCTCCATGTAACTGGGGAAATATCTTTCCAAAACCAACTTGGTAAACCTAGTCCAAGTCACCACTCCATCCCCTTCCATATTCTTCTTAGACTCCCACCAAAAATTTGCGTTCCCCTTTAACAAGTAGGCAGCAAAAATAGTTTTTTGATCCTCAACTACCTGCATAATCTCAAAGGACTTCTCTAATTCCTTTAGCCAGGCCCTAGCTACCACAGGGTCGGCTGTTCCCTCGAACTCGGGAGGTTTTAGTGATTTAAAGGCCCGAAAGGAATTGGCCACAGTGTTTTGGGGTACAGGTGGTAGGCGCTAGTTTGGATGGCGATCTAAATTCTGCCTCAGCAAGTCTATAAATTGATCCATGGGATTTACTTCCGGGTCACCTCTCTGGTTCTCGGTGTCTTGTTCCTTTTTTTCTTCTCTATTCTCATCATCACGTTCATTAAAATCTTCTGGGATATCTCCATCCGAAGTATTGTTGTTTCCTCTAGCTTCATCCTCTAGTTCAGGGTGTAATCTTATAACCCTCTGTCTGGGCGGCATACTTCTGAAATTTTAAAACACTTTTTATAATTTCCACATTTGGGTAATACCTTTAAAATATTCACAATCATCTTTTAACCACTGATCTCCTTACACGATCAGTTTCCATTTCAACGTTGGAATAATTTAACGCAATTACTACAATCCACTTAAGGAAAAGAAAGAATTTAATATCTTTACGAATCAATTACTTATAAAATTTCTGGAACACCATTTGGCTCAACTGGAATAACCATAGACTTAGTCTCTTATATAGTCCTATCAGGAATTCACCACCGACTCATAGGTCTTCTCCTCCTGTAAGTTCTGAGATCACCGTCTTGCTTGCTACACCCAGATATGCCTTTATTAAAGTCATGCCATCAACTCCCAAGGTTCTTTCTTTCTAAGTTGACCCATTACATTTGAGATACTAAACATACTCCTTATGTCGTCTATCTCCTTTGTCCTTTAATAACGTTTATAACTTAGGTGAATATATTTTCTACAGAAAATTCGTCACGACCTATTCGTAAAATGAATACTTCCCTGTTTAAAACTACCTCACTAGCCTCAATATGATTGTATGAACGAAATAATATGAAATCTGCTTTGACTTGCAGTAAACATTTAAGACATAAATCTACCTTCTCATGATCAACTATGATGGATCACAATTGACGGTATTCGCGCTTATCTATTCATCAAATCATATTGGCACTTACCGCCTCCATCTCAACAGTTCTTGTAGACTCTGCTCCACATCCTATATCGGTGTCTTCAATGATCATGTACGAATATAACTCTCTTTCCATTAATCTGAAGGTCTTTAAGGATTCTATCCATCCAATTATATGACCTCAAGTAATTCTTACAATCTATCTTAATCGTTGGTACTACATCCGGTAGTCCCACTATGAATCCGATATGGATTTTCAGTCCTCTTAATAATATCTAAGTTCCTTACGCTCACGTCTTTGAGTACTATAACCTTTGCTCTGATACCATCCTATGACACCCCCAAATTCGGGGTCAGGAATCTGGGTTGCCAAGTTCAACTTTACAATCCTTTTCAAAACATTTCCTTTATATTTCTTGTCAATATACAATTACTTACATCTTGACCCCTCAACCAAATCAGACACACACATAGGTTATAGTCTCAGAGAACGCACCCACACAATACTGAATCGTAATAATTTGATAAATCAGAAGTTATTACATTCTCCGAAATATCCCTTCTAGATATACTACTGATTATCACTTCTAATTGAAGTATAACAGCAGTCAAACATAAACTTAATCCAAGTGTTATAACAACTTACATAATTTAACTTAAACAAAATGTGCTACAATAACTAGCCGCCTACCAGCTAAATTTTCTACCTCAAGCCGATCATATGGACTAGTAGGTATCGCCGACTTCCTCGCTATTCGTCGACGGTATGGCCACATTGCTATCTGTGGGGTTGGAAGATGAAACAACAAGAATGAGCAAATAATGCCCGGCAAGTTCTACCAATAACCATCAACTTATAAAGATAGAATATAAATCAATCAGAGTAATATGGAAAAGAACTAAACCTTTACACCTTTTATATCATTTCTCAACCTCAACATCTATTATAAATGTAACATCCCGAAATTTTTGCAATAATAATAATAAAAGAATAATAGAATAAAAAGGGATTAAAATTATATGTTAAATAGGATTTAAAATTGGATTAGAAGAATGGGCTGAAAATATGGATCAGATTAGAATACGGATTACTAGTATTTTTGGAATTAGGGTTGTAAGACGTTATAAATACAACTTATTCTTCTTCCTCATCTTTATTTACAAAATTCGTAGGTCTATTCACCACACAATTCAGCAGTCTTGTAAAATTCATAGAATATTCATCGTAAGTCAGAATTCGTTGATTCTGGACTTTTCGGAAAGATCTTTTCGTGCTCTACAACTTTCGTTCTTTGAGTTTCTCAAGAAAACATCGTTTAGATGGTCAAAAAGGCTAAATACAGATCTGATCAGAGTTATAATCAAGGAGTTGGTCAAAGTTTGAGATGCGATGGTTGTAGTTGGTTGCTATTGATTGAATATGTGTTGATGTGAATTCTCTGTTTGCGAGATTGAGGTAAGTAACTATTCATTGCTCCGTATTGTTATAAGTAAATATCTGTTGCTCCGCATAGTTGTAAGTAACTTTTCAAATATGTGTTTAAGTTATCGTAAGTACGATATTGACATGTGATTAATAAGATATTAATTTTTCAGAAATCCCCAGTCTAAGTCATGTAAAAGAATAAGATTCCGATCACTGGATAGTGTGATACATAGAACTAGTTTGCGCACGTTCCAGAACACATCGATACCTTGTCAAGATTCGGTTTCACTTGACGAGGGACGTAAACTTGCCCCCCATCGAATAAAAATAAGATCCCGATCACTTGGGAAAGTGTGGCATAAGGTATAAGATGCCGGTCACTGGCAAAGTGTGGCGTAGGTGTGATTTAGGACTGTGGGAATTAAAAGTAAAAGATATAAGATTAAGACTTATTTATTCGATTCAGAATTTAGATTATGTGAGTTATTGAAAATATTGTGTACATTGATTTGATATTTGTTATAGAATATATTGTGTGAATTTTTGTCGTAATTGTTATTGAGTATGTTGTGTGAAACTATGTGATAGATGTTATGTGCTACATGTGGAAATCATGTTTTTGAAAAATATAAAAATATAATTTTGAGCCGTCGGACGATAGTTGCTTGCTGGGCTTCGTAGCTCATTCTTTTAACATTTCAGGTTCGGTATACCATACAGTTTAGTAGCGTTGGAGTTCGAGGACCTTAGAATTGAGCTAGATTTACTTTTCGATAGTTGTTAGCTGCACTTTTGTAATAATTACCTTTGTAATAAACTTTTTGATTTATAAATTGTATTTTATTTGAGTTTTTGATTTAGAATTAATAGTCCGAAAAGTCGGGCTATTACAATAAACCTCAACCCTTTGTTATATAAAAATATACGCAAAGTTTCAATATAACTTATATGGTGAAATTCAATATACCTCAATATAACATTCATAAATAACCTCGAAACCTTTTCATAATTTCCATCATCTTATAACCCTTAACAGTTCAAGATACTGTTAGATATACTTTATCTTATAGGTATAAAATAAATAATTTATCAGCAATTAAGCTGAAGTTTAATTTAATCTTACAATTTCCCATCCCTCTTTCAATAATCAACACCATCTTTCAAGCTGTTTCATTATCATTCAATCATAACAGTTAAACTGTTATAAATAACACAATTCATTTATGAACATTTTAACAATATATCTTTTCCGATGGACTGGGACTTTCAAGCAACTGGACTATGATTAACGATGATCAATCGTTTCAATCATATCCTTTCGAGGGACCATTTTAATACTAGTAGATGGACAAGAACACTTTTCGCACTTGACCAGGACAAGAACACTTTTCATACTTGTCCTGATGATGGACAAGATCACTTTTCAAACTTGTCATCATCCTGTGGCAACACCTGGGCCAGAAATAAAAAAAGAGTGGACCGACTGGATACGGTCACTTAGTCAGAAATACTGCATTTCCAGT
The DNA here is from genome assembly GCA_036435485.1 of Saposhnikovia divaricata. NCBI lineage: Eukaryota > Viridiplantae > Streptophyta > Magnoliopsida > Apiales > Apiaceae > Saposhnikovia > Saposhnikovia divaricata. Next base: position 160,502,069 of record CM071600.1, read on the forward strand.
ATTCTCAATCCGAGGTACCGACGTTCACGTCGACCCTGAGTCCCATGAATCATTCCACATCTTCATTTTTAATTTATTCATAACATTCCATGTTTCATGATTCATAATTATCTCTTCATATCTTTTCTATATCAATTACATCTGTCATATCTCTTTATTCTCGTTAATAGATTCTCATTACTCTAGTATTTATCTCAATAGTCATCTCATTATTGATTATCTGTAGAGAATATTATTAACCCAAGAATACATAATATTAGACCAGAAAGCCTTAACAACTGCTTTAATATAATATTTATAAGGTTCAAAAGATTCTTCACTCATGGAAGATCAAAGATAATAATATAAATCATTCTTAATCTGATTTAAAAGTATTTAATAATTATTCATTAATATTTATCGAGATTGGGGAGCCTGAGATGTATCTCAGGTAAATTTCCTGAGATACATGAAATTTATATTCAAATAAGGTGTGGGCATTTTAGTAAAAACATAATTTTTTAATTAGCCATGCGGGCCCAATCAAATATAGAGTTTATTTTGTGAGCATCTCAGGAAAAGTTTCCTGAGTCTCAGGGTCCTTTTTCTCATATTTATCTAACAATAAGTATTTAAAGAATATCTTTTAAGCCAATATTTGCAATTTAATCCTTAAATGAATATTCGAAATAATATTCATTTAATCTATACTATTATATAAAAGCCGAAACATTAAAAGTTTTGGTACCTGTTTTTTGGTACGTAGTGAATTTACTTATTTACCCTTCATTATAAAGAAAAATGTATATGACATCTATACTATTAAAACTCTTAAAATAAATAATAACATAATATAAATTAATGGTAAGTAGTCAATTGCCTTTTTTTATATTTACTTTTAATTGAAGATATTACCTTTTATTAACACCTAAAAACATCAATCGTTTCATATCTTCCAATCATTAATATTTCCTTTCGAATTAAAACACGTTACCTTTTTAATTTAAAACTAATCTTACAATCATTAATATATACCCGAAAATATAACATCATATTTTTCAATTATTAATAAAATATATTAAAAATATGTATACGTTGTTTATAATAAGGAAACATTTGCCGAAACATTAAAAATTTTGGCACCTATTTTTTGGTATATGTTTTTTAGTATTTCGTGAATTTACTTATTTAACCTTTATTATAAAGAAAAATATATACCCTATACTATTAAAGCACCTAAAATAAATAATAACTTAATATAATTATGTTAATTAGTCGATTGTGTTTTCACATTTACTTTTAGTTGAAGATATTACCTTTTATAAACACCTAAAAACATCAATCATATCATATCTTCCAATCATATCATATCTAGCAATAATTAATATATACCCAAAAATACCACATCATATCTTCTAATCACTAACAAAATATAATAAAAATCCGTATACTACGAATAATGACCATTAGATTTTTAATAAAAAATCAAAATCGTTAGATCTAATGATTAAATATATTATATTGAAGGTTCGAATTCTATCAACAACATATTTATTTTAAAATTTTATAATATAAGTTTTAAACCATGTATATCATTAATTAAATTTATATTAAAATTAAAATAAAATATTGTAAATAATAATTATATAAAAATATAATTATAACATAAAAAAAATTTATTACATATTAAAAAAAGTCTGTGAATCGCACGGATTATAAGCTAGTAATATAAATATTTGTAAGTAAAAATCTTTAAATGAATATTCTTTACAATATTCACTTAATAATCAATATAGTTTCCATAATTAAAACCTCAAATGAGTATTCAAAATAGTATTCAATTACAAAATAATACATTTGAATAATGTTTACTCAAATCCCTTTAATCAGAAAATAAACTTTAATGCTTATAAAGAAAATTCTTAAGTGAATATTCAACTTAATATTCACTTAGGATACAAAATAATTGAATAATATTTATTCCATATTCTTCAAACATAAAATAAACTTCTTAAATGAATATTAAAAAATAATATTCATCTAAATTTTTTTAAAATGATCGAATATATTTACTTGATGATATTTCATCAGAAAATACTTTGAAAATTAGCGGAAGAATACCGTCTTCTGGATTATATATAAAGATATAATTTACCTGCCCTATGCTAAGGGCATTTGTAAAACCTGGCTTATAACTATTATATAATAACTAGCTTATAAGTGAACATTATTACAGCTATATTGCAAGATATCAGTTCAAAACATATCTGCATTTATCCTACAATATATAACATTCATTTGAATCCACTTCACTTAATTACTCTTCCCTAATCTAGGGATTCACAACTCCTTATACATATTTGACTTACCTCAAAATAATTCTCAACTCATAATCATTCTATGCGCATATATATATATATATATATATATATATATATATAGGCCGAATACACACTTATAATCAACTAAGTATGAGAGAATAACAATAAGTTCTTTAAAAGCTTTAAAAACTGTTTGGAATTAACTTCTCTCTCAGTGATGTAAAATATCACAGAGAGTTGCTTAGGTTACAATGAAAGATATTGTATTACACGATCGATACCCTTCTAGGGTTAACCTAACTGTATTTATAAGATATGCAGCTAGGTACAATCGATAATTGATTCGCCTATAAATCAGCTATACAAATGTTATCAATTATGATTGCTACACATCTCCTAAGTCAACTCAATCTCTTTAACAGCTATCCAATCTGTAAAGATATTGCTTCCATAATTATGTTCAATTAATCTTTAATCACCGTTGACTTGAGACGCGCTTCCTCCAGACAGAGTTTAACCAAACTCTGTCGAGCTTCCAATGTCAGCGTATAGCAAACTCTGTTCCGCTTCCAACTGTCAGAGTTTAACTAAACTCTGACTGCTTCCTGTTTCAAGTTAAACTCTGTTTTTCCCTGTAAAACTTAAACACTGATATTAACCATATCAATTATATTTAACAATCTCCCCCAACTTGTTCATTAGTAAAAATGCACAAGTTAACAATAATTGATGATGTCAAAACAATTTCATACGAACACAGTGTTTATTCAAATAAGCAGAGTTTAAACTTGACTTAACAAAAATCTACAGAAAACAAGAAAATTCTTACAGACTTTAATCTCTAATCTCCTCAAGATCTGGTGTTGTTCTGAGGTAATCTATAAGCAATCTTCTCTCTGCATTCTCAAGTTCAATCTTCATAACTTCCTTGATCTCTCTCAACTGAGGATCACTCTCATCAGTTTGATAAATAGCAGATCTTAGATAATAGATTTTGTTCCTCCTCCTCTCATTTCCCAGTCTGATAAATTTTACTTCCTCTGACTGTGAATTGAAGTCAAGTATTGTGATTCCCAGATCAGTCTTCAACTTTGCAGTACCCTTCTTCATTTCAATGAGATTTCTATTCCAGTCTCTGTACTTAGGAACATATCTGCTGTTGCACTTCATTCCTCTAATTGCCAAATTTTGGAGCATTTTCTGTCTGAGCTCATTTGCAACTGATTGAGTCCTTCGACTATTCACCTTGAAAAGATACAGAACATGTTCTAGTTCTTCCCAATATTTCAAGCCAATATCATTCTCACCAATTTTAAATACTGTCCCATCAGCCATAAAGTATAAGAGAAAATCTTTCTTTAAACTCTTCTGATGAACTAATTGTACTGATTCCAGTCTGTCCAAACTCTCTTGAGTGACATCACGACCTGGAACAGCCAGTGAAGAAGGATCTCTAGGACCAGTATGTTGCCTTCTATCTCTGTGTGAGCCTAGACCAGCTTTATTATTTCCAATCTTACTAGACAAGGCTCTTCCATCAGAAAAATCCATAGGAGCTCCAGAAATTAGATTTGGATCATGAAGTGTTCCTTTACCAAAAACTGATTTCAACTGAGAAGATAGAGGTCTAGACACAACTTGTGTAGCAACAGAGGTTGTGTTTTCTTTCTTTTGTACAACTTGTGTAGAAACAGAGGTCGTATCTTTCTTCTTTGAATCTTCTCCTTCCATAGCAATGCCTTTTAGCTTGAGTTTAGCTTCAGCTTCTGTTGATTTCTTAGATAAATGTGATCTTTGATCAGCATCAACATTTTCCTTGATCACAATGCCTTTAAAACAGGCCTAGGAGCTTTTTCTTTCTTTTTAAACTTTCCAGACTTTAAAGCTTTCTGATGTTGTTCTTGTAAATTCTTTTCTTCAGCTTTAATATCTTCAATAGTAGCTCCTTCTTCATTTTCTTCAATAAATAATTTAGCAGCCAACTCCTCATCAGTCTGTGGATTAGAAGATAATACCAGACTCTTGGTCTTTGAAGTACCATGAGTATCAGTGTTTATTCTAGCAAACTGTGATTTAGAAGACTTGCTAGATTTCAGAGTTTGACGTTCTTCAGCTTTGCCCCTGCCTTTATTACTTGCTCCTCCATCTCCAGCATTATCCTTTCTGATCAGAGTTTGAGATTGCTTGCATTTATCTTTAGCAACTCTCTCCCCCTTTTTGACATCATCAGGCATGAGAATAGATGTGATTAACTCCAAAGAAGTAGCAATAGAATCAATCTTTAAAGACATGGCATTTTGATTTTCTTCAACTTTGCTCATCCTGTGAGACAAAGTTTCTTGATTCTGGGAAAGATATTGAAACTTATTCCTGCTAGCGAGTTTAAGCATATCATCTCCTCTAACAACTTCACCTCGAACATCAGAAATGGCCTTTTGACAATGATCAAATCTAGAATTGAGAGTCTTCACTTGGACAACAGTAGCCTTGAGACAAGATAGAATCTCTGGATTTGTGATTGTTCTAGATGTTCTCTTGACAAATTCAGCTGCTCTTGCAACAGGAAAGATGCAAGTTTCTTCGTACCAATCAGCTGAAAATTGTTCAAAGTGTTCTTCTTCAGCATCTGCTTGATTTGAAGGGCCAGCAAAATCATTAACTTTAGCAGAGGTCTGTACTGGTAAACTCTGAGAAGATCTTGACTCAGTACTCCCTTCAGTTTCAATTTCAATTTCAGCTTCAATATGGTCAGTTGATTCAGGAATTGGAAGAGACTCAGCAACAGTTTCTGCAACAGTATCTGCAGTATGTTCAACATTCTGTGCAACAGGCTCTACAACATTTTCTGCAGGTTGTACAATAGGCTCAGAGATTGTCTCCATGGGTAGTTGATCAATTTCCTCACCTTGTTCGACAGATTGATGAGCATCAGAGATTAACTCAGTGTGAGAAGCCACTGTTTCTTCAAGTACCACAGTGGTTTAAATTACTGCATCAGTTTCTTCAGAGAAAATAGCAGGTGAAGACATTGGAATGTCCATGTTCTCAGAGAATGGAAACAATGGCTCAAGAATTTCATCCATTGTAGCATCAACATTACTATCTCTGTCTATCTCAACAGCAGGTTTTTCCTTAGAAATATCCTCTGGAGCTTCAAAATTCAATTCTTCATCAGATTCTTCGAAATTAAATATGAAAATATTTCAGATTTGGCTTCTTTTCCCTCACCATCTCATATGGTGTTTTTCCATGCTTGTTGATCAGTGTTGCATTTTGAGTAAAACAAGCAGTTTGAACTGCTTCTGCCCAGAAATAGGTTGGCAATTTTGCTTCATCAAGCATAGTTCTAGCAGCTTCTATCAAGGTTCTGTTCTTCCTCTCAACTACACCATTTTGTTGTGGTGTACCAGGTGCAGAAAACTCTTGCTTCAAGCCTCTGTTTTTGCAGAATTCTTCCATTGTTGCATTTCTGAATTCAGTTCCATTATCACTTCTAATTATTTTGACTTTGTGTTTTGATCCTTTGTCCAGTAGCTTTACATGCTCCATCAGAGTTAATACAGTTTCATCCTTCTTTGCTAGAAAATACACCCAAGTGTATCTGGTATATTCATCAACAATGACTAGTCTCCTTCTTTTAACTGGAGGATTCACTTCTGTTCTCTCTTCTTCTGAGATAGAATCATCTAGTATAGATGGAGATTGAGGTTTGTTAGCCCTTTCCTTTCTAGCTCTTTTTGGCTTAGAAGCTTCAGCAATCCTGTGCTTTCTTGGTGGCCTTATAGCCCTGCTTTTCTTTGGATTTCTTGGTTTGGATTGTGGTTGAGGTTGAGGTTGTGATGAAGATTGAGGTTGTGCAGTAGTAGCAATGGTGGGTGGAGATGTAGGTTTAGAGATTGGTTCAGTGTTTATGGTTATGTGAGGTTCAGTGTTTGTGGGTTGAGGAGGTTCAGTGTTTGTGGGTTGAGGAGGTGACTATGGAGGTTCAAGTATAGGTTCAGGTTCTGGTGCTTGTGGTTCTTGTGGTCAGAGAACATTCTCTTATGGACTTGAAAGTATTGAATAACATCCTCATTAGAAATTACCAAATTAGGTAAACAAGCAGAGAATAAACATTGACAAAAACGTGAGAAATAAACAGTTGTTTTAGACTCTGCTAGTTTTTCACCTAAATTCATAAGAACTAATCTACCAAAATCAAAGTTACTCCCATTAAGAAGAGAATACCCGATTTGAAGACTATCAGTGGGAATTGCATCCCGATTGGTGACTTTCTTTCCAAATGCTCGAGTGATGCAGTCAAAGAAAAAGCTCCACTCCTTCCTGAGCCCTGGCCTTTTAACATTCCCAAGCTTATCCAAAGGGCCTGAAAACTGTAGTTACTGTAACATTTCTTTCAATTGATTCTCACCAGCCACAGAGTATGAGGTGTGAGTATCAAAATCGAAAACATCTCGAACAGTTGCAGGAGTGATTACAAACTCTTGATCTTCATGAATAAACACAATAGATGGAGTCCCATTCTCTCCACCATCATCATAAATAGAGTTTGTCCAGAAAGTAGATATTTGTGTGGCAGAGAGTTTTTCTGGTTGAACAAGAGCTTGACCAATTTCAGAATCTCTTAAGAAGTTCTGAATCAAATGAAATGATTTTGGGGCTTTATCAGTGTTTAGAATTGCGGCATAGTTGTTAGGAACGAAAGATAATCCCTGAGCCACAAAAGTATTGGTTGCCATTAGAACAGATTGTTAGAAAAGAGAGTGTGTGGAAAAGTGTTTGTGAAAATGCTTAAGTGAAAGTAATAGAGAAATTGTGTGTAATGTTGTGTGTTTGTGGGTGTAAAAGTGAAAAAGGGAATAATGAAATGAGTTTGATTAGATCTGTAATCGAAAATTAAAACCCAATCGTTTTAGACATCAAACACGCAACCAATTTCTTGTTAAGTGTGTGAGTGAGACACGTGTCACGTAAGCAGTGGAACAGTTATTTACACGCGCAGTAATAATGCCTATTATTACTGCTGTTCTCTCTCCTATTTCCAATAAGCTTTAACTGTCTGACACCATTAAACAACTGGCACGTATCACATGAAAATTTCAAAAACTCTTTGTGTACTCCAAGTATATGCTTTGTCTGAAATAAAATATTACCTTAGAGTACTCAACAAAATCCAACCGTGTTTATCAATTCTCCAACTTAATTACTGTTATCCTTTCAAACACTGCACAGTTGTGAATATGAGTGTGTATGTAGCGGAGTTTACTAAATCAGTATGTAGAGCATCTAGTATTTCATAAAATCCATAAAATAAATCAGTAAACACTGGATGCACAAACTCTCATAGTAAACACTGAATATATGATGAATGCTAAACTCTGTAGTAAACAGTTTATATATAGTAATATTTAATTAATCTATAACCCCCAATTTTATTTATTTTTATTTATTTTTTTTTGGTTTTCTCCAGTAATCAGAGGTTGGAACTAGTCACCAAAAATCCTATAATTTTAGCCCTTATCAGTTTGATAAGTTCTTGGATCTTCCTAGCTTTCGACTAGTAACCAAAAATTAGAGAATTTTAGCCCTTACTATATACCAGTAAGTTCCTGGGTCGTCCTAGTTACAAATATGATCTCAAAGGAGTTCTAACAGTCTATATATATAAGCTTTGGGGTTATTCTAATAACAGAATCTAATTTAACAGTGTATAACTAACAGAGTTTAGAGCTCATCAACATCAGAAATTATTTATGAGAGGCAATGCACACAGTATATACAGACTCAGAGTTTAGGATAAATAAACTAAGAGATGCTATAAATATAGAGCAGTATCATGCTGTGTTAACTTTCTGCACAGTTTAAGATTAGATCACAGATAACTTAGAAGGATTCATGACTAATTACTGAGAATAATGTTTCATACATGTATCTTCATCGGTGTTTATGTTCAGAAAGAAACATTATCAGAGTTTCTCAGAGTTTATCCAATAGTCAACAGTGTAGACTTAAAGAGCATGCTAACAGAGTTTAATAGTCATGGAGCAGAGTTTGCATACCAGAGTTTAAAATACCACAGAAATATGAGCAACACAGTACATAAGTAGAGTTTTGAGTCTAACCAATATCTCTAGTCAAAGCCAGAGACCATTCCTAATTCATTTACCGGCCTTGTAAATACAGCTTCACTCAATGGCTTGGTGAAGATATCTGCAAGCTGTTGTTCTGTAGACACGAAATGAAGCTCAATATTTCCTTCCTCTACATGTTCTCTAATAAAATGGTACCTTATGCTGATGTGCTTGGTCATTGAATGCTGTACTGGATTACCTGTCATAGCAATAGCACTTTGATTATCACAGTAAATAGGTATTTTACTGTACCTCAATCCATAATCCAGTAATTGATTCTTCATCCACAGAATCTGTGCACAACAGCTACCAGCAGCAATATACTCTGCTTCAGCTGTAGATGTAGATATTGATTTCCCTTTCTTGCTGTACCAAGAAACAAGTCTATCACCAAGAAATTGACAACTTCCACTGGTACTTTTTCTATCTATTTTACAGCCTGCAAAGTCTGCATCAGAGTAACCAAGAAGCTTGAAGTCTGATTCTCTTGGATACCACAAACCTAAAGTTATGGTTCCCTTAAGATATTTGATAATTCTCTTCACAGCTGTTAGATGTGGTTCTCTTGGGTCTGCCTGAAATCTTGCACAAAGACATGTTGCATACATGATGTCAGGTCTGCTAGCTGTTAGATAAAGTAGAGACCCAATCATTCCTCTAAAGTTTTGTCATATCCACTGGTGAACCTGTGTCTCTATCCAACTTTGTTGCTGTTGCCATGGGAGTTGTTGCAGAAGAGCTGTCAAGCATGCCAAATTTCTTGAGAAGATTTCTGGTATATTTTGCTTGATTGATAAAAATTCCATCATCTGTTTGCTTCACCTGTAGCCCTAGAAAATAACTGAGCTCACCCATCATGCTCATTTGATACCTGGACTGCATGAGCTTGGCAAACTTCTTACAGAGTTTATCATTAGTAGATCCAAAGATTATGTCATCTACATATATTTGAACTAATAACAGATCACTACCAAGATTGAAGTAGAACAAGGTTTTATCAATTGTACCTCTGTTGAACCCACTTTCTAAAAGAAATTGAGCCAAAGTTTCATACCATGCTCTTGGTGCCTGCTTAAGTCCATAGAGTGCCTTGTCAAGCCTATAGACATAATCTGGATACTTGGGATCTACAAATCCTGGTGGTTGTTCAACAAACACTTCTTCTTCAAGTTTTCCATTCAGAAAAGCACTTTTCACATCCATCTGAAAAACCTTGAATTTCTTGTGAGAAGCATATGCTAGAAAGATTCTTATTGCCTCCAACCTTGCAACTGGAGCAAAAGTTTCATCATAGTCTATGCCTTCTTGCTGTGAATAACCTTTGGCCACAAGTCTGGCCTTGTTTCTTGTAACAACCCCATCACTGTCAGTTTTGTTTCTGAAAACCCATCTAGTACCAACAACGGATCTATTCTTTGATCTAGGTACAAGGGTCCATACTTCAGTTCTCTCAAATTCATTTAACTCCTCCTGCATTGCTGTTATCCAGTCAGCATCTTGAAGAGCTTCTTCCACTTTCTTTGGTTCAGATTTGGACAGAAATGCATGAAACAGACATTCATTTGTTGTAGCACTTCTTGTCCTAACTTTTGCATCTGGATCTCCAATTATTAAATCAGGTGTATGAGATTTTGTCCATTTCCTAGCTGAAGGTAAATGACTTCTATCAACAGTTGATCCTCCCCCTTGATCAATGTTCTCCTGATTATCTTGATGCCTTTCTTCATTCTCTGAGGCTCCCCCTGAACTTGATCGCGTAGAGTTTGAACTGTCAGAATTTGGACTTTCAGAGTTTGAGTCATCAGAGTTTGAGTTTGATCTAGAATTTTCAGTTGACTCACTATCAGAGTTTGAGTCATCACTATGATCATGCTCCCTCTCAACTGGTTCTCCTCTTTGTTCTGACTGTACTATTTCTTCTGTGTGTACCAGTAGAGGTTTAGAGTTTTCATCAACAGAGTTTGTTGGATTAGTGTCATCAGAGTTTATTTCATCAGAGATTAGATCTTCATTTTCGAAATGCAACTGATCATGTTCATCAACATCTTCAAGTCCAGTGATTTTCTTGTCATCAAATGACATATGAATAGATTCCATAATCGCCCTTGTTCTCAGATTATAAACTCTGAATGCCTTGGTTGACACTGGATAGCCAACAAAAATTCCTTTATCTGCTTTCAACTCAAATTTGGTCAACTGTCCAGGATGATTTTTCAACACAAAGCATTTGCACCCAAAAATATTAAAATATTTCAGGTTTGGCTTCTTTTCCCTCACCATCTCATATGGTGTTTTTCCATGCTTGTTGATTAGTGTTGCATTTTGAGTAAAACAAGCAGTTTGAACTGCTTCTGCCCAGAAATAGGTTGGCAATTTTGCTTCATCAAGCATAGTTCTAGCAGCTTCTATCAAGGTTCTATTCTTCCTCTCAACTACACCATTTTGTTGTGGTGTACCAGGTGCAGAAAACTCTTGCTTCAAGCCTCTGTTTTTGTAGAATTCTTCCATTGTTGCATTTCTGAATTCAGTTCCATTATCACTTTTAATTATTTTGACTTTGTGTTTTGATCCTTTGTCCAGTAGCTTTACATGCTCCATCAGAGTTAATGCAGTTTCATCCTTCTTTGCTAGAAAATACACCCAAGTGTATCTGGTATATTCATCAACAATGACTAGTCTCCTTCTTTTAACTGGAGGATTCACTTCTGTTCTCTCTTCTTCTGAGATAGAATCATCTAGTATAGATGGAGATTGAGGTTTGTTAGCCCTTTCCTTTCTAGCTCTTTTTGGCTTAGAAGCTTCAGCAATCCTGTGCTTTCTTGGTGGCCTTATATCCCTACTTTTCTTTGGCTTTCTTGGTTTGGATTGTGGTTGAGGTTGAGGTTGTGATGAAGATTGAGGTTGTACAGTAGTAGCAATGGTGGGTGGAGATGTAGGTTTAGAGATTGGTTCAGTGTTTATGGTTATGTGAGGTTCAGTGTTTGTGGGTTGAGGAGGTTCAGTGTTTGTGGGTTGAGGAGGTGACTATGGAGGTTCAAGTATAGGTTCAGGTTCTGGTGCTTGTGGTTCTTGTGGTCAGAGAACATTCTCTTATGGACTTGAAAGTATTGAATAACATCCTCATTAGAAATTACCAAATTAGGTAAACAAGCAGAGAATAAACATTGACAAAAACGTGAGAAATAAACAGTTGTTTTAGACTCTGCTAGTTTTTCACCTAAATTAATAAGAACTAATCTACCAAAATCAAAGTTACTCCCATTAAGAAGAGAATACCCGATCTGAAGACTATCAGTGGGAATTGCATCCCGATTGGTGACTTTCTTTCCAAATGCTCGAGTGATGCAGTCAAAGAAAAAGCTCCACTCCTTCCTGAGCCCTGGCCTTTTAACATTCCCAAGCTTATCCAAAGAGCCTGAAAACTGCAGTTGCTGTAACATTTCTTTCAATTGATTCTCACCAGCCACAGAGTATGAGGTGTGAGTATCAAAATCGAAAACATCTCGAATAGTTGCAGGAGTGATTACAAACTCTTGATCTTCATGAATAAACACAATAGATGGAGTCCCATTCTCTCCACCATCATCATAAATAGAGTTTGTCCAGAAAGTAGATATTTGTGTGGCAGAGAGTTTTTCTGGTTGAACAAGAGCTTGACCAATTTCAGAATCTCTTAAGAAGTTCTGAATCAAATGAAATGATTTTGGGGCTTTATCATTGTTTAGAATTGCGGCATAGTTGTTAGGAACGAAAGATAATCCCTGAGCCACAAAAGTCTTGGTTGCCATTAGAACAGATTGTTAGAAAAGAGAGTGTGTGGAAAAGTGTTTGTGAAAATGCTTAAGTGAAAGTAACAGAGAAATTGTGTGTAATGTTGTGTGTTTGTGGGTGTAAAAGTGAAAAAGTGAATAATGAAATGAGTTTGATTAGATCTGTAATCGAAAATTAAAACCCAATCGTTTTAGACATCAAACATGCAACCAATTTCTTGTTAAGTGTGTGAGTGAGACACGTGTCACGTAAGCAGTGGAACAGTTATTTACACGTGCAGTAATAATGCCTATTATTACTGCTGTTCTCTCTCCTATTTCCAATAAGCTTTAACTGTCTGACACCAGTAAACAACTGGCACGTATCACATGAAAATTTCAAAAACTCTTTGTGTACTCCAAGTATATGCTTTGTCTGAAATAAAATATTACCTTAGAGTACTCAACAAAATCCAACAGTGTTTATCAATTCTCCAACTTAATTACTGTTATCCTTTCAAACACTGCACAGTTGTGAATATGAGTGTGTATATAGCGGAGTTTACTAAATCAGTATGTAGAGCATCTAGTATTTCATAAAATCCATAAAATAAATCAGTAAACACTGGATGCACAAACTCTCATAGTAAACACTGAATATATGATGAATGCTAAACTCTGTAGTAAACAGTTTATATATAGTAATATTTAATTAATCTATAACCCCAAATTTTATTTATTTTTATTTATTTTTTTTTGGTTTTCTCCAGTAATCAGAGGTTGGAACTAGTCACCAAAAATCCTATAATTTTAGCCCTTATCAGTTTGATAAGTTCTTGGATATTCCTAGCTTTCGACTAGTAACCAAAAATTAGATAATTTTAGCCCTTACTATATACCAGTAAGTTCCTGGGTCGTCCTAGTTACAAACATGATCTCAAAGGAGTTCTAACAGTCTATATATATAAGCTTTGGGGTTATTCTAATAACAGAATCTAATTTAACAGTGTATAACTAACAGAGTTTAGAGCTCATCAACATCAGAAATTATTTATGAGAGGCAATGCACACAGTATTTACAGACTCAGAGTTTAGGATAAATAAACTAAGAGATGCTATAAATATAGAGCAGTATCATGCTGTGTTAACTTTCTGCACAGTTTAAGATTAGATCACAGATAACTTAGAAGGATTCATTACTAATTACTGAGAATAATGTTTCATACATGTATCTTCATCGGTGTTTATGTTCAGAAAGAAACATTATCAGAGTTTCTCAGACTTTATCCAACAGTCAACAGTGTAGACTTAAAGAGCATGCTAACAGAGTTTAACAGTCATGGAGCAGAGTTTGCATACCAGAGTTTAACATACCACTGAAATATGAGCAACACAGTACATAAGTAGAGTTTTGAGTCTAACCAATATCTCTAGTCAAAGCCAGAGACCATTCCTAGTTCATTTACCAGCCTTGTAAATACAGCTTCACTCAATGGCTTGGTGAAGATATCTGCAAGCTGTTGTTCTGTAGACACAAAATGAAGCTCAATATTTCCTTCCTCTACATGTTCTCTAATAAAATGGTACCTTATGCTGATGTGCTTGGTCATTGAATGCTGTACTGGATTACCTGTCATAGCAATAGCACTTTGATTATCACAGTAAATAGGTATTTTACTGTACCTCAATCCATAATCCAGTAATTGATTCTTCATCCACAGAATCTGTGCACAACAGCTACCAGCAGCAATATACTCTGCTTCAGCTGTAGATGTAGATATTGATTTCCCTTTCTTGCTGTACCAAGAAACAAGTCTATCACCAAGAAATTGACAACTTCCACTGGTACTTTTTCTATCTATTTTATAGCCTGCAAAGTCTGCATCAGAGTAACCAAGAAGCTTGAAGTCTGATTCTCTTGGATACCACAAACCTAAAGTTATGGTTCCCTTAAGATATTTGATAATTCTCTTCACAGCTGTTAGATGTGGTTCTCTTGGGTCTGCCTGAAATCTTGCACAAAGACATGTTGCATACATGATGTCAGGTCTGCTAGCTGTTAGATAAAGTAGAGACCCAATCATTCCTCTAAAGTTTGTCATATCCACTGGTGAACCTGTGTCTCTATCCAACTTTGTTGCTGTTGCCATGGGAGTTGTTACAGATGAGTAGTCAAGCATGCCAAATTTCTTGAGAAGATTTCTGGTATATTTTGCTTGATTGATAAAAATTCCATCATCTGTTTGCTTCACCTGTAGCCCTAGAAAATAACTGAGCTCTCCCATCATGCTCATTTGATACCTGGACTGCATGAGCTTGGCAAACTTCTTACAGAGTTTATCATTAGTAGATCCAAATATTATGTCATCTACATATATTTGAACTAATAACAGATCACTACAAAGATTGAAGTAGAACAAGGTTTTATCAATTGTACCTCTGTTGAACCCACTTTCTAAAAGAAATTGAGCCAGAGTTTCATACCATGCTCTTGGTGCCTGCTTAAGGCCATAGAGTGCCTTGTCAAGCCTGTAGACATAATCTGGATACTTGGGATCTACAAATTTTGGTGGTTGTTCAACAAACACTTCTTCTTCAAGTTTTCCATTCAGAAAAGCACTTTTCACATCCATCTGAAAAACCTTGAATTTCTTGTGAGAACCATATGCTAGAAAGATTCTTATTGCCTCCAGCCTTACAACTGGAGCAAAAGTTTCATCATAGTCTATGCCTTCTTGCTGTGAATAACCTTTGGCCACAAGTCTGGCCTTGTTTCTTGTAACAACCCCATCACTGTCAGTTTTGTTTCTGAAAACCCATCTAGTACCAACAACAGATCTATTCTTTGGTCTAGGTATAAGGGTCCATACTTCAGTTCTCTCAAATTCATTTAACTCCTCCTGCATTGCTGTTATCCATTCAGCATCTTGAAGAGCTTCTTCCACTTTCTTTGGTTCAGATTTGGATAGAAATGCATGAAACAGACATTCATTTGTTGTAGCACTTCTTGTCCTAACTTTTGCATCTGGATCTCCAATTATTAAATCAGGTGTATGAGATTTTGTCCATTTCCTAGCTGAAGGTAAATGACTTCTGTCAACAGTTGATCCTCCCCCTTGATCAATGTTCTCCTGATTATCTTGATGCCTTTCTTCATTCTCTGAGGCTCCCCCTAAATTTGATCGCGTAGAGTTTGAACTATCAGAATTTGGACTTTCAGAGTTTGAGTCATCAGAGTTTGAGTTTGATCTAGAATTTTCAGTTGACTCACTATCAGAGTTTGAGTCATCACTATGATCATGCTCCCCCTCAACTGGTTCTCCTCTTTGTTCTGACTGTACTATTTCTTCTGTGTGTACCAGTAGAGGTTTAGAGTTTTCATCAACAGAGTTTGTTGGATTAGTGTCATCAGAGTTTATTTCATCAGAGATTAGATCTTCATTTTCGAAATGCAACTGATCATGTTCATCAACATCTTAAAGTCCAGTGATTTTCTTGTCATCAAATGACATATGAATAGATTCCATAATCACCCTTGTTCTCAGATTATAAACTCTGAATGCCTTGGTTGACACTGGATAGCCAACAAAAATTCCTTCATCTGCTTTCAACTCAAATTTGGTCAACTGTCCAGGATGATTTTTCAACACAAAGCATTTGCACCCAAAAATATGAAAATATTTCAGGTTTGGCTTCTTTTCCCTCACCATCTCATATGGTGTTTTTCCATGCTTGTTGATCAGTGTTGCATTTTGAGTAAAACAAGCAGTTTGAATTGCTTCTGCCCAGAAATAGGTTGGCAATTTTGCTTCATCAAGCATAGTTCTAGCAGCTTCTATCAAGGTTCTGTTCTTCCTCTCAACTACACCATTTTGTTGTGGTGTACCAGGTGCAGAAAAATCTTGCTTCAAGCCTCTGTTTTTGCCGAATTCTTCCATTGTTGCATTTCTGAATTCAGTTCCATTATCACTTCTAATTATTTTGACTTTGTGTTTTGATCCTTTGTCCAGTAGCTTTACATGCTCCATCAGAGTTAATGCAGTTTCATCTTTCTTTGCTAGAAAATACACCCAAGTGTATCTGGTATATTCATCAACAATGACTAGAGCATATTTCTTCCTTCCAATTGACAAGACATTTACTGGTCCAAAAAGATCAACATGTAACAGATGATATGGATCAACAATTGAAGATTCAGACTTGCTCTTGAAAGAGGTCTTCCTCTGTTTGGCCTTTTGATATGAATCACACAGACCATCAACATTTAACAAAGACTTTGGAAGTCCTCTAACAAGATCCTTTCTTATCAGCACATTGATGTTGTTCAGATTCAAATGAGAGAGTTTCTTATGCCACTTCCAACTCTCTTCATTGGACATTCTTGTTGACAGGCACATAGTTTTTCCATCAGAGTTTGTCAACAAGCTTGCTTCATAGATATTGTTGCGCCTTTGTCCAACTAAAACAACTTTCCCTGTGGTTTTGCTGATGACCTCACAGTATTCAGGTTGAAAATCTACATGAAAACCTTTGTCACAGATTTGACTCACAGATAGCAAATCATGCTTGAGTCCTGAAACCAGAGCTACATTTGTGATGATGACACTTCCAAGATTAATATTGCCATATCCCAGAGTATGTCCTATGTTGCCATCTCCATAGGAAACTTTTGGGCCAGCCTTTTCCACATACTCTAATAGCAGGGCTTTATTTCCAGTCATGTGTCCTGAACATCCACTGTCCACGACTAGGATACTTTCCCTGATGCCCTACAATCACAAACAATTAATGAGGATTAGATTTAAGGATCCAGACTTGCTTGGATCCTTTGGCTTTCTTAATTTTGTTAGCTTTAGCAGCGGAATTTACACTATCAGAGTTTAAGCTAACTTTATCAGAGTTTACACTTGTAGAATTAACTCTAACCCATTTCAGATTAGGTTTCAGTTCATAGTAATTATGATAAATAGCATGATAATTTCTGCAAGTATAAATGGAATGCCAAGTGCTTCCACAGTGTTTGCATAAAGTCTGTGGCCTAGTTCTAACATTATCTTTCTTTACTTCAGACTTGGAAGGTAAAGAATTAATGTCTTTGTTCTTCCTGCAAAAAGTAGCAAGATGGTTAGTGCTACCATAGTTATGACATGTCTTTCTTGGAGCTAAAGTAGCAAGCATTGGATAATTGCCTTGAGTGATGCGTACTTTACCATTTCTGTTCTTTCTGGACACTTTCTGTTTCTTAACAGATTTTAACTCCTTAAGCTTATGCTTAAGTTGTTTATCTGTCATTAAACCAATATTAACCTGTTTAACAATAGTTTTTACTGGTTCTTTCTTAACAGCTTCTTTTCCACCTTCAAACCTAGGTTCACTTATTCCATTAACAAATGTTCCAAATTTCTTAGGTGGAAGAAGTGGTCTAATCTTGACTGTATTCTGAAACCTAAGTTCATCTTCCTCAGAGTAACCTAGACCTACAGTGTCAGATTGAAAAACTTCTTGAGTGTCTTTTCCAGAGTGAGTCCAAGTTTTAATAATATGATTTGCCTTTTCCAATTCAGATTCTAGTTGTTTATACTTACTTAACAACTCTTGTTCAAGATAGACAGCATCATCTCTCTCCTTTTGAACTTGATGCATGTTAGCAAGTTTCTCTTCTACAACCTTATTTCTCTCTTTGAGTTCAGAATTCTCAGTTTTGATTCTCTCATTCTCTAAAGTCTGATCCCTATAACTGATATGCAAAGCCTTAAGATATATTCTTAATTCAGTTATATCATCAGTATTATAAGCATAGGTAGTACCTTGTTTTCAGAATCTTCAATTTCATCAACAGCAGTAGCCATGAGAGCATAGTTCACATCCTCATCTGAGTCAGAGGTGTCTGCCCAATCTCTGCCTTTAGTGAAGAGTGCTTTCTCAGTTTTAACCTTCTTGCACTCAGGAGCATAGTGACCCATCTCCTTACACTTGTAGCATTGAATCTCAGACTTGTCTCTTTTCCCAGATTTGGTATCCTTTCTCTCAGATTTGCTGAAATTCTTCCTGTCAAACTTTGAATAATTCTTGGAGAATCTCTTTCCTTTCTTGAAGTTCATGAATCCCATCTTCTTGAAAGTATTTACCATCAAAGCAGCCATTTACATCATTTCCTCATCATCTTCAGAATTAGATGATCCACCTGTATTTGAGTCAACATCAGAGTTTAATGACTCACTTTCAGAATGAATGATCAAAGCTTTTCCTTTTGCCTTCTTCCTTGATGCTTCCTTCTTTGAGGGTCTTTCTTTAACTATTAGAGCACCAGATTTTGACTTTCTGCCAGATCTTCTGCTTCTCTGTTCCATTTCTAGTTCATGAGTCTTGAGCAACCCATAGATCTCATCAATATCAGTATCAGCAAGATCATAGTTGTCTCTAATAGTGGTTGTCTTAACATCCCACTTTTCAGGTAGAGAAAGAAGAAACTTGAGATTTGAATCTTCTAGATCATATTCTTTATTAACCAGTGACAGATCATTAAGTAGCTTACAGAATCTGTCAAAGGTTTCTGTCATTGATTCTTCAGATTTAGCCTCAAAGTGTTCATACTCCTGTGTGAGTATGTTCCTTCTATTCTTCTTGATTGCAGCAGTTCCCTGACATCTAACCTCTAGAGCATCCCAGATCTCTTTTGCAGTTTTACAATTGATCACTTTGTTAGACATAACATTATCCAATGAACTATGAAGTAAATGTCTAACCTTTGCATCCTTACCAATGGATGAAATGTCCTCAGGAGTCAAATCTTTCTTCTCCTTTGGAATTGACTTAGCTTCTTGTCCAGCAGCAACAACAGATAATTTTGTAGGCTTATGAGGGCCTTCATAAATTCTGTCAAGATATTCCGGATCTGTAGCCTCCAGAAACATAGCCATTTTCACCTTCCAGGTTGAGTATTCTGCTGGCTTAAGAATAGGAACCCTGATTGTTTCATATCGACTCACAGTTGCAGGTTGAGCCTTCTCAGCACTAGAGCCTGATGTTGGAGGAGGAATTTCTGCCATTGATTATAGTTGTGTGTGTGTGGATCTTAAACTGTATTAAATTAACAGATTAAGCTTTGATACCAATTGTTAGGCCGAATACACACTTATAATCAACTAAGTATGAGAGAATAACAATAAGTTCTTTAAAAGATTTAAAAACTGTTTGGAATTAACTTCTCTCTCAGTGATGTAAAATATCACAGAGAGCTGCTTAGGTTACAATGAAAGATATTGTATTACACGATCGATACCCTTCTAGGGTTAACCTAACTGTATTTATAAGATATACAGCTACGTACAATCGATAATTGATTCGCCTATAAATCATCTATACAAATGTTATCAATTATGATTGCTACACATCTCCTAAGTCAACTCAATCTCTTTAACAGCTATCCAATCTGTAAAGATATTGCTTCCATAATTATCTTCAATTAATCTTTAATCACCGTTGACTGGAGACGCGCTTCCTCCAGACAGAGTTTAACCAAACTCTGTCGAGCTTCCAATGTCAGCGTATAGCAAACTCTGTTCAGCTTCCAACTATCAGAGTTTAACTAAACTCTGACTGCTTCCTGTTTCAAGTTAAACTCTATTTTTCCCTGTAAAACTTAAACACTGATATTAACCATATCAATTATATTTAACAATATATATATATATATATATATATATATATATATATATATATATATATATACTCTATACAACAATATTAATGGTTAAGAAGCCAACAGTTAAAGGATAGAAGTCTTTCCTTAGCGACGCGATTGCAAATGCGAATGCGAATTCAATGGTGACTGCGAGAGTCCTTGGTTATGCCGAGGTTCTATAACATTGGAAACAAAGTAGAGTTAGCAACTAGTGCTAACTTATACCACTTAAACTAGCACATAAAATTCAATGCGTAATCGCTATACACAATGTCCATTTCCACTGGTCGATGCCACACATATCTTACATGACATATAAGTATGTTATTTATACTCACATGGCATCCTAAGACTTAGCAAAATTCAAGTTTTATGAGTTCGCCATTTCTTAACTCTATCATTTTTAGTGAATTGAAAAATTGAGATTTTAATCCGAAACCAACTCGAGGGTCTTGTACTACATTCATACTACAGCTCCTCAAATTTTTATAATTTAATTCAAGGTATAGATAGGGTAATCATAGCCTCAAAGTTGGGGGTTTAGCGTTTTAAATTGTTTCGAGAACCGTTTACTAAAACGGCTCTAATTCGCTAACCGTAAATCGTATCGATACGATTCTTGCGTCCATGCAAACTAGAAACAAAGATCTACAAGCTCAGGGGATCAAAATTCCAAAAAATATGCAGTTAAAAATCGGGTCTGGGCAGGGGATTTGTTTTTAGAAAAATCGGCATGGTTTTGTTTGTATTTACAAGATTTCCAAGGCTTTAAACACCTTATCAACACCAAGCAACACTCATTCATCATCTACACACCCTAAACAAGCTTACACCAGTGGATACAAGGAAGGAGAAACCTTGAACAAGCATCAAATCTGTTACCCATAAGCTTAAACATGTTACCCATTACTTTAACAACCAAAACAAACCGTAATTTCAAGTAATCAAGCACTAAACTCACATTCAAGCTATAACCCATCAAGAACATCAAACTCCAATTGATAAATGTAAGAACCTAGATTTTTGGAAGAATTAAAAACTTTTATTATGTAATGGAGTATCAGTGTAACGGTGGTCATAAATGATTATGGAATGGATTTGGATTCAATTGCTTATATGCCATGAACCATGCAACGGACTGACAACTTAGGTAAGAATAATCTATCTCCCAGGAAAGTAAGATATGGTAATTCCAAAGAGAAAGAATATTCTCATGTCATCCAAATCAATATCTATTATTAGTTCAGTGGTTCCCAAAAAGGGTTAAGGAACGCTCGAGAGGGGACAAGGACATTTTTACAAATATAAGGAATAAAAGAAAATAAGTGATGAATAGTGTTTTTGGTGGAAACTAGAATATTATTAGACGATACTATATAGAAGTACCCGGAACGGATTTCTGAGTTCGTATTGATGATTCATGGATAGAATAAGTGTATGTAAATAATATTGAAATTTGAAGAATAGCACTTTTATTTTACCCAAAAATTTCCTAGATACAAAAGGATCAAGGGATATAATATGGAGTTAAGGAATTGTGTCACATTAAAGCAATGGAATGTTACTTATAAGTCGTAACGTATTGATTTTATTAACGAGTTACAAAGAGAATCAAATTGGTGGAAAAAGGAGGAATTAAGTGACTTAAGTGCAAGTCAACAAATAAAAGGATGGTTTAGTTGTAATTGTACAAAAAGGGGATGCATAATGTGGTGATGACACTTGGACAAATGACAATTAGACAACATACAAGCAAGAGGATGCATCCAATATTTAGATTAAAATCAATAATACATGTATTAAGAGATAATAATACAAACTAAAGAAAAGAAAAACAAACACCATTTTCTCTTTGTCACTCTCGGCCAAAGAAGAAGAAAAGGGGGGGGAAGGACTTGCCACCATTTTCTTGCTACAATCTAAGTCTTAAAACAAAGCTTGAGATTAGGAGAAGGTATATTCAAAACCTTAGCATCATTCTTTAAGGTTAGCTTGTTCAAAAGTATGTTGAAAGTGATGATGAATAGTAACTTACCAATTTTCTTTTCTTTTGATTGTTGTTTTATGACTTCTAAAGGATATTATAAGCAAGGTTCAAGGATTATAAGAGTATATTAGCCTTATAAAGCTTGAAACAAAGGTATAATACTTGAAACCCTTGATGGATTATGAGAATTGTTTGAGTTTTAGTGCTATTATGTATGTTTAAAGCATGAAAACTATGATTGAGTATTGATAATTGCTAAAGTAGTTTATATGAACGGAAAGGCAGTGCTTGGCCTTAGTTAAAAGGTAAATAACATGTATGGGTGATTTGGAGTGGAAACCATGGTTAATGGAAAGATTTGATTTTGGAAATATCCGATTTACAACCGTAGTAATGCCGAAATTTCATTAAACTTTAAAACAGAGCATACCCGAGATAGATAACCTCTGACCTTAACAAGAACCTGACCTATCCTTGTATTTCTCGAGTCATAGATTGTTTTGGCGAAAGAATCGAAACAAACGGACTTACGGTTTAGGAGTTATGACCGAATTATTAAAGTGGTTCAAAACCATAAGTACGAGTTCCTAACCGGAATTGAACCCCCTTAATATGTATAATTTGGTTGCGAATCATGGTAGTTAAATACTAGATACCATAAGGAAGGTGTGAGAGAAAACCCCATGTCAATTGGATCGTTTTTCAATTTTATAAAAATGTTCGAATCTAAGTTAAGTGCGAACGGATCCTTTAAGAGCGTACTTAGTAATAACATTGGGAAATCACTTAGAAAACGGTCAATAACTCGCGAGGTGTAATCTTTTATAGTAAACGATCGACACTAGAACTTATATGACTTAAGTACCCCAAGCTTAAGTACCATGCAATGCCTTGATATTGAGCCAGTGTTGAATTATAATGATGATAATAAAGAGTTATGCTTAGGGGGATGTCCAATGAGTTAACTTGAAAATGAGTTTAACCTAAGTAAAGTATATACTTAGCTTTTCAAAAATGTTAAGTGATTAACCTTGAATAATTTTGGGATTGTTTATAGATCACCGGACTGATCGGATACACGTTACCCCTCCGACCCTTCCAGGCAAGAGTTCTTTTATCTTTACTCTATTAAGTTATAAAATTCCTGGAAATGGTTTTGTTGAAAATGTATATTTGTACACATGATTACATATTATTGCGATGCAATGGACATGTTTCTGATTTTTGTAATTATTTATGAATACCAATAATCCGAGGTACTTTGTGGATAAAAAGGGGTAATTTGGTAAATGGTATTATAAAAAGGAAATTTTTTCGGAATAAATGGAATAAGAACATCGATAATGGGGATTCTATCTTGGGGCTGAGTTCTATGCAGTCCAGCTTGCAATATTTTATTCCAGCCCATGTGTTGCCGAGGGGGGGATTGTGGAGAACTTTCCTCCAAGGATGATTACCGGAGAGGGTCATTCCTTCTACTAGTAGTAAACAGGAACAGGTACATATAGGGCGACTGATCATCGTCCTGTCGTATCTGGCAATGATGAAGATCCCCTAAACTCTTAAATAATTGTTGAAAATTTCATTGCACTATTATGTTGGAAAAGAATGAAATGGTATGGAACAATGAATGGTATCAAGGAATTAGAAGAAAAACTGATATTGTATCTTTATAATGAATAACAAGCAAGTTTATGTTGGTGTATTGCTGCGCAAACAAAATATAGATATTTCTGAAAATGTTTTCCCTACTTTACTTTGTAATTTCATCGGTTATTCTTTATTGAAACAACTTTGTTAAATGAACAACCAACACTTCCAAAGCTTTTATAAATTGTTTTACTTCAAACAGGATTTAAAACTTTATCTTGCTGAGCTATTTTAGCTCACTCTTGCCTATGTTTATATCACAGCTATAGCAGATGCCGCCGATACGTCACACCACACCCCGGAAGCGGGTAAGGGCGGGGATATATGATAGGGATCTGTTGCCTATTCCTGAGGTAGCATATATATATATATATATATATATATATATATATATATATATATATATATATATATATATATATATATATATATCCAGGGTATGAGTAGACGTGTGTAAGTTAATCAAAAGTCTGTTGTAATATATTTTGGTTGTTGATATGCTTCCTGTAGAAGTATTTTCAACAATGCTAGTTAAATATTCTTGGTTTGTAATAATAACTTTACATTAACTGTTTTTAATTATGGATGCTATTCTCTGAGCATATGACTGGTGTATGTTGTTATAAACGTGGGGTCAATAGTGTGTATATAATGTCATTAAATTAATTAAGTATCAAGAGTATAATATGTTTAAATGGAAATTGGACCGTGATGACCTAGATCCCTGACCCCGGATGTAGCATCCCAAAATCCGGGGTACAAATATGGGGCCACTAGCCACTAACAACAATATACAATTCTATGAATAAATAAAATCACTGTCTAACTGAATATCCAACCTTGACGAATTCCCAACCACTAACCAATGAGAATCCGCAACCCGATCGTCTCCTCTCGCTGCTGGAAAGCAACACCAATGACCATTACTAGCTTCACTAACCTTCTCTATTAGCGGAAGAAAACAAACAAGCAAGAGTGAGCCAACAATGCTCAGCAAGTGCAATAGTGATAACAATTTCAATAACGATGATAATTCTGATAAACAAAGGGGTTTCGTTTCATTCTATGAAGGAATCAGTTATATTAACTTTTAGATTGCCACGAGGGCCAACAATTCACCATTAATAAGGTGCATCAGAAACTAGAACTGATAAGAGTTCCGATATTAAAGTATTATTAAAACAGACTTCCAAGGAGTCAAGAACTGAACATCTCAATCTTAGAGTATAAATTATAATTGGAATTTTATTTATTTTTTTTTAAAAAAACAATAAGGTTAGGCTGCTGATCAGTCACGCACTAACCCTGGACAAATGCACACAACAATGTCCTTAATTGGACCCATGGCACACATTGGCCTTAACTTCCGACCATAATATGGTCTCACCCCGAGGGGTTTTACGCCCCAAGGGCCACTTTTACAAAAAACATTTCCAATTCTATATCAACCACAATAGGTGTCGAAACAATCGACAACCTTTGCCAACCAATAACTGGAAACTCACGTTCCTGAATAATGACTTATGATTAATAGTCTATGAGGATACAACAATATCTGCTAGTATCAATGAGTTCGATACGATACAGGGGAATAACCAGATAATCACGATCTTTAACAACTACCGACAAGTTCGGTAATAAGTGGGGTGGAGAATATAAAGAACAGCAGTTAAATAAATATTGAAAAGATAAATAGAAATAAATGGGGACATAACATCATTAAATTGATTGAAGAGATAATCAACTAGAGCAACAATAGAAGATATAAATCGCGACAAGATTATCATCACTTGAAATTCTAAGTTAGAGCAGGGACATAATGGAGCACTACAAATTTATAAAATCTTTTAACGCACAATAAGGTTTGATTTCACATAAGCGAGTAAAATAGCTTAAACGATTATTTGTGAAAAGATAGTTTTAGGATAATTAATTTTCAAATCATTTTGAAGAAAACATTTTAAGAAGAAAGGGGTTCTCTGGTGAAATTATGCTAAAACCAGAAATTTCAGTAACAGGTATTTGTAGAGGTTTAAACATGGACTCTTTCTAATTAGAGAGCCTTTTAACATTTTTTAAAAAGATAAAAGAAAAGTCTTCCACTAAAGAAGCTTTAACATCCCTTGGATGAAATAATTTGCAGAAAAAGGATATTGGTATGGTCCTTTGAAAAATTTGATGCTTGCTCTGGGTGGGGAGAATTAACTATAAAGCGCAAATTGAAAGAGTGCATCACTTTCTAAACATGCTTGACCAATCTATATTATTCAACCAGGAAATTGAGTTGCATCACCTGAAAAATAAGTGACTAGCAACAACACTTGCCTCGATATACGAAGTTCTCGATCCTAACATTGATCCTCGACCCAATTTCACGTCAGCCTTTACTTGCTAGCCTTTTATTTGGCTTTACTTCCATTTCTACTTCGTAACTCACCACTTCCACGTAAATTCACCCGTTGGCTTTAATACTTGTCCTCATGTTCGTCTTTCCATTTTCCCACGCACTGCTCTTGGCTATGTCTCCTATTCAAACCTTTACAAGGTCAGATACTATTTCAGTACCCAACTAAGCAAAATCTTATTATTTTGCTTTATTCTACCCATACGCGTCCTATATCGTTTACGTACACACATATTTTATATAAACATTTACAATCATTTTCACAAAATAACTTTAATATAACCACTAGGTCAAATACTTACTTCACACAAATACTTAAGACAGATGGTCACTTGATACTTAGATACCATCTAGGCAACCACTTCACAGCAAATTCACAACATACTTTCAAATCATCGAAATCAAATAAATTAAATAGATTTTAAATAGATTTGCAGGGGAATTTTAAAAAATTTCAGCATGAAGTATTCGTAAATAGGACTATTCCCCTGTTTTTCAATTCAACCATTTACCAACCAAATTATATAAAAATAGAGCTACCTCAATTTGTAGCAACATAAAAGTAAACATATAAGAAAAGTACCTGCCCTGACATGCGGCACATAGCATATAAGGAATTCTGCCTCGACATGCAGTAAGCACATAATAATTTATATTAGCATTAACTACTACTTACGCTACATCAATAATCGTATCACTCACGCATTTTAATGATACACGTGACAATCAGTTATTGATATTCGTTAGCCCTAGGGAACAACCCCTAGCACTAACTATTACTTACGCTATATCAATGATCATACCACTAGAGCATATTAATTATACTTGTGGCAATTAATCATTGGTATTCGTAAGCCCGAGGATCTAGTCGATGAGAATTACACAAGTCCTAAATATTGACATTTAGAACTTATGATCTCTTTACGACTCCTCGCAGTTAAACTAAATAACATATAATCATTGACCACATAAACACATAAGGAAATAAAATAACAGTTTCACTTTACTATAGATTACATTTGAAAACTAAATCAAAACAAATCACATAACCTCTAGGGCCAGTGGTACTTTTTCAGAAACCACCACTTAACATTTATACCCAAATAAAAAATTCAAACAGCTATACATCACTTAATTGAAGTCATTTAAATCCCAAGTACTAATGACTGATAACCGACCATCAACTAGCCACATATAACCCATCACCAAGTAATTGTCAATTAAGGCAATTAACACATACTTTAACTCGACTTACGACAATTAGCACTTAGCACTTAACATTACAACTAATAACTCATATAAACTCCACATATTATATGACAATAACAATTAGCAATTAGCGACCACTATGCCCAATCATATAATCGAACCCACAATCATTACCAATATTATAATTAACCACCAGCAATAATAACTAACGACCAACAAGCATTAAACCCGGATATTATTCGAGTTCCCAAACTTATACTTCCGAAATTACAACTCTACTACTTAACACGTTTCTAAATTTAAAATCCAGGAATTTAACTCTAACAATCATAATCGACATCGAACTCTCCGAATTAAACCACCGAATTAAAACAATATTCATAATTTAAAATTAATCCAACTATTAAAATTAACACATAATCTTGCAATTTAACCCCTCAATCATATTTAATTGTTGTAATTTAAACTAATTAAATTACAACAATTAAATACTTAAATCACAATTTACAACTAAAATGAAAATTGAATATTTACATCGAAAAAATAATTAAATAAATAATTAAAGATATACCTTCCGATTTCCAATTTCCACGAAGTATCTCTCTCTCTCTCTCTCTCTCTCTCTCTCTCTCTCTCCTTTCTCCCTCTCTCTCTTTCTCTCCCTTTCTCTGCACAGTCTCTCCACCATGACCCCACTCTCTTCCTCTGCTCCCGTCGGCCTGTTTTCTTCTTTTCCGCCGAAGCACTGCCCACCGCCGGCGAGCCACAGCCGCGGTGGCGGCCTCCCCCTGCTCCCACGTCCCCCTTTTGCTGCACAGCCCCTTCACCCTCCTTTCTTTACATATACACACACATACATACATATACACACATATAAACTATCAATTTAATCCTCAATCTCTCTTCTTCTTCTTCCCCTTTTCTCTTTTTTTTTCATCTTCTCCCCGTTTTCTCGATTGTTCTAACTGCTGGGCTGCTGGTTTACTTAATGGGCTTGGCCCAATTCCTCTTATTTCCACTCTACTCTCTTTTCGGCCCAATTATATACTAATAACCGACTTCTATAAATAACAACTGAATAAAACCTACGGAAAATTACACTTTTCATTTTTAAAATAAAGAATATAAAATTACGAGCACACACATATTTTTAAAATATTTTTCGGATAAAAAATGGATTAAATATGAATTTTACAAATTTTGATCCTTTAAATACAATAAAACTCTTAAAATCATTTTAAAATACCACAACACCCAAATTAATTCACCCAATAATTTTTAAAACTCAATAAATATATAAAGGAAATATTTCAAAAGATTTCTTGATTTTTAATCCCTCCGATAATTTTATAAAGTTGACAGAGGATTAAAATACATGATTTAAATATATTTAAATCCTCAAAAATACAAATAAAATTACACAAACCTTCACAGCTTACCCAAATCATCATATAATCACATAAACACCATCTCACATACATTTCACCTTTACAACAATATTCAAATAATATAATTCGTAATTTATATTAAATAAATAATTTTTTAAATTCAAAATTTTCTAGGGCGTTATATCCTTCCCCCCTTAATAGGATTCTGTCCTCAGAATCAACGCTAAGGACACAATTAACAATTTTTCCTCAAACATCTTACTTCCACTTCCCAGGTTGCATCTTTCAACACTAGGATTTTCCCCCATACCAACTCATAAATTTATAAGCTCATTCCATGAGCCCTCAATTTCCGAAATAGCCTTAAGCTTTGGTTTTTGAGTCTTATTAACTCTAGACATTTACCACACTTAGGCGAATATCTTTTCTCCGGAAATCAGTATGACCTTTCTGTATAACGAACTATACCCCACGTCAAAACTTATGTTATCACGCCAATTCTTCGCAATAATGCAACCGCGTTATTTGCCTTGATTCACAACAATCTACACTTGGCACCATTCTCCAGCTCTTACTCGTAACCACACGGTTTCAGATAGAACTTTGAAAAAGAAATCTCAAGAAATCCTTCAATCGTTTCTACTCCATTTTCACGGACTATGTCGATCGAGAAGGGAATAATTAAGAAATTCTTATCTGACTTTAGTCCCATCATTCTACCGAGTACCTAATCTGGAAACTTAACATCATACTGTCCATTCTCAGTCACATCCTTGCAATCAGATACTACAATCAACACATACGTCCTTAGATGCACATCAAATATAATTCAATTAACAACTCGATTCTCACTCTAATAAAATATTCAGGTTTGATAAATCTTTGTGAAACATAGCCTCGATTATTTACAGCTTTTGATTTCTAAAGCTTGTCACCTTGACTTTGACTTCACTCAATACAAGAACAAAATTAAGTTAACCAATCTGTAATATTAATTCTTCTGAGGTGAAAACCTCACTTGATACTAACCATGAAGCAATTCTTACTCCAACAATTCCCAACAAGCTCCCACTTTTATCAACATGCATATTCAACTTATAACACTTCACCATTTATTTACATATCCTAAACGAAACCTTCCTCAAATAAAATTTTGAGAAAAGAATATTAGGAAATTCCCAATCATCTTACTCCTCTTTCACGTGCAATATTACTCGAGAAGGAAATAATCAGAAAACTTCAATCCATCCTTAATCTCATTGTTTTACTGAGTAACCATTTCGAACTGATAACCATTTTCCTTAAATCGTATATATATCTTATTCGAAATACACTACCTCCTCTGAAATCAACTTTCGAATCGCAAATCTGCATACTTGACGAGTCCTCGAATTTGACTCTACACATTACAACTTCAACATTTACACCACTCACATTAATCACAAAATCATGACTTTCGAAATTCACATTAAAATCCTTGTGCCAAATTTTCTCCTTTTCTTGGAAACTCTTAAAATCGCTCTCGATTGATTTGCATACGCTTCATGAGTCTTCGATCATCTTGATATGTGACCTACGATCATATTAAATTCTTCGTCTGAATGTCATTTGAAATCTTATTCATCAGAATATGCTTTGACTTAATTGTCTCCTTTCCGATATCTCCTTATACAAAACAATTCCATTCCCTTGGTACAACAACTTCTTTGTTTGCTTAATCGTTAAGACCTCAATGTCTGCTTTCGACCACAAAACACCGTCTTTATCTTTCTCAAAGTCAAAATCTCCCTTTTTCTGGTCCTCACAATTTGCTCGCATTTCATTGTTAGGAAATAAATCTAATCCTGGATCGTATTTAGTTCTTTTTCTAGTTATTACAAACACTTCCTACTAACTTCCTTCATAATCATTTTGAATTTCTAGATTTTTGATAATCATAGCAGTAGTCTTACTACTCTCTTCATAATTCCACTAAGATTGATATGATACTATTTTTGGCAAAAATTTCCCATCTTTCCAAGCTCATAACACATAGCTTTAACTTCTGACTTTGCTTCTTGTTACCACACTACCCTTCTGGTTACAGCCACAACTTCCCATATTTATCTTGATAAAATCTTTAGGGATTCTACTCCCGAAATCTTATTTTCTGATCATAGGATCTCGTTAATTTCTGCTAATTCTCATTCTATAGGCAACTACTGTGTCCACTCTTCTAACTCCAAATCTTCAGGATTTCACATTCTTCCCTTAACTAATTTATATTTTTTTCTGTTTAATCGCTTCTGGAAACCTCCTGGTTTCCCCTTCTTTCTCCTCTTGTCATTTTATTTCATCTTGGTCAACTTTCCTCCATCCTTGATAATTATGACATTCTACCCTGGCTTGCATAAGTTATTTACTCCATATAATCACCTTACCCCTCATTCAGTCCTGATTCTTCTTGATAATTCTTACAAACCATTCCGTTTCACTTCACTCTGCTTTATCCAAGTCATCCTTCTTGTTTCTAACATCTTATGTCCAACAACGGCTCCAACATTAAAAATTTATGATATTCTGTCTACTATTTTTGCCCTTCAATAGATGTCCAAAACAATCTTTCTTCAGCATTGAACATCTCATACCCAACATCTTCGTCATCATTATCTTTTCATCCTTTAACTATATCTGTAATCATATGCTTTTCTTTGCTATCCCTTTTTCTGTTATTCAATTCTCATTAGCCACAAATCTTGTCCATGATTTATTGGTCCAATAAATATTCCAATTTGGCATGGCATATCTGCCTTAATCACCAAATTCTTAAACTTACATAACCGATTCTTCGTCCATGCAGTTATAGTTCTATCATTTAAGATGTCGTCACGCCCATGTTCACATTTCTTCATCATAAGAATTTTTTTAAAACATCAAATTTCTGACAAAGGAAGTCAATAAAATGAATGGGCGTCAATATGAATAAAGACTAAGTTTGTTTGATGAAACTTTTATAAAGGAGTTCAACCGAGAGATCAATATGATCTTTGAACTATTATCAGGTTGTATTTGTCACTTGGTTAACCACCACAGTACATAAAGATGGCTAGTCTTTAGTACCTTCATGACAAACACAATCAGTGGCGTCCCACTGGACTTCTATCACAAAGATAAGATGTCCCTGAATCCCTATCTACATAGGTTGTTCATCTCAGCTGGAATAGAGAAATTCAAGCATTCATGATAATGGAAGGGATCCAAGAGTTTTAAAAATCTTCATATAAAATTGTATTAAGTACTCTCTGAAAAATTCAAATATTTCCGAAAGGATGAGATTGAAGTTGACTAAATCTGAATACGAAACTCATCATCGTTGGATGAATAGAGAACTTTTCAAGATGCATCAATGATTGATCAAGCAAACATTCAAGAAATTCCTAATTATTCATAACCTCACTCTTGTCAACTAAGCACTAATATACTTATCTGCCAAAACTGACCTGACAATAATGAGTTGAATAAATAAGAAGATCTCAATTCATTCTCGATTTTGGACCGTTATTGCGCAACGATAGCCTCAACAACGATACCAACCGGGAATTAATTTACGACAATTCAAAAGAAGATTAAGAAATTTATTTAAGCAATGAATTTGAATGAATCAACGATTAAGGGTGCACAATTACGCTCAACTTCCAATTCTTGCTAGTAATCGCTTCCCACTTCGCATTCTTAATCTTCTCGTACCATCTCCGAAACATTCACATCGAAACTAATATCGTAGAAAGTTCTAGACTCTACGCAAAAATCTCGAGATAACGTCCCCCGGACTGATAGCTTCAGCTGTCCACTTAGCTTATGCCGCTTCGGTTTTGCTGTTTTGCTAATAGCCCAATTCTTAAACGATTCGAACTTTTGCTCACGCGATAAGCCGAAAGACCGATTAACGTCGCAACGCTTGCCGAAGTATCCTAACGCGATCCTTATCTTAAATCGTTCTACCCGACGTCTATCTTGTACACGTACCCTAACCCTCCTAATCTATTTCTGTGACCATAACCTGTAGCTCTAATACCAACTTGTAGCATCCCATAATCCGGGGTACAGATCTGGGGCCACTAACCACAAACAATAATATACAACCCTGAATATAAACAACATAATTAATAATAAAACCCCTTAACCAAGATCGCATACAGGTTATGGTATGAAACAAACTATCAAATTATAAATTTACAACCATTCTCAGAATAAAACTGTTATACAATTTTTATAACTACATGAGATTTCTGTCTATTTAAATGTCCCACCTTGACCAATTCCCAACCACTATCCGATGAGATTCTATAACCCGACCGTCTCCTCTCGCTGCTGGAAAGCAACACCACTGACCATTACTAGGTCCACCAATCCTCTCCACTAACTGAAGAAAACAAACAAGCAAGATTGAGCCAACAATGCTCAGCAAGTGCAATAGTGATAACAATTTCAATAATGATGACAAATATGATAAACAAAGAGGTTTCATTTCATTCTAAGAAGGAATCAGTTATATCAACTTTTAGATTGCCACGAAGGCCAACAATCCACCATTAATGAGGTGCATCGGAAACTAGAACTGATAAGAGTTCCAATATCAAAATATTATTAAAATAGACTTCCAAGGAGTCAAGAACTAAACATCTCAAGCTTAGAGTATAGATTAGAATTGGAATTTTTATTTATTTTAAAAAAAAACATCAAGGTTAGGCTGCTTATCAGTCACGCACTAACCCCGGACAAACGCACACAGCAATGTCCTTAATTGGATCCATGGCACACATTGGCCTTAACTTCTGACCATTAATCTGGTCTCCCCGAAGGGACATCTGTTGACCATAATATGGTCTCCCAGAAGGGACATTCGTTTTAAAAACATTTCCAATTCTAAGTTAAACGCATTAGGTGCCGGAACAATCGACAACCTTTGTCAACCAACTAACTCGAAAACTCACGTTCCAGGACAACTCATGATTAGGAGTTAATAAGAAACCACATCATCGTCTAGTCTCGACAAGTTCGATACAACACAGGGGATAAACGAACGACCAAGATTCTTAACTGATATCGACAAGTTCGATACCACACAGGGTGGAAAATATAAAGAATGACAATTCGAATAAATACCAATAAGATGAATATGAATAATTGGAATTTATAACGTCTGCAATTTATCTAAAGAGAAAATTCACTTTAGCACATTAAAAATATACATTGCAATAAGATTTTCAACCATCAAAACTCTAAGTTAAAGCGAAGATATGGTCAAATACTAGCCACACTGAAAAGTTTGAGTTTCTATAAGCGAATAAAATGGCTTGAACATTTGTTTGAAAAACGATTCCAATATGGAACAGTTCAGATCAATTTGAAAGAAAACATTTTTCTAAATGGGGGTACATTGGTGAAGATATGCTAGAATCAAGAGTTTCGCTAGCAGGCTTTCATAAGAGTTTAAAATCTTGGATTTCCTTTATTTGGGGAATTCTTAAACCAATTTGACGAAAATGGAAGAAATGGCATTCCAGGGATAAGAATCTTATTCTCAAAATCTTATTATTTTGCTTTATTCTACCCATACGCGTACTATATCATTTACACACATATTTTATATAAACATATAAAATCATTTTCACAAAATAGCTTTAATATAACCACTAGGTCAAATACTTACTTCACACAAATACTTAACATAGATGGTCACTTGATACTTAGATACCATCTAGGCAACCACTTCACAGCAAATTCACAACATACTTTCAAATCATCGAAATCAAATTAATTAAATAGATTTTAAATAGATTTACAGGGGAATTTTAGAAAATTTCAGCATGAAGTATTCGTAAATAGGACTATTCCCCTGTTTTTCAATTCAACCATTTACCAACCAAATTATATAAAAATAGAGCTACCTCAATTTGTAGCAACATAAAAGTAAACATATAAGAAAAGTACCCGCCCTGACATGCGGCACATAGCATATAAGCAATTCTGCCTCGACATGCAGTAAACACATAATAATTTATATTAGCATTAACTACTAATTACGCTACATCAATAATCGTATCACTCACGCATTTTAATGATACACGTGACAATCAATTATTGATATTTGTGTGCCCTAGGGAACAACCCTTAGCACTAACTATTACTTACGCTATATCAATGATCATACCACTAGAGCATATTAATTATACTTGTGGCAATTAATCATTGGTATTCGTAAGCCCGAGGATCTAGTCTATGAGAATTACACAAGTCCTAAATATTGACATTTAGAACTTATGATCTCTTTACGACTCCTCGCAGTTAAACTAAATAACATATAATCATTGACCACATAAACACATAAGGAAATAAAATAACAGTTTCACTTTACTATAGATTACATTTGAAAACTAAATCAAAACAAATCACATAACCTCTAGGGCCAGTGGTACTTTTTCAGAAACCACCACTTAACATTTATACCCAAATAAAAAATTCAAACAGCTATACATCACTTAATTGAAGTCATTTAAATCCCAAGTACTAATGACTGATAACCGACCATCAACTAGCCACATATAACCCATCACCAATTAATTGTCAATTAAGGCAATTAACACATACTTTAACTCGACTTACGACAATTAGCACTTAGCACTTAACATTACAACTAATAATGTAATAACCCTAACTTTAACAAAGCTACAGTGATCACATGAATAGTAAATTTCGATGATTTAGAGAAAGGGTATATAAGTACTCCATAATGGAAACGGAAAAGGAATGAACAGAAACCATATTAGTGTTGTATATTGAAATTAAGTGACTCGAAATGACGAGGGATTTCAGAAATTCCTAAATATGGATTTTTGAGGATTTTGACTTCTAAAGAGCTTTTATTGGATATTAAGGAGCATGGAAACATTATAAGAATTATATATTGAGGAATTAGTGAATTTAGGTTAAACCAAAGGATTTTTAAGTTAAGAGAATACCAAAGGAATTTGGAATGTTAAATGATTTCAGAACCACTGAAATAATGAGGTATATTCGAGACGAACCACAATTAGACGAGTATGGAAACCAAGCAACCAAGATTAGTAATATAACAAGGATACATACCACATTATGTTATTCAAGATTATTAGCATTATAAGTAGAAAATCAAAATGGGATTTATTGAATCATCAAAGTGGTGTCATTAGCCATTAACTTGTTTTTAAGGGTAAATTAGTAACTTTGCAAGGTGTTAAACACAAAATATCTTTCCAAGCTTCCATAACACTCTAGATTAAGCAAGATTAAGATGAGAAAAGATCAAAACAAAAGCAAGAAACTCTCCCCCATCCATTATCATCATTTTCGGCCAAAAAAGACAGCAGGTTGGTAAATCGACCATAACTCCTTCGTTTCTCAGCCGAATTTCGTGTTCTTTAGCTTTTTGGAAAGCCCATGAGATGCTCTACAACTTTCATTTAGACGCCTCCTCCAGAAAACGTAGGTAAGACCTTCGTTTTTGCGATTCTTTCAGCTGAGTAAACAGTAACTTCGAATTTTTAACTTTGTTTTATGGTTTCTTTAGTTAATACAAGCTATACTAAGGTTGTTAAAGGTGTGCCCAAGGTTTATCAAGGATTTTTAAGGGTTATCAAAGCTTCAAGAAGGTATAATCATGCTTTCTCTTTTATGTTTATGATGGATATAGTTGTGTTTAGTGATTAAGTGGTATAAATGTTATGATTATGATGTTATAAGTGTTTGTAAGTGATTAAAGTTGATTTTGGAAGGAGTATGTGCTT
The DNA here is from genome assembly GCA_036435485.1 of Saposhnikovia divaricata. NCBI lineage: Eukaryota > Viridiplantae > Streptophyta > Magnoliopsida > Apiales > Apiaceae > Saposhnikovia > Saposhnikovia divaricata. The sequence continues at coordinate 160,538,376 of CM071600.1, forward strand.
GTAACCATGGTTGGTAAGATGACCACATGCTGTAGGTGATGGTGTATAAGGTGGATGATTGATTTGGAGGAGTTTGATTTTGGAAAGTACGAAAATATAGCCGTTATAATGTCCGATTTTCGTTAGAACGAAATCTGCCCTGTTTTGTGACCCCTGTATTCATACGGTACCTCACTGCCTAGGTTACCAATTGACCATGAAATGATAGAGCTTAGTTCATAGATCGTTTCGATATAAGGTGCGTTAAAATCTGATGAACGGTTTAGGAGAAAAGTCAGTTTTAGTGAAAGGTGTTCGAAAACCGAGAAACCGTAATTGTATCAACTTTGAGGCTATGATCAACCTACTTAGACATTTTTAAAAATTATGAAACTTTGGGATAATATGGTAGGGTAGTCAAAGAGACATTACCAGTTGACCTTGTAGTAAAAGTCGAAATCTATAATTTAGGGGGATTTTTACAGTTAAGTGTGGTCGTTAGGAGAAATGGTGAAAAACCACTGAAACTTCGATTGAGCTTGTAAATGGTTAAGTCCTTGACCCTTTGGGGTAATAATAATACGTTAAACATATGTTGAAGTGTAAAGGGTTTTGTTATACAAGAGGGTAGTGAGTAAGAGATGTGGTATTCTAATGACGGTCCTTTTGTGTTTATAGAAATTTCGGAGGAGGGACCAGCCATACTATCAGGATACAGAAACCAAGGCAAGATCTTTTCTATCCCTACTTGGAAAACTATTTATCTTCAAAGAAACTTGATTTCATGGAATATATATGTGATGCTATTATTACTATATTGTGAAGAAATTGTCTTCCTTGAGTATTGATATTGAAAAGAAAGGTATACGAAGATGTATATGAATATGGATATGAGTATGAGATGGATATGAATATGGATATGAGTATGAGATGGATATGTATAGAGATGATTATGCATGAAGTGAACATGCCTTATGATTAAGAGAATATGAGAGAATGGTATCAGTTATTATCTAAAGTAAATAAAAGAATGGTATCAATTGTTATCTAGGGTTATATGATTTATATTATTTTGCTAAAGATATTCTTTTTAAATATTGTGATTTAATAAGTATTATTTGATTATTATCTACTATTTTTAAAAGTAGATGGAACAATATATATATATATGTGTATATAAGAGAGCAAGATTTCTTCTACTCTTACTTTAGAAAACTATTTTTTTTAAGTAAAATGATTTCTTGGAATATATATGTTTTTCTACGATGCTATACTGCTAAGGATTTATTTCCTGATTTTGAGAATTAAAGAAAGATAGATACGAATATGGATAGAGCGAATATACTTTATGTTCTAAAGGCATATTTGACTTTAATAATTATAGAAAAGATGTATGAGTCATAATTAAAGTATTATGACATATGATTTAAAGGTGATGATAAATGTGAATGGAAATGTGAATGGAAATGGAAATGGAAATGGAAATGATAAATGTGAGTAGATAAATGATTTGACAAAAAGGGGGATTGCAACAGACTTGCGTAAGTGGCTGTGTCAGGGCTGTGTGCGACACGGTCCAGCATTTATTATTTTATTACGGCACGAAGATGCCAAGGGAGGATGTTAGCAGGTGGCCTTCCTCCAGGGATGATCTTCATTCCTTCTACCGGTAGTAAAAAGAGAGCAGGTACGATTAGGCGACTGATCATCGTCCTAACGTATCAGGCGACAACAGATATCCCCAATGTTTTTGAAAAGAAAGAGTTGATAATGGTTTTCAGATTTATATGCTGAAACCAAGAAAATGAGATAAGGTGATGGAATTATTTATATGGAATGAAGAGAAACTGATTTTATATTATTTTTATATATATATGTAAAGGTTTATTTTCCCTTTTATGGTAGTAGATAGAAGTTATCTTGTTGAGCTATTTTAGCTCATTCTTGCTATTTATTTATACTACAGCTAGGTCCCATGCCAATACTCCGCACTACACCCTGCAAGAGGGTAAGGGAAAGGCGACCTTTTGAGCGAGTGCTGGTGACCATCCCCGAGGTAGTGACAAGCGAAAGGGGCTTAGTAGACTTATGTAAATTAAGTGTGTAAGTTTGTAATAAACTTTTGGTTGTTGAAATGCTTTCTGTAGAAGTATTATTCAACAATGTACTTAGTAGAATTCTGGGTTGTAATAACTATTAACTTTAAACTTTTAATATTATGGATGTTGTTCTATGAGCATATGACTGGTGTGTGTGTGTATTAGTGTGGGGTCAATTGCATAAGTATTAAATTTAAAAAAAAAAGACTCAAGAAATATGGATATTGATCGGAAATTGGACCGTGATGACCTGGATCCTTGACCCCGGATCTTGGGGTGTCACAGATGGTATCAGAGCTTAAAGTCATAATGCTCAGGAACAAGAGTGATAATAATAAATATATCAGTAATAATATAAAATTGTGAACTTCCATCAAGTTCAAGGGAGGTTTATCGAATGAAGCGTTTATTCTAAGTAGTGATTATGATTTTATAGATTATTGCTAATAAAGGTTATTATGCCAAAAGTGTTAAACTTATGTAGCACACAGGATTGATTTGAAAAAGGGAATATTTGATGTATTGGGAAGTGTACGTTAGACAATCTCGTGAGTATAAGTGGTATGTTAGAATATACAATTATAAAGAATAGTTTTAAAAGGGTCTTTGATACCGGAGCAGTGTCAGGTCAAGACGATCGATATTACGAAAGTATATCTATTAGAAGGTTGTATTCTATTATGGATCAAGGCAGAGAGTATCGAGCCAAGTCACGACTAAGTAAATGAAGATAATTGGGAATAGCAGACGATAGGTTAAGGCTACATGGTGAGTGCAAAATTTAAGAAATTTTGGAGGGTACGCAGTCTAAGATATAAATAGTATTTGAGGAAAACCTTCCATTATTTGGATTTTCAATTGGGCAGAGGCTATTAACGGTACCTATTTTCAATCTCCTAAAGCCCTGCTAAATTATATTATTGAGTTTCAAATTTTCTCCACTAGTGGGTAATTGTTCATTAAGAGTCGGTATCCTTTCAAAACTTTCTGGTACCCTTGGGAATGTGTTTCAAAATTTTATTTATCTATCTTAGTCAAAATATTCCTCTAAGATTATTTTCGGAAAATGGTTTATCATCGTGATTTAAATTTCCCTCTACATTTCTTACTCCAACTAAGAGGAATGGCCCTATATGTATATACAAGGACAATCTGTCTGTGTGATAGAAAGTCGGAGGGGACGCCCTCACTTGTGTAACGTACGGGTTCTTCCATCATATTGATTTCTCAAATATCCTTTTGTTTCAAATAAAAGTTATTTAAAACTCTTAATTTTATAAATTATTGTGGGACCCTTGCTTGTTTCGGGGTTCGTTTCAATTCAAAGTTCCTTGAATTCTATCAATTGTTTCGACTATAGAAGATTTTCTTAATGGATGGAAGAATGGAAGCAAAGTTTAGAGTATACGTGATTATACGAAGAAACTCGAGATTTCAAGGGAAATTTCAATAAGAGATAATTAGAGTTAGAAGCGTTTCGATATAAAAGAGGGAGGAATTTCGTGAGAAGAAATGGGTATATTTGAGGACTATTGAGATAAAATAATATGAGGAATTTTAAGGTATAATTGAGATTTACTATTGAGAGTAAGGTGTATTTTGAGGGAAAAGTTAGAATAAGGATAAACAAAGGAAGTGGGGATAATTAATGAAGTTTGTGTATTCTGTCTAAATTTTATCATGTTTTGATACTAAGTGTTGAGATTCGAAAATATTGATGTATATAAGGCGATTGACTTAAATGAAAAGGTTATTGTACTAAAGGTGATACGCTTATTTGCTAAAGTTGAGTTGAGAATATTATGGTATATAAATGAGTTAACTAGGGATATAATTGTGTATATGAGAATGATGTATATGGGAATGATGTATGTTGTACCCTAAATTTGGGTGATTAATGAAGAATATTGTTATATACAGAACCATGCCGCCTAAGCGTAACAATAGAACGAATGCAAGAGAAAATGAGAGAGATGAAGGAAGTCGAAATAGACAGAATGAAAATGCTCGTAACGAACAAAATCAGATAGGTCGAGAAAGTAAAAAAAAGGAGATTTGAGGGCCAGAAGGGAGGTTCAAGTGAAGGAAATTACTTTAGCAAGGTTGGTAAAGGACAAAAATCTCAGTTTGTGGGGAAGTCATGGAGTAACAAGACTGTTAGTGAGACGGTGAATCAGGGTGGTAGATCCACAAGAACCTTTCAGTCTAATCAATCTCGAACACCATTTCCAGACTGTAACACGTGTGGTAGGAAGCATACGGGAGTGTGTAGGAGGTCGAAAGTAACTTGCTTTAAGTGCGGACAGAAAGGACACTATTATAACCAGTGCACATCAACTGACAAGATTGATATCAAGTGTTATCAATGTGGGAAATTAGGACACTTTGCCAGAGATTGCCGTTCCGGTGGGTCGTCCGCACCAGGACAAAGTATGACTGCTTCAAATAGACCTACTGCCAGGGTGTACAATATGACTTTAGGAGAGGCATTGAGAAAGCCGGATACAGATACAGGTGAACATTTTTCTAGTATTTAAATTTTTAGTGTAAACGTTTGGTTAGGAATCAATGTGGTCAATGAATGGTATAGGTAGGTTGATAATCTAGATAAGGAAAATCAGTATCTGTTAGGGGTTAGAAATTCTATGAAAAGGAGAGTAATGATATTTTGGGGGTAAACCATAGACTTGTTTAGATACGAACAGGAAATATATATTATAGGTAATATTTTCTTACAATTGTTTCAAAGAATCTTATTCTAGTTGGATTTCTGGAAGATTTTACAGAGATGAGATATAATCATATCGAAGTGTGTATATTTTATGTCATGATAGAGATCAAAATAGGGATAAACCATAAGTGAGATACACTACCATTCAGGGGAGGCCAATGTGGTGGCCGATACCCTTAGCTAAAGGAGGAATGAGAGATTAACTACCGTAGAATGACTAAAACAAGATAGAGATATTATGAAGGAAAAAGGATGGAGAAAGTAGTATAGAAGTTATAAGGTGTCGATGAAAAGGTATCTATGGACATTTCTGACGTGATTCCGGGACGGAATCCTTTTAAGGGGGGAAGGATGTAATAACCCTAACTTTAACAAAGCTACAGTGATCACATGAATAGTAAATTTCGATGATTTAGAGAAAGGGTATATAAGTACTCCATAATGGAAACGGAAAAGGAATGAACAGAAACCATATTAGTGTTGTATATTGAAATTAAGTGACTCGAAATGACGAGGGATTTCAGAAATTCCTAAATATGGATTTTTGAGGATTTTGACTTCTAAAGAGCTTTTATTGGATATTAAGGAGCATGGAAACATTATAAGAATTATATATTGAGGAATTAGTGAATTTAGGTTAAACCAAAGGATTTTTAAGTTAAGAGAATACCAAAGGAATTTGGAATGTTAAATGATTTCAGAACCACTGAAATAATGAGGTATATTCGAGACGAACCACAATTAGACGAGTATGGAAACCAAGCAACCAAGATTAGTAATATAACAAGGATACATACCACATTATGTTATTCAAGATTATTAGCATTATAAGTAGAAAATCAAAATGGGATTTATTGAATCATCAAAGTGGTGTCATTAGCCATTAACTTGTTTTTAAGGGTAAATTAGTAACTTTGCAAGGTGTTAAACACAAAATATCTTTCCAAGCTTCCATAACACTCTAGATTAAGCAAGATTAAGATGAGAAAAGATCAAAACAAAAGCAAGAAACTCTCCCCCATCCATTATCATCATTTTCGGCCAAAAAAGACAGCAGGTTGGTAAATCGACCATAACTCCTTCGTTTCTCAGCCGAATTTCGTGTTCTTTAGCTTTTTGGAAAGCCCATGAGATGCTCTACAACTTTCATTTAGACGCCTCCTCCAGAAAACGTAGGTAAGACCTTCGTTTTTGCGATTCTTTCAGCTGAGTAAACAGTAACTTCGAATTTTTAACTTTGTTTTATGGTTTCTTTAGTTAATACAAGCTATACTAAGGTTGTTAAAGGTGTGCCCAAGGTTTATCAAGGATTTTTAAGGGTTATCAAAGCTTCAAGAAGGTATAATCATGCTTTCTCTTTTATGTTTATGATGGATATAGTTGTGTTTAGTGATTAAGTGGTATAAATGTTATGATTATGATGTTATAAGTGTTTGTAAGTGATTAAAGTTGATTTTGGAAGGAGTATGTGCTTGTAACCATGGTTGGTAAGATGACCACATGGTGTAGGTGATGGTGTATAAGGTGGATGATTGATTTGGAGGAGTTTGATTTTGGAAAGTACGAAAATATAGCCGTTATAATGTCCGATTTTCGTTAGAACGAAATTTGCCCTGTTTTGTGACCCCTGTATTCATACGGTACCTCACTGCCTAGGTTACCAATTGACCATGAAATGATAGAGCTTAGTTCATAGATCGTTTCGATATAAGGTGCGTTAAAATCTGATGAACGGTTTAGGAGAAAAGTCAGTTTTAGTGAAAGGTGTTCGAAAACCGAGAAACCGTAATTGTATCAACTTTGAGGCTATGATCAACCTACTTAGACATTTTTAAAAATTATGAAACTTTGGGATAATATGGTAGGGTAGTCAAAGAGACATTACCAGTTGACCTTGTAGTAAAAGTCGAAATCTATAATTTAGGGGGATTTTTACAGTTAAGTGTGGTCGTTAGGAGAAATGGTGAAAAACCACTGAAACTTCGATTGAGCTTGTAAATGGTTAAGTCCTTGACCCTTTGGGGTAATAATAATACGTTAAACATATGTTGAAGTGTAAAGGGTTTTGTTATACAAGAGGGTAGTGAGTAAGAGATGTGGTATTCTAATGACGGTCCTTTTGTGTTTATAGAAATTTCGGAGGAGGGACCAGCCATACTATCAGGATACAGAAACCAAGGCAAGATCTTTTCTATCCCTACTTGGAAAACTATTTATCTTCAAAGAAACTTGATTTCATGGAATATATATGTGATGCTATTATTACTATATTGTGAAGAAATTGTCTTCCTTGAGTATTGATATTGAAAAGAAAGGTATACGAAGATGTATATGAATATGGATATGAGTATGAGATGGATATGAATATGGATATGAGTATGAGATGGATATGTATAGAGATGATTATGCATGAAGTGAACATGCCTTATGATTAAGAGAATATGAGAGAATGGTATCAGTTATTATCTAAAGTAAATAAAAGAATGGTATCAATTGTTATCTAGGGTTATATGATTTATATTATTTTGCTAAAGATATTCTTTTTAAATATTGTGATTTAATAAGTATTATTTGATTATTATCTACTATTTTTAAAAGTAGATGGAACAATATATATATATATGTGTATATAAGAGAGCAAGATTTCTTCTACTCTTACTTTAGAAAACTATTTTTTTTAAGTAAAATGATTTCTTGGAATATATATGTTTTTCTACGATGCTATACTGCTAAGGATTTATTTCCTGATTTTGAGAATTAAAGAAAGATAGATACGAATATGGATAGAGCGAATATACTTTATGTTCTAAAGGCATATTTGACTTTAATAATTATAGAAAAGATGTATGAGTCATAATTAAAGTATTATGACATATGATTTAAAGGTGATGATAAATGTGAATGGAAATGTGAATGGAAATGTGAATGGAAATGGAAATGGAAATGGAAATGATAAATGTGAGTAGATAAATGATTTGACAAAAAGGGGGATTGCAACAGACTTGCGTAAGTGGCTGTGTCAGGGCTGTGTGCGACACGGTCCAGCATTTATTATTTTATTACGGCACGAAGATGCCAAGGGAGGATGTTAGCAGGTGGCCTTCCTCCAGGGATGATCTTCATTCCTTCTACCGGTAGTAAAAAGAGAGCAGGTACGATTAGGCGACTGATCATCGTCCTAACGTATCAGGCGACAGCAGATATCCCCAATGTTTTTGAAAAGAAAGAGTTGATAATGGTTTTCAGATTTATATGCTGAAACCAAGAAAATGAGATAAGGTGATGGAATTATTTATATGGAATGAAGAGAAACTGATTTTATATTATTTTTATATATATATGTAAAGGTTTATTTTCCCTTTTATGGTAGTAGATAGAAGTTATCTTGTTGAGCTATTTTAGCTCATTCTTGCTATTTATTTATACTACAGCTAGGTCCCATGCCAATACTCCGCACTACACCCTGCAAGAGGGTAAGGGAAAGGCGACCTTTTGAGCGAGTGCTGGTGACCATCCCCGAGGTAGTGACAAGCGAAAGGGGCTTAGTAGACTTATGTAAATTAAGTGTGTAAGTTTGTAATAAACTTTTGGTTGTTGAAATGCTTTCTGTAGAAGTATTATTCAACAATGTACTTAGTAGAATTCTGGGTTGTAATAACTATTAACTTTAAACTTTTAATATTATGGATGTTGTTCTATGAGCATATGACTGGTGTGTGTGTGTATTAGTGTGGGGTCAATTGCATAAGTATTAAATTTAAAAAAAAAAAGACTCAAGAGATATGGATATTGATCGGAAATTGGACCGTGATGACCTGGATCCTTGACCCCGGATCTTGGGGTGTCACAAATAACTCATATAAACTCCACATATTATATGACAATAACAATTAGCAATTAGCGACCACTAAGCCCAATCATATAATCGAACCCACAATCATTACCAATATTATAATTAACCACCAGCAATAATAACTAACGACCAACAAGCATTAAACCCGGATATTATTCGAGTTCCCAAACTTATACTTCCAAAATTACAACTCTACTACTTAACATGTTTCTAAATTTAAAATCCAGGAATTTAACTCTAACAATCATTTACAACTAAAATGAAAATTGAATATTTACATCGAAAAAATAATTAAATAAATAATTAAAGATATACCTTCCGATTTCCAATTTCCACGAAGTATCTCTCTCTCTCTCTCTCTCTCTCTCTCTCTCTCTCTCTCTCTCTCTCCTTTCTCCCTCTCTCTCTTTCTCTCCCTTTCTCTGCACAGTCTCTCCACCATGACCCCACTCTCTTCCTCTGCTCCCGTCGGCCTGTTTTCTTCTTTTCCGCCGAAGCACTGCCCACCGCCGGCGAGCCACAGCCGCGGTGGCGGCCTCCTCCTGCTCCCACATCCCCCTTTTGCTGCACAGCCCCTTCACCCTCCTTTCTTTACATATACACACACATACATACATATACACACATATAAACTCTCAATTTAATCCCCAATCTCTCTTCTTCTTCTTCCCCTTTTCTCTCTTTTCTTCTTTTTTTTTTCCTTCTTCTCCCCATTTTCTCGATTGTTCTAACTGCTGGGCTGTTGGTTTACTTAATGGGCTTGGCCCAATTCCTCTTAATTCCACTCTACTCTCTTTTCGGCCCAATTATATACTAATAACCTACTTCTATAAATAACAACTGAATAAAACCTACGGAGAATTACACTTTTCATTTTTAAAATAAAGAAAATAAAATTACGAGCACACACATATTTTTAAAATATTTTTCGGATAAAAAATGGATTAAATATGAATTTTACAAATTTTGATCCTTTAAATACAATAAAACTCTTAAAATCATTTTAAAATACCACAACACCCAAATTAATTCACCCAACAATTTTTAAAACTCAATAAATATATAAAGGAAATATTTCAAAAGATTTCTTGATTTTTACTCCCTCCGATAATTTATAAAGTTGACAGAGGATTAAAATACATGATTTAAATATATTTAAATCCTCAAAAATACAAATAAAATTACACAAACCTTCACAGCTTACCCAAATCATCATATAATCACATAAACACCATCTCACATACATTTCACCTTTACAACAATATTCACATAATATAATTCATAATTTATATTAAATAAATAATTTTTTAAATTCGAAATTTTCTAGGGCGTTATACCGGATCTAGGGTTGTCACAATAAACATGCTTATAACTCAAAAATAAGTTGGAGAATAGAGGGTTTAGTTACCTAGGAGTGATGTGCTATGCGAGAGCTTCGATTAGAGTGTAATAATGCAAGAAACGGGCAAGGCTAGCTCAAGTTACAATTCCTTCTTCTTCCTCCATCTTCAAGCTACGTTTTTTTCATCTAAAATGGGGGAGGGAGGCTGCTCCTTTGCTTGATAAAAGCTAGGGTTTACTTTATGTTTTAATTTATACTAATGGTTTTGGTCAAAGTGCAAGTTGGTCACTCGAGTTTGCTAACTTTATAAAGCTTCTTCCACACGCTTTGCTTTATCGTTTCTCCTTCAATCTACTCTTCCTTTCAAATTACAATTTATAATCCTTGGATGTAATTTCTAATTGTGCACTTAGTCACCTTTTATCATCCCAAATAATCCTCTGAAATTTCAAGTCGTTTGGAATCCGAAAATTTTTACTATTCATCTTGGATCGTTATTAATCACTTAAATCAATATTTCTCCACACTTATTCTTTCCACATATCTAATGAATCCCACTTACCTTTATATGTTTCCTAGAGTAAGAATATACCTTAGAAATATTTTTCTGGAATAAATAATTCCACCATCTCAATTTCTGGTCCGATACGATCCGTTTAGGGGAAAATAAAATTTTCGAATTTCTAAAATCTGACGACGTTTGCATACACTGATTTAATGTGTACATAACTAATATTGATTAAGAATTCCTCTATTCCTTCCATAATATAGGTGGCATGATATATATTTTCTTATTTAGCGAGAGATACTATTCATTGGAAATTTTCAAATTAGTACCAAATTTGGGGTTATTACATTCCATTTCAATTACGAACTCGCACTTACGGTTCCGAACCACTTTTACGATTTTGACCATAACTCCTAAACCGTAAGTCCGTTTGCTTCGATTCTCGTGCCAAAACGATCTATGACTCGAGATCTACAAGGGTAGGTTATATATTCATCAAGATCAGACATTTATATCTACTGTTATGCTCGAATTTTAAGGTTTAACGAAATTTCGGCATTACGACGGCTATAATTCGAACGTTTCTAAATTTATTACACCACAACCAAGCCACACCGGGCATACTATCAATCTTATACACATGATATTCATCTTAACAAGTCCAAGAACACCTTACTTAACCATCATATTCATCATATCTCTTAGATCAACAAAGCTAACTACATAATCATGCTTACATGCTTATAGTAACACCATAATCATAACTAATCTAAAACCATCAAGAACATACATAAAACCTAAGATTCAACCAAGGGTTTCAAGTGGTATACCTTCCTTGGAGTGTGTACTAGCCTTAATAAACCTTGTATAGTCCTTGTATATGCTTAAGCTACCTTAGATCATCCAAAGAAACCAAGAATCAAAGATTAGTTTCTTGAAATCACTATTCATCACCATCTTTGATGATTTTATTAAATATGCTAGACTTGGAATTTAAGTCTCAAATTCATTGGATAACTATGATATGAAATGTAGTACTTACCATAAAAATCTTGAGATCAAACAATGGTTGGAGGTTGGAATTCGGTTTTTGAGTTATGATGAAGGCCGAATGCTCCATGAAGAGAGAAATGGAGTTGTTTTGCTTTTCTTTGCTCTCATCCTTGTCTAATTGCATTATTGTGATAATATCTATCCTAAAGCTACTTTATTAAAGTGGTGTGGTCATGCATGATGTAAATAAAGGGACAAGTGTTGTGATTTTGTGGGTTGACGATGAGATTTAGCTAAGTACTTAGTTTGTTTTCTAAGTATGCTAGTTACCCTTGTAACTACTTGGTTACTTGATCTTATCCTCTTGTACATGAATGTATCTTGGCTTTCTGCTTGCTCTTTTGTCTGGTTATTGCTCAATTTCATGGATCATTCGGAGGAATATCTCAAGGATTTGTTGTTAGGGTTTTACCGAAAACCTTTTCGATATTTTTGCTAAAATCTTTAATCCTCTTTTATAATTCTTGAATTTAAATTCCTCAAATCTTTCTAATAAATCCTTAAATCATTCAATGTCTAGGGAAATCTCGGAGAAAATAAAAGTGTTATTTTTCTGAATCTGATATCGTTTACATACACTTATATTGCCTATCGGTCATTTATACGAACTCAGAAATCCGTTCCGAATACTCCTATATAGCGTCGTTTGATAATATTCCAATTTCCACCAAAAACACTATTCATTGCTTATTTTCTCTTTAATTCTTATAATTAGAAAAATGTTCTCACGCTTTCCCAAGCATTCTTTAACCCTTTTACGGAACCACTGGACTTATAATAGATATCGATTTGGATGACATGAGAACCATCTTCCTCATTTAGAATCATATCCTACTTTCTAGGAGATAGATTATTCTAATCTAAGTTGTCAACCCATTGCACTCTTCATGACATATAAACATTGGAATCCATATCCATTCCATTCATTAGAACAACTGTTATACTTATAATCCATTACATAATAAAAGTTTTAATTCCTACCAAAAATCTGGGTTTTTACAGTATATGTTGAACAACCTCCTGGATTCATTGATCCTAAATATCCAAATCATGTCTACATATTGGATAAAGCACTTTATGGACTAAAACAATCTCCAAGAGCCTGGTATGAAACTTTGGCTCAATTCTTATTGGAAAGTGGATTCAAAAGAGGTACAATTGATAAAACTCTGTTTTATTTGAATCATTGTAAAGATTTGCTGTTAGTTCAAATTTATGTTGATGATATTATTTTTGGGTCAACTAACACAAAGCTTTGTGAGAAATTTTCAAAGCTAATGTAGTCTAGATATCAAATGAGCATGATGGGAGAAATGAGCTATTTCTTAGGTTTGCAAGTTAAATAGACTGATGATGGGATTTTTATAAATCAGTTAAAGTACACAAAGAATTTGCTGAAAAAGTTTAACATGCAAGACAGTGCTACTGCTTCAACTCCCATAACTACAGCTACTAAACTTGATCCTGATCAAGGTACTGAAGTAGATGTAACTAACTACAGAGGTATGATTGGCTCACTCTTGTATTTAATTGCTAGTAGACCAGATATTATGTATGCAACCTGTCTATGTACAAGATTTTAGGCAAATCCTAGAGAACCACATCTTATTGCAGTTAAAAGGATTTTCAGATACTTGAAAGGCACTCCATCTCTTGGCCTTCGGTATGCCAGAGAATCTGATTTTAGTTTATGTGGTTACTCAGATGCTGATTTTGCAGGGTGCATAGAAAAAGTACTTTAGGCAGTTGCCAATTTCGGGGAGGTAGACTAGTTTCATGGTTTAGTAAGAAGCAAAAATCTATCTCATCATCAACTGTAGAAGCTGAGTACATTGCTGCAGGAAGCTATTGTGCTCAGATAATGTGGATGAGAAATCAGTTAATGGAATATGGTTTGTCATATTCAAAAATACCTATCTATTGTGATAACCAAAGTGCTATTGCCATGACAGGACATCAGTATCAGATATCACTTCATTAGAGAACAAGTACTGGAAGGAACAATTGAGTTATATTTTGTTCCTACTGATCAACAACTAGCTGATATATTCACCAAGCCACTTCCTGAAGATACTTTTACAAAGTTGGTGAATGAACTTGGAATGGTGAACTATGAGAGTTTCTGAGAACAAGGAGAAGCCAATTCTTGATGACAATGGTTAAGCACTGAATCCTGATGCGACGTTTCGTTTATCGGTATAATGGCAAAAGAGGGTTTGGATCTAAGTATTCTCCTTCTTCTATTTTCTTGAATTATTTTGGGGTTAATGTTAATGAACTTCTGAATAATGTGATTACTTTAATTAGTTTTTCATATTCACTTCTTAATTCTTATACTTCACAGAACAGTTCATAACATAAAAGTGCAGAAAACAATAATAGAGAAACAAAATTTTCATTGATAATGAGAAAGAGATTACATGAGTACATCAAATTTTTGTTGTTTTCTCTATCTACTAATGTATCTCACAGCTAGCATCCATCCCAGATTCCATCTTTGCCACTTTTTTTGGGTGGAAGATGATGGAATAAGGTTATTTTTGCTGACATATTCATTAACAATGGTTGGAGGCTTTTAATGAGGATGCTTTAGAGGAAAGCCATTCGAGTGTAGCCTGGAGAGCAGCATCGATGTCTATCTCTCTTGCAGGTTCTTCCTACTTTATCTCCTCGAGACAAGCATCCATCTGCAACCAAAGAGTCTCAAGCTGTCTTTCCCAATCCATGGCATTGAACTCTACGCAGGAATAGCTAAGAATATCTCTCTTCTCTACGAGATGGAGATTTTTCTCTTTGATGCTCAAGCTTGACATTGTTTGCTAAGTTGTTCTAAAGGGTTTTGATGTATATGTTTATCAAGAGATTGTTAAAGGGTTAAAGGACGTGAGATGTGTATCTGTGCATTATATAGAGACTTGAACCAATGTTTCATATTCTCTTAATGACGGGTCCAGGTATTTCAGTATTTTGATATTTGATATATTTGATTATTCTAATTAAATATTTTCACTTCATTCACTTTTAATCAAATATCACAAAAGACGTGCGCGTGTACTACACTCACATATACATACACGTAGATACACATAAGAGAGTGTGCAGTTATCACCACTTCTCCACGATAGTTGTCCACTAATTATTCTCACACCAATCAGATACTGACATCTATAATTGAGAGTTAATTTGTTTAAACAAAACTGATTCAATTTCCAAATCGAATATTATTCTCACATTATCAGTTTTTCATCTCTCTCTCTCTCTCTGCACACAAACCCTAAAGTTTGAAAACTCTATTCACACACATTCTAAGCTATAATGGATTCTTCACCATTCTTGAACAGTAAGACAGTGGTTAATGAAGTTACTTTTGCCACAAATAACTTTGTTGCCATTCTTAATCATCAGGATTTACCTAATGATTTTCACATCGTTCAGGACTTTTTGGCCACAAGCCCAATCAATTATGCTCTAACCCAACCTGCCGAAGTCTCTTTCAAGTGTGATATGCAAGTTTGGAATACTGTGGTTTTCAGTCAAGGCATATCAGGAAAGCCTTATATGATCTGATCCAGTATTAAGAAAGGATGATGATAATTCTGGAAATGATGGTGGTGCTAAGTCTCACGAAACCTCTGATGTTGCAATAGGAAATGCTAAGAGGGTGCAATCTCGATCTCAAACTATGCAGTCAACTCATGTTTCTAGTTCTGGTGTAAAAACTATAAGAACAATGGTACAATCTCAAGTCCTGACAGAAGATCAAATTCTGCCACCTGGTCAAATCTTGTCACCAATTCCTGAGGATGATGTATACATTGATGAAGAAGGAGATGCTGCTAAACTTTTTCATGAACTTAATACTGAGTCTGGTGAAGTTCTTCACTTGTTTCATAAAGATAAAAGTGTAGCATCCCATAATCCGGGGTACAGATCTGGGGCCACTAACCACAAACAATAATATACAACCCTGAATATGAACAACATAATTAATAATAAAACCCCTTAACCAAGATTGCATACAGGTTATGGTATGAAACAAACTATCAAATTAAAAATTTACAACCATTCTCAAAATAAAACTATTATACAATTTTTATAATTACATGAGATTTCTGTCTATTTAAATGTCCCACCTTGACCAATTCCCAACCACTATCCGATGAGATTCTATAACCTGATCGTCTCCTCTCGCTACTGGAAAGCAACACCACTGACCATTACTAGGTCCACTAATCCTCTCCACTAATTGAAGAAAACAAACAAGCAAGAGTGAGCCAACAATGCTAAGCAAGTGCAATAGTGATAACAATTTCAATAATGATGACAAATCTGATAAACAAAGAGGTTTCATTTCATTCTATGAAGGAATCAGTTATATCAACTTTTAGATTGCCACGAAGGCCAACAATCCACCATTAATGAGGTGCATCAGAAACTAGAATTGATAAGAGTTCCAATATCAAAATATTATTAAAACAGACTTCCAAGGAGTCAAGAACTAAACATCTCAAGCTCAGAGTATAGATTAGAATTGGAATTTTTATTTATTTTTTAAAAAAACATCAAGGTTAGGCTGCTGATCAGTCACGCACTAACCCCGGACAAACGCACACAGCAATGTCCTTAATTGGATCCATGGCACACATTGGCCTTAACTTCTGACCATTAATCTGGTCTCCCCGAAGGGACATCTGTTGACCATAATATGGTCTCCCCGAAGGGACATCCGTTTTAAAAACATTTCCAATTCTAAGTTAAACGCATTAGGTGCCGGAACAATCGACAACCTTTGTCAACCAACTAACTGGAAAACTGACGTTCCAGGACAACTCATGATTAGGAGTTAATAAGAAACCACATCATCGTCTAGTATCGACAGGTTCGATACAACACAGGGGATAAACGAACGACCAAGATTCTTAACTGATATCGACAAGTTCGATACCACACAGGGTGGAAAATATAAAGAATGACAATTCGAATAAATACCAACAAGATGAATATGAATAATTGGAATTTATAACGTCAGCAATTTATCTAAAGAGAAATTTCACTTGAGCACATTAAAGATATACATTGCAATAAGATTTTCAACCATCAAAACTCTAAGTTAAAGCGAAGATATGGTCAAATACTAGGCACACTGAAAAGTTTGAGTTTCTATAAGCGAATAAAATGGCTTAAACATTTGTTTGAAAAATGATCCAATATGGAACAGTTCAGATCAATTTGAAAGAAAACATTTTTCTAAATGGGGGTACATTGGTGAAGATATGCTAGAATCAAGAGTTTCGCTAGCAGGCTTTCATAAGAGTTTAAAATCTTGGATTTCCTTTATTTGGGAAATTATTAAACCAATTTGACGGAAATGGAAGAAATAGCATTCCAGGGATAAGAAAATGAGCGAGAAAGGTTATTTGTAAAGTTCTTTGCAAATCGGATATTTGAATTACGGGTAGGGGAGATAAACGGCATCACACTTGTCTGGAAAAAGTATATGTATCATCTTCCATCTATACTTGGCCAAATCATCACATACTACAAATAATTTAAATTGTATCACTTGAACAATAAGTGAATAGCAAGAACACTTGCCTCAATTCGCGAAGTTCCTGATTTTCACATTGATACTCAACTTAGCTTCTCGTCAATCTCTTTCCTTACATGTGGGTTTCTTACTTGTCCTTCTGTTCATCCTTCAGATTACTCGTGCACTGTCCTTGGCCAGGTTTCCTATTTGAACCTTTTCAAGGTCAAATACCATTTTAGTATCCAACTAAGCAAAAATCTTATTGTTTTGCTCTATCCTACCCAAACGCGTCCTATAACGCTTACTCATATAACATATATAAACATATACATTCGTTTTCACAAAATAGCTTTAGTATAACTAACTAGGTCAAATAAACTTCACATAAACAATTAACACGGATGACCACTTAATACTTAGATTTTAACTAGTGGTAAACACTTTAAAATAATACCACATCTCAATTCTTCACATCAACTATCACATATTTACCATCACATATTTACCACACTTTCAAATCATCAAAATTAAATAAATTAAATAGATTTTAAATAGATTTGCAGGGGAATTTTAGAAAATTTCGGCATGTAGTATTCGTTTATCGGACTATCTACCTGTTTTTCAATTCAACAACTCAAGGAGTTTTAACTATATATATACCAAAAATCAAGCTGTCTCAACTTGCAGCAACATAAAAGTGCACAAATAAAGAAAGTACCCGCCCAGACATGGGGCACCTCAACACTTAAGAAATTCTGCCTTGACATGTAGTAAACACATAATAATTTATGTTAACATTAACTACTACTTACACTATATCAATGATCATATCACTCACGCATATTAATGATACACGTGACAATCAATCATTGGCATTCGTAAGCCCTAGGGAACAACCCCTAGCACTAACTATTACTTACGCTATATTAATGATCGTATCACTTGAGCATATTAATTATACTGGTGACAATCAATCATTAATATTCGTAAGCCCGAGGATCTAGTCGAAGAGAATTACACAAGTCCTTAAATACTGACATTTAGAACCTATGATCTCTTTACGACTCCTCGCAGTTAAACTAAATAACATATAACATTCATAATTAGTAAAGCCATCAAATACCACGACTCGCTTTATACCATTTAGCACATAGACCTTTACAATTTAGCTAACCCTTCTATCTACACTTTATATGACAACAACAATTTACACTTAGCATTTATCAATTATAATGACTCAACCACATAATTTAATCCATATAAACCAACAAGTAATTTACAATTATACATTCCACAATTACTTATAACTCAGCTTATGGCATTTGGCATATAACCATTTATACATAGTAACACCGTCAAATACTATGACTCAATTTATACCATCTAACATATAAACATTTTACAATTTGTAAAATCGCATAAACTCTACATATCTTCCGGAATTACAATTATAATTATTACACGATAATAATAATTAACCACCGAAATCATAAAAGCATATAATCGGATTCCCAATTAAATCCACAATTATAATTAAATATAAACTTTCGGAATTAAATCACGGAAATAAATCAATATTCGTAATTTACAATATTAATCTAATTACGACAATATTATCACAATTTACAAATAAAATGAAAATTAAATATTTACATCGAAAAATAAATAAATAAATCAATAATTAAAGAAATGGGATACCTTTCCGATTCCAATCTCCCCCAAAAATCTCTCCCTTCTCTCTCTCTCTCTCTCTCTCTCTCTCTCTCTCTCTCTCTCTCTCTTTTCTCTCTTCTTCCCTCTCTCTCTCTTTTCTCTCTCCTTCCTTCTTCTTCCTACTGCTGCTGCGCGCGCCCCAGCTGTGACCTCGCCTATCTCCTTCCCTTGCTGCTAGTCACCGGCCGCCACCACCGCCGACCGCCGCCGCGCGCGGTGGGGCTGGCCCCCCTGCCTTCCTGCTTTTGAAACTCGCACACTTCCTCCTCTTTACAGCTGCTACCGCCTGATTACACACACATACATATGATATACACACACATACACGTATGTATCTATATATATATCTCCCCAATTCAATTTCCCCCAATTCCAATTCCTAAAACCCTAATTTCTTCCCCCAATTCCATTCCTCTCTCTCCCCGTTATCTGACTGCTATGCATTATGTCCTTATTGGGCCTGGCCCAATCCACTTATACTACCTCTAATAATTCATTCCGGCCTAAATAAAACACTACTTCTTCGTTTTTAAAACTAATGAACAGCTCTTATAAACCGAAATTAAATAGAAAATTATGAAAATTAACTTTTTTCATTTTTAAAATAAAGAGTATAAAATTACGAACACACACATATTTTTAGGATCAAAAATGAATTAAATATGAATTTTGCAAGTTTTGATCCTTTAACTGCAATATAACCCGTAAAATCATTTTAAAATACCAAAATACCCAAATTAATTCTCCCAATAATTTTAAAAACTAAACAATATTATAAGGAGAATAACACAAAAGATTTCATGATTTTTAAATGCTCCAATGATTTTATAAAAATTTTCGAAGCTCAATAATGCATGATTTAAATACAGTTAAATCATCAAAATTACAAATAAAATACACCAACCTTCACAACTTACCCAAATCATCATATAAACACATAAGCACAATTTCACATGCATTTCACATTTACAACAATATTCACATAATATAATTCATAATAAATAATTTTAAATTCGAAATTTTCTAGGGCGTTTTATCCTTCCCCCTTAATAGGATTCTGTCCTCAGAATCAATGCTAAGGACACAATTAACAATTTTCCTCAAACATCTTACTTGCACTTCCCAAGTTGTATCTTTCAACTCTAGGATTTTCCCCCATACCAACTCATAAATTTATAACCACATTCCATGAGCCCTCAATTTCCGAAATAACCTTAAGCTTTGGTTTCCGAGTCTTTTTAACTCTAAGCGTTTATCACACGTGAACGACTATCGTTTCCCCGAAAATCAAATGAACTATGCCCTGCGTCAAAATTATATTACCACGCCAATCCTTCGCAATAATACCACCGTATAATTTGCCTTAATTTACAATGACCTACACTTGGCACAATTCTCCAACTCTTACTCTTAATCACACGGTTTCAGATAGAACTTCGAAAAAGAAATCTCAAGAAATCCTTCAGTTGTTTCTACTCCATTTTCACGAACTATGTCGATCGAGAAGGGAATAATTAAGAAATTCCTATCTGACTTTAGTCCCATCAATCTACCGAGTACCTAATTTGGAAACTTAACATCATACTGTCCATTCTCAGTCGCATCCTTGCAATCGGATACTACAATCAACACATACATCCTTAGATGCACATCAAGCATATTTCAATTAACAACTCGATTCTCACTCTAATAAAATATTCTGGTTTGCTAAATCTTTGTGAAACATAGCCTCAATTATTTACAGCTTTTGATAGCTAAAACTTGTCACCTTGACTGTGACTTCACTCAATACAAGAACAAAATTAAGTTAACCAATCTGTAATATTAATTCTTCTGAGGTCAAAACCTCACTTGATACTAACCATGACGCAATTCTTACTCCAACAATTCCCAACAAGCTCCCGCTTTTATCAACATGCATATTCAACTTATAATGCTTCACCATTTATTTATATATCCTATACGAAACCTTCCTCAAATAAAACTTTGAGAAAAGAATATTAATAAATTCCCAATCGTCTTACTCCTCTTTCACGTGCAATGTTACTCGAGAAGGAAATAATCAGAAAACTTCAATCCATCCTTAATCTCATTGTTTTACAGAGTAACCATTTCGAACTGATGACCATTTTCCTTAAATCGTATATATATCTTATTCAAATTACACTACCCAGCGTCCTCTGGAATCAACTTTCGAATCGCAAATCCGCATACTTGACGAGTCCTCGAATTTGACTCTACACATTACAACTTCAACATTTACACCACTCACATTAACCACAAAATCATGACTTTCGAAATTCACATTAAAATCCTTTTGCCAAATTCTCTCCTTTTCTTGGAAATTCTTAAAATCGCTCTCGATTGATTTGCATAAGCTTCATGAGTCTTCGATCATCTTGATATGTGACCTACGGGCATAATTGAATTCTTCATCCAAATGCTATTTGAAATCTTATTCATTGAAATATGCTTTGACCTAATCGCTCCTTTCCAATACCTCCTTCTAGTACAAAACAATTTCATTTCCTTGTTTAACAACTTCTTGACTTGCCTAACCGTTAAGTCCTCAATGTTGTTTCCGACCTCAAAATACCGCCTTTACCTTCCTCAAAAATCAAGATCTCATTTCCTTGTCCTCACAATTTGTTCGCATTTTGTTGTTAGGAAATAAATCTAAATCTGGATCGTATTTAACTCTTTTTCTAGTTATTACAAACACTTCCTACTATCTTCATAACCGTTTTGAATTTTTTTTTAGATTCTTAATAGTTATAAAAGTAGCCCTGCCACCCTCTTCATAATTCCCTAAGATTGATATGATATTATTCTTGACAAAACTCTCATCTTTCCAAGCTCATAACACATAGCTTTAATTTCTGATTCTGCTTCTTGTTACCACACTACCCTTCTGGTTACAGCCACAACTTCCCACATTTATCTTAATAAAATCTCTAGGGATTATACTCCCGAAATCTTATTTTCTGATCATGGAATCTCATTAATTTCTGCTAATTCTCATTCTATAGGCAACTAGTTTGCCCTTATTCTTTTAACTCCAAATCCTCGGGATTCTACATTCTTCCCTTAACTAATTTATATGTCTTCTGCTTAATCGCTTCCGGGAACTTCCTGGTTTCCCCTTCTTTCTCCTCTTGTCATTTTATTTCATTTTGGTCAAGTTTCCTCCATCTTTGATAATCATGACTTTCTACCCTGGCTTGCATAAGTTGTTTACTCCACATAATCACCTTACTCCTTATTCAATTCTGATTCTTCTTGATAATTCTTACAAACCATTCTGTTTTACTTCACTCTGCTTTATCCAAGTCATCCTTCTTATTTTTAACATCTTATGTCCAACAACGGCTCAAACATTCAAAATCTTGTGATATTCTATGCACTATCTTTGCCCTTCAATTGATGTCCAAAACAATCTTTCTTCAACATTGAACATCTCATACCCAACATCTTAATCACCATTGTCTTTTCATCCTTTAACCGAATATGTAATCATGTGCTTTTCTTTGCTGTCCCTTTTTCCTTTATTCAATTCTCATTAGCCACAAATCTTGTCCATGATTTATTGGTCCAACAAATATTCCAATCTGGAATGGCATATCTACCTTAATCACTATATTCTTAAACTTGCACAACCAATTCTTTGTCTGTGCATTTGCAGTTTCTATCATTTAAGACGTCGTCACGCCTAGCTTCGCATCCCATCAGCATTAGAAATTTTGGAATCATCAAATTTCTGACAAAGGAGGTCAATAAAATGAATGGGCATCAAGTATTCATATACACTGAGTTATTTGATAAATCTTTTATAGAGGAATTTAACTGAGAGATCAATATGATCTTTTGAACTATTATCAGGTTGTATTTGTCACTTGGTTAACCACCACAGTACATAAAGATGGCCAGTCTTTAGTACCTTCATGACAAACACAATCAGTGGCGTCCCACTGGACTTCTATCACAAAGATAAGATGTCCCTGAATCCCTATCTACATAGGTTGTTCATCTCAGTTGGAATAGAGAAATTCAAGCATTCATGATAATGGAAGGGATCCAAGAGTTTTAAAAATCTTCATATAAAATTGAATTAAGTACTCTCTGAAAAATTCAAATATTTCCGAAAGGATGAGATTGAAGTTGACTAAATCTGAATACGAAACTCCTCATCGTTGGATGAATAGAGAACTTTTCAAGATGCATCAATGATTGATCAAGCAAACATTCAAGAAATTCCTAATTATTCATAACCTCACTCTTGTCAACTAAGCACTAATATACTTATCTGCCAAAACTGACCTGACAATAATGAGTTGAATAAATAAGAAGATCTCAATTCATTCTCGATTTTGGACCGTTATTGCGCAACGATAGCCTCAACAACGATACCAACCGGGAATTAATTTACGATAATTCAAAAGAAGACTAAGAAATTTCTTTAAGCATTGAATTTGAATGAATCAACGATTAAGGGTGCACAATTACGCTCAACTTCCAATTCTTGCTAGTAATCGCTTCCCACTTCGCATTCTTAATCTTCTCGTACCATCTCCGAAACGTTCACATCGAAACTAATATCGTAGAAAGTTCTAGACTCTACGCAAAAATCTCGAGATAACGTCCCCCAGACTGATAGCTTCAGCTGTCCACTTAGCTTATGCCACTTCGGTTTTGCTGTTTTGCTAATAGCCCAATTCTTAAACGATTCGAACTTTTGCTCACGCGATAAGCCGAAAGACCGATTAACGTCGCAACGCTTGCCGAAGTATCCTAACGCGATCCTTATCTTAAATCGTTCTACCCGACGTCTATCTTGTACACGTACCCTAACCCTCCTAATCTATTTCAGTGACCATAACCTGTATCTCTAATACCAACTTGTAGCATCCCATAATCCGGGGTACAGATCTGGGGCCACTAACCACAAACAATAATATGCAACCCTGAATATAAACAACATAATTAATAATAAAACCCCTTAACCAAGATCGCATACAGGTTATGGTATGAAACAAACTATCAAATTATAAATTTACAACCATTCTCAGAATAAAACTGTTATACAATTTTTATAACTACATGAGATTTCTGTCTATTTAAATGTCCCACCTTGACCAATTCCCAACCACTATCCAATGAGATTCTATAACCCGACCGTCTCCTCTCGCTGCTGGAAAGCAACACCACTGACCATTACTAGGTCCACTAATCCTCTCCACTAACTGAAGAAAACAAACAAGCAAGAGTGAGCCAACAATGCTCAGCAAGTGCAATAGTGATAACAATTTCAATAATGATGACAAATCTGATAAACAAAGAGGTTTCATTTCATTCTATGAAGGAATCAGTTATATCAACTTTTAGATTGCCACGAAGGCCAACAATCCACCATTAATGAGGTGCATCAGAAACTAGAATTGATAAGAGTTCCAATATCAAAATATTATTAAAACAGACTTCCAAGGAGTCAAGAACTAAACATCTCAAGCTCAGAGTATAGATTAGAATTGGAATTTTTATTTATTTTTTAAAAAAACATCAAGGTTAGGCTGCTGATCAGTCACGCACTAACCCCGGACAAACGCACACAGGGACATCTGTTGACCATAATATGGTCTCCCCGAAGGGACATCGTTTTTAAAAACATTTCCAATTCTAAGTTAAACGCATTAGGTGCCGGAACAATCGACAACCTTTGTCAACCAACTAACTGGAAAACTCACGTTCCAGGACAACTCATGATTAGGAGTTAATAAGAAACCACATCATCGTCTAGTATCGACAAGTTCGATACAACACAGGGGATAAACGAACGACCAAGATTCTTAACTGATATCGACAAGTTCGATACCACACAGGGTGGAAAATATAAAGAATGACAATTCGAATAAATACCAATAAGATGAATATGAATAATTGGAATTTATAACGTCAGCAATTTATCTAAAGAGAAATTTCACTTGAGCACATTAAAAATATACATTGCAATAAGATTTTCAACCATCAAAACTCTAAGTTAAAGCGAAGATATGGTCAAATACTAGGCACACTGAAAAGTTTGAGTTTCTATAAGCGAATAAAATGGCTTGAACATTTGTTTGAAAAACGATTCCAATATGGAACAGTTCAGATCAATTTGAAAGAAAACATTTTTCTAAATGGGGGTACATTGGTGAAGATATGCTAGAATCAAGAGTTTCGCTAGCAGGCTTTCATAAGAGTTTAAAATCTTGGATTTCCTTTATTTGGGGAATTCTTAAACCAATTTGACGAAAATGGAAGAAATGGCATTCCAGGGATAAGAAAATGAGCGAGAAAGGTTATTTGTAAAGTTCTTTGCAAATCGGATATTTGAATTACGGGTAAGGGAGATAAACAACATCACACTTATCTGGAAAAAGTATATGTATCATCTGCCATCTATACTTGGCCAAATCATCACATACTACAAATAATTTAAATTGTATCACTTGAATAATAAGTGAATAGCAAGAACACTTGCCTCAATTCGCGAAGTTCCTGATTTTCACATCGATACTCAACTTAGCTTCGCGTCAATCTCTTTCCTTACACGTGGGTTTCTTACTTGTCCTTCTGTTCATCCTTCAGATTACTCGTGCACTGTCCTTGGCCAGGTTTCCTATTTGAACCTTTTCAAGGTCAAATACCATTTTAGTATCCAACTAAGCAAAAATCTTATTGTTTTGCTCTTTTCTACCCAAACGCGTCCTATAACGCTTACTCATATAACATATATAAACATATACATTCGTTTTCACAAAATAGCTTTAGTATAACCAACTAGGTCAAATAAACTTCACATAAACAATTAACACGGATGGCCACTTAATACTTAGATTTTAACTAGTGGCAAACACTTTAAAATAATACCACATCTCAATTCTTCACATCAACTATCACATATTTGCCATCACATATTTACCACACTTTCAAATCATCAAAATTAAATAAATTAAATAGATTTTAAATAGATTTGCAGGGGAATTTTAGAAAATTTCGGCATGTAGTATTCGTTTATCGGACTATCCACCTGTTTTTCAATTCAACAACTCAAGGAGTTTTAACTATATATATACCAAAAATCAAGCTACCTCAACTTGCAGCAACATAAAAGTGCATAAATAAAGAAAGTACCCGCCCAGACATGCGGCACCTCAACATATAAGAAATTCTACCTCAACATGCAGTAAACACATAATAATTTATGTTAACATTAACTACTACTTACGCTATATCAATGATCATATCACTCACGCATATTAATGATACACGTGACAATCAATCATTGGCATTCGTAAGCCCTAGGGAACAACCCCTAGCACTAACCATTACTTATGCTATATTAATGATCGTATCACGTGAGCATATTAATTATACTGGTGACAATCAATCATTAATATTCGTAAGCCCAAGGATCTAGTCGAAGAGAATTACACAAGTCCTTAAACTAAATATGATCTCTTTACGACTCCTCGCAGTTAAACTAAATAACATATAACATTCATAATTAGTAAAGCCATCAAATACCACGACTCGTTTTATACCATTTAGCACATAGACCTTTACAATTTAGCCAACCCTTCTATCTACACTTTATATGACAACAACAATTTACACTTAGCATTTATCAATTATAATGACTCAACCACATCATTTAATCCATATAAACTAACAACAAGTAATTTACAATTATACATTCCACAATTACTTATTACTCAACTTATGGCATTTAGCATATAACCATTTATACATAGTAACACCGTCAAATACTATGACTTAATTTATACCATCTAACATATAACATTTTACAATTTGTAAAATCGCATAAACTCTACATATCTTCCGGAATTACAATTCTAATTATTACACGATAATAATAATTAACCACCGAAATCACAAAAGCATATAATCGGATTCCCAATTAAATCCACAATTATAATTAAATATAAACTTTTCGAATTAAATCACGGAAATAAAACAATATTCATAATTTACAATATTAATCTAATTACGACAATATTATCACAATTTACAACTAAAATGAAAATTAAATATTTACATCGAAAATTAAATAAATAAATCGATAATGAAAGAAAAGGGATACCTTTCCGATTCCAATCTCCCCCAAAAATCTCTCTCCCTTCTCTCTCTCTTCTCTCTCTCTCTCTCTCTCTCTCTCTCTCTCTCTCTCTCTCTTTTTTATCTCTTCTTCCTTCTTCTTCCTACTGCTGCTACACGCACCCCAGCTGTGACCTCGCCAATCTCCTTCCCTTGCTGCTAGTCACCGGCCGCCACCACCAACCGGCCGCCGCCGCGCGCGGTGGGGCAGGGGGTCTCTCTCTCTCTCTCTCTCTCTCTCTCTCTCTCTCTCTCTCTCTCTCTCTCTCTCTCTCTTTTCTCTCTTCTTCCTTCTTCTTCCTACTGTTGCTGCATGCGCCCCAGCTGTGACCTCGCCAATCTCCTTCCCTTGCTGCTAGTCATCGGCCGCCACCACCACCGGCCGCCGCCGCGCGCGGTGGGGCAGCCCCCCTGCCTTCCTACTTTTAAAACTCGCGCACTTCCTCCTCTTTACAGCTGCTGCCGCCTGATTACACACACACATATATGATATACACACACTTACGCACACATACACGTATGTATCTATATATATATATCTCCCCAATTCAATTTCCCCCAATTCCAATTCCTAAAACCCTAATTTCTTCCCCCAATTCCATTCCTCTCTCTCCCCCGTTATCTGACTGCTATGCATTATGTCCTTATTGGGCCTGGCCCAATCCACTTATACTACCTCTAATAATTCATTCCGGCCCAAATAAAACACTACTTCTTCGTTTTTAAAACTAATGAACAGCTCTTACAAATCGAAATTAAATAGAAAATTATGAAAATTAACTTTTTTTCATTTTTAAAATAAAGAGTATAAAATTACGAACACACACATATTTTTAGAATATTTTTAGGATTTAAATATGAATTTTGCAAGTTTTGATCCTTTAATTGCAATATAACCCGTAAAATCATTTTAAAATAGCAAAATACCCAAATTAATTCTCCCAAAAATTTTAAAAACTAAACAATATTATAAGGAGAATAACACAAAAGATTTCATGATTTTTAAATGCTCCGATGATTTTATAAAAATTTTTGAAGCTCAATAGTGCATGATTTAAATACTGTTAAATCCTCAAAATTACAAATAAAATACACCAACCTTCACAACTTACCCAAATCATCATATAAACACATAAGCACAATTTTACATGCATTTCACCTTTACAACAATATTCACATAATATGATTCATAATAAATAATTTTAAATTCGAAATTTTCTAGGGCGTTATAAAAAAGGTAGAGCTAGCTAATGCAAAGTCAGCTCTTTCTGTGTTAGCTGAAGAAGACTTTCCCACTCTATCAAAAGAAGAAATTCTAATCGAACAGAAAAGCTTTTGAAAAGTTTTGAGAAGAAGACAAAGACTCCTGCTACAGGTAGAGGAAGAGGCAGAGGTAGAGGAAAAGGAAGGAAGCTTGTACAATCTGGTCCTCAGAAAGCTAAAAAGAAGAAAACTCCACTATTTCTTGAAATGACTCCAGCCAATAGACATGATGTTAGTGAAGAGACTGAAGAGGAAGGACAACTTGTGAAAAGAAGGAGAATTAATAAAAAATAGGAGGAAAAGAATTTGCAAATCTCTATTCCTGATACAGTTCAAGTTGCAGCTCCTGACAATACTCAAAGTGATGCTCCTAATTCTAATGAAGCTGATATCTTGACTTGAAGTCATTATTCTTAATGTTGTGGTTGAATTCTGATAGGTCCATAATTAATCATATTTTTAATACCTATTCTATGTCCGTTTTCGTAATTTTATTAATTAATAAATTGTTTTATTTTGTTTTGTAGGAAAATAAATAAAAACAAATTTCAAGCAGGAAAAGGTGCAAAAAGGGAAAGAAGGTGGAAAATACTTGAAGTCAAGGAAATTGGAGGAAAAATCGATTACTTATTGGAGAAGAAAAGGAAATTGAAGAAATTATATTCAAGATTGGATTGTAATCAAAGGGGCCAAACCCAATATTTTCCCCTATATATATGGTCTTCTCCCTTGTAATTTAGACACCTAGAATTTGATAGCTCTTTATTTTCATGTTTTACTTTCGTTGGTGGCTTTATCCTGCATATTCTTCTAAATTATTAATATAATATTCTTCGTTCTTCTTTTCTTCCTGCGTACAATTATTTCAAAATTCCTACTGCCGTTTTATTATTTAGTACTAGTTGCTTACTTGACTAGTTTAGTTGGTTCATTAATTTATTATATAACTACTTCCATTCACCTGCCATTTACTTTAGTAATAATTAGATTTAATAAGTTTCTGGCCATATAAATATAACTAAAATTAGTTTGTTCAAGTCGATTTATGTTTAATTGGTATTATTATAATTGTTTCGTATATATAAATAATATGTCTAGCTAATCTTCTTATCCTAGGATGAAGATGAAGTTGATTTAATTACTTTTGATCTCTTCTCGTTCCTATTAATTAGTTCTCATAATTTTTCTTGGTGCTTAATTGTTCAATTGACAAAGTGATTTTGATATATTATTGTTACCGGATTTATTTTTCATAGCATATGCTTGCTCCTTGAAGTTTTGATAGGTTATTGTTAGATAACAAGTTTCATAGTATATGCTTGTCTCGTTAATTGATATATCTTGTTTGTGAAGAAAAGTGAATTGATTTTAGGGCGAGTTGATATTAGTTGTGATTGATTAACGGATTCGGATTCCTAGGTTTTCCATATTATTTGATAATCTTTGTTAATTAGGTTAATTAAAACTCATCTCAAACCTATTTGTCTAGTTCGCCTGATTTAATTATTAGGGTTTTGAAAATTCGTAGTCTTTGTGGATCGACCTGTAATTTCTACAACTAAACACTGTGCGCTTGCAGTTATTTTACACATCAAGTTTTTGGCGCCGCTGCCGGGGACTATTGGTATTTTTTACTCCTTGATATTAATTCTTCGGATTGGTTTCTTGTTTTTTTTGTTTTTTTTAGGGAATAGTGAAGCGGAGAAAAGCTTGGACAAGAAGATCGTTGGAAGGCCTCGCTGTCTCTTTTGAAATTTTTGGAAGCGCTTTTCGGTATTCCATATCACCTCTCTCTATTTTTCTTTTCTTTCTCATAATTGAAAAAACCCAAAAAAATTAAATATTTGAAAAACCCAAAAATATTAGTTAGTTAATTGTTTGTTAATAACCAATTTGCTGCATCATTCATTCTCTCACATAGGATCACATTATCTAGATTTCTTTATTGTATTTATTGCTTTCCATCCTATATAATTGTGGTGATTGCTGGAGGAAAGAGGTACGTACAATTTAGAATAGTACACGTAGTGTAGTGCATCCATAAGTGTTTATTTTCTTGTTCATTGTGTGTTGCATCATTCAATCAATCTTAAGGGTGCCACCCAATTACAAGATAAGGTGAGGGATTTCATCACCCTTTCCTTGGCCCACAAACCACTAATTCGTTCATCATGCATACCCTTTCCTTAATAAAATTAAGTAGACGTTGGCCCCTAGGATTTCGCGCTCAATTAGGAAGAGAATCTAGGAGGAACAAATCACTAAGTATTCTTTCGTTTGGTGTCTAGGCAAGCGTGACGCTTACCTGGCTAATTTGGATTGGTGTATAGAAAGGTGTTTAGCCTCTTGGCAATGCTTGCACCTGCCTGGCCAGTCAGGACGAATGCTTTTTGAGTTTTGACTTTTAGTAGTATCTTATTGTTAGGAGCAAGGTCTAGATTTTTTTTAGGATAATATAGATTTTTCTTTTTAATTTTCCACCATTTTTTTTAGGTGTTTACTTATAGCTCTTGTCTGCTACGTGCTTAATTGTTTACTTCTCTTGTATGCAAAGTGATTGGGTTCGAGACACTTCATCTAGATTAGTAAGACAAACCAATCTGTCATCTCCTAAAGTAGTAAGGCAACTAGAGTTCTCTTCACCCACTAGAGTTGAGTCAAAAGAAGTAAAAGTTCCATCAGTGGTCATGTTTATTCAACATATAGGAGTTAATTTGATAGATGAGTTTGTTTCGTGGTCGAATCTTGAGAATAGTGCAATTGAGTCTTTTCTTGAGGAAGATGTTATGTTAGAGTATGAGAGTAATAAAGAACTTCATGAGCTTTATAGAAATTTTTCTTCTGATGAGATGTTAGACGAATTGAATGCCATTTATTCTAAGCATGAAACCCAACTTGAGGATATTTCTTTTGATCCTAAGTTCGTTGTTAAGAATTCTGTTAGTGAGCGACCCACTTTCGTTTCTAATATGTCTTTTTCCACTCTTGATCAGTCTTTGGAAGTTGATAATGAAACTTATCATGTTCTTTCTAGTGACTTAGTTCATAACCAAGAATTTCAAGTGATTAATCTGCTTAAACAACATAAAGAAGCATCTAATTGGTCTATGAATGATGTTAGTGGTATGAATTTTATTCTGGTATATGATCATATTTCTCTAGTGGATAATGGTGTTTTTGTGGGTATGTTTCACATGTTTGATGATTGTGTTACATGTGTTGTTTTTCCTCGATATGGTATTGGTTAATATATCTATTTTTGTAATGTGTCTCCCATGACTAAGTTTAGGTATGGGGGAGCAACTGTGTGTATGTGTGTGTGTTTATTTTATGTGTGTGAGTTTTTGTGTGTGTGTTATAGGTAATAATGTTTCTCCGCCATCCTTTATTAGGTATTCTCGTCCTTTTACTTTGTCATTTTTCTCTCATTTGCATACATTGAGGACAATGCATGATTTAGGTATGGGGGAGGGATTTAGTAGTATTATTATTATAAAAAAAATTAAAATTTTTTTTCGAAAAATGAAAAAATTAAAAAAAAAATTCGAAAAATGAAAAAATCAAAAATAATTCTAGCCATGTGAAATGATTACTTGTTAAAAGTTGGCTTGATGCACCCTTACATGCTATAGTACTCTTATGTTTCTGATGCTTTTGATTGAGAAGTAATATGCTAAGTTCTTGTGCACACACATACACTAGCAAGTTGAAACTAGTAGACTTATTGAATGTTTTAAGTAATTAAAAGGACATGAATATGTGCAAGAAGATTTGGTTTCTATGCTTTGAGTACAAGTAGGTGCATTAAAGAGATTTTTGCTTGGGATTAATTATGTTTTTGCCACCAAGTGAGATTTTGAGCCTATATGCATATCTTTTGCATTTTATATTCATTTGCTTGAGTGTCCACATATTATTTGCATTGCTAGCACTTGTTTGAGACCTTTCTTGAAATGCATGACATTATTTGATGATAAGATGATAAAGGCATTTAGGAATAACTTATTATTATCCAAATTACCACACCCTTTACATGTGATCAATTAGTTACCCCTTTGAGCTTAATTCTATTTTTTCGGTGACACACCACATTACTTGCCTAGACCTTTTTCTTGTGCAGCCTTACGTATACTTGATCCCAATTTGTCAAAGGCTAGTAGGAAGTTGAGGGAGTAATAAGGTGTGTGAGATGGGGTTTACTTTTGTTCATTAATTTTGGGGAAATATTGGATTTTGTTGCTTATTTGTTAGTCATTGTTCAAGAAATTTTGAAGAAGGATTGTGGTTGTGTATATATCTATATTATCTATGTTAGCTCTCCAAACAAAAAAAAGAAAAAAAAATAATTGAAAAAAATCATATGAGAGCATACTTATGTTTATGTGTTTTTGTGATCCTTTTTCATTCGACTATTCAAGAATTTTGTTGAAAATTTTTAGAAATCCATGTATGGGGAGAAAGTATGGTGTTGTGTATGATTTATTATGGTTCCTACTAGATTTTGACACTTCACCTTATTTGGCCTTACTTGACATACCTTGTCCTTAGCCCCATTACAACCCAAAATAAAAGACCTTTTGATTATCATCATTAATGTATGTTGTGATAAAGTTAGATTGATACCAAATGTCAAGCATGCTTATGATTTTGTTGGAATAGAGTGATACACTTACCCTTGTTCTTGAGTGAATATTCTTTTGTGAGTGAAAGGTGAGTTATTGCTTGTTTTGTGCATATGAGATCCCAAGTTTTGACTCTAATGTGTACTCTTGTGGGCTTAGCATGGTTACCAACTTATTTTTACACTTGACGTGGACTTCTAACGACCTATGCATATTTCTTTGAGTAGACTATGTGAATATTTGCACCTTACACACCAAGACATTGTAAATTCACTTTGATTTCTTAAGTTGATATAGCATGAGATGACTTGTATGTGTAGTGTTGCATTGAGCAATCTTTTACATGAGCTAGATGGATCTTGTGGGTACATTCACTATAGGCCCTCACGAGACCTCACTCGTCCACTGGGGCTCCCTAGGGGTTTAAAGGGCTTGTTGCATATGCCAAATGCAACCGTGATCACCTACGGAAGTGGTATTATATATTAGATAGTATTTTATAATATATTTTTCTTGAGGACGAGAAAAAGATAGGTATGGGGGCATTTGATAGGTCCATAATTAATCATATTTTTAATACCTATTCTATGTCCGTTTTCGTAATTTTATTAATTAATAAATTGTTTTATTTTGTTTTGTAGGAAAATAAATAAAAACAAATTTCAAGCAGGAAAATGTGCAAAAAGGGAAAGGAGGTGGAAAATACTTGAAGTCAAGGAAATTGGAGGAAAAATCGATTACTTATTGGAGAAGAAAAGGAAATTGAAGAAATTATATTAAAGATTGGATTGTAATCAAAGGGGCCAAACCCAATATTTTCCCCTATATATATGGCCTTCTCCCTTGTAATTTAGACACCTAGAATTTGATAGCTCTTTATTTTCATGTTTTACTTTCGTTGGTGGCTTTATCCTGCATATTCTTCTAAATTATTAATATAATATTCTTCGTTCTTCTTTTCTTCCTGCGTACAATTATTTCAAAATTCCTGCTGCCGTTTTATTATTTAGTACTAGTTGCTTGCTTGACTAGTTTAGTTGGTTTATATATAACTACTTGCCATTCACCTGCCATTTACGTTAGTAATAATTAGATTTAATAAGTTTCTGGCCATATAAATATAACTAAAATTAGTTTGTTCAAGTTGATTTATGTTTAATTGGTATTATTATAATTGTTTCGTATATATAAATAATATGTCTAGCTAATCTTCTTATCCTAGGATGAAGATGAAGTGGATTTAATTACTTTTGATCTCTTCTCGTTCCTATTAATTAGTTCTCATAATTTTTCTTGGTGCTTAATTTTTCAATTGACAAAGTGATTTTGATATATTATTGTTACCGGATTTATTTTTCATAGCCTATGCTTGCTCCTTGAAGTTTTGATAGGTTATTGTTAGATAACAAGTTTCATAGTATATGCTTGTCTCGTTAATTGATATATCTTGTTTGTGAAGAAAAGAGAATTGATTTTAGGGCGAGTTGATATTAGTTGTGATTGAATAACGGATTCGGATTCCTAGGTTTTCCATATTATTTGATAATCTTTGTTAATTAGGTTAATTAAAACTCATCTCAAACCTATTTGTCTAGTTCGCCTGATTTAATTATTAGGGTTTTGAAAATTCGTAGTCTCTGTGGATCGACCTGTAATTGCTACAACTAAACACTGTGCGCTTGCAGTTATTTTACACATCAAATTCCACAATCTGGAAGTTGATGAAGAGACAATGAGAACTGATCAAGAAAGATTCAGAAGATTTGAAAAAGAAAAGGAGATTAGAGAAAAAGCAAGGGATACTGAAATTAAAGCAACCAAGGACTATGAAAAGAGTATAAAAGGGTCTAGCAGGTGGCTGTGGTATGATGTCACAAGACAAGTTCAGGAGCAACAAAAAGATAATTCACATATCAAGAAGAAAGAAAAGAAATGGAAGAACATTGATAAGTGGATCTATAAAGGACCAGTTGTTTTTCGATCTGGTGCTCCGATTACTGAACTTCCTTTGAATACTGAAGCTGAATCTTCTAGGTCTGACACTTCACAAACATTTCAAAAATCCAAACTACTGTGGGCAAACATTCAGTCTAGTTTGAAGGGTTTGGAACCTAAAACCAGAGGGGGTATTGGTTTTGATAAAGCTCAAATCATTTCTACTACACAGACAGATCAACATGCTCTAGTTGACAGGATTGATGAAGCTGTTAACATTATTGCTGATTATCATGCTGGTGCTAGGAAGGTTGAGAAATTATTGTACTTCATGAAGGATAAAATTGTCAAGAAGCTATCTGTCCAGGAGCTATTATGAAAATCTACAAAAGAACTGAAATATGTTCTTTATCTGCTCAAGGATAAAAGAATTCATACTAAAGAGGTTGAAGTTTACAAAAATTGGTCAAGCATGATTCCCAGAACTAGCAGACAGAGAGTTTTGGATGGAGGAGCAAGATATGATGGCAATTATACTCCCATATACTTAAATACAAGAGGTCAGGAAATTGAAATGCAAAGAGGAACTGCTGTTAAAGGAGTTTCTTTAGGTGTGGAACAACTGTCTCTTAATCCTGATGGGGAGGAACTTGTATATCTATTGCTTGATGATTTATCTCTACCAAAAAGCTCGATTCAAAGTCTCAGATCATCTATTTATCAAATCAATGAGCAAGATGAAGAACTCAAAGGTCTGAAGAAGAAACTGATTCAAATCTTGGAAGTAGAGAAGAAGAGTTATTATCAAACTTCTTGAAGATGAATCTTTTCTACCAGAGAATTTCTGAAACTATTCCTGATGATTGGTAGAACATTTTGTTTAAAGTTTTTGACATCACTGAATCAAGAAATTTGTGCTTTATTTCACAAAGTACAAATTGGGGGAGATTGTTAGATATTGATTCAAGTGATAACAGGATCTGGACTACTGATCAAATACTGATGCTGATGTCATCGGCAAAGCAACGTCAGTATCATGATTGCTATCTGGATTGGGGAAGATTGATTTATCGACTCCTATTTTATAGGATCGTAGCTATCAGTTAGGATATGTATTATAAATAGTTGTTAATTGATTTGGCATATATTGTAATTGATAGAATAGTTGTGTACTGTATATAAACACAGTTTAGGTTTTACCTTAAAGAAATTGCCTACACGAGAATTCTTGTTACCTAGTAGCTCTCAAGAACATCAGAATTTCTTGAGAGAGTTTGTAACAGTTTTATATCAGAATTAATAAAGCTGTTATTTATTCATACTCGTATTACTATTCATGTTTAAGTCGAAAATCTTATAAAATTGTATTCAACCCCCTTCTATAATTGTTATTTACTGGGCAACATAAGGGCTTATCTCATGTTGTCCCAGGATTCTAGATTCGATTCACACTCACCCCCGAGATTTGTTAGAACAGATACTCATTTGTAAACACTATCTCACACGAGTTATCGGTTTTAATCCAATTTTAAACTCTAACCAAATGCCTAATCAAAATACTTTTTTTTTCAGGGGTATGATTAACGTACATAAATTGCATCAAATACACAATATTCAAAAGAATGAATTATTTCATTCAAGAAAGTTTACTATCTAACCGAAAGATATGCATGTTGCCCCGAACGTTTAGACAATAACACTTTAATGTCTGAAAAGAAAACATCTAGTAGGCCATCGCTCCTGAATCACCAACAGAAATGAACAAAATTAGTCTCAAAATAATAGATATATTATCCTTTACGTAATATAGAAATAACCAATATAAATCTAACCAAAGGGAGTCACTTTGGTTAGATACCTAATTTTATAAAACATAACAAAAATAAATTTTATATATATATATATATATATATATTCCAACCTCATTTTCGGACAATGTCAAGTACAGGCCCAAAACTATAAGCCATCAATACAACACCTGGTTACCTTTTACTGGCCCAAAATTTAAGTCATAGATAATGACCACCCACAAAAATGGTACAAAACTTAATTACCTCTTAAAGGTCAAAATAATTCATCAATCATAACCATTAATTCATGGTAATTGAATATTTAAAAAGATTTCAT
This sequence comes from Saposhnikovia divaricata, assembly GCA_036435485.1. Lineage (NCBI taxonomy): Eukaryota > Viridiplantae > Streptophyta > Magnoliopsida > Apiales > Apiaceae > Saposhnikovia > Saposhnikovia divaricata. The sequence goes on from CM071600.1 coordinate 160,575,288, forward strand.
GTCTACAAATTTGAAAAATAAATGATATGTCATACATGTCAATAGTACTTAAATATTGTCATTCAAAATGGTAACTAAAAAATTAATTTTTTTATAAATAATCATAAATGATTGATTTTAAAACCTAGATTCAAACTAATATAGTCAAGTCAAATTAATTAAATATTAATATATACACAAACAAAATCAATGTTTCACTTTTAATGGGTAAAATTAAGCTACATAATCAAATCACATTAATCCAACATTAATACACACTAAACAAAAAATAATTGAATTTCTACACCAAACAAAATCAGTTACTAAACATGCATACTGAAACAAACCATATGTTGTAAGAACTGTGAATATTAAGTTAAATTATTTTGTGTAAGTAGAGTAAAATATTCTTAGTTATTTTATGTATTTTATTTTATTGAGTTATTTTATTTTAACGAGTCACTATGTTAAGTGTTGTGTGGTATATATGGATAATTATTAAAATGAGTGAAAAGATTTCCGTGTGTGCTGATTATGTGATATGTGTTATTAGATAGGAACAAAAGTCTTTTTCGTGATTCGTGCAATCAAATCGTTCTTATTCGATGAAATCCGTTTTCAAAATCCCTGAGGTTTCAATTTAAAGTCATTTCGTATCAACATTCATCAAATAAATCTCAAAATATTCGAAACTTGTATGTTATTCGTTTTTCAAGTTTTAAAAATTTTTAGTATTTAATTTGTTATTTTTCGTAAATATATTTTCTTTCGTATCAGACCCGTGATTGATTTAATTGGTACTTTCGGAACCGATTAAAAGTTAATTAGGGTTCCGAGCGTTTCGGGGTGAAAAGATATAATTACGTAACTTTTTCTTTTTGACCAATCAGAAGCTTATCTTTTCCACCAATCCTTATCTGTACAGTTGTTAAATCAAAAATCACATTTATTTATCAAAAAATATAATTTTCTAAGTGTTCTTGAAGATCAATCCCAATTTCGAAGGCGTTTCTGGAATCCAATTTTGATGCACAAATACTCAAAATGAAGCCCTCAATTCCTAGTTTCTGAATCTGCAATCAAAATTAGTGTAAGGTAACTTTTCAATTTTCTATGAATTTTTATTTAGATTCGAATTATTATGATTCTTGGAGTTGATTTGGGTATTTTTGATTTATTGATAGTTTGATGAGTTTGACGTTTCCTGAACCTTCCTCACATTGTCCACAATAGTTTTATGTATTTATATACACTGATTGAGCTTGATTTGTTGCCAAAAGAGTTCTTTGTTTTTTTTCAAAATTTTGATTGATTTGTTGCTTCATAGGTTGAATGTTTGTAAAAAATGAAACCATAAGTGGATTTTAGAGGTTCACAGCTTTGTTTTGTCATATAAAATGCGTGATTCGGTTTACAAACTTGTAAGAACGAAGTTGGCCGGAATGGGTACGAGCTCGTCGGAAAACCGAACGAGATTCGACCGGTTTTGCTTAATTCTGATGTGAGTGGTGTGTTGATTGGTGTTGTAAACTGCCCAGTAGTGGTAGTTAGCGATTTTGCTGCCAAAACCATGTGAAACGAAGGAGAACGAAGGGTTTGGGGTTCGCCGGATTCTGGCTACCGACCGAATTCTGGGTAGTAAGGCGCCAGAATCTTGGTTATTAAGGAGGGAAGGAGATTGTTCTTGATTTTGTATTTTCTTTTTATTGTAGATGTTTTATTTGATTTGTTTTGTGGAGATGTGGTAAAACTAGAATGTTTTTTTTTTTTTTTTTTTTTGAATAAAAATGGATATCATTAATAAGAAATGTCATACAAAAGAGACTCCAGCAACAGACTAGAAGGAGCCGTAAAAACGTTTTGGCAATTCAGCGAGCAGGGTAATTTAGCTACCAAATGAGTATTTAATTTCAAAAATCATTTATTTATTTGTTTTAATTAAGAATTAAATACTTTTAATAATGTTAATTAATTTCAAATAATGATTTAATAAATTTAATTATTTGATAAATGTAATCATTTATCAAATAATTTTATTAATTAGTTATTAGTTGATTTTAATTAATTTAATTAGGATTATTTAATTTTTAATTAATTTGTTTTCTAATTTGAAATGATTTAAAAATAGTAGGAAATTGTTTAAAAATCCAGAAAATGTTTTAAAAATATTTTCAAATATTCTGAGTTGGGATTTTATTCAAAAACCATGATTTAAGGTGGTTTTAAAAATATTTTCGAGTTTAATTAATTATTAAAGTGAGTTATATGGACTGTTTTGCGGAATTTAACTACTTACGTGCTACGTGAATTATGTGAACTACGTGTTAGAAAATTTTAAATGCCTGATTAGTGATTGTTGTGACCCTATTATTATGGAGTCGAGTAAGAGGGACCGAGGGAAGGCCAAGTTTGAGTATTTATCCAGACGACTAGACCGTAGAGACTTTTGCGTACCAGGCAAGTGTTTTCCCTTCACATCTTGTTCAAGTGAAATTATTTTAATTATTCTGATTATGATGTCAACCCATTTATTGTTGATCTCATCAACATTTATTGTTACTTTTTTTTGTTCAATTTATCACCCCATTTATTGTCGATCTTGTCGACATCTATTGTTGTCGTTGTTTATTCAATTGTCAACCCATTTATTATCGATCTCGTCGACATCTATTGTTATTCTTGTTTATTTAATTATCACCCCATTTATTATATGGATCTCGTCGATATCTAGGATAGAACTATTGATTCTCTTTTCCTTCTACTAGTTGAGTTGTTGTTCAGGAACGTGAGCTTTCAAGATTATTTGATTGACAGAGGTTGCCGATTGTTCCGACACCTAGTGCGTTGGATACAGAATTTGAATGTTTTTAAAAGGAGACCCTTTATGGGTAGAGTCCTTTCGGGGAAACCAAATTATGGTCAAATATTGAGGCCAATGTGTGCCGTAGATCCAGTTAGAGGGACTTTGCTTTGTGTATTGTCTGGGGTTACTGCGGGACTGATCAGCCGCCTAACTCCGCTATTTTTTTAAAATATATATGCAAAAAATCCAATTCTAATCTAAATATAGAACTTGAGTTATTTTCTATTCAGATCTTTATAGCACTTATGAGATTATCCGATGTTTGATAGCATTTATATCAGTTCATACCATTGATGCATTTTATTATTATTCTTGCTGAGCACTTTTGGCTCACTCTTGCATTGTGATATTTAATTTTCTTCAGTTAAGATTGAGGATGTCTAGGGCGAGCGGTTCAGCAGGCCGTGGAGACCGTTGGGTGATAGTTTTTGGACGGGTAGTTATTTATGCAGCTTTATCCTATGTACTTTTGGGTTGTCAGACAGAATAAGTTAAAGTCGGTTTGTAAAATATTTTAAATTCAGATTTTGGTGTAATATTTGTATTTAGTAGCTTGGTAACCGTGACCTATATGTGATCTTGGTCAAATTGGCTACTGAATAACTTGACATATCTCAAATACATCACTGATAAATTCGGGATCTCAATTAAAACACTTTTAAAGAGATAAATATCAAACAAATACCTCTATATATGTACTCAGGAAGTAAAAATAATTTTTCATCGAGTTCTACACATTTTTCTTAAATGTTACTGTAACCAAAAGAAAGGTCATGAATTCTAGTATTTTTGATAATATATTTAGATTTTAATAAATTTATTTACTATTTAATTTTATTTAAATCAAAGAAAATAACTATAAAATTAAAAATAAATAGTATAAAATTTGTTAAAATCTAAATATATTATCAAAATTACTAAAAATATTAACCTTTTTTTTTGTTATGTTAGCATTCAAGAAAAATGTGTAGAACTCAATGAAAAACTATTTTTATTTCCCGAGTACATTTTAAAGGTATCTATTTGATATTTATGTCTTTAAAAGTGTTTAAAATGAGACCCCGAATTTATCAATGGAATATTTGAGATATATCAAGTTATTCAATGGCCAATTTGATATTTAACCCGTATAGCTTATTACTATGTGTTATTGTTGTTGCAGCCACCAAGCTCGAGCTCTGACTCCGATCCATCAGAGGATTCGACAGGGGTAGACCCTGTACCTCAGCCAGTACCATTGCGGGCCGTACCCCCACCTACAGGTTCTCAGAGCTCAGTTAACGAGCCACCATATCGGTTTACTCAGCCACCTATTCCGTACCATGAGTATCAGAAGGTGGTAGGAGAGAGAGACTTCTTATTGAGCCAGTTAGTTTAGGTTAAAGCTCTTCAGGAGACAGATACACATTTGGCTAGAGATCGAGCCCGAGCAGTGGCAGAGCTGGGAGAGATCCGGATGCGGCTTCGGGTAATGAGGATTCTCATTGAGACGTGGAATCTAGATGTGACAGATGATAAGGTTTCAGCCATCTCACTTCATTTGACGTCGACATTAGTGATGAGGGAGTTGGATGACATTCTCGGACCAGATCGGTAGACGAGGATCTGATACGGAACGTGATGTTCTCGTAATAATATGTAGTAAAGACAAATATAAAGTAAATTCTGAATCTCCAAATATGGAGAAACAAAACTCTAACTCTGAATCTCTGAATGGTGAAACAAAACTCTAACTCTGAATTCACTCCTAAATTCGATTCTCAAAGCCACCGAATAGCCAAAATTTTATTATCAATATAATCTCCCCAAAATATTACAAGATTATAGTATATATAGGCTAAATAAATAACCTTATCCTGGTTGGAATCCAAAAAGGAATTCAAGAGCAGCTAGAAATTTAGCTAATACCTGAACCCAACTAGGAAACCATTAAAATCATGGTCTAACTTGAAAAATAAAATCCTAAGTGCTTAAAACAAGAAAAACCCTTTCAAGTGAAAGGTAAAAACTTGCAAGCCAGATATCTACTTTCTCAATAAGGTCCATAAACAGTTGGACTTATTATTAATAAACTAAATAATTAGAACTCGTTTAACTAATACCTATAATATATTTTCTGAATACTAGATATGAATAAAGTGTGTAAAACTCTATTTTACTTCCACTTCTATTCCTCATCATTCTCCCTTTGTTGGAAAAAACTCGCCCATGAGTTTAATAGAACGCAATGATTACCATGCACGACTTAGAAGGATCCAGAAAAAAAAAATTCGCACATCTTCAAAAACGACGGAGGTGCAAAGAATTGTGAAAACATGCTTTTAGGTGAAGGCGGCTTAATCAAGGATTCTGGAATTATAAATTCAACATGTTCGACCTCAATGATATCATCAATTTGTTTTTCTTGAACAAGGAAAACTTTCTCCACATGAGATTTTTCAACTTTACCAACATCAAGAACCCCACTACTGTCGTGCTCTACACAACTTGAAGATTTCGGTATGATCACAGTATCGTTATCTGATTGATTTTTCACATGTGTATCTTTAACTTGAACGATATCCCTTTCAACTTCATCTCTCTTGACTACTTTATCTTGTATGTACTCTTTTGGACCAAAACGATTATTCAATTGCCTTTTCATCTCAGTTCAAGTTGGATCCTAGGAGCATTTTCCTTCATAAGCTTCGTCTTCAAAGTGTCGAACCATAGAGATGCATATCTTGTTAGCTTCATGTTGGCAATTTTATAAGACTTCTGATCATCAAAACCTTCATAGTCAAAGTTTTTTTCCATCTGTCTCTGATTAGTGGATTTTATATCCACTTGGAATGCTTCATATCGGCTTAAATTGATTTCTTGACCTCGAGTATGTGGTATTTTTGACGTGTTTTAGTGAAGTTTGTACAGGACTACTAGTTGTAGGCAGGAAATTACTTTTCCATGAGTAATTGGTGGTTTTTGATGAATTATGGAAAAAAAAGATGCTAGAGAGAAGAATGCATGATGAAAGAAGCAATTAAAGGAAACTCAGGACCTGAGCTGGTAGGCTCAGGGCCTGAGGGAATCAGGGATGTTTTTAAAGTGAACTCAGGACCTGAGGTCTGAGGCTCAAGGCCTGAGCCTGACGGGAATTAAATATTAAATTGGTCCAGAATTCGATTTTTAATCAGATTTTTTGACGTATTCTTGGAGGACAAGTTGCTGGGGGCCTATATAAACATCATCCTTCATCATAAAACGGACGAACCCTCCATAACACAAAGAGAGAGCCGATACAGAGATTCAGACTTGGAGAAGGATTCCAACGCTCGTGACAAGCAACGGAGATATAGATCTACTTATTGTTTTCTTCTATTAGGCGATACTCTTGGATGTTTTTGGGATTTGTTTTCTTAAATCATTACTGTAGCACTATTGTTTTTATTCAGACTTTGTTTATTATCATGTCTTCATCAAATCCCATGATGACGTGCGGTTCAATTATGAACTAATCGTTGTCATGGGATTCTAACGGATTTATTTATGGAGTTTAAGTATCTTGATGCTTTAAAGATCTGTGTGTGATGTATATCTGATATCCTTGTATGGTTGTGCTTAATTGTTAGATGCGTAGCTAACATCTAATTTGTTAATCTCTTGTGAAGTGAAAGTGGATCTTGAGATTTAGAACTTGCCATGCTAGCATAGGTTCATGATTGTTTATCAACATGATTCGTACTATGAGATGACAATACTTATATTGCCCTGTGTGATCTTTATGGATAACTTGCTTCTCAACCTTTATGCTTTCAAATTCTATAGACATATAGGGTCTAAGCATAATTGGTGTCTATTCATCTTCTATCTCTTTTGTGGATGTATGAGTAGTTTGGTATACGTATGCTGACAGGTAGCGTGTACTTGTTTCGCGTTATTCGATCAGATATCAAAACCATTGCATATAGTGATTAAAGGCGTCAGATCTAAGCGAAGTATTTAATGAAGTTAGGATCCCATGTTTTTATTCTCATAAGTAAATCAGTTTTAAATCTCGTTAGTTAATTAGATCTAATTCTTGTTAATTTACATCTTAGTCAATTTAGAATATCAAACCTCCAATTTGTTAATTGTCTTAGCAGTGAGTAAAAACCATACATTGTTGCATAGGTACAATAACTAAATTAAAACCAAAACCAGATCTCTGTGGGAACGAACTCAACTTAATTCTATATTACTTGTGACCACGTACGCTTGCGTGATTTAGTGCAAACAGTCTCACCCATTCTAAGAAATCCTCGGCATCACCTGCTCTACTAAATTCTGGTACATCCTACTTCAAGCTTTTATCATCGTCATTGTTGTTAGTGGGTGGAGGGTTTCTTATAAAGCTTCCGCAAAGAGGTGTATTTTCTACTGTAGCAATAACCCCCTCAATCCTCTCATTTGTAACTTGTAAACCATCAATCCTCTCGTTTGTAGCTCGTAAACTTGGCTGCAATTCTTTTGTACTTTTTGTAAATTGTTCTGCCATATAAGAAAGTTGCCTAATAATATTTTTAAGAGACAACTTCAAGAAATCTCTATCTGATCCTTCAAGTTTTAAATCTTCTTCCCTTGCCATTAACGTGCAACCATACAAACCCAAGAACTAATATACCAAATTCAAAGACTTGACATGAACAGTGCCGATAAACAGTACCGTGAACAGTGCCGATGAACAGTACGGTGAACAGTGCACGTGAACAGTAACTTTTTTTGTGAAGACCCTAGATCTCCCACCTGTGAACAGTACTTTTTTTGTGAAAACCCTAGATCTCCCAACAATTAAGATATTGATGGAGAAACCTTGGCTTTGATACCAAATTGATAAGGAACGTGATGTTCTCGTAATAATATGTAGTAAAGACAAATATAAAGTAAACTCTGAATCTCCAAATATGGAGAAACAAAACTCTAACTCTGAATCTCCGAATGGAGAAACAAAACTCAAACTCTGAATTCACTCCTGAATTCGATGCTCAAAGCTACCGAATAGCCAAAATTTTATTACCAATATCATCTCCCCAAAATATTACAAGATGAGAGTATATATAGGCTAAATCAATAACCTTATCCTGGTTGGAATCCAAAAAGGAATTCAAGAGCAGCTAGAAATTTAGCTAATACCTGAACCCAACTAGGAAACCATTAAAATCCTGGTCTAACGTGAAAAATAAAATCCTAAGTGCTTAAAACAAGAAAAACCCTTTCAAATGAAAGGTAAAAACTTGCAAGCCAAATATCTACTTTCTCAATAAGGTCCATAAACAATTGGACTTATTATTAATAAACTAAATAATTAGAACTCGTTTAACTAATACCTATAATATATTTTCTGAATACTAGATATGAATAAAGTGTATAAAAACTCTATTTTACTTCCACTTCTATTCCTCATCAGGATCAGTTGGGTGGTGGTGTCAGGGATGGGATTCTGTATACAGTAGTGTATTGATTCCATCCTGATGTATGGTATATAGAGGCATAGTATAGCAGTAGTAGTGCACCAGGGCGTATAGTATAGCATGATGTATGAGTTTGTATTGTACTTTTGTCGAAAAATTTTTACGCTAGTACCTGACATATATATATATATATATATATATATATATATATATATCCACTTTTGCAGAATTGTTTGCAGATTGTCTTTATATATTATCATTTACTTTTGAGCACCATATTTACTTTCTAGCACTGTATCTACTCTTTAGTACCGCATTTTTCAGCACCATATTTACCGTTTCAGCTATTGTACCTACTAGATGTTCATATATATTCTGTAACTTTAATTCTTTGATTTTGTGCCCTATTATATCCTGTGAACCAATTGTTAATTTGTATAACTACCATAAACCATGATTTACATTTCAGCAAATTATGACATGTTTAAATAACCAGAATATTGTCAACTCATATTGAATAAACTATTTTTTTGTTTATCAGAATTATGCTTCCAAGGCGATATCGTCATGTAAACACCCGAGTTCCTAACCCAAAGAATCAAGCAAACCCACCTCTCGTGGGCTAAATGGATCTTGCTCTGACTCAGATTCTGCAGACCCTTACCCAGTTGACTGCTACCCTAACACAACAACAGCAACAGATGCACACTAGTACAAAATTGACTTTTTACGTCGCACATGTAAAAGGGCGATGTATATAACATTTTATACGTCGGGTTTTTAAAAAGGCGACGTATATTTACATTGTCAAAACATATTTTACATCGGTTCAAATAAAAGGTGACATATATGATGATATTATACGTCGGTTGAGAAAAATCCGACGTATATATTGATATTACGTCGGTTTCTTTTTTGGCGACATATAAAATTTTATTTTATACATCGGTTTTTCCTCAACCGATGTATAAAGTGTCAATTTATACATCAGATTTGTATTACCCGACGTATACAGTATATTTTTACGTCGCTATGTATATACCCCGACGTATAAAACCTTTAATTAATAAAAAATGTAATTTAAAACCTTTGCTCCATTGTTCACCCCCGCTGTTGCTTCAATGGTCTCTTTCTCTAAATCTCTCTCGCTAGCTTACTCTCCCCAAACATTTTCACCATGATTAAGACCTCAACAAGATCTATACTCTCTTCATCTCTCTCTCAATTTCGTTCACAATTTCACTCCAATAAACCAGAAAAATGGTGAGTTCGACGGCGATGAGTGGCGTGTACATCCAAGTCATCGAAGATGTTATCAACAAGATTCACGATGAGTTTGTTTTGAACGGTGGTCCCGGCGATGCCGTTCTTCTCGAGCTTCAAGGAGTAATGTTTTAAACCCTAGATTACTGTTTGTTGTTTTAAATTTGTGTTCGAGTTTATTAATTGAGTGATTGTGTTTGTTGTGAATTGAGTTTATTATGTTTTAATTATGTGTACTTAGTTAATTAGGGTTTATTTGGGATTTTTTTTTTGAATTTATGTGGATGAAATTGTGGGTTTTATGGTAATTGAGTTTTGTTTTGTGGAATTTAGTTATGGGAAGCCAAGATGATGAGCTGGTCCGATATTGGGGCTGGGTGAGAGGTCTGCTGCTCCGAGGTTAGCAACAAGAGGTCAGATTACTCCTGTTCATGATCTTAATGTGCTTTATGAAGGGACTGAGGAGTATGAGACTCCTACTGCTGATATGCTATTTCCTCCCATAAGTTATCAGACTTTGTGAAATGTGTTTAGAGGTATGTTGTTGTAAAGGATGGAGCTTGATATTAAGTGTGTTTTTATGTGTGCAGACATCGATGCAGACCTACAATGGATAGATTTGTTGGAAACACGTCTCCCTTCTATTGGTACATAAAGATTGTCAGCCAATTTATTGCACACTTACTCTACGATAAATATGCAGGCAGCTGTTGGGAGAAGAACTTTGCGGTTTGACGATCAATGATTTGCAGAATTTAAAAAATCAACTAGCAATAAGTTTGAAAGGTGTTCACATGCAAAAGGTACAAGACAGTCAATCCTGGTTTATTGCTTCTGTTCTAACTTAAACAACTTCCCCTGAGAACTTTTACTGAAAGTACTATATTTATAGGAGCAATTACTAAAATATGAAATAAAAGAAATTAACATAAAGGTCCCTCGCAAAATAACTCAAACTTCTTCCTTTCTTCTCCTTTATTGATTTTTTAAGGGGAACTGACAACCATTCTATAATATAATTATAAGCAGGGGATTCTAATTCATCGGGACAATATAGAACTATACGGAGGAGCTTTTTGAACAGAAAGGTGATGTTGCTAAAGCTGTCGTATAATAAAATAATTGCAATCTCCTTTTCTGACTTTTCCATAAGAATAGAAGAGAAGAAAGGAGGCAGCTTTCGTATGGGTAAATATAGTATTCTAGACTACCTAGTCAATAACATTCAAACTGATTCTGTAGTCTAGTTATTAAGCTCAAGGCTGCTTACAAAGTCTTACAGATTGGTCAGATCTGATAATGAAAAACTCTTTTAGTTAGGTTGTCCTTTCTCAGAAGCATAAATAGTTATTATTTGACTTATGTAGAATAATAAATAAGTTCCCCAAAATTTTAAGCATTCTATAGTTATTTATTGTATTTCTTACATGTGTAACAATATTTATCACACTTTTAAATTTTCTATTGTTGTATAGGTAAAACAGGAAGATGAACTTGAAAACATACTGGCAAAAAAGTTTCTAAGATTTTTATCCTACACAATTCTATTATAAAATTAAATTTATATTGTTAATAGACTTTAGTGCAATAATATGATATGAGCCATATTCTAATGTAACAAGGTCACAGTTGTTGCCATTAATGTCATCTCCCCTTAAAACCAAAAGATCTTGTTATAAAGTGCTCAATTAAAAATTTGATCTTGAACGGACTACGCGGGTTGTAAATCTTACCTTATAATTTCACTCATATTAGACCCTAAATTCCTGTACATGACCTCCTTAAAGTTTTAAGATAGGGATTACATTCGTCTATGCGAGATTGTGTTCTCCATTTTGGTTTTCTAGATTAACGATCTATACACCAATATATAATAATAAATATTGTTTTATTATGTTTTATTTAGGGACAAATCATGCCTTCATAGCCTTCTTCTGTTAGTACTCCAATCTACCACATGTTTTTTCCTAGGCTTAACCCATAGTTTTACTCTATTGCTTGCATCACAATTTTGTTCCTCTTGGCAAGATTGAAAGAAAATCAAAAGAAATTCCGGGTTGTTTTGAATTTAGTATGTTCACCCAAAAAGAATTTGGGTTTAGAAATGCACTATAATGTTGTAAATCTCGTAGGTGTAGGGTTTTGACAATTCTTTAATTAAAAGTTTAATTACCTTCTGTGTAATGTGATCACAAAAAGTAGACACTTAGGAATTTTAAATTTTTTATTTAAAATATTTCGTACATGTTGCGTTATAGAGATATTTCTTACGACACAATCACCCTATTTTGCAAACTACAACTCTTCAAGCAATACAAAAATATGGTACTATAGCCATTAGCCCATCAACTGAAGCGTAAACCTATATAGCTCAGAACTCATCAACTGAGCGCTTCTATTTCTATAACCGAATCCACATTTCTTTGACCATCTCGGGTACGTGCATCTCAAATGGCATTTTCTTTTGTACTTGTTTGTCCCGTCCAGTCTCATTACAAATCCCTGGCCTTGTTTGGGGACTGGATATTAGTATAAGTTCTTGTTGTGTTATTTATTTATTAATTTGTGTTACGTTTATTTATTTATTCTTAGCAGTTATATCTTAATTCCGAATTACAATTTTATGTTGTTGATCATATCTTATTTTTCTAGAGATAATTATAGAGATGGTGACATGAGAGTATAAAAGGAGAGATGGATGGAGATTTTTTGGATGAAGCAACAATTTTCGTTGAACTTGTGTGGAAGAAGAGAGTTTCAAATTTTGTTATTGCATTATCTCAGTGTTACTTGTACAATATGTCGTGCATGATATGCTTGACCAATTAGATTGAGAATTTGTGAACATTTTTGATGTATTTTTTTAAGTGTATAACAGTAATTACATTATTTAATCTATGTTTGTGTTCAAATTGAATTGAGAAATTTTAATTATTATAGGTTTTTCATTGTACAAAATTTTGTTAAAGTATGTTATTTTGATTGTTTAATAGGTTTTTGGGTATGGGGCACAGAGAAACAAAAAAAAAATATTTTTTTTAAAATTTTTGTAGACAATATACAACGGTTCCCACATGGGCGATGTATAAAGCATAATCTATATACGTCTGCTTTTTGGACATTATACGTCGCCTTTCTTCGACATTATACGTCATCCTTCTTCAACTTTATACGTCGCCTTTTTAACCAACGTATATACGTAAAAGACTCATGACTTTATACGTCGCCCCTCTATACGTTGCCATTTAACCGAAGTATAACACCTATCTAACCAACGTAAAAAGCCAATTTTGTACTAGTGACAACAGTAGTTGTTGGCTCAACAACAGTAACAGCAACAACAGTAGTAGCAATGGCAATAACAGCAACAGCAACAGCCGATTCCTCTAGCTATTACATTTAAGTCCTTTCAAGCAGTCAAACCTCCAAAATTTAAAGGGACAGCAGATCCAGTGGAAGTAAGAGCGTGGTTGAAAGAAATGGAAAAGGCCATTACATAGGTGTTCCTAAAGACAAGCAGGCGAAGTATGTAAGTTACTTTTTGAAGAATGAAGCTACTTATTGGTGGGATTCGGTGAAAGCTTTGGAAGCCACAGAGGTAATTACTTGGGTTAGATTCAAAGAGTTGTTTTTATAGAAGTATTTCCCAGCTTTTATGAGGGATCGGATGGAAGTGAAATTTCTAGAGTTAAAGCAGGTTAACATGATTGTGTTGGAGTATGAGGCAAAATTTACTGAGTTAGTAAGATTTGTTCCAACCTATGTGGATACAGATAGAAAGAAAGCAAAGAGATTTCATTAAGGATTAAAATCATGGATCCGGGGTAAGTTGGCAGTTCTGGAGTTGGATACTTATGCAACAGTGTTACAGAAAGCAATGATTACGGAGGGAGAGAGTGATTTGTATTTTAAGAAAAAAGAAAGGAAGAAAAGGAAGGTAGGATCAACTGAAGGATAGTAGTCTCAGGGTAGTTCTCAAAACTATCCTAATAAGAAACCAAGGTTCCAGTTAGGAAAGAATGCAAATGTTAATAAACAAGGGGCGGGAAACGAAGGACAGGGCAGTCGTCCACAAGAAGCAAATCAATAGAAATTTCTCAGGTCACCATTGATAGAGTGTAAGACATGTGGTAAGAAGCATTCAGAAGCTTGTAGTAAGGGGGATATAACCTGTTTCAAGTGCAACCAGAAAGAGCACTATGCCAAAGAGTGCAAGGTAGGAATCGTTTGGCATCGTTGTGGGATGCCAGCGCATTTGATAAAAGATTGTAGGGTACCCCTAGCCAGACCCCCAGCCCTAGCTAATACCATGATTCGAGCGATAGAGGCTCCACCAGCAGTGAATGTTCATCCAGTAGCCAGGACTTTCAATATGACAATGAATGAAGCTGTTAAAGATTCAGATGTGGTGGCAGGTATGCTTCCTCTAAATTCCGTACATGCCAAGGTGTTAATTGATTCTGGAGCTACTAAATCTTTCATTTCTAAAGAGTTTTCTAATATATTAAATTGTGGAACACACTTGTTTGATGAAGCTTTAATCATAGAGATAGCTGATTCGGATCGTATACCAGTTAATCAGGTGTGTCCTCGTTGTAAGATTAGCATCTTAGGACATTGTTTTTATGCCAATTTGATACTTTTTCCAGCTAGGTGAATTTGATGTAATTCTAGGAATGGATTGTTAGCAGATAATAATACGCAGATAGATTGTAGAGGTAAAAAATTGATATTGCGAACTCCTGATAATGTGGAAGTTGTTTTCCGAGGTCAGAAGCAACCTAGGAAATTTTTAACTGTAGTTCAAACCAAGAGGTTATTACGGCAGGGATATGAGGGCTACTTTGCCTATGTAATGGATACTAAGCAGGATGTACCTAATATAGAAGAGATACCAGTAGTAAATGAGTTTTTTGATGTTTTCCAAGATGAACTTCTAGGTTTACCTCCAGACAGGGAAATAGAATTTGCCATTGATTTAGCGTCAGGTGCAGAACCAGTGTCAAAGGCTCTTTATCGTATGGCACTAGTAGAAATGAAAGAAAAGTGATTCAATTGCAAGATCTTCTTGATAAAGGAATTATAAGGCCTAGTGTATCCCCGTGGGGAGCACCAGTATTGTTCGTGAAGAAGAAGGACGAAAGCATGAAGTTATGCATTGATTATCGTGAGTCGAACAAGTTAACTATCAAGAACAAGTATTCCTTACCGAGGATCGATGATTTGTTTGACAAGTTAAAAAGAGCATCTTGTTTTTCTAAGATTGATCTACGATCAGGTTACCATCAGCTGAAGATCAAGTCGAAGGACATTCCAAAGAGAGCATTTCGAACCAGATACGAACACTATGAGTTTTTGGTAATGGCATTTGGATTGATGAATGCACCTGCAGCATTTATGGATTTCATGAATAGAGTTTTCAACAAATACTTGGATAAATTCGTGATTGTTTTCATAGATGATATCTTGATATACTCAAGACTGAAGAGGAACATGCGAAACATTTTAGAATAGCTTTGGAAATTTTGAGAAAGGAGAAGTTGTACGCAAAGTTTTCTAAATGTGAGTTTTGGTTGAAAGAAGTGCAGTGGACATGTGGATAGTAGTGAAGGAATTAAGGTGGACCCAGCGAAGATTGAAGCTGTTATGAGTTGGGAGAGACCGAAGACATCCACAGAAGTGTGAAGTTTCTTGGGATTGGCAGGATACTACAGAAGGTTTGTTCAGTATTTTGCAAAGATTGCAACCCTTTTGATGAAATTGACAAGAAAGAATGAAAAGTTTGTATGGAATGAGAAATGTGAAGAAAGTTTTCAAGAATTGAAAAAGAGGTTGATTTTAGCACCAGTATTAGTACTACCTGATGATCAAGGCAATTTTGTGATTTACAGTGACGCATCTCACAAGGGACTAGGTTGTGTGTTGATGTAGCATGATAAGGTGATTGTTTATGCTTCTAGACAATTGAAGCCTCATGAGCTAAAGTACCCAACCCATGATTTGGAATTGGCAGCAATTGTGTTTGCTCTAAAAATCTGGAGACATAATTTGTACGGGGAAAAGTGTGAGATTTATACAGACCACAAGAGTTTGAAATAAATCTTTACCCAGAAGGAATTAAATATGAGACAGAGAAGATGGTTGGAGCTAATCAAAGACTATGATTGTACCATTAACTATCATCCGGGAAAAATGAACTTAGTGGTAGATGCCTTGAGTCGAAAAGAAAGATTAAACATGTTGACTATGACTAAAGTTTAGAGAATTTCAAAAGTAAGAGATAGAAGTTCGTGTACCAGATTGTGCTACGGATATGGTCTATACTATGACATTTCTGCCAGAATTGTTAGAAAAGATTCGAAGATGTCAGGAAGAAATTATGAGTGGAGATATAAACAAGTTAATAGGTGAGAAATATGCACTCAAGTGGATGACAAAGGATTACAAAGATTTTCTTCAAGAATTTGGATACCCAACGTGACAGAACAAAAGAATGAGATTCTACAAGAGGCACATAGTTCAAGGTATTCAATCCATCCTGGAAGCACTAAAATGTATCAAGATTTGAAAAAGAATTTTAAGTGGCCAGACATGAAGAGAGAGATTGCTGAATGGGTAAGTAAATGTTTGACGTGTTAGAAAGTGAAAACGGAACATCAGAGGCCAAGTGGGTTACTACAACCATTGAAGATTCCTGCATGGAAGTGGGAACATAATGCAATGGACTTCATGGTGGGATTACCAAGATCGAGAGCTAATCATGATGCTATCTGGGTGATTATCGACCGATTGACAAAATTTGTACATTTCCTCCCGATTAACGATAGATTCTCGTTGGACAAACTGGTTCATCTATACATAAAGGAGATTGTGGTATGACATGAAGTAGTGTCGATAGTTTTTGAACGAGACCCGAGATTTAACTCAAGATTCTGGAGAAGCTTTCAAGAATGTTTGGGCACTAAGTTAAGGATGAACACTACTTACCATCCTCAGACAGACGGCAAGAGCGAGAGAACCATTCAAACAATTGAAGACATGATTAGAGCTTGTGCACTTGATCTCAATGGCAATTGGGATGATCATTTGCCACTAGTGGAATTTTCATACAACAACAATTTTCATGCAAGTATTGGAATACCGCCTTACAAAGCACTATACGGAAGAAAGTGTCGATCTCCATTATATTGGGAAGAGGTCGGTGAACAAAAAGTGTTAGGACCAGAGTTGGTGCAGCAGACCAAAGAAGTGATCCAGCTTATCCAAAAGAGGTTAGTAGCAGCACAGAATCGACAGAAGAAGTATGTTGACTTAACCAGAAAGAAGGTAGATTTTGAAGAAGGGGAACTAGTTTTGTTAAAGGTATCTCCATGGAAAGGGCTAGTGAGATTTGAGAAGAAAGGAAAACTGAGTCCAAGATTCGTCGGGCCTTATGAGATTTTAAAGAAGGTTGGGAAGGTTGCTTATGAGTTAGCTTTACCACCTCATATGCAGCACATTCACAATGTGTTTCACGTGTCGATGCCTAAGAAGTACCATCTTGATTCCAGTCATGTCATAGAATATGAACCAATAGAGATTCAGCCATATCTATCTTATGTGGAGCAACCGATAGAGATATTAGATCGTAAAGAGAAGGTCTTAAGAAATAAAACAGTGTCGTTAGTAAGAGTCATGTGGAGGAATCCTAAGGTGGAAGAGTCTAACTGGGAACTTGAAAGTGAGATGCTAGAAATGTAGCCCCACTTGTTTGCTTAGCTTGATTCTGAGGACAGAATTCTATTTAGGGGGGAAGACTGTAAGAATCGTGAATATTAAGTTAAATTATTTTGTGTAAGTGGAGTAAAATATTTTTAGTTATTTATTTTATTGAGTTATTTTATTTTAACGAGTCACTGCGTTAAGTTTTGTGTGGTACCTATGGATAATTGTTAAAATGAGTGAAAAGATTCCCGTGTGTGTTGATTATGTGATATGTGTTATTAGATAGGAACAAAAGTCTTTTCCGTGATTCGTGTAATCAAATCGTTCTTATTCGATAAAATCCGTTTTCAAAATCCATGGGGCTTCGATTTAAAATCATTTCATATCAACATTCATCAAATAAATCTCAAAATATTCGAAACTCGTATTTTATTCATTTTTCAAGTATTCGTTATTTTTCGTAAATTTTGAGACATACATGTCTATAGATGATGACAACAAATACCACAAGGCAGAAAATGAATCATGAAATTGAAGCTGATAAATAAATAAGGAAGGTTACTGAAATACAGATCAACTAAAGCTACATCTTGTGAATGGAACTCTGCAAATAGTTAGGAAGTATTTCTGTAACAAGCCATGAGATGCCACAATCAAGCATCAGTAATCAGGAGAGATTTTGCTATACCCATGCAAGTAAATTTGAGAAGTCAAGAAAAGGGCTATTCGAGAAGTGAGGCTGCTAAGAAGTCTAAGACTTGGTGGATTCGAGAACTCTGCAAAAAGGGCTATTCGAGAAGTCAGGCTGCCAAGAAGTCTCTATTCGAGAAGTCTACAAGTTAGCCTATTCGAGAAGTCATTCGAGAACTTGACGAGAGGTCTATTCGAGAATTCCTTGAAAGGCATATGAATCAGCCTATTTGTAGTTCGAGGATCCTAATCAACTTAAACCAAATTGTAATAAGTAAATATCCGTATGATCTGTCACAGGAATCTCAGGAAGCAATATCTGTCAGAAGAAAGAAGGAAGTCAATCTATAGTTTTGATGTTTCACACTGGAAGACGTATCAGGTATTTGATCAAGCCTCAGTATAACAATGAAGTGAATGGATTCATTTACAGTGACAGAGATTTTTCGAGTGATAGATTGAAAATCAATCAAAGTACAAGAAAATTGAGAGAAGAAATAATCCACATCTTAAAGTCAGAAGTGAAGAAGCATCATTGAAGTTAGTCGTTCATGAACCAGACAGTACATCGAACGTCAACATAAGTCAGTGGTAATTCTTTATTATTTTCCGTCGTTTGGAAGAATTAAATTAATTGGTTATTGATTTAATTTAATTTGTTTTTAATTGATATAAATCATTTAATTGATTTAATTAATGAATTAATTCGAATAGAATTAATTTATTTATTAAGTTAATTATTGTATCAATTAATCATGAATTAGTTAATCATTAATTAATTAAAAGGATCAATATGACTTAATTAAATGCTGAATGGATTATGTCTTGATTAAGTTTAGTTCGGTATGACCTAAATTAGGTCATACCGACATGACTTAAATCTAAGTCATACTAAGCATAAGATTTAGGTCATACCGAGCTGCTGAGTGGATTATGTCTTACCGACCTCAAATCTGCTAGGTCATACCGATGGAATTAAGTCATACCGAAGCAAGATATTTCTGGAAAGGTGTTAGGTCATACCGACAAAAGTGTTTAGGTCATACCGACCACACTGTTGAAGATTAGGTCATACCGACACATTTTCTAAGTCATACCTACAAAAAATTATGTCTTGGAGCAAGATTAAGTCATGCTGACAGCTGATTTAATAGGTCTTGAAGCAGTTTAAGTCATATCTAATGAGTACAGACCTATATAACACAGCATAAGCAACAGAATGAGCAGCAGACTAGAACACAGCAAAATCCTGAAAAAAAGCACAGCAGTTTTCTCTCTCAAATATCAAGAACACCAAGAACAAATTAATTCACATAAATTCAAGTTCATCATCTTTGTAATATTCTATCCGATAGAACTTGTCTACTTGTGATTCTTGTATTGCTAGTGAATTAAGTTTCCTAGTACTTATCTTGAGATTTATTAACTAAATTAGAAAAGTTCATGTCGAATTTTCTAATTAGTTATTAAACACTTGATAATAGTTTGGATTGATTTTGTAACACCACATCAAGTTAATATACAATTATATTCAACTCGAAATCCGAGTCAATTTATTTCGCACAAAATATTCGTTTAAGTGAAAATTATTTAACGAATAAATTTTGAGAAATTGATATAGATTGTATTCAACCCCCTTCTACAATCATAGTGGACCTAACAATTGGTATCAGAGCCTATTGATTGATACACAAATCAAGATCCTATTTTTATTCCGTCAAAAATCTATCTCGAATTTTTAACTCACTTAAAAATTCATCATGTCGTCAAAAAGCATTGTTAAAATTCCCATGTTTAACAAGGACAATTATACAATGTGGAAAAATAAAATGGAGTTGTTTCTTGATGTCGCAAATTCTAAATATTTGGGTGTTCTACAGAACGGACCTATAATTCCATTCGAACATATACCTGCATCTATTGTTGGAGGAAGTGTTGTAACACCTGCATCATCTGTTCCAAAGGATGCTGATTCTTTTACTCCTGTTGAAAAAGAGGACGCAGGACTAGATAAGAATTTGAGACTTATTTTAATAGATTCCCTGGATCCTGTGATGTACAGTCATGTGGTAAATTGTAAAACTGCAAAACACATGTGGGAAACTATTGAGACTATCAATGAAGGAACTGATGAAGTCAGGGAAAACAGACTTCAGATTTTAACCTTTGAGTATGAACACTTTAGAGCTGGCCCTAATGAAGGCATTCAGGAAGTGTTTGAAAGGTATAACAAAATTATCAACAACTTGCAAGTCAATGGCAAGCAATATACACAGAAGGAGATTAATATGAAGTTTTTGTTGACAATGCCCACTCATCTTGAACATAGGATAACAGCCATCAGAGAATCAAGAGATTTGAATAAGATTGCTCTTGAAAGATTGTTTGGTGTTCTGAAAACCTATGAATTGGAACAAGTACAGCAGAGGGAGGTCTCTGGTAAAGGAAGAGTACCAAGTTCATCTACTGCTCTTGTAGTTGAGGCACTTAAAGAAGTGGAAGCTAAGGTTGTTCTACCTTACAGCTCAGACAAGGAAAAGACTGAAGTAGAACATGGTCAAACACCACCTACTCAGGATGGTGGAGACTTCTATTCATTGGAAGAGTTAGATCAACTGGAAGATGAATCCATGGCATTGATGGTAAGACAATTTGGCAACTTCAGATTCAGAAGAAATCCAAAGTACAGGTTTAAGTCAAATAACAGATTCCAAAGAGGAGGCTCTTCTTCCTCTAGTAACAGGGGAGGATACAAAACTGGATCTGTTGACAGAAGCAAGATTCGTTGCTTCAACTGTAATGAATTAGGGCACTTTGCCACTGAATGTCAGAAACCGAAGCAAACTCAAAGAATAGATTTTGCTGCTGAGAAAAAGAAACCTGGAAAAGCCTATGTTGCGGCTGGTAAGAGTTGGGATGACACTGACAGCGAAGATGAAGAATATGGAAATTTTGCACTGGTGGCAAATGATCAAGCATCTGATCATCATAACAAACCGGTAACTCTTACTGACACTGAATTGATTCGTAGTCTTTATAATTCATTAGGTAATGCACAAACTGAATATAGAAGACTAGATCTGTTAAGTACTAATCTTGGCAATGAAGTGTCAGAATTGAAAAAGGTGCATATTAATCAAGATCAACAAAGAGATGAAATAACAATGCTTTATAAAAAGGAGAAAGCTATTCTAGAAGTTGTAGGCAAACAAATAACTAGAATTACTGAACTTGAAACACAGGTCAGGGCTTGTTATAATTCGGTTAAAGTTTCCAAAGAGTTCTTTAACAATCAAGTTATAGAACGAACAACAGGTATAGGGTATGGTTACAATGAAGCTGTTGGATCGTTGGGCATAAATTCCCCTAATCCTGTTAGTGCTAAAGAAAGGGGAATACCACATGTGCTCAAAAATGTTAAAGAACCTCTATTTAAAAAATCTGATGCTGGTCCACCAGATATTCTTTCTATGGTTATCCAAGAAGAAATGAGAAATGAGGATAGTGCTAATGGCACAGTCTTTGTTAAGGATAAATGTGTTAAGGATAAAATTGTTAAGAACACTAATACAAAGAATGTTTCATCCAAGAAAGATGTCACAGTCTTTGTTAAGGCTAAATCAGTTGAGGACACTAATACAACGAATGTTTCATCCAAGAAAGATGTACCTAAAGTGTCAGTCAAAGTTGTTGAATCAGCTAGTTCTTCTAGGACTGGATTAGGTAGTAATAAGTTGAAACAGAAAAATACCATGCCTACCATTGATTCTAATCATAAAGCATGTGGTGTTATCAATTGTATGTCTTGTGCTTTTAACAGTATGCGTGCTTATTTTAATGGTAATTATGCATGTGTTAAACAGAATGCTCCTCGACAGCACATGAACAGGAACAATAATGTTCGATCAAAGACTGCTTTTCCTCCTCAAGTTAGGAGAGAGACATTTGTACCTAAGCCTAAACAAAAGGTTACCAAGAATGGTTACCAGGTCAAATGTCCAGTCAATGACACAAGTGTTAGTGCTGCTAGAGAAACATGGATACCCAAGATAAAACAAAAGATTTTCAAATCTGTTTATAAGGTTAAATGTTTATTGACTAAAGATGTTAAAATTAAAAATGTTGTTTTTCCTGATAAAGGTCAATACTTTAAATCCGCAGGACCCAATCAAATTTGGGTCCCGAAGAAGGTTTAATTCATTTGTCATTGCAGGGTATTGAACAGGTTGAACGAGTAACCTGGATCTTGGACAGTGGATGTTCAAGGCATATGACTGGAGACAGAACCCTGCTGACAAATGTGGTGGAGAAGGCCGGCCCAGTAGTTACCTTTGGAGATAACAGCAAAGGTAGAACTGATGGATATGGCAGACTTGAAGCTGGAAATGTTATCATTGAAGAAGTGTCCTTTGTAAAAGGACTTGAGCATAATTTGCTCAGTATCAGTCAATTCTGTGACAAGGGATTTGAAGTCTACTTTAACAAAAAGAATTGTCTGATTACACACAAAAGAAGTGAACAACCATCTCTAACGGGAGTCAGAAAAGGAAACTTGTATGTAGCCAACATGAACACTAGAAGCACTGAAGAAATCAATTGCTTCTATTCTAAAGCATCCACAAATGAAAGTTGGCTATGGCACAAGAAACTTTCTCACCTAAATTTCAAGACCATGAACTCTCTGGTCAAGAGAGAATTGGTGAGAGGTTTACCTTCTATGGAATTTACACAGGAAGGACTATGTGATGCCTGTCAAAAAGGCAAACTAAAAAGGGCAACTCACAGAAGCACTGATATGTCTTCAATAACTGAACCTTTACAGTTACTTCACATGGATCTATTTGGTCCAGTGAATGTGATGTCTATGTCAAAGAAAAGATATGCTCTTGTGATTGTTGATGATTTTTCAAAATTCACATGGGTCTTGTTCCTAAATTCTAAAGATGAGACTCCACAACTGGTGATTTATCACATCAAGTTAATTGAGTTGGATTCCAAGTATCCAGTGAGGGCTATAAGGTCAGACAATGGAACTGAATTCAAGAATGCAGTTCTGAATGACTTTTGTATTGAAAAAGGTATAACCAGACAATACTCAGCTCCAAAAACTCCTCAGCAAAATGGGGTAGTTGAAAGAAAGAATAGAACCTTGATTGAAGCTGCACGTACTATGTTAAGTGAATCAAGGCTTCCATTGTATTTTTGGGCTGAAGCTGTCAACACTACTCAGAATCGAACTCTTATCAACAAAGACTTGATGAAAACACCCTATGAAGCTATGAATGAAAAGAAACCAACACTCAAATACTTTCACGTATTTGGAGCAAAATGCTTTGTACTTAAAGAAGGAGATGATCAAGGTGGGAAATTTGAAGCCAAAGCACATGAAGCAATTTTTGTTGGTTATGAAAGAAGAGCTTATAAGGTGTATTTGATTGAACATCAGAAGATGATGGAAAGTGTCAATGTTACATTTGATGACACTAAACTCCCTAGTATCCAAACTGAAGATTCATCTGAAAAGCTATCTTTTGAAGATATGACAGATCTAGATTCAGATGATGATAGTCCACCTGATGTTTTTGCTGATGCAAATGACAATAATGACAATGATGAGGCTAATAAGAATAATAGTGGTGAAAATAATGATAATATTGAAAACACCACTTATACTTCTGAACAATCATCTAATCATCCTGGAAACAACTCAGGGGGAGCTAATGAAGGATCTACTAGTCATACTCAACATCATAATGAAGAACAAGGTGAATCATCAAGACTAAATCTTCCCAGACAGACTGTTTGGAATAGAGCTCATCCTTTTGAGCTAATCGTTGGTGATCCAGATGTTTGTGTAAAGACTAGAAGAGCTTTTCAAAATCAATGTAATTATTCAGGGTTTCTATCTTAAATGGAACCTAAGAAAATTGAAGAAGCTCTGTCAGATCCTGATTGGGTGATTGCTATGCAAGATGAACTTAATCAATTTAAACAACAAGAAGTATGGAAGCTGGTACCCATACCTACAGATAGAACAGTGGTTGGTACTAGGTGGGTATTCAGAAACAAACTTGATGAAGATGGTATAGTAATAAGAAATAAAGCAAGACTGGTAGCAAAAGGTTACTCACAATCTGAAGGCATTGACTATGATGAGACATATGCTCCAGTGGCTAGACTTGAGGCCATTAGGATATTCTTGGCATTTGCAGCATTTTCTAACTTTAATGTTTATCAAATGGATGTCAAGAGTGCCTTTCTGAATGGAAAATTGGATGAAGAGGTATATATAGAATAGCCACCTGGTTTTGAAGATCCAGATCTATTGGGTTATGTTTACTTTCTCTTCAAAGCCATTTATGGTCTTAAGCAAGCACCAAGAAAATGGTATGACACTCTCTCTGAATTTTTACTTGAAAATGAATTTACTAGAGGTGTCATAGACAAAACTCTCTTCACAAAGAAACATAAGAATGATACAATATTAGTTCAAGTTTATGTGGACGATATAATATTCGGGTCTACTAATGATCTTCTTTGCAAGAAATTTTCAAAGTTAATGCAAGGTAAATTCGAAATGAGCATGATGGGTGAGCTGAAGTTCTTTCTTGGGTTACAAATAAATCAAAGGCAAGATGGTATATTTATTTGTCAATCCAAGTACATCAAAGAGCTTCTCAAGAAATATCAAATGGAGGACTCTTCTTCAGCAAAGACACCATCATCCACAGCTGTCAAATTTGGAGCATGTGAAAATTCTACTAAGGTAGATATTACAAGCTACAGAGGTATGATAGGCTCATTACTTTATCTTACTGCAAGTAGACCTGATATTATGCATGCTACGTGCTTATGTGCAAGGTTCCAATCGGATCCTAGAGATGTTCATCTCATTGTTGTTAAACGAATTCTGAGATATCTTAAGGGTACGCCTAATTTAGGTATCTGGTACCCTAAAGATTCTGGTTTTAATCTTGTTGGATATACAGATTCTGATTATGCAGGAAGTGTTGTAGATAGAAAAAGCACCTCTGGGAGTTGTCAATTCCTAGGTGGTAGATTGGTTTCATGGTACAGCAAGAAACAACAAACAGTTTCCAACTCTACAGCCGAAGCTGAATATATAGCTGCTGGAAGCTGTTGTGCTCAAATCTTGTGGATTAGGAATCAACTGATGGACTATGGCTTTGTATTACAAAATATTCCTATTTTGTGTGATAATACAAGTGCCATAGCAATCTCCAACAATCCTGTGCAGCATTCAAGGACAAAGCATATAGATATCAGGTATCATTTTATTAGAGAGCATGTCATGAATTGTACAGTGGAATTACTGTTTGTACCCACTGAAGAACAAACAACAGATATTTTTACTAAGTCGCTCGACGAATCCACATTCACCAAAATTGTTGGTGAATTGGGTATGTTGAACAGTCCTAGTAATTAATCTAGGTAATATCTGAGGTTTGATCTTTAATAATTAACAAGTGATTAGTTTGTGAATATTTAAAAAAAAAATCACTTGTTTAATTATTGTATCAACTTGTTTTCTTGATTGTTATTGTACTTATCACTTTGTTTAATTAAATAGTTGTTATTCCATATTTCTATAATTTTAGAATAATTGTATGTATTTATTTTATTTGTTTAGAATATTTTATTTAATGTTTTGTAATGTTTGTCCTGTTAATATTGTTTTATTTCCGTTAACATATTAATCTATATTAGTTATTTCTATTGTTATTATTTGTTTGATTAATAATATTATTTTTAATATATTTTTCTGTATTATTAGTTGTAAATATTTGTGTGTTTAATTAAATTATTTGTATTTTCTTTAATCTATTTTAAGTAGATATGACTTAAAATTAATCTAAACTGCAATATGACTTGTTTTTAATTGTTTTTCTGGTCGGTATGACTTATTTGTTATATTGATCAGATTTAGTCTTATTTAGATTAAGTCATAACGAATTAAGTCATATTCGTTAGTAATTAGTTAAGTCTTATTAATGTTAAATTTTGTCTAGTTAATTTAAGTCATAATCGAGTCTTAGTTTTAATTAAGTCATATTCAGTATTAGTTTTAATTAGGTCATAATCTAGTATTAGTTTTATTTAAGTCATATTCAGTATTAGTTTTAATTAGGTCATAATCAGTATCCATGTATATTAAGTCATAGTGAGTCAGTTTATATTATTTAGGTCATAACGAGTAATAATTAAGTCATATTCAGTGTTTAGAGTATATATTAGAGTTAAGTCATGTTTAACAGTTTAGTCATATTTTTCTTACTCTCGTGTTAAGTCACAGAGTTTCCTTACAGTGATACATACAATATACACACAAAACCGGTCGAATTGCTGTCCATTTTCCATCTTGATTGATCACTGTAATCACAAACCAAGAACAGATATCGATTACTTGTATCAATTAACGTGAGTTTGTGTTTTAAATCGTTCGAATTGATCAATTTTCGACTATTTTCATTTCTAAAATCGAAAAATTCGATCTACTTTTCTGAACTTTTGGTTTTGATTTTGCAAAAACTAAAAATACTGGTGTGTTCGTGTGTGTATCAAGATCATTGTGTGAATTTTTCAGAATTTTTGAACAACTTTGATTATTTTCGAATTTTTAATTAATTATTAATTCGAAATAAATCAATTTAATTAATTATTTTGTAAAATCTGAAATTTTCAAAGTGTTAAAATTTGATAAAAATGGTTGTTAATAACAATGTTCGATTTTAAATAGTTAAGCATAATTTGATCGGATATTTTGATCCCGAAAAATGTTCACTTGAACGTTTTCGACCGTGGATTCGTTTTCTGAATGATCATTCACTAGTTCGCACTGCTTTGAGTTTAGATACTCCTTTAAAAATTGAACCCCTGCGAATTATGTGTACTACTGTTGTCGTTCCTAGCGATAACAGATCGTTTGTTTTCACTCTTGGAGATAATTAGTACATAGTGGATGAATCTGTCATTAATACGGTCATAAACTTTCCAAATGACAATTTTGAGGATTATCCGTCAGATGAGGAATTAACTAATTTCTTTGCTGGTATTCATTATCAAGACAGAGCAGATCTTCATGTCTTGAATAAAAAGTTTCTAGTTCAGGAATGGGATTATGTGTTCGATACACTAGCCAAGGTCTTTGCTAATTCAACAAAAAGCAACTTCGGAATATTACCTTCCTTTATGCAGCATATTGGATTTGCAGTTGCTTATAATCGAAGAATCAACATTGGCAGCCTTCTGTGTGGACCGATGGTTAGAAGAGTCATCAATGCTAAAAGGAATTTTGACAGGGGCGATAAAGTTCAATGCTTTTACCCAAGATTCCTTTCCTTGATTTTTAATCATTTGGTAGAATTACAATATCATGCTCCATTTCTGAATAGTGAAGCATTGGTGTCGGGTAAACTTTCGACAAGATTATTCACTGATTACGGTGTCAAACCTAAATTGTCAAATGTGCTAGTAGTTGTCACTCAATACATGTCAAACTTTATACAACTACCCATCATTGCACCTGTACCTTTACCCGAAGAAAATGAACCACTACCTGAGCAAGCAGAACCAATAGTTGAACCTGAAGCTGAACAAGAGGTACCTATCCAGCAAATTGAGCCTGTTCAAGAACAAATGGTTCAAACTACTCAAGATGCAATCTCTTCGGCACCTGCTGACCAGGTATTGACTTCTAATCTCTCTATTGATGAACAATCTATTTCTGGAACCCAAGTGGTTGATAGGGCTGACCAAGGGATTGTAAGACCGCAATCTCGAACCCCAGTCATAGAGCCAAACACGGAATCTACATCACTTAAAACTTTCCACTCCAGAAAGAAAATTCCCTTTCAAAGAGCAAAGAAAAGAAGTAATATAATGAGTGAACCCACAGCTCTGCCTCTACAAAAGAAAAGTAGAACTGATTCAGAGGCAACTGTAATCCCATCCGTATCTTCCCAACAAGATATGGACGTTGATATGGCCATGCAACAGTTACGAGGATCATCCTCTCAACAGGATGATACTATTGAAATTCGCCATAGGGCCATGGCATCCTATAATGTGTCAAGCACAACCCCTTTGTTATTACTAACAATGGGAGAACATATAGATTATGATGAAAATAGGGACACATTGACAGGAGAGCACATTGAGTCTGAAACAGTGCCTACCATAGTTACGGTAGAAGAGTCTTCACAGACTTCTGAGGGAAATCTTGGTTCCTTGCCAACTTTAATGGAACCATCATCTCCCCTCCTAGGAGAAACATTCCTAGATCCCTCAAGGGAGTTTCCACTCGCAGTTTCAACTGAAGAAAGTGGAAGGCAACTTGATCAATCTACTACTGAAGCAATTCAGATTACAAATCCAAATGTACAAGTAGAATTGATTGAGGACAGGGATTTGCGAACTCCCATTGCACCACCACTGACCTTCCCAGAGGAGGCTAGGGTGATTTTAACTACAGGTACCGCTTCTGGAAAAGCTAAGGAAATTGAGAGGAGTGATGTGAGGATCACCACAAAATTGAGTGATACACATGCACATCAGGTGAGTGAAATTCAGAGTGAAACTCAGGTGAGTGCACACACAGACACATACACTCTCTCATTGTTACAAAAGATACAAAATCTGGAAAGGGAACTGGAAGCAAGTAAAGCTGAAGCTAGATTACTTCGAGCAAAAGTGGATAAACAGTCTTCTCCATCCACCTCTGTTGATAATCAGCTTACTTCGATAAAAGGTGACATCAACAACTTGAAGACATTCTTCACTAATAAAATCAAAACTCTCGAACTTTCTCATGAAAAAGCTCTTGATGATTCTGGTGAGGTCACTGTGGCACAAGATAAAATTATTGCCGAAATCTCCAACAAGGTTGATAATCTACAGGAAGAAGTACATGAAAATCAGCGTTCTACTGATTTTCGACTAGATCAAATTGAAAAGCAAAATGCACATCAAGCTAAAGGATTATGGCATTTATTTAATCTGCTAAGTCAAAATCTCACACCAAACTGAAGAAAGAGAATTCTTTGCAAGAACAGGTGATGATGATGATGAGCGAGATCCTGAAGCTGGTGCAACTGGTAAATCTGTAGAGGATTCCTCAACTAAGGGGGAGAAATCACAACAAGCACAGAAATCACAAGGGGAGAAATGAGGTAAATCTGATAAATCTGATACAGACAGTGAAGACAGGAGGAATAAGGGGAAGAAGAAAGTTGTTGCAGATGATCAAGTCAAAGACACAGAATATTTCTACACGGGTGAACCGGATAATCTTGACGTTTTTGATGACTTTTTTTTTTCTGATGAAGGTGAGAAATTACCTGAACCAGATTTAAGTCACTGGGAAGAAGAAGAAACAGTGACATCTGAATATGAAGCTCAACAAGCAGAGAAAGAATATGAAGAGTTATTTGCTCAGAGGGAAGCTAATTTGCTGATGAGAGAAGAAAAGCTTCAAAAGTCATTAGAGCAAATTGCACGAAATGAAGAACTTCAGAAAGCTGAGCAGCAAGCACTACAATGATTACATGCTATAAATGTTGAGAAGAGAAGGACATATATCAGACTCAAGAGCGGTGACAAATGGGAACGTGCTCAAAAAGCAATTGATTCACCTCAGAGTTCTGATTATGAAGATCGTCGTCTTGGAGAAATTCTCGAGGAATTCAAACTGGCAAATCCAATTCATGATATGTATATAAGGGCCTTAAAGGTAGAAGTCATCAGGATAACTACTGCATTTGAACCCAAATCTGATGAGCTGGTAATATTTGTGGATTGTCATAATGTTGGAACTTTCAGAGTATCTATTCAGTTCTTTTATGACAGATCGCTGACAGAGATTTGGGTACTTAGGCCTAAGGTGAGAACATCTTCTGAGCTAGGTGTATTGTTACATGAGAAGTTCAAAGAATTTGCTAAAAGAGCTGGACCAGAAGTGATTAAGGATCCTCCACAAGTAAAATTTCTTAAGGGAGAGGTACTTCATTCAATCAAAATTCAGACAGATGAGTTATATGAACATCATGCAAAAAACTTGGTATATGCTGAATATGCTCTCAGAAATCATGGATTCTTGACTGAAGAAAAGGTAATAGCTGCAGATCACATTCGATCCTATGCACAAACGAATATAAAAGATTACAAGAAATTTCAAGGTGAACTGAGAAAGAAGCTTGGAATTCCTTTAGTCTTACCTCAAGGATTGTCATCAAGAAAAGATCGTCTTGTTGATTTACACATGAAACTTCAAGTCACAGATGAGCCAGAAGAAGGAGAATTTAGACGAGAAGACAGTAATTGAAGAACAGCTCTACATGTATTATCTTTGGAGCTAGATAGGTCAAGATAGGAATATGTTAGATATGATCAGGCTAAAGGATCATCTATCTTGTATTTATCATTTTGTTTGAATCTGGAAATGTTTAATATAAACCAGAACTATTTGATATTTGCTTTACGTTTAATATTTTATCTTCCATTTGGTTAAGTTGAATTAGTTGAGGTATCCTCTAGGTATTTGCTTGTTATTGTCTAACAAACAAATAGGGGGAGATTGAAAGGCATATGAATCAGCCAATTTGTAGTTCGACTAGTCATTCGAGAACTTGACGAGAGGTCTATTCGAGAATTCCTTGAAAGGCATATGAATCAGCCTATTTGTAGTTCGAGGATCCTAATCAACTTAAACCAAATTGTAATAAGTAAATATCCGTATGATCTGTCACAGGAATCTCAGGAAGCAATATCTGTCAGAAGAAAGAAGGAAGTCAATCTATAGTTTTGATGTTTCACACTGGAAGACGTATCAGGTATCTGATCAAGCCTCAGTATAACAATGAAGTGAATGGATTCATTTACAGTGACAGAGATTTTTCGAGTGATAGATTGAAAATCAATCAAAGTATAAGAAAATTGAGAGAAGAAATAAACCACAGCTTAAAGTCAGAAGTGAAGAAGCATCATTGAAGTTAGTCGTTCATGAACCAGACAGTACATCGAACGTCAACATAAGTCAGTGGTAATTCTTTATTATTTTCCGTCGTTTGGAAGAATTAAATTAATTGGTTATTGATTTAATTTAATTTGTTTTTAATTGATATAAATTATTTAATTGATTTAATTAATGAATTAATTCTAATAGAATTAATTTATTTATTAAGTTAATTATTGTATCAATTAATCATGAATTAGTTAATCATTAATTAATTAAAAGGATCAATATGACTTAATTAAATGCTGAATGGATTATGTCTTGATTAAGTTTAGTTCGGTATGACCTAAATTAGGTCATACCGACATGACTTAAATCTAAGTCATACTAAGCATAAGATTTAGGTCATACCGAGCTGCTGAGTGGATTATGTCTTACCGACCTCAAATCTGCTAGGTCATACC
Organism: Saposhnikovia divaricata; assembly: GCA_036435485.1. Classification (NCBI taxonomy): domain Eukaryota; kingdom Viridiplantae; phylum Streptophyta; class Magnoliopsida; order Apiales; family Apiaceae; genus Saposhnikovia; species Saposhnikovia divaricata. The sequence continues at coordinate 160,606,647 of CM071600.1, forward strand.
GATGGAATTAAGTCATACCGAAGTAAGATATTTCTGGAAAGGTGTTAGGTCATACCGACAAAATTGTTTAGGTCATACCGACCACACTGTTGAAGATTAGGTCATACCTACACATTTTCTAAGTCATACCTACAGAAAATTATGTCTTGGAGCAAGATTAAGTCATGCTGGCAGCTGATTTAATCGGTCTTGAAGCAGTTTAAGTCATATCTAATGAGTATAGACCTATATAACACAGCAGAAGCAACAGAATGAGCAGCAGACCAGAACACAGCAAAATCCTGAAAAAAAACACAGCAGTTTTCTCTCTCAAATATCAAGAACACCAAGAACGAATTAATTCACATAAATTCAAGTTCATCATCTTTGTAATATTCTATCCGATAGAACTTGTCTACTTGTGATTCTTGTATTACTAGCGAATTAAGTTTCCTAGTACTTATCTTGAGATTTATTAACTAAATTAGAAAAGTTCATGTCGAATTTTCTAATTAGTTATTAAACACTTGATAATAGTTTGGATTGATTTTGTAACACCACATCAAGTTAATATACAATTATATTCAACTTGAAATCCGAGTCAATTTATTTCGCACAAAATATTCGTTTAAGTGAAAATTATTTAACGAATAAATTTTGAGAAATTGATATAGATTGTATTCAACCCCCCTTCTACAATCATAGTGGACCTAACATTCCTCAAACGAGATATCAAGACATATCTATTCGATAACTCAGCCTGAATATTCTAAAGTTCTCAAATAGAACATATCGAATGAAGGACAGACCCAGAATTACTTTGCAACTCGTGACTTATAGACATTGATCAATTACACAGAGGATGTTACGAGTAGGGAGTCAAATTATAGATATTTGAAGGCTCAAACTCTTCCAAGTGAAAGGTGAAATCAGTCACTGTTTATCCGACTTAAAGGGCAAGAATAAGAGTGAAAGCAACCTCCAACATGATTACATTACTACTGAAGAATTCAAAGGATATCATGATGAATGCATAAAGATCAGCTGGTTTATCTGGAAAGTTCAAGCATAGCTCAAGAAGCAGAAAAGATTATTGTCTTACGAAAAGATTATCTTTTCCTAAAGCTACTTATCAAAGATAAAGATTCAAATCAAAAAGATCTTTTTCATAAAGCATCACGTAGGCTTGGAAGCTAAGCCAACTCATGAACTTAGTAACTTATGAAGAAAGAAACATACACGGACTTGAAGCAATCTGGAATTGTCCAAATCAAGAAAAAAAGATCAAGACATTTTCAGAAATGGCTATCACTTCAAGCATGTGTGTGTGACAAGTTATACCAAAAATGTACCTTTACATTTTACGTACATTACTTGTCTTCATATAGTTTAAATAAGCTGTATGAGCAGCATCGTGTAAGCAAGAAAAACACAGAGCTTAAAATAGAGATCATTAGGTTTTCTTGTAAACATATTGTAATCCGTAGATGTGTATTTCTACACAGAGTTTTTTCTTCAAATACAAATCCTCAGGTGGACCTCTCAAACTTCACCTAAAATTTTTATATCGTGTGTTTATTTATCTTGTTTACTGTCGGTTCTTTACAGACTGTCTAAGACCTCACTAATTCGAAAAGAATTAAGTGGAGAATGTTGAGATTGTATTAAACCCCCCTTCTACAATCTCGTGGTGTATAACTGGGAATAACAATTGGTATTAGAGCAAGCTTCTAACATACAAGAAGTTTAAAGATCACTACCATGGGAAAGAAGGATGCAGGCATGAAAATACCAGTTCTCGACAAAGACAATTACTTTCATTGGAAAGTAAAGATGCACTTACATCTTTTATCCATTGATGAAGGCTATGGAAACTACATAGAGAAAGGGCCACATATTCCTATGAAGGTTAACTCTGTAGTTGGAGATGCATTATAATTAAATCAATTCATTTAAAATTTTAGAACTATAAAATTCGTATGTTAAAATTATCAATATAAATAAATAGAAATTATATAATATTACAAATATCCGGGCATAACACGGGTTTTAAACTAGTAATATGTAAAGAACAAATGATGTCATAATAGCATCAACTAACATAAACATCAAAGTCAACTGTAAAAACAACAACAATATTATTACTTGCTATAATAATCTCGTACTTCAAATCGATATTGAAGCTAGTTTAGATAATACATTAAAATAAAAATAATAAAGTACTAAAATTCGTATCACGTATGTAAGTTATGAGTTAGACTGTTAGTAATATTAAAGGAAACAAAAGTTATAAAAAGGCCACGTAACTTAGTACACATTTGTGTCAGGTTCTGACTTATAAAAGAAATGAACTACTGATTTTATTGATCAAGAAGATTGTTTACAGAACTTTAGAGAAGAAAGGGAAGAAGTACAGAACAACAATACAATTCTTAAGCTGCCTTTCTTCTAGAATTACAAGACTTTATATAGAAAAAGCATTTCCCCGCCAAAACTAAATAACTAGTAATGACTTAAAACTAACTCTCGGGTCGGTTCATGACAAATTCCCTCCCCTTAACAGCAAGCTTGTCCTCAAGCTTGGAAATTTGGAAACTGATGTTTGATAAAAGTCATATCTTCCCAAGAAGCTTTAATCACCTCCATTCCTTTCCAGTGAATTAACCATTATATGACTGGTTTAGTATTCCTAATCACCTCTCTCCTTTGTAATACAGTCATAGGTTCTAAAGCAATCACATCCTCTTGATTGTACTCTGGTAACTCTCCGGCAGTTAAAGGAGCACTCCCCATATGTTTTTTCAAAAGAGAAACATGAAACACAGGGTGAACCTTAGAGTGTGCAGGCAATTTCAACTTATAAGCCACACTACCTATCTTCTGTAAAACTTGAAATGGACCAAAAAACTTTGCAGCCAACTTAAGTGATGTTCAAATGGCTATAGACTGCTGTTTATATGGCTGCAACTTCAAGTACACCTAGTCTCCAACTTCCAAAACTCTGTCTATTCTTTTCAAATCAGCAAAATACTTCATTCTCTGCTGAGCCTTGACTAAATTTTCCTTTAGATTCTGTAAAACCTGTACTCTTTCCTGTAATAGGTTTTGTGCTGCAGGAATAACCATATCTTGGAATGATCCCATATTCAAAGGCACTAGTTAACTCCATACAAAGCCTCATAAGGAGTAATGCCCAAACTGGTATGAAATGAAGTGTTATACCAGAATTCTGCCATAGGAAGCCACTTCTTCCAACTATGTGGTCTCTTACAAGTGAAACACCTCAAATAAGCCTCCAAACACTGATTCAATCTTTCAGTCTGACCATCAGACTGAGGATGATAAGCTAAACTTAAATGTAACTCCACTCCAAGCTTCTGAAAAATAGTAGTCCCAAAAGAACTAGTAAAGATCTTATCTCTGTCACTCACAATTGAAACAGGCATTCCATGTAGCTTAAAGATTTGATCCAAGAAAATATCAGCAACATCCTGAGCAGAAAAAGATGTTTAATTGCAATAAAATGCCCATATTTTGAAAATCTATCCACCACTACTAATACTGTGTCCATGCCCTCAGATTCTGGCATTTGCTCAACAAAATCAATGGATATGTCTTTCCAAGGAGCAGTTGGAATTTCTAAAGGTTGCAATAACCCTGGATATTGTACATGCTCACTTTTACATCTTTGACACACTTCACAGTTTTTTACAATGTTGATAACATCAGACTTCATATGTGGCCAGTAAAAAACTAATTTAACTCTTTGTAAGCAAGCATTCTGCCCAGAATGGCCCCCCAAAGCTGAAGAATGTAATGTAGTTAGGATTTGTGTTCTCACACCACCATTTCCACCCACATAAATCCTTCTAGCTTTCTTAATCAACCCCTGCACATACTGAAAGTCCCCCTCACTAGTAGGATCCAAAAGTAATTTACTAATAATATCCTGACATTCTTCATCATTCTCATAGCTAAGTAAAACCTGCTGTGTAATAACCCGACTTTTCGGATCGTTAACTAATAGAAAAATATCATACTAAAATCTAAATTACATTTTATCGATTTAGAAAAGAACTGAAAATCCTGATAAATATCAATGCTTTAATCTTCAAAATGAAAATACTGAAAAGTCTGAAAACAAATCTAACAAGTCCTCGAACTTATTTATACTACTATATAGACTGTAGCTAAAGGTCAGACAACACTCATCTCAAATCCCTGTTAATCCCTGAGTACCTGCAGAAAGGGAACAATAAAGAGTGAGCGAAAAGCCCAGTACGAATATAATTTAAAAGAAAATCATATTTTAAAAAACTGAGTGAATTGTGTCCTATGGACAAAGATTTTTCAAATCAAGTATGTATACGAAATCAAAAGATAACTAACAAGAATAAAATATTGAATCGAAGAAGAACAAATATAAGGCTGAATCAAGTAAGGTATGTATCCATAAGGGTCTCTTATACAAATATGTACTCGCACAAAGCGAAGTACAAATCAGAGAATTCTTCCCCGGTAATCCACGAGAAGAAAACACATGAAATGCACAAAGCATTCCTACAAAACAGAGAATCCTTCTTCGGTAATCCAGAAGAAGAAAACACACATTAGCGATCATGATCTATACACAATCTCATACCCCAGAGACGTGCTCGTATACTCACAGCACCGATACGAGTAAGTGCCGAGTTCACCAGACACTCCGAACTCCATGAACTCGTCTATGATTTAACCACATAGATAGGTCTAAGAGCCCAAAAAATAGGTTACAAAAGTATTGCCAAACTCAATTAAATGAACAGAATGGAACAAAACCATGTCGCAATAGAAGTGCGAAACAAAGAAAATAATAATGAGTAAGGCAATAACAATTCCAAAAATAGAGAATACGAAACGAAAATCTGATTGTACACTTAAAAGTGTACATAGAGTACAAGGGTCACAATCTTATGAAATTAACTCGACAATGAATATAACGAGAAAAGAATAAATAAATCGAATGAATACAATTTAAATCAAGAGAAGATAATTAAGAATTCGTACCAGGAGGTACACAAAAGGTACAAAGGATCACAATACATAAAATTAGATTAAACAATAAATACAATGAATATTTATAATTTAAATGGAGAGAGAAAAGAATAAGAAATTCGTACCTTAATATAACGTCTAAATTAATTCGATAAAAACCACATTCCGATATAGACTTCCAACCCGATCTAATCAAGAAGATAACAAAATAATATTCAACATCCTTGCAACTATATCTATGATAATTAGCATGTCACTCGCTAAGTAATTAACACAAATATACACATGCATATGACTTATTAATTCAAATTTGTATAAATAAATAATCATGGATGGTCCACTAGCATGCATATAGCAATTTCAATTTAAAACTAATTCTAGTCAGTTCACTTATTTACGTACATGCATAATAAGAATTGGCAGAAAGTTACAAGAGATATAATAAAGCATTTAATACTTAGATTTGTTAAAGGAATGTATAAGGACTCATGTAATGACAAAATACTCACTGAACAACACTAGTACATACTTGACGTAAACATGGAATTGACAATTTTAAATATATAACCCAATTGAATGCAATAAATTTATAATACCATCTATTATAATATTTGATCACAAAATTCATGTTGCCAATGTATATCTACTCTACGTAGCACCAAAATCTTATAGTAGTAAAAAGTGAAAGTAAAACCAATCTTGTAATTAATTACAATTAAATGGAAGAGGTATGTTCTAAATGTAAACAAAAAAAACACACATAAGAGTTACTCTAAAGATAAACATGTACTAGATGTGCCTACATTTATGCGAGCACATTGACATGATTAATTAATAAAATTTAGCCAACCGGGAACAATTAGATAATACATGTTAATATGACATTCAATATCACATTAGCCATATAACCTTTTAAACTCTAAACAAAGACTTGAAAATCGAAATCGGAGTGGTTACAAACAATAGCTACCATGAGAAATCACGAATAGTTTCAATTTAATTATACTTCCACTTATGTGTATAGATTATTTATAGAATAGATTGGAAAGGATTGAATCATACCTGGCGGCTTGTTTTCAGAATCTCCGATCTACTCCCTATTCTACTAAACTGTATATATACACTTTTATATTTTGTAATATACTACCGATAAGGCTTAGAAGATTTAACCTAAATAGAAGAGGATAACGATCTAATAAAACGTACGGGCTTGAGCTTATCTATGGGCTAATACACAAATACAATTAACCAATACTAACATGTAACATTTAAATCAAATGAGTTCGCTTAATAAGAAACAAATATGTATAAAATCAAAAAAATAATTATTAAAATTCATTTCATAAAACAAATATAATAATATACAAAAATATGGGTTATCACATTATTCCCTCCTAACAAAAATTTCGTCCTCGAAATTTAAGTAGTGCACCCGATTGTAAAATACAAAAATCTCAAGTGAACACAAATGTCGATCCCGGAAAATATATCATGGCCTCACAAATATCGAAATCCTTTCAAATATATTTAAATCGTAAAATCGTTTTATCGTACACTTTTTATTTTCCTAAACACATAATTATTCTTTGGTAAGACTAACAACAACCTTTCACTTATAAACAGAACTAATTAGATGCCCAAGTAGCATCATGAATTATAAATATAAGAATTCATTACACACACATCAAAAATTATAACATGCATCGCAAAATAAAACGTGTTTTCAGGATAGTACCTTAATTATTTGCAGCGTCACTTGCAGTAATTTGTTTGTTGTTCTAACTCTGATCATCGTTATCCTTGCGATTATTGGATGTCAATTTGCAGTTGCGAATAGTGTGACCTTTTTCTCCACACCTAAAGCATGCACCAGTAGTCCAATGACAAGTGCTTCCGCCATGTACCTTCCCGCAATGCTGACAACGTGACTTTTCTCCATTGTGATTTTTGTTAGACGATTCCTTTTGCTCATTTCCCTAGTTTCCATTTCTTTGTCGAAAGTTTCGAGTGTTGTACCCATGATCATTTTTCTTGAATCCACCAGAAGACCCATTATTATCCTTCAAACTCTTGTTTTGCTCGGCAGAGTCATCATCCCATTTTCTTTTCTGATTCTGCATGTCTTTCTGTTTACGAAAATCAGTTTGATGAAGTTCTTGATCTCTTGCACTGTCCACCAAACTGTCCATGGAAGTGTAGCGATTTGCGATGATGTGGTTACGGATCGAAGTCTTCAGAGCCCACTTGAATTTCATGATTTTATCTTCTTCTGTACCAGCAATGGACCGTGCATAGCCCACTAACCTCTGAAACCTGATCTGAAAGTCCGCCACAGATTCATCCTTCTTCTGAGTTATGCTCTGATATTCCCTAGCATACTCCCCACGGATACTGGCAGGAAAGTACCTCTGATCGAACTGTTCTTTAAACACATTCCAAGTGACAATATTCTCATATCCAGCTGCGTGGGAAGCCACCACTGACTTCCACCAAATGCTAGCATCCCCCTCAAGATTGTAAATTCAAAAACGGGCCTTTTCCAGCTCAGAACAGTTAAGTACTCGAAAGATCTTCTCCAAATGATCAATCCACGCTTCAGCATCTATCGGGGTCTTAGCCTCCTTGAAGCAATTAGGCCTTTGTTTCATAAAACGATCAAACATAGTCTGGCCTTCTTGATTTTATGTGTTACCACCATGATTCTGCGTTTGCCGAGCCGCCACCTGCTCCACCATATGCATAAAAGTGTTTTGATCCATCACAATTTGCTGAGTAACATTTCCCCCAGTGTTTTGGCTTGTATTAGATTTCTTTGGCGGCATCCTGCAAAATTTTCCAATGAGTACACAAATAACATTCATATATCTCGCAAAATTTTAATCAGAAATCAGACATCTTAAATCTACCCATGCGAAGTCAACCCAAAACTCACAGGTCAATGCCTAAAAGGCAGTCTACAGAATCTATTGCCTTAGCTCTGATACCAACTGTAACAACCCGACTTTTCGGATCGTTAACTAATAGACAAATATCATAATAAAATCTAAATTACATTTTATCGATTTAGAAAAGAACTGAAAATCCTGATAAATATCAATGTTTTAATCTTCAAAAGGAAAATACAGAAAAGTCTGAAAACAAATCTAACAAGTCCTCGAACTTATTTATACTACTATATAGACTGTAGCTAAAGGTCAGGCAACACTCATCTTAAATCCCCGTTAATCCCTGAGTACCTGCAGAAAGGGAACAATAAAGAGTGAGCGAAAAGCCCAGTACGAATAACATTTAGAAGAAAATCATATTTTAAAAAACTGAGTGAACTGTGTCCTATGGACAAAGATTTTTCAAATCAAGTATATATATACGAAATGAAAAGATAACTAACAAGAATAAAATATTGAATCGAAGCAGAACAAATATAAGGCTGAATCAAGTAAGGTATGTATCCATAATGGTCTCTTATACAAATATGTACTTGCACAAAGTGAAGTACAAATCAGAGAATTCTTCCCCGGTAATCCACGAGAAGAAAACACATGAAATGCACAAAGCATTCCTACAAAACAGAGAATCCTTCTTCGGTAATCCAGAAGAAGAAAACACACATTAGCGATCATGATCTATACACAATCTCATACCCCATAGACGTGCTCGTATACTCAAAGCACCGATATGAGTAAGTGCCGAGTTCACCAGACACTCCGAACTCCATAAACTCGTCTATGATTTAACCACATAGATAGGTCTAAGAGCCCAACAAATAGGTTACAAAAATAGAGAATACGAAACGAAAATCTGATTGTACACTTAAAAGTGTACATAGAGTACAAGGGTCACAATCTTATGAAATTAACTCGACAAAGAATATAACGAGTAAAGAATAAATAAATCGAATGAATACGGTTTAAATCAAGAAAAGATAATTAAGAATTTGTATCAGGAGGTACACAAAAGGTACAAAGGATCGAAATACATAAATTTGATTCAACAATAAATACAACGAATATTTATAATTTAAATGGAGAGAGAAAAGAATAAGAAATTCGTACCTTAATATAACGTCTAAATTAATTCGATAAAAACCAAATTCCGATGTAGACTTCCAACCCGATCTAACCAAGAAGATAACAAAATAATATTCAACATCCTTGCAACTATATCTATGATAATTAACATGTCACTCGCTAAGTAATTAAAACAAATATACACATGCATATGACTTATTAATTCAAATTTGTATAAATAAATAATCATGGATGGTCCACTAGCATGCATATAGCAATTTCAATTTAAAACTAATTCTAATCAGTTCACTTATTTACGTACATGCATAATAAGAATTGGCAGAAAGTTACAAGACATATAATAAAGAATTTAATACTTAGATTTGTTAAAGGAATGTATAAGGACTCATGTAATGACAAAATACTCACCGAACAACACTAGTACATACTTGACGTAAACATGGAATTGACAATTTTAAATATATAACCCAATTGAATGCAATAAATTTATATTACCATCTATTATAAAATTTGATCACAAAATTCATGTTGCCAATATATATCTACTCTACGTAGCACCAAAATCTTATAGTAGTAAAAAGTGAAAGTAAAACCAATCTTGTAATTCATTACAATTAAATGGAAGAGGTATGTTCTAAATGTAAACAAAAAAAACACACATAAGAGTTACTCTAAAGAAAAACATGTGCTAGATGTGCCTACATGTATGCGAGCACATTGACATGATTGATTAGTAAAATTTAGCCAACTGGGAACAATTAGATAATACATGTTAATTTGACATTCAATATCACATTAGCCATATAAACTTTTAAACTCTAAACAAAGAATTGCAAATTGAAATCGGAGTGGTTACAGAAAATAGCTACCAAGAGAAATCACGAATAGTTTCAATTTAATTATACTTCCACTTATGTGTATAGATTATTTATAGAATAGATTGGAAAGGATTGAATCATACCTGGCGGCCTGTTTTCAGAATCTCCGATCTACTCCCTATTCTACTAAACTGTATATATACACTTTTATATTTTATAATATACTACCGATATGGCTTAGAAGATTTAACCTAAATAGAAGAGGATAACGATCTAATAAAACGTACGGGCTTGAGCTTATCTATGGGCTAATACACAAATACAATTAACCAATACTAACATGTAACATTTAAATCAAATGAGTTCGCTTAATAAGAAACAAATATCTATAAAATCAAAAAAAATAATTATTAAAATTCATTTCATAAAACAAATATAATAATATACAAAAATATGGGTTATCTCATGCTGGATCCAAACTGGTTGTACTACTGATACAGCTACAAGTGTCTCATTACTACCTTCCATTTTCCTAGATAAAGTATCTGTAGCAATATTCTCAGAGCCCTTCTTATATTGTATCTCATAATCCAAACCATGTAATCTTGACATCCATTTATACTGCAAATTAGTATGCAATTGCTGTTCTAAAAGGTAATTTAGAGCTTGATGGTATGTATTTATTATAAAATGATTTCCAACCAAGTAGTGTTTCCACTTAGTCATATCCATGACTAAAGCCAATAACTCCTTTTCATAGACTGAAAATCCTAAATTTTTACTATTAAAAAATTTACTCAAGTAAGACAGAGGTCTAGAATTCTGCATCAAAATAGTTCACATTCCTTTAGAACAAGTATCTGTCTCCAACACAAAGTTTTGAGAAAAATCTGGCATTGCCAATACTGGTGCAGAACAAAGAGCTTGTTTCACTTCTTTAAATGCAACTTCAGCTTCTGTAGTCCATAAAAAATTATCCTTCTTCAGTAGGTTAGTCAGAGGTTTAGACATCACTCCATATCCTTTAATAAACCTCATGTAATATCCTGATAACCCTAGAAATCCTCTTGATTCTTTCACATTAGCAGGAGTTAGCCAAGACATAATACCATCCACTTTAGCTGGATCCATGCTAACACCACTTGCAGAAATAATATGCCCTAAATACTACACTGAATCTGTAGCAAAAGTACACTTGGATTTCTTGCATATAACTGATTCTCCTATAACACAGATAGTACTGTCTCTAGATGCTTAACATATGAATCCATATCAGGGCTATACACCAGAATATCATCAAAGAAAACCAATACAAATTTCCTCAAATAAGGTTGAAAAACTTGATTCATTAAAGCTTGAAATGTAGCTGGAGCATTTGTTATTCCAAAAGGTAAGACCACAAACTCAAAGTGTCCATGATGAGTTTGAAATGCAGACTTGGATGTATCAGTAGGTTTTACAAGAATTTGATGATACCCTGATCTCAAATCTAACTTTAGAAACACCTTAGAGCCAAAAAGTTCATCTAATAGCTCATCTATGTTGGGAATAGGAAATCTATCTTTAACAGTAATATTGTTTAGATGCCTATAATCAACACAGAATCTCCAAGTGTTATCCTTCTTTCTAACTAAAATTACTGGGGATGCATAAGGGCTATTACTAGGTTTAATTATCCCAGAATTTAGCATTTCTTGTACCTGATTTTCAATCTCTATTTTCTGAGAATGTTGATATCTGTAAGGCTTCAACTTAAAAGGCTTAGCTCCAGGAATCAAAGGAATTTCATGATCCACATTCCTAGAGGGTGGTAATGACTGAGGTACTTCAAACACTTTACAGTACTGATCCAACAGACCAGAAATCATACCTGGAGTTTTGTCTGTACTTTTACTGGTTTCCACTTGAGCAACAGCATGAACCATTTCCTGTTGCAAACTATTCTTAACTCTTTCCTCATTATAGCTATTCAACTCCTTTCCTCTAACCAACTTCATAGAAGCTACCTCCCTTACTACCCCTTGTAACAACATCTAATCTCCAGTAGAGCTATCTGCATTCAACTTAAGGTACAATTGCTTAAAATCAAATAAAATTGGACTATATTGTTCCAACCAATCAATTCCAGCAATCATATCCCATCCTCCAATATTCATGATTCTCACATCACAACAGAATTTATAATCTTGTACCCCCCAAGTAAGTCTAGGAACCACCAAATTACTAGCCATAGTCCTCCCATCAGCCATCTTAACGCTAACACTTTCTTTCTTTTCACCCTTGATTTCTAAAGAAGTAGCTACTTTCTCATCCAACACTGTTATAGAACTGCCAGTATCCACCAGAATTTTAAAAGACTTATCCTTTAAACATCCATCTAATGTAATGGTTTTCCTCATCATACTATCAGATAAAGTATGAAGTGATACCTCAGTTACTTCACTCTAAACATCAACTACTCCTTCTTCCTCCTCTAGAATTCTTAACAACTGTAACAGCCCCAAATCCGGGGTCAGGGATTTAGAGTATTCACGATCCATTTACTCCTTACCTTACCTGTATTACTCGTAATGTTCATAATTTACCTGCTCACGACCCCACAATATATGCGTCACACACACAGAGGTTAGAGTCTCAGAAATGACACAATACAACAACTGTGGAATAAATAATTTTTATTACAATACCCAAATATCTTTTGGATCTGTCACTGATACAACTTGTAAGAACCCAAATTTTTGGAAGTAATTAAAACTTTTATTATGTAATGGAGTATAAGTGTAATAGTGGTTCTAGTGAATGAATATATAATGAATTTGGATTCAAATGTTTATATGCCATGAACAATGCAATTGGTTGACAACTTAGATTAGAATAATCTATCTCCTGGAAAGTAAGATATGGTAAATTCCAAAGAGGGAGGTTATTCTCATGTCATCCAAATCGATATCTGTTATAAGTCCAGTGGTTCCGTAAAAGGGTTAAGGAACGCTCGGGAAAGCGCGAGAACATTTTTCTAATTATAAGAAAAGAGAAAATAAGCAATGAATAGTGTTTTTGGTGGAAATTGGATTATTATCAGACGACGCTATATAGAAGTATTCAGAACGGATTTCTAAGTTCGTATTAATGACCGATAGGCAATATAAGTGTATGTAAACAATGTCAGATTCAGAAAAATAGCACTTTTAATTTCTCCGAGATTTTCCTAGACACTGAAGGATTTAAGGATTTAATAAAGAGATTTGAGGAATTTAAATTCAAGAATTATAAAGGAGGATTAAAGATGTTAGGAAAAAATTCAAGGAGGTTTCCGGTAAAACCCTAACAAGAAATCCTCGAGATATTCCTCCGAACGATCAATGAAATTGAGCAATAACCGGACAAAAAAACAAGCAGAGAGCCAAGGTGCATGCATGTGCAAGTGGATATGATCAAGTAACCAAGCTAGTTACAAGGCTGACTAGTAATGTTAGAATCAAACCAAGTACTTAGCCTAAAAACACCTCATCTCACCACAAAACACTAACACATGTCCAAGATGATGCATTAGGTGATGCTATCACTTTATTAAAGCTACTTTATACACGATATTATCCAAGACATGTCAATAATGCAAGATTGAGCCAAAGCAAGCAAAAAAACTCCAAGCTCTCTCCATTTTAAGACCATTCGGCCAAGGCTTAATTTCAAGATCAAAATCCCACTTCCAACCATTGTTTGATCTCAAAATTTTTATGGTGAGTACTACATTTCATATTAGAGATATCGTATGAATCTTAGCTTTAAACTCCACTTCTTTCATGGTTAATAAAATCATCAAAGATGAGGGTGAATAGTAACTTTCAAGAACTAATTTTGTTTTCTTTATTTTTTTGAATGATCTAAGCTATATTAAGGATATACAAGGACTAATCAAGGTTTATTAAGGCTTTTAAACACTCCAAGGAAGGTATATCTCCTAAGAACCCTAGATCTTACTTTGAGTTTTATGCATGTTCTTGATGGTTTTAGCTTAATTATGATTATGGTGTTATTATAATCATGTAAGCATGATTATGTAGTTGGTTTAGTTGATTTAAGAGATATGATGATTATGGTCATGAAATGAGATGTTCTTGGACTTGTAAGATGTATGGTATGCCCGGTGTGGCTTGGTTATGATGTTACAAATTTGGAAATATTCGAGTTATAGCCGTCGTAATGCAAAAATTTTGTTAACCTTAAGAATTCATGCATCACAGTAGCTATAGGTCACTGATCTTGACAAGTATATGACCTACACTTGTAGATCTCGAGTCATAGATCGTTTTGGCATGAGAATCAAAGCAAACGGACTTACGGTTTAGGAGTTATGGTCGATTTAGTGAAAGTAGTTCAAAACCATAAGTGCGAGTTCGTAACTAGAATTGAACCCCCTTAACATGATTAATTCAGTGGCGAATCTTGGTAATTAAATATTAGAGATCATAAGGAAGGTGTGAGAGAAAACCTCATGTCAAATGGATCGTTTTTTGATTTTATAAAAATGTTCGAATCGAGGTTAAGTACGAATGAACCCCCTTAAAAGAACACTTGGTTATAACTTAGAAAACGGACAATAAATCTCAAGGTATAATCTTTGTTAGTAAACGACCAACCTTAGAACTTATATGACTTGAGTACCTACCAAATGTGGGTGTAATGACATACCTTAATAACGAGCAAGTGTCGGATCATAGCGGTGATAATAAGAGTACACTAGAGGGTGCATAACGAGATAACTTGAAAACATGTTTTAACTTAAGTAAAATATTTACTTAGCCTTTCAAAAAGCGTTAAGTGATTAATCTCGAATATTTTGATTGTTTATAGACCACCGGACTGACCCAGGACACACTACCCCCACTAGAGTACCAGGCAAGTTTCCAAACATTTTGGAACTGTTGTTGTGATAATATATATGGTTTGATTTTGTTATACATATGCCATAGCATGTGTGCCTGCTTTCAGATTATATTGTGATACTTGTTTCGTGATTTGAAATTGGCTTATAAGCTAGATACGAGTAATATTAGTTATAAGCCGGATATTGCTAAGACCCATAGTGAAGGGCATATGATCTCATTCTTCAAATATAGACCGGGAGTCAGTATTTCTTGATATATTGTGATTATTTTCTAAGGAAAATATTTAAATAAATATTTTTCCATTATTCATTTAATGAATATTATTTTGAATATTCATTTTGATTTTTATTTATTTAATGAATATTATTGTGAATATTCATTTGAGTTTATTTATTTAATGAATATTATTTTGAATATTTATTCAAGGAATTATTTATTTATCGGACATTATTTTGAATATTTATTCAAGGAATTATTTATTTAATGAATATTTTATATATATATATTTATTCGAGGGTTAGTCATGAGCCATATTTTATATTAAGAATATCCTGGAAATATTTATGATGTAATAAATATTCTTCGAATATTTATTTGTTTCTTTTAACTAGTTCTTAAAATAATTTATTTTATTAAAAAATTATCTTTGATCTCCATATACTATGTAAATTATTCCTGATTCTTATTATTATTATTATTATTATCAAGGAAGGTTCTCAAAAACTCCATTCTTCATTCGAATCTATCTTCCAAATTATAAGGGAACCTTCCCTGAAAGCTGTTATTTATTTTGTTTGACTTCCCCGTCATAAATCTTTTAAAACTATTCTTTGCACTCGCAACTTGGTTGCAATTTATCAATTGAATCTTTTATTACTTCCTCATCATTCGAGGGGTAAGATTGTTGGAACAAGTCGATATTCATTAACAAGCAACAACTTGGAAAATATTGATGAATTTTCCTTTCCAACTAGATACGGCTACTTTGTGGAGTCTTATCAACAAGTATTATACTTGGGGAAAGGAGAATGAGCCTTACGTTTCAGAGTCATGGATTCTATTCGAACTAGGAGTTGTGTAAGAGGCCGAGTCGCGCCGATCCATCCCAATGGCCCAACCGTTGGCCAGGGAGATCTAACAGGGCGGTAGACAAGTAAATCCGTAAGTTCTTCCTTCTACCGGTAGTAAAACTAATTTGAGATGTACAATCTGCGACTGATCATCGTACAGGTTGGAACAGCGGGCGCGGTGAATACTCCAGTATTAGTTCATCATCCAAGTCTATCTATTTTCTGCAACATGTATTAAAGAAAAGTACCACTCATGTTGGCAGGGTTTGATTAATGTTAAAACTAAAAGTTACATTTTGAGTTACCTTGTAACTTCATCTTTTACGTTCTACTAGCAATATGTCCGTTAATGCAAGGCATATGGTTTTATTGATATTTTAGAACTGCTATATATTATTGCTGTTCAGTTACATATTATTTTGGTGGGCTATTGCTCACCCTTGCTTTATTTACTATATCACAACAACAGCTAGGTCTGATGGCCCGCGTAAGGCGCACTTGGCGCAAGAAGGTGACTCCAATCGTAGGACTGCCCGCTGATATTGTTGCTGCCATTGCTGAGGTAGTAGCAAACTAGTAGTCTAGACTGGCAACTTTTGTTAATCAATTGCAAGAAACTTTTAAATTATGCTGTAATCATTTTGGGTTGTAATAACTATTATTTGTGGATCTTATAAGTAGAGACTTATTTCAATTTCATATCTGGGACTATAACTGGTTGTGTGTGATGTGGTATTATTGCGGGGTCATAGCATGCTATTTATTTGTTTTGGATCAAGTGCCAGTATTGTTTATGGAATATGAGACCGTAACGACCAGGTCCCCGACCCCGGATCTGGGGCTGTTACAGAAATGGTATTACAGCGAGAGTTATATATCCCAGGAGATGATGCGACGTTATATAATAATAAATTCACTAAGATAATAAGAACTCTTTCCAAGTTCACCTAAAACCCTTACGGGAACTTTTTAAGTATCATGATAGTAACATAGTTCGTATTGTGTAGGCGAGCGACATCTCTGACCCTGAGGCTTTTGAGCGACAGCACGATGAGGACTTGCTCCGGACTACAGACCCATACTATGAGCGTCTAGGAGATGAGGATTCTGAGGAGGAGTCCAGGCAGCCGAGGATATAGAGGTCGTTAAGTCTGAGGAGGAGGACCCAGAGGGTGTCCAGATAGCTGAGGATACCGAGGTTATTAGTGAGGAGTCTGATGATGAGGATCCGGAGGAGATCCAGGCGATATATGATGTTAGGGTTATGGAGAAGGACACTGATATGACGACTGAGTAGGTGATCGAAGCGGGTATGGAGCAGACAATGGATGAGGGTACTGGGGGAGATATTGATGAGCCAGCTGATGATGCTATTGGGAGTTCAGGACTTCGTTTGCCACCACTCCTTACGAAGAGGGCCCCTACCCCACCACCCTTGCCTGTGAGCGCTTTTTCTGAGGAGTTTAAGGATCTTACCTTCGAGCCGCAGCAGGCAGAGGCTGCACCTCCAGCAAAGCCAGCTACCCCACCCCATATCTCGATAGAGGGGATACCAGTATGTGTGCATAACCAAATTGTGAGCAGACTTTCTACAGATCTGGCGATAGCTGAGGCCAGGCTAGCAGAGTCTAGGATGGAGCTAACAGCTGAGAGAGCTGCTAGGATGAGACACCAGAGCGGGAGGCATGTTAGGTCTCGAGCTATGCATAGGGCAATGACTCGTATTGAGCTGATGGCCCGGATGAGGGTTCGAGGGTTACCTACTGATGGAGATGGCAGGGTATCCAGGATAGATGCTGAGGAGATCTTTTGCATTGCTATGATGAGGGTTAGGGCTTTGGGCTCCACTGGTGGCTAATTTCAGAGACAGTGATGTAGTAGTCTAGTCTTCTAGTCATGTACGGACATAGTAGTGCCGACTTTTGTGGGATAGTTTCATTGTACTTAGTTTCCCTTTTACTGACTAGACGGATAGACCATATATTTCATTTTTGACTAGATGTTGTTAGGATGGTTGTACTTCTAAACTATCGATGTGACTCGGATGATGTATCTTTCAGTACCATGTATATATTTCTTTCCTTTCAGTCAGTTCAGTTCTGTTATGACGCGATCATGAGTTTATTAGATTATTTTCTGCACGTACTATTTTCGATTAAGCTACTATGAAATATAGAACTATGGGATCCTAAATCCCAATATGTAACGATTTTGCAAGGAGGAATCTTTAAAACAAGTGAATTAGCCTAATGTGTAATTGTCCAAATTTTCAGTAAGATGCCTCCACGAAGAATGGGTGTAATAACCCAAATTTTTGGTAGAATTAAAACTTTTCTTATTATGATGAAGTGCATTAGTGAATAGTGATTTTGCCACCCTATGTACGAGACATGGTATGGATATTTCGAAGTCATATTAGTGATTCACGGAGTAAATAATTGTATTTACAGACGATCGAAATTCAGAAAATCCAAAGTTTGTTTTTATAGAATATTTGACCGGGCAGTGAATCGTACATCAGCATTATCAAAAATTGAGATATTAAAATTGAGGATTTGAGGATTTTATATTATGAAATGCGATTTGAGAATTTAGAACGAAAACCACTGAGATAGTGAAACAAGTGTTCTAGAAACCGTTAAAACTTTATAACGAGATTAAGCGATAAAGCGAACGAATCATGGATTATGGATTGATTTTATAACAAGATTAAATATCCTACATGATCATCAAGAGAATTATATTAAGTGGATTAAATGGTTTAATCAAGGATTAAATCAAAACAATTTAGAAGTTAAGTGATTTAAATCACTTAAATCAAACAAGAAACAAAACAAATATCTACCAAGCTTCTTCAATACTCTTTGCACAAGGACCAAGGAGCATCAAGTGGATTAAGATCTGATCCAAGTCCATTGCAAACATCATTTCATAGTTGAATTAGTCAAGATTGGTGGAGAAAGAAAAAGAAGAACAAAGAGATCCAAAACTGCCCAGCAGAAACACCCTCAAAGAAAAATTCATATCTGCACTTCTATCCATGATTAAATCACCAAATTTTAAACATATCTTCTCCACTCCATGGGTAACATTTTTTCAAAATTTCATTGCCAACAAATGAGTATAGCCAAGTCAAATCCCTCCTCCAAGTTGGAGAACCCAATCTGTCTAGTTTCTGTCCAGAGGAAAGATGGGGCTCAAACCCTAGTTAGGAAGCTTCAAATCTGATGATATATAGCTCAAAAGAAATCTTATGAAGAGCACAAGGTGTGGTAAAAATTTTGAAGCTTAGGAGGTGCCGTGAGAAACACGGACACGATAGCAGGTACCCTCCTACTTAAACTCAGTTGGTATTAACCTTTATTCCAGAACTGCTAAGTACCTTGCACCTCAAGATTGTGCATGATAATTAGAACTTAAGGTTGAACCCCTAAAAAGGGTGATTGCAAGTAAAGATGGTCGATCGAGAAATCTTCCCATGAAATTAGCACATCCAGGTTGTGAACTAGAAATATGAGATCGACCCTGTTAATAGATCTGATTCCTTTCAAGTTGGGAGAATTTGATATTATAATAAGGATGGATTGGTTGGCACCCAATGGAGCCAATTGATGGTAAAGGAAAAGTGTAATAATTAAGGGACGGAGTCAAATTCAAAGATTCATGAATATAGTTAAGACTAAGAAATTATTACGCCAGAGATATGAGGCTTAATTAGCTCTTATGGTTGACGCCGAGAAAGGAGACATCTAGTAAAAAGGAAATTATAATGGTTTTGGGAGGCTGTACAAGGTTTTAATCAA
The DNA here is from genome assembly GCA_036435485.1 of Saposhnikovia divaricata. Lineage (NCBI taxonomy): Eukaryota > Viridiplantae > Streptophyta > Magnoliopsida > Apiales > Apiaceae > Saposhnikovia > Saposhnikovia divaricata. Next base: position 160,626,268 of record CM071600.1, read on the forward strand.
CTACCAGATATCGATTTGGATGACATGAGAATGAATACCGAGTATTCAGAGTATAGTGCTGCATCTCCTGTTAGACCCAGTGGGAATGAAAAGAATTAGCAACTCAGTTACAAGAATTGCTGGGCAAGAGTATGATGAAGCCCAGTGTACCACCGTGGAGAGCCCGATGTTGTTGCGAAAAAGAAAGATGTTAGCATGAGATTGTGCATCAAACATCAAGAGTTGAACGAGTACACATTAAGAATAGGTACCCTTTTTCAGATGATGGATTTTGACCAGCGGAAGGATGCTGTGTATTTCTCCAAACATACTTAAGAACTGGATATCACCAGTGAAGATTAAACCCGAGGATATACCAAAGAATGTGATTCGCACTAGGTATGGATACTATGAAATTTCTTGTGATGTCATTATGGGTTGACTAGTGCACCCGTAACTTTTATGGAATTTATTGGCTTTGAGTTATCCGCGACAGTTTTCGCCCTAAGTATATCGAGACGTCTTATATATGAAGGAAAAGTGCGAGATCTAACCAGATCAAAAGAGCTTAAAATATATATATTTACACAGCAGGGACTGAACATGTGACAGGCTAGACAACATTCCCCGCAAACAAATCCCCAAGAGGCTTGCCTTTCTTTCAGAGAGAGGAAAGATAAGATACTAAAGAATGACTGAATACAAGATGTAGGTTGGCTTTCTATAAAATGATTAAAGAAAGCGGCTGGAGCAACGGGAGTTGATAGTAGACAACAATGAGACAGGAAGGCCAAAACAGTGGAGGCCCGACAAGCTCGTTACTAGACAGCGAGAGTTACTCGAATCGATTGCTAGAATATTTGAATTAGTTTTAATGAGAAGTACACCGCCGACAAGTGGGTTGACATTTATATGGGGGGATTGAGATGACCACTTATCATCAGTTGAGATTGCTTATAGGAACAGTTACCATGACCAGTATAGGGGTACCACCTTACAAGGCCCGGTATGGAAGAAGTTATCGATCTCCATTGTGTGGGAGAAGGTTGGCGAGAGAAAGATATGGGGACCCAAGTTAGTCAAACAAACCAGAGAGACAAAAGATCTTGCCAGTAAGTGGCTAGTGATAGCCCGGAACAGACAGAGACAGTATGCGGACCAAGCCCACAAGAATAGAGACAGTACTGCCATTGATAAGCTAAATGGCAAGTTGATGAATGACAAACAAGTTTATGTTGGTGTATTTCTGTGCAAACAAGATAGAGAATATGAGGTTGGAGATTCATGATGCTAAAGGTATCCCCGTGGAAAGAATTAATGAGATTTGGAGAGAAGGGGAAGTTGAGCCCGAGATTCATTGGGCCATTTGAGATTCTAAGACGTGACAGGAAGGGGGTCTACGAGCTAGCCTTACCCCGAAAACTTATAGCATGGTCATAACGTGTTTCATGTGGCGATGCTACACCAGTAAAACGTAGATGCTCGACAGAGGATAGAGTACGAGCAGGTAGATATACGATCTGGTTTGATTTACGAAGAACAACCTGTGGAAACAAGGAGCAAGTGCTAGGAAACAAGGTTGTCAAGCTAGTTAGAGATTTGTGGGAAAATCAAGAAGTGGAAGAATCCACCTGGGAATTAGAAAGTGCAATGGGAGAAAAGTACCCCCAGCTATTCCTAAACTGATTCCGGGACGGAATCCTTTTAGGGAGGGGAGACTGTAATAACCCGAATTTTCGATAGAATTAAAACTTTTCATATTATGATGAAGTACATCAGGGAATAGTGATTTTGGTGGATGAATAGTGATTTTGAGGATTAAGAAATTTTTCATGCCACCCTATGTACGAGACATGGTATGGATATTTCGAAGTCATATTATTGATTCCCGGAGTAAATAAGTGTATGTAAAGACGATCGAAATTCAGAAAATACAAAGTTTATTTTTATGGAATATTTGACCGGGCAGTGAATCGTACATCAGTATTATCAAAAAATGATATATTAAAATTGAGCATTTGAGGATTTTATATTATAAAATTTTATGAAATGCGATTTGAGAATTTAGAACGAAAACCACTGAGATAGTGAAATAAGCGTTCTAGAAACCGCTGAAACTTTATAACGAGATTAAGCGATAAAGCGAACGAATCATGGATTATGGATTGATTTCATAACAAGATTAAATATCCTACATGATCATCAAGAGAATTATATCAAGTGGAATAAATGGTTTAATCAAAACAATTTAGAAGTTAAGTGATTTAAATCATTTAAATCAAACAAGAAACAAAACAAATATCTTCCAAGCTTCTTCAATACCCTTTTCACAAGGACCAAGGAGCATCAAGTGGATTAAGATCTGATCTAAGTCCATTTCTAACATCATTTCATAGTTAAATTAGTCAAGATTGGTGGAGAAAGAAAAAGAAGAAGAAAGAGATCCAAAACTGCCCAGCAGAAACACCCTCAAAGAAAAATTCATATCTTCACTTCTATCTATGATTAAATCACCAAATTTTAACCATAGCTTCTCCACTCCATGGGTAACATTCGTTCAAAATTTCATAGCCAACAAAGGAGTATAGCCTAGTCAAATCCCTCCTCCAAGTTGGAGAACCCAATATGTCCAGTTTCTGTCCAGAGGAAAGATGGGGCTCAAAACTTTTAGAACCAAACTCTTATTTTTTGATTTGTTATGAATTTTACAAGATTGATGATAAATAGTAATGAATAGTGGTTTAAGTAGTTTCCATGTTTTGTTCATGGCTTGTAGGCTTTGTTGAAGCTAACCAAGACCATACCAGGATGTGAAAAGCTCTGCTAGTATTCCTAGAGTGTCGAGGAAGGTAAAACCTTAACCCACCCTTGATTTTTTTATGAGTTTTTGATGTGGTTTAAGTGTTATGTAAAGATAAGTGCATATTAAAGAGTTTTATGATTGTTTGGTTGTATAAATTGTGTAAAATGATTGGGTATTGTATTAGAGCATGACCACTGACCTTAGAGGTGTATTATTGTTGTTTGTTGATGTTGGAGATGTATAGTATGCCCGGTGTGGCTTGGTTATGTTGTGACAAAATGGAAATGTTCGAGTTATAGCCTTCGTAATGGCAAAATTTCTTTAAGTCTTAAAAACAGTCAATACCCAAGACATTGGAATGATTTTTAGCACCACCACTGCCTATTTTTACAAAGATATAATAATCTAGTTTATGTGGCCGCAAGAATCGTGTCAAAAGAGTTTACGGTTTGTGAGTAATGACCGTTTTAGTGAAAGCGATTCGAGAAACCATGGCGCAGAAATGTATCAACTTTTAGGTTAAGTTTGAGACCCTTAAAAATGGAATTTGAATGTGATATTTTGAGGATAAATACTAAGGTCAGTTAGGAAAGAATGAGAAGTGGTTTCGAGTCCAAAGGATTATTTTACGATTTTATAAAAATAAAACAGCAGAGGTTGCCCTATTGAAAACCACTAAGAACGCGACTTTGAAACCAATATTCCAAATGGTTAAGTATAACTTGAATTCGAGGATTGATTTCGAGCCAAACTTATGACTTAAGTAATTATCGACTAACATGGACTTAGTATGGGTCTGGTATGAGCAAATAGTGCTTTGATTACGATTTGTTTAAGTACACGAGCATTATTAATAAGTGGATTATCCAGGGGACTAATCGTATGTTTTATTTTACCTTATCTAGATTGTCTGACATTGTCGCGAACCCCTAACACTTCTCGAGCATCAGGCAAGATTTCTAAACTTGTACTTTTGAAGTATTGTTGTATAATACTGCTTTTTGCCATATATAGTATTATACTATTTTGCGATAAATGTTATATCGTGTTGACTTTGAATTTGATTTTGGTTTATATACTAGCTCTGAGATAAGTAGTTATAAACCGGTATACCTTGTAGCTCTAGATATAAGGGCATATTCATTGTTTTCGACTCTAAACCGGGAGTCGGTATTTTGTGATATAGAGAAAGTCGTTGAAACCCGGAGGGATTCCAGCGGCAGATTATTATTTATTTTGAGGAATGTTATTTATAAACGTTAATTATATTTCCATTAAGTATTAATTACTTGAAAATCATTTGAGGATTGTTATTTGAATATGATATCATTCGAGGAATTGTATTTGCTTACTATATCTTTCGAGGAATGTTATTTGAGTATTATCTTAGTTGAGAAATACTATATGAATATTATTTCTATTCAATATGCTATTGGAAGACATAACTGTTTTCAAGAAAATATATTATGATACTTGTTTTACGAATTGATATTGGCTTATAAGCTAGATATGAGATATATTAGTTATAAGCCGGATGTTTCGCTAAGACCCTTAGTGAAGGGCATATGACTTCATTCTTCAAGTATAGGCTAGGAGTCAGTATTTCTGTATATATTGTGATTACTTTCTGAGGAAAATATTTAAATAAATATTTTTCCATTATTTCTTTAATGAATATTGTTTTGAATATTCATTTGAGTTTTATTTATTTAAAGAATATTCTTTTGAATATTCATTTAAGGTCGATTTATTTAATGGATATTATTTTGAATATTTATTCGAGGATTTATTTGTTTAGTGAATATTTTTATATATTCATTCGAGGGTTATTCATGATCAATATTTTATATTAAGAATATTCTCTAAATATTTATTATTTAATAAATATTCTTTGAATATATATTTAAATCTTTTAACTAGTTTTAAAAATGATTTATTTTATTCAAATATTATGTTCGACCTTCAAATATTACGTAAAATATTTTTGAGTCTCATTATGATTTTTTTTATCAAGGAAAGGTTCCCAAAACTCCATGTTTCATTTAAATCTATCTTCCAAATTATAAGGGAACCTTACTTGAGAGCTGTTATTTATTTTGTTCGACTGCCCGGTCATAAATCTTTTGAAACTATTCTTTTCACTCGCAACTTGGTTGCTATTCATCAAATTGAGTCTTTGTATTACTTCCTCATCATTCGAGGGGTAAGATTGTTGGAACAACTCGATATCCATTAATTAGCAACAGCTTGGGAAATATCGGTGAATTTTCCTTTCCAACTAGATACGACTACTTTATGGAGTCTTATCAACAAGTCTTATACTTGGGGAAAGGGGGACGAACTTTACGTTTCAAAGTCATGGATTTACTCGAACTAGGAGTATTTGTGTAATGTGGGACAGTCCATCATTGAAACTGGTATAAGAGGCTGTGGGACAGTCCATCCTGGAAATAGGGTTCGAGTTGCGCCGGTCCCGGCAAATCCCAAAGATGGCTAGGGAGATCCGGCGTATGGTGGTGTCCATATGTTCTTTCTTCTACATGTAGAGAAACAAATTTTGAGATGCACGACCTGCGACTGATCATCGTAAGGTGGTGTCATCTGGCGCGACATACTCTAGTATTAGTTCATCATCCAAATCTATCTATTTTCCGTAACATTATCGAGAGCATCCCGATCGGAAAGCTACGGCTGGGTGACCGATAAGTGTTGGCAGGGTTTGAAAGGTGTTCAAAACTGACGTTAAAATGAATCACCTTGAAACTTCATCTTTTATCTTATATTTTATGACTCTGCTGATACCATACACAACATGAGTTGTGATAAGGAAGTTGTTGATATTGATTCCCCTTATAACTTCATCTTTTAAGTTATATGTTGATATTCTGCTTATATTTTATATAGCAGATATTTTACGGAAAGGTTATATTAAATTATCTTATAACTTCATCTTTTATATTATACTAGAACTTTGTTCATAGTATGAATAGCAAAAGTTTGCAGAGATATTAAGAAAATGATATTTGAAGTACTACAATGGTACTGTTTTTGAATATATTCCGATAAAGGAATACTTTCGGTAAAAAGATATTTTGACACTTATTGTCTTATACCCGCTATATATTCTGGGTTTGAATTAAAGGCAGAATTGTGCCATACTTTCATTAACTTGTTGAGCTATCGCTCACTCTTGCTATTGTTTTATATATATTGTATAGCAGCGAAGCAGGATGCCAATGGGACGGCACATACCCCGCAAGGCGTTTCCATAAACAGTTTCTAGCAGTGATCCCGAGAGTAGTACGAATCAGTCGAATCAGGCTGCAGCTTTTGGTACTCATCTTGTGTATAGATATGAATGGTGTGAGAGGATTGTGAGCATCATAAGGCTAAGTTGGTACTATAACATCACTTAGAAGTTGTATTAGTGACATATTCAAAAGACATTCGGGTATTGTAATAAAAGTTTTATTCCGCAGTTGTTGTATTGTGTCGTTTCTGAGACTCTAACCTGTGTATGTGTGTGAGACATATATTGTGGGGTCATGAGTAGGTGAATTATGAACATTGCGAGTAATACAAGTAAGGCAAGGAGTAAATGGATCGTGACTACTCTAAATCCCTGACCCCGGATTTGGGGCTGTTACAATGGGAACTAGGGCTAACCCCAGTGAGTCTACCGTTCAAGAAAGTCACAATCAACATAGGGAAAATCCCGAATATGATGAAGCGCAAGATGAGGATTATAATGAGCAAGAGGATTCCCAGTATGGGACAGCAGACGAAACCTTTTTCACTGGAGAATTCGAAGAAGAAGTAGAAGGGGAAGAAATTGAAGTTGAGCAAGAAGGGGAGAACCAGGATAGAGACCCCATGGGTCAGTTTATGGATCTGCTTAGGTAAAATTTAAACCGTTACCCCCAACCACCCCGGGGAAACAACAGTACCGTGGCAAACTCTTTCAGGGCCTTTAAGTCCCTTAAGCCCCCAGAATTCTAACGATCAGCTGACCCAGTCGAGGTAAGAGCCTAGATAAAGGAAATGAAAAAGTCATTTGAGATTCTAAGCATTGAGGAGGCGCAAAAGACTGTTTTCGCCACTTACCTTCTGAAAGGAGAGGCCAACTACTGGTGGGAGGCCAAGAAAAACATGGAGACGGATGCTATAATAGCCTGGGAAAGGTTCAAGCAATTATTTCTGGAAAAGTACTTCCCGAGGTTTATGAAGACTAAAATGGAGCTCAAATTTTAGAACTAAAGCAGAACAATTTGTCAGTGGTTGATTATGAGGCTAAGTTTACCGAGCTATCAAGGTTTGTGCCAGAGTTTATGGATACTGAGGAGAAGAAAGCGAATAGGTTTCACCAAGGGTTGAAGCAGTGGATCCAGAATTGGGTAGCAGTTTTGGAGATTACAGACTATGCCACTTTGGTACAGAAGGCATCCATTGTGGAAGCTGGGAGTGATGAGATGCAGAAGGAAAGAGAGAAAGGGGGATTAAAAAGGAAGCATGTAAGTATGGGCGGAGGATCTACTGGAGGAAAACCCCCAAATAAGTTTAACCGAGGGACAGTTTCCCTACCTAGAAGGAGTGTGGGATTGAAACAATCTGTGAGCGCAAGTGTAAGCCAGGGCGGCAAGCAATCCGGAGTGTCCCGTTCCCACCCTTCTTGACCTTCATTACCAGTATGTGCAACTTGTGGGAAGAGACATTCCGGGGTGTGCAACCTGAAACAAATAACCTGCTATAAGTGTGGACGAGCGGGTCACTATGCTACCTCTTGCACCACGATCATCCCTAATAGCACCACTTGTTTCCAGTGCGAACGTCAAGGTCACATGAGGAAGGACTGCCCATTGAACAAACCAGTAGCATTAGGGGCAAGTAAAGCTACCTCCAACAAGCCACCAATTGCTAGAACTTTTAACAAGACAGTGCAGGATGCCGTGAGGGACAGTGACGTGATAGCAGGTACCTTTTCTATTAATTCAGTTAGTGCAAACGTCTTATTTGATTCTGGAGCAACCAAGTCTTTTATATCGAGGGATTTTGCTCGTAAATTGAAACTTAAGACCCAACCACTGAGGGATTCCTTACAAGAAGAGATAGCCAACCAAGAAGTAGTTCCAGTTAATCAAATTCACCCCGATTGCAAATTAGAAATAGGAGGACAATCTTTCTATGTTGATTTGATTCCTTTCAAACTAGTGGAATTTGATGTTATCTTGGGAATGGATTGGTTGTCTCACAATAACGCTCAAATAGATTGTAAAGGGAAAAAGGTTAAGTTGAAAACCCCAGTAAAGAAGGAAATAGTTTTTAGTGGGATACGGCAGACCCAGAAAATTCTAACCATGGCGCAGACCAAAAGATTGCTACGAAAAGAGAACGAGGCTTACTTAGCTTACGTTATAGACACCCAGAAGGAAGCACCTAAGTTGCAGGACATTTCGGTAGTTAATGATTTCGAAGATGTGTTTTCACAAGATCTTCCCGGATTACCACCTGACAGAGTAATTGAGTTTGCTATCGAGTTAGCCCCGGGGACGGTGCCAGTTTCGAAGGCCATGTACCGATTAGCCCCAGTAGAAATGAAAGAGCTAGCTAATCAATTGCAAGAACTGTTGGATAAGGGTATGATATGACCCAGTGTGTCGCCGTGGGGGGCACCAGTGTTTTTTGTTAAGAAGAAGGACGGGAGTATGAGGTTATGCATCGACTATCGAGAGTTGAACAAGCTAACCATAAAGAATAAGTACCCGCACTACACCATAAAAGGCCTACGGCAACGCCCAAAAAGTGTTGTTGTAGGCCCAAAATATGTTGCTGTAAACCCCAAAAACCCCAAAGGCAACATTTTGCTGATGTTGCTATTTTTGTCGTTGCCTTTGGGGTCAACGGCAACATTCTTATTCTCTATGGCAACATCAGTTTTAATGTTGGCATAGGCTTGTTATAGCAACATTATTATTAGTCTTTAACAACATAATATTATGTTGCCTTTCTGTAACATTTTTAAAAAAAAATAGTGGGTCCCACCAGTGGGGCCCACTTTGGGACCCACTGTGGGGCATACTTGTGGGGTCCACTGTGAAGCCCACTTTTATGCCAACACAAATTTTGCCTATAGCAACATTTCTCAACATTATTTTCCTTTTTTCCAACACTTTATAGCATCAATGGCAACACTTTTCTATTTCGAACCAAAAATAATAAATATGAAAATATTCATTCCCTAAATACATAATGATCCATACTATATAATACATAATCAAGATTCACTACAATCATAACCAACAACCCAAATTCAGTGCAAAAGACATAAGAGCTCGTGCCATAAGTACATAAACTACAATCTTACTAAGTACCTAAGACTAACATAATAGCAAAAGACTGTCTAAAGCATAAAAATATGGCATGACTAAATTAAGACCTAGTGCCACATTCATTGGAGTACCATCTTCATTGTCATTCGAGATGGAGTACCAGCATTGCAATATTCGTTGCTATATCCCCCACCTATTCATTAGCTCAGCAGCTTTGAGGTAGAACCTGTTCCATTTCAAAAACACATTTGAGAATAGACAAGTAGCTCAAGTAAAATACCAATTGATTAATTTTTAATCTCATATTAGTAAATTGATTAACAGGCTAACAACTAAGGCTTATTTTCAAGAATTTAGTACTGACACAACATAGCTATTCATATATGAACTAAAAGAATGAAATTATGTAATTTCATAGCAAGAGTATACCAACAGACATGCTACAATTTCGTATTCTATTCATATCAATAGATTACATCCAGTAGTAAAAACATTGATGGTGAAATATAACATCAAACTAATAGTAGGAGATACGATAAATGACAAAGAAAGGTTGACAAACTGATTTATATGTGTAATCATCATTTACCCAAGCTCAGTTTTGATAATGTTACATGGAAGATAAGGTACCGTATTAGCAGCATTAATAAAATACAACATCAATATTGTAGACATACAAGAAAACTAAAAATAAGAGAATGCACAACATACAATAACGAGTAACGAGATTTATGGCTAAATATTGAATCGAAAGAAGTGGTCAGGTGATATGTACCTTAAGTTTTTGAGAATCATCGACCAAAAAATTTAGAGGCATCATGACATCTAAAACTTGTGAGGCCAACTCATCCTTCTGTTCTTTTTGCTGAAAACTTCTTTTCAAATATTTAGGATTTCCATAGACTGCTTTTGTAATCACCAATCCACCTATTTCCTTTTCCTATTGGCCACATTTTCAAGCAATCTTTGAGCTTTCTGGCCACTACTCTCCCATGCTGAACCTGTTTAAACAGAAAGATTACGGAAATTCGTGCAATATTTTCTGAGAAGATATGAAAAGAGTGGAAGTAGCAACCTGTTTGTACGTTGCTGGTACAAAGATATAAAACCAGACAGCCTCCACTTTGTTCTGTTATTCCCCGTCAAAAACACTAACCCTTGTTTTCCAAGTGGTTGAGGGTTCAATTCTCCTCAGGAGCAAAGTGGCGAAAGAGCGATAGTTACACCATTAAATAGTAAAGTAAGATGGCAATGCAGTGGAGAAATTTTGAGGTCCATGGACCACTCTAAGAACAATCGGCAGGTATAAATTTTCTTTACCAACAAAAAAAATTAGTGGGTTTTAGTTTTTGTCTCAAGATTCTGCGTAATTTAAAGCTACGATAATATTATTATTTAACACTTCAGTAACATAAGATTTGATATTAGAAATTAGAAAGAAAAAGAAGAAGAGTATAGTATTACTTTTTCAAAAAACTGATCCATCTAAAATGCAAAGCAGGGGCCATTGGCTGAACTATGACATTTATGAACAAGATTGTTCCAATTCTTTATTCAAGTAACTTTTAGTAAGAATAAGAGCATTAGAGCATCAAAGGTGGTTTAGGGTGTAGGATAGGCACCTAGGGTGAATAATACAACGTAATATAAATAATGAATTTCATTATAAAAGTCTTTAATTCTTTTTATATAATAAGATCGGAACACTCTGTTAGATCATTCATGGCACCTTATCTACAAAATTTGATGGACTCTTTTACGTATGTGTTTCTTTTTTTGGGGGGGTGGTGGATTTTAAAATTTTGACAAAGAAGACATTGGGATTGAACTTACAGGAATTATCAGCTTCTGCCCGCCTCTATGTAACTCCAATTTCCAAAAGATACCCTTAATATTAGAGATTAAAGTTCAGAACAATAACAGAAATAAAATTTACACCAGCTCTAGACATTTAACATAGGTTTCAAAGAATAATCAGCACTATATTGAATGCACTCAAGACCTTAAAAGTTCAATCAGTGACCGATTTAAACCAACATCAAATGGGCCAAGCACTTATTTCAAACCATATGTTAAAAATTCTATATCGTTTGGCTCAACTAGTTCGCGCCATGCTGCTAATGCTGAAGTTTTAAAGTTCAACAGAAGGAGAGTCACCATTCACATGAAGTTTATAAAGAACAGTGCACTACCAAAGCAGCTTGGGAAGTTAATAATTCTACCTGATTCCATAGAAGAGCTATTTCGTATTGCAGGTAAGCTTTGTTCGACCACAAATACAACAAACCTGAAACTACAGATAGAAATCCATTAGTCTGATCTAATGTTAGAAAAAGGTCAAGTTCTAAAATCAAAGAAGCTCATATCTCTAAACCGAGTGATTAATTTAATATCTTGCACCTTTTCAACTGCAGGTCAGAAGTTTGAAGGCTATAACATTAGAAAAGTTGTAAATTCAGAGAATGCAGAGATAGATGACTTATGTATCATCCAAGATGGAGACCATTTGTTTCTCATACCAGAGCTTTATGAAAGAGTTTGATATAATACAATGATAATTAAAGCCTATTTAAAAATTCAAAAAGATCTTCAGTTGTTCAAGTAACATTATAATAGAACCTTGTAAAAAATCGTTTGCCACCAGATTAAATCTAAATATCAAATTGGGCACCGAGGAGACACGCATCATAGGGGAAGTGGGGGGAAAAATCAACATTCAAACTAATAAAAATAAATCGGAGCTGCGAAACATGATACAATACATAAAAGAAAAAGGATAATACCTACAAATTGAAACCCTTCTTTAAATCAAAAAATCCCCAAATGGAAGCCAAAATTCAAAGCAAATAAGCCCTAATTTTGAACTCAAATCAGCACTGAAATAAAGAGAGAGAAACAAAATTAAAAGCAATCAAACATGAACAAAATTAAGAATGTAAACCATTTTGAACCCAAACCCAAGAAACCCTAATTCAAAAAATGCCCAAATCGAAGAGCAATCAAAGAAATTTGAAGCCATTAACTAAAGGAGGCTCTGATTAGTAGTAATTTCGGCTTGTGGAAGAGAGGTATGGACTCTGATTAGTGTATTTTCGGCCTATTAAAGAGAGGGAGAGAGAGTGAGAGAGCTAATCGAGAGAGGGGGTGAATGTGAGGGTAAGGGAGAGTGAAATTGAAAATATTTCAAAGGGCGGTGTTCTGTTGAAGGGGAAAATTAGATCGGCGGTATTTTTGCCGCTCTTTAATTTAGAAAATTTTCGTTGTATTAAACTTTTGTATGTTGATAGATATTTAACTATTAATTATTTTAAATAATGTTTTAATTTTTTAATTAATCAATAACTTCTTTTTGCATATTCATAATTTTATAAAAAAATTAATTAGTTTTACTAAAATTTATAAGTTTCCATGTTAAATAAAATAAAATTTTTGCTTTCTTTAAAAAAAATAATAAATTGAAATATTAATATTAAAATATTAATAACATAATTAATCATAAGTATTATGAATAATATATTTAAAAATAATTAATCGTGTATGAAAATATTTTATTTTCACAATACATTTAAAAAAATATAGAAAAAATATTCATTTAAATTTTTTTGAAAAATACCTTAATGGTTATTAAAATAAAATCATTCACTACAAAATAATGTTTTAGTATTTATTAATTAACAAATCATTTTATTGACATGTTCTTAATTTTTATAAAAATCCTTTACTATTTTTGTCAAAATTATTTATTTTTCATTTCAAATAAAAATTAACTTTTTTATTTATCATTAAAAAAATATTAAAATAACAAAAAATCATTAATATACCTTTTCAAATTGTTAATTAGGTTTATCAAAATCAATTAGTTTTCATTTGAAATAAAAACTATGGCAACATAGATTCCAAATAAATTATGTGATTTTTATAAAAATAATTTTATTATTTTTATCCAAAAAAAAGTAATTTTCATGTGAAAAAGGTTAAAACTTTTATTTTTAGTAGAAAATATAAAATTTTGTTCATTGCAAAATTATGGCAACACAATTTCATACCTACGGCAACATGCAAACACTTTTATTCTATACCAACATATTTTTGCTACCTAAGGCAACATGAAAATGATAATGTTGTAATAGCCAAAAACATGCATGACAAAGGCAACATATCCAAAGGCAACATAGGCTCTAAATGTGGTCGTAGGCCTTTTATGGTGTAGTGTCGCTACCCAGAATAGATGACTTGTTTGACCAGCTAAAGGGTGCTGTGTACTTCTCTAAGATTGAACTGAGAATAGGATATCACCAACTGAAGATTAAACTTGAAGATATCCCAAAGACTGCATTCTGTAACAGATATGGACATTATGAGTTCTTGGTGATGTCATTTGGATTGACCAATGCCCCAGCAGCTTTCATGGATTTGATGAAAAGAGTGTTCAAAGAGTATTTGAATAAGTTTGTGATAGTTTTCATTGATGATATTATCATCTACTCAAAGACCGAGGCAGAACACGCCAAACATTTGAGGATAACCTTAGAAATACTCAGGAAAGAGCAGTTATATGCCAAATTCTTGAAGTGTCAGTTCTGGAAAAATGAAGTGCAATTCTTAGGGCACGTGATCAATAAAGAAGGAGTGTTGGTCGACCCCTCAAAGATAGAGGCAGTTTTGAACTGAGAACGACCAACCACTCCAACAGAGGTAAGAAGTTTCATCGGACTGGCATGATATTATAAGAGATTCGTCGAAGATTTTGCTAAGATCGCACCCCCATTAACTCGACTTACCCATAAAATCGAGAAATTTGAATGGATCGATAAATGCGAGAAGAGTTTCCAAGAGTTAAGAAGAGGTTGGTGACGGCCCCAGTGTTGGCATTGCCTGATGGAAAAGGAGATTTTGTAATTTACAATGATGCTTCGCATAAAGGATTAGGATGCATGCTTATACAGCATAGTAAGGTAATCGTGTATGCGTCAAGGCAGCTGAAGGAATATAAGATTCGATATCCCACTCATGATCTAGAATTAGCAGCAATAGTTTTCACTTTAAAGATTTGGAGGCACTACTTGTATGGAGAGAAGTGCGAGATTTACACTGACCATAAGAGCCTCAAGTACATTTTCACTCAGAAAGAGTTTAATATGCGCGAGAGAAGATGGTTGGAATTAATCAAGGATTATGATTGTGAGATTTGTTATCACCCGGGTAAAGCCAATGTGGTGGTTGACGCCCTCAGTAGGAAAGAGAAACTCAAAATGATAACCTCAGAAGAAGAATTGGTGAGAGACTTCGAGAAGTTGGAAATCGAGGTCAAGATACCAGGAGATGGTCAAGAAAGGTTAATGGAAATTCGAATCCAACCCCCGTTGTTGGAAAAGATTAGGCTATGTCAAGAATGGATAATGAAGGAAGAAGAGAACTGAACGGAAGAGATAATGACCAGAGAAGAAATTAATTGTGAAAGAGATAAAGAAGGGATCGTGAGATACGCATCAAGGTTATGGATCCTAAATGTGCAGGAGCTCATGGACGAGATTCTATATGAGGGACACAACTCAAGGTACTCAGTGCACCCCGGTAGTACCAAGATGTACAGGGATTTGAAAGAGTACTACTGGTGGCCAAACATGAAAAAGGACGTGGCAGAGTGGGTAAGCAGATGTATGACCTGCCAACAAGTGAAGGACTTTTACACCCCTTAGAGATTCCTGAATGGAAATGGGAGCACATATCCATGGATTTCGTAGTAGGTTTACCAAGGACCAAAGCAAATCATGATGCCATATGGGTAATTATAGACCGACTAACGAAGTCAGCTCACTTTCTTCCGATCAATGAAAGGTATACGGTCGATAGACTAGTGGATATCTACTTAAAAGAGATAGTTGCGTGACATGGAGTCCTGGTCGCCATAGTATCTGATCGAGATCCTAGATTCAACTCCAGATTTTGGAGGAGCTTTTGGAGGAGCTTTCAAGAATGTGTAGGAACCAGGATAAACATGAGTACAGCCTATCACCCCCAGATAGACGGGAAAAGTGAAAGGACCATCCAAACCCTAGAGGATATGTTGAGAGTCTGTGCTATAGACTTTAAAGGAAATTGGGATGATCACTTGCCATTGATTGAGTTCTCCTACAATAATAGTTTTCATTCAAGCATAGGAATGCCGCCTTATGAGGCCCTTTATGGAAGAAAATGCCGATCTCCCTTGTATTGGGATGAAGTTGGAGAGCGAAAGATGCTCGGGCCCGAAGTGGTCCAACAGACTAAGGATGTAGTGGATCTAATCAGAGGATGGCTGGTAGCAGCCCAAGATCGATAAAAGAGATATGCCGACTTAGCTTCAAAAGGCAAGGAATATGAAGTTGGAGACCTAGTGTTTTTAAAGGTATCTCCTTGGAAAGGCTTAATGAGGTTTGTAAAGAAAGGAAAGCCGAGTCCTAGATACGTTGGACCGTTTGAGATCTTAAGACGTATCGGGGAACTAGCTTACGAACTAGCATTACCCCCAAATCTTCAACAAGTGTACAATGTATTCCATGTTTCGATGTTGAGGAAATATAATCCGGATGCCAAGCATATTGTGGAATATGAGCACGTTGACATGCAACCAGACCTAACCTATGTGGAACAGCCTATGGAAATCATAGACCGAAAAGAACAAGTGCTCCGAAACAAGGTCATCCAGCTAGTCAGAGTTTTATAGCAGAACCACAACATGGAAGAGTCAACTTGGGAATTAGAAAGCACAATGCTAAAGAAATATCCCCATTTGTTTGCAAATTGATTCCGGGATGGAATCCTTTTAAGGAGGGGAGACTGTAAGAACCCAGATTTTTGGTAGTAATTAAAAATTTTATTATGTAATGGAGTATACGTGTAACAGTTGTTCTAGTGAATGAATATTTAATGAATTTGGATTCAAATGTTTATATAACACGAACAATGCAATTGGTTGACAACTTAGATCAGAATAATCTATCTCCTGGAAAGTAAGATATGGTAAATTCCAAAGAGGAAGGTTTTTCTCATGTCATCCAAATCGATATCTGTTATAAGTCTAGTGGTTCCGTAAAAAGGTTAAGGAACGCTTGGGAAAGCGTGAGAACATTTTTTTAATTATAAGAATTAAAGAGAAAATAAGCAATGAATAGTATTTTTGGTGGAAATTGGAATATTATCAGACGATGCTATATAGAAGTATTCTGAACGAATTTCTGAGCTCGTATTAATGACCGATAGGAAATATAAGTGTGTGTAAACGATGTCAGATTCAGAAAAATAGCACTTTTATTTTATCCGAGATTTTCCTAGACACTGAAGGATTTATGGATTTAATAAAGAGATTTGAGGAATTTAAATTCAAGAATTATAAAGGAGGATTAAAGATGTTAGCAAAAATATCAAGGAGGTTTCCGGTAAAACCCTAACAAGAAATACTCGAGGTATTCCTCCAAACGATCAATGAAATTGAGCAATAACCGGAAAAAGAAACAAGCACAGAGCCAAGGTGCATGCATGTGCAAGTGGATATGATCAAGTAACCAAGCTAGTTACATGGCTAACTAGTAATGTTAGAATCAAACCAAGTACTTAGCCTAAAACACCTCATCTCACCACAAAACACTAACACATGTCCAAGATGATACATTAGGTGATTCAATCACTTTATTAAAGCTACTTTATACAAAATATTATCAAAGACATGTCAATAATGCAAGATTAAGCCAAAGCAAGCAAAACAACTCCAAGCTCTCTCCATTTTAAGACCATTCGGCCAAGGCTTAATTTCAAGATCAAAATCCCACTTCCAACCGTTGTTTGATCTCAAGATTTTTATGGTGAGTACTACATTTTATATTAGAGATATCCTATGAATCTTAGCTTCAAACTCCACTTCTTTCATGGTTAATAAAATCATCAAAGATGAGGGTGAATAGTAACTTTCAAGAACTAGTTTTGTTTTCTTGATTTCTTTGGATGATCTAAGCTATATTAATGATATAAAAGTACTAATCAAGGTTTATTAATGCTTTTACATACTTCAACGAAGGTATATCTCCTAAGAACCCTAGATCTTACTTTGAGTTTTATGCATGTTCTTGATGGTTTTAGCTTAATTATGATTATGGTGTATTTATAAGCATGGAAGCATGATTATGTAGTTGGTTTAGTTGATTTAAGGGATATGATAATTATGGTGATGAAATGAGATGTTCTTGGACTTGTAAGATGTATGGTATGCCCGGTGTGGCTTGGTTGTGATGTTACAAATTTTGAAATATTCGAGTTATAGCCGTCATAATGCTGAAATTTTGTTAACCTTAAGAATTTACCAGTTCTCCAAGAGATTGATAACTTGTAACACAAATAAAAGATGTCATCGATCGTTTTGGCGTGAGAATCGAAGCAAACGGACTTACGGTTTAGGAGTTATGGTCGATTTAGTGAAAGTAGTTCGAAACCATAAGTGCGAGTTCGTAACTGGAATTGAACCCCCTTATAATGATTAATTCAGTGGCAAATCTTGGTAATTAAATATTAGAGATCATAAGGAAGGTGTGAGAGAAAACCTCATGTCAAATGGATCGTTTTTCGATTTTATAAAAATGTTCGAATCGAGGTTAAGTACGAATGAACCCCTTAAAAGAACAATTGGTTATAACTTAGAAAATGGACAATAAATCTCGAGGTATAATCTTGGTTATTAAACGGCCGACCTTAGAACTTATACGACTTAAGTACCTACCAAGTGTGGGTGTAATGACATACCTTAATAACGAACAAGTGTCGGATCATAGCGGTGATAATAAGAGTACACTAGAGGGTGCATAACGAGATAACTTGAAAACGTGTTTTAACTTAAGTAAAATATTTACTTAGCCTTTCAAAAAGCATTAAGTGATTAATCTTGAATATTTTGATTGTTTATATATCACCGGACTGACCCAGGACACATTACCCCCACAAGAGTACCAGGCAAGTTTCCAAACATTTTGGAACTGTTGTTGTGATAATATATATGGTTAGATTTTGTTATACATATGCCATAGCATGCATGCCTGCTTTCAGATTATATTGTGATACTTGTTTCGTGATTTTAAATTGGCTTATTATAAGCTAGATACGAGATATATTAGTTATAAGCCGGATATTGCTAAGACCCTTAGTGAAGGGCATATGATCTCATTCTTCAAATACAGACCGTGAGTCAGTATTTCTTGATATATTGTGATTATTCTGAGGAAAATATTTAAATAAATATTTTTCCATTATTTATTTAATGAATATTATTGTGAATATTCATTTGAGTTTATTTATTTAATGAATATTCATTTAAGGTCTTATTTATTTATCGGGAATTATTTTGAATATTTATTCAAGGAATTATTTATTTAATGAATATTTTATATATATTTATTCGAGGGTTAGTCATGAGCAATATTTTATATTAAGAATATTCTGGAAATATTTATGATGTAATAAATATTCTTCGAATATTTATTTATTTCTTTTAACTAGTTCTTAAAATAATTTATTTTATTCAAAAATTATCTTTGATCTCCAAATACTATGTAAATTATTTCTGAGTCTTTTTATTATTATTATTTTTATCAAGGAAGGTTCTCAAAAACTCCATTCTTCATTCGAATCAATCTTCCAAATTATAAGGCAACCTTCCCTGAGAGCTGTTATTTATTTTGTTTGACTTCCCGATCATAAATGTTTTAAAACTATTCTTTGCACTCGCAACTTGGTTGCTATTTATCAATTGAATCTTTTATTACTTCCTCATCATTCCAGGGGTAAGATTGTTCGAACAAGTCGATATCCATTAACAAGCAACAGCTTGGGAAATATTGGTGAATTTTCCTTTTCAACTAGATACGACTACTTTGTGGAGTCTTATCAACAAGTATTATACTTGGGGAACGGAGAATGAGCCTTACGTTTCAAAGTCATGGATTCTATTCGAACTAGGAGTTGTGTAAGAGGCTGAGTAGCGCCGGTCCATCCCAATGGCCCAACCGTTGGCCAGCGAGATCTAACAGGGCGGTAGACAAGTAAATCAATAAATTCTTCCTTCTACCGGTAGTAAAACTAATCTGAGCTGTACAATCTGTGATTGATCATCGTACGGGTTGGAATAGCAGGCGCGGTGAATATTCCGGTATTAGTTCATCATCCAAGTCTATCTATTTTCTGCAACATATATTAAAGAGAAGTACCACTCATGTTGGCAGGGTTTGATTAATGTTAAAACCAAAAGTTACATTTTGAGTTACCTTGTAACTTCATCTTTTACGTTCTACTGGAAATATGTTCATTAATGCATGGCATATGGTTTCATTGATATTTTAGAACTGCTATATATTATTGCTGTTCAGTTACATATTATTTTGGTGGGATATTGCTCACGCTTGCTTTATTTAATATATCACAACAACAGCTAGGTCTGATGGCCCGCGTAAGGCGCACTCGGCGCAAGCAGGTGACTCCAGTCGTAGGACTGCCCGCTGATATTGTTGCTGCCATTGCTGAGGTAGTAGCAGACCAGTAGTCTAGATTGGCAGCTTTTGTTTTCAGCCTTAATTATATGTATGACTAATGTTAATCAACGGGAAGAAACTTTTAAATTATGCTGTAATCATTTTGGGTTGTAATAACTATTACTTGTGGATCTTATAAGTAGAGACTTATTTCAATTTCATCTCTGGGACTACAACTGGTTGTGTGTGATGTGGTATTATTGCGGGGTCATAGCATGTTATTTATTTGATTTGGATTCAAGTGCAAGTATTGTTTATGGAATATGAGACCTTAACGACCAGGTCCCCGACCCCGGATCGGGGGCTGTTACACAATTTCTTAGTAATGTTACATTACCAACTTAGCCTTCTGATGCTCACAGTCCTCTCATACCATTCATATCTATATATAAGATGAATACCAAAAGCTGCAGCCTGATTCGACTGGTTTGTACTACTCTTGGGATCACTGCTAGAAACTGTTTATGGAAACGCCTTGCGGGGTATGCGTTGTCCCATTGGCATCCTGCTTCGCTGCTATATAATATATATAAAACAATAGCAAGAGTGAGCGATAGCTCAGCAAGGTAATGAAAGTATGGCATAATTCTGCCTTTAATTCAAACCCAGAATATATAGTGGGTATAAGACAATAATTGTCCAAAATATCTTGATACCAAAATTATTCCCTTAACGGAATATATTCAAAATCAGTACTATCATAGTACTTCAAATATCATTATCACAGTATCTCTGTAAACTTTTATTATTCATACTATGAAAAAAGTTCTAGCATAATATAAAAGATGAAGTTACAAGGTAGTTCAATATAACCTTTTCGTAAAATATCTGCTATATAAAATTTAAGCAGAATATCAACATATAACTTAACAGATGAAGTTATAAGGTGATCCAATATCAAAAACTTCCTTATCAAAACTCATGTTATGTAAGGTATCAAAAGAGTCATAAAATATAAGATAAAAGATGAAGTCTCTTCGATACGTATTGCAGAAATATTGAAATTTGGATGATGAACTAATACTGGAGTATTCACCGCGCCAGCTGTCCCAACCTTCGATGATCAGTCGCAGATTGTACAGCACATATATGGTTTTACTACCGGTAGAAGGAAGAACTGGCGGATTTACTTGTCTACCGCCCTTTGGTAACTCCCTGGCCAACGGTTGGGCCTTGGACCGGCGCTACTCGGCATCTTATACGACTCCTAGTTCGAATAGAATCCATGACTCTGAAACGTAAAGTTCGTCCTCCTTTCCCCAAGTATAATACTTGTTGATAGGACTCTACAAAGTAGTCGTATCTAATTGGAAAGGAAAATTCACCAATATTTCCCAAGCTGTTGCTTGTTAATGGATATCAACTTCTTCCATCAATCTTACTCCTCAAGTGTTGAGGAAGTAACAAAGACTCATTTTGATTTGTAGCAACTAAAGTTGCTAATAAAAATAATAATACTTTCAAATGGTTATGACCGGGTAGTTAACCATAATAAATAACAGTCCCTCAAGTAAGGTTCCCTATATTTTAGAAGTTTAAGCGAGCATTTAAATCTTCTTAAAAGATAGATTTAAATGAAAAACAGAGTTTTGGGAACCTCCCCTTGATAAAATAATCATTATAAGGCTCAGAAATATTCCTTATAATTATTGAAGGTCAAAGATAAATTCTAAATAAGATAAACCATTTTTAAAACTAGTTTAAAATTATTTAATAAATATTCAAATAGTATTTATTAAATCATAAATGTTTAAAGAATATTTTTAAACAAAATGATCGTTCATACATGAACTCTTAAATGAATATTCAAAATAATAGTCACTTCATAATTAAACCCTCGAATGAATATTAAAAATAATATTCATTTAATAAATATAACTTAAATGAATATCAGAAAAATAATATTCATTTAATATAAAATAATAAAATAATATTCATCCGATATCTATATTGAAAAAAAATAATCTACAAGATATAGAGAAATATATCAACTCCCGATCTAAGATAGAGAATCATACGCCCTACATTAACGGCATTTACAAAACTCGGCTTCTAACTAATATCTCATACTTAGCTTATAAGCCAATTCCCAAATCGTAAATCAAGCATCACAATATATATACTTTCGAAAATAGTTAAACCTCCCATTAGCATATATAACAGAAATAATATTCAAATAGTAATTCTCGACTGAGATAATACTCAAATAACATTCCTCGAAATATATAGTAAGCAAATATTATTTCTCGAATGATATCATATTCAAATAACAGTCCTCGCATGGTTTCCAAGTAATTAATACTTTATGGAAAATATAATTAATATTTATAAATAACATTCCTCAAAATAAACAATAATCTGCCGCTAGAATCCCTCCGGGTTTCCACGACTATCTCTATATCTCAAATTACCGACTCCCGATTTAGAGTCGAAAACAATGAATATGCTCTTATATCTAGAGCTACAAGGTATACCGCTTCATAAATACTTAACTCAAAAGATCGTATATAATCCAAAGGTCAAATTCTATTTCAACAGGAAATAAGATATATCGCAAAACTGTACAACTTTATACTTGGTAAAAGCAGTATTATATAATCAATACTTCAAAGTATAGATTTAGAAAACTTGCCTGATGCTCGAGAAGTGATAGGGGTTCGCGACAATGTCGGATAATCTAGACAAGATAAAAGAAAACATACGATTAATCCCCTGGATAATCCACTTATACATCAATGCTTAAACACGCAAGCGAAACACAACCAAGGCATTACTAGCTCGCTTTAGGCTCATACTAAGTCCATGTTAATCGACAATTACTTAAGTCGAAGGTTTGCTTTAGAAATTGGATCTCGTTTTGCCCGTGTTACTAAGTGGTTTTCAAGGTTATAACCAAGTACTTCTCTAAGGGGTTCCTTCGCACTTAACCTTGATTCAAACATTTTTATAAAATCGAAAAATAATCCTTTCGACATGAGGTCTTCTCTCACATCTTCATTATGACCTCTAATATTTAATTACCAAGATTCGCAACCGAATATCTCAATTTAAGGGGGTTCAATTGCAGTTGCGAACTCACACTTACGCTTACGAACCACTTTTACGATTTTGACCATAGCTCCTAAACCGTAAATCAAAATGCTAAGATTATTTCGCCAAAATGATCTATGAATCAAGATCTACAAATTCATGACAGGTGCTCGACCTTGATGGAAAGTTAATGTCCCGAAATGCTCTATTTTTAAGACCTAAGTGAATTTTGGCATTACGACGACTTAAAAATGAATAATCCAATTTTCAAACAACCCAAATAAACATTCAATCACTACCCAACACTCATGGACACTATTCATCATCTTCCTCACTGTCTCAACAGTTCTTGGAGCCACAACAATTATTTTTATTTGTCCATAACACCCACATAACATACATGCTCTAAATCATGCATACAACTCATAAACACCATCAAATATATAAAACTCAAAGGTGGGTTAAGGGTTTACCTTCTTGGAGGCTCTAGAAACACTATCAAGTGTTTATAAACACTTAACAAGCCTTAGATAGTCTTTATATAGCTTAAACCTTAAAAACAAATCAAGAAAACAACTTAGTAATTTCAGAGTTACTATTCACCTCTTCAAAGAACTGCAAAAACGAGGGTCTTACCATGCCTTTTTGGTCCAGGCTCCTGAAGAAGAGTTGTAGAGAATCTTAATACCTTTCCAACAAGCTATAGAATATAAATTTTCATTGAGAAATGAGGGAGATATGGCCGTTTTACTGAGCTGCTGTAGTTTTGGCCGAGAATGAGGAATAGTTTGGTGATTTTTTATCTTTCTTTTCTTCACACCAATCTTGACTTGTCCAACCACTTTATGAACATAATCTCTTGCTATTATCAGTTGTATATGGATAATCTTGGGGCTTGTGCAAAGAGTATTGGATAAGCTTGTTTGATTCCTTTTTATGCCATTTACCTCTATGTCCTTGCCCTTTCATGATTTATTCCACCAATGCCCTTGCTCCTTGTATTTTACCATAAGCCACTCAATTAAATCAATAAACCAACTCCTTGTTTTAGTGTTAGGCCGAAATTTTGGGCCTTCACCTTGTCCTTGGGCATTTTTTTGGGCTTTGTTCAGGGTTCTCTCATCATTTGATTCATCGAATGATTTCTATGATCGTCTTAGTGGTTTCTCTCTTGTAAATCTCTTGGATGTATATTATCCTCTTCGACATTATATTTTAATGTGTTGGGGTGGTTCTTAACCTCAAATAGATATTAAATCCAATATCCTTTGTATATTCTCTTTATCTCAGAAATTGCTCTCCCGGTTTCTCAAGCGTTCTCTAACTCGCTCACTAACTCGTTTGCATTCTCTTTACTCTAGGATTATATTCTCAATTCTTTTTCTCTCTGATAATATATCCTCCCTTGGACTTTTAACATTTAATATCCTTAACTTATAATCCAATTATTATATTCCTGACTCCTCTGTTAATTACGGAATAAAATAAAGTTTGGATTCTCTGAATTTTGTCCTCGTTTACATACACTCATTCTTTCTGTACTTCACTAGTACATACTTGCTCTTTCCGTTTTGTAATTATTATTGTGAGTACTCTAACTCACTTCTCATCTCCCTTCTAGGGTACATTAGCTCATTTCCTGGATGATAGACTATTCTTATCTATGTCGTCAACCATTGAATTACTCTATTCTGAAAATACACATACGTATCGGGATCAATATCCAAAGCAACATCCATTCATTGCAACCATGGTTCGTTGAAATCATTATTCAATAAACCACTTAATCATAATAAGAAAAGTTTTAATTCTACAAAAATTCGGGTTATTACAACAACTCTTCTTCCTTAGTATCCTCAATAGGAATAAAAGTATATTGTTCATTCTTGCAAACATGACCTTGACCGAATTTCTCCCTACATTTATAACATAGGTGATTGTTTTTCCTATATTGAAATTCTTCAGGAGAAATTTTCTTGAAATTACTATTAAGAACAGTAGATTTCTTGTCATCTCCCAATTTCCCTTCACTTTTCTTGTCAACCACCACATTCTTTCCCCAATTACAACTCACAGATTTCTTTATCTCCTGTTTCTTGATTACTGCTTCCGGAGTCTGTTCTTGAAACTGGGCTATCTCCAGAGCATCCAACAATGATTTAGGTTTCATTAACCTCACCATAGGTTTCAATTCAGACTTCAATCCTGAGATAAAACTAGAAACAAAATACCCTTCCCCCAAACTGTGATTCTTACACAACACCAAGGCTTTCAGTTCTTCAAATTTCTCTACATATTCTAACATAGAGCCTACTTGTGTAAGTTTATTAAATTCTTCTTGAACATCTAATCCATCTTTATTCCCAAAACGTTTCATCAAAGAATCACAGAAAATTTCCCAAGAAACTTTACCATTAACCATCTTAAAACTTTGATACCATACATCAGCTTTTCCATCTAAATATAATTCAATCATCTCAACCTTGAAAGAATCACTAACTTGATGTAGCAAAAAGAACTTATTTCATTTCCTCAACCATGACCTTGGATCTTCCCCCATAAAACAAGGTAATTCCAACCTTGGTTGGTGAACAAGAAAGGGTTTAGCAGATCGATCTTTACTTACATCTTCATCATTCTTATTCTTGAATTTTCCAGAATTGGGTGTTTGTAAAATTTGCGATCGATCCACCCAAATTTCTCCATCTCTTCCCACTACTTAATCTACATTCCGATTCTTGAAAACCCCAGAAATCTTAGCTTTGATTCTCTCCTCCATCGTAGCATTGTAAGCTTCAATCTTTGCATCACACCAAGAAACTAAAGACACCAATTAATCCATCTTGTCAATTAGCCTATTCTCCATTGCTAAATTACTCTCAGCAATCTTTTTATGACACGCATTGCTCACTTCTTGTATTCGAGACTCAAGATCTTTCCACATTTCTTCTGAATTCCTCGATCTTGTATTGCTCACCATTGAAAAATTCTGATGAATTCCAAGGAATCTCTCGCTCTAATACCAAATGTCAGGTTCTGACTTATAAAAGAAATGAACTACTGATTTTATTGAACAAGAAGATTGTTTACAGAACTTTAGAGAAGAAAGGGAAGAAGTACAGAACAACAATACAATTCTCAAGCTGCCTTTCTTCTAGAATTACAAGACTTTATATAGCAAGAGCATTTCTCCCCGCCAAAAATAACTAACTAATAATGACTTAAAACTAACTCTCGGGTCAGTTCATGACAAATTTGGCATTTCCGTTTAGTTACACATATGGGCTAAAAGCCCAATTGTACTTAATTATGAGTGTTTGCACAACTTCCAAATATGGGCTTTTTACCACTTATTCGGCCCATTAGTAAAAATAGATGGAGAAGTACTTTTTACTTTTCTCACACACTTTTCAAAAAACGTTCCCTTCTTGCGGTGCCTCTCTTTACACCTCCATCTCCATTTCTTCTCTGTGTCTACAAGCTTCATTCATCTAATGAGACATCGCATCAGGTTATGCTCGATTCCAACTTGCTCACTACTAATTTATGTCCAAGATCTGTCAAAGGGAAGTTGTATGTATATATATGTATGTATGTGATTAATGTGTATTAATTAGTTGTTAACTCTTATTTTTGGTTCGATTGTTTAGCTTTAGTAATTTTCTCTAAACTCCATATGAATTTGCTCTCTGTCGTAAATTGGTGCTGTAGAATTGATGCCTCTACTATTTAGTTGTTTTAATATAAGATTTTTTGTTCATGTGTATCCCATCGTATGATTACAAATAAATATATTTTTTGTATTATGCTACCCTATTTACACTCATATATGCGCATTAATGTTTGTTTTGTCTTTGCAGATGGTCGCGGCATCAACTGCGACTGATGGCTTCGCTAATTGGAAAGATGAACAACAATTGTGTTTGTAGAGTTATGTGCAACTGAGGTAATTAAAAGCAACAATCCTAACACAACTTTAAGTAAAGAAGGGGTTACGACGTGATTTCTGCCGGATTCCGGTTCGGTCGGACCTGCAATGAAGAAGAATGCAAGGGTTTGGCCCCCCGATTCACCTCTGGTATGAGAATCAGTTAGTCGGTTTTGGTAAGGTATTTTGAACGTAGAGAGCTTGTGTTTGTGTGTAAGTGTCATTGAATGAATAATCAAACCTGAATTAACCTTATTCTTTTTTTCCTCGTCGGTTACCGAAGTGTGGGTGAGGCGGAGAACGTGTCCCACGTTCTTAGGATCATGCGACTATATGACCGTTGTCTCAAGATGGACCGGATGAATGTGGGCTTCCATTCGGTTTCGGGGTGCTGGGCCTTCGGTTCGGCCCGCTAAGGAAGTGGGCCTCCAACATGTCCCTGGGCTTCGTTCGGAGCGATCCTCAGGACGAAGGCGAAAGCCTAAGCCCATCTTCGGAATACAATCCTCAGACGTCTCATTCGGATAAGGATGGCGATCGACAAGTGATAGTGTTAGTGCCCTAGAGACAATGTAATAGTGTTTCTAGGAAAGACTATTTTGTTACTTAATGATTATGTTCCATCGATTATTAATATGATGATTTATTATGTCTTTACATACTGCGAAATAAATGTTAGAATAATAAATGTCCTTGAATATGTAACACGTATTCTATATCTTTAAGTATGTAACTTAAAATGAGATTATAAGAATAGTGTTAATATTCCTAAATATCCCTAATCGAGCATTAATAATATGGGACAATTATAATGCATTAAGATTAGTATGTTTGTTGACTGATGACCACATCTCATTGGTCATGGGTATAGTGATACTAAAGTCAAGAACATAGGTGCATGTAATATTCTACATGGCACTGGACAGACCCACAGTGAGATTCTACATGTTAATAATGTCATTAGAAAGACTCACAGTGATAATGGTGTAATGATCGTTAGACTTGAGATCATTATATTTCTATATGAGGATTAATATACTTTGAGTACATTAAAAATTACCTTTGACTGGGTAATGATAAAAGTGGACATCGGGTATATTATGAGACATATGAGAAATATGAATGATAGAAATAGGATTTAGCCCTCCTATTATTAGGAGAGATATTAATGGCCTCTTGATTGAGTGAGACTATGAAAATGCATGGTCATGCTCAAATGATGATTTGTTTTAATAGTCTACTCATTGATCAAGGAAACCCGGATTAAGCATTGAAGAGGATGACTAAATACATGCCTCTAGTTTAATCTATAATATTTGGTTAAAGAGATTGATATGGGCTAAAAGTAAGCCTTAAAGACACATTTAATGTGGCATTAATTAGACCCGGAATGGTCCAAACGTGGGGCCCACCAGATGGGCCCAAACCCTATTTATAATATTAATTTCGTAATTAATATTAAGGGTAATAAACAGCTCAGCAAATAGTCAAACAAGGATATTACTCTTGCCTGACTTAGCATCCAAGATACATATTTCAACATGGAAACTGATTCATATAAGGAAGAGATCTAGAACCTTCCTCAAGGAAGACTTGTCCACCAAGTCTCTGACTCCTAACATAATTCTAGGGCTTCTCAGCCTATATAAAGGGTCTAACCCCTCATCTCAGAAAAACATTTTTGGGTAGAGCTCAATACGTCACTACGTTTTGGCTTAATCCTCGAATAAGGACATACAAGCCACTGCGTCCTAGGTGAGCTCTCGCCGCCATAGCCTCGAGGGCACCATCACCTAGAACTACGTCTTGGCTTGATTCTCAATAATGAGATACGTAGGCACTCTGTGAGGACCGATCAGTCCCGTAACACGGAAACAGCCATTAAAGCTCGAAGCTCAAACTCCCTTAGCATTAAATACACATAAACCCTAGCCGCAATATTCATAACCTAGTTTTTATTCCACAACATTTGGCGCCGTCTGTGGTAAGACAACATCAACCATGGTTAGCACACGAAGAACTGCACCAGGCTCTACCGAAGCTTTATCAATCAGCTCCGCTCCGCCTCTTATCTCTGGGTCAACCACGTTTGAACAAGGGACGATCCCCCAAACTTAAGTTTCTCAGCCTCCAGGGATGAATCCCCCTGCTGGGAGTACGCTGCCTATGGTTATCCATCCAGAACAAGGAACCAACTCTCTTCAGATGGTAATCTCTCCCCTGGTTGATCCTAACCACCCTTCATCTGGGGTACAGATCCATACTACGGATCTCCCCATAAATACCAACCCAATGTATGGGTTGCCCAACTACCCCCCTGTTCAAGAACCTGGACCGATTCATCATGCTTTGCAGATCCGAGATCGCGAGTATCTGGACTACTCCGGCCCCTATACTACTGATTCGACATCTAAGGATGACGATGATGACCGTGACGAAGCCTCAAGGAGGCGACGTGCTAGTAGAGAGCCCCGAAGGAGGGCCCGAAGAATCCATGATGGACCTCCACAAACGACTGAGGAAAGGATCAAGGCTCATGAGGCTGAGATCCAGAGGCTGAAAGATGACGCCGCCAAAGAGCAAGCAAGGCAGAATCAAAGTCTGCATCGACCTCCTCCAATCTCAGGAAGGGTTCCCGTCATAGATCTGGAGAGGTCGTCTAGGAGACAAAGAAGGGCCGATACCTCAACTGAAGGAGCAACGAGGGCGGAAACCCCCAGAAACAACCCCAAGGATCTGATGCCGCTAGATCTTGATGATCCAACACCTCCGTTCATTGAGGAGGTGATGAATGCCCGCATCTCAAAGAAATTCAAGATGCCGACGATCAAGGCCTATGATGGAACAGGCGATCCTGAAACTCATGTTAGGACGTTCACAGCTGCACTACTGCTGCAACATGCTAGTGATGCCTTAAAGTGTAGGGCGTTCCCTCAAACCCTGTCGGGTATGGCTCAAAGGTGGTATAGCAGGCTACCTGTAAATTCGATTGGCTCTTTCAAGGAGTTAAAGAATGTCATTGTTAGCCAATTCATTAGTGGAAGAGTTCATGAAAAAAGTTCTGCATCCCTCATGTATGTGGTGCAGGGGAAGAACGAGAATCTAAGGGATTATCTCAAGCGAATCACCAAGGAGACATTGAATATTACAGATCTGGAGAATAAAGTGGCCGTGGTAGCCTTGGAACATGGAACCACTGATCCTTTCTTCAAGAGGTCTTTTGTAAGAACCCAGATTTTGGGTGGAATTAAAACTTTTATGTATTTAATGATGTAAGAACGAATAGTGGTTATGGCTACAATGTAATAATTGATATTTGGAAAGAATGAATGGAATTCGACTTTATTATGTTTATGTCTTGAAGAATGCTAAAGGGTGACAACATAGGTAAGAATAATCTATCTTCTAAGGGAATAAGATATGGCAACTTCAAGCAAGAGAATACTCTCATGTCATCCAGATCGATAACGATTAATCCAGTAGTTCCGTAAAAAGGTTAAGGAACGATCGAAAGAGAATACGGACAATTATACAACGCTAAGAGAACAAGTAAAGAATATAGAATGAATAGTGTTTTGGTGGGAGTATAGAATAATATGAGACGACACTATATAGAAGTATTCGGAACGGATTTCCGAGTTCGTATTAGTGATCCAGGGGGAAAATAAATGTATGTAAAAGCTGTCGGATTTTGAAAAACCGCACTTTTATTTTCTCCGAGAGTTCCCTGGACACTGATAGCCTTAAGTATTTAACGAATGGATTTAAGGAATATAAATTGGAAAGTTAGAATGAAAGATGGGGAATGATAGTATTAATATTAACAAGGATTCCCGGTAAACCCTAATTAGAAATCCGTGAAATATTCCTACGAACGATCAATCGAAACGGGCAATAACCGGACACAGAAACAAGCCGGGAATCAAGATACATGCATGTGCTAGTAGAAAATATCTATCAACCAAGTAGTTACTTAAGCAACTAGCACACTTAGAATCAAAACCAAGTACTTAGCTCATTCCATCATCAATCCACTAAAAACCAACACTTGTCTCTTGAAATACCTCATCCATGACATAACCACCTTTATTAAAGTAGCTTTATGATAGATATTATCTACACATATCATTAACAATTCATTTTATCACCAACAAAGCAAGAGAAGAGCAAGAACACTCTCCCCCCCTTGCATATTCCATTCGGCCCTAACCATAATTCCAAATCCAAACTCAACCTTCCCACCATTGTTTGTTCTTGAAATTTTTAAGGTGAGACCTATATTTCATAAAACTTATCTCCTCAAAATCTTAGCACCAAACTCCTTTGTTTCCATTTTCAAAAAAATAAACAAGAGGAGGGTGAATAGTGTTCATGGTTGATCTAGCAAGCTTAATCACTCCTAAGGACCATACAAGGCTTAGTAAGGCTATATCACTATCTAAGGAAGGTATGAAGCTCTTGAAACCCTAACCCTTGTTTGAGATTTAAGTATGTTTATGATAGATATAGCTTAGTTATGGTTATGTTAAGATTATAAGCATGATTATGTATGGATCTTGGATAAATGATGAAAATAGTTAGATGAACGGAAAGGCATTGCTTGGCCTCAGTTCATGTATATAAATCATGTATATGTTGTTTGGGTTGGATACCATGTTTATGGGAAGATTCGAAATTGGTAGATATTCGATTTACAGCCGTTATAATGTCTGATTTTACAATACCATGTTTTGTACGCCATTTTCCATGTCAAAACCCTACTGTACAGAGACCTTATCTGCCATGATAGGATAGGTAATGTTCTAAGCTTCGTTTTGATATAAAGATCACGTGAAACAGACTTACGGTTTAGGATTTATGACCGATTTACTAAAAGTAGTTCGAATCCGTAAACGAAAGTTCGTAACTGTAATTGAACCCTCGTAAACTATGTAACGACATGGCGAATCTTGGTAAATAAATACTAGAGGTAAAAAGGAAGGTGTGAAAGAAAACTGTATGTCAAAAGGATCATTTTTCGATTTATTAAAAATGTTCGAGTCGAGGTTAAACGCGAACGAACCCCTAAAAGACGACTCTTTTATAACTTCGGTAAAACACTTAGAAAACGGGCGATAAAACTCGGAGTATAATATTGGTTCGTAACGATCGACCTTAGAACTCATATGACTTAAGTATGTCCCAAGCATAAGTACAGTGACATGTCGTATTAACGAACGAATGTCGGGTCGGATCAGTGATAAAAAGGAATCCATTAAAAGGGGTATAACGAGATAACTCGAGAACGTGTTTCGATTTAAGTATAACTTAACTTTTAATATGTTAAGTGATTAATCCCGAATGCCTTGACTATTTATAGATCACCAAGATGAACCGGGACCCGCTACCACTAACCCTTACCGTACTCGACTACCAGGCAAGTTTCAATTCCCTTCTTTTAGGTTGTTGTTGTGATTGAATAAATATATATATATATATGTTTTCTGTGATACATATGCCATAGCATGCATGCTTACTTTCAAGTTATATCATTATGCTTGTTCCCTGATTGTTATTGGCTTATAAATTAGATAGCTATCTTATCAATTATAAGCCGGTTATTGTAAGACCCTCAGAGAAGGGTGTATACATCTTATTCATCAAATATAGACCGGGAGTCAATATTTCTTGACATATCGAGATTACCTCGAAAGAAAATATCTAAGTAAATATTTTCCATTATTCGGGCGACGAATAGTATTTGAATATTCGTTCGAGATTATTTATTTTAACGATCCTTACTTCAAATAATTATTTGAACGTAACTATTCGACGAATAATATTTATTTTAATATTCATTCAGAGTCGAATTATTTATCGATTATTATTTCGAATATTCTTCTAAAGATGAGACTACTAAATGAATATTATTTGGATATTCATTTGGAATGTTATTTTATTAAATAAATATTACTTTTGAATATTCATTTAGGATATTAAGTACTTGATGAATATTATTTTAATATTCATCTAAAGCTTGATTTATTTATCGAATATTATCTCGAATATTCCTTTAAAGCTTGGATTACTAAATGAATATTACTTGATATTCATTTAGAATATTATTCATTAAATGAATATTACTTTTTGAATATTCATTTAAATTCCTAATTAATTATGAATATTGTCTTAAATATTCCTTTCAGGTCCTATTAATTAATGAATATTATTTTGAATATTCATTTAAATATTTATTTATTCAATAAATATTCTCCTGATATTTCTTCAGGGATTATTTTGGAAATTACTCTGATTAAAGATATTCTTTCATATTCCTAAATATTCTTTAAATATTTTTAACTCAATAAATATTCTCTGAATATTTATTCCATACTTAGAATAATCTCAATAAGGTTCGTCTTCTTCGATTATTACGAAAAATATTTCGAAGTCATATTATTATTAATCTTATATCAAGAAAGGTTCTCAGACATCACTCTTCTTTGAGTCTATCTCCCTAATAATAAGGGAACCTTACTTGGAAAATGTTATTTATCTTGTCGACTTCCCGGTCATAAAGTATTCTCTTCACTCGCAACTCGGGTGCTGTTGACTTATTAAGTCGTTGTTTACCTCCTCATCTTTCGAGGGGTAAGATTGTTGGAACAAGTTGATATTCGATACCAAGCCACAGCTTGGAAGTTATTGGTGAATTTTCCTTTCCAACTAGATACGACTACCTTGTAGAGTCTTATCAACAAGTATTATACTTGGGGAAAGGGGGACGAACGTTACATTCAGAATCATGAATTCTATTTGAACTAGGAGTCGTGTAAGAGGCCGAGTAGCGCCGGTCCATCCCCTTTGGCCCAACCGTTGGCCGGGGAGAGCTAGTAAGGCGGTAGACAAGTAAAGCAGTCAGTTCTTCCTTCTACCGGTAGTAAATCTAAATATGAGCTGTACGATCTCGACTGATCATCAAGATTGGAACAGCGGGAACGGTGAATACTCCATCATTGGTTCATCATCCATACTTATTTATTTCCTGCAACATGATTACTGTTGGCAGAGCTGGAAAAGTGTTCATAACTGGAATTGCAACCTTTTCATGCAAGTTCCTCTTCTTAATAACAATGAGAATATCTCGCTTACTTCTGATGTAAAAGATATTTCTACAAATAAATACTTTAAGTTACCTTGTAACTTCATCGTTCATATTATACTGGCATCATTTCCGTAAATGCATGGCATATGGTTTAAAAGATACTTTTGAACTGTTATATAGTATCGTGCAGTTATATATTATTGTTGGTGGGCGTTCGCTCACCCTTGCTTTGTTCACTTTATGTCACAACAACAGCTAGGACAGATGGCTCGCGTCAGGCGCACTCGGCGCAAGCAGGTTACCCGACCCACCGGACTACCCGCTGAGATGCTAGCCGCCATTGCTGAGGTAGCTTAGTTAGACAGCTTTTGCTTCCTGTTTAACTATATGTATAATTAATGTAATCAACGGCAAAACTGTTAAACTTATGATGTTATCCTTTTGGGATTGTAATAACTTTTATTCGTAACCCTTTAATGTAAGACTTATTTCAGTTTCATCTTTGGGACTATAACTGTTGTGTGTGTGTGTGTGGAAATTATTGTGGGGTCACAGCATGTGATTTATTTATTATGGACTCAAGTCAAGTATTATGAACGGATGTAAGACCGTAACCACCAGATCCCTGACCCCGGATCTGGGGGTGTTACATCTTTGGCAAAGCATCCTCCTGAGAACATGGCCGAGCTCCAACGAAAGGCCGACAAGTATATCAAGGCAGAGGATAGCATGAAAAAAGAAGCTGCTGGAGGCAATGGCAAGGGCTCCAATGACTTTAAGAAACGGAAGAAAGAACAAGAGTATGATGCTAGGGACAAGTATCCCCGGACTAGCAAGGATTCTGAATCACCACCGAAGAAGAGTTTGGGACCAAGATTCAACGACTATGCAAGACTGAATGCTCCTAGGAGTCAGATCTTGTTAGATATTGAGAAAGACAAAGATTTTCGATGGCCGAAGCCACTTAGGGGTGATCCCGCAAAGAGAAACAAGGATCAGTACTGTAGATTCCACCGCGATGTGGGGCATGATACAGATGATTGTAGGCAGTTGAAGGATGAGATTGAATTCTTAATCCGAAAAGGAAAGCTGAACAAATTCACTAAGGGTGATGATCGTGGAACTCAAAGGAGGGATTATGATAGAAGAGACAATGATAAGGGATGATGATCGAGGTCGGGATCGTAACCCACAGCCCCGAGGGCCAGTTATTAACATGATTTGGGGAGGCCCGACAGCGGCCGGTACAACCCGAAACTCTCGAAAGGCGTATGCCAGAGAAGTGATGCACATCGTGGGAGAAGCCCCGAAGCGTGCCAGGACTGAGATAACAATTTGTTTCGATGACTAAGTCCTCGAAGGGGTGAAGTTTCCCCATGACGACCCGTTGGTCATAACCCCTGTGATTGGGAACTCGGAAGTGAAGCGAGTCTTGACGGACAATGGAGCTTCCGTTGACATACTGTTTCATGATACATTTGTGAAGATGGGGTACAATGATTTTCAATTGACCCCCAATAACATGCCTATATATGGATTTAATGGAGTAGAATCCAAAGTTGAAGGGACTATTCAGTTGCCTATAACTATTGGACAGGAGCCCAAGGAGGCCATTCAGATGTTGAACTTCTTGGTAATCAAGGCGGTTTCAACGTACAACGCTATTCTCGGAAGGACTGAACTTCATGCATTCAAGGCTGTTGCCTCAACGTATCATATGAAGATCAAGTTCCCAACCAGGAATGGCATTAGAGAACATAAAGGTGATCAAAAGATGGCACAAAGCTGTTATGTAGCCTCGTTAAGGCCTAATAGAGTCGGGGGGCAAGTCCTTCCAATTGAAGACATGGATGTCCGCAGAAGAAAAAAACACCAAAAAGGCCTGCAGAGGACATCACACAGAAGCCTTGGACAGCCATTGAGGCTAAGGCGTTAACTGACTTCGTAGTTGAATGTACCATTGGCAACCAAGAAGTCGGGGGGCAGGAGGTAGTACCCCAAGCAGGAAGTGAACTTCAGAATAAGAATAATGATACCAGAAGGAATGGTGGACGCTCTATTTTGATGGAGCATCAAAAACAAAATCAAGTGATGCAGGCCTAGTCTTGCAATGCCCCGATGGGCTCAAGTTATCCTAGTAGGACTTAGCTTCATCTAGTAGAAGCAGAAATAA
Organism: Saposhnikovia divaricata; assembly: GCA_036435485.1. Taxonomy (NCBI): domain Eukaryota; kingdom Viridiplantae; phylum Streptophyta; class Magnoliopsida; order Apiales; family Apiaceae; genus Saposhnikovia; species Saposhnikovia divaricata. The sequence continues at coordinate 160,662,141 of CM071600.1, forward strand.
GGTTCATTGAAACCATTGCAGAGCATGTTGCTCCGAGTAGGACAATAGTACTCTATCACCCGATGAGTGCAAGTCAAGGATGAACGAGTACCGAAAATAAAAGAATAACGAATGGGAAACAAACAAATGCATAGGTGAAGATCTCGAAGGGTCAAAGCCATGAAAGGCCGAGGATGTTAAGGACTAGCTACTCTTCAATACTTATTAAGGACCTGGATTAAGGATCCAAGGATGAAGGCCAATAGATAACCTTAAGCAAGGATTAAGAAGTTCAAGCAAGCTCTCGTCTCAGAAGTTTAAAAGGCAAGAAGCCAACGGGATTGCATTTATCAAAATCTATATCGAGGAATCAACCCCGAATCCTAGGTTGACACACATGAGTTATTAGCCATGAAGGCCAAGATTAGCCATGAAGGCCAAGATTAGCTGTGAAGGACAAAATTGAAGGGGATATGAACCTCCAATTAAGATCCAAAGGTTGAAACTTCATATTAAAACTTGAAAATCGATATGTAATTTTGGATTCTCGATCCAGAATGTCAACATTGATTATCTGAACACCAGCATTCAACACTTGAATATTAACCCTGAAATGGAGATTGAAAGCCTCCTAGGGAAGGTTCAAGACTTCGTGGGGCTGACCAGAAACCCCCTGGCCTTGAACCGACAGCTCTGATAGCCCCCTGAGATTGAAAACTCTTGATTTCAAACATTGGCGTTCAACCTTTGAACATCGACGTTCAACACCCAAGACCAAGACAAACATTGAAACCATGACGGCCAAGCGAGTTGAGAAGTTACTTATATGGGAGCATCTTTGAAAGAACCCCGGAAGGGCAAGTTGATAGCATTCTTACAAGAAAATAGCGATGTGTTTGCTTGGACTGCAGCTGACATGCCTGGGATTGATCCCCAACTCATAACTCACAAGTTGAATGTTGATCCTGGACAGAAGACAATAAAGCAGAAGAAGAGAAATTTTGCTCCTGAAAGGCGGGAGGCCATTAAACAAGAAGTTGATAAGCTCTTAGAGGCTGGGTTTGTTGAAGAGCTTTAGTTTCCCGAATGGTTAGCTAACCCGGTGATGGTCAAGAAAGCGAATGGAAAGTGGAGGATGTGTATAGACTTCACTGATTTGAATGATGCATGTCCGAAGGATTGTTTTCCCCTTCCAAGGATTGATATGTTGATAAATGCCACAGCTGGACATGAGATGTTGAGCTTCATGGATGGGTTCAACGGCTACAATCAGATTAAGATGCACAAGGATGACATCCCTAAGGTATCTTTCATAACTGACTTTGGTGTTTTCTGCTATCTTGTTATGGCTTTTGGTCTAAAGAATGCAGGAGCTACTTACCAACGACTGGTGAATAAGATATTCGCCCTTCTGATTGGAAAAACCATGGAGGTCTATGTTGATGACATGTTAGTCAAGAGCTTACTCAAGGCAGATCACATTAAGCACCTCAGAGAGGCATTCGAAGTGCTGAGGCACCACAAAATGATGTTGAATCCAGCCAAGTGTGCCTTTGGCATTGGGTCTGGAAAGTTCTTGGGTTTGATGGTTTCAAAAAGAGGCATAGAGGCCAATCCCGACAAGATCAAAGCAATCTTAGACATGGAACCACCCCGTTCTGTGAGGGACGTACAGAAGTTAACCGGCAGAGTGGACGCTCTAGGGAGATTCATCTCCAAGTCTGGTGATAAGTGCTTGCCTTTCTTTCAAGCATTGAAGAAGGTGAAAAATTTTGAATGGACTAATAAAAGCCAAGAGGCCTTTGAACAGTTGAAGAAGTACATGGTTGAAGCCCCGTTGTTGGCCAAGCCAAGTCCCGGAGAGACTCTTTATCTGTATCTAGTAGTGTCTGAACAAGCATTGAGTACCGTCCTCATTAAAGAAGAGAACAAGGTTCAGAGGCCCATCTACTATGTAAGAAAGGTGCTCCATGGAGCCGAGTTAAATTACTCATTCATCGAGAAATTTCTTTGGCATTGATAACAGCTTCAAGGAAACTATGACCGTACTTTCAGTCACATAAAATCGAAGTCCTGACGGACCAGCAATTGAGGAACATATTGCACAGCCCCAAAGCAAGCCTAAGATTAATTAAGTGGTCGATTGAACTTGGAGAATCTGACATCACGTATGAGCCTCGAATAGCCATTAAGGCCCAGGCATTGGCTGACTTCGTGGTTGAATGTACCATTGGCAACCAAGAAGTCGGGGGGCAGGATATAGTAACCACCCCTGGAAATGAAGAAAAAGATGAAGAGCCTGTACCTGATCAGAATGAACATTGGGTGCTCTATTTTGATGGAGCATCAAAAACAAAATCTAGTGGTGCAGGTTTAGTCTTGCAAAGCCCCGATTGGTTTACAGTCGAGTATGATTTAAAATTGGACTTTCCGACAACTAACAACGAAGCTGAGTATGAAGCCTTGATAGCCGGTTTAGGCTTGGCTAGAATAATGAGAGTCAAGAATCTCAAACTACGGCAAAGTACTTGAGAGTCGTGAAGGCCGTGATGACTGAGTTTGAGTGAATGGTATGAGAAGCACATTTCGAGAGAACAGAATGTTAAGGCTGATGCCCAATCTAAGTTTACTTCTTCTGAGATAGAGAACTACGCCGGAAGAGTTTACTTTCAGGTCTTGAAGGCCCCGTCTATTATTTCAAATTGATAGCACCAATTGATGTAAGCTGAAGGATAGACCTTCATAAAAGCTCACCCTGAGATTGGTTGGCTCCCTGATAATGCCTTGAAGGCACAGAAATTGTTAGTGAGAATGTTGAGATAAGAGGTCCTTTGTCATTCCTTACTTAATCTGGAATCTCAAATTCCGATACAAATGTTTAGCCTTGATGGCCAAAAAGGCTGTCTGTCTCCAATCGAGATGGCCAAAAAGGTTGTCTGCCTCCAATCGAGTTCGTCGTTTGAGTTTAAGGACTTGAATCAAGAGCCGTCAATCGAATTCAAACCAAAGGAAGGTTGGAAACCTAGAATCAAGATAAAGGGTTGACAACCAGATAACAATGCAAACCAGACTTGAAGTAAAGTGCTCAGTGGAAAAGAAACTTCTTGAACGATCAAACGAGAAGCAAGACCTCCACCATATGAAACAAGGGGGGCAAGAACTAAAAAGCTTCATCACAAGCTCCACATCTTAGAACAAGAAAGAGAGATTAATTATGCCTTGAAAGGATGTATACAACATACAAATGTCAAGGACGTGATTCAAGAACGAGACTCCAGGCATTGCGAAAAGCTCCGAGAGGCACGACAAAGCGACCATGGAGCACCTGTCAGCCAACCTGGAGCACCTGGCAGGCAACCAGGATCTCCTGGCAGCCGACCAGGTGCCATGGAGAAGGTCTGGCCGACCAGGATCTCCTGGCAGCCGACCAGGTGCCACGGAGGGGCTTCAACCGACCTCCTGGCACCTCCCGTCAGTTGGTTGGATCGTTTGATGGTTCTGTTGAAGGTTTCTCACTTTCCGGAACGAACATCGACCTCCAACTAAACGTCGTTCAAGCATCGATTAGCACCGTGTAGTGCCGTCTTATGCCATTCAACGTCGTTTAACATAGATTGAAAGGTCGTTCAAGTACTCCCAGGAAACTTGGAGCACCTGGCAGGCAACCAGGATCTCCTGGCAGCCGACCAGGTGCCACAGAGAGGGTCTGGCCGACCAGGATCTCCTGGCAGCCGACCAGGATCTCCTGGCAGGTAACCAGGATCTCCTGGCAGGCAACCAGGATCTCCTGGCAGCCGACCAGGTGCCATGGAGGAGGTCTGGCCGACCAGGAGCATCCCTAGGTGACGTGGAGCATCCTCCAGCCGACCTGGTGCCACGAAGAGAGGTCCTCGCGCCGTTTGGGCCATATCTTGAGCTCCGGGTATCAGATTTGGGCGATCTTACACTCCACGCGAAGGTCATGGAGTTTTCTACAACCTTGGAAGGTCCCCAGCTGACCAGGATCTCCTGGCAGCCGACCAGCTGCCCAGGAAGGGGTCTGGCCGACCAGAAGCTCTCTTGTCAGCCGACCTCACGCTGTTTGGGCCATATCTTGAGCTCCGGGTATCAGATTTGGGCGATCTTACAGTCCACGCGAAGGTCATGGAGTTTTCTACAACCTTGGAAGGTCCCCAGCCGACCAGGATCTCCTGGCAGCCGACCAGCTGCCCAGGAAGGGGTCTGGCCGACCAGAAGCTCTCTTGTCAGCCGACCTCACGCTGTTTGGGCCATATCTTGAGCTCCGGGTATCAGATTTGGGCGATCTTACAGTCTACGCGAAGGTCATGGAGTTTTCTACAACCTTGGAAGGTCCCCAGCCGACCAGGATCTCCTGGCAGCCGACCAGCTGCCCAGGAAGGGGTCTGGTCGACCAGAAGCTCTCTTGTCAACCGACCTCACGCTGTTTGGGCCATATCTTGAGCTTCGGGTATCAGATTTGGACGATCTTACAGTCCACGCAAAGGTCATGGAGTTTTCTACTACCTTGGAAGGTCCCCAACCGACCAGGATCCTCCTGGCAGCCGACCAGGTGCCACAGAGAGGGTCTGGCCGACCAGGATCTCCTGGCAGCCGACCAGGATCTCCTGGTAGCCGACCAGGAGCCACGGAGAGGCTCCATCTGACTTCCTAGTACCCATCTTGGCACCTCCCATCATTTGATAGGATCGTTTGATGGTTCTGTTGAAGGTTTCTTACTTTCCGTGACAAACATCGACCTTCAACTTAGCGCCGTATAGAGTCGAATTAGCACCATATAGTGCCGTTTTATGCCATTTAACGTCGTTTAACAAACATTGAAACGTCGTTTAAGCATCGTGTGACATCATTAAAGTCAACATAGATCTCCCGTCAATCTGCAGGCGATCAAGAAGCACCTGGCAGGCGATCAAGAAGCACCTGGCAGGCAACCAGAAGCACCTGGCAGGCAACCAGGATCTCCTAGCAGCCGACCAGGTGCCATAGAGGGGGTCTGGCCGACCAGGATCTCCTGGCAGTCGACCAGGATCTCCAGGCAGCCGACCAGGATCTCCTGGCAGCCGACCAGGAGCACCTGGCAGCTGACCAGGACCCTTGTCGGCTGACTAGCTACCCGGAAGAGGCTGCAGTTGTCCCGAATCTACTCTGATTAGCACCGTTAGTGCCGATAGCACCGTTAGTGCCGATTAGCGCCGTTAGTGCCGATAGCACCGTTAGTGCCGATAAGCACCGATTAAGTGCCGAATAGCACCGTCAGTGCCGATAAGCACCGATTAAGTACCGATTAGCACCGTTAGTGCCGATAGCACCGTTAGTGCCGATAAGCACTGATTAAGTGCCGATTAGCACCGTTAGTGCCGATAAGCACCGAATAAGTGCCGATAAGCACCGTTAGTGCCGATAGCACCAGTAATGTCGTTAGCACCGACAGTGTCTTCTAGCACCGTTCAGTGTTGTTTAATGCCGGTTGGCGTCACTTAAACGTTGTTTAAGTGTCGTTTAAGGCTAGTTAGTACCGTTTAGTGCCATTTTATGTCGTTCAACGTCGTTTAAACATTGTTTAAATGTCGTTAAGGCTGATTAGTGCCGATTAGCATCGAATTAACATTGTCGTAAACGCGTCGGTCGCTCCACGCTTTACATAAAGACAATACTCGTGAAACACTAGTGTATAAAGATGAACCCTGACCCGAGTCTTGGAAAGGACCATTAAAACTTCAAGGAAAACCTGATCAGTTTTCCTAGAAGTTGGGGGGCAAATGATATGGGCTAAAAGTAAGCCTTAAAGACACATTTAATGTGGCATTAATTAGACCCGGAATGGTCCAAATGTGGGGCCCACCAGATGGGCCCAAACCCTATTTATAATATTAATTTCGTAATTAATATTAAGGGTAATAAACAGCTCAGCAAATAAGAGTCAAACAAGGATATTACTCTTGCCTGACTTAGCCTCCAAGATACAAATTTCAACATGGAAACTGATTCATATAAGGAAGAGATCTAGAACCTTCCTCAAGGGAGACTTGTCCACCAAGTCTCTGACTCCTACTATAATTCTAGGGCTTCTCAGCCTATATAAAGGGTCTAACCCCTCATCTCAGAAAAACATTTTTGGGCAGAGCTCAATACGTCACTACGTTTTGGCTTAATCCTCGAATAAGGACATACAAGCCACTGCGTCCTAGGTGAGCTCTCGCCGCCATAGCCTCGAGGGCACCATCACCTAGAACTACGTCTTGGCTTGATTCTCAATAATGAGATACGTAGGCACTCTGTGAGGACCGATCAGTCTCGTAACACGGAAACAGCCATTAAAGCTCGAAGCTCAAACTCCCTTAGCATTAAATACACATAAACCCTAGCCGCAATATTCGTAACCTAGTTTTTATTCCACAACAGAGATTATATTACATGGAAACATTAATCATGAAAGGTTTAATATGGATCACCATTTAAATTATTATTTCTTGGGTAGCAATGATGTGTTACTAGATGCCGCTCTTTGTTTACGATTTTAATTGGGATTTTAAAATCGTTGCCAACGTAATAATAACATATCGGGTCACACACAAAGAATGCTCGGAGGATTATTTAATTTGAATTCGGATTTAAATTAAATGATAAAATTCAAATTATTTATTATTAATTTAAGTATGACTTAATTAATGTAATAAATGGAAATTCGAATTATTAATTCAGAAGTGCAGTTGTTATTTAATTGAGAAAGTCTTAGTTAGATAATGATTAAAAAAACTGAATTAATATGGGCCCTAATTAGGATTAGGGCTGAATTCATTTTTGGTCTCTCCTATATAATATCTCTTTGTGGCTTGGAGAGGGTTAGACGTTTATATACAAAATCCTAGCTGCTAGAGAGGTAGAGAGAAAAGAGAGAAAGAAAATGAAGTATTGTGCTAGTACACAACATCCTACGTTCGAGCTTCTGCGTGGATACTGATAGAGCATAGATCGTTGCATACGGGATACGTGGTGTTCATTCAAGCTAGGATCTCCATCTGACAACCGAATCGTAAAGCTTCTTAAAGTACAGATTCTGTTCTCCATAATGAACCACAACTTATACACAAATTCTAGGGTTAGGTTTCGGATTTTTATTGTTTATTATCGCTTTTCGTTGCACTTGTTGCCCCCCAAAACCTATCAATGGTATCAGAGCTACGTGTATAAGAGGTTGATTTGGTTACGTGTTTACTGTATTCGATGCATGTATGCATGTTTTATGAATCTGCCTTGAGACAGTTATGAGATATATCGATTATAATATGCTATGTCGCTCATATATGATTCTGTTATGATATATATATTGATATGATAAAAACAAGCATGTTTACAATCTGCCATGACTGATCAGTATGCGATTTTGTATGTTATGCATGTTGTCTAGTTTGTATTGTGATATAAACTATTGGGTAGATTGTGTTTGGACACGATCTGTAAACTGGGAAACGATTTGAATGTATACTGATACATGTTTCTGGTAACTGGGATTTGGGTCGGCTGTATACTGATACATGCTTCTGGAATTGTATTCCGATATATGTTTTGCTTATATTATGATACGTGATTTTGCAAAAATTTCCGCGGTTTAGGGCTTCGTTTTAATTTGTGCCTATGACATATGCTTTATTTGTTATTCATGATTGGATCATGAAAAGTAATAAATAATATGTCATCTTTATATGTTCTTGTATGTTCTTAATTGTCTACTTGAGCATGGTGCTGGTTATGGCCTTAAGACCCTTAGTTTAATGGTTTATGGTTTTGGTTTTATAAATACGACTTGCATGTCGTTTTCTTCATTCTTGTAATTGTTTAACCTCGAATGTAACTCGAGTTTTATTATGTAAGTACATTAGTATAGGTTGTATTCAATTATTCAATGTAATGTACTTGAAGATTGAAGGACGATCAAGGAAGAGGAGCAACCAAGGAGAAAGAAGAGAATGAAGACTTGTAATTGTATTTATATTTATCCACCATAGATTGACCTTGATCCTTTCATTAGCTTGAAAAAGATCATATAGGATAAAGGCCATAACCAAGCACATTTACTTACTGCACTTTACATATATATGAATGTATGCGAGATATATAATGTATGTGTAGAGGTAAAGATGCATGTTTAATTAGATTAATCATGTATGTATTAGATACATCACCCATGCCATGCCTGCTTAAACAAGAAAGAATCTGTAACGATTTGAGATTTTAAAATTAAAATTAAATATAATGACTGTGAGATTTCTGTGTTTATGAAACAAGGAATTAAATACCAATTTTCAATTATTTCGATATGGGGAGATTTTGTCAAAAACGGGTCATACCTGTAAGGAAGTTGGGTCTTAAGCGAGGCCATTTGTGACTCCTCCAACAACCTGGAAATCAAACCATTAGTGAATATGGATTTGAAGTATTTAATTCAAGGAAAAATTAGGAATCTCTTTATGATGGGATCATGGTCGGTTTTTTAACAAAACCCTAAAAAAATATTAAGTTTAAGATGCCTTCCAAATGGAAACACTCATCAAGACCTAGATCGACAAAGGGTATGTGCGCCAAAGCGGAGTACCCTCGTTTATCGTGGTAAGGCGCGATCGAGTAATTTAGTGATACTCAACTGTTAGACCTTTGGGTTCGACTTAACTAAGTGACCACAATAGGATTGTGAACTTAGAGGCATAGAGTTTGGTGAGATTTATTAGATAAATTGGAACAAATGTTGTTATGTGAACAAATGATGTTCTACCAAACTATCCAAGAGTTATATATGATATAATTGACAAATGTTGTCTACCTAAATAATCATTTTAAGGAGAAAAGCCAAAGCTGACCTTAAAAGTGATGAAATATGGATCTTGGCTCACTAGAATGGTTTAAGGAAACTTTTCCGAATTGATAGGTAGGGCTATTAATTTGATAAAAAAAATATAGTGGGAGGTATATTAAGTTGAATGTACCATAATCACTTGAACATAATTATTGTAACAATCTAACTTATCTTATGCATTTTATCATTGTAGATAACAAATGGCACAAAACACAAACAACACTTTCTCTGTGCGATCAATCCTAGAGAAGGACAAGCTGACAGGATCAAACTTCCTTGACTGGTCTAGGAATTTGAGAATTGTTCTCATCCAGGAAAAGAAAACTTATGTGATAGATATTCCTCCACCGAATGCCCCGCTACCGATGCCACTCTTGCTCAACGAAATGCTTATCAGAAGCATATTGATGATGCGACTGATGTGGCTTGTCTTATGCTTACTACTATGGATGCTGAGCTTCAGAATCAGCATTTTGATATGGTTGATTATGCTATGTTTGAACATCTTTCGACGATGTTTCAATCACAGGCTCGTGTGGAAAAGTTCAACACGAGCAAAGCACTCTTCTCGTGCAAGCAGGGCAACGGACCTGTAACACCCCCAGATCCGGGGTCGGGGATCGGGTCGTTACTGTCTCATAATGTGTACATAATACTTGATTTGAGTCCAATATCAATAAATAGCATGCTGTGACCCCACAATAATATCCACTCACGCACACACAGTTATAGTCCCAGAGATGAAATTGAGATAAGTCTTACATAAAGGGGTTTATGAATAAAAGTTATTACAAGCAAAAAAGGATAACATCATAAGTTTAAAAGTTTTGCCGTTGATTACATTTATTATACATATAGTTAAGCTGAAAGCAAAAGCTGTCTATCTATGCTACCTCAGCAATGGCAGCTAGCATATCAGCGGGGAGTCCGGTGGGTCGGGTAACCCGCTTGCGCCGAGTGCGCCTGACGCGAGCCATCTGTCCTAGCTATTATTGTGACATAATAAATAAGCAAGGGTGAGCAATAGCCCACCAGCAACAATATAACTGAACAGTGATGATATATATATATATATATATACAGCAGTTCAAAATATCTTTTTAACCATATGCCATGCATTAGCGAAGATAATACAAGTATAAGGTAAATGATGAAGTTACAAGGTAACTCAAGACATATATATTCCAATTATGAATACTTCTCTGATACTGCTAACAGTGATAATGTTGCAGAAAATAAATGAACCTGAATGATGAACTAATGCTAGAGTATTCACCGCGCCCGCTGTTCCAATCCTTACGATGATCAGTCGCAGATCTCCCCGGTAGAAGGAAGAGCTGACGAATTTACTTGTCTACCGCCCTGTTAAATCTCCCCGGCCAACGGTTGGGCCAATGGGATGGACCGGTGCTACTCGGCCTCTTACACGACTCCAAGTTCGAAAAGAAGTTCATGATTCTGAACGCAAAGTTCGTCCCCCTTTCCCCAAGTATAATACTTGTTGATAAGACTCCACAAGTAGTCGTATCTAGTTGGAAAGGAAAATTTCAACATCATATCTCCCAAGCTGCTGCTTGTTAGAGGATACCATCTTGTTCCAATATTCTTACCCCTCGAATAATGAGAGGGTACACAGATGCAATAGATAGCAATTCTAGTTGCAAGTGAAAAGAATACTTTTCGAATGATTTATGACCGGGAAGTCAACAAGATAAATAACATTTTTCAAGTAAGGTTCTCTTATTATTTGGAAGATAGATTCGAAGGAAGAACGACATTTTGAGAACCTTTCTTGATATAATATTAATAATAATCCGACTCCAAAGAAGTTTTATAATAATCGAAGGTCGATGATAATATTTGAAGTCATTTCAGAGTATCGAGTAAATATCCAGATAATATTTATTGAATCAGAAATTGTTAAAGAAGGGTTATAACTATGAACGAATATTTAAATCGAAGTATTTCTCAGAATAATTCTCGAATGAATAAGGAGAATATATTTATTGAATAATTAAATATTTAAATGAATATTCAAAATAATATTCATTTAAGTAATAAGACTTGAAAGGATAAATAAATAAAACATCAGATGAATATTTAAATTAATATTCATTAAGTAAATAGGAACTTGAATGAATATTCACAAGGTAATATTCATTTAATGAATAATATTTTAAATGAATAGCAAAATAATATTCATTTAGAAATCCAAGCTTTAAAGGAATATTCGAAATAATATTCGATAAATGAATCGACTTTGAATGAATATTGAAAAATTATATTCAATGAATAGATAACGTTCAATTAATTATTTGAGGTAATGATCGTTAATTAAATGATCTCGGACGAATATTCAAATAATATTCGTCAACCAAATAATGGAAAATATTTACTTAAATATTTCCCTCGAAGGTAATTACGATATATTAAGAAGTACTGACTCCCGGTCTATATTCGATGAATACGATATAAATGCCCTTCTCTAAGGGGCTTATCAACAACCGGCTTATAACTGATTATTCAACATCTAGCTTATAAGCCAACCACAATTCAAGGAACAGGTGTCACATATATCTTGGAAGTAGGCATGCATGCTATGTCATATGTAACACAAAACCGAATCATATATATATTCACAACAACAACCTTTAAAAAGGATTTAGAACTTGCCTGGTAATCGAGTACGAGTAGGGGTAGTGGTAGTGTGTCCCGGGTCAGCTCAGCGATCTATAAATAGTCAGAATATTCAAGATTAATCACTTAACACTTTTTAAAAGGTTAAGTATCAACTTAAGTCGAAACATGTTTTCGAATTATCTCGTTATACCCCTTTTTGTGTAACTCTTTTTATTACCGATACGATCCGACATTTGTTCATCATTAAGACATGTCATCATACTCACACTTAGTATATACTTAAGTTGTATAAGTTCTAAAGTCGATCGATTACGAACCAAGATTATGCCTCGAGTTTTATCGCTCGTTTTCTAAGTTATAACCAAAGTTATACTTTTAAGGGGTTCGTTCGCATTTAACCTTGATTCAAACATTTTTATAAAATCGAAAAATGATCCGTTTCACATGAGGTTTTCTCTCGCACCTTCCTTTTTACCTCTAGTATTTAATTACCAAGATTTGCCACTGACTTACGTATTTTACGAGGGTTCAATTTCAGTTACGAATTCTCGTTTACGGTTTTGAACTACTTCTAGTAAATCGGCCGTAAATTCTAAACCGTAAGTCCATTTCACACGTTCTTTATATCAAAATGAAGATTGGAACATTATCTATCTTAGAATGGCGAAATACAACACTAGACAGTGAGTTCAAGCTACTGTGATGCACGGTTTTTTAAGATTAACGAAAATTCGGCATTACGACGGCTATGTTTACACGATTTCCAAAGTTTTCACATCACCGTGAATCAATCAAGCACTACACCCCATCAATTTTAACACATGATAACATCATGACTAGTCTAACAACATCTCATCTCAACCATCTCATGGATCACAATCCAAACAACAACCATAATCAACTAATAACATAGATCTAAGCATAACATAGCATACTAACACTAAATCATCCATAAAACTCATAAAATCTCAAAATGATACCAAGGGATTTTGAGTTTGTTACCTTTCTTAGAGAGTGATATAGCCTTATTAAGCCTTGATCTATCCTTAAGTGACCTTAAGCTAGCCAGATCAATCAAAAGAAACATAACAATCAAAGGTTAGTTCTTAAGAACACTATTCACCCTCTTCTTTGTTGATTTTTTTGAAAATGGAAACAAAGGAATTTGGGCTTGAAATTTCTAGGAGATTAGTTTCTTGAATTATAGGACTCACCTTAAAAATTACAAGATCAAATGATGGATGGAAGTAGGTTTTGGGTTCTTGAATTATGGAATAGCCGAATGGTATATGTTCTTGAGAGAGTTTGATATTTGCTTGGTTTGTTTTGTTCTATTATGCATAAAGTGGATAAGTCTTGGATAATATCTCATCTCTTTTTACTTTAATAAAGTGATGATGCACTAGATGAAGTATTTTGCAAGACATGTGTTGTGTTTTGGATGGTTATAAGCTAACTAAGTGATTTGTTTTCTAAGTACTAGTTTCTTGCTAAGTATCCTAGTTACTTGAGTCCACTTGGTTGCTAGATCTTTTCTAGTAGCTTATGCATGACTCTTGCTTCCTCTGCTTGTTTCTTTTGTCCGGTTATTTCTCGTTTCGATTGATCATTCGTAGGAATATCTCACGGATTTCTAATTAGGGTTTACCGGAAATCTTCTTAATATTAATACTATCATTCTCCATCTTTCTTACTAACTTTCGAATTTATATTCCTTAAATCCCTTCGTTAAATTCTTAAGTCTATCAGTGTCCAGGGAATTCTCGGAGAAAATAAAAGTGCGGTTTTTCAGAATCCGACAGCTTTTATATACACTTATTTTCCCCTTGGATCACTAATACGAACTCGGAAATCCGTTCCGAATACTTCTATATAGTGTCATCCCATAATATTCTCATTTCCACCAAAAACACTATTCATTCTTTATTCTTCCTTTATTCCCTATATTTATGACAATGTCCTTGTTCTTTCTCGGGCATTCCTTAACCCTTTCACGGAACCACTGGACTAATCGTGATCGATCTGGATGACATGAGAATATTCTCCTGCTTGGAATTGCCATATCTTATTCCCCTAGGAGATAGATTATTCTTACCTAAGTTGTCAACCATTAGCATTCTTCAAGACATTTAAATATTTAAATCGAATTCCATTCATTCATTCAGAAGATCAACTATTACATCGTAGCCGTAACCACTATTCATTCTTACATCATTATATAATAAAAAGTTTTAATTCTACCCAAAATCTGGGTTCTTACAGTCTCCCCTCCTTAAAAGGATTCCGTCCCGAAATCAGTTTGAAAACAAATGGGGGTACTTCTCTTGCATTGTGCTTTCAAGCTCCCGGGTTGATTCTTCTACATTGTGGTTCTGCCACAAAACTCTGACTAGCTGAATGACCTTGTTTTGGAGCACTTGTTCTTTCCGGTCAATGATTTCCACAGGTTGCTCTACATAGGTCAATTCTGGTTGCATGTCCACTTGCTCATACTCTACAATGTGCTTGGCATCCGGATTATACTTCCTCAGCATCGAAACATGGAACAAATTATGCACCTGCTGTAGATTCGGGGGCAATGCCAGTTCATAAGCTAGTTCCCCAATCCATCTTAAGATCTCAAATGGTCCAATGTATCTTGGGACTTAGATTTCCTTTCTTTCCAAATCTCATTAAACCTTTCCAAGGTGACACCTTTAAGAACACTAGGTCTCCCACTTCGTATTCTTTACCTTTCTGATCTAAGTCGGCATATTTCTTTTGTCGATCCTGGGCTGCTACCAACCGTCCTCTGATTAGATCTACTGCATCTTTAGTTCGTTGGACCACTTTGGGCCCGAGCATCTTTCGCTCCCCAACTTCATCCCAATACAAGGGAGATCGAGATTTCCTTCCATAAAGGGTCTCATAAGGTGGCATTCCTATACTTGAATGGAAACTGTTATTGTAGGAAAACTCAATCAATGGCAAGTGATCATCCCAATTTCCTTTAAAGTCTATAGCACAGACTCTCAACATATCCTCTAGCGTTTGGATGGTCCTTTCACTTTTCCCATCTGTTTGGGGGTGGTAGGCTGTGCTCATGTTCAGCTGGGTTCCTACACATTCTTGAAAGCTTCTCCAAAACCTGGAGTTAAATCTAGGATCTCGATCAGAAACTATTGCGACGGGGACTCCATGTCGTGCCACTATCTCATTTAAGTAGATATCCACTAGTCTGTCGACCGTGTACCTTTCATTGATCGGGAGAAAGTGAGCTGACTTTGTCAGTCAATCTACAATTACCAATATGGCGTCATGATTAACCTTGGTCCTTGGTAAACCTACTACGAAATCCATGGCCATGTGTTCCCATTTCCATTCTGGAATCTCTAAGGGGTGTAGAAGTCCGCTGGGCCTCTGGTGCTCTGCTTTCACTCGCTGGCAGGTCAAGCATCTGCTTACCCACTCTGCTACGTCCTTTTTCATATTGGGCCACCAGTAATACTCCTTCAAATCCCTATACATCTTGGTGCTACCGGGGTGCACCGAGTATCTTGAGTTGTGTGCCTCGTATAAAATCTCATCCTTGAGTTCCTGAACATTTGGGATCCATATCCTGTACGTGTACCTCATGATCCCTTCCTTGTCTCTTTCACACTTAATTTCTTCCCCGGTCATTATCTCTTCCGTGGAGTTCTCTTCTTCCTCCATTATCCGTTCTTGACATAGTCTAATCTTTTCTAACAATGGAGGTTGGATTCTAATTTCCATCCATTTTTCTTGGCCCCCTTCGGGTAGCTTAATCTCAATTTCTAACTTCTCAAAATCTTTCACTAACTCTTCCTCTAAAGTTATCATCTTGAGCTTTTCTTTCCTACTAAGGGCATCAGCTACCACATTGGCTTTGCCCGGGTGATAACGAATCTCACAATCGTAATCCTTGATTAACTCTAGCCATCTCCTCTGGCGCATGTTAAGCTCTTTCTGAGTGAAAATGTGCTTGAGGCTCTTATGGTTAGTGTAAATCTCGCACTTTTCCCCATACAAGTAGTGTCTCCAAATCTTTAAAGGGAAGACTATGGCTGCTAGTTCTAGATCATGCGTGGGATATCTGACTTCAAAATCCTTCAATTGCCTAGACGCATATGCTATTACCTTGCCGTGCTGCATAAACACGCATCCCAATCCTTTATGCGAAGCATCACTGTAAATCACGAAATCTCCTTTTCCATCAGGTAATGCCAACACTGGGGCCGTCACCAACCTCTTTTTTAGCTCTTGGAAACTCTTCTCACATTTTTCAGTCCATTCAAATTTCTCAGTTTTACGGGTAAGTCGAGTTAACGGAGCTGCGATCTTTGCAAAATCTTGGACAAACCTTCTGTAATATATGGCTAGTCCGATGAAACTCCTCACCTCGGTTGGAGTAGTTGGTCGTTCCTAATTTGAAACTGCTTCTATCTTGGAGGGGTCAACCAACACTCCTTCTCTATTGATCACGTGCCTTAAGAATTGCACTTCATTTTTCCAGAACTCACACTTTGAGAATTTGGCATATAACTGCTCCTTCCTGAGTATTTCTAAAGTTATCCTAAAATATTCAGCATGTTCTGCCTCTGTCTTTGAGTAGATGAGAATATCATCAATGAAGACTATCACGAATTTGTCCAAATATTCTTTGAACACTCTATTCATTAAGTCCATGAAAGCTGCTGGGGCGTTGGTCAATCCAAATGACATCACCAAGAACTCATAATGTCCATATCAGGTACGGAATGCAGTCTTCGGGATATCTTCAAGTTTAATCTTCAGTTGGTGATATCTCGTTCTCAAGTCAATCTTAGAGAAGTATTCAGCGCCTCTTAGCTGGTCAAACAAATCATCTATCCTGGGTAGTGGATACTTATTCTTTATGGTTAGGTTGTTCAACTCTCTATAGTCGATGCATAACCTCATACTCCCATCCTTTTTCTTAACGAACAACACTGGTGCGCCCCAAGGCGACACACTGGGCCTTATCATTCCCTTATCCAACAATTCCTGTAACTGCTTAGCTAGCTCTTTCATTTCTACTGGGGCTAACCGGTACGGGGCCTTCGAAACCGGCGCCGTCCCCGGGGCTAACTCGATGGCAAACTCAATTACCCTATCAGGTGGTAGTCCAGGAAGATCCTGTGGGAACACTTCTTCGAACTCATTAACTACCGGAATGTATTACAATTTTGGCGCTTCCTTCTGAGTGTCTATAACGTAAGCTAAATAAGCCTCGTTCCCTTTTCGTAACAATCTCTTAGTTTGCGCCATGGTCAGAATTTTCTGGGTCTGTCGCATCCCCTTAAACAGTATTTCTTTCTTCCCTGGGGTTTTCAACTTAACCTTTTTCCTTTTACAATCTATCTACGCATTATTGCGAGACAACCAATCCATTCCCAAAATGACAACAAATTCCCTTAGCTTAAAAGGAATCAAATCGACATAGAAGGATCGTCCTCCTATTTCTAATTTACAATCGGGGTGAATTTGATTAACCGGTACGACTTCCTGATTAGCTATCTCTACTTGTAAGGAATCCCTTAGTTGATGGGTTTTAAGTTTCAATTTATGCACAAAATCTCTAGATATAAAAGACTTAGTTGCTCCCGAATCAAATAAGACATTTGCACTGACTGAATTGAGAGAAAATGTACCTGCTATCACATCTGTGTCCCTCACGGCATCTTGTACTGACATATTAAAAGTCCTTGCAGTTGGGGGTCTATTGGAGGCAGCCTTGCTCGCCCCTAATGCCGCTCGTTTGTTCCTTGGGCAATCCTTCCTCATGTGCCCTTACTGTCCGCACTGGAAACAAATGGTGCTATTAGGGATGATCGTGGTTCAAGAGGCAGCATAGTGCCCAGCTCGCCCACACTTATAGCAGTTTATCTGCTTCAGGTTGCTCACACCGGAATGCCTTTTTCCACAGGTAGTACATAATGGTAAGGGGGGTCTAGAATGATGGGAACGGGACACTCCTATTTGCTGGCCGCCCTGGCTCACCGATGCACTCACAGATGGTTTAAACCCTTCCCTTCTCCCAGGTAGAGAAATGTGTTAGGTCCAAATGTGTTGTAGAGGGGGGGTGAATACAACTTTTCGAATTTGATAAGCAATAAATACGATGCAATAAATGAACACACAGATTCAAGGAATATATGTCTTATATATAACTTGAAGTGGTTGCTACAACATTCATTACAAAGTATAACAGAAGTTCAGAGAGTAGTGAATGATACTAAGCTCTGTGAATACACTCTCTCTCTTTTACATGTGTTTCTCTCAAGAATTGCTCTCAAAAAAAAAAAACATTACACAAGTACTTCTATTTATACTACATGTAAACTATGTCCTGTAGTCTTCAAAGACTAAGATATACGTGGCCCAATGATGTCCACATAAATCTTGCCTTATCTTGAAAGCTTGGAAATCTGCCAATCAGAAGATGCCATGTGTCATGTTGAAACTGCACTCTGAGTAGAACTTCTACTTGAGAATTTCTACTTAGCCATCTCGAATTTCTAAGTAGAACTTCTACTTAGAAATATTCTACTTGGTCATCTAGAATATTTAGTACTTAGAAAATATTCTGGTTTTCAACTTGAAACTTCAATGCACATCTTGAACTTGTGATATCTTCATGTCTTCTTTATTCTTCACCAAGCTCTTGAACATGGATCTTTATTACTGACATAAACTTGCTATCAATGTCCTGACACTTGATGCACTGGTCTGGTTCATAAGTGACTAGTCTTGATAGTGTTTTTGCTTCTTGAATAAATTACCATATTCAATTAGTAATGAGGCTTTCCAATGTTAGCTTTCCTTCTTGTTCACTTGAAATCAATTTGTCTTATTGATACTGATAGTTATGATCTTGATTCTTGGCTTTTCAAATCACTGAGGCATGAACAACTTTGACTTGAACTTCTCTCAATGATTTCTTCTTGGCTTGATCATAGTTAACATGTTGAATTGTATCAATTACCTTGTCTTCTTTTAGTGTTGATTTCTTTGTGGCTTCTTGTTCTTGATTGTCTTCTGGTTAAGTATCTTTTCCTTTAGTTGAGTTACATTAGTTATAGTGTTACAAGTTTACACACTCTGCCTTTCAATCTCCCCCTATTTGACTGTCTAACAATGACATTCAAATTAATGAAGGATAACTCAACTAAACAATGAGACGAGAAAAGATAACTAACATTAAAGTCTTGAATAATTTACAATTGAAATGTACTTGGAAAACAATACAAAGAACTTAAACTAGAAACAGAATTCGAACTTCTAATTAAGGATCATTTGAGTAATTCCTATCACCTGGATTATTTCATACCTTTTAGTCAAACTTATATCACCTTATTGGATCCACTCTGAGGTGAATTTTCCTCAAGTGAGTTAAAGCAACCGAAAGACATGAAGTTTTTCCAACTTCAAGTTCACACCACTCTGACCTTTAATCCTAATTCCGTTTCCTCTTCCTAGCTTCAGCAGCTTGGCGCTTCTCCTCTTTCTGCTCTCTGCGCTTCTCTTTCTGCCGCTGTTCTTTCTTATATACTGGATCATGAAGCTACTTCCACCTAGCATTCAATAAACTTACTGCTTCCATCTCTAGAGGATTCGTTGGCTCTGGATAAGGATGTTTGAAAAGCCTTCTGAGTTTGTCCACTTCCTGAGTAGTCCTGATCTTTGGAATGTCCTCAAAGTTCTTCATTATGAGCTGAGGTTTCCAATGTGCTTTATCAGCTTTAAACTGACAATAGATCATTTTGGGGTAGCCCTTGACACGGTTAGTATTGTGGACACTAGCCGCATCTCGCTCCATCCGCTTCTTTTCCACCACTACCTCAGACAAGTAACTCATGAGTCTCTGTTTTTCTTCCACATACTTATTCTCCACTTCGCTCCATTTGAACACATATAAAACTCTCTCCAGAAATGCAGCATCTTGAGTCTGTAACAGCCATGTTCTACTCATATGCAAGAGTGTTTGATTCTGGTCTGCGTCTATGAATGCCAAGGCATCAGCTATGTCATCTACATATGCGTGTATCCAGTATACACTATCTCTTCCTGGAACACCAACTGCCTCCCTTATCTCTCCTTGTTCCAGTGATCCAGACGGAAGAGTCAGAGCTTCATCTATATTTTTCACTGCTTGAAGAATATTCCATTTCTTCTCCATTAGCTCCGGCTCAACCTTCACATTATCTAGAGGGTTTGGAGCAATAATACCACACTTCCATATTTCATTGCTCTTCTTGAATATTATTCTTTCAATGACCTTCACATATTTTTCTTTAATTTCAGAGTAAAACCCCTTACTCATCATTTGTCTACAAACAGCTTTGAGAGATTCCACTGAAAGATCCATTAAATCATTTTCTTCCATACTTACCCTCTTCATCTTCCCATCTACTACCATTCGGACAACATCAGGATATGCTGAGAATTCTGGACCCTTGTCCTCTGCTAGCTGCATTAACTGATCTCTATACAGAATGCTGAGCTCCTCAGATTGAGAGTATTGAATTTTTGTTGCTATCAAGAACAACTCTGACGCAGATCTTCTCGCGATGAATTGATCATCCACATACAGGAAAGACGTCGGGATTCCTTCTACTAGAGACAAGATAACCTGCCACTCCTTAAGCATCGCATTGTATCCAACCCTGACTTTCGAAATTATGCTCTTCAACGCACTTATGTAGTTCACAGTCAGTGGATTCTGCATGTTCAAGTTATAGAACAAGTCATCTGCCTCCTTGTTGTTAACTCCTTTCGCACAAGGTCCCCTCAAAATCTTCCTTGCATCATCCCACTTTTGTCCAATCCTTCTCTTGTCCAAATCAACTTGAGGATCAGCTAGCCTTGCAAGCTCATGATCATACTGCTTCCCTTTGAGCTATACTTTCTTTTCAAGGAACGCAGCATGTTCTTACATTATCTTCATTTTATGGAACTGAGCTTGTTCCAAGGATAACTGTTGAGATTTCAGAGTCTCCTCATCAACAGGAATTTCTTCAGACTTTCCGGAAGACATCCCAGCACCTCCACCTTGTTCCTTCAAAGATCTATTTATTGCATGTGCTAAAGGTACGTCCTCCATGTCAGAGTCTGAATCAAGTACCTCCTGTACTTTTTCTTGATGATGACTCAGGTCAATGAATGGTTCATCCTGCTCAACCATCGTCTCCTTACCCTTTCTCTTCCTCAAAGCCTCTTCATGAGCAACCGGCTCACTTTCTATTTCTTTGACAAGATCGGCATGTTCTTCAATTTCTTCGATTTGAACTCCCTGCTGTCTCGTCTCCTTTCCACTCTCCCCCTTAGGTGAGTTATCCTAAACACCACCTTGCTCTCCAAAGCCACCAGCAGCATAGAAACCACCAAAACCAGAACCAGAGGCTCCAGCTCCACTAGCACCACCAGCACCACCAGCATCATCATCGGGGGGAGGTTGATTGTATTGTGACTCGAAACACTCTGGGGGCACAAAACTCCTGACTGCAAACATCATTTTACTGATCTCCACCGCCATTGTATGCATTGTAGATTCCATTGCTCCCATTCTTTCATTCAGAGTGCTTCCGAAGACACCACCAGCATGGCCTAACTCATTGACCTTGTTTGTCAATACATCGAATGCTGTAGCTTGACTTACCATTCGTGCTACGTAGTCATCAAGAGCCCTTTGATTATTTCCAACATTGATCCCTAACTGCCCCATCGATTGCCCGAACTGCCTCATTTGATCTTCCATTGATGTCATACGTGTGTCAAGATTTTGAATATTAAGGGACGGTGTTTGGCTTAGGTGACCTCGCTCTAATACTGGTTCTGAAGGTATTTGGCGCTCAGTTTCGGGCCTTAAAAATGAAGGTCCCTCTGTCCCTAAACGCTCACACACACTCCTTGTCTCACGCTCGTGTATGTCTTCAATAATAGATCCAAAATAAGAAGCAGTACCTGCAAAAACTGGATAAGAAAAATAATTTGCAGTTATGGGATCTGTTCCTGTTGTTTCCTGAGTTGGAATCTCAAGCTGAGAGGCTGCAAAGTGTTCTTGTACAACATCAGAACCGATCATCTTTGCAGCATCAGTACGTACCGGTGAAGGTACTTCTGAAGTTCGTAAAGCTTCATGTTCTTTTGAAGCAACAGTATCTTCAAAAGGTACAAATTCCTCACCAAAATCCCTATGTGCAGACTGTGCAAGGGGAGAACCACTCACGTGAGTTGGAGTGATTGAGTGCGACACACTAGGTTTGGACTGGGCTTTTGAAGTGGCAGCATGAAAAATTTTGGCTTTCTTCCGAATAAGTGGCTGCTCTTCAGGGTCACTCTCAAAATCATTTCCTAAATCTATAGGTGCTGGCCTTTTAGCTTCCGTCAACAGAAGTGAAAGAGAATAAGAATGTGTGTCAGACTCAGAAATATAGCTCTCACCCTGGGATAGATCCTGCGGGCTAGCAGTCTCTTGGGTCTCGGAATCAGATATATAGGAAGAGGTTTGAGTAGTATGCAGAGAGAGATTACCTTCTTCATTACCTTGTTCATCATCACTTTGCTCATCAGGAATCGCTTCAAATGCTTCAGCATGAGCAGACGGATTCTGAGCATATGACGATACTTGCGATGATTCCGCCAAAGTAGTAACTTCTGCATCATATGTAAGCCACAGTTGAATGTTGTCAGGAATTGACATCGGTTTACCTTGATGTTTATCCTGATTGGCAATTGTAGTAAGTGACTTAGTGCCCATCCCTAGCGGTGCAGATGTTGGACTTCTGGCAAATCCCTATCGAACAGCAAGAGCATCCCTCGGTACTAAATGATTAATAAGCATTTGTAAGAAACGAGGATACCAGCATACAACATCAGTTGTAGTAAGGTCTCTGCTTGCAGGAGATCCCATTGAAGCCACTATCTCGGAGAGAACTATGCGTCCATAATTGATATCCAGTTCTCGTGCTAGGGTAACTCCAAAGATTTGCATGGGAATTGGAATCTGATGATAATCTTTTTCGCGTGCCCGCAAACATCTTGTGATGGCCTCGAAAAAGTAATTCCATTCCACATGAAAGAATTGTTTCTGGATGTTTCCAGTGATCCGGCCAGTCGGAGGATAACATCCTATTTCTTCAAAGAATGTGAGGCGTCCTGCCGCTGTAGGTTCGGGATCATAAACAGCTTTGACCGGGAATTCCAGAACCCTGTTGAAAATTTCCTCTGTCACCTTATATTCTTGACCCGCCAAGGTAAACCTGAAACCATAGGGGGTAGATTTGCTCCCAAAAGTAACCGCACTAGTCCATAATTGCTGTAAAGCATCATGTACCAGTGTGGGTTTAACAGTAAAAGCAAAGCTAGCCTTGGAATACAAATTAAGAAATCATACCCAAAACTTAAAGCGCGTGAGTTTATCACCAATTTCCGTAGAGATGTTATAAAAAATATTTTTGGCAAGTGAAAATTGGTGAGCCATTTTAATTAAATGTTTTTCCTTAATAAATATGATATTTTTTGTTTTTGAAAAACAAGCAATTAAAGAATCCAAAGTTATAGCCCTTTTAATTTATCGAGAAGACCAAAAGTCACTCTGAGAAATTAAACTACGGGATATACACGATAGCCAATTACTAAATCTGTAATATTCAATGGACATGTATATGCATATGTGTGTACCAGTGAAATCGTGTGTGTATATATATATATAGAGAATGAGGAAATCGTGTGTATGAACAGTTACACAAACACACAAACACTTGATGTTCGTGTGTATATATATACGTGTGTAGATGAACAGTTACAAAACACACTAACACAGAGATTAATGGTCACACACAGATAATAGTAGTCTAAAATTGGCAGTAATTCGTGATCTGTATGAGTTTAATCACAAAAACAGCGAATAGTGGCTTGAACTTTTGAAATCGCCTTGTTTTTGTGTGGAGGCTGCTGTAAAAGTGAAATTAGGTAAAAGTGAGAGAATCATCGAGTTAGAGATGTATATATAGACATGATTGTGAAATGACAAAAGTGACCCTGTTAAAAAGAGTGAAACACTAAGTACATACAGGGAAGACCTAAGTCGAACAGTATCTCGAACATTAAGTCGAACTTCGAGATGAAGTTCGAGATAGATGCTAACTCGAACAAACACACTTGAACCATGTAAGCAGCAAAAACTACTAGGGAAACCTATCTCGAACTTCAAGTCGAAATTCGAAATAAGTTTCGAGTTAGGAGTTAACTCGAAAAATCCCTGTAACCAACTGAGAATTCTATCTCGAACATCAAGTCGAAATTCGAGATGAGTTTCGAGATAGAGATTAACTCGAAGTTATTCTCAGAATTGGATCTTTTCAAAATATCCCCTCAAGTGGAACCTCATCTCAAACTTCGAGATAAAGTTCGAGATAGATCTTATCTCGAATATTTTGAAGATGGAACTAGGCACACTGGTAACTCGAACTCGAACCCTAAGTCGAGTTTCGAGATGAAGTTCGAGATAGACACTAACTCGAAAATCATCCCAGACTTAGAATTTTCAAAACTTCACTCCGGAAGCTCAAATCGAAATCCAAGTCGAATTTCTAGATGAGTTTCGAGATAGAAACTAACTCGAAATTTTGAAGATACTTAGATTTCTCAACAATTAAATTTCCAAATTAATATAAGTATTAATTCAAGGATTTTTAATAAGTGACATAATTAAAACATTCCTTGATAATTCTAAGGCCTCTAATTACATGAAAAACATAGGTAAATTCATCAAAAAATCATGCAAAATTTAGAATATTATGAATTTAACTCCCCCTATGATCATGCAATCTAACAAGCATAAATTCAAAGATTTGTACTATTAAATACACTTAAAACACAATAAATTCATGCAAAATAACAATATATGCAACCTATAACAATCATTAATTAGGCATTTTAAAGTCTAAGCACATAATGATTAAATAGCTTGCACAAAAGAAAATTTGAATTTTACAGATAGGAAGCTTTACTAACTTGTGTTAAGCATTCCCAATTCACCAACCAATCTATTGAATGTTACTTCATCAAGAGGTTTGGTGAATATATCTGCAATTTGTTGCATTGTGGGCACAAAATGTAGCTCCACATTCCCCTCATCGACATGTTCTCTTATGAAGTGATACCTGATGTCGATGTGCTTGGTTCTTGAGTGATCTACAGGATTGTTGGTTATGGCAATAGCACTTGTGTTGTCACACATAATTGGAACTTTCTTGTGCTCCATGCCATAATCCTTCAATTGGTTCCTCATCCACAGTATTTGAGCTACACAGCTTCCAGCAGCAATGTACTCAGCTTCAGCAGTAGAAGTAGATACTGTATGTTGCTTTTTACTTTGCCAGGACACCAATCTTCTGCCAAGAAATTGACAAGCACCAGATGTGCTCTTCCTATCAATCCTGCAACCTGCATAGTCTGAATCCGAATAGCCAATTAGATTAAAACCTGTATCTCTTGGGTACCAAATCCCTAGATTTGGTGTGCCCTTGAGATACCTAAAAATTCTTTTGACGGCTACGAGATGTGATTCTCTAGGATCCACTTGGAACCTTGCACATAAACAAGTTGCGAACATTATATCGGGTCTACTTGCAGTTAAATAGAGAAGGGAGCCAATCATACCTCGATAGCTTGTGATGTCAACTGATTTACCTAATTTGTCTTCATCAAGCTTCGTGGCTGTTGCCATGGGAGTCTTAGCTGCTGATGCATCTTCTAGATTGTACTTCTTGAGTAAATCTCTGACGTACTTGGATTGACAGATAAAGATACCATCTTTTCTCTGACTGATCTGTAATCCAAGGAAGAAGGACAGCTCTCCCATCATGCTCATCTCATATTTTTCCTGCATTAGCTTAGCAAATTTCTCGCACAAGCGCTCATTAGATGACCCAAAAATAATATCGTCCACATAGATTTGAACAAGTATTAAATCATTCTTTACATTTTTATAGAACAATGTTTTATCAATTACTCCCCTAGTAAAACCACTTTCAATTAAGAATAAGGATAGGGTTTCATTCCATCGCCTTGGGGATTGCTTGAGGCCATAGACAGATTTGAAGAGAAGATACACAAAATCTACAAGTTCTGGATCGATGAAGCCAGGCGGCTGTTCCAGATACACTTCTTCTTCTAACTCTCCGTTCAGGAAGGCACTTTTCACATCCATCTGAAAAACCTTGAAGTTCTTATGTGCTCCAAATGCCAAGAACATCCTGACTGCCTCAAGTCTTGCAACCGGTGCATAGGTCTCATCATAATCAATTCCTTCTCGCTGAGAATAACCTTTTGCAACCAAACGAGCCTTGTTTCGTGTTACAAGTCCGTTTTCATCCAGTTTATTTCTGAATACCCACTTAGCTCCAATTACTGATATGTTCTTTGGTCGGGGTACCAGTTTCCAAACTTTCTGCCTTTCAAACTGATTGAGTTCCTCTTACATTGGAATCACCCAATCAGCATCACCAAGAGCTTCTTCTATTTCTTTAGGTTCAAGCTTGGATAAGAACCCAGAATATAAGCAAATATTAACTAGGTTAGCTCTTGCAGTTCTTCTAGTAGACACACCAGCATCTGGATCACCAATAATTAATTCAAACGGATGGTCTCTATTCCATACCCGTTCTCTTGGAAATTGTCTTGATGATTCATCTTGACTTTCTGAGTTGTGGTGTTGACTACTTTGATTATTTTCACTAACTCCCCCTGAGTTAGTGCCAGCTCCTACAAAACTAGTGTCAACTCGTCTCGAGCTTTGAACAGTTGTTCTTGAGCTGCTACTTACTCCCCCTGAGTTGTTGCCGGTTCGTACTGAAGAAGTCTCTTCTGATCTTGTAGAATTAGATCGTTCACTAGACTCAGGTTCTTCACATACACTTGGGACATTTAATGGGACAACTAACTCAGGTTCATCTTCAAGTTCATCTAAGTCCAGATTCTGAAATTTTAGGGACTCAGGTTCACTAGAATCTCTAGAAATTGATGGGAGTTTGGTATCGTCGAATCTGACGTTGTAGCTTTCAGTCACTTTTCGATCATTCACTAAGAACACCCTATAAGCTGCCACCACATCTGTGGAGTAACCAACAAAGATTCCTTCACGAGCTTTTGCTGCAAACTTGCCTAGATTTTCATCATCTATAAGTACATAGCATTTTGCTCCAAAGACATGAAAGTATTTGATTGTTGGTCTTCTGTTGTTCATTAGCTCACATGGTGTCTTTTCTTTATCTTTTATGATCAAGGTTCTATTTTGAGTGTAACACGCGGTACTCAATGCTTCGGCCCAGAAGTACAGAGGAATTTTCGAATCATACAACAAAGTTCTTGCTGCTTCAACCAAAGTTCTATTCTTCCTTTCAACTACTCCATTTTGCTGTGGAGTTCTCGGGGCTGAATACTGACGACGTATTCCCTTAGATACACAGAAGTCATTCAGCACTGCGTTTTTGAATTCAGTGCCATTGTCTGATCTAATCGTCTTCACAATAAGTGTTGAAACATTCTCAATTTGAGTGATGTGATCAATGATTAGGAAAGGTACTTCGTCTTTTGTCATTGCGAACAATACCCATGTATACTTGGAGAAGTCATCCACGATTACCAATGCATATCTTTTCCTAGACAAAGATAGGACATTCACTGGGCCAAACAAATCCATATGAAGAAGTTGCAGAGGCTCAGTAATACTAGAAATTTCTTTGCTTTTATGCGATGCTCGCTTCGACTTTCCCATTTCACAAGCTTCACAGAGTCCTTTCGGAGCGAACTCCATTTGAGGTAGATCTCTCACCAATTCTCGTCTCGCGAGAGCATTCATTGTTTTGAAGTTTAAGTGAGATAGCTTTTTGTGCCATAACCAGCTTTCATCATCCGAAGCTTTGCTGTAGAAACAGGTGACCTCATTCTGATTTGCTGAATCCATGTCCGCCACAAAAAGATCTACCTTTCGAACTCCTCTCAAAGCCAATGAGCCTTCCTTGATGTGAGTAATTGATACACCTTTCTTGTTGAAGACAATTTCGTAACCTTTGTCACAGAATTGACTGATACTCAACATATTGTGCTTCAGTCCCTTAACATAGGAAATATCTTCAATGATGACATTACCCGTCTTCAGTTTGCCATATCCCTTTGTCACACCTATGCTGTCATCTCCAAAGGTAACATAAGGGCCAGCCTTCATAACCAACTCTGTAAGCAGGGACTTGTTTCCAGTCATATGCCTCGATGCTCCACTGTCTAGCACCCATATAACTTTACTTCTGTTCTGCTTAATGCCCTGCATTGACAGATTGATTAGACGTTCTTCGGAACCCAACTTTGATTGGGCCCGGCTTTTCTATAAGATCGAGAATCAACAGATTTAACAAGAGGAGATGCACTTTTCTTAACATTACTAGAGCTTTCGACTTTCTCCTTTCCTTTCTCAGACTTGACAGATTTGTCAATCTTAGGAGAAGGTTTGTCACTCCTAACTTTAGGAGGACTAACAGTCTTGGCTCTCACATGCTTCTTTTTGATGTTTGAACTAGCAGCAGTATTTGAGCATGACTGGCTAGATGCATTCATTAAATTCACAAAAGTTTGCATAATGTTAAAAGTGCATGGCATACAATTAGGTTGACCACACTGTGCATGATTCTGATGCAGATTATTCATTGTATGTGTGGCAGGCATGGCATGTGCAACAGGAACATTTATGTTAGCTTTACATGCATAAGAAAGATGTTCAGTAGATTTACAGTGATAACATGCTTTCTTTATTCGTTCAGCCTTAACCTCTTTTATGCCTTTTTCTTTCTTACCTTGTTGTTTAACAGCCTTAGCTCCTAATCCTGCTCTAGATTCATCTCTAGGGCAATTGATTTTAACTTGTTTGATAGGAGTTATAGGTTGTGCTTTCTGGCGATCTTCCATCTCAATCTCATATCTAGCTATTAATTCAGTCTCTTCTTCTAATCGAGGAACAAGGTGTTTGAAGATAGGTTTGACAGCTGATTTAAGAGGGCTAGGAATTTCCTTTTTAAGGTCATTGGAACTAGTGTCGATAGGTCTCTTTCCTTCTTTCTTAGGTAAGTTAGAATAGTCAAGTCCTATACCTATTCCAGTTATTTTCTTAAATGTGTCGTTATCTACATACACTTTACTAGAAGCTAGTTTGTAAGCTTCGCATTTAGTTTCTAACTCAGCTAGGTCGTTCCTAAGACATGCTTCTATTTCTTCCTTAAGGATGAGCTTGTGTTCCAAAGATTTAATAAAGTCTCTTAGGGAAGTATCTACAGTGCAAGCAGCCTCTAACTCTTCCACTTTTGCCTCAAGCATTCTGCTTTTGGCGACAAGTGTTTTCTGTTCCTTTTGAGAAGTGTCTAGGCTTTTGCACAACATATAGATCTCTTCACTAAGAGCCCCGTTCTGTTCCTTATACTCATCAATGGACATTTCTACTTTAAGGGTTAGAACTGGTACCTCTGGTTCCTCTGATGTCTCAGCCATGAGGGCAAAGTTTGCTACATGAGTAACATCTTCCTCATCTGAATCATCCCAAGCTCTTCCTTCTGTTACTAATAAAGCTCTTTTTCCATGTCTTTCCTTCACCAGCGATTCATACTTGCTTTTGAGGGCTTCATATGTCTCTTTTGGATAAGTCTGTTTAGGCTTTTTGCAGTTCGTAGCAAAATGTCCAGCTTCACCACAGTTATAGCATTTGAACTTCATTTTGAAATCCAAAGGAGATTTGTAGCTGGTACTCTTGCCTTTACCTTTGTAGCCTGACGAACTACCACCACCACTAGCAACCCGATAGTAAGATAAAGAATTTCTCTGGGGTCGGTTGCTCTTTCTGAATCTCATGTTGCTGAACTTCCTTGCCATGTATGCCACGACACTATCGTCCATGTTGTCCAGCTCCTCTTGGGTGAAGTAGTCATCATCACTGTTAGATGTGCACTCGTCATCATTATTAACTTTATGTGGTGCAGGTGATGATTTAGACTTTTCTTCAACTATTGCCTTCTTAGACTCTTCCTCATCAGCAACTAATCCTGATGCAGTTTCTTTTCCTTTTGAATCATTGTCCCATGCTTGATCTTGAAGTGTTTCCAGCTCATAGGTCTTTAGTATTCCATAATACTCTTCCAGAGAAGTTGTATGCAAATCTCTGGTTTCTCTTACAGCGTAGACCCTATGTTCAATGCTCTTTGGCTGGTTCCTCAGATATCTCATATTGGTCTCAACCATGGGGAGAGTTACACCTCTCAGATTCAAATCCAATACCAACTGACTGAATCTTAGATAGACGTCTGTTATGCCTTCTCCTTTTCTTATTCTGAAGGTGTCATACTCCATCTTGAGTATGAGTGTTTTGTTGCTTCTAACCTCTGCAGATCCTTCCATGACAACTTCTATCTTGTCCCAAATCTTCTTTGCTGTATTCAGACCTTTGACTATGTTGAACATTTCATGATCAAGGGATTCCATCAAGGTTTGTCGTACGGAAGTATCATAAGCTATTTGCTCCTTGTCAGCATCTGAAAACTCCGATGCCTTTTTAGGCTCAGACCGAGGTGGTATAACCTCCTTTCCTTCCGTATGCTCAGGAATAATCACCATTGGAACAAATTTACCCTTGTCAAGGACTTCCAGATATTCAGGGTTAACTGTCTCTAAGTAGAGTCTCATTCTGAAAACCCATTCTTCATAGTGATCTCGGTTGAACATTGGGATCTTGAATGCATTTTTAGGAGCCATTTCAATTCTGGTCACCAAAAGTTTCTAAGTACCCAAGACTTGGCTATGTAGAATATATATGTAGAAGTTCTGCCTAAGTCGAAATTTCTCTAAATAGAAATTTTTGTTCAAGTCGAACTTCACCAAGTAGAAATTATCCAAGTCGAATTTCTATGTAGAAAATCTCAAGTAGAAACTCTATGTAGAACTTTTGTCCTTGGAATAAATTTGCTGCAGATTACTTTAATATTGAATAAACAATATTATCTCTTTAACACCTTTTTGACTTTTGAGGCTTTACTCACCTAAATTACCTAACCCACGTGCTAGGTACTGAGTATGTTCTGCTATGCTTTCTGCCGTGAATAACGCACATCAAAAGTCCAAAAACACTTTTTTTTTTTGTACTTTTAATCTTTTTGAGAAGGAAATCAAAAAGTTGTTGGGTTGTCTTCTTTAATAAGAACAAATGATGAACACTCAAGAACACCAAATATCAAAGTACCCAGATTAATTCACAAAAATTAATTAAAATACATCCAAGCAAAATAATAACAATAATAACACCTGGAGTATTTAAATAATTTTCTTTGGATGAGTTTTCACTACAAACGAATTAAAGCTCACTTTTCTAGAATTTTAGAAAAGTAGATCTAGAAAATGAAAACTCACGATTCTTCTACCAAACACAAGGATCTATGTTTTGTGTGTTAAACATATAGCTCTGATACCAATTGTTAGGTCCAAATGTGTTGTAGAGGGAGGGTGAATACAACTTTTCGAATTTGATAAGCAATAAATACGATGCAATAAATGAACACATAGATTTAAGGAATATATGTCTTATATATAACTTGAAGTGGTTGCTACAACATTCATTACAAAATATAACAGAAGTTCAGAGAGTAGTGAATGATACTAAGCTCTGTGAATACACTCTCTCTCTTTTACATGTTTTTCTCTCAAGAATTGCTCTAAAAAAAACATTACACAAGTACTTCTATTTATACTACATGTAATCTATGTCCTGTAGTCTTCAAAGACTAAGATATACGTGGCCAAATGATGTCCACATAAATCTTGCCTTATCTTGAAAGCTTGGAAATCTGCCAATCAGAAGATGCCATGTGTCATGTTGAAACTGCACTCTAAGTAGAACTTCTACTTGAGAATTTCTACTTAGCCATCTCGAATTTCTAAGTAGAACTTCTACTTAGAAATATTCTACTTGGTCATCTAGAATATTTAGTACTTAGAAAATATTCTGGTTTTCAACTTGAAACTTCAATGCACATCTTGAACTTGTGATATCTTCATGTCTTCTTTATTCTTCACCAAGCTCTTGAACATGGATCTTTATTACTGACATAAACTTGCTATCAATGTCCTGACACTTGATGCACTGGTCTGGTTCATAAGTGACTAGTCTTGATAGTGTTTTTGCTTCTTGAATAAATTACCATATTCAATTAGTAATGAGGCTTTCCAATGTTAGCTTTCCTTCTTGTTCACTTGAAATCAATTTGTCTTATTGATACTGATAATTATGATCTTGATTCTTGGCTTTTCAAATCACTGAGGCATGAACAACTTTGACTTGAACTTCTCTCAATGATTTCTTCTTGGCTTGATCATAGTTAACATGTTGAATTGTATCAATTACCTTGTCTTCTTTTAGTGTTGATTTCTTTGTGGCTTCTTGTTCTTGATTGTCTTCTGGTTAAGTATCTTTTCCTTTAGTTGAGTTACATAGTTATAGTGTTACAAGTTTACATACTCTGCCTTTCAAAATGGTTCCTCTTTTAAACTTGGTTGGGGGTTTTCCTCCAGTGGACCCTCCACCCATACTGGCATAGTTTCTCTTTAATCACCCTTTTTCTCTTTCTCTCTGCATTTGATCACTTCCAGCTTCCACAATAGTTGCCTTCTGCACTAAGGTGGCATAATCCATAATTTCTAAAACAGCCACTCTATTCTGGATCCACTATTTCAACCCTTGTTGAAACTTGTTAGCTTTCTTTTCTTCAGTATCCACAAATTCTGGCACAAATCTCGACAGCTCAGTAAACTTTGCCTCGTAGTCAGCCACTGACATATTGTTCTGTTTCAGTTCTAAAAACTTAAGTTCCATTTGAGTTTCATGAACTTCGGGAAGTACTTCTCCAGAAATAACTGTTTAAACCTATCCCAAGTTACGATAGCATCAGTCTCCATGTTCTTTTTGGCCTCCCACCAATAATTGGCCTCTCCCTTTAGTAGGTAAGTAGCAAAGACAGTCTTCTGAGACTCACTGATACTCAGAATCTCGAAAGATTTTTCCATTTCCTTGATCCAGGCCCTCGCCTTAACGGGATTAACCGATCCATGGAACTCTGGGGGCTTAAGGGACTTAAAGGCCCAGAAGGAATTTGCCACTGAAGTGTTGTTTCCTGGTGGTGGTTGGGGGTATTGGTTCAAATTCTGCCTATGCAGATCCATAAACTGACCCATGGGGTCTCTGCCCTGGTTCTCCCCTTCTTGCTCCACTTCAGTTTCTCCCCCTTCTATTTCCTCCTCAAAGTCTTCAGAGTACATGGGTTCATCCTCTGCTCCATACTGGGAATCTTCTTGCTCATTATAGTCCTAATCTTGCTCTTCATTGTATTCATGGTTTTCCTCATGTTGGTTGTGACTCTCTTGGTCAGTAGATTGACGGGGGTTAGCCCTAGTGCCCATTCGTCTTGGTGGCATTTTACTGAAAATTTGGAAAATTATACATTAGGTTCACTTACCTATTTTAAAGGATTTCTCCTTGCATAATTCGTTACATGATTGGATTTAGGATCCCACAGTTCTATATCTCATGGCAACTTAATCGAAAGCAGTACATGTGCTAATAAACTCGTGATTGCATCCCAACAAAATTGAAATAACTGAAAGGGAAACAAATATATACCAGGTACCAGAAAGGTACAACATCTGAGTTACAACGATAGTTTAAAGTACAACCATCCTAACAACGACAACAAGTCAAATGTGAAATATGCTGTCTATCTATCTAGTCTGCAAAAAGGGAAAAATAAGTACAATGAAACCATCCCTACAAAAGCCGGCACTACTACGTCCGTGCATGACTAGACAACTAGACTACTGCATCACTACATCTGAAATCAGCCGCCACGATGAAACATCATCCGAACCCTCCCCATGGCGATACGGAAAATCTCCTCGGCGTATGCTCTGGCTACCATACCATGCCCATCCGTAGGTAACTGTCGCACCCTCACCCTAGCCCTCAGCTCGATGCGGGTCACAGCCCTATACCCAGCCCGATCAATGATCGTCCTCCGGCCCTGCAACCTCATACGGGCGGCTCTCTGTGCTGCTAGCTCCCTCCTAGACTCTCCCAATCTGGCATCCGCCACTGACAACTCTCTAAAAAGCCCGTTCACAATCAAGTTGTGAACACATATTGGGACTCCCCCTATCGGAACATGGGGTGGGGTGGATGGCTCAGCTGGAGCTGCAGTCTCTACCTGTTGGGGCTCTGGGGTAGGCTCCTCAAACTCATCGGAAAATGGGCTCACAGGTAGTGGTGGTGGGGTAAGGGCTCTCTCAACAGAGAGGGATGGCACTCGTAGTCCAAAACTCCCTACAGCATCATCCACTGGCTCATCCTCATCTATAGCCTGTCCAACCACAGCAGCTATGACCTGCTCAGTGGTCATGTCAGTGTCCTCCTCCATGGTCCTAATCTCAGATACAACCCAAAAATCCTCATCCTCAGCAACTAACTCAGCATCCTACCCTGTCTGGACCTCCTCCGGGTCCTCCTCCCCCTCAGACTCAATAACATCAGTATCAGCATCAACCGGACCTCCTCAGGGTCCTCCTCCTCAGACTCAATAGCATCAGTATCAGCGTCAACCTGGACCTCCTCAGGGTCCTCCTCCTCAGACTCAATAGCATCAGTATCAGCATCAGGCAAGTGCTCATAATACGGGTCTCTAGTCCAGAACATGTCCTCATCATGCTGTATCACAGCTGCCTCCTAGGCAGAAAAGTCGCTCGCCTACACAAGACGAACTATGTTACTATCATGATACTTAAAAAGTTGCCGTAAGGGTTTTAGGTGAACCTGGCAAGGGTTCTTATTATATTAGTGAATTTATTATTATATAACGTCGCATCATCTCTTGGGATATATAACTCTCGCTCTGATACCATCTCTGTAACACCCCCAGATCCGGGGTCGGGGATCGGGTTGTTACGATCTCATAATTTATACATAATACTTGACTTGAGTCCAAAATCAATAAATAGCATGCTGTGACCCCACAATAATATCCACTCACGCACACATAGTTATAGTCCCAGAGATGAAATTGAGATAAGTCTGACATAAAGGGGTTTACGAATAAAAGTTATTACAAGCCAAAAAGGATAACATCATAAGTTTAAAAGTTTTGCCGTTGATTACATTAATTATACATATAGTTAAGCTGAAAGGAAAAGCTGTCTATCTATGCTACCTCAGCAATGGTGGCTAGCATATCAGTGGGGAGTCGGTGGGTCGGGTAACACGCTTGCACCGAGTGCGCTTGATGCGAGCTATCTGTCCTAACTATTTTTGTGACATAATAAATAAGCAAGGGTGAGCAATAGCCCACCAACAACAATATAACTGAACAGTGATGATATATATATATATATATATATATATATATATATATATATATATATATATATATATATATATATACAGCAGTTCAAAACATCTTTGTAACCATATGCCATGCATTAGCGAAGATAATACCAGTATAAGGTAAATGATGAAGTTACAAGGTAACTCAAGACATATATATTCCAATTATGAATATTTCTCTGATACTGCTAACAATGATAATGTTGCAGAAAATAAATGAATCTGAAAGATGAACTAATGCTGGAGTATTCACCGTGCCCGCTGTTCCAATCCTTACGATGATCAGTCGCAGATTGTACAGCTCAATTTAGATTTACTACCGGTAGAAGGAAGAGCTGACGGATTTACTTATCTACCGCCCTGTTAGATCTCCCCGGCCAACGGTTGGGCCAATGGGATGGACCGACGCTACTCGGCCTCTTACACGACTCCAAGTTCAAAAAGAAGTTCATGATTTTGAACGCAAAGTTCGTCCCCCTTTCCCCAAGTATAATACTTGTTGATAAGAGTCCACAAGTAGTCGTATCTAGTTGGAAAGGAAAATTTCAACATTATATCTCCCAAGCTGCTGCTTGTTAGAGGATGCCATCTTGTTCCAATATTCTTACCCCTCGAATGATGAGAGGGTACACAGATGCAATAGATATCAATTCTAGTTGCAAGTGAAAAGAATACTTTTCGAAAGCTTTATGACCGGGAAGTCAACAAGATAAATAACATTTTTCAAGTAAGGTTCTCTTATTATTTGGAAGATAGATTCGAAGGAAGAACGACATTTTGAGAACCTTTCATGATATAATATTAATAATAATCCGACTCCAAAGAAGTTTTATAATAATCGAAGGTCGATGATAATATTTGAAGTCATTTTAGAGTATCGAATAAATATCCAGATAATATTTATTGAATCAGAAATAGTTAAAGAAGGGTTATAACTATGAACGAATATTTAAATCGAAGTATTTCTCAGAATAATTCTCGAATGAATAAGGAGAATATATTTATTGAATAATTAAATATTTAAATGAATATTCAAAATAATATTCATTTAAGTAATAAGACATGAAAGGATAAATAAATAAAACATCAGATGAATATTTAAATTAATATTCATTAAGTAAATAGGAACTTGAATGAATATTCACTAGGTAATATTCATTTAATGAATAATATTCTAAATGAATAGCAAAATAAGATTCATTTAGAAATCCAAGCTTTAAAGGAATATTCGAAATAATATTCGATAAATGAATCGACTTTGAATGAATATTGAAAAATAATATTCATTGAATAGATAACGTTCAATTAATTATTTGAGGTAATGATCGTTAATTAAATGATCTCGGACGAATATTCAAATAATATTCGTCAACCAAATAATGGAAAATATTTACTTAAATATTTCCCTCGAAGGTAATTACGATATATCAAGAAGTACTGACTCCCCGTCTATATTCGATGAATACGATATAAATGCCCTTCTCGAAGGGACTTATCAACAACGGGCTTATAACTGATTATTCAACATCTAGCTTATAAGCCAACCACAATTCAAGGAACAGGTATCACAATATATCTTGAAAGTAGGCATGCATGCTATGGCATATTCACAACAACAGCCTTTAAAAAGGATTTAGAACTTGCCTGGTAATCGAGTACGAGTAGGGGTAGTGGTAGTGTGTCCCGGGTCAGCTCGGCGATCTATAAATAGTAAGAATATTCGAGATTAATCACTTAACACTTTTTAAAAGGTTAAGTATCAACTTAAGTCGAAACATGTTTTCGAACGATCTCGTTATACCCCTTTTTGTGTAACTCTTTTTATTACCGATACGATCCGACATTTGTTCATCATTAAGAAATGTCATCATACTCACACTTAGTATATACTTAAGTCGTATAAGTTCTAGAGTTGATTGATTACGAACCAAGATTATGCCTCGAGTTTTATCGCTCGTTTTCTAAGTTATAACCAAAGTTATACTTTTAAGGGGTTCGTTCGCGTTTAACCTTGATTCAAACATTTTTATAAAATCAAAAAATGATCCGTTTCATATGAGGTTTTCTCTCACACCATCCTTTTTACCTCTAGTATTTAATTACCAGGATTTGCCACTGACTTATGTATTTTACGAGTGTTTAATTTCAGTTACGAATTCTTGTTTACGGTTTCGACCAACTTTTAGTAAATCGGCCGTAAATTCTAAACTGTAAGTCCACTTTACACGTTCTTTATATAAAAACGAAGCTTGGAACATTATCTATCTTATCATGGTGAAATACAACACTGGACAGTGAGTTCAAGCTACTGTGATGCACAGTTTTTAAAGATTAACGAAAATTCGGCATTACGACGGCTATGTTTACACGATTTCCAAAGTTTTCACATCACCGTGAATCAATCAAGCACGACACCCAATCAATTTTAACACATGATAACATCATGACTAGTCTAACAACATCTCATCTCAACCATCTCATGGATCACAATCCAAACAACAACCATAATCAACTAATAACATAGATCTAAGCATAACATAGCATACTAACACTAAATCATCCATAAAATTCATAAAATCTCAAAATGATACCAAGGGCTTTTGAGCTTGTTACCTTCCTTGGAGAGTGATATACACTTATTAAGCCTTGATCTATCCTTAAGTGACCTTAAGCTAGCTAGATCAATCAAAAGAAACATAACAATCAAAGGTTAGTTCGTAAGAACACTATTCACCCTCCTCTTTGTTGATTTTTTTAAAAATGGAAACAAAGGAATTTGGGTTTGAAATTTCTAGGAGATTAGTTTCTTGAATTATAGGACTCACCATAAAAATTACAAGATCAAATGATGGATGGAAGTGGGTTTTGGGTTCTTGAATTATGGAATAGCCGAATGGTATACGTTCTTGAGAGAGTTTGATATTTGCTTGGTTTGTTTTGTTCAATTATGCATAAAGTGGATGAGCCTTGGATAATATCTCATCTCTTTTTACTTTAATAAAGTGATGATGCACTAGATGAAGTATTTTGCAAGACATGTGTTGTGTTTTGGATGGTTATAAGCTAACAAAGTGATTTGTTTTCTAAGTACTAGTTTCTTGCTAAGTATCCTAGTTACTTGAGTCCACTTGGTTGCTAGATCTTTTCTAGTAGCTTATGCATGACTCTTGCTTCCTCTGCTTGTTTCTTTTGTCCGGTTATTGCTCGTTTCGATTGATCGTTCGTAGGAATATCTCACGGATTTCTAATTAGGGTTTACCGTAAATCTTTTTAATATTAATACTATCATTCTCCATCTTTCTTACTAACTTTCGAATTTATATTCCTTAAATCCCTTCGTTAAATCCTTAAGTCTATCAGTGTCCAGGGAATTCTCGGAGAAAATAAAAGTACGGTTTTTCACAATCCGACAGCTTTTACATACACTTATTTTCCCCCTAGATCACTAATACGAACTCGGAAATCCGTTCCGAATACTTCTATATAGTGTCGTCCCATAATATTCTCATTTCCACCAAAAACACTATTCATTCTTTATTCTTCCTTTATTCCCTATATTTATGACAATGTCCTTGTTCTTTCTCGGGCATTCCTTAACCCTTTCACGGAACCACTGGACTAATCGTTATTGATTTGGATGATAGGAGAATATTCTCTTGCTTGGAATTGCCATATCTTATTCCCCTAGGAGATAGAGTATTCTTACCTAAGTTGTCAACCATTAGCATTCTTCAAGACATATAAATATTTAAATCGAATTCCATTCATTCATTCAGAAGATCAACTATTACATCGTAGCCGTAACCACTATTCATTCTTACATCATTATATAATAAAAAGTTTTAATTCTACCCAAAATCTGGGTTCTTACAGGACCAGTCGGACCACATGTTCTAAAGATGATTGGGTATTGTGATTACCTTGCTCATTTGGGTTTCCCGCTTCAGCGAGAGGCTCAAGTCGATATAATCTTGCAATCTTTGAATAGTGACTATACTCAGTTCATTATGACTTTTAATATGACTGAGCAAGATAAGACTCCTATGGAATTTTTGGCCATGCTGAGGACCACTGAAGCAAATATGGTCAAGGCACCTGAGAAAGCACCCATAATGATGGTGGGCAAGAAAGGTGCTAAGGGAAAGGGGAGATGGAAGGGCAAGAAAAAGGTTGCATCAAAAACTCTTGCTCCTTCCAAGACTTCTTTCAAAAGGCCTGGAAAGCCGAAGGGAGATGTCGCGAAGGCTGACAAGGGTGATTGTCACTATTGCAACAAGCTTGGTCACTGTCCTAGCTACTTGGAGGATCTGAAGAAGATGAAGTCTGTCAATATTCATACTGATTCAGGTATCTATGTTATAGAAGTCAATTTGTCTACTTCTACATCTTGGGTATTGGATACTGGATGTGGTTCTCACATTTGTATTAATGTGCAGGAACTGCGAAGGAGTAGGACATTGGCAAAGGGAGAGGTCGACCTACGAGTTGAAAATGGAGCAAAGGTTGCTGCTTTAGCTTTAAGGACTTATCATTTATCCTTGCCCACTAGGCTCATTTTAGAACTTGAGAACTTGTAACACCCCCAGATCCGGGGTCCGGGATCCGGTCGTTACGGTCTCCATTTTGGTCCACAATACTTGAACTTACTTCAAAATAAAATAAATTACATCTTTATGACCCAACACAACAATATAAAACACACCCGTTATAGTCCCAGAGATGAAATAAGAGTAACAATCAAATTTTATTCATCACATTATGAGTTATTACAACCCAAAAGAATTTCAATATGAATACATACTCTTTTCCATCCATTTACATAAGTCATACTTGCCCATATACTTGGTAGTCTCATCATCCTTGCCAGCATCGAGTGCGCCTTGTGCGAGTCATCTGGTCTAGCTGTTGTTATGATATAATAATAAATCAAGGGTGAGCAATAGCCCACCAACAATAATGTATAACTGAACGATAATATATAACAGTTCAAAAGTATCTTTCAAACCATATGCCATGCATTTACGGAAATGATGCCAGTATAACATAAACGATGAAGTTACAAGGTAACTCAAATTGCATATATAGGTGGAAATATCGGATATGTCAAAGATAAGCAAGATATTATCATTTATCATAAAAGAGGAACTTGTAGGAAAAATATTGCAATTCCAATTATGAATACTTTTCCAATACTGCCAACTATGATAATGTTGCAGAACATAAATGAATTTGAATGATGAACTAATGTTGGAGTATTCATCGCGTGCAACACCCCGGCTACCCAATAATAAACATATACTTTATAATAAAAATACTCGAATACACTTGAATAAATACATATACGACACTGCCTCAAAACCTTTTTTAGGAAATAATAAAACCATGATTTAACTTTTATCAATTAAACTCGCCCTCATTTAATGAAATTGATTAGATAAATAAATGAACTTTAATACAGGGGAATTTTAGAAAATTTCGGCATGAAGTATTCGTAATATGGACTATCCACCTGTATTTTGAACCAACCAAATTTCATAAAAAAACAACTACAATTCCAACTACATAAGAAACATAAACACCTGTTCAACCTGTCCTAACCGATCAGGTGAACCAAACCACTATGCCCTCCCGATCAGAGAACAAGATCGGGGCACCACAACCAAAATTAAATACATATAAGCTGATAACCAGACATTAAGACATAATACAACACCCCACTACTAACCCGGATCTCTAACAGGTAGTGGTATGAAACAAGCAGCAACTAACTAAACTATTACATCATAACACTAAAACCTTAATTAAAAGCTACATACATTCCACAAATAAATACAGCTAGCTGATACTATTATACAAGTCTTAACTGATCTTCAGATGTTCAATCTTCTAGCAGAGCATATCTAGGCTGTCTATGGTCCACAACAAGTTCTTCTCCCGATATAGCTTCTAATTTGTATCCTTCTCTTCTTAAACTGAAAAGGGATTAGAAACAATGACAAGAAGTGAGCCAAATGCTCAGCAAGTATAAAATATGTGTGCATATTTGAATTAAACTGCAGGTCTGATAACGATCAATAATCAACAATATAAAAGCTTGAGAGCTGTAGAGATACAACATTTTATTTAAATCAGGAAATGGAATAAAATTGGACTATTATGCATTTTATAAATAAAAACAATAATAAGGTTAGGCTGCTGATCAGTCACGCACTAACCCCGGACAAACGCACACAGCAATGTCCTTATATGGATCCAGGGCACACATTGGCCTTATTAACTTCTTACCATTAATCTGGCCCGACCCTTACGGTCCACATCTTTTTTTTTAAAAAAAAAAACAACAGTCCAATCCTTTTACTGAATGCCAGGTGTCGGAACAATCGACCACCTCAAACTGTCAAACACACTGGAAACTCACGTTCCAGGTCATCAACTCAAATCTCAAGAAGAAATGAGGTCTGGTAATTCTGACCTAGATATCGATAAGTTCGATATGGAAAAGGGGTATTGATTTAGGATACGTCACTAAAAGAATCAATGAGTTCAACACTACTGATTTGGGGTATAACAAACAAATATTCATATTTATTGAGAATTAAATGAACGGTTATATCAATGGTAAATCAAACTATAATAATGATCAAGTTGCGATAAACATGGTTCACTTGGAAGAGAAGTGAAATAGTATACTTGCCTTAACCAAGTACTTTCACGCTAGGCTCTTAGCTCAAAAACCCTCAGCCTTTGCCTTTCCTTTATTTCTTGAGTCTACGTCCTTTAAATCTACACAATAAAAACACTACTTCAGAATTCTATACAATATTCGACGTTCTAACCTTAATCTACCCTTGCGATAATTATTGACTTTAAGTACATAATATCAAACTCTGACCACTTACATAAATAAATATATATATAGAGCTGGTAAGTATTTAACAAGTAATCACATAAATAAATAAAAAAATGTAGTTCAAATGCCACTCCAATTTAAAAGTACGTATATATATATATATATATAAATATGTATCTAAAATACATAATTAATATTTTTAGAAAAATTTGACGGCATCCGTTTGTACGGGTACACTACCAATCGGAACACAGCCGAGACAACCAACTTTAACTACCACATTTAAACTATAATTACAATCAATCACTACTATATATTCATAATACGTCAACCAATAATAACAATTCAAATTACAATTTATTCCAATACCGAATAATCTTTTATATCAATACCAACCAAATATACATTTATAATTCGGAAATTAAAACACGAAATTTAGTAATTACAATCAATGGAAAATTATGAAATTAATAAATTAAAATCATCGAGACCCATCTATTGGTTCAAGCACTACATCGTACAGCAGTAATAATCACTGCACAACCACAATTTAACAATTAAAAGCCTCCAGTGATCGACCAAAAACCTGGCCACACACAGTTTACATATGCACACACTCAACACCTACATTGATACATACTCACACAGTTTAACTCACACAATCCATACACACACACACTGTCGACATAGACACACATTAATTAACCGAACCAAAAACCCCCAAATTCAGCAAGCAAAATCAACAACCCGCACCACGATTTTACACAAACATTAATAACCTCACTGCATACCAACGCAGCAACACATATGATGTAATTACATACCCGACTCAGCCCAACATCCCCATACATCGTAGCAGCACTACAGGAAAAACCAAACCCATACCAAGGAAGAGGATGACTCAGTGGTGGAGTTCTCACCGGAATCGCAATACTCGCACATACACACACGACTGTGTACATACACACACACACGACGCGCCTCTATACGCACCCCTGTACACACGCTGTTTAGATGAAGAATGAAAGAGATGGAGAGAATTCGTGAGGGAGAGGTGAGGGAGAGATTTTAGAGAAGTCGATAGAGATTCAGAGAGATTTAGAGAAGTCCAGAGAGTTCTCAAAGAAACCCAATTGAAATGAATTCTCTAGGAATATAGGGATTAAAAGGAATTGGGGGGGGTTTTTGAAATTGATTAACAATTTTTTTTTTAACTAAAACTATTTAAATTACATGGTAAAATGATAAGCAAATAGGTATTATTTGAGAAAAGTCTCAAAATCATTTTTTAAATGCAGGAAATGAAATTATCTATCTCCCCATATTTTTAAAATATTTTTAAGATCAAAAACGAATTAAATATGAATTTTATAAGTTAAAATCAATAAAACACAAAACAATTCATAAAATCATTTTAAAAATCCTTAAATATCAAAATCCATCCACCTAATATTCTTAAAACTCAAATTAACTAATTAAATAAATAATGCAAAAGATTTCAAGATTTATACTAATCCCAATAATTTTATAAAAATCACCGAAGATAAATAACACATGATTTAAATAGGATTTAATCCCCAAAAATAAAAATAAAAATACGTAGACTTATCTGACACATATAAATCATCAAATAAGCCCAGAAATATGATATCAAACATATTCCACCTCTTCATCAATATCCACATCATATAATTCGCATTTAATACTAAATAAATAATTATAAATACCAAAATTTTTCTAAGGCGTTATATCCTCCCCCCCTAAAAGGATTCTGTCCTCAGAATCAATCCTAAGGACACAATTAACAATTCTGATCTTGTCGAACTTCTTACTTCTGCTTCCTAGGTTGTATCTTTCAACTCTAGGATTTCCCGCATACCAAATCATATTTTAATAAAATCATTCTGCGAGCCCTCAAATTTTGAAATAACTTTAAGTTTTGATTTCCGAGTCTTATTAACTATATACGTTTACCACAATTAGGCGAATATCTATTCTGGAATCAACATGACCTTTCAAACTATGGCCAGCGTCAAAACTTATATTGCCACGCCAATCCTTCGCAAGAATGCAATCGCGCAATTTGCCTTAATTTACAACGACCTACAATGGGTACAACTCCCACGCTTTACTTATAACCACACGATTTCAAATAGAACTTCGAAAAAGAAATCTCAAGAAATTCTCTGATCATTTCTACTCCACTTTTCACGTACTATACCGCTCGAGAAGGGAATATTTAAGAAGTTTCTTTCTGTCTTAACACCTGAAAACTTAACATCATATTGGCCATTCTCGGTCGCATCCTTGCAATCGAATACTACAACCAAACACATAAGCCATTAGACACACATCAAGCATAATTCAACTAACAACCTGATTCTCATTCTTATAAAAATACTCCGATTTACTAAATCTTTTGAAATATAGCCTCGACCATTTGCAGCTTTTTGAAAACTGACTTACCCGTCACCTTGACTGTGACTTCACTCGATACAAGAACGAGATTGAAATATCCCATTTGCAATATCAATTCTCCCGAAGTCACAACTTCACCCAATACTAATCATAAAGCAATTCTTTAGCAATTTCCAATAAGCTTCCGCTTTTATCAACATGAATATTCCATTTAATATGCACCATCACTTCTTTTCATATCCCAGAACAAAACATGCCTCAGATAAAATTTTGAGAAAAAGAATATCAAGAAATCCCCAATCATTCTTACTCCTCTTTCACATACAATGTTACTTATGAAGGGAATAATCGGAAAACTTTCATTCATCCTTTATCTCATTGTTTTACTTAGTATCCATTCCGAACTGATGACCATTTTATATATATATATATATATATATATATATATATATATATATATCTTATTCGTAACACACTATTCCGCGTCTCCTGAAATCAACCTTCGAATCACAACTTTGAATACTTGACGAGTTTTCGAACTTAGCTCTACACGCTACATCTTCATCATTTAACACCGCTCACGTTGGGATTCTCGTGCAAAAATTTCTTTCCTTTTTCTTGGAACCTTTTAAGGTCATTCTCGATTGAATTGTATACACTCACAAATCTTCGAACCTCTTGATATGTGATCTATGATCATTTTAAATTCTCCGTCCGAATGCGGTTTGAAATCTTATTCACTGAAA
Organism: Saposhnikovia divaricata; assembly: GCA_036435485.1. Classification (NCBI taxonomy): domain Eukaryota; kingdom Viridiplantae; phylum Streptophyta; class Magnoliopsida; order Apiales; family Apiaceae; genus Saposhnikovia; species Saposhnikovia divaricata. The sequence continues at coordinate 160,707,119 of CM071600.1, forward strand.
TATGCTTTGATTTAATCGTCTTCTTCCTGATACCTCCTCTTTATACACAACTTCTTCACTCCCCTGGTATAACAATTCCTTAATCTGCTTGATCGCTAAGACCTCTATGTCCGCTTCCGACCCCAAAACACCGCTTTTATTTATTCTCTCAAACTCGAGATCTCATTTTCTTTTCCTCACAATTTACTCGCATTTTGTTAGTAGGTATTAAATATAATCTTGGATCGTATTTAACTCTTTTCATAGTCATCACAATCCACTTCCTGTTAACTTCCTTCATAATCGTATTGAATTTCTAGATTTTTAATAATCATAAAAGCAGTCCTATCACTCTCTTCATAAATTCCACCAAAATTGATATGATATTATTTCTGACAAAAATTTCCATCTTTTAAAGCTCATAACATATCGCTCTAACTTTTGACACTATTATTTGTTACCTCACTACCCTTCTGGTTATACCTACAACTTTCCACATTTTTCTTAATAAAATCTCTAGGGATTTTCTCCCGAAATCTTATTTTCTGATCATGAGTCTCATTAACCTCCACTAATTCTCATCTTATAGGCAATGATTGTGCCCCTACTCTTCTAACTTCAAATCTTCGGGATTCCTCATTTCTCCTTACTAATTTACATATCTTCCATTTAAAACGATTCCGGAAACTTCCTAGTTTCTTCCATCCTTTTTTTTTGCTTCCTTTTTTTTTATTGTCTTTATATTCCATCTTGATCAACTTTCCTCCACCTTTGATAATCATGACTTTCTACTGGCTTACATAAGTTATTTATTCCACATAATCACATTACCCCTTATTCAATCTTAGTTCTTCTCAATAATTTTTACAAACCTTTCCATTCTTCGTCACTCTGCTTTACTCACGTCAACCTTTCTCGATTTTAAATCTTATATCCAATGATGGATTTAAAACATTCAAAATCTTATGATATTTCATGTACTACCTCTGTCATTCTATAGGCATCTAAAATAATCTTCCTCCAATATTAAACATTTTATACCAAATATCTCCATCACCATTCTCTTTTCGCCTTTTAACGATATTTATAATCATAGGCTCTTATTTACTGCCCTTTTCCTTTATTCAATTCTCATTAACCTCAAATCTTGTCCATGATTTCTCGAATATGTAATTATTCCAATTCGTCATGTCATATTTGTCTTCATCACCAAATTCTTAAATTTGCGCAACCGATTCTTCTTCAGTGCATTTGCAGTTTCATACATTTAAGACGTCGTCACGCCTATTTTCGCATATCTTCATCATTAGCAAATTTTTGAAAACCTCGAATCTCTAATAAAGGAGGTCAATCAAATGAATAGGCATCAAGTATGAATATAGACTGAATTTATTTGATAAAACTTTTATGGAGGAGTTCAACCGAGAGATCAATATGATCTTTGAACTATCTTCAGGTTGCATTTGTCACTTGGTCAACCACCACAGTACGTAAAGATGGCCGATCTTTAGTACCTCCATGACAAACACAATCAGTGGCGTCCCACTGGACTTCTATCACATAGATAGGATGTCCCTGAATCCCCTATATACATAGGGTTGTTCATCCCGGTCTGAGTAAAGAAGATCAGTATTCAGGGAAAAATAGAAAATATTTCAAAAGTTTATGAGAAATGTTGAATAAAGTAACCCCTGGAAAATAGAGGTGTCAATGAATGAATAAAGATGTGTTTAAGGGAATCTGATAGACAAGGTTCAACATCAATCAATTTATAGTTAATTATTGAACAAGACATGGTACCAACAAAACAAGGAAGGAAAGTTAAATCTTCTCGAACAATAAATCAAGCGAAATCAACGGCTAGTAATTGAATGGCCACACCCTTACTCCAACACATGCCAGAAATTGCATTTCGCATCTTATTTATAGTCCTTCCGTACTCTCTATAACGTTCACAATAGCTAATTCGTAGAAGAAACATTAGAAGGTACGTACGAATACCTAGGTGATGTCTTCCAACTGGTTGCTTCGATTGTCTAATTAGCTTAGGCGGCTCAGAATTAACTACCTCGTCCAAAACCACATCTTCATTTTAATCGCACTCTTGCTCGTGCGATATGTCGGAATACCTAATAACGTAGTAACACTACTCGTAAGGCGAATCTTACCCTAAATCGTTATATCTAACATCCAACCTAAATGCTTACACCTAATCATCCTCAGTCATTAATCTTACCTGCTTCTTTCTACACTCAATTTGTGAGTCATTATTAGCCAACCAATCCATTGTTGGGATTTCATCGAATTCTCCCATTTCAAATGGTTTCAAATTGGCATAGAAAAAGTAACCACATTTCTCTATATTACACTGAGGACACACTTGATTAACAGGGACTCAAATTGATTTGTCACTTCTATCATTAAATCTTGCTCTAAAAGTCAAATTTTTACATTGCAATTACTAACAGACTTGTTGGAACGAAAGACTTAGTAGCCCCAAAATCAATTCAAACTTTAGCCTCTACTAAGTTCACAGGAAACGTACCCGCGACAACATCAACTTCTTGATCTGCATCCTTCATCATCATGTTGAAGGTTCCGGCTCTAGGTGGAGAGATTTGGGTCTGGGCTAGAGGTCCAGCTACCCTCAAAGCATTTGCCGTCTGAACAAGTTCCTTACAATCTTTAGTAAGATGACCAACTTTCCCACATTCGAAACAAGTCACACCTATGGTCCTGGGCTTTGAATCTGGACACTCACCAGTATAATGCCCCTTCTTGTTACACTTAAAACATGTAATACTTAATCTACGACAACTCCCAAGTGCTTCTTCCCATAAGTTGTACATTTAGGTAAGGCCGGTCTGATTGCAAGCTGCTGATTGGTATTCTGAAAACGTTTACCTTGACTACCATTCCCATTCTTCGGCTTTTGAAACCCTCGATTCCGATCGTACTGCCCCTCATCCCTTGGCTTGAACTTGTTATTATTATTATTACTTCCCTTAGTACTTTCTATCTTCCTTTTCTTTCCTGCCTTCTCCTTCAACAATCATAGCTTTCTTCATCACCATTACATAGTTCTCCAACTGAAACACTGCAACCTTACTACGTATCCATGGCTTTAAATCTTGTTAAAATCTTTTAGCTTCCTTCGCCTCAGTATTGACATATCCAGGAACAAACCTTGATAGCTCCGTGAATTTTACCTCATATTCCACCACACTCATATTCTCTTGCTTTAACCCTAGAAATTGGATCTCCAACTGATCTTGCATATACCTTGGAAAATACTTCTCGAGAGATAACTCTGTATATCTCTGCCACATAATCACTCTTTCACCTTCCATTAGTTTCGTTGATTCCCACCAATAATTTGCCTCTACTTTCAGATAATAGCTCGCATATTCAGTCTTCTGATCTTCTCCTACCTTTACCAACGGAAAGGTTTTTTTTTTCCATCTCACCCAACCATCCCCTAGCTTTTATTGGGTTAACTGTACCTTTAAACTCTAGGGGGTGCACAGCTTGAAAAGTTTTGAATGTTACTAGGGGTTGGGGTGGTCGCTGCTGAGCTAGTGCAGCGGTTTGTTATTGAAAAAGTTGAAGGATTTGTGTTATAGTCGGATCAACTGGATTTTGATTGCCAGTGTTCTGGTTTTCAGGATTTGCAGCAGAGGTTCTTCTCTTTGGAGGCATTGTTCTGATGAGGAAACAAGGAACTTACTAAACAACGAGCGGGAATATACAAGGAAAATAAGGTTTTCGAATGCTGGTTTTGAGTCATCTACGATCACAAGAATTATAACGGTGTAAAGAAACTTAAAAACACAAGTATAACTTGAACAAGTAATTCCAACAGGAAATAATTTTAACCCACCCAAAAAAAATTGGAGCGGAAAGTGCACAAATATCAAGAAAAGAAAGGTTATAAAACTGACAAGGTTAACAATATGCATGATAGTTTTAGAGTTCGAGGTACACTGTTAACATACTAACAATAAAAGGTAATTGCTGATGATACCCATCAACCACCACATGTGATAACGATATAACGCAAGAAGAAGGTACTAAAGCGATAACATATCCTAAACGTATAGTCTATTTTCCTAATGATAACCTACACCTATTGCTCCTATCCTACACCTATCATATACCTAATCCTGGCTTGTTTCAGTGACCAAGACCTGTCCGCTCTGATACCAACCTGTAACGCCCCGGCTACCCAATAATAAACATATACTTTATAATAAAAATACTCGAATACACTTGAATAAATACATATACGACACTGCCTCAAAACCTTTTTTAGGAAATAATAAAACCATGATTTAACTTTTATCAATTAAACTCGCCCTCATTTAATGAAATTGATTAGATAAATAAATGAACTTTAATACAGGGGAATTTCAGAAAATTTCGGCATGAAGTATTTGTAATATGGACTATCCAGCTGTATTTTGAACCAACCAAATTTCATAAAAAAAAACAACTACAATTCCAACTACATAAGAAACATAAACACCTGTTCAACCTGTCCTAACCGATCAGGTGAACCAAACCACTATGCCCTCCCGATCAGAGAATAAGATCGGGGCACCACAACCAAAATTAAATACATATAAGCTGATAACCAAACATTAAGACATAATACAACACCCCACTACTAACCCGGATCTCTAACAGGTAGTGGTATGAAACAAGCAGCTACTAACTAAACTATTACATCATAACACTAAAACCTTAATTAAAAGCTACATACATTCCACAAATAAGTACAGCTAGCTGATACTATTATACAAGTCTTAACTGATCTTCAGATGTTCAATCTTCTAGCAGAGCAAATCTAGGCTGTCTATGGTCCACAACAAGTTCTGCTCCCGATACAGCTTCTAATTTGTATCCTTCTCTTCTTAAACTGAAAAAAAGATTAGAAACAATGACAAAGAGTGAGCCAAATGCTCAGCAAGTATAAAATATGTGTGCATAACTGAATTAAACTACAGGTCTGATAACGATCAATAATCAACAATATAAAAGCTTGAGAGCTGTAGAGATACATCATTTATTTAAATCAGGAAATAGAATAGAATTGGACTATTATGCATTTTATAAATAAAAACAATAAGAAGGTTATGCTGCTGATCAGTCACGCACTAACCCCGGACACACATTGGCCTTATTAACTTCTGACCATTAATCTGGCCCGACCATTACGGTCCACATCTTTTTTTAAAAAAAAAACAACAGTCCAATCCTTTTACTGAATGCCAGGTGTCGGAACAATCGACCACCTCAAACCGTCAAACACACTGGAAACTCACGTTCCAGGTCATCAACTCAAATATCAAGAAGAAATGAGGTCTGGTAATTCTGACCTAGATATCGATAAGTTCGATATGGAAAAGGGGTATTGATTTAGGATGCGTCACTAAAAGAATCAATGAGTTCAACACTACTGATTTGGGGTATAACAAACAGATATTCATATTTATTGAGAATTAAATGAATGGTTATATCAATGGTAAATCAAACTATAATAATGATCAAGTTGCGATAAACATGGTTCACTTGGAAGAGAAGTGAATGTTAAATATAATTGATGTGTTTTAATCAGTGTTTAAGTGTTACAGTGAATTATCAGAGTTTAGCTGGAAGCGGTCAGAGTTTAGTGTAAACTCTGACAGACGGAAGCTGGACAGAGTTTAGTAAAGTCTGTCTGGAAGCAGCGCGTACAGAGTCAACAGGAGATATTAAAGATCAATTGAAGATTTATTATGGAAGCGATATCTTTGAAGATTGGATAGCTATCAAAGAGATCGAGTTGACTTAGGAGACGTGTGACAATCTGTAATTGATATCATTGTATAGCAGATTATTAGGAATATCAATTAGAGATTGTATCGAAGCTGTATATTTTTATAAATATAGTTAGGTTAACCCTAGAAGGGTATCGTACAACGAATTATCTTTATTGTAACCTAGCAGCTTTTTTTGATAGTTTACATCACGAAGAGGGTTCTTAATACCAGAAGTTTTTAAGTGCATAAACGTCTTACTTGTTAAACTCTCATACGAATTTGATTATTAATTGTGTATTCGGCCTAACAAGTGGTATCAGAGCCAATCTGTTACTTTATTACAGGTTAAGATCCAAACACAACAATAATCATGTCAGCAATTCCTCCACCAACACCTACTGTTTCTGAAAAGGCTCCTACTACTGTGAGTCGTTATGAACCAATCAGGGTTCCTATTCTGAGGCCATTAGAGTATGCCATGTGGAAGGTCAAGATGACTATGTTTCTGGAGGCTACAGATCCAGAATATCTTGACAGGATTTATGAAGGCCCTCACAATCCTACAAAGCTATTTGTTGCAACTGCTGGTGAAGAAGCTAAAATAGTTCCAAAGGAAAAGAAGGACATGACTCCTGAAGATCTATCATCAATTGCTAAGGATGCAAAGGTTAGGCATTTACTGCATAGTGCTTTAGACAATGTTATGTCTAACAAAGTGATTAACTGCACCACTGCAAAAGAGATATGGGATGCTCTTAAAGTCAGATGTCAAGGAACTGCTGCTATTAAGAAGAATAGGAGAAACATACTCACACAAGAGTATGAGCATTTTGAGGCTAAACCTGAAGAGACCATGACAGAAACATTTGATAGATTCTGTAAATTGCTTAATGATCTGTCATTGGTCAACAAAGAGTATGATCTAGAAGACTCAAATCTCAAGTTTCTTCTTTCTCTACCTGAAAAGTGGGATGTGAAAACAACCACTATTAGAGACAACTATGATCTTGCTGAAACAGAGATTGATGAAATCTATGGGCTGCTCAAAACTCATGACTTGGAAATGGAGCAGAGAAACAGGAGATCAAGCAGGAAGGCAAAGTCTGTTGCTCTTAAGGTTGAAGAGAAGCCTCAGAAGATAGAGGCATCAAGAAGGAAAATGAAGGGAAAAGCTTTGGTCATACACTCAGAAAGTGAATCATCAAACTCTGATTGTGATTCAAACTCTTCTGAATCATCTGACTCTGAGGATGATGAAGAAGAAATGAGGAAAATGGCTGTGTTGATGGTGAAGACCTTCAAGAAAATGGGCTTCAAGAATTTCAAGAAAGGGAAAAGGTTTTCTAGAGATTCAAATGAAGACAGGAAAAGCTTCAGGAAGTTTGATAAGAGAGATTCTAGGGGGAAGAAGGATAAGTCTGAAATTCAATGCTACAAGTGTAAGGAGATGGGTCACTATGCTCCTGAGTGCAAGAAGGGTAAAATTGGAAAGGTACTCTACACTAAAGGCAGAGATTGGGCAGACACTTCAGATTCTGATGAAGAAGTGAACTATGCTCTCATGGCTACTACTGAATCAGAAACTTCTCAAAATCAGGTACCTCTAACTACCTATGCTTATAATATTGATGACATTGCTCAATTAAGAATTTATCTTAAGTCATTGCATATAAGTTATAGGGATCAGACTTTAGAGAATGAGAGGATAAAATCTGAAAATTCTGAACTTAAGGTTAGAAATAAACTTGTTGAAGAAAAACTTGAAAACATGCAACAAGTTCAGAAAGAGAGAGATGATGCTGTTTCTATAGAATAGGATTTGCTTCAGAAATATAAACAACTAGAATCTGAGTTGGAGGAAGCAAATAAGAAAATTAGGACTTGGACTAATTCTGGAAAGGACAGTCAACAGATTTTTCAAACAGACACTGTTGGTCTAGGTTATAATGAGGGAGATGAACTTACATTTCAAAATCAAGTTAAAATCAGACCTCATTTTGTACATGGAGCTAGTAAATTTTTGTCTGAAAATGAAAAAGAAGCTGTTAAAAGTAAACCAGTAAAAACTAGTGTTAAACAGGTTAATATTGGTTCAATGACAGATAAACAACTCAAACATAAACTGAAGGAGTTAAAATCTGTTAAGAAACAGAGAGTGTCAAATAAGAACAGAAATGGAAAAGTAGGCATCACTTCAGGAAATAAACCAATGCTTGCTAGTTATGCTCCAAGGAAGACATGTCATAACTGTGGTAGTACTAAGCATCTTGCAAATTTCTGCAAGAAAAACAAAAATATAAATTCTTTACCTTCCAAGTCTAAGGTAAAGAAGGATTTTGCTAGAACTAAGCCACATACTTTATGCACACACTGTGGAAGCACTTGGCATTCCATTTATACTTGCAGAGAATATCATGCTATCTATCATAATTACTATGAACTGAAACCCAATCTGAAATGGGTTAAAGTTGATACTGCAAGTGTAAACACTGATACTGTTAGCTCAAACTCTGATAATGTTAATTCCGCTGCAAAAGCTAACAAAGTTAAGAATGTCAAAGGATCCAAGCAAGTCTGGATCCTTAAATCTAATTCTCAATAATTGCTTGTGATTGCAGGGCAACAGGGAGGCAACCCTAGTCGTGGACAGTGGATGTTCAGGACACATGACTGGAAATAAAGCCCTGCTATCAGACTATGAGGAGAAGGCTGGCCCAAAAGTTTCCTATGGTGATGGCAATGTAGGAAGAACATTGGGATATGGCAATATTAATCTTGGAAATGTCATCATCAACAATGTAGCTCATGTCCCAGGACTCAAGCATGACTTGTTATCTGTGAGTCAAATCTTTGACAAGGGATATCATGTAGATTTTCAACCTGAATATTGTGAAGTTATCAGCAAATCTACAGGAAAGGTTGTTCTAGTTGGTCATAGGCAAAACAACATTTATGAAATCAAGCTCTTAATAGACTCTGTTGGAAAAGCTGTTTGCCTGTCTACAAGAATGTCTAGTGAAGAGAGTTGGAAGTGGCACAAGAAACTCTCACATTTGAACTTGAACAACATCAATGAATTGATCAGATAGGATCTTGTAAGAGGACTCCCGAAGGCTCTGTTAAATGTTGATGGCCTATGTGATTCATGTCAAAAGGCCAAGCAAAGGAAGTCATCTTTCAAGAGCAAGACAGAATTTTCAATCACTGATCCTTATCATCTTCTGCATGTTGATCTCTTTGGTCCAGTAAATGTTATGTCTATAGCAAGGAAGAAATATGCTTTAGTCATTGTTGATGAATACACTAGATTCACTTGGGTGTATTTTCTAGCAATGAAGGATGAAACTACATTAACTCTGATGGAGCATGTGAAGCTTCTGGACAAAGGATCAAGTAACAAAGTCAGAATCATCAGAAGTGATAATGGAACTGAGTTCAGAAATGCAACAATGGAAGAATTCTGCAAGGAAAATGGAGTGAAGCAAGAATTTTCAGCACCTGGTACACCACAACAAAATGGTGTAGTTGAAAGGAAAAATAGAACCTTGATTGAAGCTGCCAGAACTATGCTTGATGAAGCAAAATTGCCAACTTATTTCTGGGCAGAAGCTGTTCAAACTGCTTGTTTTACTCAAAATGCTACACTGATCAATAAGCATGGAAAGACACCATATGAGATGGTGAGGAAAAAGAAGCCTAACCTGAAATACTTTCATATTTTCGAGTGCAAATGCTTTGTTTTGAAGACTCATCCTGAACAGTTGACCAAGTTTGAGCTAAAGGCAGATGAAGGAATTTTTGTTGGCTATCCACTGTCAACAAAGGCATTCAGAGTTTACAATCTGAGAACCAAAGTGATCATGGAATCTATACATGTGTCTTTTGATGACAAGAAGATAACTGGACTTGAAGACAAAGATGAATATGATCAATTGAACTTTGAAAATGAAGATTTAAACTCTGTTGAAGTAAACTCTGATCAAACAATTCTGACAGACTCTGTTGAAACAAACTCTGAACCTCTACTGGTAAACATTGGAGAAACTTCTCAGCCACAACAAAGGGAAGAACCAGTTGAGGGGGAGCATGATCAAGATGAAGACTCAAACACTGATAATGAGTCAACTGAAAAATCTGGATCAAACTCTGATGATTCAAACTCTGAAAATTCAAATTCTGACTCTGGACAGTCAAGTTCAGGGGGAGTCTCAGAAAATGAAGAAAGATCACAACAAAATCAGGAGAGCATGGATCAAGGGGGAGGATCACATGCTGACAGAAGTCATTTGCCTTCTGCTAGGAAATGGACTAAATCACATACACCTGATTTGATAATTGGTGATCCAAATGCAAAAGTGAAAACAAGAAGTGCTACTGCAAGTGAATGTCTGTTTCATGCATTCTTGTCTAAAAATGAACCAAAGAAAGTGGAAGAAGCTCTTCAAGATGCTGACTGGATAACAGCAATGCAGGAAGAGTTGAATGAATTTGAAAGAAATGAAGTTTGGACCCTTGTACTAAGGCCAAAGAACATATCTATTGTTGGTACTAAATGGGTTTTCAGAAACAAGACTGACAGTGAAGGTGTTATCACAAGGAACAAGGCTAGACTGGTAGCAAAAGGCTATTCACAGCAGGAAGGAATAGACTATGATGAAACATTTGCTCCAGTTGCAAGATTGGAGGCAATCAGAATTTTTCTAGCATATGCCTCTCACAAGAAATTCAAAGTGTTCCAAATGGATGTGAAAAGTGCTTTTCTGAATGGAAAGCTTGAAGAAGAAGTGTTTGTTGAACAACCACCAGGATTTGTGGACCCCAAATATCCAGATTATGTCTACAGGCTAGATAAGGCACTATATGGACTTAAGCAGGCACCAAGAGCATGGTATGAGACACTTGCTCAATTTCTTCTAGAAAGTGGATTCAACAGAGGTACAATTGACAAAACTCTGTTTTATTTCAATCAAGGAAGTGACCTCCTTTTAGTTCAGATATATGTTGATAACATTATCTTTGGGTCTACTAATGATAAACTCTGTAAGAAATTTGCCAAACTCATGCAGTCCAGATATCAAATGAGCATGATGGGAGAGCTTAGTTATTTTCTAGGCCTACAGGTGAAACAAACAGATGATGGTATCTTCATTAATCAAGCAAAATATACCAGAAATCTTCTCAAGAAATTTGGTATGCTTGACTGTTCATCTGCATCAACTCCCATGGCAACAGCAACTAAATTGGACAAAGACACAGGAGTTTCAATGGATATGACAAACTACAGGGGCATGACAGGATCTCTTCTTTACTTGACAGCTAGTAGGCCTGACATCATGTATGCAACCTGTCTTTGTGCAAGGTTTCAGGCAGATCCTAGAGAGCCACATCTGACAGCTGTGAAAAGAATCTTCAAGTATCTCAAGGGCACCATATCATTAGGTCTGTGGTACCCCAGAGAATCAGATTTCAAGCTACTTGGGTATTATGATGCAGACTTTGCAGGCTGCAAGATAGATAGAAAGAGCACTAGTGGAAGTTGTCAATTTCTTGGTGACAGACTTGTCTCTTGGTACAGCAAGAAATAGAAATCAATTTCCACATCTATAGCTGAAGCAGAGTATATTGCAGCTGGTAGCTGTTGTGCACAGGTCTTGTGGATGAAGAATCAATTGCTGGATTATGGATTGAGGTACAGTAAAATTCCTATTTACTGTGATAATCAAAGTGCTATTGCTATGACAGGTAATCCAGTACAGCATTCAATGACCAAGCACATCAGTATAAGGTACCACTTCATCAGAGAACATGTGGAAGAAGGGAATATTGAACTACATTTTGTGTCTACAGAACAACAGCTTGCAGATCTCTTCACTAAACCATTGAGTGAAGCTACATTTACAAGACTGGTCAATGAACTAGGAATGGTCTCTGGTTCTGACTAGGAATGTTGGTTAGATTCAAATTTTACTTATGTAATGTATTACTCATATTTCCTTGATTTGTTAAGTGCTAAGTGAACTCTGTTGATTAAATTCTATTATGCATACTCTGTTAACATGTTTTTCTGTCAAACTCTGTTAAACTCTGTCAGCATGCCTGTATGTCATACACTGATAATAAGTTTGATAAACTCTGTGAACTCTGAGTTGATTTTTGTCTGAATGAAAACACCAATGAAGAAATATGTATGAAGCATGATTCTCAGCAATTAATCATGAATCTTTCTGAGTTATTGTGATCTAATCTTAGATTGTACAGAAAATTAACACAGCATGATACTGGTTCATATTTATAGCATCTCTTAGTTTATTTTGTCCTAAACTCTGAGTCTATAAATACTGTGTGCATTGCCTTTCATGAATAACTACTGATGTTGATGAACTCTAAACTCTGTTAGTTATACTCTGGTAAATTAAAATGCTTACTGCAATACCCCAAAGAAAATGTACATAGGTTGTTATACTCCTTTGAGGTTATGTTGGATACTAGGATGATCCAGGAACTTATTGGTATATAATATGTGCTAAAATTCTCTGATTTTTGGTGACTAGTCAAATACTAGGATGACCCAGGAACTTATCAAAATGATAAGGGCTAAAATTTTTGAATTTTTGGTGACTGGTTCCAACCTCTAATTACTGGAATGAATAGAATTAAAATATATATATATATATATATATATATATATATATATATATAGAGGGGGTATAAAATAAATTAAATATTACTGTATATAGATTGATTACTACAGAGTTTAGCTTTCATCATACAGTCAGTGTTTACTATGACAGTTTGTGCATCCAGTGTTTATTGATTTACTTTATGGATTTTATGAAAAATTAGATGCTTTAAAAATTGATGCAGTAAACTCTGCTACACACACACATATTTTCACAACTGTGCAATTTATGAAAGGGTTTCGATGATAAAGGTGGAGAATTGACAAACGCTGTTGATTCGTGGTTCGTACTCTAAGGTAAATTTTCATTTGGATAATTTGAAAATTTTGGAGTAAATAGGGCTTCTCACAACTGTTGTTGATGAATTTGTTTCTTATATGATTACTTTAATTAGTTTTCATTTTCTCTGATTTAATTCTTTGAAGAACAATTCATAAACATAAAAATTGCAGAACACAATGAATAAGATTAGAGAAACAGGATTTTTCATTGATAATAAGAAAGAGATTACAAGCAAGTATTACATCTTTTTGTTCTCTCTATCTGCTAATCTATTCAACAGGAAAATAAAAGGTCAAGTCCGAACCACTCCATTGTTAGCAAACATCCCAGATCCCATCTTTGCCACTTTATTTGGGTGGAAGTTGAAGGGATAAGGTTACTTTTGCTGACATATTCATTAACAATGGTTGGTGGTGTTGGATGAGGATGCCTTCGAGGAAAGCCATGCTAATGTTGCTTGGAGAGCAGCATCGATGCCAATCACTCTTGCAGGTTTTTCTCTCTCGATTTCTTCAAGACCGGCATCCATCTGCAGCCATAGAGTTTCAAGCTGCCTTTCCCAGTCAAACGCATCAAACTCTTCACGAGTATAACTGAAGATATCTCTGTTCTCTACGAGATGGAGATTCTTTTCTTTGATGGTAAGGTTTGACATTGTTTAACGGTGTGTTGTGTGAAGGGTTTTTGATTTTCAGGAGAGAATGAAAGGTTAAAGGGATAGTGAACAAGTCTCTAGGCGTTAAATAGAGATGGGTAAGTAACGAAGTACTAAAACGCTTCGTATTCTGGTTTTTAATGGTTCCAGGTAAACGCTTCGTATTCTGGTTTTTAATGGTTCCAGGTATTTTAAGAGAGTGTTATTTGATTTCTTTTTAAAAAATCAAATATTTTATTGTTATATTCACAAATACACTTCTTAAAATTACGAGCACGTGTCCCACTCACCCATTATTGTGTCCCACTCACACATTAATCTAGGAACTGTTGAGTGTTTGAATACATAAACGATTGAGTTTTTAATTACTCTAATTACTTTTGTGTCCAAACAATTGTGTTTTACTTTCACCCACTCACTATTACATCTCACAGTTCTCTCACTTTTCACTTGGGCATTTTCACAAACACCTTTCCTACATACACTTTTCTCTTGATTCAATGGCTTCTAAACCATTCACTGTTCTTGGTCTACGTTTTGTCCCTAACAACTATGCAGCTCCACTCTATCATGAACGTGTTCCAGAAGCGTTTCATCTTATGCAGAATTTCTTGAGAGACTCAGAGATTGGACAAGCTCTGGTTGAACCTGGTACTCTCTCTGCATCTCAAATTGCCACTTTTTGGCAAAACTCAGTCTATGTGGATTGAGGAGAGAATGGGACTCTTAACATCATCTTCACTTATGAAGAACAAGAGTTTGTGATTACTCCACAAACTGTCAGAGATACGATGGGGTTTGATACACATACATCTTATACTTATGTTGCTGAACCTCAATTGAGACAGATGCTACAGGAGATAGGTTACATGGAATCTCTTGACAAGCTTGGCAGTGTAAAGAGGCCTAATCTCAGGAAGGAATGGAATTTTTTCTTCGATTGCATTACAAGGACATTCCAGAAGAAGGTCACTAACTGGGATGCTATTCCAATGGACAGTCTACAAATCGGGTATTCTCTACTTTATGGTAGTAATTTTGATTTTGGTAGATATGTTCTGATGAATTTAGGTGATAAACTGTCAGAGTCTACTACAGTTTATTTTGCTCGATTTTGTCAAATGCTGTTCAATGCTTGTGTACCTGGTTTAGAGATTGCTGAAACTGATGAAATTCAGCCTTTTAGAGTCAACAAGAGAATATTCTCTGATATGACTAATAAGGATGTTGGTAAAGAAAACCTACCTGCCTTTGTTCTGCCACTTGCTTTGCAGAATTTTCTCAACCAACCTCAGGACCAACCACAACCAGAACCACAACCTGAACCACTAAACATTGATCGTACTCAAACACTAAACACTGAACCACCTACATCACCTACCCACACTGCACCTACAAAACAACCTTCACACACTCCACAAACAAACTCTGAACCATCACAATCTCAACCACAACCACAGCCTAAAGCAAAAAGAGGTAGAGTAAAGTCAGCAGCAATCACTGAAAGACATGCAAGAGTTAAGAAGACAATAGAGACACAAATGAAAGCAAAACAGACATCTCCTGGAGCTGTTTATACTAGAAGAATGAAACAAACGGCAAACAGACCTAAGTCACCCTCAGTGGTAGCAGAATCTAGTAAAGAGGATTCAGATGAAGTGCCTCTAGCTAAGAGAAGAAAACTGGTAATCTCTGATTCTGTTGATGAAAATGTTGAAGCTCCAGAGGTAGTTTCACAGCAAACACCTACTGTTGAGGCTGAAAAAGATACAATGCCTGCAGAGGTTGAAATGCCTGCAGAGGTTGAAATGCCTGCAGAAGAGGATACTAGAGATGGCTTTTCTCCAATGAATGACATTCTTGATTCATTCATGCCATTCCCTGATCCTATCTCATCAATTTTTGCTCAATCTGAAGCAACTGGTGCAGCTGATCAACCTACAGTTGTCCTTTCTGAAATTGTAGCATCACATACAGAATTACTCTCAGATGCTCACCAAACTGTTGAAGGAGGAGATGAGATTGATCAACAACCTAAGGAGATAAACTCTGAGACTATTGTGCAATCTGCAGAGGATGTTGTACAGCCTATTGTTGACTCTACTACTAAACCTGTTGCAGAGGATGTTATTGGCACTGTTGATGCATCTATTCCTATTCCTCCATCCACTCATCATGTTGAAGCTGAGGTTGGAGATGAAACTGAAGGGAATACTGAGTCAAGCCCTTCTCAGAGTTTACCAGTCCAGACTGATGCTAAGGTTAAGGATTTTGCTGGTCCTTCAAATCAAGCAGATGCTGAAGAAGAACACCTTGAACAATTTTCAAATGACTGGTACAAGGACACTTGTATCTTTCCTCCTGCAAGAGCAGCTGAATTTGTCAAGAGAACCTCCAGAACAATTAAAAATCCAGAGATTCTATCTTGTCTTAAGGCTACAGTTGTACAAGTGAAGACTCTCAACTCGAGGTTTGATCTGTGTCAAAAGGCAATCTCTGATGTTCAAGGTGATGTTGTTAGAGGAACTGAAATGATTAAACTTGACAACAAGAATAAATTTCAATATCTTACTCAGAATCAAGAAACTTTGTCTCACAGGCTGAGCAAAGTTGAACAAAATCAGAATGATATGTCCTTAAAGATTGATTCTATTGCTACCTCCCTGGAGTTAATCACATCTATTCTTATGCCTGATGATGTCAAAAAGGGGGAGAGAGTTGCTAAAGACAAATGCAAGCAGTCTCAAACTCTGATCAGAAAGGATAATGCTGGAGATGGAGGAGCAAGTAGTAAAGGAAAGAGCAATACTGAAGAATTTCAAACTCTGAAAACTAGCAAGTCTTCTAAATCACAGTTTGTTGGGATAAACACTGATACTCAAGGTACTTCAAAGACCAAGAGTTTGCTATTATTTTCTAATCCACAGACGGATGAAGAATTGGCTGCTAAGTTGTTTATTGAAGAGAATGAGGAAGGAGTTACAATTGAGGACATTGAAGCTGAAGAAAAGAGTTTACAAGAAGAACATCTCAAGGCTTTAAAGTCTGGTAAGTTAAAGAAAGGAAAAGCTCCTAGGCCTGTTCATAAAGGCATTGTGATCAAGGAAAGTGCTGATGTTAGTCAAAAATCTCAGTTATCAAAAGAAACAATGGCAGCAGAAGCTCAACTCAAGCTGAAAGGAATTGAAGGAGAAAGTTCACAGAAGAAAGTTACAACCTCTGTTTCTACACAAGTTGTACAGAAGAAAGAAAACACAACCTCTGTTGCTACACAAGTTGTGACTAGACCTTTATCTTCTCAGTTGCAATCAGTTTTTGGGAAAGGAACACTTCATGATCAAAATCTATTATATGGAGTTTCTATGAATTTTTCTGATGCAAGAGCCTTGACTGGCAAGGTTGGAAACAATAAGGGTGGACTAGGTTCACACAAAGACAAAAGGCAATATACTGGTCCTAGAGATCCTTCTTCACTGGCTGTTCCAGGTCGTGGTGTCACTCAAGAGAGTTTGGACAGACTGGAATCAGTATAGTTAGTTCATCAGAAGAGTTTAAAGAAGGACTTTCTCTTGTACTTCATGGCTGATGGGACAGTATTTAGAATTGGTGAGAATGATATTGGCTTGAAATATTGGGAAGAACTAGAATATGTTCTATATCTTTTCAAGGTGAATAGTCAAAGGACTCAATCAGTTGCTAATGTGCTCAGAAAGAGGATGCTTCAGAATTTGGCAATCAGAGGAACGAAGTATAATAGCAGATATGTTCCTAAGTACAGGGATTACAATGGAAATCTTATTGAACTGAAGAAAGGTAATGCAAAATTAAAGACTGATTTGGGAATCACAGTACTTGACTTCAATTCACAGTCAGAAGAAGTCAAATTTATCAGACTGGGAAATGAGATGAGAAGAAACAAAATCTATGATCTTAGGGCTGCTATCTATCAGACAGATGAGAGTGATCCTCAGCTCAGAGAGATTAAAGAAGCTATGGAGATTGAGCTTGAAAATGCAGAAAGAAGATTGCTCATAGATTATCTCAGAGCTACACCAGATCTTGAAGAGATTAGAGATTAAAGTCTGTAAGGATTTTCTTATTCTCTGTAGATTTTGTTAAGTAGTAGCTTAAACTCTGAATTTGTATAAACATTGTATTTGTCTATTTGTTTTGACATCATCAATTACTGTTATTAACTTGTGCATTTTTGCTAATGAACAAGTTGGGGGAGATTGTTAAATATAATTGATGTGTTTTAATCAGTGTTTAAGTGTTACAGTGAATTATCAGAGTTTAGCTGGAAGCGGTCAGAGTTTAGTGTAAACTCTGACAGACGGAAGCTGGACAGAATTTAGTAAAGTCTGTCTGGAAGCAGCGCGTACAGAGTCAACAGAAGATATTAAAAATCAATTGAAGATTTATTATGGAAGCGATATCTTTGAAGATTGGATAGCTATCAAAGAGATCGAGTTGACTTAGGAGACGTGTGACAATCTGTAATTGATATCATTGTATAGCTGATTATTAGGAATATCAATTAGAGATTGTATCGAAGCTGTATATTTTTATAAATACAGTTAGGTTAACTCTAGAAGGGTATCGTGCAACGAATTATCTTTATTGTAACCTAGCATCTCTTTGTGATAGTTTACATCACGAAGAGGGTTCTTAATACCAGAAGTTTTTAAGTGCATAAACGTTTTACTTGTTAAACTCTCATACGAATTTGATTATTAATTGTGTATTCGGCCTAACAGTGAAATAGTATACTTGCCTTAACCAAGTACTTTCACGCTAGGCTCTTAGCTCAAAAACCCTCAGCCTTTGCCTTTCCTTTATTTCTTGAGTCTACGTCCTTTAAATCTACACAATAAAAACACTACTTCAGAATTCTATACAATATTCGACGTTCTAACCTTAATCTACCCTTGCGATAATTATTGACTTTAAGTATATAATATCAAACTCTGACCACTTACATAAATAAATATATATATAGGGCTGGTAAGTATTTAACAAGTAATCACATAAATAAATAAAAAAATGTAGTTCAAATGCCACTCCAATTTAAAAGTACGTATATATATATATATATAAATATGTATCTAAAATACATAATTAATATTTTTAGAAAAAATTGACGGCATCCGTTTGTACGGGTACACTACCAATCGGAACACAGCCGAGACAACCAACTTTAACTACCACATTTAAACTATAATTACAATCAATGACTACTATATATTCATAATACGTCAACCAATAACAACAATTCAAATTACAATTTATTCCAATACCGAATAATCTTTTATATCAATACCAACCAAATATTCATTTATAATTCGGAAATTAAAACACGAAATTTAGTAATTACAATCACTGGAAAATTATGAAATTAATAAATTAAAATCATCGAGACCCAGCTATTGGTTCAAGCACTACATCGTACAACAGTAATAATCACTGCACAACCACAATTTAACAATTAAAAGCCTCCAGTGATCGACCAAAAACCTGGCCACACACAGTTTACATATGCACACACTCAACACCTACATTGATACATACTCACACAGTTTAACTCACTCAATCCATACACACACACTATCGACATAGACACACATTAATTAACCGAACCAAAAACCCCCAAATTCAACAAGCAAAATCAACAACCCGCACCACGATTTTACACAAACATTAATAACCTCACTGCATACCAACGCAGCAACACATATGATGTACTTACATACCCGACTCAGCCCAACATCCCCATACATCATAGCAGCACTACAGGAAAAACCAAACCCATACCAAGGAAGAGGATGACTCAGTAGTGGAGTTGTCACCGGAATCGCAATACTCGCACATACACACACGACTGTGTACATACACACACACACGACGCGCCTCTATACGCACCCCTGTACACACACTGTTTAGATGAAGAAGGAAAGAGATGGAGAGAATTCGTGAGGGAGAGGTGAGGGAGAGATTTTAGAGAAGTCGAGAGAGATTCAGAGAGATTTAGAGAAGTCCAGAGAGTTCTCAAAGAAACCCAATTGAAATGAATTCTCTAGGAATATAGGGATTAAAAGGAATGGGGGGTTTTTGAAATTGATTAACAATTTTTTTTTTAACTAAAACTATTTAAATTACATGGTTAAATGATAAACAAATAGGTATTATTTGAGAAAAGTCTCAAAATCATTTTTTAAATGTAGGAAATGAAATTATCTATCTCCCCATATTTTTAAAATATTTTTAAGATCAAAAACGAATTAAATATGAATTTTATAAGTTAAAATCAATGAAACACAAAACAATTCATAAAATCATTTTAAAAATCCTTAAAAATCAAAATCCATCCACCTAATATTCTTAAAACTCAAATTAACTAATTAAATAAATAATGCAAAAGATTTCAAGATTTATACTAATCCCAATAATTTTATAAAAATCACCGAAGATAAATAACACAAGATTTAAATAGGATTTAATCCCCAAAAATAAAAATAAAAATACGTAGACTTATCTGACACACATAAATCACCAAATAAGCCCAAAAATATGATATCAAACATATTCCACCTCTTCATCAATATCCACATCATATAATTCGAATTTAATACTAAATAAATAATCATAAATACCAAAATTTTTCTAAGGCGTTATACCGTGCCCGCTGTTCCAATTCTTACGATGATCAGTCGCGGATTGTACAGCTCAATTTAGATTTACTACCGGTAGAAGGAAGAACTGACGGATTTACTTGTCTACCGCCCTGTTAGGTCTCCCCGGCCAACGGTTGGGCCAATGGGATGGACCGGCGCTACTCGGCCTCTTACACGACTCCAAGTTCGAAAAGAAGTTCACGACTCTGAACGTAAAGTTCGTCCCCCTTTCCCCAAGTATGATACTTGTTGATAAGACTCAACAAAGTAGTCGTATCTAGTTGGAAAGGAAAATTCAACATCATATCTCCCAAGCTGCTGCTTGTTAGAGGATACCATCTTGTTCCAATAATCTTACCCCTCGAATGATGAGAAGGTTACTCAAAGATTCAATTGATAAACAGCAACCAAGTTGCGAGTGAAAAGAATAGTTTTACAAGATTTATGATCGGGAAGTCAAGAAGATAAATAACATTTCTCAAGTAAGGTTCCCCTATAATATGGAAGTTTGAGCGAGCATTTAAATCCTTTTAAGATAGATTTAAATGAAAAATAAGGAGTTGGGAACCTTTCCTTGATAAAATAGTCGTAAAAAGACTCCGAAATAATTTACATAATATCTGGAGGTGAAAGATAATCTTCGAATAATATAAATCATTTTAAAAAGAATTTAAAAGAATTAAATATATATTCCAAGAATATTTATTGACTCAATAATAATTACGGAATATTATTAAATCATAATATTGCTCGTAAGTAATCCTCGTATGAATATATAGAATTATTTATTAAATAAATCCCTCCTTAAATGAATATTCAAAATAATATTCATTAAATAATTAAACTCCAATAATTATTTAAAATAATATTCAATAAATAAGTCAAACCTTAAATGAATATTTGAAAATAATATTCATTTAATAAATAATCTTCTAAATGAATATCCAAATAATATTCATTTAGTAATCAAAACTTTAAAGGAATATTCGAAATAATATCCCTTAAGTAAATAGAACTTCCAATGAATATTTTAAAATAATATTCATCAAGTACATAAAACCTTAAATGAATATTCGAAAGTAATATTCATTTAATAAATAAAATTCCAATGAATATCAAAATAATATTCATTAAATAATTAACTCTAAATGAATATTCGAAACTAACATTCATTTAATATCTCTCGACTGAGATAATACCCGAATAACATTCCTCGAAAGATCTCCAAGTAATTGATACTTTATGGAAATATAAATAACGTTTAATAATAACATTCCTCAAAATAAATAATAATCTGCCGTTGGAATCCCTTCGGGTTTCCACGACTATCTATATCTCAAAACACCGACACCCGGTCTATATTTAAGAATGAATATCATATGCCCTTCGCTAAGGGTCTTACCGAAACCATCCGGCTTATAACTGATAATTCGTATCTAGTCTATAAGCCAATATCAATTCAGGGAACAGGTATCATAATATAATTTGACAATAGGCTTGCATGTTATGGCATATGTATCAGAAACAACAGATATACATATTATCACAACAACAGTTCCAAGGTATTAGAAACTTGCCTGGTAATCGGGTGTGGGTAGATAGCGTGTCCTGGGTCTGCTCGATGATTTATAAACAATCAGAACATTCAAGATTAACCACTTAACACCTTTTAAAACTCTAAGTATAAACTTCACTTAAGTCGAAACACGTTTTCGAATTATCTCGTTATACACCTTATAGTGTAACTCTTTTTATCACCGATACGATCCGACATTTGTTCGTTATTAAGACATGTCATCATACCCACACTTGGTATATACTTAAGTTGCATAAGCTCTAAAGTCGATCGATTACGAACCGAGATTATACCTCCAATTTTATCGTTCGTTTTCTAAGTTATAACCAAAGTTATACTTTTAAGGGGTTCGTTCGCATTTAACCTTGATTCAAACATTTTTATAAAATCGGAAAACAATCCGTTTGACATGTGGTTTTCTCTCATACCTTCCTTATGACCTCTAGTATTTATTTACCAAGATTCTCCACTGAGTAACATGATTTACGAAGGTTCAATTGAAGTTACGAACTTTTACTTACGGTTTTGAACCAATTTTATTAATTTGACCATAACTCCTAAACCGTAAGTCGTAATGTTTCGATTCTTGCGCCAAAACGATCTACGGCTCGAGATCTACAAGGACATGTCATGTTCATAACCAGTTAAGACAATTAACCCTACTGTGATGCACGAATTCTTTAAGGTTATCGAAAATCGGGCATTACGACGGATATAACTCGAACGATCCAAATTCGTACATGCCTCAAGCACATCATCAAAGCAACTCATGGCTTAACAACATCATTTGCTACTGTCAAGAGGCTCTAAGGCCAGTGGTAAGGTCTCATGACCACCACACAACATAAACATAACAAATCAAGTATTAAACCACTATTAATACAACAATCAAGAACTCATCTTGCAACCCACTTAAGATCTCATCAAAACTTCATAAAACTCAAAGTAAGATCTACGGTTTAGGTGAGATATACCGTCCTTGGAGTATGTACTAGCCTTATAAAACCTTGTATAGCCCTTAGAACACCTTAAACAAGCTTGGATCATCCAAAGAAACAATAAAACTAAAGTTAGTTCTTAAAAATTACTATTTATCAGTTCAAAGATCTGCAAAAACGAGGCCCTTGCCAGATTTCCAACAAGCTAAAGAACAGCAAATTTCATTGAGAAACGAAGGAGATATGGCCATTTGAAAATCAGTCCAGAAACTGTCAAGCATCAGGACAGTTTGCTTCTTCAACTTGGGGAGGTGATTTGACAAGGCTATACTACTTGGATTGCTATGAAATTTTTAGCGAATATTGCCCATGGAGTGGAGAGGGTTTGGTTAAAACTTGGTGATTTTATCATGCATAGAAATGGAGATATGAAGTTTTCTTTAAACTTTGTTTCTGCTAGCAGTTTGTGTTCTTGGTTGTTTTCTTTTCTTTTGCCTTGTTTTGTTTGGCTTGAACTCATATAATCTTGCATGATACACTTGGTTATGATAATATCTTAGCTAAAGTAGCTTTATTAAAGGTAAGATGTCATGCATGATGTTTTTGGAGGACACATGTTGATAGTTTGTGGTGTGGTGTGTCTCAGAAGCCAATTTACTTGGTTGCTTTCTTAACAATGCTAGCTAACTTTGTAACTACTTGGTTACTTGTCCTTATCCACTAACACATGCATGCACCTTGATCCCCTGCTTGTTTCTTTGTCCGGTTATTGCCTAATTCGCTAATTGTTCGGTAGAATAACTCAAAGATTTCTAGTTAGGGTTTTACCGGAAACCTCATTAATATTTCTATAATCATTCTTACTTCTTTTCTATAATCTTTGATTCCAACTTTCTCAAATCTTTTTAAATAAATCTCTAAATCATTCCGTATCTTGAGAATCTCGGGGAAAATAAAAGTGCCATTTTTCAGAATCCGACAGCTTTAACATACACTCTTTTTCTCTCCGGATCAATAATACGAACTCAGAATTTCGTTCCGGGTACTTCTATATAGCGTTGTCTAATAATATTCTTAATTCCACCAAAAATCACTATTCATCCTTTTTCTTTACTTATTCTCTTAGGGTTGTACAATTGTCCCTGATCTCTTTCGATCGTTCCTTAACCTTTGTACGGAACCACTGGACGAATAACAGATATCGATTTGGATAACATAAGAATAATCTTCTTCTTTAGAATTATCAAGTCTTAATTCCCTAGGAGATAGATAATTCTTATCTAAAGTGTCAACCAATAGTATTCTTCATGGCATATAAACATATGAATCCAAATCTATTCCCTTCATTCATTATCTCAATCGTTATATCGTAGTCGTAATCACTATTCACTATTACATGAGTACATAATAAAAAGTTTTAATTATATCAAAAATTTGGGGTTCTTACAGTCTCCCCTCCCTAAAAGGATTGCGTCCCGGAATCAGGTAGGAAACAATCGGGTACTTGTTTGTCATCTAGCTTTCCAGTCCTCGGTTGATCCTTAGTCATTTCAACCCATTTACAGCACACCTCAGTAGTGCTACAATTCTCTCTTTACCCTTTTTATCAACTTTTCTACTTCTGCACATCACACTATCATGGTTCTGCTCTTACTCATTCATATAATATCACCCTTATTGGTATCTGCAGTGACTTTGGTATCACTATCGCGCCGCAAATTTGGAGATAACCTCATTCGTACTATGTTCCTAATCGCTTTACTCTTCCCAATCTCGATTAATGTATATATAGGAGTAGTAGGATTTATTGAGTGATCACTATGATCCATGAACATTTATCATATTGCATAGTTAGTACAGAAGGGGGCCAGCCTTTAGTACTTGACAAGCAATAAAACAATAATGGTATTCTACTTAGACTTCTATCACACAGACAGATAGTCATGTAGCAGTACCTCCTCTCCTTAAAGGGTTGTTCTTCTCAATTCAAAAGAAGATGAATAAGAGAGAAGAAAAGAAAAGAATTTTCAAAGAATTATAGGAATTTTCCATGATTGTAAAACATCATACTTGGAATTTACCTCTGAACTATAGAGGTTTATCAAGGAAGAAAATAATCGTATTCGTATTAAACACTAAGTTATCGTAATCTCACGTATCACCATATCCTCGCTGCTCTGTCCATCATTCTATGGACATATACTCTTGTTCAATCTTAGTAATACTTACTTTTAGAAGTCCTTCAACCTCTCAGGTTAAATCTTAGATTTTTTTTTTCGCTTGACACTAGTACTACTGACATTCCATATATTGCTACTAGCTCTTTCGTATTTATAATGATAACACTATCAGGTTGTCATCTCCAGAGTTCATTTGAAAACCCATTCCTCAATCCCTACATAACATTCCTTGCTTCACATTTCATAATTATTCTTCCCAATCTTTTCTTTGTCAATCACATCCTTGGGGTCAAACTTTCCTCTATTCAACCATGTAATTTCTCATTTCCTCGCTCCATGAGTCTCCTTATTACTAAATTGATTTATTCCAATTTCCTCGTAATCTCCCTTCTCAAGGGGTTAATTTGTATGTCCTTTATGCTTTCACTTCCAACTTCCCGTTGTGTCCAATAACTTTGCCATGTCGATTTCATACTTTTCTTACCTCATTGCTGGGGTTTCTCAAGAGTTTGAATATCCAACTCCCTTGTTGATCCTAAGCTCTATCTTTATTTCTATCAGTCACTTGGTTTCTATTTCTACCATAATCGCCCTATGAACCTTCATAGTCTAATCATCTATTTCAAATATCCCGTCGTCCCCAACACTAAACCATCAGAAATAGACCTGGACAATTCCTCTAACTTAGGCTCAGTCCCGATATTTCCACTATCGTTATCATTTAAGTTCTCAGAAAGATCATCATTACGTTAATGTAGCCCATGGTTGATTCATTATCATTTACCGTTTACGTAGTGCTTGAATAGCTAAACGTACGGGTCTTATAATTGTCGAACCATAACTTTTAGGGAGACAAAATCATCACTGTTCCTTATCCCTAAGGAATACTTCCTGCACTTGATGTAGATATCACATGAAACAGATAAAATCGCAGAAGAGTTTCAAGCATCGTAATTATGACAAGTTGATGAAATTCATAATCCTATATCTTCAGTAAAAGACTGGAAGCTTAGCGGTTTACTCAACCACTTTCCAACCTCATATTCTCTAACTTGTTTGCATAGAAATACACCAACATAAACCTGCTTGTCATTCATTATCATGCCAATTGGCTTATCAATATTAGTACCATCTTTGTTCCTTGTTATCTATTACCAACCCTTTGTTGGTCCGGTCCTTTCTTTTACTCCATTTTCAGAAAGCCAACCTACTTCCGGTATTCAATTGCTTCTCATTACTTAATTTCTCCTCTTTCTTCCTAATAGAAGGCGAGTCTCTTGGGGGAATTTGCTTACGGGGACTATTTTTTGGCCTGTCGCAAAACCTTCTAATGATGGTGATGGGTCTCAGACAATATCAAGAATCGAATGTTTACTTAAACTACCTTTAAAGTTGATTCTCGCACAATCATCCTAGGGAATCATAAATTCCTCCATCAAATTCTGACCTTCAAGGTCCTTCTCAATATCACTCAATTTCCTGTGGTATGAGCATTTATGGTACTTCTCTTATACTTAAAGTGTTGGCCACCTCATTGGCCTTTCCTGATTATAATAATTTCTTGCAATCATTGTTTTCTGGATCTATACCTACTCAGGGTGAAAACATTCTCCCTTAATCTCTGCTAAATAGAAAAATGTACTTCAGTCTTTTTCCGTAATTTATTGCTTCCACCTTTCCGTGTGAACCTTATCACGCTTATTCCAAATCCCACCTAGGATACTTCTTTTCTTGGTTCTTTCCTTAGCTTATGATAATCTCAACCTTTATTGGTTCAATCCATGCTTTCTCATAGTTTCACACGTGCCTCGACTGGCATCATTACTGCTATGTCATACATTCCCTACCAAAGTTCCATTTTAAAGTTCGAAATATTACTTTTTTTTTCCTTGTAAGGTTTCCTTAAGTAATCCTCATCATTCCTCCTGTACTTTCTGGGTACAGGATACATCAAAATATCAGTAATTAATCAAATAACAATTCCATCTATATACCTCTCTAGGTAGCTTAACGCTAACCTCTTCCTCCAAATGAATGTCAATCTACATGACCCTCCAAAAGGCAACATATGTCTATCTATCTTTCGTACAGAACTTGGTAATGGTAGCAAGGATGCTCTAGAAGATATTTGTCGTGTTCAACGTGAATCTCTTAGTAACTATTGCTCTTCTCGAGGTCACTAAGTTTCAGATCACATTTATGCATCACACTGCATTATCTCTGACAATCTTTATAACCTTCATTGGTCACTATCCTTAATCTTAATACGTATGTGGTATTTATAAAATCCCATCACCATGTATTTCGGTTCACTTGTTATTAAAAGTTCTCGCGATTGGCGCTTAGTTAGAAGCAACCCCGCTTTATCCTGACATCGCTGGTTTACTCACTTGATAATCCTTGGTGACATGGCCCCAACTGGCGACACTACAATATGTGAGTTTTAGGGGTGGGCTAATAGCATTACTTTTCTAGCATTTGCTAGCGTAGGGCCTTCTTCTTTGATACCTTTTGATTTTTTTCAAAACTTTACTCCATATTAGTCTCAATCGAATTCTCGGTACCATCTCCGGTCACCTTTTCTTTACTTTTATCTTTTTAATTATTCTTATCACTTCTATGTGCCGCATAAGCTTAGCACTCCTGGTATAACAGCCTTTTCATTTAAGTCAATCCTGGAATATCTCCGTCCGGCTTATTTCTTAATTACATTTCCCTCTTTCCGTCCAATCTCAACTTAAAAATTTTATCTCCATAATCAATCGTCATAGTCGAGGTTTGTCTATCAACCCGTATAGCGGTTACCTTACCCAATCCACAGGGTTCGCTTTAGTTTCCACTCTCTTTGGTGACGTCTTCTGATAATCAGAAAGACAAGGTTTGCCAAAATTTGTTGAGTTTCTTTCCAGAATCTGGGAAATTAGTCAATCTATCCACCCACTGGTAACACTGAGAAGATTCATTTCGAAACTTGAAGAATAGTTCTAGGAACATCCAAGAAGGTCGAACTGTAAACAGTTATAATAATAGAACAATCAACGTAAAGTCAAAAGTTTAACTACTTGGAAAGGAGCCAAATATAAATACGTCCCGTGGAAGGGAAATCAAAAGTTTCAAACTGAAACATGCCACATCTTCCCGATACATATTCGTCCTAGTAGTCGATACTACCAAATATCAGTCTACCTAACCGCAGGTCTCAAAAAGGAACGCTACCGTTGGAGTCAGGCGCTCCACAAAATTGTCACCCTCAAGGCCATCCGAATCTGGTGAACTGCGTTATCCACATCTATTCGCAATTACGCTACCGTGCTACATAAGCACAGTGCTTAACCCTGTATGAGATGCCTCATAATATATCACAAAGTTCTCCTTCTTCCATTTAGGCCATGCCAACACTAGGTCATCACCAATTTCATCTTTTTAGCTCCAGGGAGATTTTCTCACATTTTTCTACCTATTCAAACTTCTTAGTCCTTTGTTGGGGTGGTTGGCCTCTCTCAATTGAAACTGCCTTTAAACTGGACGGGTCAACCAACACTCCTTCACTATCGATCGCATGTCCAAATAACTGAAGTTCATTTTACCAGAATTCATGTCTTGAGAACTTGGTAGACACTTGCTCCCTTAGGTTCCTTCTTTTAAAACCTTGTTTGTTACTTCTGACCCACTGATCGTATTGCTTGATCTTTTCATGATTCCGCGTCAGAGTGAACTTAATGTAACTACTATAATCCATTCAAAGAAAAGAAAGAATTTAATATTCTTCTGAACCACATATATCCAATGTTTCTGGTCCACCATTCCACTTAGTCAAATTAACCCTATACTTAGTCTTTGAAAATAGTCTTGTTACGGGTTTATCATTGACTCACTGGTCATTTCTTCTTGTATAACCTTATCCAAATCGGGCCATCACTTCCCAATGTCTTTACTTTCTAAGTTGATCCATTCATAAGATGGACATGTCTCTGAATAAAATCTCCTCAGCAATCTCAATTTGGTTTTATCAATTATAACTTATGAAATCTGCCTTCTCACGGCGAATTACCATCGACAATATTCATACTAACCCATTTATCCAATGATATGGCACCTGCCGCCTCTATCTTAACTGTTCTTGGGGACTCTGCTCCCCGTCCTCTGACAATGTCTTTGATAACCATGCATCATTCTAACTCTTTTCTTATTAATCTGAAAGTCTTTAAGGATCTTTATCTATCCCAACATAAGACCTTAAATAATCCTTCCAATCTGTCTTAATTGCTGGTACTACCTCTGGTTGTCCGGCTATATATCCAATATAAAATTTCAATTCTCTTAATACTTCCTCAGTTCTTTACGCCCACATCTCTGAGCACTTATACCTTAATTATTACAGTCTCTCTAGCTGTAGTCCTCTTTTCCTCAAAGGTAAACTCCTTATCCTTAACAGGATTTTCCTCCCTAGTTAGAACCTCCTCCGGGTCCTCAGTAGGGTACTCTCTCGAATCCACGATCCGATCGTTAGCATATAATAAAGCATCATTGTGCTGCTGTTCGTATGCCTCCAGCTCTGTCGCCTTACAAGTGGACATGAGAACGAGTTAATTTATTATCATGATACTTAGGGTTCCCATAAAGGTTTTATATGTCAGTACTACATTAAGTAGTCCGACTATGAACTTGGCAAGAGTTCTTATTATCCTAGTGAGTTTATTGTTTTAACGTCGCATCATCTCTGGGGTTTATAATGTACGCTCTGATACCATTTCTGCAACACCCCCAGATCCGGGGTCCGGGGTCCGGTCGTTACGGTCTCCATTTCGGTCCACAATACTTGAACTTACTTCAACATAAAATAAATTACATCTTTATGACCTAACACAACAATATAAAACACATCCTTTATAGTCCCAGAGATGAAATCAGAGTAACAATCAAATTTTATTCATCACATTATTAGTTCTTACAACCCAAACGAATTTCAATATGAATACATACTCTTTTCCATCCATTTACATAAGTCATACTAGCCCATATACTTGGTACTGAAAGGATGAATCTATCCTACCAATAGCTTTCTCTTCAGCTCTGGTAGTCTCATCGTCCTTGCCAACGTCGAATGCGCCTTGTGCGAGTCATCTGGTCTAGCTGTTGTTGTGATATAATAATAAAGCAAGGGTGAGCAATAGCCTACCAACAATAATGTATAACTGAACGATAATATATAATAGTTCAAAAGTATCTTTCAAACCATATGCCACGCATTTACGGAAATGATGCCAGTATAACATAAACGATGAAGTTACAAGGTAACTCAAATTGCATATATAGGTGGAAATATCTGCTATGTCAAAGATAAGCAAGATATTATCATTTATCATAAAAGAGGAACTTGCAGGAAAAATATTGCAATTCCAATTATGAATACTTTTCCAATACTGCCAACTATGATAATGTTACAGAACATAAATGAATTTGAATGATGAACTAATGCTGGAGTATTCACCGCGCCCGCTGTTCCAATCCTTACGATGATGAGAAGGTTACTCAAAGATTTAATTGATAAACAGCAACCAAGTTGCGAGTGAAAAGAATAGTTTTACAAGATTTATGACCGGGAAGTCAAGAAGATAAATAACATTTCTCAAGTAAGGTTCCCCTATAGCATTTAAATCCTTTTAAGATAGATTTAAATGAAAAATAAGGAGTTGGGAACCTTTCCTTGATAAAATAGTCGTAAAAAGACTCCGAAATAATTTACATAATATCTGGAGGTGAAAGATAATCTTCGAATAATATAAATCATTTTAAAAAGAATTTAAAAGAATTAAATAATATTCCAAAAATATTTATTAACTCAATAATAATTACGGAATATTATTAAATCATAATATTGCTCGTAAGTAATCCTCGAATGAATATATAGAATTATTTACTAAATAAATCCCTCCTTAAATGAATATTCAAAATAATATTCATTAAATAATTAAACTCCAATAATTATTTAAAATAATATTCAATAAATAAGTCAAACCTTAAATGAATATTTGAAAATAATATTCATTTAATAAATAATCTTCTAAAGGAATATCCAAATAATATTCATTTAGTAATCAAAACTTTAAAGGAATATTCGAAATAATATCCCTTAAGTAAATAGAACTTCCAATGAATATTTTAAAATAATATTCATCAAGTACATAAAACCTTAAATGAATATTTGAAAGTAATATTCATTTAATAAATAAAATTCCAATGAATATCAAAGTAATATTCATTAAATAATCAACTCTAAATGAATATTCGAAACTAACATTCATTTAATATCTCTCGACTGAGATAATACGCGAATAACATTCCTCGAGAGATCTTCAAGTAATTGATACTTTATGGAAATATAAATAATGTTTAATAATAACATTCCTCAAAATAAATAATAATCTGCCGTTGGAATCCCTCCGGGTTTCCACGACTATCTATATCTCAAAACACCGATTCCCGGTCTATATTTAAGAATGAATATCATATGCCCTTCGCTAAGGGTCTTACCGAAACCATCCGGCTTATAACTGATAATTCATATCAAGTCTATAAGCCAATATCAATTCAGGGAACAGGTATCATAATATAATTTGACAATAGGCATGCATGCTATGGCATATGTATCAGAAACAACAGATATACATATTATCACAACAACAGTTCCAAGGTATTGGAAACTTGCCTGGTAATCGGGTGTGGGTAGAGATAGCGTGTCCTTGGTCTGCTCGATGATCTATAAATAATCAGAACATTCGAGATTAACCACTTAACACCTTTTAAAAGTCTAAGTATAAACTTCACTTAAGTCGAAACACGTTTTCGAATTATCTCATTATACACCTTTTAGTGTAACTCTTTTTATCACCGATACGATCCGACATTTGTTCGTTATTAAGATATGTCATCATTACCACACTTGGTATATACTTAAGTCGCATGAGCTCTAAAGTCGATCAATTACGAACCGAGATTATACCTCGAGTTTTATCGTTCGTTTTCTAAGTTATAACCAAAGTTATACTTTTAAGGGGTTCATTCGCATTTAACCTTGATTCAAACATTTTTATAAAATCGGAAAACGATCCGTTTGATATGTGGTTTTCTCTCATACCTTCCTTATGACCTCTAGTATTTATTTAACTAGATTTGCCACTGATTAACATGTTTACGAGGGTTCAATTGAAGTTACGAACTTTTAGTTACTGTTTCGAACCAATTTTAGTAATTTGACCATAACTCCTAAACCGTAAGTCGGAATGTTTCGATTCATGTGCCAAAACGATCTATGGCTCGAGATCTACAAGGACATGTCATGTTCATAACCAGTTAAGACAATTAACCCTACTGTGATGCATAAATTCTTTAAGGTTATCGAAAATCGAGCATTACGATGGCTATAACTCGAACGATCCAAATTCGTACATGCCTCAAGCACATCATCAAAGCAACTCATGGCTTAACAACATCATTTACTACTGTCAAGAGGTTCTAAGGCCAGTGGTAAGGTCTCATGACCACCACACAACATAAACATAACAAATCAAGTCTTAAACAACTATTAACACAACAATCAAGAACTCATCTTGCAACCCACTTAAGATCTCATCAAAACTTCATAAAACTCAAAGTAAGATCTAGGGTTTAGGTGAGATATACCTTCCTTGGAGTATGTACTAGACTTATAAAACCTTGTATAGCCTTAGAACACCTTAAACAAGCTTGGATCATCCAAAGAAACAATAAAACTAAAGTTAGTTCTTAAAAATTACTATTCATCAGTTCAAAGATGTGCAAAAACGAGGCCCTTACCGTGCTTTCTTGGACGAGGCTCCCAAAGGAGAGTTGTAGAGCATCTAACCAGATTTCTAACAAGCTAAAGAACACCAAATTTCATTGAGAAACGAAGGAGATATGGTCGTTTAAAAATCAGTCCAGAAAATGTCAAGCATCAGGACAGTTTGCTTCTTCAACTTGGGGAGGTGATTTGACTATGCTATACTAATTGGATTGCTATGAAATTTGGAGCGTATATTGCCCATGGAGTGGAGAGGCTTTGGTTAAAACTTGGTGATTTTATCATGGATAGAAATGGAGATATGAATTGTTCTTTAAACTTTGTTTCTGCTGGCAGTTTGTGTTCTTGGTTGTTTTCTTTTCTTTTGCCTTGTTTTGTTTGGCTTGAACTCATATAATCTTGCATGATACACTTGGTTATGATAATATCTTAGCTAAAGTAAATTTATTAAAGGTAAGATGTCATGCATGATGTTTTTGGAGGACACATGTTGATAGTTTGTGGTGTGGTGTGTCTTAGAAGCCAATTTACTTGGTTGCTTTCTTAACAATGCTAGCTACCTTTGTAACTACTTGGTTACTTGTCCTTATCCATTAAGACATGCATGCACCTTGAACCCCTGCTTGTTTCTTTGTCCGGTTATTGCCTAATTCGCTAATCATTCGGTGGAATAACTCAAAGATTTCTAGTTAGGGTTTTACCGGAAACCTCCTTAATATTTCTATAATCATTCTTACTTCTTTTCTATATTCTTTGATTCCAACTTTCTCAAATCTTTTTAAATAAATCTCTAAATCATTCCATATCTTGAGAATCTCCGGGAAAATAAAAGTGCCATTTTTTAGAATCCGACAGCTTTTACATACACTCTTTTTCTCTCCGGATCAATAATACGAACTCAGAATTTCGTTCCGGGTACTTCTATATAGCGTCGTCTAATAATATTCTTAATTCCACCAAAAATCACTATTCATCCTTTTTCTGTACTTATTCTCTTAGGGTTGTACAATTGTCCCTGATCTCTTTCGATCGTTCCTTAACCTTTGTACGGAACCACTGGACGAATAACAGATATCGATTTGGATGACATAAGAATAATCTTCTTCTTTAGAATTATCAAGTCTTAATTCCCTAGGAGATAGATAATTCTTATCTAAAGTGTCAACCAATAGTATTCTTCATGGCATATAAACATTTGAATCGAAATCTATTCCCTTCATTCATTATCTCAATCGTTACATCGTAGTCGTAATCACTATTCACTATTACATGAGCACATAATAAAAAGTTTTAATTATATACAGAATTTGGGGTTCTTACAGAACTGTTTTTACGTGCCTGCGATTTGCAGAAACATTATTTCCGTTTCTTGTTTGGACAAGATTGGTTTTTCCTTTTTGATTCAGAACAATAGTTGTTCCTTTTCATTAAATAATGTTACCTATGGGGTTGCACGTTTGTTTAATGGTTTATATGTTCTTGATCTTGATACTCCTGTCTATAATATAAATAACAAGCGTCTTAAGACAAATGACTCAAATCATATATACCTCTTGCACTGTCGTTTAGGCCATATAAATGAGAATCGCATTTCCAAGTTACATAAGGATGGATGCTTGGATAAGTTTGATTTCGAATCATACGAGGAATGTGAACCATGTCTCATTGGCAAAATGACTAAAGCTCCTTTTACCGGACAAGGTGAGAGGGCCACCAAACGATTGGAACTGATACATAGTGATGTATGTGGTCCAATGAGTACGATGGCAAGAGGTGGATATTACTATTTCATAACCTTTACTGATGATTTTAGTAGATACGGATATGTGTATCTTTTGAAGAACAAATCCAAATCGTTTGAAAAATTCAAAGAGTATAAGGCTGAAGTAGAGAAGCAAAAGGGCGAGAGTATTAAAACTCTACGATCTGATCATAGGGGAGAATACTTAAGCTTAGAATTTAAGAATTTCTTAAAGGAGTGTGGTATCGTATCACAACTTACTCCTCCTGGAACACCACAATGGAATGGGGTGTCTAAAAGGAGAAATTGTACCTTGTTGGACATGGTTCGATCGATGATTAGTCAAGCAGATCTTCTAATTAGTTTCTGGGGTTATGCCCTAGAGACGGCTGCAAAAACACTAAACCGAGTTCCTTCAAAATCGGTTCAAAAGACACCATATGAAATATGGACTGATAAACGTAATAGCATTTCATTTATAAAAGTTTGGGGATGTGAAGCGTTTGTGAAACGCTTAGTCTCCGATAAGCTAGGACCGAAGTCAGATAAATGTAATTTTGTAGGATACCCATTAGAAACTAAAGGGTATTATTTCTATAAACCTTCCGAGAACAAAGTGTTTGTTGCTCGAACGGCTGTGTTTCTAGAGAGAGAACTGCTTTCTAAGAAAAATAGTGGGAGGACAATAGATCTCGATGAGGATCGAGAACTACAAGATAATGTTGAACCAGAGTTGGAACATGAGCAGAATGAGACTCAAGATGTTGAGAACAATACTGCTCAAGAAACACAGGTCGTTCGTAGATCAAGTAGGATTCGCCATGAGCCAGAGAGATATTATGGATTTCTCCTGACTCAAGGTGGCGATGTGATGCTTGTAGATAATGATGAGCCTCTCACCTACAAGGATGCTATGAATAGTCCAGATTCTGAGAGATGGCTGGAAGCCATGAAATCTGAGATGGATTCCATGTATGAAAACAAAGTATGGGCTTTGGTTGCACCACCTGATGGGGTTAAACCCATAGAGTGCAAGTGGGTTTTCAAGAAGAAAACTGACATGGATGGAAATTTACAGACCTACAAAGCAAGACTAGTGATGAAAGGTTTCAAGAAAATTCATGGTATTGACTATGATGAAACTTTCTCACCGGTAGCTATGGTCAAGTTCATCAGGATTTTGCTTGTGATAACGGCTTATTATGACTATGAAATCTGGCAAATGGATGTCAAGATTGCTTTCTTAAATGGAAGCTTAGAAGAGGATGTGTACATGACACAACCTGAGGGTTTTGTCGATCCAAAGTTTGCTCGAATGGTTTGTAAGTTGCTACGATCCATTTATGGATTGAAGCAGGGCTCAAGGAGGTGGAACATCCGTTTCGATGAAACAGTCAAAGAGTTTGGCTTCATACAAAATGAGGATGAGCCGTGTGTTTACAAGAAGGTTAGTGGGAGCCATGTGGCATTCCTAGTATTATATGTAGATGACATATTGCTAATAGGGAATGACATTCTTTCTCTATAGGTTGTGAAGACTTGGTTGGGAAAAAGTTTCTCGATGAAAGACTTAGGCGATGCTACCTATATTTTAGGGATTAGGATCTATAGAGATAGATCTAAGAGATTAATCGGCTTAAGTCAGAGTATATACATTGACAAAGTATTGCATCATTTTGGAATGCAAGAGGCAAAGAGGGGCTTTGTCCCGATATCTCATGGGATAGTGATCTCAAAGGAAAACTGTCCTAAATCATCAGATGATAAGGATCGTATGAGTAAAGTACCATATGCTTCGGCAATTGGTTCTATAATGTATGCAATGATATGTACTCGTCCTGATGTCTCGTATGCTTTAAGCATGACGAGCAGGTACCAGTCTAATCCAGGTGAGGGTCACTGGACAACTGTCAAGAATATTCTTAAGTACCTTAAAAGGACTAAAGATTCGTTCTTGATATACGGAGGAGATGATAAGCTGGTCGTAAAAGGTTACACTGATGCTAGTTTCCAGACAGATAGGGACAATTCTGTGTCCCAGTCTGGATTCGTGTTTTGTCTAAATGGAGGTGCTGTAAGCTGGAAAAGTTTGAAGCAAGAGACAGTAGCTGATTCTACAATGGAAGCTGAGTATATTGCTGCCAGTGAAGCAACCAAAGAGGCTGTTTGGATTCGGAAATTTATTACGGGACTTGGTGTGGTTCCATCGATCGCAGATCCAGTTGATCTGTATTGTGATAATAATGGAGCCATTGCGCAGGCTAAGAAACCAAGGTCCCATTCCAAGGCATACCGATGATAATGTTGCGGACCCACTGGCTAAGGCTTTGTCGCAGCAAAAGCACGAAGGTCATACTAGTTCCATGGGTATTAGATACATGGGCGATTGGCTCTAGTGCAAGTGGGAGATTGATAGTGTTAGTGCCCTAGAGACAATGTAATAGTGTTTCTAGGAAAGACTATTTTGTTACTTAATGATTATGTTCCATCGATTATTAATATGATGATTTATTATGTCTTTACATACTACGAAATAAATGTTAGAATAATAAATGTCCTTGAATATGTAACACATATTCTATATCTTTAAGTATGTGACTTAAAAATGAGATTATAAGAATAGTGTTAATAATCCTAAATATCCCTAATCGAGCAATAATAATATGGGACAATTATAATGCATTAAGATTAGTATGTTTGTTGACTGATGACCACATCTCATTGGTCATGGGTATAGTGATACTAAAGTCAAGAACATAGTTGCATGTAATATTCTACATGGCACTGGACAGACTTACAGTGAGATTCTACATGTTAATAATGTCATTAGAAAGACTCACAGTGATAATGGTGTAATGATCCTTAGACTTGAGATCATTATATTTCTATATGAGGATTAATATACTTTGAGTACATTAAAAATTACCTTTGACCGGGTAATGATAAAAGTGGACATCGGGTATATTATGAGACATATGAGAAATATGAATGATAGAAATAGGATTTAACCCTCCTATTATTAGGAGAGATATTATTGGCCTCTTGATTGAGTAAGACTATGAAAATGCATGGCCATGCTCAAATGATGATTTATTTTAATAGTCTACTCATTGATCAAGGAAACCCGGATTAAGCATTGAAGAGGATGACTAAATACATGCCTCTAGTTTAATCTATAATATTTGGTTAAAGGGATTATATTACATGGAAACATTAATCACGAAAGGTTTAAAATGGATCACCATTTAAATTATTATTACTTGGGTAGCAATGATGTGTTACTAGATGCCGCTCTTTGTTTACGATTTTAATTGGGATTTTAAAATCGTTGCCAACGTAATAATAACCTATCGGGTCACACACAAAGAATGCTCGGAGGATTATTTAATTTGAATTCGGATTTAAATTAAATGATAGAATTCAAATTATTTATTATTAATTTAAGTATGACTTAATTAATGTAATAAATGGAAATTCGAATTATTAATTTAGAAGTGCAGTTGTTATTTAATTGAGAAAGTCTTAGTTAGATAATGATTAAAAAAACTGAATTAATATGGGCCCTAATTAGGATTAGGGCTGAATTCGTTTTTGGTCTCTCCTATATAATATCTCTTTGTGGCTTGGAGAGGGTTAGACGTTTATATACAAAACCCTAGCTGCTAGAGAGGTAGAGAGAAAAGAGAGAAAGAAAACGAAGTATTGTGCTAGTACACAGCATCCTCCGTTCGAGCTTCTGCGTGGATACTGATAGAGCGTAGATCGTTGCATACGGGATACGTGATGTTCATTCAAGCTAGGATCTCCATCTGACAACCGAATTGTAAAGCTTCTTATGGTACAGATTCTATTCTCCATAATCAACCACAACTTATACACGGATTCTAGGGTTAGGTTTCGGATTTTTATTGTTTATTATCGCTTTTCGTTGCGCTTGTTGCCCCCCCGAAACCTATCAACAAGGTTGAGACGTCTCCTGGGGAGTCGTGTCCCTTTATGGCTGATAGCTGTCTGTTCTCGAGATGCACGCCTCAATCCCAGCCGTTGAATTCGAAACGCCAATTGTCCAAACGTTGCGTCTCCTCTACTTAAATCCTCAATTTCTTTCTTTTCTCTTTTACGCACATCCCATTTCTTAAATTTCAAAGAAAAAACTCTTCCCGGAAACATTTTAGTGACAATTGGAACCGTCATTTCATCACTGGAAACTCCCGATTCTCCGATTCCAGTTGATGTTTACATTCAAGAAATCTATCCCCATGAACTCGACCTTATCAGAAATCTTCAAATCAGTAAGTTTCCATATCCTCTTTCCCTTTTCAATTAACTGCGTACTTATAGCATCTTCATTCGTGTTTTCTTTATTGTTGCTACCCTGCATTTCATGTTTAAATGCGTGCATGTATCTGTATGTATATATGCAAAATTACCTGTGCCTTTCAAGTAGAATACACGCACGCTTATGATGCTTTGTACTTTCAATTTCTACTATTCCGCCCTTGAGTTAAACCTTATCCTGGAATTTTGGGACTTGCCTGGGCAAGAATATCCTTCGGGATCTTCAAACCTCGAGAGCTCTCTTCAGACTGTCCCGATCCCTCACTTATAGCTTTTAGGCCCTCTTTAATTTACTTCGCCCTAGGCTTCAGGATGCCCCCGACCGATCCTGGCCTGCTGTACTTGGGCTTTTCTTTTTTCTATTTTTTCTTTCTTGTCCGAGTGCAAGGCTAACGTCTCTTCATTTCCGAATGCAAGGACATGGATCGGTCAACCGGAAACGTCGGTCCCTCGGAGGCTTCGCCCTTTAGCGATCGAGAACTGTATTCGGCCGCTAATCTTCGGTCGAAGCTGACCGATGAAAATATTGAGCACTTCTCAACCAAATACATCGTATAGAAACATGCCTGGCACTTCTTTACTCCAAGGAAAAAGGATCGGATTTGGCACAATCCCGAAGTTCCTCCGATTTGCGAAGGAGGTCGAGCTACGGGCATATCTGAAGCTGCATCAAATGCGGCTTTCGGCTGCCCATGTACATATCCTCAAGATTATACTGAAGTAGATGAGAATCACCATTGGATAACTGGACCCGAACAGCTTCTTTCACATAAATGCCTTTCAGGCCCGATGTCTAGCGTTGAAAATGGTCCCCAGGACGGCTCTATTCTGGCATCATTATGAGCTTCGCCGGAACTTGAGGAGCCGTGGTTTCTATTCCATTGCCCGTCGGACTGGTAGGGCCGATTAGGCACAGACGAACTCGAGCAACAAAGAAGCTCACGCCAAGTGGGTATTCATTCCGGGCCTAAGGATGGAAAAGTTCAGCACTTGGCGAGAGGTCGACCCATCGAGATTTAAATATCCAGAACTCCTAGAGGCAAACAAACATGATTATCATCTTCTGGATGAACTTAAGATGGATAAGGTGCCTTTAACTGATAATCGGAATAACGACTGGCTAATCGGCCTCTAGGGTAGTGGTAACATCCTTTTGTTTTGTCTCGTTAATCCTGCACTCTCGTACTGCATATTTTTCCTTGTGACTCATATTTGACTTGTCTTGTTTTGTGCAATGGCTTCTCATACGGAAATCTTGGAGCGCAAACGAAGGAAAGCGATCGCAGCTGCTGCTGTTGCTACGACTGATACCGATGCTTCCATTCAGGCGACCGATGGAGCAGAGAAGTCGGCTTCCGGTCAGAGGGATTTGAGTTTGGTCCCCACTCCACCTGCTTCTTCTCCTTCCCAGGAGTTGGAGTCAAGGGAAACAGATTTGATTACTTCGACCGACTCAAGGAAGAGAGGCCGATCAGGTGAGATTGAGTTGAAGGTGTACGCTCCTCAGTGGGGAGTTTTGGAAACTGACAAAATCATTGTTCCAGCTCTGACTTCATCTACGGTTGTAGGTCCCGCCCTTTGCCGAGGTCTTGTTCTCCCAGCCGACCGACCGGTATTTGTCGAGGCGAACGACCTTGAGGCTTGTACGGAGATGTTGACTCTTCTCTCCATGGTAAGCTTTCTTCCTCCATACTATTTATTTATTTGCCTTCAGCTTTTGACTTTTCCCCTTATTTATTTTCAGGGTGTTTCCTGGTCTGCTATAGTCACCGAACGGGTGAAGGGAATGCAGTCTAAGCTGAAGGCAGTTGATCAGCTAGAAATTCGGGCGGTCAAGGCCGAGGAGGGCCTTCGAAACTCCGACAACGAGCTGGAGAGGATCACTGGTCAAGCTAACGCTCTGAAGACCGAGAATGATGCCTTGAAGGCGAAGCTGGACGAGTTGGACACCTTGAAGAAGCATGTCGACTGAAGAAATTAGCAGCTCAAGGCTACAAGGAAGAATGTTCGGAAGATGCATAAGAATCTCAATCTGATCGAGGAGAGGTGTTACCAGATGGGATATTATGATGCCAGGGTGAAGGCCAATTCCCTTGGTTTTGATCACACTCAGATG
Organism: Saposhnikovia divaricata; assembly: GCA_036435485.1. NCBI lineage: Eukaryota > Viridiplantae > Streptophyta > Magnoliopsida > Apiales > Apiaceae > Saposhnikovia > Saposhnikovia divaricata. The sequence goes on from CM071600.1 coordinate 160,747,898, forward strand.
ATTGACGCTGAGATGGGTATGACGGATCCAGTCGGCAGGGAAAAATCTGATGAGCCCCTGGTAGTCTCCTCGGGCGAAGATGAGCCACTTTTTGATTAATTCCTTTGCATTTTGAATCCTTCTGTTTTGATGGCCTTTGTACCTTATACTGTTTAACATTGCCTTCGGGCTTTAAATTTGCACCTTCGGGCTTGTAATGTTTAACTCTGCCTTCGGGCTTAATATCCTTGCCTTCGGGCTATTTAGATTTTCCTTAGCATAATTTCTTGTCTAATTTTATGCATCTTCGGTATCTAGTTACCTTCGCATAATTTCGTTTTTATTCGTCTTCGGTATAACTCTACCTTAGCATAATTATTCTTACTTTTTATGCGTCTTTGACGTTATTTTGCCTTAGCATAATTACTTTTAATCCAATGCATCTTCGGCTTCAGCCTAGCATATTGCATTTTAGGTCGTAACCTAGCAGCCCCCCAGTATTTAAGGGGTTTTATAAATGATTAAGGTCCCATTCGATCGGTAAAATCTTTTCTCCCGGCCTTAATTAATGTCGAAGCAGCTTAAATACTGAGGCATTTATTAGGAACCAAATTTCATTCGGTCGGCCCTAAATTTGGATCCGTTAAGCCTATGCAAAGCGCTTGGGAACTAATACAAGTTAAAGGGCGCATGTTTATTTGGTCGGCCCCAAACATGGGTCCGTTATGCTTAATATCGTGTACTTAACCTTTTGGCTATAAGTGTACTTAGCTAATAACAGCAGATAAAAATGGAGCAAACAATCTTTCATTAATAATGCAACAACTCTTACATAGTTTTGGATTACAGATTGATGCTTACTTAGGGAATTTAAAATGAACTTGCACGAAACAAAGTACTGAATTAAAAAGCAGTAAAATGCATCCAGTGGGCTTACTGGTAAAAACGACGAAGGCGAGCGGCATGCCATGTGTTCTTAATCAAGAGCTTAGCTTCTCTCAATCGCTTCTTGATTCCATCGAAGATGATCTTGTTTACTGCTTCGGTCACCCCATTACCCTACGGGTGACCGACTAAGCTGAACTTTTGCTGGATTCCAAATTTGGCTAAGAACTTCCTGAATTTGCTTCCAATGAATTAGGTCCCATTGTTTGAAACACACACCATCGGGATCCCGAACCTCAAGATGACCTGCTCCAACATAAACTTTTTGCTGCTTTTTCCGTGATGGTCGAAAGTGGCCTAGCTTCTATCTACTTTGTCATGTAGTCTATGGCAACTATACAATATTTGGCCTGCTTTGTGCTGTTTGGCAGGATGCCAACAATGTCCACTGCCCACATGGCAAAAGGGATAGGACTGAGTACCGAAGTCATCTCTTCAGGCGGCTATTTTGGAACAGTACTGAACAACTGGCATTGTTTACACTTCTTTGCATATTCGATGGCGTTTTCCCTTAAGGTCGGCCAAAAAATCCCTGCCTTAATATTTTGAAGGCAAGAGATCATCCTACTAGATGTTCTCCACAAATACCTTCATGAACCATTTCCAAGGTAAGCCTTTGTTCTTCGGGGTCAAGGCATCGAAGTAGTGGTTGAGTGGCTGCTCTTCTGAATAGTCGGCCTCCCACAAGGGTATAGCTGGTTGATCGGTATTTTACTTTCTGAGCTTCTTTCTTATCCAGCAGCAAAGTGCCTTTTTCTAGGAATGTCCTGATCGATGTCATCCAGTTGACGCCCTGATGGATTTCCATGCATTGCTTCTTCTCAATAGAAGGGGTCTTGACTTCGGTCAGGTAAATCGACCCTTGAAGATTCTGGGTCTCGGCCGAAGCTAGCCTTGACAGTGCATCCGCTCTACTATTGTTTTCGCTTGCTATTTGACTTAGCTCAAAAGACTCAAAAATCATAATACTTTCACGTAGCTTTGCTACATAGGCCTTCGTACGGGGGTCCTTCTGTCCATACTCCCTAGTAAATTGTTTGACCACCAACATTGAGTTACTGAATGCCCTCAAATGTTTTGCCTCTAAGTTTCTTGCCAAGTCCAAACCTGCCAGTAGCGCCTCATACTCGGCCTCGTTGTTGGTTAAAGAAAAAGCGAATCTGATGGCTTGGCATATCTCGAACCCGTCCGGGCTGCTCAAAATTAAACTTGCCCCACATTTTGAACTTGCAACTGACCCATCCACAAAGAGCTTCCATTTTCCTGGCGAACGAATGAGTTGCTCTTCGGGAGCTAGGTCTTTCGGGCCTGAAAAAGAACATTCTACCATGAAGTCAGCCAGGGCTTGTGCCTTAATTGTAGTTCTTGGGATAAATTCTGAATCGAATTCCCCTAACTCAATTGACCAGGCAACCACTCTACCCGAAGCCTCGTGCCTTTGCAAAATTTTCTTTTAGGGCTGATCAGTAATGACCTCTATCGTTCTTCCTTGAAAGTAGTGGCGTAGCTTCCTCGCCGCCATGATCAGTCCGTATGCAAATTTCTCTGAATTGGGATACCTTGTTTCTGCATCCTTTAGTATGTGAGAGACGTAGAACACTAGATGTTGGTTCCCTTCATGTTCCTTAACAGAACGGCCCCGAGTTTTCGGTCGTTCACCGCCAAATACAACTGCAATGTTTCGTTCAGGCCTGGACTCATTAGGAGTGGGTTTTTACCAGATACTCTTTGACTTGGTCCCCACTAAAAATTCATCGTCCCCCGAAGTACTTCAAAAAAAGGTAGGGCTTTTTCAGCTGACCTGGATATATGCCAGTCGCCCGGTCAACTTCTGTATGTCCCTTATTGTTTTCGATGCCTCCATGTCAATGACTGCCTTGATTTTCTCTAGGTTCGCCTCAATTCCTCGGGCACTGACTATATATCCCAGAAACTTTCCACTGTTTACCCCGAATGTACACTTGTTTGGGTTGATCCTCATATTGTTCCTCCTGAGTGTTTCAAAACACTCCCTTAAAATCATATGCATGATCCCTGAAAAGGGACTTTACAATCATGTCATCCACATAACATTCCATATTCCGTTCGATCTGGGCTTTGAACACTTTGTTGATCATCTTCTGGAATGTTGCCCCGGCATTCTTTAGGCCGAAGGGCATCTTAATATAAGCATAAGTGCCGTTCGGTGTGATGAATGCTGTCTTTGGTATGTCCTCGGCATTCATGGCGATCTGGTGGCATCCCAAGAAAGCGTCCAGAAAGCTGAGTATTTGATGCCTTGAGGATGCATCTATCAGCTGGTCAATGTTCGGCAAGGGATAGTGATCCTTCGGACAATGTTTGTTCAAGTCAGTATAGTCTACACACATCCTATAACGACCTAGAAAATTTCGAATTTAGAATATTTATTTTTAAATAAAAATTATGAATATTATTATGTGATTATTGTTGGAAGGTGAAATATAGGTGAAGTTGTGTTTTTGTGTTTATATGATGATATAAGTGTGTTGTGGAAGTCGATGTATTTTTATTTGTATTTTTGAGGATTTAAATATGTTTAAATCCTGTATTATTGGTCTTTTAATAAAAATCCCGAAATCTTTTGTAATATTATCTTTATAATATTATTTAATTTTTAAAATTATCGGGAGAATTAATTTTGGAGTTTTAGTATTTTAAAATGATTTTAAGAGTTTTAATTCCATATAAAGGATCAAAATTTGTAAAATCCATATTTAATTCATTTTTGATCAGAAAAATATTTTAAAAATATGTGCGTGCTCGTAATTTTATGTTCTTTATTTTAAAAATAAAAAGTTTAATTTTTCCGAATATTTTATTTGATTTCAATTTATTAGAGTCGTTTAAGAGTGTTAAGATGGGGCCGATATGTAATGTAGTAGAGGTATAATTGTATTGGGCCAAGCCCAATAACACTACAAACAAACGCAACAGCCGAGAGACTTCTTGAATTGGGGGGAAGGGGGAGAAAACGCAGTAGGGGGGGAGAAATTGGAGGATAGAAAACAGAAATTGGGGATTTGCATATATATGTATATATATACATGTGTGTATGTGTGTATATGGGGGTGTGGGTGCTGTGATGAAGGGAGGCGGTGGAGGAATGAAAAAAAAAGAAAGAGAAGGCAGTGGCGGAGGAATGGACGGCGGTAGGCGGTGCTGTGGTGGAGGTCTGGCCGGAGAAGACCATCGCGTGGCGGTGGTTGACAGTAGTGGTGTTGTACAGTGGCGGCAACAGCAGAGAAGGTTGGAGAGAGAGAGAGAGAGAGAGAGAGAGAGAGAGAGAGAGAGGGGGGGGGGATTGATTCTTGGAATTTTTTGGGACAATTGGAAATCGGAAGAGGTATAATTTTTATATGTTATTTATTTACTTTATTTTATTTTCTGATGTAAATTGTTTAATTTGCATTTTGAATAAATTGTGTTAGCTGATGTAATTAATTAGATTTAATTGCGATGCGGTTGATTTAATTTTCGTGGTTAATTCGAAAAAGTTTATAATTCTTAATTAATTCTGAGATTAATTGTGGGTTCAATTATATGTTTAGATGATGGTTAATTGTTAATTATTATTTGCTAATTGTAATTGTCGGAATTATTTTGTGGTTGTTAATATTGGGTTTAATGATTGGAGGTTGTTAATTGTAATTTTGGTATTAATTGTGGATTCGATAATATGTCGGGCTTGTGGTCGTTAGTGGTTAATTACTAATTGTCATATATATGTGGAGTTTATACGAGTTACTAAGTTGGTGATTTAGTGTTGCGAGACTGTATATGCTATCTTTAATGTATAAGCAAATCTAAATGATCTTGGATTGTGATAAATAGTATGGTTTTAACTTTTATATGGATTAGAAATCCATTGAGAATGATTGAGTTGTGATTTGAGTCGGATGTTTCCCCGACGGGCTAGTCCATTTTACAAAGGAGACTCTGCCTGAATTTTTGCTAGAATTATTTTGTAATCATTATAGTGATTTAATAAGAATTATTTGCAAATTGATTTGATATATGTATTTATGTGGTTTACCTGGTAGTAGTAAACTGTTTTACGAGTATAACCAATATGTGCTAAGTGCCATAAGTGATTGTTGTTTAGTAGTCGTTAAGTATATGGTGGTGAGTTATATGTATAGTTTGCAAATGTGGTCTATAGCAAGGATAAACCATTAGCTTGCTTTCTTAATTGTTTACTTTCCTTATGTGTTTATGTGGTTAATGTTATATGTGTTTATCTGCGAGGAGTTGAAATGAGATCTCGAGACTTAAATGTCAATATTTAAGTACTTGTGTAATTCTCTTCAACTAATTCCTCGGGCTTACGAATATCAATGATTAATTATCACGAGTATAATTAATATGCTTGAGTGACGTGATCACTGATATAGCGTAAGTAATAGCTAATGCTGGGAGTTGTTTCCTAGGGCTTACGAATATCAATGATTGATCGTCCCGTGTATCATTAAAATGAGGGAGTGATATGGTCATTGTTATAGCGTAAGTAGTAGTTAATGCTAATATAAGTTATTATGTGTTTACTGCATGTCGAGGCAGAATTTTCTTATGTGCTATGTGCCGCATGTCTGGGCGGGTACTTTCTTATATGTTTATTTTATGTTGCTGCAATTGAAGCAGCTTTATATTTCCTTGGTTGGTTGAATTGAAAAATAGGGGAATAGTCCTATTTACGAATACTACATGCCAAAATTTTCTAAAAATCCCCTGCAAATCTATTTAAAAGTCTATTTAATTTATTTGATTGATGATTTGAAAGTATATGGTGATTTTCGAGAGTCGAGGTAAATATTATAGTTGATGTGAATTGCTGTGAAGTGGTTGCCTAGATGGTATCTAAGTATCGAGTAACCATGTGTGTTAAGTATTTATGTGAAGTGAATATTTAACTTAGTGGTTGTCTTGAAACCATATTATGAATGTGATTAAGTATGTTTGTATATGTTATATAAGTAAGCGTTATAGGACGCGTATGGGTAGAGTAGGGCAAAACAATAAGATTTTGCTTAGTTGGATACTAAAATAGTAATTGACCTTGAAAAGGTTCGAATAGGAAACCTAGCCAAGGACAGTGCATGGGTAATCTGAAAGAGGAACAGAAGGACAAGTATTAAAGTCGATGGGTGAAGTGACGTTGAGATTATCGGACGATGAAGTAAAGATGAAAGTAGGACTGAGTGAGAAACCACCTGTAAATGAAAGAGACTGACGAGAAGCTAAATTGAATATCGGTACGGAAATCAGGAACTCTATAAATCGAGGCAAGTGTTTTTGCTAATCACTTATTGTTCAAGTGATTCAATTTAATTTACTTGTAGTATGTGATGATTTGGCCAAGTATAGATGGCAGTTGACACATATATTTTTTTTTCATATAGTGTGATGCTGTTTACCTCCCCTACCGAAATTCAAATATCCGATTTACAAAGATTTTATAAATAACCTTTCTCGCTCATTATCCTATCCCTGGAATGTCATTTCCTATATTTCTTCAATTTTCGTCGAAATTGTTTAAGAATTCCCTAAATAAAGGAAATTCAAGATTTTAAACTCTTATGAAAACCTGCTAGCGAAACTTTTGATTCTAGCATATTTTCACCAATGGACCTCCATTTAGAAAATGTTTTCTTTAAAACTGTTCTGAACTTTTCCATATTGGAATCGTTTTACAAACAAATATGAAAGCTATTTTATTTGCTTATGGGAACTCAAACTTTTCAATGTGTCTAGTGTTTGACCATATCTTCGCTTTAACTTAGAGTTTTGATGGTTGAAAATATTATTGCAATGTATATCTTTTATGTGCTCGAGTGAAATCTTTCTCTAGATAAGTTGTTAACGTCATAAATTCCAGCTATTCATATTCCTCTTGTTGGTATTTATTCCAATTCTAATCTATGCACTGAGACTGTGATGTCTAGTTCTTGAATCCTTGGAAGTCAGCTTTGATAATATTTTGATATCAAAACTTTTATCAGTTCTAGTTTCAGTTGCTCTTTGTTAATGGTGAATTGTTGGCCCTCGTGTCAATCTAAAAGTTGATCTCACTGATTCTTTCAAGTAATGAGAAGAAATTCCTTTTGTTTATCAGAATTGTCAACTGTTATTTAAAATTGTTATTACTATTGCACTTGTTGAGCATTGTTGGCTCACTCTTGCTTGTTGTTTTCTTCAGCTAATAGAGGAGATTAGTGAACCTAGTAATGGTCAAGGGGTATTGCTTTCCAGCAGCGAGAGGTGACGATCGGGTTACGGATTTTCGTTGGTTAGTGGTTGGGAATTGGTCAAGGTTGGATATTTAGTTAGACAGTGATTTTTGTACTTTCATATAAATTGTATAATATTCTTTTATTCTGAGACTGGGTTGTAATAATGATATTCGATAGTTGTTTCATACCATAACCTGTACGCGATCTTGGTTAAGGGGTTTTATTATTAAATGTTGTTTGTATTCAGAGATGTATAATATTGTTTATAGTTAGTGGCCCCATATCTGTACCACGGATTTTGGGATGCTACAAGTTGGTATCAAAGCTACAGGTTATGGTCACTGAAACAGATTAGGTGGGTTAGGGTACGTGTATAAGATAGACGTCGGGTAGAATGGTTTAGGATAAGGATCGCGTTAGGATACTTCGGCAAGCGTTGCGACGTTAATCGGTCTTTCGGCTTATCGCGCGAGTAGAAGTTCGAATCGTTTAAGGATTGGGCTATTAGCAAAACAGCAAACCCGAAGCGGCATAAGCTAAGTGGACAGCTGGAGCTATCAGTCCGGGGGACGTTATCTCGAGATTTTTGCGTAAAGTCTAGAACTTTCTACGATATTAGTTTCGATGTGAACGTTTTGGAGATGGTACGAGAAGATTAAGAATGTGAAGTGGGAAGCGATTACTAGCAAGAATTGGAAGTTGAGCGTAATTATGCACCCTTAATCGTGATTCATTCGAATTCATTTCTTAAAGAAATTTCTTATTCTTCTTTTGAATTGTCGTAAATTAATTCCCGGTTGGTATCGTTGTTGAGGCATTCGTTGCGCAATAACGGTCCAAAATCGAGAATGAATTGAGATCTTCTTATTTATTCAACTCATTATTGTCAGGCCAGTTTTGGCAGCTAAGTATATTAGTGCTTAGTTGACAAGAGTGAGCTTATGAATAATTAGAAATTTCTTGAATGTTTGCTTGATCAATCATTGAAGCATCTATTGAAAAGTCTTTTATACCTTAATCGATGATGAGTTTCATATTCAGATTTAGTCAACTTCAATCTCGTCCTTTCGAAAATATTTGAATTTTTCAGAGAGTACTTGATTCAATTTTACATGAAGATTTTTGAAACTCTTGGATCCCTTCCAATATCGTGAATGCTTGAATTTCTCTATTCCAGCTGAGATGAACAACCTCTGTAGATAGGGATTCAGGGACATCTTATCTTTGTGATAGAAGTCCAGTGGGACGCCACTGATTGTGTTTGTCATAAAGGTACTAAAGACTGGCCATCTTTATGTACTGTGGTGGTTGACCAAGTGACAAATGCAACCTGAAAATAGTTCAAAGATCATATTGATCTCTCGGTTAAATTCCTTTATAAAAGTTTTATCAAACAAACTCAGTGTATATTCGTACTTGATGCCCCATTCATCTTATTGATCTCCTTTGTCAGAAATTCGATGTTTTCAAAAATTCCTAATGATGAAGGAATGTGAAGATGGGCGTGACGACGTCTTAAATGATAGAATTACAACTGCATAGACGAAGAAGTGGTTATGCGAGTTTAAGAATTTGGTGGTTAAGACAGATATGTCATGTCAAACTGGAATAAATACTGGTTCGAGAAATCATGAACAAGAATGGAGGCTAATGAGAGATGGATAAAGAAAAAAAGGCAGTGAATAAGAGCCTGTGGTTGTAAATATTGTTTAAAGGCGAAAAGAGAATGGAAATGGAGATATTGGATATAAGTTGTACAATGCTGAAGGAAGATTAATTGTAAACATCTTTTGTATGACAGAGGTAGTAAATGGAATGTCATAAAATTTGGAATGTTTCGAATCCATCGATAGACATAAGATTTTAGAATCAAGAAGGCTAACTTGGATAAATCAGAGTGAAGCAGAACAAAAAGGTTTGTAAGAATTATCAAGAAGAATTAAGACAGAGTGAGGGGTAAGGATTAAGGTGACTGTATGAAGAAAATAGCTTATGCGGGCCAATTTTAAGAATCCTGACTATTAAGGATGGAGGAGAGTTTACCAAGATGGAACAAAATGATGAGAAAAAAAAAGATAGAGAAACTAGGAAGTTTTCTGAAACGATTTAACAGAAGACACAGTATGTTAGGCCGAATACACAATTAATAATCAAATTCGTATGAGAGTTTAACAAGAAAGATGATTATGCACTTTAAATCTTCTGATATTAAGAACCCTCTTCGTGATGTAAACTATCACAAAGAGCTGCTAGGTTACAATACGATAGTTCGATGCACGATACCCTTCTAGGGTTAACCTAACTGTATTTATAAAATATACAGCTTCGATACAATCTCTAATTGATATTCCCAATAATCAGCTATACAATGATATCAATTACAGATTGTCACACGTCTCCTAAGTCAACTCGATCTCTTTGATAGCTATCCAATCTCCAAAGATCTCGCTTCCATATCAATCTTCAATTGATCTCTAATATCTTCTGTTGACTCTGTACGCGCTGCTTCCAGACAGACTTTACTAAACTCTATCCAGCTTCCGTCAGTCAGACTTTACTAAACTCTGACTTCCTTCCAGTTAAACTCTGATATTTCACTGTTACACTTAAACACTGATTAAAACACATCAATTATATTTAACAATCTCCCCCAACTTGTTCATTAGCAAAAATGCACAAGTTAATAACAGTAATTGATGATGTCAAAACAAATAGACAAATACAGTGTTTATACAAATTCAGAGTTTAAGCTTCTACTTAACAAAATCTACAGAAAATAAGAAAATCCTTACAGACTTTAACCTCTTATCTCTTCAAGATCTGGTGTAGCTCTGAGATAATCTATGAGTAATCTTCTTTCTGCATTCTTAAGCTCAATCTCCATAGCTTCTTTAATCTCTTTTAGCTGAGGATCACTCTCATCTGTCTGATAGATAGCAGATCTAAGATCATAGATTTTGTTTCTTCTCATCTCATTACCCAGTCTGATAAATTTGACTTCTTCTGACTGTGAATTGAAGTCAAGTACTGTGATTCCCAAATCAGTCTTTAATTTCGCAGTACCCTTCTTTATTTCAATAAGATTTCCATTCCAATCCCTGTACTTAGGAACATATCTGCTATTATACTTCATTCCTCTGATTGCCAAATTCTGAAGCATTTTCTTTCTAAGCACATTTGCAACTGATTGAGTCCTTTGACTATTCACCTTGAAAAGATATAGAACATATTCTAATTCTTCCCAATATTTCAAGCCAATATCATTCTCACCAATTCTAAATACTGTCCCATCAGCCATGAAGTACAAGAGAAAGTCCTTCTTTAAACTCTTCTGATAAACTAACTGTACTGATTCCAGTCTGTCCAAACTTTCTTGAGTGACACCACGACCTGGAACAGCCAGTGAAGAAGGATCTCTAGGACCAGTATATTGCCTTTTGTCCTTGTGTGAACCCAGACCACCCTTATTGTTTCCAACCTTACCAGACAAGGCTCTTCCATCAGAGAAATCCATAGAAACTCCAGATAATATATTTGGATCATGAAGTGTTCCTTTCCCAAAAACTGATTTCAACTGAGAAGATAAAGGTCTAGATACAACTTGTGTAGCAACAGAGGTTGTAACTTTCTTCTGTGAACTATCTCCTTCAATGCCTTTCAGGTTGAGTTTAGCTTCTGCTGCCATTGTTTCCTTTGATAACTGAGATTTTTGACTAACATCAACACTTTCCTTGATCACAATACCTTTAAGAACAGGCCTAGGAGCTTTTCCTTTCTTTAACTTACCAGACTTTGAAGCCTTGAGATGTTCTTCTTGTAAACTCTTTTCTTCAGCTTTAATGTCCTCAATTGTAACTCCTTCTTCATTCTCTTCAATAAACAACTTAGCAGCCAATTCTTCATCAGTCTGTGGATTAGAAGATAATAGCAAACTCTTGGTCTTTGAAGTACCTTGAGTATCAGTCTTTATCCCAACAAACTGTGATTTAGAGGACTTGCTAGTTTTCAGAGTTTGAAATTCTTCAGTTTTGCTCTTTCCTTTACTACTTCCTCCTCCATCTCCAGCATTATCCTTTCTGATCAGAGTTTGAGATTGCTTGCATTTGTCTTTAGCAACTCTCTCCCCCTTTTTGACATCATCAGGCATAAGAATAGATGTGATTAACTCCAAGGAGGTAGCAATAGAATCAATCTTTAAGGACATATCATTCTGATTTTGTTCAACTTTGCTCAGCCTGTGAGACAAAGTTTCTTGATTCTGAGTAAGATAGTGAAATTTATTATTGTTGTCAAGTTTAATCATATCAGCTCCTCTAACAACATCACCTCGAACATCAGAGATTGCCTTTTGACATAGATCAAACCTAGAGTTGAGAGTCTTCACTTGTACAACTGTAGCCTTGAGACAAGATAGAATCTCTGGATTTGTAATTGTTCTGGAGGTTCTCTTGACAAATTCAGCTGCTCTTGCAGGAGGAAAGATACAAGTGTCCTTGTACCAGTCATTTGAAAATTGTTCAAGGTGTTCTTCTTCAGCATCTGCTTGATTTGAAGGACCAGCAAAATCCTTAACCTTAGCATCAGTCTGGACTGGTAAACTCTGAGAAGAGCTTGACTCAGTATTCCTTTCAGTTTCATCTCCAACCTCAGCTTCAACATGATGAGTGGATGGAGGAATTGGAATAGATGCATCAACAGTGTCAACAACATCCTCTGCAACAGGTTCAGTAGTAGAGTCAACAATAGGCTGTACAACATCCTCTGCAGATTGCACAATAGTCTCAGAGTTTATCTCCTTAGGTTGTTGATCAATTTCCTCACCATGTTCAACAGATTGATGAGCATCAGAGAGTAATTCTGTATGTGATGCTACAGTTTCAGAAAGGAAAACTGTAGGTTGATCAGCTGCACCAGTTGCTTCAGATTGAGCAAAGATTGATGAGATAGGATCAGAGAATGGCATGAATGAATCAAGAATATCAGCCATTGGAAAAAAAACATCTCTAGTATCCTCTTCTGCAGGCATTTTGTCCTCTGCAGGCATTTCAACCTCTGCTGGCATTGTATCTTTTTCAGCCTCAACAGTAGGTGTTTGCTGTGAAACTACCTCTGGAGCTTCAACATTTTCATCAACAGAATCAGAGATTACCAGTTTTCTTCTCTTAGCTAGAGGCACTTCATCTCAATCCACTTTACTAGATTCTGCTATCACAGAGGGTGACTTAGGTCTTTTTGCTCTTTGTATCATTCTTCTAGTATAAACAGCTCCAGTAGATGTCTGTTTGGCTTTGATGTTTGTCTCTATTGTCTTTTTAACTCTTGCATGTCTTTCAGTGGTTCCTGCTGATTTCCTTACTTTACCTCTTTTTGCTTTAGGCTGTGGTTGTGGTTGAGATTGTGATGGTTCAGAGTTTATTTGTGGAGTGTGTGAAGATTGTTTTGTGATTGGAGATTGAGGATTTTGGGTTGGAGCAGTGTTTGTGATTGGTGATGAAGGTTGTTGAGTAGGTGCAGTGTGGGTAGGTGATGTAGGTGGTTCAGTGTTTAGTGGTTCAGGTTGTGGTTGGTCTTGAGGTTGGTTGAGAAAATTCTGCAAAGCAAGTGGCAGAACAAAGGCAGGGAGATTTTCTTTACCAGCATCCTTATTAGTCATATCAGAGAATATTCTCTTGTTGACTCTAAAAGGCTGAATTTCATCAGTTTCAGCAATCTCTAAACCAGATACACAAGCAGTGAATAGCATTTGACAAAATCGAGCAAAATAAACTGTAGTAGACTCTGACAGTTTATCACCTAGATTCATCAGAACATATCTACCAAAATCAAAATTACTGCCATAAAGTAGAGAATACCCGATTTGTAGACTGTCCATTGGAATAGCATCCCAGTTAGTGACCTTCTTCTGGAATGTCCTTGTAATGCAATCGAAGAAAAAATTCCATTCCTTCCTGAGATTAGGCCTCTTTACACTGCCAAGCTTGTCAAGAGATTCCATGTAACCTATCTCCTGTAGCATCTGTCTCAATTGAGGTTCAGCAACATAAGTATAAGATGTATGTGTATCAAACCCCATCGTATCTCTGACAGTTTGTGGAGTAATCACAAACTCTTGTTCTTCATAAGTGAAGATGATGTTAAGAGTCCCATTCTCTCCTCAATCCACATAGACTGAGTTTTGCCAAAAAGTGGCAATTTGAGATGCAGAGAGAGTACCAGGTTCAACCAGAGCTTGTCCAATCTCTGAGTCTCTCAAGAAATTCTGCATAAGATGAAACGCTTCTGGAACACGTTCATGATAGAGTGGAGCTGCATAGTTGTTAGGGACAAAACGTAGACCAAGAACAGTGAATGGTTTAGAAGCCATTGAATCAAGAGAAAAGTGTATGTAGGAAAGGTGTTTGTGAAAATGCCCAAGTGAAAAGTGAGAGAACTGTGAGATGTAATAGTGAGTGGGTGAAAGTAAAACACAATCGTTTGGACACAAAAGTAATTAGAGTAATTAAAAACTCAATCGTTTATGTATTCAAACACTCAACAGTTCCTAGATTAATGTGTGAGTGGGACACAATAATGGGTGAGTGGGACACGTGCTCGTAATTTTAAGAAGTGTATTTGTGAATATAACAATAAAATATTTGATTTTTTAAAAAGAAATCAAATAACACTCTCTTAAAATACCTGGAACCATTAAAAACCAGAATACGAAGCGTTTACCTGGAACCATTAAAAACCAGAATACGAAGCGTTTTAGTACTTCGTTACTTACCCATCTCTATTTAACGCCTAGAGACTTGTTCACTATCCCTTTAACCTTTCATTCTCTCCTGAAAATCAAAAACCCTTCACACAACACACCGTTAAACAATGTCAAAACCTACCATCAAGGTAAAGAATCTCCATCTCGTAGAGAACAGAGATATCTTCAGTTATACTCGTGAAGAGTTTGATGCGTTTGACTGGGAAAGGCAGCTTGACACTCTGTGGCTGCAGATGGATGCCGGTCTTGAAGAAATCGAGAGAGAAAAGCCTGCAAGAGTGATCGACATCGATGCTGCTCTTCAAGCAACATTAACATGGCTTTCCTCTAAGGCATCCTCATCCAACACCACCAACCATTGTTAATGAATATGTCAGCAAAAATAACCTTATCCCTTCAACTTCCACCCAAACAAAGTGGCAAAGATGGGATCTGGGATGGCTGCTAACAATGGAGTGGTTTGGACTTCACTTTTTATTTTCCTGTTGAATAGATTAGCAGATAGAGAGAACAAAAAGATGTAATACTTGCATGTAATCTCTTTCTTATTATCAATGAAAAATCCTGTTTCTCTAATCTTATTCATTGTGTTCTGCTAATTTTATGTTTATGAACTGTTCTTCAAAGAATTAAATCAAAGAAGTGAATATGAAAACTAATTAAAGTAATCATAGAAGGAACAAATTCATCAACAATAACCACAATTAAATCAGGAACAGAACAATTAGGGATTACTTGTATCACCGCTGTATTCTCTTTCCTATTTCCAAGACACTTTAACACAATACACTTATTAACAGTTGTCAAAAACACTATTTACTCCAAAATTTTCAAATTGTCCAAAAGAAAATTTACCTCAGAGTACTAATCACAAATCAACAGCGTTTGTCAATTCTACAACTTTATCACTGAAACCCTTTCAAAAATTGCACAGTTGTGAAAATATGTGTATGTGAAGCAGAGTTTACTAAATCAATTTTTAGAGCATCTAATTTTTCATAAAATCCATAAAATAAATCAATAAACACTGGATGCACAAACTCTCATAGTAAACACTGACTGTATGATGAAAGCTAAACTCTGTAGTAGTCAATCTATATACAGAAACATTTAATTTATTTTATACCCCCTCTATTGCTATTTTTTTTTATTCTATTCATTCCAGTAATTAGAGGTTGGAGCTAGTCACCAAAAATTCAAAAAATTTAGCCCTTATCATTTTGATAAGTTCCTGGGTCATCCTAGTATTTGACTAGTCACCAAAAATCAGAAAATTTTAGCACATATTATATACCAATAAGCTCCTGGGTCATCCTAGTCTCCAACATAATCTCAAAGGAGTATAGCAACCTATATACATTTTCTTTGGGGTATTGCAGTAAGCATTTTAATCTACCAGAGTATAACTAACAGAGTTTAGAGTTCATCAACATCAGTAGTTATTCATGAGAGGCAATGCACACAGTATTTATAGACTCAGAGTTTAGGACAAAATAAACTAAGAGATGCTATAAATATGAACCAGTATCATGCTGTGTTAACTTTCTGCACAATCTAAGATTAGATCACAATAACTCAGAAAGATTCATGATTAATTGCTGAGAATCATGCTTCATACATATTTCTTCATTGGTGTTTTCATTCAGACAAAAATCAACTCAGAGTTCACTGAGTTTATCAAACTTATTAACAGTGTATGACATACAGGCATGCTGACAGAGTTTAATAGAGTTTGACAGAAAAACATGTTAACAGAGTATGCATAACAGAGTTTAATCAACAGAGTTCACTTAGCACTTAACAAATCAAGGAAATATGAGCAACACTTTACATAAGTAAAATTTGAATCTAACCAACATTCCTAGTCAGAACCAGAGACCATTCTTAGTTCATTGACCAGTCTTGTAAATGTAGCTTCACTCAATGGTTTGGTGAAAATATCTGCAAGCTGTTGTTCTGTAGACACAAAATGTAGTTCAATATTCCCTTCTTCCACATGTTCTCTGATGAAGTGGTACCTTATGCTGATGTGCTTGGTCATTGAATGCTGTACTGGATTACCTGTCATAGCAATAGCACTTTGATTATCACAGTAAATAGGAATCTTACTGTACCTCAATCCATAATCCAGCAATTGATTCTTCATCCACAAGATCTGTGCACAACAGCTACCAGCTGCAATATACTCTGCTTCAGCTGTAGATGTAGAAATTGATTTCTGTTTCTTGCTATACCAAGAGACAAGTCTGTCACCAAGAAATTGACAACTTCCACTAGTGCTCATTCTGTCAATCTTGCAGCCTGCAAAGTCTGCATCAGAATACCCAAGTAGCTTGAAATCTGATTCTCTGGGGTACCACAGACCTAATGATATGGTGCCCTTGAGATACTTGAAGATTCTTTTCACAGCTGTCAGATGTGGCTCTCTAGGATCTGCCTGAAACCTTGCACAATGACAGGTTGCATACATAATGTCAGGCCTACTAACTGTCAAGTAAAGAAGAGATCCTATCATGCCTCTGTAGTTTGTCATATCCACTGAAACTACTGTGTCTTTGTCCAATTTAGTTGCTGTTGCCATGGGAGTTGATGCAGATGAACAGTCAAGCATACCAAATTTCTTGAGAAGATTTCTGGTATATTTTTCTTGATTAATGAAGATACCATCATCTGTTTGTCTCACCTGTAGGCCTAGAAAGTAACTAAGCTCTCCCATCATGCTCATTTGATACCTGGACTGCATGAGCTTGGCAAACTTCTTACAGAGTTTATCATTAGTAGACCCAAAGATAATGTCATCAACATATATCTGAACTAAAAGGAGGTCACTTCCTTGATTGAAATAAAACAGAGTTTTGTCAATTGTACCTCTATTGAATCCACTTTCTAGAAGAAATTGAGCAAGTGTCTCATACCATGCTCTTGGTGCCTGCTTAAGTCCATATAGTGCCTTATCTAGCCTGTAGACATAATCTGGATATTTGGGGTCCACAAATCTTGGTGGTTGTTCAACAAACACTTCTTCTTCAAGCTTCCCATTCAGAAAAGCACTTTTCACATCCATCTGGAACACTTTGAATTTGTTGTGAGAGGCATATGCTAGAAAAATTCTGATTGCCTCCAATCTTGCAACTGGAGCAAATGTTTCATCATAGTCTATTCCTTCCGGCTGTGAATAGCCTTTTGCTACCAGTCTAGCCTTGTTCCTTGTGATAACACCTTCACTGTCAGTCTTGTTTCTGAAAACCCATTTAGTACCAACAATAGATCTGTTCTTTGGCCTTGGTACAAGGGTCCAAACTTCATTTCTTTCAAATTCATTAAACTCTTCCTGCATTGCTGTTATCCAGTCAGCATCTTGAAGAGCTTCTTCCACTTTCTTTGGTTCATTTTTAGACAAGAATGCATGAAACAGACATTCACTTGCAGTGGCACTTCTTGTTTTCACTTTTGCATCTGGATCACCAATTATCAAATCAGGTGTATGTGATTTGGTCCATTTCCTAGCAGAAGGCAAATGACTTCTGTCAGCATGTGATCCTCCCCCTTGATCCATGCTCTCCTGATTTTGTTGTGATCTTTCTTTATTTTCTGAGACTCCCCCTGAACTTGACTGCCCAGAGTCAGAATTTGAATTTTCAGAGCTTGAATCATCAGAGTTTGATTCAGATTTTTCATTTGACTCAGTATCAATGTTTGAGTCTTCATCTTGATCATGCTCCCCCTCAACTGGTTCTTCCCTTTGTTGTGGCTGAGAAGTTTCTCCAGTGTTTACCAATAGAGGTTCAGACTTTGTTTCAACAGAGTCTGTCAGAATAGTTTGATCAGAGTTTACTTCAACAGAGTTTAAATCTTCATTTTCAAAGTTCAGTTGATCATATTCATCTTTGTCTTCAAGTCCAGTTATCTTCTTGTCATCAAAAGACACTGACAAGGCTGTCGCGTGCCTATCAAATAATAAAAATCTAACAAATCCTTCTAACTATGCAGTAGGGTAAGTCAGAGTCGTTCCCACAGAGACAAAAGTGCCAATCACCAGTCTTTTTCTGATTTAATTTAGCTAAGCAAGTAACACAATAAATTTTGAGGATTTAATTAAACTAATTTATACTAAGAAGAATTGTGTTTATACTAATCAGATCTAAAAACATCCAGAATTAAGTATCCCCACTAGCATGGTCAATGCAATCGTGAATTTTCCTCCCCAATTAATCGTATAATACTCAACAGGAAAGATGCGCCCTATAAATACCAATAATCCCTCTCGGGTATTAATGGCTTCTCTAAAATACAATCAAGCCTATTCTCATGGTATCATGCAATTCAGAGACATTAATAACAGCACCCTAACTTCCTAACAATCCGTTCTACCTATTCTCATGGAGAAGTTCATGTTCTTATTGGATAAATCACAACCATCTAAATCCAACTCTCGTTGATAAATAGATAATGGTTCAAACAATACACATAATCACGTCTGATCTGCAATTGCTAATTAAAACAACTCAATAAGCAAGAGCAATTAAACAATCAAATTGGGGAATTCACACATCGACCATAACTAGGGTTCAACTCAACCCTAGATTAATAAACTACTCACACATGATTGAATTAACAAAACAAGAATGAATATAAGAACACATAATTATAAGAATAGAGAAAAAGTGTTTACAAAAGTATACGTACCAATGCTTTTGATCTCTAAGATTGGATGATAAAACAATACCCCTAGATGTGTTTATATAGGCACCAGGAGCCTAAAAATTAGCTAACCAAAACTAAGTAGGAAACAGCTAATAAAATATTACAATTGTAATAGAAGTAGGAATAAAAAAAGAAATATCCTCCTTGAATTAGATAAGCCTCGTAGACTTCTGGTAATTTCCCTCTTTGTGTTGGATAAGAATTTGTTGTCCAAGATTTGTCGTAATTAGAATTGAAATAGGATTCCAGGAAGTGAAATTCGTCATCTGTCTTTCAGGCCTGTTTCTGGGCTTCTCCAGTTGGAATATTGATATTGGACCACCTTTGACTTGTAGAAAATTCTGTTATCTTCGCGTGGGCTGTAAAATCACCCAATTCTGATGTCTGAAACTCAAGTTATGGCCCAAACAGTGATGTACACGCAAGCTGCCCAATAGTTACGAATTTTCTAGTAATTTAAGTCCAAATAAACTCAATTCCTTCCAAGTTTGGGAATTATTTATTTCCTGCAATAAACTCCAATAAAACTTATTAAATCGACACGATTATTCGCAAAAGCTCATTAAATGTGGGAATAAAATCCTCTAAAATATATGTAAATTATATTCTATCAAATATCCCCACACTTAGCACTTTGCGCGTCCTCGTGCAAGCTAAAATAATAACTACACTAACTAATTAGTACCACTTCCGTAGGTGATCACGGTTGCATTTAACATATGCAACAAGTCCTTTAAACCCCTAGGTAGCCCTAGTGGACGAGTAGGGTCTCGTGAGGGCTTATAGCGAATATACCCACAAAATCCATCTAGCTCATGCAAAAGACCACACATCAACACAATACCACACACACAAAGTCCTCTCATGCCATATCCACTTAAGAATCAAAATGAAAATGCAATGCCTTGGTGTCTAAAGTGCAAGTATCCACATAGCATACTCAAATCACATGAATAACATCATAGAATTCCATGTCAAATGCAAAAATCATTGGTAAACATGCTAAGCACACAAGAGCACATCTTTGAGACAAAACCTGGGATCTCCTATGCAAAAGCAAAAACTCACCATTCACTCACAAAAGATATTCACTCCAAACAGGGTGGTAAGTATATCACTCAACTCCATCAATATCATAAGCATGCTTTACACGTGGTATCAATCTAACTCTCAACACAACATACACAATCAATGACAATCAAAAGGTCTTTTATTAGGGTTGTAATGTAGGCTAGGGACAAGGTATGTCAAGTAAAGCCAAAGAAGGTTAAGACAAAAGCATAGTACTCAACAATGAAATTAACAACTCCCATACTTTCATCCCCACACTTGAGCTTTTATTTATAACAACTTGACTAGCCGAATCAAAGTAGGATCATACAAGATAAGAATGCTCTCCAATTTATTATTATTTTTTTCTTTTTCTGATTTTTTCTTTTCTTTTTTTTTTCTTTTTTTTTTCCAGAAAGAGCTAATAGCAAGCAAGAACAATGATCCATTGATATTTTACAAATTTCGACTAACAAGTACACAACCCAACTCAAAATTTCCCAAAAGTTATGATCATCAATACCCCCCCCATTCATGCACACCTTATTACTCCCTTAAGAACAATACTAGCCTTTGACAATTGGGTTCAAATTAATGTAAGGCCAATACAATAAAAAGGATATATGGCAAGTAACGTGGTGTGTCACCGAAAGAATAGGATTAAGCTCAAAGGGTTAACTAATTGATCATGTATAAATGGTTTGGTAATATGGGAAATATGAGGTTAACCTATTGCCTTTATCATCTTATCATCAATTAATGTCATGCATCTCAAGAAAGACTTCAAACACGTGCTAGCAATGCAAATAACAAGTGGACACTCAAGCAAACGAAAAATCATGCAAAAGATATGCATATAGGCTCAAAACTCGCTTGGTGTGTAAAAGCAGCACAATCAATCCCAAATAGAAGTCTCTCTAACGTACCTACTTGTACTCCAAGCATAAAGACCAAATTATCTTGCACATATTCATGTCATTCTAATCCTTTACCACATTCAATAAGTCTACCAGTTTCTACTTGCTAGTGTACGTGTGTGCACAAGAACATCACATATCATCTCTCAATCAAAAGCATCCATAAACACAAGATTTCTAACAGCATGCATGGGTGCATTTACGCAAGTAATCTTCACATGGCTAGAATTATTTTTGGTGTTTTTCAATTTTTTAATTTGTTTGGATTTTTTTTTTAGCATATACATATAACTACAACACATGAGAACACATCCCCACACTTAAATGGGTCAATGTCCTCATTGACACACTCTATCGAAAAACATGAAAGAAATACTCACAATACATGGGTTGCCTCCCACGAAGCGCATTTGTTTAACGTCGTTAGCCCGACACCGTCTTATCAATAACTAGATCATCAACAAGGTGAAAAAGCAAACAAATGTACATATCTCCTAATTTGAATTAATCTAACGATATGAGCACCAATTAAATAACCAAGAAGATATAGAAATTGACATGTGAGACTCATGTGATGCTCATGAAATTTCGGGATGTGAAAATATTTAGCAAAATCCGCATCAAAACATTTATGACTACTTTTCACAAATCCCTCCCAAATCGGGTCTACAACAGGCATATATACATTCTCAATCTTAGCATTCTTCAAGTCAAGCGTATCCAAATTCGGTTCTATCTCATCTACCACAATGGGAATCACAATATCCTTATTTAAATTTATATCTTCCACAAACATACTATCATCATCGTCAAATAGCATGCAAATAGAGTCATCTAAGATATCAACATCATTATTATCAAAAGAGTTTTCACACGAGTTAATTTCTTGAGAAGCATATGGATCAATAAGAGTGAGACTTTCAAAATCATCATCAAAATCATCATAATCATCAAAAATTAGCTCACTATTACTAACCTCGTTTGGTGACTCTTTGAACTCCTTACCACTCCACAAAGTTGTATCATCAAATTGACTCATTGGTATTTCCTCCAATTGAGAGCGCCTCTCAACGAATTCAGTTACCTCTTGAGCTAGTTGAGCAATTGAGTTTTCAATCAACTTGCCTTGAACTTTCAACTCATTAAGACTTGTCTCAACCTCTTCATTCTTGTTCAGCTGTGTAACAACAACTCCTTCCAACAGACTTTCCAAGTTGGATTTTTGTGGTGGCTGAAAGTAGTTGATTTGAGGTGGTTGAGCTTGGCATGGACTAACTTGCTTCTCTTCAAACTGAGCATTAAACTGTTGACGTTGAGCATCACAAGTGGCTAAAGACTCATTCATCTTGGCACATGGAGAGAAATAAGTTTCCAAGGCAGTTTCCAAGCTAGATTTTTCTGGTTGAGCTGGATTGCTTTGGTAGGAAAAATCAGAATAATTTTCCAAACTAGAAGTGTATGTTTCGGAATAAGGATTGTATTGTGGTGGCTGGTCAGAGTTGTAATGGGCATTGTAATGAAAATTATTATCCCAATATTGTGCTTGGCTTGGGTAATAAGGGGTATTATATTGGCAAAAATTTAGAGTGTGTCCCTGTATACCGCAAACATCACAAGTAGCAACCAAATAAGAATTTCTTGACTCAATTTCATCGATCTTTTGAGAAAATGCCCGCATAGTCTCAACCAATGCCTCCATGCTTTCTTCTTGCTCCTCTCTTTACTCGCTTAATTTCTTGTCATAGGAATCTGAAAATCAATTTTACAAGAAACAAGAAAAACCACAAGCAAAGATCAAACAGAACAAGAATAATAGCCGAAGCAACACAACTAAAAAACTTAGCTAAACTAACTCAAAAATTAACCAATCTAACACTGCTTTGTCCCCGGCAGCGGCGCCAAAAATTTGACAAGGCTGTCGCGTGCCTATCAAATAATAAAAATCTAACAAATCCTTCTAACTATGCAGTAGGGTAAGTCAGAGTCGTTCCCACAGAGACAAAAGTGCCAATCACCAGTCTTTTTCTGATTTAATTTAGCTAAGCAAGTAACACAATAAATTTTGAGGATTTAATTAAACTAATTTATACTAAGAAGAATTGTGTTTATACTAATCAGATCTAAAAACATCCAGAATTAAGTATCCCCACTAGCATGGTCAATGCAATCGTGAATTTTCCTCCCCAATTAATCGTATAATACTCAACAGGAAAGATGCGCCCTATAAATACCAATAATCCCTCTCGGGTATTAATGGCTTCTCTAAAATACAATCAAGCCTATTCTCATGGTATCATGCAATTCAGAGACATTAATAACAGCACCCTAACTTCCTAACAATCCGTTCTACCTATTCTCATGGAGAAGTTCATGTTCTTATTGGATAAATCACAACCATCTAAATCCAACTCTCGTTGATAAATAGATAATGGTTCAAACAATACACATAATCACGTCTGATCTGCAATTGCTAATTAAAACAACTCAATAAGCAAGAGCAATTAAACAATCAAATTGGGGAATTCACACATCGACCATAACTAGGGTTCAACTCAACCCTAGATTAATAAACTACTCACACATGATTGAATTAACAAAACAAGAATGAATATAAGAACACATAATTATAAGAATAGAGAAAAAGTGTTTACAAAAGTATACGTACCAATGCTTTTGATCTCTAAGATTGGATGATAAAACAATACCCCTAGATGTGTTTATATAGGCACCAGGAGCCTAAAAATTAGCTAACCAAAACTAAGTAGGAAACAGCTAATAAAATATTACAATTGTAATAGAAGTAGGAATAAAAAAAGAAATATCCTCCTTGAATTAGATAAGCCTCGTAGACTTCTGGTAATTTCCCTCTTTGTGTTGGATAAGAATTTGTTGTCCAAGATTTGTCGTAATTAGAATTGAAATAGGATTCCAGGAAGTGAAATTCGTCATCTGTCTTTCAGGCCTGTTTCTGGGCTTCTCCAGTTGGAATATTGATATTGGACCACCTTTGACTTGTAGAAAATTCTGTTATCTTCGCGTGGGCTGTAAAATCACCCAATTCTGATGTCTGAAACTCAAGTTATGGCCCAAACAGTGATGTACACGCAAGCTGCCCAATAGTTACGAACTTTCTAGTAATTTAAGTCCAAATAAACTCAATTCCTTCCAAGTTTGGGAATTATTTATTTCCTGCAATAAACTCCAATAAAACTTATTAAATCGACACGATTATTCGCAAAAGCTCATTAAATGTGGGAATAAAATCCTCTAAAATATATGTAAATTATATTCTATCAGACACATGTATAGATTCCATGATCACTTTAGTTCTCAGATTGTAAACTCTGAATGCCTTTGTTGACAGTGGATAGCCAACAAAAATTCCTTCATCTGCCTTTAGCTCAAACTTGGTTAACTGTTCAGGATGAGTCTTCAAAACAAAGCATTTGCACCCGAAAATATGTAAGTATTTCAGGTTAGGCTTCTTTTTCTTCACCATCTCATATGGTGTCTTTCCATGCTTATTGATCAGTGTAGCATTTTGAGTAAAACAAGCAGTTTGAACAGCTTCTGCCCAGAAATAAGTTGGCAATTTTGCTTCATCAAGCATAGTTCTGGCAGCTTCAATCAAGGTTCTATTTTTCCTTTCAACTACACCATTTTGTTGTGGTGTACCAGGTGCTGAAAATTCTTGCTTCACTCCATTGTCCTTGCAGAATTCTTCCATTGTTGCATTTCTGAACTCAGTTCCATTATCACTTCTGATGATTCTGACTTTGTTACTTGATCCTTTGTCCAGAAGCTTCACATGCTCCATCAGAGTTAATGTAGTTTCATCCTTCTTTGCTAGAAAATACACCCACGTGAATCTAGTGTATTCATCAACAATGACTAAAGCATATTTCTTCCTTGCTATAGACATAACATTTACTGGACCAAAGAGATCAACATGCAGAAGATGATAAGGATCAGTGATTGAAAATTCTGTCTTGCTCTTGAAAGATGACTTCCTTTGCTTGGCCTTTTGACATGAATCACATAGGCGATCAACATTTAACAGAGCCTTTGGGAGTCCTCTTACAAGATCCTTTCTGATCAATTCATTGATGTTGTTCAAGTTCAAATGTGAGAGTTTCTTGTGCCACTTCCAACTCTCTTCACCAGACATTCTTGTAGACAGGCAAACAGCTTTTCCAACAGAGTCTATTAAGAGCTTGATTTCCTTTGCTCTTGAAAGATGACTTCCTTTGCTTGGCCTTTTGACATGAATCACATAGGCCATCAACATTTAACAGAGCCTTTGGGAGTCCTCTTACAAGATCCTTTCTGATCAATTCATTGATGTTGTTCAAGTTCAAATGTGAGAGTTTCTTGTGCCACTTCCAACTCTCTTCACAAACATTCTTGTACACAGGCAAACAGCTTTTCCAACAGAGTCTATTAAGAGCTTGATTTCATAAATGTTGTTTTGCCTATTACCAACTAGAACAACCTTTCCTGTAGATTTGCTGATAACTTCACAATATTCAGGTTGAAAATCCACATGATATCCCTTGTCACAGATTTGACTCACAGATAACAAGTCATGCTTGAGTCCTGGGACATGAGCTACATTGTTAATGATGACATTTCCAAGATTAATATTGCCATATCCCAATGTTCTTCCTACATTGCCATCACCATAGGAAACTTTTGGGCCAACCTTCTCCTCATAGTCTGATAGCAGGGCTTTATTTCCTGTCATGTGTCCAGAACATCCACTGTCCACAACTAGGGTTGCCTCCCTGTTGCCCTGCAATCACAAGCAATTACTGAGGATTAGATTTAAGGATCCAGACTTGCTTGGATCCTTTGACATTCTTAACTTTGTTAGCTTTAGCAGCGGAATTAACATTATCAGAGTTTGAGCTAACAGTATCAGAGTTTACACTTGCAGTATTAACTTTAACCCATTTCAGATTGGGTTTTAGTTCATAGTAATTATGATAGATAGCATGATACTGTCTACAAGTATAAATGAAATGCCAAGTGCTTCCACAGTGTGTGCATAAAGTCTGTGGCTTAGTTCTAGCAAAATCCTTCTTTACCTCAGACTTGGAAGGTAAAGAATTTATATTCTTGTTTTTCTTGCAGAAATTTGCAAGATGCTTAGTACTACCACAGTTATGACATGTCTTTCTTGGAGCATAACTAGCAAGCATTGGTTTATTTCCTGAAGTGATGCCTACTTTCCCATTTCTGTTCTTATTTGACACTCCCTGTTTCTTAACAGATTTTAACTCCTTCAGTTTATGTTTGAGTTGTTTATCTGTCATTGAACCAATATTAACCTGTTTAACACTAGTTTTTACTAGTTCACTTTTAACAGCTTCTTTTTCATTATCAGATAAAAATTTATTGGCTCCATGTACAAAATGAGGTCTGATTTTAACTTGATTTTGAAATCTAAGTTCATCTCCCTCATTATAACCTAGACCAACAGTGTCTGTTTGAAAAATCTGTTGAGTGTCCTTTCCAGAATTAGTCCAAGTCCTAATTTTCTTATTTGCTTCCTCCAACTGAGATTCTAGTTGTTTATATTTCTGAAGCAAATCCTGTTCTATAGAAACAGCATCATCTCTCTCTTTCTGAACTTGTTGCATGTTTTCAAGTTTGTCTTCAACAAGTTTATTTCTAACCTTAAGTTCAGAATTTTCAGATTTTATCCTCTCATTCTCTAAAGTCTGATCCCTATAACTTATATGCAATGACTTAAGATAAATTCTTAATTGAGCAATGTCATCAATATTATAAGCATAGGTAGTTAGAGGTACCTGATTTTCAGAAGTTTCTGATTCAGTAGTAGCCATGAGAGCATAGTTCACTTCTTCATCAGAATCTGAAGTGTCTGCCAAATCTCTGCCTTTAGTGTAGAGTACCTTTCCAGTTTTACCCTTCTTGCACTCAGGAGCATAGTGACCCATCTCCTTACACTTGTAGCATTGAATTTCAGACTTATCCTTCTTCCCCCTAGAATCTCTCTTATCAGACTTCCTGAAGCTTTTTCTGTTTTCATTTGAGTCTCTAGAAAACCTTTTCCCTTTCTTGAAATTCTTGAAACCCATTTTTTTGAAGGTCTTCACCATCAACACAGCCATTTTCCTCATTTCTTCTTCATCATCCTCAGAGTCAGATGATTCAGAAGAGTTTGAATCACAATCAGAGTTTGATGACTCACTTTCTGAGTGTATGACAAAAGCTTTTCCTTTCATTTTCCTTCTTGATGCCTCTTTCTCCTGAGGCTTCTCTTCAACCTTAAGAGCAACAGACTTTGCCTTCCTGCTTGATCTCCTGTTTCTCTGCTCCATTTCCAATTCATGAGTTTTGAGCAGCCCATATATTTCATCAATCTCTGTTTCAGCAAGATCATAGTTGTCTCTAATAGTGGTTGTTTTCACATCCCACTTTTCAGGTAGAGAAAAAAGAAACTTGAGATTAGAGTCTTCTAGATCATACTCTTTGTTGACCAATGACAGATCATTAAGCAATTTACAAAATCGATCAAATGTTTCTGTCATGGTCTCTTCAGGTTTAGCCTCAAAATGCTCATACTCTTGTGTGAGTATGTTTCTCCTATTCTTCTTAATAGCAGCAGTTCCTTGACATCTGACTTCAAGAGCATCCCATATCTCTTTTGCAGTGGTGCAGTTAATCACTTTGTTAGACATAACATTGTCTAAAGCACTATGCAGTAAATGCCTAACCTTTGCATCCTTAGCAATTGATGATAGATCTTCAGGAGTCATGTCCTTCTTTTCCTTTGGAACTATTTTAGCTTCTTCACCAGCAGTTGCAACAGATAGCTTTGTAGGATTATGAGGGCCTTCATAAATCCTGTCAAGATATTCTGGATCTGTAGCCTCCAGAAACATAGTCATCTTGACCTTCCACATGGCATACTCTGATGGCCTGAAAATAGGAACCCTGATTGGTTCATAACGACTCACAGTAGTAGGAGCCTTTTCAAAACTAGTAGGTGTTGGTGGAGGAATTGCTGACATGATTATTGTTGTGTTTGGATCTTAACCTGTAATAAAGTAATAGATTGGCTCTGATACCACTTGTTAGGCCGAATACACAATTAATAATCAAATTCGTATGGGAGTTTAACAAGAAAGATGATTATGCACTTTAAATCTTCTGATATTAAGAACCCTCTTCGTGATGTAAACTATCACAAAGAGCTGCTAGGTTACAATACGATAGTTCGATGCACGATACCCTTCTAGGGTTAACCTAACTGTATTTATAAAATATACAGCTTCGATACAATCTCTAATTGATATTCCCAATAATCAGCTATACAATGATATCAATTACAGATTGTCACACGTCTCCTAAGTCAACTCGATCTCTTTGATAGCTATCCAATCTCCAAAGATCTCGCTTCCATATCAATCTTCAATTGATCTCTAATATCTTCTGTTGACTCTGTACGCGCTGCTTCCAGACAGACTTTACTAAACTCTGTCCAGCTTCCGTCAGTCAGACTTTACTAAACTCTGACTTCCTTCCAGTTAAACTCTGATATTTCACTGTTACACTTAAACACTGATTAAAACACATCAATTATATTTAACACAGTATTTAATTAAGGGAACAATGTGGAATCCTGAAGATTTGGAGTTAGAAAAGTAAAGGCACAATAGTTGCCTATAGAATGAGAATTTGCAGAGGTTAAGAAGACCTTATGATCAGAAGATAAGATTTCAAGAGAAAAGCCATGGAGAATTTGTTAAGATAAATGTAGAGGGTTATGGCTGTAAACAGAAAGTTAGTGTGGTAACAAGTATCGGAGTCAGAAGTTAAAGCTAGGTGTTACGAGCTTGGGAAGGTGGGAATTTATGTCAAAAATAGTATCATATCAAGCTTTGTGGAATTTATGATGAGAGCGACAGGACTGCTTCCATATTTATTAAGAATCTAGAAATTCAATACGATTAGGAAGTAAGTTAGTAAGAAGTGGACTGTGCTGACTGTAAACTCAGGATTGGATTTATTTCCTAACAATAAAATACTAGCAAATTGTGAGGACAAGAAAATGAGACCTTGATTTTCAAGAAAGGTAAAGGTGGTGTTTTGAGGTTGAAAGCAGATGTAGAAGTCATATCGAACAAGTAGACCAAGAGATTGTTATACCGAGGGAATGTAGTTGTTTTGCACAAGAAAGAAATATTAGGAAAGAAATTGTTATATTGAAGCATATTCCAATAAATAAGATTTCAAAAGACATTCGGACGAAGAACTTAATTGTGTTCACAGATGACATATCAAGACGTTTGAAGACCAGTGAAGCGTATACAAATCAATCGAGAATGACCTTACAAGGTTCCAAGAAAAAGGAAGAAAAATTTGGCACGAAAATCTTAACGTGAATATCGGGTGTTATGATTTTATGATTAATGATAGTGATGTTAAATGTTGGAGTTGTAATAGGAAGAGTCAAATTCGAGGACTCGCCATGTATGCAAAGTTTTCATTTGGAAGTGAATTCTGAGGATACAAGACAGTGAGAAGCAAGTTGTTTTAAGTATGTTGTTATCGTAAGGAATTAGGTCGAAGCCAAGATCATGGTTTACTTATTGATTTTAGAATTTCAAGGTGTAAAAGGTTTTTCGATTAAAACTCTGTTATTTTAAATGTTTCTCTCTTAAAATGATTTTCTAAAATATTTTTCAAAAAGGATTCTCAAGGAATAAAAATGGTTTTTAAATTGTTTTAAATCAACAAATATTCGAGGTTTTTTTTTCAAATGTTTTAGCAAACCGATGTGGTATGAAGGTAGAAATTGAGTGGTAAACTGAATGGTGGTTGGTGTGAATGCCATGCTTTAAGAGTTGATCGTGTTGTTCGAGTTCAAAATGCGACTGAGAATAGATGATATAAGGATAAGTTCCAGAGTAGGTACTCAGTAAAATAGTGGGATTAAGGATAGATAGAAGTTTCCCAGTCGTTCCCTTCTCGATCGACATTGTACGTTAAAAGTGAAGTAAGAATGATCGAGAAAATTCTTAATATTCTTTTCTCAAAAGTTTTATCTGAGACCGTGTGATTATAAGTAAAAGCGTGGTATTTGTACCAAGTGTAGGTTGTCGTGAATCAAGGCAAATTACGCGGTTGCATTATTGCGAGGGATTGGCGTAGTATTATGAGTTTTACGCAAAATACAGTTCGTTAAACGGAAAGGTCATAATGATTTCCGGAGAAAGGATATTCGTCTACGTGTGATAAACATCCAGAGTAAATAAGACTCGGAAACCAGAGCCTAGGTTATCTCAAAATTTGAGGGCTCACAGAATGAGCTTATCAATGTATGATTTGATATAAGAAAACATAGAGTTGAAAGTCACAACCTGCGAAGTGGAAGTAAGATGTTGATGAGAATTGTTATTTGTGTCCTTAAGATTGATTCTGAGGACAGAATCCTATTAAGGGGGGAAGGATATAACGACCTAGAAAATTTCGAATTTAGAATATTTATTTTTAAATAAAAATTATGAATATTATTATGTGATTATTGTTGGAAGGTGAAATATAGGTGAAGTTGTGTTTTTGTGTTTATATGATGATATAAGTGTGTTGTGGAAGTCGATGTATTTTTATTTGTATTTTTGAGGGTTTAAATATGTTTAAATCCTGTATTATTGGTCTTTTAATAAAAATCCCGAAATCTTTTGTAATATTATCTTTATAATATTATTTAATTTTTAAAATTATCGGGAGAATTAATTTTGGAGTTTTAGTATTTTAAAATGATTTTAAGAGTTTTAATTCCATATAAAGGATCAAAATTTGTAAAATCCATATTTAATTCATTTTTGATCCGAAAAATATTTTAAAAATATGTGTGTGCTCGTAATTTTATGTTCTTTATTTTAAAAATAAAAAGTTTAATTTTTCCAAATATTTTATTTGATTTCAATTTATTAGAGTCGTTTAACAGTGTTAAGATGGGGCCGGTATGTAATGTAATAGAGGTATAATTGTATTGGGCCAAGCCCAATAACACTACAAACAAACGCAACAGCCGAGAGACTTCTAGAATTGGGGGGGAAGGGGGAGAAAACGCAGCAGGGGGGGAGAAATCGGAGGATAGAAAATAGAAATTGGGGATTTGCATATATATGTATTTATATACATGTGTGTATGTGTGTATATGGGGGTGTGGGTGCTGTGATGAAGGGAGGCGGTGGAGGAATGAAAAAAAAAAAGAAAGAGAAGGCAGTGGCGGAGGAATGGACGGCGGTAGGCGGTGCTGTGGTGGAGGTCTGGCCGGAGAAGACCATCGCGTGGCGGTGGTTGACAGTGGTGGTGTTGTACAGTGGCGGCAACAGCAGAGATGGTTGGAGAGAGAGAGAGAGAGAGAGAGAGAGAGAGAGAGAGAGAGAGAGAGAGAGAGAGAGAGGGGAAGGGGATTGATTCTTGGAATTTTTGGGGACAATTGGAAATCGGAAGAGGTATAATTTTTATATATTATTTATTTACTTTATTTTATTTTCTGATGTAAATTGTTTAATTTGCATTTTGAATAAATTGTGTTAGCTGATGTAATTAATTAGATTTAATTGCGATGCGGTTGATTTAATTTTCGTGGTTAATTCGGAAAAATTTATAATTGTTAATTAATTCTGAGATTAATTGTGGGTTCAATTATATGTTTAGATGATGGTTAATTGTTAATTATTATTTGCTAATTGTAATTGTCGAAATTATTTTGTGGTTGTTAATATTGGGTTTAATGATTGGAGGTTGTTAATTGTAATTTTGGTATTAATTGTGGATTCGATAATATGTCGGGCTTGTGGTCGTTAGTGGTTAATTACTAATTGTCATATATATATGTGGAGTTTATACGAGTTACTAAGTTGGTGATTTAGTGTTGTGAGACTGTATATGATATCTTTAATGTATAAGCAAATCTAAATGATCTTGGATTGTGATAAATAGAATGGTTTTAACTTTTATATGGATTAGAAATCCATTGAGAATGATTGAGTTGTGATTTGAGTCGGATGTTTCCCCGACGGGCTAGTCCATTTTACAAAGGAGACTCTGCCCGAATTTTTGCTAGAATTATTTTGTAATCATTATAGTGATTTAATAAGAATTATTTGCAAATTGATTTGATATATGTATTTATGTGGTTTACCTGGTAGTAGTAAACTGTTTTACGAGTATAACCAATATGTGCTAAGTGCCATAAGTGATTGTTGTTTAGTAGTCGTTAAGTATATGGTGGTGAGTTATATGTATAGTTTGCAAATGTGGTCTATAGCAAGGATAAACCATTAGCTTGCTTTCTTAATTGTTTACTTTCCTTATGTGTTTATGTGGTTAATGTTATATGTGTTTATCTGCGAGGAGTTGAAATGAGATCTCGAGACTTAAATGTCAATATTTAAGTACTTGTGTAATTCTCTTCAACTAGTTCCTCGGGCTTACGAATATCAATGATTAATTGTCACGAGTATAATTAATATGCTTGAGTGACGTGATCACTGATATAGCGTAACTAATAGCTAATGCTGGGAGTTGTTTCCTAGGGCTTACGAATATTAATGATTGATCGTCCCGTGTATCATTAAAATGCGGGAGTGATATGGTCACTGTTATAGCGTAAGTAGTAGTTAATGCTAATATAAGTTATTATGTGTTTACTGCATGTCGAGGCAGAATTTTCTTATGTGCTATGTGCCGCATGTCTGGGCGGGTACTTTCTTATATGTTTATTTTATGTTGCTGCAATTGAAGCAGCTTGATATTTCCTTGGTTGGTTGAATTGAAAAATAGGGGAATAGTCCTATTTACGAATACTTCATGCCAAAATTTTCTAAAAATCCCCTGCAAATCTATTTAAAAGTCTATTTAATTTATTTGATTGATGATTTGAAAGTATATGGTGATTTTCGAGAGTCGATGTAAATATTATAGTTGATGTGAATTGCTGTGAAGTGGTTGCCTAGATGGTATCTAAGTATCGATTAACCATGTGTGTTAAGTATTTATGTGAAGTGAATATTTAACTTAGTGGTTGTCTTGAAACCATATTATGAATGTGATTAAGTATGTTTGTATATGTTATATAAGTCAGCGTTATAGGACGCGTATGGGTAGAGTAGGGCAAAACAATAAGATTTTGCTTAGTTGGATACTAAAATAGTAATTGACCTTGAAAAGGTTCGAATAGGAAACCTAGCCAAGCACAGTGCACGGGTGATCTGAAAGAGGAACAGAAGGACAAGTATTAAAGTCGATGGGTGAAGTGACGTTGAGATTATCGGACGATGAAGTAAAGATGAAAGTAGGACTGAGTGAGAAGCCACCTGTAAATGAAAGAGACTGGCGAGAAGCTAAATTGAGTATCGGTACGGAAATCAGGAACTCTATAAATCGAGGCAAGTGTTTTTGCTAATCACTTATTGTTCAAGTGATGCAATTTAATTTACTTGTAGTATGTGATGATTTGGCCAAGTATAGATGGTAGTTGACACATATATTTTTTTTTCATATAGTGTGATGCTGTTTACCTCCCCTACCGAAATTCAAATATCCGATTTACAAAGATTTTATAAATAACCTTTCTCGCTCATTACCCTATCCCTGGAATGTCATTTCCTATATTTCTTCAATTTTCGTCGAAATTGTTTAAGAATTCCCTAAATAAAGGAAATTCAAGATTTTAAACTCTTATGAAAACCTGCTAGCGAAACTTTTGATTCTAGCATATTTTCACCAATGGACCTCCATTTAGAAAATGTTTTCTTTAAAAATGTTCTAAACTTTTCCATATTGGAATCGTTTTACAAACAAATATGAAAGATATTTTATTTGCTTATGGGAACTCAAACTTTTCAATGTGTCTAGTGTTTGACCATATCTTCGCTTTAACTTAGAGTTTTGATGGTTGAAAATATTATTGCAATGTATATCTTTTATGTGCTCGAGTGAAATCTTTCTTTAGATAAGTTGTTAACGTCATAAATTCCATCTATTCATATTCCTCTTGTTGGTATTTATTCGAATTGTCATTCTTTATATTTTGCACCCCACTTAGTACCGACCTTGTCGGTATTTATTTAAGATCTTGATTATCTGGTTATTCCCTGTGTTGTATCGAACTTGTCGATACTAGACGATGATGTCGTTTCTTATTAACTCCTAATCTTGAGTTGTTATTCTAGACGTGAGTTTCCAGTGGTTGGATATCAGGGTTGTCGATTGTCCCGACACCTAATGTGTTTGAATTAGAATTGGAAATGTTTTCAGATGTCCCTTCGGGGAGACCATATTATGGTCAGGGGAGTCCCTTCGGGGAGACCAGTTTAATGGTCAAAATTGAGGCCAATGTGTGCCATGGATCCAATTAAGGACATTGCTGTGTGCGTTTGTCCGGGGTTAGTGCGTGAGTGATCAGCAGCCTAACCTTGATGTTTTTTTTAAATAAATAAAAAAAAATCCAATTCTAATCTATGCTCTAAGACTGTGATGTCTAGTTCTTGACTCCTTGGACGTCAGCTTTGATAATATTTTGATATCAGAACTTTTATCAGTTCTAGTTTCAGTTGCTCTTTGTTAATGGTGAATTGTTGGCCCTCGTGGCAATCTAAAAGTTGATCTCACTGATTTTTTCAAATAATGAGAAGAAATTCCTTTTGTTTATCAGAATTGTCAACTGTTATTTTAAAATTGTTATCACTGTTGCACTTACTGAGCATTGTTGGCTCACTCTTGCTTGTTGTTTTCTTCAGCTAATGGAGGAGATTAGTGAACCTAGTAATGGTCAAGGGGTATTGCTTTCTAGCAACGAGAGGTGACGATCGGGTTACGGATTTTCATCGGTTAGTGGTTGGGAATTGGTCAAGGTTGGATATTTAGTTAGACATTGATTTTTGTACTTTCATATAAATTGTATATAATATTCTTTTATTCTGAGACTGGGTTGTAATAATGATATTCGATAGTTGTTTCATACCATAACCTGTACGCGATCTTGGTTAATGGGTTTTATTATTAAATGTTGTTTGTATTCAGAGATGTATAATATTGTTTATAGTTAGTGGCCCCATATCTGTACCCCGGATTTTAGGATGCTACACATCCTCCACTTGCCGTTGGACTTTTTGACTACAACCACGTTCGTCAACCAATCTGGGTAATCGATTTCCATAATGAACTTCGCTTCCAGTAACTTCTCCACTTCGGCTTGAATAACCTTCTGCTTTTACATGTCAAAGTTTCTCTTTTTCTGTTTTACAGGCTGGGCATCGGACTTTAAATTGAGACAGTGCTTTGCTACCGATGGATCTAACCCTGGCATATCTTCGGGATTCCATGCAAATACATCATGGAACTCCCTAATGACCTCAATAACTTTCCTCTTTAGTTCTGGCTCCATACTCTTGCCTATTTGGATCATTTTTCCCGACTGACCCACGTACAACTCAACTTCCTCAGTTTCGGTAGCTGGCTCGGCAATTGGGCTAGACAAATCAGCCCCAAACTTTTCTAATTCAATGTTCAGTAGTTGATGGCTGCCCCCGGCTTCATTTTCATTTCTTTTTCTTTTACCAGCTTCAGTCATTTCCACATCTCGCTCTTTCTCTAGATCTTCCAACATAATAATTCGTGCGGCCTTCTAATCGCCTCTCATCTCTCCGACCCCATGCTCGGTAGGGAACTTCAACTTTAGATGGGGTATAGACGACACAGCCTGAAAAAGAGATAAGGGTGGCCTGCCCAAAATGCCATTGTACGCGCTGTCGACCCGGACCACGTAGAACTTAGCTTCTTTAGCAACCGTGTATGGTGCTTTCCCCAATACAACTGACAGTGTAATTGTTCCTTCAATCGGTACGGGCTGATTTTCGAAGCCATAAAGTGGTGCCTCGTGGCACGGCTCCAGCTGTTCACCCCCAAGATTCATTTTACAGTATGTCCATGATACAGAATATTAACCAAACTCCCTTCATCGACCAGCACTTTCCAAATCTTATTCTCCCCAATTACTGGGTTGATAACAAGTGGGTCTTCGTGCAGCCATATCACATCCTCAAAATCATCCTCGACTTTGATATAGGCTGTAAATTTGCCTAACATACTTCTTTCTGGCTGTCTTGCTGTCTCGATCCAGAGTGGTTCCTCCGGATATCGTTCTAACTTCACCTCTATACATTTCTGACCCTTCAACATCCCTATCATCTCTTTTCTTCTCTTTTGATCCGAGCTTATCCCTCAAATCTCCCACAAATTGGGTTAATTCTCCATCTTTGATCATTTTTTCGATCAGCTTCTTCAGGTGATAGCATTCATCAGTATTATGACCCTTATCCCGATGATAGTCACAATATTTATTCTCGTTCCTTCTGTTTTCAGGGGTCTTTAGCCTGGCCGGTCGAACGAACCCAGGCTTACCCTTTATCTCGTGGAGAATCTTCGAGATAGGCGTGTTAAGTGGTGTGAACACAGTACTATCTCTATCTCTTCTTCGTTCAGCCCCCTTATCAGGCCTTGTATCATTCAGTCTACTTTTAACATCACCACGACCCCTTCGGTCATCCCTCCTATCATCCTTTCTATCATATCTATCATTTTTCTTGTTATCCTTATACCCCCAATTGATTCTAACTTTCTTCTAATAGCCTCTCCCCGCAAATATATATCATTCAAAGATTTTGGAGGGATATCATGAAAAGAAGATCTAAGCTTCTTACCTTTAATGGGGTCTAGGCCGGTCGAGAGGAATCCAGCAGCCTTGACTTTGTCCAAGTTCGTCACCATTCCTGCTTCTTCCTTAAACCTTGCTAGATAATCCCCAAGTTCTTCGTTCGGCCTCTGTCTGCAGTGGATCAGTGCCTCCGTATCCTTTTCTCGTTGGCACAAATGTGAATATTGCCTCAAAAACTTCCTCTTCATTTGCTCGTATGAGCCAATTGACCTGGGCCTTAGCGATCGATACCACATTGACCAATTTCCCTTCAGATTGGTCTTGAACATCTTACAGAGCATAACATCACAGTGCCCCATACCAATTATGAGTGATTTGTACTTCTCACAATGGTCATCGGGGTCGACCTTCCCACCGAACTCATGCATCTTCGGGAACTGTCTTCCCGGAGTGGCCGAAATTGTTCAACGTCTTCATTTACCACTGGTTCATGGCTAATCCTTTTTTCTCCAAACATGACCTTTTCGATCCTCCGGATATGGTCATCCGTGTGAGGACCTTCATCTTCCGACTCGGAGGAGTAAACTACCTTCGATCGGGTTCTTCTGGAGAGCGATTCAGAGTTCCACGACTCATCTTCATCGTCCCTGACTCTTCATGCTCCGTGTCTTCGGCCTCTAGGGCCTCGCGGAGTGCCTTCTCTTGTAGTTTGATCTCTTCTCTCTTGAGCTTTAGGGCTTGTAACCTTAATCGATCGGCCTCCCTCTTCTTAGCCAATCTCTCTTTGTCCTTGTTGCTCTTTTCTCTATCAGCCTCCTTCCGCTTCCCTTTGGCTTTCTGCTCCTCTCTCCATTTCAGAAGCATCTGTTGTTGTTCTTCGGGTGACGGTATGTCCCCTTCTTCTTCGAAAGTCAGCAGCCTCGGGGCGATAGGAGGAGTTGTTCTCGGGATAACAGGAGTAGTGTGGCTGTTTCCGGCCACGGTAATGTTATCGGTTAAGGGGGTTTCTTCAATCGCCATGGTCCATAGTAAAATCTCAACACAAACGTAACTCTACATTCCCACAGACGGTGCCAAATGTTACGACGTAATTTCTGCTGAATTCCGGTTCGGTCGGACCTGCAATGAAGAAGAATGCGAGGGTTTGGCCCCCTGATTCACCTCCGGTGTCAGAATCAGTTAGTCGGTTTTGGTAAGGTATTTTGAACGTAGAGAGCTTGTGTTTGTGTGTAATTGTTAACGAACGAATAATCAAACCTGAATTCACCTTATTCTTGTTTTCCCGTCGATTACCGAAGTGTGGGCGAGGCGGAGAACGTGTCCCACATTCTTAGGATCGCATGACTGTACGACCGTTGTCTCAAGATGGACCGGATGAATGTGGGCTTCCTTTCGGTTTCGGGGTGCTGGGCCTTCGGTTCGGCCCGCTAAGGAAGTGGGCCTCCAACAGAAGGTTGGGCCAATGTTCACATGGAATTTACATGACGAACAAAAGCAGTGTACACTATTAAACAACTTATAAATCATTGGGATGCTATTAAAGAAGATTGTAAAATTTTTAAGAAATTAAAGTATGGCTACAGTGGATTAGGATGGAACGAGGTCACCAAGACTTATAATTTGATCTGTATGGCATCTTTCGCTTCTCATTGTTTTTTTTCTTGTGATTCTTGTTTGTTATACACATTGTTTGTTTTACACAAAATACTTTAGTGCTATAAAAAAAGGTGTCATCTTGAAGTTTTTATTTATAGTGTTGGCATTTATTTATTGTACTTTAAATGACCTAGAGATGTTTAACTTGTTGTTCTTGTGTCTTTTTTATTTTCTGCATAGTTTTTACTTTTAACTTTTGGGTAATTTACACTGTATGTTTAGTGTATACAAATTTAGCAATGTAATTACTCTAAAGGACTGATACATTGACATGTAAATATGAGTCTGCTTAAGTAAAGAATGAAAATTGATGAAGTGTGGAATACTTGTTATTTGTACATAAACAATAGTGATTAAAAATGTGTAATCTTGATGTTGTCTATATAGAGTTGGCATATTTTTAACACTTTCAATAATCTAGAGATGTTTTTCTTCCCAATTATTTATTGTAAAAACATCATTTTTTTATTACGAGGCATATCATCCTGTATTTTTGTTTGATACAAGCTTTGCAATGTACTTACTCACAAGACGGATACATTAATTTTGTAGTCTCGGAACTTTATATAAATCGTATTAAATGCAAATCTAGAGTATAAACTATGTAGACGACAAAGTAATCTGATAGGTAATTGTGCGGCAACACTCGCACCCCGCCCCGTATGGCACTCTCCGTTAGCCCCATGCGTCTAGAAAGTCAGCCTTATGCCTCGGAACAACAATGACTGGTTTCGCCTTGCCTTGGGCTCATCAGGGAAGCGGCTCTAGCTCCCGACCAGCCCTGCGCACCAACTTCCAATAACAGTCCTCGCAGGCACTCGCCCTTGAGTAAAACCACGCCTCCCCCTCAACATTAAGCACAAACCAGCTTAACAACCTTGACCCGTTACATAGGTGCTAAACAAGCGTAAATAAACTGTGAGTGTTGTCAATTTTTTACAAAAGAGATTAGAAATAGTAGACTACTAATTGTATTGCCAGTTAATATAATTCTTATCTCAAAGGCTAGCTGTTGTCACTCTATATATATAGGGCTTAATGATCCTATAGTTAATTATAGGAGGATTTCCTAAAGTTAATCACTCAAATCAAGACACATCACATAGTTTCCCAAATAAAAAGACACACCATTAATGCCCCTACGGGGCCTTTACAAATAAAATGTAACAATCACATTATTTTAAAAATTAACTTTAGGAAATTCTCCTAAAGTTAACTATAGGAACATTTTTCTCATATATATATATATATATATATATATATATATATGAGAAAAATGATCCTAAGATTAACTTCTGGAAACTTTCCTGAGATATTCTTTAAAATTTATTGGACCCGCAGGACTAATTAATAAAATTTTAAACAAATCTTAATTTTACAAAAAGGTCCACCTATATTTACATATAAAATTATACCATCTCAGGGAACTTACCTAAGATATATCTCAGGCTTCGTACTATATATTTTATATATATATATATATATATATATATATATATATATATACACTTATATATATTATATAGAATAATGTTCCTGAGGTTAGCTCAGGAAACTTACCTGAGGTTATGCTAGTTTTTAATATAATTTTTTTATGGAAGTTTTGTAATAATTGAACATGTTCCCCTGTATTTACAAAAATATCCCTATGTTTATATTATTTTTCTTATAATCTCAAGATTCTTAACTAAAGTAAACTCAGGAAAAGTAAGTCCTATATTATATATTATTACCACATTTTTTATCAACACAAGAGGGAAAACGCTCTATATATCGATTCTAAAAAAATTGTTGCATTTTATAATAAATTTTTTATAAAATTTTATATTTTAAACTTTAAAGTAAAAAATAGATGAAAATTAAATATCATTGTATATATTTTGACAAAATGTCTAATTTTCAAAATTGTAGGAAAAAATTAGTAAAATGCAACACTTTTAAATGGTGTTACATGTCGCAACACTAGTATTCCAATTGTAACAGTGCATTCATATCTAATGCAATACATTTTGAATAATGTTGTAGAAGACTAAAAATAAGCATATCTAATGCAATGCTTTGGTTGCATCACTCAGAAAAAATATTGCATATTTATGGAGTAATGTAGTTTTTCCCAACTCAACCGACTCAAATGGATCCTTTTCACTACAATCCTTTTGGCCAATATTTCAACACAAAATAATTTCGGTCAGTCTTCTTTTGATAATTCTTTTCGTGATTCTTCTGGAATGTATGATCATTTTTCCGATTTATCCAACACGTTTAATCCTTTTACTGAATCTTCCAACACACTTAATACTTTTGCCGAGTCTTTTAACACATTTAATCCTTTTAGTGTAAATAAGGAGGAAGAAGAGAATGAAGAAGGAGATGTAGAAGAAATTCTGAATAATTTACTTGAGTGCCAAATCGTATGTATTGCTACTACATACACTTTGGTGTGTTATTATGATACATTTGTGCACAAAGAACCGTGTCATAATTATGTGCGCATCGGATCTATATTAATCAATGAAATGTTAGATGGAAATAAAACTCGTTGCTATCAACATTTTCGTATGAACAAAGATGTATTTGTAAGTTTATGTCAAGCGTTAATTCATCATTACGGATTGGCTCCCACGAAGGGATTGCCTGAATATGAGGAGATCGGTATGTTCCTAATGATTATTGCACATGGGAGCGGAAATAGTTTAATGCAAGAATGTGGAATGACTCTGGTGAAATAATTAGTTGACATTTTCATTCCATTTTGCAAGCAGTTTGTAGATTGGCAAGTTGTTGGTCCCGGAGTATTGCAGAAGGGGGGTTGAATGCAGTACTGATAAATTTAAATCTTTACTTCAACAACAATAATAAAGATTCTAATCTATCAGTATACGAATTGCAAACACAAGTGATAGCTCAAGATATTCTCACAAAATAAATGTTTTATTTATTTTTGCAAAGTGTTACTACAACCTTGAGAAAGTATTTTCTCAAGCTTCGGTTTCTTGAGTGATTACAATGAATTAAATTCACGAATATTTAGAAAGAATGAGAGATGATTCTCTATGTAGACTAATTTGCTCTAACATCTCTGTTACATGGGTTGTGGAGCTGCTGTCATTTTCAAGTGGCAGTACTTTTCAATTGCACACCCATGTGACATTCCTAAATTGCTATACAAACAGAGTTATCATAATATGTAAAGCAACCTAGATTCTTTCTAATTCAAGCTAATACAATTCTAGTAGATGTAGATTTCTCATACTCTTGAATTGACGAGCTTTGTCTTGTGATCTCTCAAGCTTCTGTCGTAGTCTTGTAGGTCTGCTACAATCTTTGACAAGTTGCAGCAAATTTGTTTCTTGAACATCTAAACTGTCACGGGTTTGACTGAGATAAATCCCCAATTCAAATAATTCAGTGAGACAGTAACTTTAACCGCCAAGTCAGCTGTTAAGAGAATGTTCCTTGGTTGACAGTATGAATCCCCGCCAATGCTGCTGTCAGGAATCCCAGACTTGCTCTCAAACTATGAGAATGTTGATGTCTCATGCTTCCGCAATGTTGTTATCAGATGGAGTCTATTGTCGTGACTTGCAACATGCTGTCTTCTTGTAACCTTACTGTCAACGCTGTGACAGTAACATTTATTCTTGCTGTCGAACTAATGTAATCTTGAGGCTTGAACAATTGAATGAACTTCTTCCAAGATACATACTTATTAAATTACAGCAACTATTTTGGTCACAAGAACATACTCTGGCTGTGACAGTATGTTCTACTTAGCAAAAACTAAGTATGATAAAATCTAGTTAAGTTGTCTCTAAGCTATCACCCATAAATCCCAACAATTTCCCCCAATTTTTTTTATGGACAATAACAACAAATTTCCAATTAAAGCATGCTGACAACTTAACTAACATAGATCAGAATAGTTAAAACTTTATTTCTGGTGTATGTAAAATGGGTTCTAGAGCATTTCCAAGCATTGAGCATTACAAAGGACAATGATCTAGTTTCAAAAACAAGTTGATTCTTTGGATTAAGCAGGTATAAGAGTTTGCTTAACTTGTTATTGAGCTTTCTTTTTCATTCTGACTTCTTTCTCTCTTTCGAGAGCTTCTTGCAATGCCTTCTTGAGGTTTTCTACTAAGACTTTTTCTTCAGGAGATCTAGCATCATCTTCAATTTCATCAATGTACCTCTGAATGTTTGGGGAGACTGTCTTAGATGCATCTTGAAATTCTAACCAAAGGATTTTATCTTTGACATAGGTTCTGAATTTTAGAATGCCTTCTTCAACTTTGAATCTT
Organism: Saposhnikovia divaricata; assembly: GCA_036435485.1. Lineage (NCBI taxonomy): Eukaryota > Viridiplantae > Streptophyta > Magnoliopsida > Apiales > Apiaceae > Saposhnikovia > Saposhnikovia divaricata. Next base: position 160,790,158 of record CM071600.1, read on the forward strand.
CTACCAAGAAATGCATTCAGAGTTACTCTCCCTTTTCTGTCTAGTTTTGGATCTTCATCTCTTCTTTGATCAAAGATCACCTCTAGTTCCTGATAAATGCATATTTTTGCATATTTTTATTACCTATTTATTGCTTGAACTCGTATTTTAATAATTTATTTTGTTGCATTTCAGGAAATTCGTAAATAAATAAAGAAATGACAAAATAAAGAAATAAAGAGCAAGGAAGGGAAAAAGAGGAAGAAAAAGAACCAAATATGAAAGAAGGAAAAGAATTAGGAGCTTGGAGTAAAAGGAATATTTCAAGACAAGTGGAAGGTGGAGATCATCCCAACACATTACATTAGTGTATGGCCAAGATCAACTCTTCAAAGCTTAAGGGGGAAGGAAACAAATAGATGGGTAGGATTTCACCACCACACACCACAAATGTATGGTGGGGATTTACCCAACACCCCCCTTAACCCTAATTCCTATCCTATAAATACCCCCTCATCCCCCTTGTATTTAGTAACTTAGATTTTAGGGTAGTTTTAATTTCTTGTTTTTCTTTAGTTTTAAATCTTGTAAACACTCCTATTATAATTAATGCAATTTTTATTTTCTTTACTTCTTGTCTTGCTCTTTCATTAATGTTGCCTTGTTTCGTTATTTTCGTAAATCCGTTGCTAACCACTTGGGATTGAAAGTAACGAAACTCTAATTTCGTGTTCTTATTATAATTTAGTTTTAAATCGTAATAAAGCCCCTTTAAAAATCAATTTTATTGTGGGCCATTTAATTTCAAATCATCGTTTTAGTTTATTTTTAATCTCTTAGTTTATTTCTTAATTTTCGTATTTAATTGTCAAAAAAAAAATAAAAAAACCAAAAAAAACCTTAGTTTTAATTTTTCATTACTTATTTTTTCTGCATTAAGTTGTAAATTCGAAGCATTAGTTGTTAATTCCCCTATTTTTACTGAAGCACCATCATTTCTCTGTTCTTTCTTCAATCTCTACGACCCCTCCCTCATTCTCCTCTTTCCCCACAAAAACCCGCGACACACCCTTAACACCACTGGCACTCCTTCTTTGTTTCTTTTTCTTTTTGTTTTTTTTATTACGAATCCTTAAATCCCACAAGATTTTGAGTTGTTCCATTGTGTTTTCGAATCGTTTTCTGTTTCTGCAATTTGATTTTCCGTTTTCTGAGTTCGCATCCGAGTTAACTCGGTCGGTTATTTTATCTTGTTCTTTCTGATGCTTAGCTTAGTTGGTTGTTCTTGCTTGCTATTTCCGAATTCCGGGTCTGTGTTAGTAAATGTCTGCGTTTTGTTTTGTCGATTGAGTAGCTAAATCTTTTGCTGCATTTTGTTTTAATTTGGTCGAGTTGTACTGTATTCGCTAGTTGTTGATTCTGAGTTCTTCGATTTTGAATTTCTGTATTCATTTCCTAATTCCTGTGTTTTTGTATCGAGTTCTGCGTGTTCTGGGATTGTATTGTTGCTGGGTCTTTGAAATTTGGCTGCATTTTAATTATTTGTCTACTGTATAGTTGCGTTTTGTGCTAAGTTTTAATTCCTGTGGATTATTGATGGGTGTTCGAGTGGTGGATTTTGTTTTCAGCAAAGTTGTTTTCCTCTTGTGCTGCGATTTCTTTTGAAAATTCTGTTGCTGCGTATTTATTTTTTTTGCTATATTAAATCCTGTGTTTGCCTGTGCCACTAGCTGTGTTGTTTTTTTGTCGAGTTATGTTTTCCTTTGGCTAATTAATATTTCAAAATCTTCATGTCAAATTTTTATTAAAAATTTCTGTAAATAATTCAGTGAGAAATAAAATTTGTTTCGAAATTTAGTTCTTAAAATATAAAAAGGTTTAGATTAAAATAATTTAGATTTTTCTTTTTAATTAGAATAATTTTTAGTTTTAATTCGAATTTAGAATTTTTAAATTTGTAAAATAATTCTAGAATAATTAAGTTTTAGAATAAATTAGTTTTAATTAATTAGTTTAAAATGGATTTCTTTTTAGTAATTAAATAGTTTAAAATCAAGATTTCAAAATCAACTTGTTCTAATTCGACTAAGTTAAAATTCAAGGTTTACGAATAAAATATTAGTCCCCGTGGAACGAATCTCATATTTTACAATGAAACAAATTGTTCGCTTGCAATTTAAACCGCTTAATTTTTAGAGCAACAAGTTTTTGGCGCCGCTGCCGGGGACTAATTATTTTTCGCGCCTTAATTTTTAATTTTTCGAGTTAGTTTTATTTCTTGTCTTATTTTTATTTCGTTCTTTTTAGGAAATTATGAGATTTCAGAACTCTTCTCAAGAAGCGTGGAAAATTGAAATTTATGGAAAGCTTGCTTCGGTAACCGTATCTCACTCTTTTCGCCCTTTTTATTTTTAGAAAAACACAAAAAAATTCAAAAAAATTCAAAAAACACAAAAAATTGAAAAATAAAAAATCCACAAAAAATTAGTTGTAAATACATAATTGTTGCATCATGCATTTTTCATGTAGGTGCACATCATGCTAGATTTTATTTTTTGTTAATTTTTCGTACCTATAGGGTGATCGTTGGAGGACTTAAAGTACGTTAAATTTCTTTCTTTCTTTAGATTAAATCACGTAGTGTAAGCATCCATATTTGTTTATAATTTTTGTATATATCATTGTTTGTTGCATCATTTTGTAAATAAACATTAAGGCCAAAACCACTACAAGATAAGGGAAGGGATTTTATCACTCTTTCCCTAGCCCAAAAACCATTAATTCCTCATTTTGCATTCCCCTAGCCTTTAATAAAATTAATTAGACGTTTGCCCCTAGGACTTCGCGCTCAATTAGGAAGGTACCTAAGAAACGAAGTAATCATTATTTATTCCGACTCTTTGGTGTCTAGGCAAGCGAGAGCTTACCTGGCCAATTCAGATTTGGTGTCTAGACTGGTGTTTAGCCTCTTGGCAATGCTTGCACCTATCTGGCCAAATTGGTCCGAATAAATTCTGATTTACCTAGTTTTTGGTGGTCCTTGCGGTTAGGAGCAAGGTCTAGTTATTTTATTAGGGAACCCTAGGTTTAGGATTTTTCTTTTAATTTTACACCCTTTTTTTGTGTGTTTTAATTTATCGCACTTACTTGCTACGTGTTTCCTATTTGTGGTTTATGCAAACTACGTGGATTAGGGATAAATCTTCTAGACTAGTGAGATCATTCGAGATTTCTTCATCATCTAATTCCGAGTCTTTAGATTTTTCCGAACCCGTAGCAACCATGGCCATGTCTCTTAGGGACCGTTGCTATCCTACTCGTTCCGCCCAACCATCGTGTATCACCCTTCCTCCCATTAATGGTAATAATTTCAAAATTAAAGCTCACCACATCAGTATGTTACCTAAATTTGACGGGAGCGATGGTGAGGACCCTTATCTATTTCTTCATGAATTCGAGGAGGTTTGCGCTTTACAAAAACTCCAACATTTTTCCGAGGACTCCATTCGGCTAAGACTTATCAACTTCGCTTTAAAAGAAAATGCTAAGAAATGGTTGTATAGTCTACCCGTTTATTCTATTTCCACGTGGGAGGGATTTGTGGTTATTTTTCTAAAAAAATATTTTCCAAACCATAAGACTACGAGGATTACAAACGAAATAAATCAATTTCATCAAAAGGAAAACGAGTCTAATGTTAAACCAAATCCTAAACTCGATCCTTCAAACCAAATTCCAAATCCCGAGCTTTTCATATCATCTAATCCCACACCTTTAACTCTGGAATCCTCATCATCCAAATTGATAAGTGGATTTTTATCAACTTGGATCGCTTCATTTGGGCTTGAATTGATCGCTTTGACCTCAAGTATTTGTGTGTTTTAATGGAGATTGTGCAGGGCATTGTTTCTATGTAAGTATGGAGTTTTCAGGGATTATATGGTGTTTTTAAAGTCAAAGAAACAAGTGTTGGAAGTTGCATTTGAATTCGGCAAAGAAATCAGCAAGAACAAGAAGAAATTTCTGCTGAGTAAAGAGTCAGGCGCGGGCGCGCCTGATTTGTATTGATTCTGAGCGCGGGCGCTCTTGGCAAGTGTTTTAGAAATCTTACGCGCGCGGGCGCGCCTGAAATATATGTGTGGTGTGCGCGACCGCGCCTGCCACCGCCAGAATCTGCCAGAAGATGTTGGAAACCTATTCTGACAAGGAAATTGCATTGTTTTCTAATTCTAATCATTGTGGAATCATATGAACGGCCAGAAACTTCCAGAATCAGATCTATACATGGAATTTGCAATTCTATTTTCATTCAAGAACGGAAATTGCCACAATTCTATTCCAACATAAAGATGGCAATTGCTTGATGAAGAGGCAACTTGGGGCTATAAATACACATCTTGGGGGACAGAAAAAAAACACATCATTACATATCAATTACTTAGATTTATTTGTATCTTTTCATACTTTGTTTTTATCATGGTTTCATCAAATCCCATGATGACGAAAGGTTCAATTATGAACTAATCGTTGTCATGGGGTCCTAATGAATTTATTTACGGAATTTAGTAGTTGATTGCCTTATTGATATGTGTGTGATGAATTATTGATATCCTTGTATGGCCGTGCTTATTCTTCTTTGATGCGTCGCGAACATCTAAGTTGCCTTGTTAATTTCTAGTGAATGCGAAAGTGGATCTAGAGATTTAGAACTTGCCATGCTAGCATAAGTTTGTGAATTATATTCATGATTGTGGTGTGATTTGAACTATCTCATACTACCTTATGTAACCTTAATAGATAACTTGTCCTTAAACCATTATGTTTTCAAATCTTATAGACATATAGGGTCTAAGCATAATTGGTCACATAACTTCTATCTATCTTGTGGTTGATGTGTAGTTTGGTATGCGTATGTCGAAAGATAGCGTGTACTAATTTCGTGTTATCTGATTAGTTATCAACTCATCACATATATTGATTAAGGCATGATCTCTAAAGGAAGTATTTAATGAAGTTAGGATCCCATGTTTTATTCCCATATAAGTAAATCGAATTTAATTCTCGTTAGCTAGTTAATTGTTAGTCAATAATCTGTTTTAGTAGATAATCAATACTCAAATTGTTATTTGTCTTAGCAGTGGATAAAAACCATACATCGGTGCAAAGGTACATTAATTGAATTGAACGCCAAACTAGATCTCTGTGGGAACGAACTTGACTTACTTATATATTACTTGTGACAACGTGCGCTTGCGTGATTTAGTGCAAACAAGTTTTTGGCGCCGCTGCCGGGGATCATCGGTGTTTTATTTTTAGTTTATGTGCTTGTCATCAGTGGTCGTTAGAGTTCACTGACTCGGATTATTTTTCTAAACCTATCTTGTGTAGTTCGTTGGTGTTTCAGGTACGTGTGCAGCTATAGCTATAGCAGCTCAGTTGAAGGCATTGAATTTGAAGATGAATTTTCTAACTTACTATGGAGTTCAGCAGGTGGCTAGTGTTTGTGAGCTATGTGCGGGCGCACATGAGACGAATTAGTGTGCCATCTATAGTGCATCAGTGAGTTGGAGCAACAATCAAGGTGGCATGCTGCAACCACAACAGCCTTATCAACAGTTTCAAGGTCAACAATATGGAGCATAACCTTACAATCACCAGAATTTTCAGCAACAGCAAGTGCAGAATTTTCAGCAACAGTATGCCCCGTGGAAATTTCAACCTTCGGGTTTTCCGTAACAACAGTCATATGATGGTTCTGGGCATTCCACTTATGACAAATCTGAATTAGAGGAATTGAAGTTGATGATTAAAAGCAACGCTGTATCGTTTAAGACCTTGGAAAATCATATTGGGCAGATTACTAATGCCTTGTTGAGTAGGCCACAAGGGACTCTTCCTAGCGACACGGAGGCTAATCCATGCAAGAGGAAAGTCGAAGAAAAGGTGAAAGCAGTTACCTTGAGATCTGGAAAGGCTACAAACGATTAGAAATCAGCAGCTACAGAAAACGAAGTTCATATTCAGCAGATTGAGAAATCTGCAGGGTCAGAAATTGAGAAATCTGATTTGGTAGCTGAGCAGTTGGACGGTGAAGTGGAAAAGAGTACGAATCCTGTTGAAAAAGTTTCTCCGGAGCAATCTACAAACAGCAATCAGATCTACCCGCCTCCTCCATATCCAAAGAGATTCTTGGAATTTCTGGCAGAGGAGGAAGAGTGTTTTGGCAAGTCGGATCCAGTTGACGTTGCTTTACCAGGGAAGTCTGATACGGATGATGAGGAACTAGGCTTGGCTGATCTTTGGGATTCTAAGGTGCTGGTTGATGAGGTGGTTTCATGGTCAAATCTTGAGGAAAGTGCAATTGAGTCTTTTCTTGAGGAAGATGTTTTGTTAGAGTATGAGAGCAATAAAGAACTTCAAGAGTTGTACAAGAATTTTACTTCTGATGAGATGTTAGAAGAATTGAATGCTATTTGTTCTAAGCATGAAATTCAACTTGAGGAGAGTTCTTTTGATCCTAAGTCTGTTGATAAGACTTCTGTTGGTGAACTACCCACTTCCGTTCCTAATCCGTCCATTACCACTCTTGATCAGTCTTTGGTAGTTAATAATGAAACTCATCATGTTGAAGAAGTTTCCAAACTCGATCTTCAACCACTAGATCACTTGAGGTATGTAAATTTGGGTGAATCATCTGCTTTGCTTATTAGTATTATTGCTAACTTATCAGGTAATGAAGAGAGCAATGTTACTGACACTTTTGAGGATCAAAGAAGGCTGAAACTTGTCATCAAGGATGTAGCCCCGGAAAAGATAATTAAATGGCCATATAGAGATACAGTGTAGAAATTTTCAATAGAAAAGCCATTGCCATGTCTAGCTAAAGACTTTAAACAAAAGCGCTTCGTGGGAGGCAACCCATGTGTTTCGATGATTAGGTATGTTTCCTACTATCCTTTGTATTACTTTCCATTCATTGAGGACATTGAATACTTTAATTTTGGGGGTGATTTGGGGATAAGTAGTGTGTAGTGTTAGTGAGTCATTGTGTTCATGTAGGATATTATATTTTGCATGTCATTGATAATTCATGCATGTATGTTCGTATTATTTATGTTTGTTTCATATAGGACATTCTGTTTTTATTTTTGTATAACATGTGAGTTCATATTAGTTGCATTTTCATGGCATGCATTTTTCATGATCCCTTAGAATGAACTGATTCTGATTGGTAGGTACGTGTCTTATTGAGTGTGATTAATGATGAGTAGAGGGCTGATTTATAGTTCGTCTGAAATTGGCTTGCATGTTTCGAAAATAAAACTTTTACACAGTCTCATTGGGGTGCTTTTGGGCTAGGTTAGAGTTATGATTTGTTGGATGCTTTGAGATTTAATCACTTGTTTATAGTTAGAATTTGCGTTATTCCCTTTATGGCATAGGATTACTAAAATCTAAGTTTGGGGGAAACCAGGAATTTCATGCTAGTTGTAAATAATTGTCAATAATGGCTAGGCGTCAAATGGCTAGTAGCTGGCTCATATTTATATGAGTAGTCTAGGGTTGGAAATGAGAAAGGCTCATTCCAGATCGCGAAAAAAAAAAGAGTCATGTAAATAGTTTAAATGCAAAATTAACCACGGGTGAGCTCTTTAATACTCGAGCTATTAAGTTCGCGGGGACTTTGTGCCTAGTGACCTAAGGCTTGTATAGTCTAGGATCCACTGACCTAACACTCGCTACATGGGTATTATTGTATAAGCCTTTTGGGGTCTCATTCATTGCACGGTTAAATAAGCATGCGTATTGTATATTATGTGTCGTAGTATAGTAATAAAGCATGAATTTCTGTCTAACTTGAATAAGGGTGGAGGTGTTTCTAGGTTATAGAGTGTTTACCGTCTATTCTAGTTATAAACTGGTGATTGTCTTGGCGGAAGAATAGGTATGATTTTTGACCTATTTTGGGGGTATTTCTGATGAGCATAGCACACACGCACGTTTCCGTTCATGTATTGTAAGTATACGGGGACTTAGTTGAGCTCTATTTGGAGTTAGTTGCATTCTTTGAGATATTTGCTTGCTAGTTGGTTTCGGTTAGTTTGAAGGGGATCCTTACATGTTCATATTAGTTGCATTCATGCATTGCATTGCATTAGGTTAGATGGATTTTGTGGGTACATTCGCTATAGGCCCTCACGAGACCTTACTCGTCCACTAGGGCTGCCTAGGGGTTTAAAAGGCTTGTTGCATATGCCAAATGCAAACGTGAACACCTACGGAAGTGGTACTAGTTATTTGTATATAGTTTTTCTTATGTTTATGCTTGAGGACAAGCATCGGTTTAAGTTTGGGGGTGTGATAAGTGGATTTTTATCCACTTGGATCGCTTCATTTTGGCTTGAATTGATCGCTTTGACCTCAAGTATTTGTGTTTTTTAATATAGATTTTGTGGAGATTGTGCAGGGCATTGTTTCTATGTAGGTGTGGAGTTCTCAGGGATTATATGGTGTTTTTAAAGTCAAAGAAACAAGTGTTGGAAGTTGCATTTGAATTCGGCAAAGAAATCAGCAAGAACAAGAAATTTCTGCTGAATAAAGAGTCAGGCACGGGCGCGCCTGATTTGTATTGATTCTGAGCGCGGGCGCTCTTGGCAAGTGTTTCAGAAATCTTACGCGCACGGGCGCGCCTGAAATATATGTGTGGTGCGCGTGGCCGCGCCTGCCACTGCCAGAATCTGCCAGAAGCTGTTGGAAACCCATTCTGACAAGGAAATTGCATTGTTTTCTAATTCTAATCATTGTGGAATCATATGAACGGCCAGAAACTTCCAGAATCAGATCTGTACATGGAATTTGCAATTCTATTTTCATTCAAGAACGGAAATTGCCACAATTCTATTCCAACTCAAAGATGGCAATTGCTTGATGAAGAGGCAACTTGGGGCAATAAATACACATCTTGGGGGACAGAAAAAAAAAACACATCATTACATATCAATTACTTAGATTTATTTGTATCTTTTCATACTTTGTTTTTATCATGGTTTCATCAGATCCCATGATGATGAAAGGTTCAATTATGAACTAATCGTTGTCATGGGGTCCTAATGGATTTATTTATGGAATTTAGTAGTTGATTGCCTTATTGATATGTGTGTGATGAATTATTGATATCCTTGTATGGCCGTGCTTATTCTTCTTTGATGCGTCGCGAACATCTAAGTTGCCTTGTTAATTTCTAGTGAATGCGAAAGTGGATCTAGAGATTTAAAACTTGCCATGCTAGCATAAGTTTGTGGATTATATTCATGATTGTGGTGTGATTTGAACTATCTCATACTACCTTATGTAATCTTAATAGATAACTTGTCCTTAAACCATTATGTTTTCAAATCTTATATGTTGCCCAGTAATTAACAATTGTAGAAGGGGGGTTGAATACAATTGTATAAGATTTTCGACTTAAACAGAAATAATAACACAAGTATGAATATATAACAGCTTTATTAACTCTGATATAAAACTGTTACAAACTCTCTCAAGAAATTCTTATGTTCTTGAGAGCTGCTAGGTTACAAGATCATTCGTGTAAGCGATTACTCCAAAGTAAAACCTAAACTGTGTTTATATACAGTACACAAATACACTATCAATTACAAGATATATCAAATCAATTATATACATTTCTTAATACATATCTTGAATGATTGCTGCATTCCTATAAATTAGGAACCGACATGTCAATCTTCCTAGATTACTGGACTGATGTATATCCTCACGAAATCCTGATCAGCTTCCAATCCTGATGACAACACAATCCTGACGGTGCAATACTGATGACGTCAGCATCAGTATCTGATCAGTAGTCCAGATCCTGATCATCACTTGAATCAATATCTAACGATCTCCCCCAATTTGTACTTTGTGAAATAAAGCACAAATTCCTTGATTCAGTGATGTCAAAAACTCAAAACAAAATATTACAACAAATCCTCAGGCTTAGTCTCAGAAATTCTCACAAAGAAATTACTCATCTGCAAGAAATTTGATAATAACTCCTCTTCTTTATCACAAAGAATTTGAATTAACCTTTTCTTCAGATTTCTGAGTTCTTCATCACCTTTACCAATCTGATAGATTCCAGCTCTAAGATTCTGAATTGAGCTTCTTGGTAAATCTAACTCTCCCAATAATAAGTATGCAAGATCTCTTCCACCAAGATTCAGAGATAATTGTTCTTGATAAAATATCACTTCTTTAACAGCTGAACCTTTTTGCATTTCAACTTCTTGTCCTTCTGTATTCAAGTACATGGGAGTGTGATTACCATCATACCTTGATCCTCCTTCTAAATATCTGGACTTGATTGTTCTGAAGATCATGGTACACCAGTTATTGTAAACACTGGCTTCTTTATCAGGGATCTGTCTATTTTCAAGCAAATAGAGAACATATTTTAACTCTTTTGTTGATTTGCACAACAACTCATGAATAGACAGCTTCTTGACACTTTTGTCTTTCATGAAATACAGCAATTTCTCTATCTTCTTTGAGTCCACATTGCAAGCAACAATAGCAACAGATTCCAGTTCCCAAAGATCATCAACAGTTAGTTCATCACCAATCCTCTTAACAAGAAAATGTTGATCTGTTTGGGATATAGAAACAACTTCTGCATTACCAAATCCAATACCTCCTCTTGTTCCAGGTTCTAAACCCCTCAAACTAGATTGCATACTCATCCACAATGGCAGAGATTCAGCAGATTCAACTTTAGCAACCAATGAAGATTCATCAGACAGTGAAGGTCCAGTAATTACTCCAACAGATTTCAAAACAACTGGTTTTCTATAGTTGCTTACTCTGTTCTTCCAATTCTTGCTTTTCTTCCCTATTACTGGTGTATTATCCTGTTGATGTTCTGGAACAAATCTATTTCTGTCATACCATAATCGTTTATCAGACTCAAAAATTCTTCTCACGTACTCATCTGTTGCATCCTTAATAGATTGAGAGTCAGAAGCAATAATTTGAGTTATTCCAGCAATGTTATCTTTAGCTTCTTCAACAACTTTCTTCCTTCTAACAAAAGGAGTTTCTTCTTCAACTATAACAGATTCAGCAAATACATTAGATGATGGAGTATTCTCAAGAAATAGTGAAGCTTTCTTCTTTGTGTTCTCAGTAACTTCTTCTATTTTGATTCCAGTAGATCTCGTCTGTCTTGTACTTGTCTGAACTGGTTTCCTTCCTCTTCCTCTGTCTCTATTTCTTCTGCCTCTTCCTCTTCTAGCAGTAGAAACTTCTTTTTGTCTGGCAATCTCCTCAAGAATCCTGTTTTGTTCTTCTAAGATCTCATCATCAGTAGTCATATTTGGATTTTCTTCAGAAATTAAAGCAAGTGCCTTCTCAGCATGATACTGATGAACCTTAACACTAGTGTGATATACAATTTCACTATAACCTGTCCCAGTAGTAATCTTCTCAAAAATATGAGGAGCATCTTCTACATCAGTAATTAGCAAATCTTCATCACCTTCAAGAATTGTAGGAAGTGTTTGCCTTTGACTTTGACCAGGTGACAAAAATTGTTCTTGTTCTTCTATCAGGATTTTAGATTGCTCCATTACTCTTCCTGTTTTCTTCCCAGACTCAGAAACATGAGTTGACCGCTTGGTTTGAGTTTGTGACTGACTTCTCCTTGTTAACACAGCAGCATCAGAGGTTCCTGGTACATGTGACTGAGCACCACCATCATTTCCAGAAGTATCATCATCCTTTCTTACAACTAGATCAGGTGTGCATTTTGTTTTGACTACCTTCTCCCCCTTTTTGACATCAGTAGCCTCATCAGGATCAGTCAATAAAGATAAGATAAGTTGTAGAGAATCTTCAATATTTGTCATTCTGTAGGACATAGTTACAACCTTATCTACCAAGTATCCATCCTTGTGGTGAAGGCAGTGCTTAAACGTTGAAGCTGTTTAGCAGTGGCAATTTCAGAATAATCCTTGATAAATCGAGAATGAAATTTTTCATTATCACGCTTGACAGAATTAATTTCTTCCTTCAGCCCTTTTGCCAGAATAGTTGTTGTCTTCAGATGAGCTTTGAGATTAGGATCAGAAATCTTAGTAGCAATATGCCCTGAGTGAAAAAGTGCATTATTGAAATTTATATCAGCAGAAGATGTTTGCACAAAATCACGCAAGCGCACGTGGTCACAAGTAATATAGAATAAAGTAGAGTTCGTTCCCACAGAGATTGTATAATTTAGTTCTTGTACCTAAGCATCAATGTATGATTATCGTTCAATGCTAAGACAATGGACAAATTGGTTTTGATTATCTAAATTAACTAAGAAGAATTAATTAACAACTAAATTAAATTAGCTAAGTGATTTCGAATTACTTATGAGATGGAAAACATGGGATCCTAACTTCAATACAAACTTCCTTTAGAGATCATGCCCTTTTATCAATACATGTAGTGGTTACGATAACTAATCGGACAACACGAAATAAGTATACATTACCTTTCAGTACACACACACCAATCTACATAATATCCACATAAGATAGAAATCATGCAGGCACCAATTATGCATAGACCCTATATGTTTATAGAATTTGAAAACATAGTGGTTGAAGATCAAGTGTCCATAAGATTACAGAAGGTAGTATGAGACGGTTAGAAACACACCACAAACATGAATAACATTCATGGACTTATGCTAACATGGCAAGTTCTAAATCTAAAGATCCACTGTCGCTTCACTAAAGATTAACAAGATAGATGCTAGCTACGCATCTATATGAATTAAATACAACCCTGCAAGGATATCGCAAATTCACCACACGTATATCAAGTTAGGCAATCAACATCTAAATTCCATAAGTAAATCCATTTGGACCCATGACAGCGATTAGTTCATAATCGAACTGTTCGTCATCATGGGGTTTGATGAAAACATGATATGAAACAAGAAATCAATAATGTAATAGATGAAAAGAGTAATAAGGTTCAGAAACAAATTCGTAAAAAGCATCCAAAGCTAACTCCTATTACAAAGATGGAAAATTATGAACTTCGTTGCTTCTTCTTGCTCTTGAACTCGTCTCCTTTGCCTTCAAACTCGTGTGGTATACGAATGTGCTATGGTGTATGAATGATGGTGTATTGTGATCTGATGGTGATGATCAAATAAGCCTCCAAGGACGTGTATTTATAGCTCCACAATGCCCTTGCTCCAAGTAATTGCCGTTTCTTAGTAGGAATTAAAAATTACAACTTTCCATCTTAGAATAAGATAAGAATTACAATTTCCATGTCAAATATTGTTTCTAGACTATTCCCACCGTCCTACAATGTTTCCATGATGATTAGGAAAAGAAAACGGCAATTTCCCTTTTCAAAATTCGAATGGCAAAACAATTCTGGCGACAGCAAAACGACATAGCGCGGTCGCGCTATGTTAACATACAGAGATGGCGCGGTCGCGCTGCTTGAAATCTGACAACTCCCCTAGCGCGGTCGCGCTGTATTCCTTTACATCTGTGGCGCGGTCGCGCTACCCTGATAAAATTTCTGCAGATTTTTCCTCAACAGCTTTCTTCTCACATCGCTTCTTAAAACGCCCACATAAAATCTCAAGTACACCATATTAACCTGTAAAATCATAAAACCTGCATAACCTCACAAAACGCATTAAACCACACGATTACTCGAGGATTAAGCGATCAATTCAAGCCAAAATGGAACGTTCCAAGTGGATAAAAATCCACTTATCACACCCCCAAACTTAAACTGATGCTTGTCCTCTAGCATAAACAACATATCAATACATACTAACTAGTACCACTTCCGTAGGTGATCACGGTTGCATTTGGCATATGCAACAAGCCCTTTAAACCCCTAGGCAGCCCTAGTGGACGAGTAAGGTCTCGTGAGGGCCTATAGTGAATGTACCCACAAAATCCAACTGACACAAACGACACAAACAATGCAATGCATGAATGCAACTAAATATGAATGCAAAGGATCCCCTCAAACTAACCAACACCACTTAGCAAGCAAACATCTCAATGAATGCAATCAATCCAAACAGAGCTCGACTAAATTCCGGTATACTAACAATACATGATCAGAACGTGCGTGTGTGCGATGCTCGACAGATATACTCCCAAAACCAGATCAAAATCATACATATTCTTTTCCAAGACAATCACAAGTTTATAAATAGAATGAACGTTAAACTCAAGATCACTTCAGATACACCTCGATACTCCTCTAAAGTAGACAGAAATTCATGCTTTATTACGACACAGACACAATATATACACAACACACATGCTTATTTGATCGTGCAATGGATGAGACCCCTAAAGGCTTATACAATAATACCCATGTAGCGAGCGTTGGGTTAGTGAATCCCAGACTATAAAAAGCCTTAGGTCACTAGGCACAAAGTCCCCAAGAACTTAATTGCTCGAGTATTAAAGAGCTCACCCTGATCAATTCTGCATACTCACACTCTCACAAACACTCATTTTTTTATTTTTTTTTTCTCTTTTTTTCTTTTTTTTTTTCTTTTTCTTGAATTTTTTTCTATTTTTGCTTTTTTTTCTGATTTTTTTTTCTGAATTTTTTTTTCACACATGGAATCTGGAATGAGAATTCTCAATTCAAACCCTAGACTACTCATAAACATGAGCGGCTACTAGCCATTTGACACCTAGCCAACAAACACAAACATAAACACATTAGCATGAAATTCCTGCTTTCCCCCAAACTTATATTTTGGTGTTCCTTAATCATCAAGGGAATAAAGCAAATTCTATCGATAAACAAGTGATTAAATCCTAAATCCAAACAAGCATGACTCAACCTAGCCCAAGAGCAAACGACGAGACTGTGTAAAAATTTTGTTCATGAAACATGCACGTCAATTTCATCAAAATTTAAAATCAGCCCTCTGTTCATCCTTTTCACACCCACATCAACATCTACCTACCTCATGGCATCAGCTCATTCTAAGGGATCATGAAAAATGCATGTAATGCAACTATATGAACTCACATACAAAACACAACACACATGCAAACAGAATGCTCTATATGACAGGTATCATGCATGAAACTAAAACTACACATACAAATATGATGCAATATGAATTCCTACATGCCACAAATATATCACAACAATATATCACAACAACTACTAATTCCCAAACTTAAAATTTTCAATGCCCTCATTGAAAGTAAATAAGGGAAAAGTAGAAACATACCTAATGACCACCTGGACCACCCTCCTGAGGAGGAGAATCCGATGGAGGATATACACCATGTGCCCCAAAAACAGGCCAATCCACCTGCACTCCACTGGCAGCAAAAGTAGTGCCCAGCGCCTGAGTCAACTCCTGTGCAAAACGGCTCTGAGAATCATACATAGCATCCATGCGACGCATCAGCCGTCTGTACTGAGAGGCAACAGGAATATCCTCGGGAACCTGAGGCGGCGGAACAGCACCAGTAATCTCATAACCCAAACCCCTAGGATGTGGAACGCCGCCCGGCCACTCCACCATCCTCGCAATAGTCCCAGAATCAATAGCACCACTTGGCAACTGTATCGGCTCGTCCTCAGCCCATCTCACTCCAACTGTTTGACACAAACTAGTAACCACAGAACCATATGGAATCCCCCCTGTAGTACTCGCTCTCAAAAACCTCAAGATATTTTGGTTAATCATGTAACCAATGTCAATATAAAAACCATTCAGAATCGCCCACAGCAAAATACCCCTCTCCACATTAACCTCGTGCTGATGTGTGGTAGGCAACAATTTAGCACAGATAAACAAATTCCATGCTCTAGCATACCTGTTCAGCGCAGAAGTAGGGAAATGCAAGTGCTCATTACTCCCTGGCTTCACCTTCCACACAGTACCTGGCACACACAACCTAGTCACGATAGCATCCAAATCTACCTCTGTCCTGGACTTAAAAGTCCAATCCTCAGCACCTGCAGGTCTGGCAGGCAAAGCAAGCAAACGACTGATGGCAGGCGGTGTATAGTCAACTGTCATACCCCTAACCACTGAATAACCATTCTGTTCAGCCTTCGTATTCGCATAGAACTCGCGAACAATAGCCAACGGAATATCCATAGCCAACTGACAAATAGCCTCCCAACCTCGCGACTGAATCATCGCCAAAAGATCTCTATCCAACGGACCAGCTAAAAACATCCTATCCTTGATTATCGTCTTAGACATCAACCTGTTATACTCCGCCCGGGCCTCCATTGAAATAAACTTTTCCCCGGGTCCCTCCGTATAAGAATCAGAATCGGATTAATGCTGTTCACTAGAAGCACTAGCAAAACGGGTTCTTTTCGGAGCCATTACACAATCTCCAACAAGCAGAAAATACACACAAATAATAACCACAACAACCCACAACAATCTAACAGCAAATAACCCAAAATACGCAAGCTACAATTCGTAATAACAAGAATAATCAAGAAATTACCCAAAAACGAATCTGTAGGAGAGGTAGCACTGCGTAATAAGCCTCCAATCGATGAATGAACACAAATCCCGAAGCTCCAAAGTGGTGGGTTAGGGTTTAAGTGTGTATGTATGTGTATATGAGAGATATGTATAAAAAGTGAGGGTTAGATATAGTGACTGATTAACGCGAAATTAAGAATTTATAGAAGGATTAGGAGAAGATTTGGGCTGAGTTTAGGGTTTAGAAATCGTATTATGAGCCAAAAATCTGCTCCTGAAAAATTGCTTCTACACTCCTGAATTCGAAGTAGCGCGGCCGCGCTATAAATGTACTGCCAGACAGCGCGGTCGCGCAGTCCTTTTTTTTTTTGAAACAAGAATACAACAATGATACCAACATCACATGGGTTGCCTCCCACGAAGCGCTCGTTTAACGTCATTAGCTTGACTTGCTGCTCGATCGTTACGTTTCTGCCAATTCAACGGAATCTGTTTCACGAACCAATGGATCACCTACAAAATAATGCTTCAACCGCTGACCATTCACCTTGAACGCCAAATCAGGTGACTTTTTAAAAATCTCAACTGCTCCATGCGGAAATACGGTTTTAACAGTGAACGGCCCTGACCACCTTGACTTAAGCTTCCCAGGAAAAAGCTTGAGGCGCGAATTAAACAACAAAACCAACTGACCAGGCACAAAGACCTTAGGAATCAACCTCTTATCATGCCACCTCTTCACCTTCTCCTTATATATCTTGTGGTTCTCGTAAGCCTGAGATCGAAACTCCTCTAACTCATTCAACTGCAGTAACCGTTTCTCACCAGCTACTTTAATATCAAGATTCAACTTCTTAATCGCCCAAAAAGCTTTATGTTCCAACTCCACTGGTAGATGACATGCTTTCCCAAAAACTAACTGATACGGAGACATTCCCAAAGGTGTTTTATAAGCTGTTCTACAGGCCCAAACAGCTTCATCTAACTTCAGAGACCAATCCTTCCTCGACGGATTCACCACCTTTTCCAGAATTCTCTTGATTTCACGATTAGATACCTCCGCTTGACCGTTTGTTTGGGGATGATATGCTGTAGCAACACGATGTGTCACCCTATACATCGCCAACAATGCAGTGAATTGACGATTACAAAAGTGAGTCCCCTCATCACTAATAATAGCTCGCGGAGTTCCAAAACGCGTAAAGACCTGTTTATGAAGAAAGTTCAGCACCACCTTAGCATCATTGGTTGGTAAAGCCTTCACCTCAACCCATTTAGAGACGTAGTCCACAGCTAGCAAGATGTACTGATTATTACAAGACGAAACAAAGGGTCCCATGAAATCAATACCCCATACATCAAAGATCTCTACCTCAAGAAGCATATTAAGAGGCATCTCATTCCTCCTTGAAATATTACCAACTCGCTGACAACGATCACACCTCGAAACGAACTGATGAGCATCCTTAAATACTGTAGGCCAAAAGAAACCTGCCTGAAGAACACGAGCTGCTGTCTTCTCTCCACCATAATGACCTCCATAAACAGTGGAATGACAATCTCGCAACACACTCTCAGTCTCGCTATAAGGAATGCAACGTCGAATAATCTGATCAGCACCCTGTTTGAACAAATACGGCTCGTCCCATCGGTACCACTTCACATCATGTAAGAACTTCTTCCTTTGAGCATAAGATAAATCAGGGGGAATGATGTCACTGACAAGATAGTTCACAAAATCTGCAAACCATGGCTCTTCCACTTGTACCCCAAAAAGCTGCTCATCAGGAAAAGATTCATTAATAAGAGATTTAGCCTGTGAATTTTTACCATGGTCTTCCAACCTCGAAAGATGATTTGCCACCTGGTTTTCAGTTCCTTTTCTGTCTTTAATCTCCACATCAAATTCCTGGAGCAATAAGACCCATCGAATCAACCTATGCTTCGAATCCTTCTTTGTCATCAAATATCTGATAGCCGCATGATCTGTGTAGACAATGACTTTCATGCCAAGTAAATAGGCTCGAAACTTCTCAAAAGCATAAACAACGGCCAAGAGCTCTTTTTCCGTGGTGGTGTAGTTCAACTGCGCCTCATTAATGGTTTTACTAGCATAGTAAACCATATGAAATATTTTCTCCTTTCTCTGACCAAGAACAGCACCAACGGCATAGTCACTAGCATCACACATTAGCTCGAATGGCTCACTCCAATCTGGTGCAGTAATAACAGGCGTGGTAGTCAACTTCTTCTTCAAAAGCTCGAAAGCATCAAGACAAGCTTCATCAAATTTGAAAGGAACATCTTTCTCCAACAGATTGCACAAAGGTTTAGAGATCTTCGAAAAATCTTTTATGAAACGGCGATAGAAACCCGCATGACCAAGAAAACTGCGAATTCCTCTAACAGAGATAGAAGGAGGAAGCTTCTCAATAGTGTCAATTTTTGCTTTATCCACCTCGAGTCCTTTGCTAGAAACCTTGTGCCCAAGAATGATTCCTTCTTGCACCATAAAGTGACATTTTTCCCAATTCAACAACAGATTAGTCTCCACACATCTCTTCAAAACCAAACCAAGATTATGCAAGCACTCGTCATATGAAGAACCAAACACTGAGAAATCGTCCATGAAAACTTCCACATTGATACCAATCATGTCTGAAAAGATAGCCATCATACACCTCTGAAAAGTGGCTGGAGCGCCACAAAGTCCGAACTGAACTCGTCTGAATGCAAAGGTGCCAAAGGGACATGTGAATGTAGTCTTCTCTTGATCCTCACGTGCAATGCAAATCTGATTATATCCAGAATAACCATCTAGAAGACAATAGTACTCGTGGCCTGCCAACCTGTCTAACATCTGATCCACAAACGGAAGAGGAAAGTGGTATTTTCTCGTGGCTTTGTTCAACTTGCGATAGTCCATGAAAACTCTCCACCCTGTAACGGTACGTGTAGGGATGAGCTCATTCTTCTCATTAGCAACCACTGTCATACCTCCCTTCTTCGGCACACACTGTACTGGACTCACCCAAGAACTGTCTGAGATAAGGTAGATAATACCAGCATCAAGCCACTTCAAGATCTCCTTCTCCACCACTTCCTTCATAATAGGATTGAGACGTCGCTGATGCTCCACAGTAGGCTTGCAATTATCCTCTAGCAGAATTTTGTGCATGCAATACGAAGGACTGATTCCTTTGATGTCTGCTATAGTCCACCCAATGGCTGTCTTAAACTGTCTCAATATCCTCAAGAGCTTCTCCTCTTCACTATCTGTCAAGTTAGCGGCAATGATAACAGGCAAAGTAGATGCTTCACCTAAAAAGGCATACCTCAAGTGCTCTGGTAGCTGTTTAAGCTCAAATGTAGGAGCTTCCTCAATAGATGGTTTGAGACGACTCTGTGACTTTTTAAGCTCCTCAAGCCCAAGTGACTCAACTGGCACTTCAAAACTCTTTCTCCACGGAATTGCCCTAAACTGCTGAAGTTGCTCTTCTCTTTCTTCGTCTTCAACCACAGAATCTCCTAGCAAAGCTCTCTCCAATGGATCAGCCAACAGTAACTGATCAAAGTTCAACTTCACTGACGACTCCACCAAGTCCACCTGAAAACATTCCTCATCATCTGAAGGTAGCTTCATTGCATTGAAAACATTGAAGGTAACATTCTGATCTTGCACCCGCATCGTGAGCTCGCCCTTCTGAACATCAATCAAAGTACGGCCAGTAGCTAGAAAAGGCCTTCCTAAGATGATAGGAATCTTCTTATCTTCTTCAAAGTCAAGAATCACAAAATCTGCTGAAAAGATGAGTTTATCAACCTTGACCAAGACATCCTCAACGATACCCCTCGGGTATGTAATAGAACGATCCGCTAGCTGTAGAGAGTTGTTGGTCGGTTTAGGATCCGGAAGACCAAGCTGCATGAAAATTGACAATGGCATGAGATTGATACTAGCACCCAAGTCACACAAACATTTGCTAAAAGACAAATTCCCAATGGTGCATGGAATAGTGAAACTGCCTGGATCCTTTAGCTTAGGTGGTAACTTCTGCTGTAAAATGGCACTGCACTATTCTGTTAATGCTACTGTATCCAATTCTTCAAGATTCAACTTCTTTGAGAGAATACCCTTCATAAACCTTGCATAGCTCGGCATCTGCTCCAATGCTTCAGCAAAAGGGATATTGATTTGAAGCTTTTTGAATACCTCGAGAAACTTGCCAAACTGTCTGTCATTCTTCTGCTTCTTCAATCTGCCTGGATATGGAGGAGGAGGAAAGATTTTCACGTTCTCTGTAGACTGCTTTGGAGAAACTTCCATAGCAGAATTTTTAGGATTCTCCAGCTCACTAACCAACTGCTCAGCTACTTTATCAGTCTGGACTTGTTCCTTATCTGCAGTAGGTGCCACATGTTGCTCTTGAACCTCTTCTTCTTCCTCAACGGCTGAATTCTGATTGCCAGTCACCTTACCAGATCTCAAAGTAACTGATTTGACATGCTCTTTTGTTTCCCTCTTGCCTGGATTAGCTTCAGTGTCACTCGGAAGAACTCCAGATGGTCTGTTTAACAAAGCACTAGCAAGCTGCCCGATTTGACTTTCCATGATCTTCATAGATGCCCCCTGACTTTTTACCATCATCCTCAACTCCTCAAGTTCAGATTTTTCATTAGAAGATTGACCAGCATTCCCATGAGATTGTTGCTGGAAACCTGGAGGCTGAAACTGTTGCCTGGGCTGGTATTACTGCTGCTGAAATCCTTGATTGAATGGCCTAGCTCCGAATTGCTGTCCTTGATTCTGCTGAAAGGGCTATTGTTGCTGTTGATTACCACCTTGATTGTTACTCCAGCTGAAATTTGGATGATTGCGGTTATTCGGGTGATAGGTGGCTGGAACTGGCTGTTGTGGCCTCTGGAAGTTACTCACAAAATGTGCTGATTCAGAAGATATGGCACATTGAGTTGTATCATGTGCGCCCGCACAAAACTCACAAACACTAGCTACCTGCTGAACTCCCATGTTAGCCAAAGAATCAACCTTCATCGACAATGCCTTCAACTGAGCTGCAATGGCTGTAGCTGTATCAATTTCAAGAACACTTGCTACCTTGCCTTGAGATAACCTCCCTGTAGGATTCTGATATTCATTAGCAGCCATCATCTCGATCAATTCATAAGCTTCTTCATAACACTTGGCCCACAAAGCTCCACCTGATGCTGCATCTAGCATGGGTCTCGACTGTGCACCCAACCCATTATAAAAACAGTTGATTATCATCCAATCAGGCATCCCATGATGTGGACACTTCCTTAGCATCTCCTTATATCTCTCCCAAGCCTCGCATAGAGATTCTCCAGACTGCTGTGAAAACTGAGTGATAGCATTCCTGATAGCTGCCGTCTTCGCCATGGGGGAAAATTTGGTAAGAAATTTCTGTGCAAGATCTTCCCATGTAGTGATAGAACCTGCTGGTAAAGAGTGTAACCAACTCTTAGCCTTGTCCCTTAGAGAGAATGGAAATAGCCTTAACTTAACAGCATCCTCAGACACCCCGTTGGTTCTGAAGGTATCACAGATCTCTATGAAATTCCGAATATGCATGTTGGGATCTTCGGTAGGAGCACCCCCAAACTGAACTGAGTTCTGGACCATCTGTATAGTGCTAGGCTTGATCTCGAAGGTATTGGCTGCGATTGCTGGTCTGACAATACTCGATGCAATGTCATTGATCTTTGGCTGCGAGAAATCCTTAAGAGCTTTAGTTGCTGCTTCTGGTTCTCCCATATCTTCTACAACTTGAATCACTGGAACTTCTGTTTCTCTTTCTTCTTTATTTTCCAACTTCTCCTTATTCGCTTGAGATCGCGTTCGCATACACGCTCAAGTACCTGAAAACACAAAACAACACAAGAACTATTAGTAACCGATCCGAGTCAGTGAACTTTAACGACCACTGATGTCAAGCACATAAACTATAACAAACCCCCTGCAGCGGCGCCAAAAACTTCTTTTTACAAAATCATGCAAGCGCACGTGGTCACAAGTAATATAGAATAAAGTAGAGTTCGTTCCCACAGGGATTGTATAATTTAGTTCTTGTACCTAAGCATCAATGTATGATTATCGTTCAATGCTAAGACAATGGACAAATTGGTTTTGATTATCTAAATTAACTAAGAAGAATTAATTAACAACTAAATTAAATTAACTAAGTGATTTCGAATTACTTATGAGATGGAAAACATGGGATCCTAACTTCAATAAAAACTTCCTTTAGAGATCATGCCCTTTTATCAATACATGTAGTGGTTACGATAACTAATCGGACAACACGAAATAAGTATACATTACCTTTCAGTACACGCACACCAATCTACACAATATCCACATAAAATAGAAATCATGGAGGCACCAATTATGCTTAGACCCTATATGTCTATAGAATTTGAAAACATAATGGTTGAAGATCAAGTGTCCATAAGATTACATAAGGTAGTATGAGACGGTTAGAAACACACCACAAACGTGAATAACATTCATGGACTTATGCTAGCATGGCAAGTTCTAAATCTAAAGATCCACTGTCGCTTCACTAAAGATTAACAAGATAGATGTTAGCTACGCATCTATATGAATTAAATACAACCCTGCAAGGATATCGCAAATTCACCACACATATATCAAGTTAGGCAATCAACATCTAAAGTCCATAAGTAAATCCGTTAGGACCCCATGACGGCGATTAGTTCATAATCGAACCGTTCGTTATCATGGGATTTGATGAAAACATGATATGAAACAAGAAATCAATAATGTAATAGATGAAAAGAGTAATAAGGTTCAGAAACAAATCCGTAAAAAGCATCCAAAGCTAACTCCTATTACAAAGATGGAAAATTATGAACTTCGTTGCTTCTTCTTGCTCTCGAACTCGTCTCCTTTGCCTTCAAACTCGTGTGGTATACGAATGTGCTATGGTGTATGAATGATGGTGTATTGTGATCTGATGGTGATGATCAAATAAGCCTCCAAGGACGTGTATTTATAGCTCCAGAATGCCCTTGCTCCAAGTAATTGCCGTTTCTTAGTAGGAATTAAAAATTACAAGTTTCCATCTTAGAATAAGATAAGAATTACAATTTCCATGTCAAATATTGTTTCTAGACTATTCCCACCGTCCTACAATGTTTCCATGATGATTAGGAAAAGAAAACGGCAATTTCCCTTTTCAAAATTCGAATGGCAAAACAATTCTGGCGGCAGCAAAACGACATAGCGCGGTCGCGCTATGTTAACATAAAGAGATGGCGCGGTCGCGCTGCTTGAAATCTGACAACTCCCCTAGCGCGGTCGCGCTGTATTCCTTTACATCTGTGGCGCGGTCGCGCTACCCTGATAAAATTTCTGCAGATTTTTCCTCAACAGCTTTCTTCTCACGCCGCTTCTTAAAACGCCCACATAAAATCTCAAGTACACCATATTAACCTGTAAAATCATAAAACCTGCACAACCTCACAAAATGCATTAAACCACACGATTACTCGAGGATTAAGCGATCAATTCAAGCCAAAATGGAACGTTCCAAGTGGATAAAAATGCACTTATCAGAAGACTGATTCCACTCAGTATACCATTCAGATCTCCTAGCAGCTTGAATATGTTCGGGAATAAGATTGCTGTAATCTCCTATGATCTCAACTGGAGCAGTTGTAGATTTACCCATGGACTCCAAAAAGTGACTGGATAATCCATAAGTAGAGCCTAGACTTGCCTTCATGACAGCTTTAAGCTGAGCTGCTTCAGTATCATGATCAGCATAATCATCATCATCAACATCATCATCTGAGCTATCTTTAGCCTCAGGAATTTCATCATCCACATTGTCTTTAGGATTCATAACTCCTTTCATTTTTAAATCAACAGCAGATGGGACTGTTGTATCCTGAATGTAAGAACCCTAATTTTTGTAATACTTTCTTTTATATAATATCATATGACATTGTCAATTTGGAACCTTTTTAGTCATCCCTGTTGTTTAATGGAATTGATTGTCTGAGAAACTATGTTGTTACATTCACTATGTAAAAAAATTATTACGAGGAATTAATTAAGATACGATACGAATTAAAAATTAAGTGACAAGCATTGGTGGAAGAATATTGATACAAGGAATGATATTGCATGCAAGTCCCATGCAACTAAGTAATTAGGAAAGCAAACTAGTAATACAAAGTTAACAAGAGGAATAGTAACTAGTTGGTACATTGTCCAAGGAGACAAGGTGGTATGGTGGTCTAGGCCTAGACTTGCAACATGTGATACATATACATACACCTAATACATATCACCCAACACTTTTCACTTTATTCAACCAACACCAAAAATCAAAACAAAAACTCCCCCCCCTTGTTCAATATTGCTCTCGGCCAAGCTCTAGAAAGGGGAAGAAAATTTTTCTTTCTTCCACTTCTCTTCACTCTTAATTCAAGGCAAAAATCCTAGGTACTCTACATCACATAAGGAAGGTATACTATGAATTACAACCCTTTTCATCCATTAGTTTTCAAGTTATTAATTGTTGAAGTTTTGATGAATAGTAACAATGTTGAGTTTTCATTTAGATCTTGAGTTGTAAGGATTATAGGAGCTCATCCAAGGTGTTCTTGAGACTTGTAAGGCATACCCAAGGCTCCTAGATACTCAAGAAGGTATAAAAACCCTAACCCCTCTTGGCCATGAAGTATTTGTGATGTTTAATGTTAGATCCATGATTATTAACGTGAATCTTGGACATATAAGTGAAGGATGATGTAGATCTTGAGTTTAATTGTTGTGGTTGTGATTTTTAAGCTTTTTGTTAGTGTATGTAACTCCATGTATGTTATAAAGTATGATCTTGGTGGTTTAGATGATGGTTGTGATGTGTATGTAGGATTCTTGAATGGTTAAGTGGTAAAAGCATGCTGAGTATTTTTCCAGGAACTTGTACTGTCTTGTAGGAGGGTTTTGAACCCCAAAATCTTATCCCCTGAAGTCCTAATATATATTGTTGTAAAGGTATTTGAATGTAGTTTCCATAAATATAAGGTTCATGACTAGGTGATGTATAGATTTTGAGTTAGGGTCTGACAAGTGAAATGTGTTCCTGGAATCCGAACTGCACTAAATGGTCCCCTTGTGAACCTTGTTTAAACCCCTAAAAATTTATGTAGGATCATGGAAAAATTAGAAAAGCTAGTAAATGCAGTGGTGAAGGCTACCCAAAAAGAATTGGATTAAAATATGTATTTTTCAATTTTATAAAAATGTTAGAGTAAAATTCGCGCAAGGGAAAAAGTCGTAAGTGGAGTGCGATTTAAGGGGTAATGAATATGATTCAGATATGGTAACCAAATTAAGTCGAATAAGTGACGAGCGTAATCGAGTGATGACATGAACCTATATTAGGGCTAGAGAGTCATAAGATGAAGTCATTAAGTTAATTTTGTACCCCCTAAAACCTCGCATTTAAAAGAGATATTGTTAAGGTACTAACGATCGGCTATTGATTATGTATAGATCGTTCCACTCCACAAGATCGACCACCCCAACCTCACCAAGGCAAGTTTACTTTTCAAAACTTACATATATAAGGGTTTTCACTGTTGTGTTTATAGTTTTCAATCGTATCAAATGTTTATGATTATCGAAGTATTGATGAAATTGAGATGTATAAGCACATATATGTTTGCACCCCTTGAACTTAGTGTTGGGACAATCAGATCTTGGCACTGCGAATTTTGATACAATAAATTAACGAGTACGAATAGAAAAGTCACCTTGTTAACGGTTGATTCCACGCTCTTCTATTGTATTCCCAAATTCCCTTGAGCGAAGTGTGGCCTTCGTCTTCTCAAGTTAACCTCTCTTCTTGCTCATGGGTGGCTACAAAATTTTTTCGACCAACCCCCAGCAAGAAGAGAATAGGAATATATATAGGCTACAATAGGGATCATGGATAATTAGGTTGGGCCTTCTAATTACATCTTGAGCCTAGCCCAATGTAATTAAATATTAATTCAATCCACTAAAGAATTAATATTTGCACTACCTTTCCTAATACCGTAATTTAATTAATTAATTCGGTTCCAATATTATTTGCTTATTAAATTCCCCATGTTTAAAATATCGCATGTCCATTAATTAAATAAATTACTGATAATTCATTTAATTAATATCTTTTATCCTTGATCATCCACTCAACCTTTATTTAATTATGCCGGAATAAATCCACTTGCAGGGTTTCACATAATTAAATCTTTTTGAGCTTTCAAGGGGACATCATTAACCCGAATATTATCAGGACATGGATTCCTTCAATAAATAATATCCCACCATATATATTATTTCATCACCCAAAATATAATGAAATAAATCAAAAGAATTATTTCATATATAAATCAAAGCATGTAAATAATATATACGTGTCAATTATTATTTCCGGATTAAGAACCTAAGCATTAATAATAACATAGAATCTTAGTTCACCTTCTTAATCAGTATAAGGGAACAATTCTAAATTTGATCTTGTTCAATATACACAAAGCATACTAGTATTATTTATTAGTCAATATAAACTAATCTAAATAATACTACAGCCATTCCAGTGGATTGTCTAACTCCACCTGTGCTGTGAACCTTATTATATTATATAAACCGTATTTAATAATCTAATATTCTGTATCCCATTTGATACTAGATTATTCACAATATATAATATTTAGACAACATGTAAACATTTAAATGATTCTCAATTAAACCGGCCAGAAATAAATGTAAATACTTCAAATAAATATTTTCAGTATACACCAACAATCTCCCACTTATACTCAAAATATTCTATGAGTATATCAGTGTTTATTTAATCCACTATTACACAGAAAACTATGTGTCCATCCATCTGACTCCTATCGCTTCCACATGCCTGTCAAAAACCTTGGCTGGCAAACTCTTTGTGAAAGGATCTGCCCGGTTGTCTTCTGATGATATGTGAGCCACAACTATATCTCCTCGCTTTACGATTCCTCGTATGAGATGATACTTACGTTCAATATGTTTAGCTGCCTTGTGATCTCGCGGTTCCTTCGAATTTGCCACAGCACCAGTGTTATCACAATACACTGTGAAGCTCCTAGGCAAATTAGGTACCACATCCAAGTCCAAAAGGAAGTTCCTGAACCATACAGCCTCCTTTGCAGCCTCAGAGGCCGCCACGTACTCGGCTTCCATGGTAGAGTCTGCAATGCATTTCTGCTTTACACTCCTCCATATAACAGCTCCACCTCCCAAAGTAAAAACATATCCCGAGGTCGATTTCCTCTTATCCCTATCTGATTGGAAATCTGAATCAGTATATCCCAAAGGAAATAGATCTGAGGCCTTGTAAATTAACATATACTCCTTAGTCCTTCTCAGGTACTTGAGTATAGTTTTTACTGCACTCCAATGTTCCTGACCTGGGTTCGACTGATATCTACTAACCATGCCTACAGCAAAGCAGATGTCAGGCCTCGTACATAACATAGCATACATTAAGCTTCCACATGCCGAAGCATAAGGAACTGCTTTCATGCTCTCTATATCCTTAGGTGTCGAAGGACACTGCTCCTTGGATAGAGCCACTCCATGCTTAAAAGGTAGAAAACCTTTCTTAGAGTTCTGCATGTTAAAACGAGCTAATACTTCATCAATGTAGGGCTCTTGAGATAACGCCAACATCCTTTTCTTGCGATCCCTTATTACTTTGATCCCAAGGATGTATGCCGCTTCACCTAAGTCCTTCATTTCAAATTGTTTGAACAACCATGCCTTTATTGATGACAACATCTTAACATTGTTTCCAATGAGTAAAATGTCATCTACATACAGTACTAGAAAAACCACTGCATTACCCTCACTTCTCTTATACACACATGATTCGCTTGGACTTTGATCAAATCCATATGAATGGACTGCCTGATCAAAACGAATATTCCAGTCCCTAGAAGCTTGTTTTAGTCCATAAATAGACCTCTTAAGCTTACAAACAAGATGTTCTTGGCCTTCCTTAATGAATCCTTTTGGTTGTTGCATATAGATGGTTTCCTCAAGACTTCCATTAAGGAAAGCTGTCTTGACATCCATTTGCCAAATCTCATAATCGAGATGAGCTGCTATAGATAAAAGAATCCGGATCGACTTAAGCATAACAACTGGCGAAAAGGTTTCCTCATAATCGATCCCTTCTTTCTGAGTATACCCTTTCGCAACAAGTCGTGCTTTCCAGGCTTTCACCTTTTTGTCAGATCCTCTTTTCTTCTTGTAGATCCACATACATCCAATGGGTTTTACACCTTTGGGTGGTTCCACGAGCTCCCAAACTTGATTAGAATACATAGATTCCATCTCAGATTCCATTGCCTTTTGCCAAAGATCTGCATCTTTATCTAGAATTGCTTGTTCGTATGTCCTGGGATCCTCATCATGTTCACCAGAGACCAAGTCCGAGGACTCTCCCAAAAACATGAATCTATCAGGTTGTTGAACAACCCTCCCACTACGACGAAGCACCGGTGTGGTATTAGTGACAGGTTGTGCATTTTCTTGTGGTTGATCTACTTGTACTATTGGCACTTGGGGATTATCTGTCCCTCCCACTAGTTCCTCTAAAACGATACTACTCATGGGTTTGTGTTTCATTATATAGTCTTCTTCTAAGAATCTAGCATTGGTACTAACAATGATATCTCGATCCCTAGGACTATAAAATGAATAACCTTTCGTTCCCATGGGATAGCCTACAAACAGCCTTACTTCTGTACGAGATTCTAACTTGGTCGCGTTCTTGTTCAGCACATGTGCTGGACAACCCCAAATCCGAATATGTCTTAGACTTGGTTTGCTACAAGTCCACAATTCTATTGGAGTCTTGGGAACCGACTTAGAAGGTACCAAGTTCAGAAGGTAAGCCGCTGTTTCTATAGCATATCCCCAAAACGACTTGGGTAAATCTGAATAACTCATCATCGATCTAACACTCTCTAAAAGAGTCCGATTCCTTCTCTCTGCTACACCATTCTGCTGAGGTGTGCCAGGTGCAGACAACTGGGATGCAATCCCATTTTCTGATAAATATTCCCTAAATTCTCCAAGCAAGTATTCGCCACCACGATCTGATCGTAGTGACTTGATACATTTTCCAAGATGTCGCTTCTCCGCACTTGCTTTGTACTCTTTGAATTTTTCAAAGCATTCAGACTTACGGCGCAACAAATAAATGTACCCATATCTAGAATAATCGTCAATGAAAGTGACAAAATACTCATAACCTCCTCTTGCTTGGATACTCATAGGTCCACATAAATCAGTATGAACCAATTCTAACACTTCTTTAGCTCTATTCCCCTTTGCTTTAAAAGGCCTATTAGTCATCTTACCTTCCAAGCAGGATTCACAAACTGGAAATGGCTCCACTGCCAACGAGCCTAATGGCCCATCTACTACCAGTCTTTGAATCCTCCTCAAGTTAATATGACCTAATCTTAAGTGCCAAAGATATGTTTGGTTCAATTCAGAAGGTTTCTTTCTTTTATTTGAGCTAGAAAGAATGTTATTAGTTTCCTTATGCAGCATTGGTTGGATAGGATTAATAATATATAAATTGTCTTGTAATGTACCAGAACATATAACTCGTTTATTCATCATAATAGAAACATTACGATCCAAACAAACATTATAACCATCCATGGCAAGTTTAGAAACCGAAATTAAATTCCTTCTAAACGAAGGTACATAAAGACAATTGTTCAAAACCAAAATCCTATCATCGCCAAAAGACAATGTAATTATTCCAACTGCAACTACTGCTACTTTCGTAGCATCTCCCATGAACACATATATCTCGCCATCTCTAAGCATTCTGGATTGCTGGAACCCCTGCATAGAGTTACAAACATGGTCAGTGGCTCCTGTATCTACACACCAAGTGCTCGTAGATATAGCCGCTATATATGTTTCTGTAACTAGAGAAAGAGACAT
This sequence comes from Saposhnikovia divaricata, assembly GCA_036435485.1. Classification (NCBI taxonomy): domain Eukaryota; kingdom Viridiplantae; phylum Streptophyta; class Magnoliopsida; order Apiales; family Apiaceae; genus Saposhnikovia; species Saposhnikovia divaricata. The sequence continues at coordinate 160,820,718 of CM071600.1, forward strand.
ACCAGTATTGTTTGTCTTCTTAGGAAGAGGACAATCCTGTTTCCAGTGACCTGACTGCTTGCACCTGAAGCACTTGCCCTTAGGCTTTTTCACACCACCTTGAACTCCCACTGCATTAGCAATCTTTCCAGCTTTCTGTGTCTGAGTCTTTTTCTTCTTCTTACCTTTCGGTTTAGATGAAGAAGCTTTCTCGGCCACATTCACTTGAACATTCTGCTTAAAGAGTCCTTCAGCTGCTTGAAGTTCTGTCAGAAGTTCCGCGAGACTATACATCCTTTTGTTCATGGTGTAATTCAAGCGGAACTGCTCAAAACTTTTGGGCAAGCTCATAAGGATAATATCGATCTGGGTTTCCCCATCAATATCAGCACCAAGGATCTCCATCTCATTTAGATGAGACATCATTCTGAGAACATGATCCCTTACAGGTGTTCCTTCAACCATCTGAGTGTTCATTAAAGCCTTCATTGCTACTTGCCTAGCAGCCCTATTCTGTTCTCCAAAAAGTTCCTTGAGATTAAAGAGCATATCTGAAGCAGTGGGCATAGCCTGATGCTGATGCTGCAAAACACCCGACATTGCTGCCAGAATGTAACATCGCGACATCTCATCAGCCTTAATCCACCGCTTATAATACTCCTTCTCACTTTCAGGAGCATCTTCAGCAGGCTGGTCTGGCTTGGGTTCATAAGTACAAAATTTGTATTCCTCAGCAGTCAACACTATGTCCAAATTACGTTTCCATTCAATATAGTTTGGTCCGGTAAGTTTGTTATCCTTAAGTATGGTGAATAGTGGATTAAAGCCCATAATGATCTAATCCTGAGAATCATACATGTAGCACATAATCAGATAGTTGCATAAATCTTAAAACCTATTGGTTTCCTCTAACAATTAATTAAAATTAATGCACTAATATTTAAACACCATAAGTATCTGGTACGCCACGATGGGTGACATATATATCACTTAAATTTGTTTAAATATTACTTCGGTCCTATTACTAAATAATACGCCACGTTAGGGTGGACTATATATTATTTTTCATAGCTAAGTGTATACCATTATTAAATCTTAAATTAATAAAAAGACTGGATACCACCATTAAATATTTCAAATCAATAATCGATAATAGGATAATTCCCAGATCGGGGGGAGCATTGTCAAGAGGCATCACTTAAGACCCCTTTCTAGACAGAATCATCCTTTCTCTCAATATCAAAATCTATATTCAATCAGTGGTACCCTACTAATTAATTGAATTCTATGAAACTTGGTACGCCACGATGGGTGGCATGTATACCTTTCAATATTCGTAATTAATTTAGGAAGTTTGTTCTAGTAATATCCATAACACTACCTGACACCATAAATCATACGCCACGATGGGTGGCATGTATATAATTTATATTCGTCTCAGTGTTAAATTACATACAAACAATAATGGAGACCATGGGATTTAATTCCTAATTAATTCCCTCACCCACTTAGAATTTTTATTAATAAATTGAGGAATTTTAAAATTAAATGGGACCTATGTCGTTACAATTACGTCTAGCATGCATTCAAAATACACACATAATTTAACAACATAAAACATTTAATTAAAGCAATAAATAAAATATCTATGTCCATGTCGTCCTAATTATGTTAAACATGCAATTAAAAAATTACACACATAATTAACAACACACATAACAATTATTTAAAGCAATAATTAAAAAATTAAATAGCGGAATTAAAATTAAAAAACATAATTTAAATCCACTATTATGGCCCCAACATAATTTACTGCAGCTCCCTGGTTCGAATTTAGCTGGCTTCTTCGAGAATAAGCCATAGCTTTTCAATTAACCTGCCAAAACAAAAGTTAAAACAACAATAATTTAACTTAACAATTTGGCTGGTTAATAGTCGGAAGTGTTTATCCTCCTGGAAAAAGCACCGCACGTGGAAGCCACGCCCTGGATACACAGCAAGCCTATACATGTGCGCCTTTTCTTTTATTTTAGGTGGCCACAAATTCCATTCACTTTTGGCTAGAATGAATAGCAAATGAATAACCACTCTGCCAAAACAATACATTAAAAAACTAAAAAACTTTGTTTTCCACCCGTGTCTTGGTTTCCAGCAAATAGACCACGCGTGTTGTGCACGTGCAAGTTGCCTATCGCCTGTTCCTCACGTTGACTTTACTGATCGAGTTCAGCCGCCGCAGGAATAAAACGAAACCAGCAGCTCTCAGCAGTACGCAGCGGATAATAATTTTTCCTCCGGTTTTGATTTCCGATCGCACGTAATTGTTACAAAATACCCGGATTTTTACATAATCCATCAAACAATTACATACAAAACAGATCTAATACAAAACTAATTTTGTAAATCTATTCTAACACGATCAACCCTCGTGTTTTACAACCACGATAAACCACGTGGAAACCAAATAAAATAACCACGATTAAACCACGTGGGATCCAAACACATAATTAAAATTACATGGCCATAATAGTGGATACTAAACAACCTGCAAAAGATTATTATCCAAGCACACCACTATACACATGCATATATAATTACGACATGGACATCGTATCAAAATTCGCAGAACCAATGAACCAGGCTCTAGATACCAATTGTTGGGACAATCAGATCTTGGCACTGCGAATTTTGATACAATAAATTAACGAGTACGAATAGAAAAGTCACCTTGTTAACGGTTGATTCCACGCTCTTCTATTGTATTCCCAAATTCCCTTGAGCGAAGTGTGGCCTTCGTCTTCTCAAGTTAACCTCTCTTCTTGCTCCTGGGTGGCTACAAAATTTTTTCGACCAACCCCCAGCAAGAAGAGAATAGGAATATATATAGGCTACAATAGGGATCATGGATAATTAGGTTGGGCCTTCTAATTACATCTTGAGCCTAGCCCAATGTAATTAAATATTAATTCAATCCACTAAAGAATTAATATTTGCACTACCTTTCCTAATACCGTAATTTAATTAATTAATTCGGTTCCAATATTATTTGCTTATTAAATTCCCCATGTTTAAAATATCGCATGTCCATTAATTAAATAAATTACTGATAATTCATTTAATTAATATCTTTTATCCTTGATCATCCACTCAACCTTTATTTAATTATGCCGGAATAAATCCACCTGCAGGGTTTCACATAATTAAATCTTTTTGAGCTTTCAAGGGGACATCATTAACCCGAATATTATCAGGACATGGATTCCTTCAATAAATAATATCCCACCATATATATTATTTCATCACCCAAAATATAATGAAATAAATCAAAAGAATTATTTCATATATAAATCAAAGCATGTAAATAATATATACGTGTCAATTATTATTTCCGGATTAAGAACCTAAGCATTAATAATAACATAGAATCTTAGTTCACCTTCTTAATCAGTATAAGGGAACAATTCTAAATTTGATCCTGTTCAATATACACAAAGTATACTAGTATTATTTATTAGTCAATATAAACTAATCTAAATAATACTACAGCCATTCCAGTGGATTGTCTAACTCCACCTGTGCTGTGAACCTTATTATATTATATAAACCGTATTTAATAATCTAATATTCTGTATCCCATTTGATACTAGATTATTCACAATATATAATATTTAGACAACATGTAAACATTTAAATGATTCTCAATTAAACCGGCCAGAAATAAATGTAAATACTTCAAATAAATATTTTCAGTATACACCAACACTTAGAATGAAATGTTTTCTTCGGACAACGACTCTAGCAATAGAGGTCGTAGCGGTCCATATATACTATTGACCGGGGAGCGGTATATTATTATATCGTAATTTAATTTCGAAAACCCGAAGGGTCATTCGGGAAGTATCGTATACTCAAGTAATTATTTTTATATCATCATAAGTACTCAAAATACCTATCTTGGATTAAAAGCTTATTTAATTAAATAATTATTTTATTAATTATTAATATTAAATCTTAAAATATCATTTATTAATTATTGTTCATTATCTTAAAGACAAAGCTAATCCAAGATACCTTTAGCACTTTCAAACTCGAACTCTTTCGAACCCAAAACATTTTCGAAAACCCCCGGTCAGGTTTGCTTCTTGTACGATTTCAAGAATCATCGGTCGACTGATGTCGGACCTCAATTACTCAGTTTTCAATCAAAATCAAGTTTTTAAAAGAAAAAGAAAAAGGGACTCTGGCAGGTGTGGGAACCGTTGACGAACGATTCCCGGGATGTGTAAGCGGCCGTGAGCCAGGCGGTCCATCAATTATTATTCCAGCCCAGGTGTTGCCGAAGGATGATTACGGATGTAGTTTTCATCGAGGGTGATTACGGATGTAGTTTTCACCCGGGGATAGTTACGGATGTAGTTTCTATCCTTCTACCGGTAGAGAAGACCCGCGGATTATTGGACTCGGATGTGGCGACTGATCATCGTCAATCCCTGTCAGGTTTTATGTTTTCTTTAAGTCCCATTCCTCCATTTTGGAAAATGCTCTGACACTGCTTCTTAGGCTTATGTGCCAAGTTGCTGATAGTGTTCTATTTTGATGAGAAAGATGTTGACTCTGTGCAGTGTCTAGAACTGCAAGTTTATTTTGAAAACAAAGGCACGTATTGGTGCACCTTTGAAATTTATCAACGATGACAAGTGATTTTATAACTGATTGATATAAACGAGTTTAATAACTGCTAAACATATGTAATGTTATATTGCTTACCTTATACATATATTTCTTGCTGAGCTATAGTTGCTCACTCTTGCTTGTTTTCAAATTTACAAACACAACAGCTAAGAGAAATGGCAAGACCCAGACAGACTGCCCGAAAGCAGGTGACTAGACCCGAGGCAGCAGTTGAGATTCCACCGGTAGGCCCCATTAGCCGGATTGGTTGGCAACTTTTGTTGGTACGTTTTATTTATAAGTATGACCTGTGCAGAGCAGTGTACCGTAACAAACATTCAAGCCGCCAACTCCGCTTCATATCAAAGTGTTGTTGGTAGCATAAATGCTATTTAATTCGGTCTGTAATAACTCTGAAACTTTTACTTCTGCTTAATCAATTGTGTGACGTTTCTGAGACTCTAACCTCTGTGTGTGTGTGCGGTGTGAGTTTTATTGTGGGGTCGATGGCTGTTTTAATATTATGAGCAAGAACAGGTATGTTATTAATGGAAAATGGACCGTGAGCGCCTAGGTCTCCGACCCCGGATCTAGGGGCGTCACACTGAAAACCTACATTCAAAGTAGAAACAATTCCTAAATCTCTCTATTCTTGTAAAGTGATCTCATCACTTCTCACAACATTTCCTAAGTCACTTTCAATAGTAACTACTACCTCACCAGAAGTTTGAAACTTCTCACTCTTTTCTACCTCTCCTTTTGCCAGTTCAGGAGACTGCCTCTCTTCACTCTTCTTTTTCTCTAAATGTTCACTCTCTTTCTCACAAGAAAGGTTCTGGCTCAACAAATGCAAAGAAATAAGAGGTGGCTGAGAGAAGTGGACTGAAGTCATACAGATAGAGGTATCCCTTGTCTCAGGTCTAACTGTAATCATACTATCAGTAAGAGAAGCAGAAATAGAAGTATTACCTGATGAAGTTGAGATAGATTCCATTGGTCTTGAATAAAGTGGTTCATGAGCAGTGGAATATCTGGATTAGAAATACTTTCATCAGGATGAACATCTGCAACTGGAGAATGACTTGCATCAGTATGTACTACCAATGGTTCTTGTGTAGTCTGAGGTTGTGAAGCTGCTTTAACACTTTGAGTCAAAGGTTCTTGTGTGCTTCCCTCAAATGCAGTGTTAGAAATCTCCTATGCTGATGTGAGCTTGCCTGCATCTTCACTTTGAGAAGATGGTTCTTGTGGGGCAGGAATGTTCTTGTCTTCACTTTCCCTTTGAGAAAGTGGTTCTTGTGGGACCATTCCTTTAGAAATGTCTGCACCCACACTTTGAGTGGGTGGTTCTTGTGTGACTGGATCGTCAATAGCTTCTGAACTCCTTTCAAGTTCAGGTTCTCGTGGGCTTGATCCTTTTAGAGGTGAAGTGATCCTCTGTTTCTTCAGTCTACTAAAAACCTTTGCTTCAGCTTGTCTCTTAATCTGAAGAGGTGTTGGTTTATGACCAAGCTGAGCAGCAATAGCATTTACTTCATCCACAGACATCTCAATTATTCTTCTCTTTGGAGATGTAGGCGCTGGAGAATCAGAAATTTCAACAGTCTTCACAGGTGATGTTATAGGAGTAGAGAGATCAGGAATGACAGATGTGTCAGGAACTGATGACTCATCAAGATCAATATCATCATTAAATTTTTGCATTTCTTCAGGAATAAAATACTGACTCTTGTTGACTAGTCTTCTTCTTTTCTTTTGCTTTATTGGCTTAACCACTTCAGCAACAACAGGAGCAGCAATTTCCTTCTTCTTCATGATTATAGAGATGGTCTTGTCATCATCATTATCAGAATCAGAGACCTGTTGCAAAAACTTCCTCTTTTCACCTGTTTCTTTAGATGCTCCAGCCTTCATAAAAGATTCATCAACCTGAACTTCTTGTTTTCCTCCTTGTGGCTTCTTTTTAGTGAGGGTTGAAGTGGAGAAATCCTTTGATCCTGATTGTCTGCCAGACACATCAGATCTAGCTGATTTCTTTTCTATTACAACTGATGTCTTTTGAGAGACACCAGAGGTGGTTGACTATTTAGGTAACTGTTTCTGATGTGTGCTTGTGTCAGGAACATAATGTGTTTGGTCCTGTCCCATAGCACCTGTAGCTGGGCCATAAAGTTCAGGTAATCTCTTTTTCAAGAGAAGACAGACCCCCTTAGGAATATAAGGATTTCCCTCAAAACCATTAGCCTTATCTGATTTAATCAAAGACTTGATATTGTTTTCTGAAATCTTACAGATAGGCAATACTATATCATTTTCAAAATCAACATTGGGACATAAGTGAGAGAATATTAGTTGAAAAAATCTAATAAAACAGACATAACCACATTTATCTGTTTTCCTAGCATTTAATGCTCTCAATATGAAAGACCCATAATCAAATACAGTATCATGGATTAGAGAGTACCCAATGTGAACTGAAGCCATCGGTAGTGCATCAAAGTTAGAGACTTTGTTCAAGAAGCACCTACTGATGGTATCAAAGAAGAAATTCCATTCCTTCTTTAGCTTAGTTCTGTATAGCTCTCCAAACTTTCTTGGATTTCCATTGTAACCAAGACTCGTAGCAAATTCCAACAATGAAGCATCAGAAATTGTTGCTAGAGTCTTACCATTTAGAGAAGGTAAGTGCAGAGCTTCACAAACTACTTCTGGAGTAACTTGATGTGTAACTCCATTGTGCGTAAAGGTTAGATTAGGTCTTCCTAAAGGTTCAAGAACACCAAAGACAACAGTCTTCCAAACCTGCATCACACACTTGAAAGAGACTTTGGCGGGTGCCGTTAAAGCATAATGAATCGGACTAGATGCCAAGAAGTCTTGAATGATATGAAAATCATTCGATAATTCCTGATGGTCAAGAATAGCAACATAATTGTTGGGAGCAAAAGTAACACCATTGATAACAATCTTATTGTTTACAAATGATGAATTCTCCATTTTTGATGTGACAGAGAGAGATTAAAATTTCGTGCAATTAGGGTTTATGTTCGCGCAGAGAAGAGAACAATACTGATGGTTTTAAGAATAATGAATCAATTTAGTGAATTAAATTGATTTTAGACAACTAATAATTTCTCAAAACAGGTGTCAGTAATCGATTTGTGTGACGTGAGAGAGTGGTGTTAACCGTATATGACACGTTGTGTGTCTATATGTATCAGTGAGTGAAATACACGCGCTCGTAATTTTAAGAAGTGCATTTATGAATATAACAATAAAATATTTGTTTTTAAAATAAAAACAAATAACACTTTCTTAAAATACCTGGAACCATTAAAAACCAGAATACGAAGCGTTGTAGTACTTCGTTACCCCCATCTCTATTTAACGCCTAGAGACTTGTTCACTATCCCTTTAATCCTTCATTCTCTCCTGAAAATCAAAAACCCTTCACACAACACACCGTTAAACAATGTCAAACCTTACCATCAAGGAAAAGAATCTCCATCTCGTAGAAAACAGAGATATCTTCAGTTATACTCGTGAAGAGTTTGATGCCTTTGACTGAGAAAGGCAGCTTGAAACTCTGTGGCTGCAGATGGATGCCAGTCTTGAAGAAATCGAGAGAGAAAAGCCTGCAAGAGTGATCGACATTGATGCTGCTTTTCAAGCAACATTAACATGGCTTTCCTCTAAGGCATCCTCATCCAACACCACCAACCATTGTTAATGAATATGTCAGCAAAAATAACATTATCCCTTCAACTTCCACCCAAACAAAGTGGCAAAGATGGGATCTGGGATGGCTGCTAACAATGGAGTGGTTTGGACTGCACTTTTTTTATTTTCCTGTTGAATAGATTAGTAGATAGAGAGAACAAAAAGATGTAATACTTGCATGTAATCTCTTTCTTATTATCAATGAAAAATCCTGTTTCTCTAATCTTATTCAATGTGTTCTGCAAATTTTATGTTTATGAATTGTTCTTCAAAGAATTAAATCAAAGAAAATGAAAACTAATTAAAGTAATCATGTAAGTAACAAATTCATCAACAATAACCACAGTTAAATCAGGAACAGAACAATTTGGGATTACTTGTAGTATATATATTGTACTGATAACCAAACCATTTCATCAGGATCTGATGTTTGACTGACGTCAGGATTGACTTTTCGTTAGGATTGACTTTTTGTCAGTATTAGACATGCATCAGGATCTGACACTCATCAGTATTTGGTCTCCCCTTGTTCTCAGAAACTTTCATAGTTTACCATTCCTAATTCATTCACCAATTTTGTAAAAGTAGCTTCAGGTAGTGGCTTGGTGAATATATCAGCTAGCTGTTGATCAGTAGGAACAAAGTGGAGTTCGATTGTCCCTTCCAGTACTTGTTCTCTTATGAAATGATATCTTATACTGATATGCTTAGTAAGAGAATGCTGAACTGGATTTCATGTCATAGCAATAGCACTCTGGTTATCACAATAAATAGGTATTTTTGAATATGACAAACCATAGTCCATTAGTTGATTCCTCATCCACATGATCTGAGCACAACAGCTTCCTGCAGCTATGTACTCAGCTTCTGCAGTTGACGTGGATATAGACTTTTGATTTTTACTAAACCAAGAAACTAGTCTTCCTCCAAGAAACTGACAACTGCCTGAAGTACTTTTCCTGTCTATTTTGCATCCTGCAAAATCAGCATCTGAGTAACCATATAGATTAAAGTCAGACTCTCTAGCATACCAAAGGCCAAGTGATGGAGTGCCTTTGAAGTATCTGAAAATCCTTTTAACAGCAATAAGATGTGGTTCTCTGGGGTTTCGCCTGAAATCTTGCACATAGACAGGTTGCATACATGATATCTGGTCTGCTGGCTGTTAGATACAAAAGTGAGCCTATCATACCTCTGTAGTTAGTTACATCTACCTCAATACCTTGATCAGGATCAAGCTTTGTAGCTGTAGCTATGGGAGTTGTAGCAGTAGAACTGTCTTGCATATTAAACTTCTTCAATAGATTCTTTGTGTACTTTGACTGATTGATAAAAATTCCATCATCAGTCTGTTGAACTTGCAGACCTAAGAAATAGCTCATTTCTCCCATCATGCTCATTTGATATCTAGACTGCATCAGTTTTGAAAATTTCTCACACAATTTGGGGTTAGTTGACCCAAAAATGATATCATCAACATAAATCTGAACTAACAGCAAGTTCTTCCCATGATTCAAATAAAATAAGGTTTTATCAATTGTACATCTTTTGAAACCACTTTCCAGTAAGAATTGAGCTAGTGTTGCATACCAGGCTCTTGGAGCTTGCTTTAGTCCATAAAGTGCTTTATCCAATCTATAGACATGATCTGGATATTTAGGATCAATGAAACCAGGAGGTTGTTCAACATATACCTCATCTTCCAATTCTCCATTCAGAAAAGCACTTTTAACATCCATCTGGAAAACTTTGAACTGTTTATGGGCTGCATATGCCAGAAAAATTCTGATAGCTTCTAGCCTTGCAACAGGAGCAAAAGTTTCATCATAGTCTATTCCTTCATGTTGAGAGGTTAAATGGCCTTGTCTCTACCCAAAACAAATGGATATATCAAGGACTTCCCAAGAAGCTTTGGATAATCTTTTAAATGATTCTTAAATTAACTTACAACTCGCACAAATATACACTGCACGAATAAACTTCAAGAACAAGTGTATATAAGTGACCAAGTGCAAGGATAAGTGAATATAAGCTAGTATATGTAAGAGATGAGAAAGCAAGCACAATATACAAGCTATATATTCGGTTATATATATAAATATATATAACAATATGAAACCAACTGATAACCCTTGAGATCTAAAGAGAAACAAGAGAAAAAGCTAGCTACGAAGCTAAAAACACACCAAAATAGTTGCCGGAAAAGTCGCCGGAAAATGGCCGAAATATGGGGCTTGGGGGCTGACTTTTAGAGGATTAAAAGGACACCAAGAAACTGTAAAAACAAGGTCCAAAGACCACAAAAAGATTGGTGAACAAAGGTGTGTAGAAGAGAGCAAGGCTAGATAAAGAAAACTAGCCAAAATGGAGCAAAACTATGAAATAAAATTGGTTTGCACTCAAGAAACGTTTTTGATGTTTTTGGGCAGTAGAGAGAGTGTTTCTAGGAGTGTTTCTTCAGATCTTTTAGGCTCTTGGAGGCTTGCACAAAAGTGTGTGGAAATGGGGGTATATATAGAAGCATTAGTAGGGTTTTTGGATTAAAATAAATGGAATAAATGCACATAAACCAATGAAGGTGTGGGGGAACATTCCAAATATCCTATGAGCTGTCATGTAATTCAAAAATTTATGGAAAAGAGTGCCCACACGTTTTTACCATTTATGGAAAGCACAAAAATTGAAAAATGCGCGTACCGACAAGCCGAAATGGGTTTATTCATAATAAATCGAAAAATCATTGAAAAATTATAAAATTTTGGGAATCCCCTAGAAATGTTCCTAGAGGATTATGGTCAAAATTTGGCCTTAAAATGAGTTGACCTTCTATGACTTTTAAGCGACCATTAAATCAATTACGTATCGATTTAAGGGGTCCCGAAAAAAGTCATCCAAAATTTCTGAAACTTATTCTAAAATGTCCTATGGAGAAACTAAGGACATATCCAAGGTTTCAAGTCAAAATGATATGTGGAAGTATTTTTATGAATTTTTTGAATGCCAAAATGGCCTTCCGGAGCGACCGAAAAATTCATTTGTCTTTACCGACAACTTAGACAAAAATTTTGACTTGAAAAATATTCAAACATAATATTCCTTATGAAATAATGACTATGAGGTCCAAGGAATATTTAAGTTTGAATTTAAAAAGATTTTATCTGGATAAATAAGGAATTACGGGTTTTTCGGAATAAAATCTATTTAGGGTCTTTTGGCATGGCTTTTGGCAAGGTAAATTAGATATAAATATTAAACAAATATATCAAGAATATTTGAGAATAAAACATTTAAGAACGACACGCTTTTAAATAATTTGGGCAGTTTTGGTTCGTAAAAGTAGTGTTTAAAAATTCTCGATATACGAGCCTTTAGCCGATGCCTAAAACTTTTGACACAAATAACTTAGAATCTAAAATACCATTTAACATGATATTCTCATCCCAAGTCTTTGTCGAAAAATATGTCGGAAAACAATTTTGGCTCAGGTTTGACCAGTTTTACTTGATACCGGAAAATGTCGTCTCCTGGGGAGGATTCTACGTGGAATCCTAAATCTAATTTAATTTTCTCTTTTATTTTGACAAATTCCAAAACCTAAGAGCGAAAGCACTGACCCTGTCAACCTTCTCCTTTTTGGTATTTGTCAAAACTAATCATGAAAATTAAATAAGTGTGTGCGATCTACTTCCCCTAAGTGTATGCATGATACAAAATAAAAAATTGGGGTTACTTCCCCTAAATATATGCACACCATCAAATACAAGCATTCAAGCACACAAAGGTTTGAGTTTAGATTTTACCCCATGTGATAAGTGTCGGTACTTATCACTAAATTCAACGTCATCTTATCTGCAAAAAATAGAGTTAGTACGAGCACACAGTAATTTTCATTCTAATATTCTCTTCCCCTTATTCTATATATATACTTTTCCCTTGAACTTCCTTTAGAATATTCTCTTCCCCTTTTTGACATAATGCCAAAAAGTGAAATTAAATATTGAAAGGAGGAGAAGAAGAAGAAATTAGGTAATAAATCCTAGTTATTACAAGTAATTTCCACAAACTCCTTATCACTCCGAACCAGTCGATCTTCCCAAATATTCACATATGGGACTGGTTTTGAATTAATTACATATTTGTTAAGTCTAGCCTACAAATACATAAATTATCTCCCAAATTTACAAAATAATATTACTTGTTGACTTCGTCTTGTAACACTGATTGGTCCCGTTGCAATCTTCCATTTGTGTGTGTGGACCTTGGGAGAAATATATGATCTTAAAAGATCAATATTTTCTGCAAATATATTTTAAATTGTTAGAAAATAAATTTTGCAAGATGGCTTGTAACAATTTAAAATAGGGTGAGATAAGAGTTTCGAATAAAGAATTGTATAATCGAAATTTAGCACAATTCGAAAACTCCATACGCCTTAGTCCATAAATCTCTGCAAGATTTTGATCAACTTCATTAGTAATCGTGATTTTTAAAAGATTAAGTCTGTGATTGATAGCATAAACCACGAAGTAGAGAGTATTTTCAAGGACTATGCAACTTAGGAAATCCTTTTTTCGAAATATAAGCAATGTATAGCATTAGGATCTAAGAGCATATAATCATGACCCATAATATCAAACCCGAGTATATAGTTTTACAACCATACATAATTCTGTATCAAACGTTAAAGTAATTCTACCAGAAATACTACAAAATTTAAATTCACAATGCAAAATGTAAAAGAAAACTAAGTCAACTAGCTAAGTAAATAAAATGCAGAATTGAAAAGGACTTCGAGCTAGTTGAGTGAAGTTGAATTCCCTTTATATTTCCTGCAAGAAATAGTTCATGTTAGCCACAATATATATTAAATTATTGCAATGGAGCATTGTGTGACTAAATCATGCAGACTGTGAGGAGAAGGGAAGGGCTGAGCTCAGAAAAAGCTCATCATTGCTCACTACAAGGTAAACTGTTAGTAACTTTCATAAGGAATAATAAAAATTTAAAGTGCAAAAGGTAGAAAGTGCAAACAGTGCTCTAGTGCAGTGGAGAGCCATGACCAAGGCATGCTCAAATCCAAGGCATTTCTAAGCAATAAAAACTGTAAAATACCACTAAGACACAGAAAGCTAAGGTCAAGTGTAGTGTTGATCTTATCAAAAGATAAGTTAATTATAGTGGTCATATAGGCTAAAGGACTTCATTTTAGAAGTTTTAGCAAATATCTGGCTATCAGCTAAGTGATATACTAAATATAGCTATATCACTGGATTTTCTAGCATCACTTAGCCACCACTGTTTCAAGAGGGGACCTGCAAACCAGATAACCAAAAGAAAACAGTTAGTACTGATCATAAGAGATTATAGTGGCTATCAGTCTAAGAATTTAATCAGAGAACAGTCAGAATGATTGTGGTTGAATTTGACATCACTTAGCCACCCCTAGGGAGGGGAGTACCTGCAAAACAGACAAAGAAAAGCAAGTTAGTAATGGTTCTTTTGCAAGTATTTTAAGCCATCAGCAGTCTCTCTTTAGCTCAAATAAATGAGACACAGAGACTGGCATCATCTGGCATCTCACCCATCCTTAGGAAATATCACATTAAGCTCAGGATACACTTAGTATCAGTCTGCAAGGTTAGTAAGATAAACAAGAATCCAAGATGTATGCTTTCTAATAAGTGACTGGTTCATCCTAGGTTCAGATCAAGAATTCTCTAAGGGAATTCAGGAAGTCCATGGAATCAGCAGTATGTGAGGTCCAAGTGTCCTAGATTGTGCAATGCTTGAATTTAAAATGCAATGAATTGATATAAAACTGTAAAGACATACATTCCAAAAGGAAAAGTAGAGTACATCATTCAACTAGAACAAGGAACTACATCATAACCATTTTGGAAATGGCACCCAACAACATACATAAATAACTTAGATAAAAGCTTGATTAGATAAGCACTTAACAGATAGTGCAAATATAAGTAAAAGTTATCAAGCATGGAACACAGACATAAAGCACAGAATTCAATCAATCTGATTGTAAGAATTAGAGTTGACCACAGCATCAATCATAGTATCACTAATCTCATCATCAATTCCTGGATCATTCCCTTTCTCAACCTCATTTTCTTTTGCAACAACATCCTCAATGTCAGTGTCAATAGACTCAATAACAACATTGTTAGTTTGTGGAGGAGGAGAGTTCATCTGAATCTTGAACTGGACAACTTGTGAGAGATTATTCTCAAGAACTGCAACTCTCCCCATCACAGTACCCAACACAGTCATCAAAATGTCCATCTTTTCCAATAGCTGAGTATACTTCTCACTTAAACCATCAAAACTGAGCTTTCAATTTCTTGAACTCAGAGTCAAGTTCATCAACTTGAGATGACAGCTTAACCAAGATAGTAAATGAAGCAAGCAATTGAGCATGATGATTGGAAGAAGAATTAGCAGGAGGCACAGAGGCATTCACAACAGGCACATTAACAGGAGCAGATACAGAAGGTATAGCAGGAGCATTCACAGGAGCATTAACAGGTAAGACAGGAGCATTCACAGGAGCATTAACAGGCAAGACAGGAGCATTCACAGGCATACCAATAACCACAGCATCATTAGGTTCTCTAAAAGGCACAACTACCCTAGCATACTTATCTGAGATAGTATTTGAGACATGGAAGAAAGGAGGGATGCTAGTGTCAAAGTGAAAGTGTTCATATACCTGAGTAAGGAGTAAACCATAAGGCATATACCCTTGTTTTGTAGCATAAATCATCTTGGTAATCATCATATAGGCTAAGTTGAAATCAATCCTTTGAGTGACAAGCTTGTACATGAGCTTCATCTCAATAAAAGACAAAATTTTACCAGTATGGGCAGAAAAATAGTTTGCCCTAATGATCAAAGCCAAGGTTTGGTAAAGAGGGGTAAAATGCTCATAGTTTAAGCCATTTGGAGATTCAAAAACATTTCCAGGAACATCACCACCACAGAAAACAGATAAAAACAGTCTTTTCTCTTCAGAGTTAAAAACAAAAGATTTGGTGATGTCCACAGGGCTGTGACACATAGCAGCAGGGTGAATGTTGAGTACTTTACCCAAAATCATGTGGTCAAGTAGCATTGGAGTTCCATTGATCACAGAAGTTATGTAATGTACCTCATTAACCCCATTCCCAACCCCCTTGTTACAATAAAACTCAGAGACAAGGTTGGTACAGACCTTCCCAGTAGGGTAAGACAACAAGACATCCCACTTAGCATGTTTAAACTTAGCAAGCAACTCAGAATCCCTAGACAGCTGAATAAGACAACCAGGTATCATTTTGGGTTTAGTGGATCTGTTTAAGGCAGATAGAGAGACCAGCTTAGAGAGCTTGGTTCTTCTCTTCCTAATCTTAATAGGAGGATAAGTGGAAGGAGCAGAAGGAGAATAAGTAAAGAGATTAAGTGTGGTGTCTACTTGACTATCACCCATGGTATTTATAGCAAGGAATAAATGCAGGAAGACAAGTAGAGAAAACTCAGAGAATACAAGTAAATGCACTGCACTAACATGTCCTTAAATAGCAGTAAACTATCAAAATTTAAATATGTGAACAATAAGCTACAGTACCAAACAGTACAAGAAGGTACAGGAATATGCAGACAGAGTACTATGAATAGTGCTGACATAGTGCAGAAACAGTACAGGAAATCAGGATAGTACAACAATCACATCAGTCCATCAAAGAGGTAAGGGTACTTATCACAAAATCTGTTAGTTATATAACTACCAAAATCCAGCAGAAAATACAAACAATGACTTAAAATAGTAAATACATTTAATGCAATTTGGAGAGAAGGCATTTAGACACCGCAAAGTAGCTAAACAAATGCAAAAGTAATCCAATAAGGTCATTTCAAAGTAGCTGGAGTGCAGATATTGAGGAAATGCAAACCTTAAACAATTATATGCATATTACATAGCACATCTATAATTAATGCATACAATTTAAATTGTAACAAATTTAATTACTCCACACTGCAGGGCATGCACATAGAAGTATCTCACACTCAAAGCACTAAGACTCATGATACATATATATCTATAAACTGCACAACATATACCACAGATATTTAAATATCAATTATTATTTAAATAAAATCAACCATTCAAAATATCTCTGGCACAAGTACACATTGCTCAAAAATATCAAGATACACAGAATTCAACAGCTTCCAGAAGTATCACAACTAGAATTCGAACTAGAGAAACTAAGTTACTCCAATCCTAACTAGCAACACAGAATTGAACTAAGTGAGCATAGATATAATACATACAGGTATCACATTCAACATAAAAATGCACTTAAGTTCGAATAGAGATAACTTAAACAACCACAAATAGGTTCTATCCCAAGAACAGAGTCACAAGACTCCTCAAGACAATCAAACAATACCAAGATTTAAAACATAAACCACTATATGGACTTAGAGTTAATGCAAGAATAGAGCACATAATAATCTCAATTCAAGATAACAGATCAGTCTCATGGATCATCAATTAAGCATAAAGCAAATTAAGAACAATACTCATCTCAAGAACAGAGTAAATACAATTCAAGAACAATTTACTCGAGCATATCAAGCTTACAACATCTCAAGGTCTAAACCAAGGGTGTTAAGCAGTATGATCATAAAGTAATCATAGAAACATTTACATTTCTCAAGAATATGAAATCAACAGGCTTAACTAAGCAACAATGAGACATTTAACTTCATAACAAAGCATCAGAACACATTAACAAGTACTAATTCAATCAAACAGTGACTGAGAATGAACAAGAATGAGTGCACCTTGACCATGGTGGTAATACACATGGTTTTAACATCCAAAAACATATATACGTACAGAGCAATAAGCAGCAACCACATAAAACTCAAGAGACTTCCGAGTTGAGTCGACGGACTCACTGAGTTTCGACGAGTCACCACCGAGTTACACATCAAAAAGGTTAGTATTAATACAAAAACTACTTACACTGTCTGTAAAATATAAGAAATAAGTTAAACAGTTCATAGATTTCTCGAATTAACTCAAAATCAAAATCTAGGGTTTTGAAAAATTCATCTCCAATCCAAGGGCTTTTGATATATGATGATTAAGACATCATAATCAACAAGAAATGAACGAGAAATGATCAAGAAAACATCGAATTGACCAAGAATCGCGAAAGGCGATTTCTAGGGTTTGAAGTTCTTGAGATTTAGGAGAAGAATGATGAGATTTTGCAGAGACTGTATGAAATCGATGACAAGGAACACGAATATGTGGTCATTTTGACCGAATGAGCTCTAGTTTGGCCGAAAAAGATTAAACGGCGATTAGGGTTTGAGAGAGAGTCGAGGAGAGAGACGAGAGAGAATTCTTAGATCCGTACAAGAGAAATGAATAAAATAAGAGAGTTTTGTATAACTCTAATTTTTTGGAAAATGACTGTTGACATTCATTTTAATTTTCATAAATTCATATCTTTTAAATTACAAAATAAATTGTAATAAATAGATACAAAGATATAAAAATTCACAGAAAATATTTTAATGCTCATAAAAATGAGATCATAATTCTAAAAATAGAATTTCATATTTTAAACACATTTTAATTAGTTTCCATCTTTTTGCCCGAGTTTTGAAACATTACGTATTTCAAGGCCATGCAAAACTGAAACTAATTAAAATTTATTCATATTTTATTGAAATAGATTCAACATGGTTTTTAGCCAAAACATAAACATTATATACAATAATGTCTATTTTTAAACAAATTTATTGCAGAGAAATCTGAATTTTCAAGTACCGAGGTTTCAAGAAAATCCGCTCACACAATAAGCTTGAGTGCGTTGACTAGAAAATCAAGTGACATATATTTCGAATGAAATATTATTACATATAGACAATACAATCTATATTTAATTATTGTGGACATTCCAACATTCTTAAATGCAATCGTAATTTAGCGAATCTTTCGGAATGCAAAGGCTTCGTGAATATGTCGGTGATATTATTTTCCGTGTCAATATGATCCATTAATTTATCACTTTTATTGACATGATCAGATAAGAAGTGATGTCGTATATCTATGTGTTTGGTGTGAGAATGAGATACCGGATTCTTACTTAAATCAATCGCACTTGAATTATCACACAAAATAGATATAGCATCGAATTTAATCATATAGTTGGCTAATGTTTGCTTCATCCACAATACTTGAGCACAACATTTTGTCGCCGCTATATATTCGGCTTCTGCGGTAGATAGAGATACGGAATTTTGTTTCTTTGAGAACCAAGAAACTAAACATCCACCGAGGAATTGACACGTACCACTTGTGCTTTTTCTATCAATTAAGTGACCCGCATAATCCAAGTCAGAATAGCACACTAATTCGAATGGTAATCCTTTCGGATACCAAAGACCGAGTTCCGTGGTACCTTTGAGATATCTAAATATCCGTTTAACCGCGGATAAATGAGATTCTTTAGGCGCCACTTGAAATTGCGCACATATGCATATTTGATAATGTCACAAGCATAAACATTCTTATCACGTGGACACGTGATGACTAATTTTCCATCGTTATCAAAGATGGAACATTGAGTCGAATAGAATGTAACTTTGTAACCATTATCACATAGTTGACTTATCAAAAGCAAATTATACTTTAGTCTAGAGACTAATTGTACATCACATATTTTGAAACGTTTGTTGCCAATATCACCAATGCCTATAATGTCACCTTTGCTAATATCTCCAAACGTTACAACTCCAGCGGTTACCTTTTTAATGTTGTTCAACAAAGACTTATTACCGATCATATGTCGTGAACACCCACTATCAAGGTACCACACATCTTTCTTAGCAGTAAGGCACACCTATACAACAAATCAATTAAACCTTTTGGTACCCTTTTTACCTGAGGGTCCGGGTGTTAGCACATCACAAGGCAAACGAGTACTTTCATAGATAAATCGAGGCATAGGATAATCATTCACATAAACAATATCATTTCTAGATGCTTGATTCCTATTTGCAAATATGATAAGGATTCCTTCTAGGAGCATATCTAGAATTACCATGCGAAGCATTCCTATTATCACTACGGGGAAATATAGTGATAACGGAATCTCTTGAACGATTATAAGCATTACCACGATTATTCCTAACATGAGCATTATAATTTCTAGGATAAGCATGATGACTCACATTAGCATGATGACTCAATCTAGCATTAAAATGACTCGTATTCCTAGGCATAGAATAATCATTTACATTACGAGCATAATTATGACCATTTGGTTTTCTTGCTTTATAACCTTGATTAGGAACTTTCGAAGGTCTAGTAGGGTTAGTACTAGTACTAGCTTGATTGTTCAAGTTCCTTTGTTGAAAACTAATTGGCCTTTGTTGATAAGTAAACTTTGGTTGCCTTTTATCATTGTTGACCATATTTTCTTTCTTTTTAGCAACTTTGGTTTTCTTATCATTCTTTGAACTTTCACCTTTAGGAACCCATTTATACTTCCCCTTTCTTTCACCTTCTTTGGCTTTGCAATAAAGACTTATATGTCCACTAACATTGCAATATGAACATTTAGGTGGAGATGATGTAGGATGAATATTCCTTGAAGTATTAGGAGGTGGAACTTCTCTTTTAGGAGGAGAATTCACATTAAATCCCAATCCTTCTCGATTAAATGGTACCTTAGAGTTAAATACCATACTATCCAATATAGTATTACTATTGGTGAATTGCTTAACGGTTTTCTCAAGATTTTCGTTTTTGGCTAACAAGGAATTAATCCTGCTATTAAAGAAATTTTCTTGATCAAAGATTTGAGACAAGAGCTTGCTATTCTCATTTTGAAGCCTTTGATTTTCCACGAGAACCGATTTAAGTTCTGAGACTACATGATCTCGTTCCTTTGACTCAGTTTCGAGTAAACTATTAAGATTCGCAAGTTCAAAATCTTTAACGGAAAACGTAACTTGAAAATCTAGCTCTTTTTCTTTTAGGGCTTCATGTAGCTCTTCCTCAATATCTCCCGTTAGAGCTTGTTCGAGTTCTTTTATCCTTTCACTTAGTGTCTCATTTTCACGAATCAAAGATTCATTTCGAATCTTCAAATTCAACATCTCAACATGGAGATCACTAGTGTTAGTAGATAATTGAACTTTTTCATTTTCCATCTCTTCGGCTTGAAGAACCAAGGATATATTCTCAATCTCAAGATTTCGAATAATTTCATCCTTCTTAGAATTTTCAATATTCAAGCGCTCATTTTGAGATGAAATAAATTCATGATATTCCATATCTTTGACATGGATATCGGTCAAGCGAGTGACCTCTTTTTGTAGCTCAACATTCACATCCCGTATTTTATTCCTTTCGGAACTAACCGTGATGTATTTTTGGCTAATTTCACTATGACTTATTTTTAACATCTTTACAAGATTAATAAGCTCGGAAACACCCAAATTTGCATGGTCTACATTAAGTAAATTATCACTACTACAAGATGCCACATTATTAGTAGAGTTTAGGGTTACCTCTTGATTAGTAGTGGAGATTTCCCTTGGTGTAGCTTCATCACCGATCACCATCAAACATAAGTTAACAACTTCTTCACTTTGTTCGGGAGCTTCTTCATCCTCGCTTAAATCCCATCCATTTTCAGCTACAAGACCTCGACCTTTAGCCAAATTTGGACATTCCCGTTTAAAGTGATCGGGTTGTTTACATTCGGAACACACATCATGTGCTTCTTTGGTTGGAGATTCCTTCGGCTTAGGTGGAGAATAATTATTCGAATAATTCGAGTTATTATTATAAGCATTATTCCCTTGTTGAGCACCTTTGCCTTTGTTAGAACTCGTGGTCGGAAAATTATTGTTACTCTTATAATTAAACCTTCTTTTCGAGTTAAATACGCGTTGTTGGTTACTCGACTTAAGGAATCCTTTTCCGTACCTTTGAGCTTTACTTTGCAAAACTCGACGAAGTTGTCTCGAAAGTAGTGCAATCTCTTGTTCATCGAGATTTTTCAACTCTTCTTTTAACTCATCATCGTTTTCATCTTCATCGATAAGTATAGCTTTTAAGGCCATTGATAAGTGGATTTTATATCCACTTGGATCGCTTAATTTCGGCTTAAATTGATTGTCTTGGGCTCAAGTTGTTGTAGATTTGATGTGTTTTGCTTAGTTGTGCAGGATTACGAGAATGTTGACTAAGGTGGATGCTTTTATAATTTTTTGGGAATTAATTGATTAAAATTCGGATTTTCGAGAAGGGTTGCACAGTTTACACTGTTTTGGCCATATCTTGAGTTCTAGAAGTCCGTTTTAGGCCCGTAAGCAGTCCACGCGAAGATAACGAGATTTCCTATCATTCTAAGATAGTCCAGAGGTCCAATTACGTGGGGAACGTTCCAGAAAATCTGAAGAAAAGTCAGCCACGAATTTTCCTTACAAAACATAATCAAATTAGGAAACGTATCTTGCAGAAATTCTATTATAATTATGTTTTGTATTTTCTTGCTGGGCAAGACTTGTAGTGCCTATATAAACACATCATACCATTGTAATAGACATAGACATATTATTAGTTATTATTTTTGTAACATAGCTTAGATCTGCAAGGGAGAAAAGGAGAGAAGGATTCAACGCTCGTGACAAGCAACGGATCTAGATCTACTTCATCCTTTGTGTTATTCTGGATTCTAGATTTGTTTTCTTAACTCTTTGCTTATTAATATAATTACTTCTTTTATTCATATTTTGTTTTATATTATGTTTTCATCAAAACCCATGACGATGAACGGTTCAATTATGAGCTAATCGTTGTCATGGGATTCTAACGGAGTTATCTATGTAGCTTAGTAGTTTATATGCTTTAAAGATTTATGTGTGGTGAATTCTTGATATCCTCGTATGGTTGTGTTTCATGTATTTAGATGCGTCGCGAACATCTAATTTGTTAATCTCTTGCTAAACGAGAGTGGATCTTGAGATTTAGAACTTGCCATGCTAGCATAGGATAGGTTGATGTTTTAACATCATGATTTGTGGCGTAAATAGAGATATTATGCTGCCCTATGTGATCTAAGTGGATAACTTGTGCTTAAACCTTTATCTTTTCAAATTCTATAGAGATATAGGGTCTAAACATAATTGGTGTCTACCCATCTTCTATCTCTTTTGTGGATGCATGCGTAGTTTGGTATTAGTATACCGAGAGGTAGCTTTTACTTATTTCGTGTTGTCCGATCAGATATCAAAACCATCACATGTATTGATTAAAGGCTGCGACTCTAAGTGAAGTAGATAATGAAGTTAGAATTCCATCTTTATTCCCATATAAGTAATTTGATTTTAGATCTCATTAGCTAGTTAATTCTAAAATTGCATATTAGTTAAATTTAGTTAATTAAAATCTCAATTAATTACTTGTCTTAGCAGTGAATTAAGATCATACATTGTTGAATAGGTGCATTTACTGAAAAGAACCATAACATGATCCCTGTGGGAACGAATTTGGACTTAACCTTATATATTACTTGTGACCACGTACGCTTGCGTGATTTTGTGCTAACAAGTTTTTGGCGCCGCTACCGGGGATCATCGGTGTTTTGTTTAGTTTATGTGCTTGTCATCAGTGGTCGTTAGCGTTCACTGACTCGGATTTCTTACTTAGTTGTTTGTTTCGTGGTGTTTTCAGGTACTTGAACGTGTATGCGAACACGTTTGCAGGCTCGTAAGGAAAAACTGGCAGAAGACGGTCTTGTAGTAGATAATCAGAAAGAGGAACTTGAAACTACTGTAGAGATGGCAGAATTACCAGCAGCAGTCAAGGCTTTGAAGGACTATTCGCAGCCAAAGATCAATGACATACAATCTAGTATTTTCAGGCCAGCTATTGCAGCGAACAACTTTGACATCAAGCCGAGCATAATTCAGATGGTGCAGAATTCGGTTCAGTTTGGGGGTGCTTCTACGGAGGATCCTAACATGCATATTCGGGACTTTATCGAGATCTGCGACACTTTCAAATTTAATGGTGTGTCGGAGGATGCTATCAAGTTGAGACTTTTCCCATTTTCTTTGAGAGATAAGGCTAAGGGCTGGTTACATTCTCTACCAGCTGGTTCCATTACTACATGGGATGATCTTGCTCAGAAGTTTCTTACTAAATTCTTCCCTATGGCGAAAACTGCAGCAATACGGAACCAGTTAACTCAATTTCAGCAGCAATCTGGCGAGTCTTTGTGTGAGGCTTGGGAACGTTACAAGGAGATGCTTCGTAGGTGTCCACATCATGGCATGCCTGATTGGATGGTTATTAATGGTTTTTACAATGGGTTGGGAGCACAGTCTAGGCCTTTGCTAGATGCAGCATCAGGTGGAGCTCTGTGGGCGAAGAGCTATGAGGAAGCATATGATCTTATTGAGATGATGGCTGCTAATGAATATCAAAATCCAACCCAGAGGCTTTCTCAAGGTAAGGTAGCAGGTGTTCTTGAAGTTGACACAGCTTCAGCTATTGCAGCTCAGTTGAAGGCTCTTACGATGAAGGTGGATTCTCTTGCTAATTATGGGATTCAGCAGGTTGCTAGTATTTGTGAGCTATGTGCAGGCGCACATGAGACAAGTCAGTGTGCTATCTCTTCTGAATCAGCACAGTTCGTTAGTAATTTCCAGAGACCTGCTGCACCAGTCCCAGCCACTTATCATCCGAACAACAGGAATCATCCTAACTTCAGCTGGAGCAACAACCAAAGTGCTCAACAACCTCAGCAGTCCTATCAGCAGTTTCAAAGTCAGGAAGCTAGGCCATTCAATCAAGGCTATCAACAGCAGTATGCTCCAAGAGCAGCATATCAACCTCCTGGATTTCAGCAGCAACAACCCCAGGCTCATGCGGGGAAATCATCTAATGAAAAATCAGAAATGGATGATATGAGGATGATGTTGAAGAACCTTCAAGCTTCTCAAAAGATCTTGGAAAACCAGATGGGACAGATTACAAGTGCTTTGTTGAACATGCAACAGGGGACTCTTCCTAGTGATACGGAAACAAATCCAGGCAGAAGGGGGAACAAAGAACAGGTTAATGCAGTGACTTTAAGATCGGGAAAGGTTACAGCAGGCCCTCAATCAGCAGCTGAAGAAGATGAAGATGTTCAGAATCAGCATGTTGAAAAATCTGCAGTGCCAGAAATTGAGAAATCTGACTTAGTGGCTGATCAGGTTGATGGTGAGAAGAGCAAGAAACCTGTTGAAAAGTCTACTCCGGAGCAATCTTCAAAGAATAATCAATTCTATCCTCCTCCTCCGTTTCCTCGACGCGTGCAGAAAAGTCAAGAAATTCAGTTCCAGAAGTTTATGGATGTCTTCAAGAAATTGTCCATTAACATTCCTTTTGTTGAAGCATTGGAGCAGATGCCGAGGTATGCAAAGTTCATGAAGGATATTTTGTCACGAAAGAGAAGGTTGGAAGAATTTGAAACAGTGGCATTAACGGAGGAGTGTAGTGCAGTTCTGCAGCAGAAGTTGCCACCCAAACTTAAAGATCCGGGAAGTTTTACCATCCTGTGTACTATTGGCAATCTTTCTTTCAACAAGTGCTTATGTGATTTGGGTGCTAGAATTAATCTCATGCCCTTGTCTGTTTTCAAGCAACTTGGTCTGCCGGAGCCAAAGCCAACCAACATCTCTTTGCAGCTGGCTGATAGGTCAATCACTTATCCTAGGGGCATAGTGGAGGACGTTTTGGTGAAAGTTGATAAGCTCATATTTCCTGCTGACTTCGTTATCTTGGATTTTGAAGAAGACAAGAAGATTCCCATAATCTTGGGAAGGCCTTTTCTAGCTACAGGCCATACTTTGATTGATGTGCAAAAAGGAGAGCTTACAATGAGGGTGCAAGATCAGAATGTCACCTTTAATGTTTTCAAGGCTATGAAATTTCCGACAGAGGATGAAGAGTGTTGCAGTGTGGAAATAGCTGATACGGGTCAGAGAAAGGAACTTGATCAGTTGTTGAGCAACAAGTCGGACACACACGTACCAAAGCATCACATCAGTGATTTCATTGACAGTTCTTCTCGAGATCTCTCGAGTGTAAAGCTTGGGAAACTTCCACCACATTTGAGGTATGTCCTTTTGAATAATGAGCTAGTGATTTTTGAAGAGGGGCAAGATAACGTGTTGCTAAGGTGGAAAGCTGATGATAAGGAAGAAGAAAGCTTGTCGTTCGAGTTGGAGAAGCACATTAGAGGTGTGAAGAAGAAACAGAAGAAGATTAAGCTGTTGGATAGTAAAATTTGGTTGAAGTTTGACGGGAGAGATCTGTGGAAAGCCAGCAACAAGAGGTCAACGTTCGTATGAATGGTCTATCTGTTGAAGACGGTTCAGCTATTCTTTTGAAACCGCCATGAGTTGAGGAAGTAACGTCAAGCTATTGATGTTAAAGAAGCGCTTCGTGGGAGGCAACCCATGCATTAGTGTAAAAAAAAAAAACAAAATATAGAGTGTAGTATAGAGAGAAGAAAAAAAAAATGAGTGTTGAAAAAAAAAAAAATAAAAAATAAAAAATATTGGGCGTGTCACGCAGGCTGCGCCTGCGTTACGCAGGTTGCACCTGCGTTTCTGGATGTGGCGCAGGCCGCGCCTGCGTTACTGTATAACAGGCAGGCTGCGCCTGCGTTACTGTATAACAGGCAGGCTGCGCCTGCTTTTAAGCAGGCTGCGCAGTTTTTTTTTAGCTGATTATTTTTTTTGTTTTTTTTTTCTTTTTCTTTTCTTCCCTTTGTATATAAAAAAAAAAAATCAAACCCCGAAAAAAAAAAATTCCTTTTCCAATTTTATTCTATCTACCCCAAATTTTATCCTAATCCTATATAAATTCCAAAACCCCCCATCTCTCTTCCAAAATTCTAAACCTATTCTAATTCTTTTTCTTTAATTCATCAAATCCTATTTCTATCTTACATCAAATTTCATACCCACCCAAAATTTTTCCTTTTCACATTAATTTTTTTCATCCTATCACTCCATTATATATACACACCCATACATACAAATCCAATTCCTCTTCTATTTATTTAAATTCAATTCTAACGAGGAATTACTTACAAGTTCACCTCTTTGATTCGTAATTGGTTTAAATCTTCTCTAATATTATTTTTATTACGAATTTGTGTTCTTGTAATTGGGGGTTTTGTAGGATTCTTGTTATTTGGGAGGTGGCTAGTCTATGGAGCTCGTACGCATTATCCTCCACCAGATTCATCCGAGGAGGGTGATTCAGCTGGTTAGGTATGTTTTCTACTTTCCCTCGTATTTACTTCCATTCAATGCGGACATTGAATATTTTAAGTTTGGGGGTGGTTTGAGGGATTAGTAGTTGTTGTTAGATATATGTGTTCATGTAGGATATCATGTTTTGCATGCTTAGTAGTAATTCATTCATGTTATGTTCGTAATATCTACGTTTGTTTCATGTAGGACATCCTGTTTTTATTTATGTATACCATGTGAGTTCATTCTAGTTGCATTGTCATGGCATGCATATTTCATGATCCCTTAGAACGAGCTAATTCTGATTGGTAGGTAGGTGTCTAATTGAGTGTGATAATGATGAGTAGAGGGTTGATTTATAGTTTCTATGAAATTGACTTGCATGCTTCAGAAACAAAATCTTTTCACAGTCTCGTTGGGTGCTTTTGAGCTAGGTTGAGATCATGCTTGTTTGGATGTTTTGAGATTTAATCACTTGATTATATTTAGAATTTTCATTATTCCCTTGATGGCCTAGAACAATTAAGTCTAAGTTTGGGGGAAAACAGGGATTTCATGCTTAAATTGTAAATAATTGTCAATAATGGCTAGGCGTCAAATGGCTAGTAGCCGGCTCATATTTATATGAGTAGTCTAGGGTTGGAATTGAGAATTCTCATTCCAGATTGCATAAAAAAAAAAAAAAAGCAGAAAGAAGAAAGAAAAAAAAAAGAGAAAAAAAAAAAGAAAAGAAAAAAAAAATGATGTCAATTGTTTATATGTTAAATTAACTAGGGTGAGCTCTTTAATACTCGATCAATTAAGTTCTAGGGGACTTTGTGCCTAGTGACCTAAGGCTTTTATAGTGTGGGATCCACTAACCCAACGCTCGCTACATGGGTATTATTGTATAAGCCTTTCGGGGTCTCATCCATTGCACGGTTAAATAAGCATACTTGTATATTATGTGTCGTAGTTGTTTAGTAATAAAAGCATGAATTTCTGTCTACCTTGGATAAGGATGGAGGTGTTCCTAGGTTATGAAGTGTCTACAGTCTATTCTATTTATAAACCTGTGATTGTCTTGACGAAAAGCATGTATGATTTTTGACCTAGTTTTGGGAGTATTTCTGATGAGCATTGCACACACGCACGTTTCTGTTCATGTATTGTTAGTATACGGGAACTTGGTCGAACTTTATTTGGATTTAGTTGCATTCTTTGAGATATTTACTTGCTCGTTGGTTTTGGTTAGTTTGAAGGGGATCGTTGCATTTTTCATTCTAGTTGCATTCATGCATTGCATTGCATTAGGTTAAATGGATTTTGTGGGTACATTCGCTATAGGCCCTCACGAGATCTTACTCGTCCACTAGGGCTGCCTAGGGGTTTAAAGGGCTTGTTGCATATGCCAAATGCAACCGTGATCACCTACGGAAGTGGTACTAGCTAGTTAGTTAGTTGTAATTGTTTATGCTTGAGGACAAGCATCGGTTTAAGTTTGGGGGTGTGATAAGTGGATTTTATATCCACTTGGATCGCTTAATTTCGGCTTAAATTGATTGTCTTGGGCTCAAGTTGTTGTAGATTTGATGTGTTTTGCTTAGTTGTGCAGGATTACGAGAATGTTGACTAAGGTGGATGCTTTTATAATTTTTTGGGAATTAATTGATTAAAATTCGGATTTTCGAGAAGGGTTGCACAGTTTACAATGTTTTGGCCATATCTTGAGTTCTAGAAGTCCGTTTTAGGCCCGTAAGCAGTCCACGCGAAGATAACGAGATTTCCTATCATTCTAAGATAGTCCAGAGGTCCAATTACGTGGGGAACGTTCCAGAAAATCTGAAGAAAAGTCAGCCACGAATTTTCCTTACAAAACATAATCAAATTAGGAAACGTATCTTGCAGAAATTCTATTATAATTATGTTTTGTATTTTCTTGCTGGGCAAGACTTGTAGTGCCTATATAAACACATCATACCATTGTAATAGACATAGACATATTATTAGTTATTATTTTTGTAACATAGCTTAGATCTGCAAGGGAGAAAAGGAGAGAAGGATTCAACGCTCGTGACAAGCAACGGATCTAGATCTACTTCATCCTTTGTGTTATTCTGGATTCTAGATTTGTTTTCTTAACTCTAATCTTATTAATATAATTACTTCTTTTATTCATATTTTGTTTTATATTATGTTTTCATCAAAACCCATGACGATGAACGGTTCAATTATGAGCTAATCGTTGTCATGGGATTCTAACGGAGTTATCTATGTAGCTTAGTAGTTTATATGCTTTAAAAATTTATGTGTGGTGAATTCTTGATATCCTCGTATGGTTGTGTTTCATGTATTTAGATGCGTCGCGAACATCTAATTTGTTAATCTCTTGCTAAACGAGAGTGGATCTTGAGATTTAGAACTTGCCATGCTAGCATAGGATAGGTTGATGTTTTAACATCATGATTTGTGGCGTAAATAGAGATATTATGTTGCCCTATGTGATCTAAGTGGATAACTTGTGCTTAAACCTTTATCTTTTCAAATTCTATAGAGATATAGGGTCTAAACATAATTGGTGTCTACCCATCTTCTATCTCTTTTGTGGATGCATGCGTAGTTTGGTATTAGTATACCGAGAGGTAGCTTTTACTTATTTCGTGTTGTCCGATCAGATATCAAAACCATCACATGTATTGATTAAAGGCTGCGACTCTAAGTGAAGTAGATAATGAAGTTAGAATTCCATCTTTATTCCCATATAAGTAATTTGATTTTAGATCTCATTAGCTAGTTAATTCTAAAATTGCATATTAGTTAAATTTAGTTAATTAAAATCTCAATTAATTACTTGTCTTAGCAGTGAATTAAGATCATACATTGTTGAATAGGTGCATTTACTGAAAAGAACCATAACCTGATCCCTGTGGGAACGAATTTGGACTTAACCTTATATATTACTTGTGACCACGTACGCTTGCGTGATTTTGTGCTAACAGCCATATTTTTCTTTTTATCTTCCATTTTCGGAAGTGCCTTTTCCGGAACATTATCTTCCTCGTAAGCACGAAGGTTTCCGAATAAGCTATCGATGGAGTATGAATTTAAGTTATGCATTTCTTTTATTGTGGTAACTTTGACTTTCCAACTAGGAGGCAAGGCTTTTAAAATCCTACGATTTTTCTCATTTATAGTGTATACCTTTCCAAGTTGTGCAAGTTCATCGACTATACGAGTAAACCTCGTTTCCGTGTCGATGATGGTTTCACTTTCGAGGAGTTTAAAATTTTTGTACTCTTGTATTAAAGTATCCATCCGGGATTCTTTAATATCTTTTGTATCCTCGTAAGTAATAACCAACTTGTTCCACATTTCTTGTGCGGACTTGCAATTATTAACGCGTTTATACTCTTTTTCTGCAAGTGCACTAGTAAGAACCATTTCCGCTTTAGTGGCTATATTCATTTGAGTTTCTTCTTCCGGAGTATATTCACTCACTTTCTTTTCGACAAATGTGTCGCCTACCTTTTTGGTAGGAGTGATGACTCCATCTTCTATAGCCATCCAAACTTTAACACATTGGGATCTAGCATATATTCTAAATCTTGTTTTCCAAGTAGCAAAGTTGGTGCCATCAAAAAGTGGTGGTCGAGAACCGGAAAGTCCTTCTCCGCAACCAATAGTATTCAAATAAGCCATCAAAAAGATGTCCTTTTTACAGTTTAATATAGCGACTTTCGCGACAGTCGATAAACCCGATAAGGATCTACTTTTTGTTGTATTTTCCGATTACCACAACAATCGTAAAACACGGTTAAAAAGCACTACTCTGATACCAATTGATAGGTCCCGTATATGGGTTAGATAAGCTAGAAGGGGGGGTTGAATAGCTTATCACCTTTTTTAAAATTTAGAGCTTGGCTTTTTCAAAATTCTTTTCTCATTTTAAACTATGTTACTTGTCAACAAGTAAATAGAGTGCGGAAAGTAAAGAGAAAGAGAAAGAATATCACACGATTGATTTTAGCCTGGTTCGCGATGGCGCAACCCCTAATGGATCCGCTCACCCCTACGTCCAGTCCCCGAGCTCCTCCTCGGACTCGAGATTTCTTCCACTATAAAGAAACTCCTTTATAGTAGACGGATAAGCCTTTACAACTCCTAGACCACTATTTATTTATCTTGGAGCAATACACACGTATTCTCCTCACAATAAATAGCAAATACCCACTATAAGAATTATCTTGGAGCGTAACTCCCCGTTACCTCCTCAAAGACTTGTAACAACCCTTTTACAAGACTATGTACTTCTACAACTTTGCCGGTCTTGGATCTTAGATCTTAGGTCTTAGGTCTTCCCTTTTTTTCACGGTGCAAAGGTTACTAACTCCCCGTTAGTACGCCTAAGACTTGGGTCTTAGAACAAGAGTCACCTCACTTCACTTCATCTCACTGCAAAGATTAGAATACAAGTCTAACAAACAAACAACCGACATAAGAGAGAGATATATATTAAGTCCGTGCAAAACTAGTATGTTATGGTACTAGCCACGGGGACGCTATTACGTGTTAAAATAATTGATTCGTTATTAATTAAAGTCGAGCTCTTCACGTCGCCAAACGGAAAAACTACGTACTTTAGTGGTGTGTGCAAGTGGTGGTTAATTTATATATATATAATAATATATTCAACTCGCAAGGCAAGGACCGAAAGAAAAATATTCAACTCGCAAGTGCGAGGACCGAATATTCAACTCGCAAGTGCGAGGACCGAAAGAAAAATATTCAACTCGCAAGTGCGAGGACCAAGGAAAATATGCAAGACAATAAATTAATCACAACTCACACGTACGGAAATGTAGCTCGCTTATCTATAGGATAAAATGAGTGTCGCTATTATGCGTTAAAATTAGTACGAGAAATTAAACACGTAAGAGCACACAAATAAGCAAGCAAGCAAGCAAAGAACAAGCAAGAAAATAAAAATAAAGAGCCTTCAAAAGGCTTCGGCCGAATGTAATAAAAGAGGGGGCCGAATGGTGCAACTTGTGGAAACACAAGTTCACTTGGTCTTGTTCATTTATGTCCCTTGTAAAATATTTTGAGCAAGTTAAAGATTAAGGACTAGGATGAACAAGAACAAAATAAAACCTTTTCTTTTGGTTACTAATAAAAATCAAGTTTAAACCACTTAAGGTAAACAAGATTATAACTTTGTAAACCAAACCCAAAAGATAGTTAAATGGCCTTGTCTCTACCCAAAATAAATGGATATATCAAGGACTTACCAAGAAGCTTTGGATAATATTTTAAATGCTTCTTAAATCAACTTACAACTCGCACAAATATACACTACACGAATAAACTTCAAGAACAAGTGTATATAAGTGACCAAGTGCAATGATAAGTGAATATTAGCTAGTATATGTAAGAGATGAGCAAGCAAGCACAATATACAAGATATATATTCGGTTATATATATATATAAATATATATATATAACAATATGAAACCAACTTATAACCCTTGAGATCTAAAGAGAAAACAAGAGAAAAAGCTAGCTACGAAGCCAAAAACACACCAAAATAGTCGCCGGAAAAGGTCACCAAGAAACTGTAAAAACAAGGTCCAAAGACCACAAAAAGATTGGTGAACAAAGGTGTGTAGAAGAGAGCAAGAATATATGAAGAAAACTAGCCAAAATGGAGCAAAACTATGAAATAAAATTGGATTGCACTCAAGAAACGTTTTTGATGTTTTTGGGCAGTAGAGAGACTGTTTCTAGGAGTGTTTCTTCAGATCTTTTAGGCTCTTGGAGGCTTGCACAAAACTGTGTGGAAGTGGGGGTATACATAGAAGCATTATTAGGGTTTTTGGATTAAAATAAATGGAATAAATGCACATAAACCAATGAAGGTGTGGGGGAACATTCCAAATGTCCTAGGAGCTTTCATGTAATTCAAAATTTCATGGAAAAGAGTGCCCACACGTTTTTACCATTTATGGAAAGCACAAAAATTGAAAAATGCGCGTACCGACAAGTCGAAATGGGTTTATTCATAATAAATCGAAAAATCATTGAAAAATTATGAAATTTTGGGAATCCCCTAGAAATTTGCCCAGAGTATTATGGTCAAAATTTCACCTTGAAATGAGTTGACCTTCTTTGACTTTTAAGCGACCATTAAATCAATTACGTATCGATTTAAGGGGTCCCGGAAAAATGTCATCCAAAATTTCCGAAACTTATTCTAAAATATCCTATGGAGAAACTAAGGACATATCCAAGGTTTCAAGTCAAAATGATATGTGGAAGTATTTTTACGATTTTTTTGAATGCTAAAATGGCCTTCCGGAGCGACCGAAAAATTCATTTGTCTTTATCGACAACTTAGACAAAAGTTTTGACTTGAAAAATATTCAAACATAATATTCCTTATGAAATAATGACTATGAGGTCCAAGGAATATTTAAGTTTGAATTTAAAAAGATTTTATCCGGGATAAATAAGGAATTACGGGTTTTTCGGAATAAAATCTATTTAGGGTCTTTTGGCATGGCTTTTGGCAAGGCAAATTAGATATAAATATTAAACAAATATATCAAGAATATTTGAGAATAAAACATTTAAGAATGACACGCTTTTAAATAATTTGGGCAATTTTGGTTCGTAAAAGTAGTGTTTAAAAATTCTCGATATACGAGCCTTTAGCCGATGCCTAAAACTTTTGACACAAATAACTTAGAATCTAAAATACCATTTAACATGATATTCACATCCCAAGTCTATGTCGAAAAATATGTCGGAAAACAATTTTGGCTCAGGTTTGACCAATTTGACTTGATACCGAAAAATGTCGTCTCCTGGGAGGATTCTACGTGGAATCCTAAATCTAATTTAATCTTCACTTTTATTTTGACAAATTCCAAAACCTAAGAGCGAAAGCACTGACCCTGTCAAAATTATTCATATTTTGGGGGCATTTGTTGCTCAAATATCAGTTGATGTAACTGATAGTTCTGAGTATTGGGCTACAGATAGTGCTTATGTGAAGGATTCTATGTGTTAACCGATCTGAAAACAAAACGGCTATTTGTTTAGCACATTTTTTATTTCACAATCAAGTTATAGTTGACTGTACGAGGGGTTTGTCCCAGCTGTGTTCCGATGTTTGAATGTTAATAAAATATTCTTAATTGTTTGGCAAAAAAAAAACTATAATGTGTGTTAATTGATACATAATATATTGGGAATATGTAAATGCAATTGTTTTTTAATAATACAGCTTTAATTATAGAACTTGTTTTAGTTTTAATTAGTGTTCTACATTGAAAACTTAATTAGTTAATATTTATTACATAAGATCTGGAATACGATACCTATTTTAATTATTAATTTTTTAATTAATAGTTAACTATAATCTTTTTAAATTTAGAAGAATTTTAATTTTATAATTTATATATATATAAATATATATATATAGGCAAGTGCTCAAATGAGACCGTAACTTAAAATGGGAACTGAGATTGTATCTCAACCATTCAATTTTTACAAACACTTTTAATCTGGACCATAAATAAACACACACACATCTTAAAATTATAATTGTTTGTCTCTCCTCACGTCACTCACCCGCCCACTCCCTCGATCTATTCACTAAGTAACTATAACTGTTTATTAACTAGCCGAGATTTTGAAGCTAACACTAAGAAACTATTTTAAATTACATTGCAACGAGTCAAGAATTTTCATTCGGGTGTTTTTGAGATGGATCCGGGTCAATAACAGGTTCAATTTGTGGGTTTCCCTGGATAAATTGGGGTTTTAGTGAAAATTTGTAGAAGGAGGACACGTCCTCTCTCCCTGTATGTGAAGGGCACGCCCTAGAAGAATGAAAAGAAATTATAAAGGTTCTTCGTTGATCTTATAAGAGATTAGTGAAGAATTCCCTTCTAGGGTGTACCAGGAGGGGGATGTCCGTCGTAGAAGGCCTCCAGGGGTTTTCCTTGATACAAGGACCCTTTCTTATACACAGAGGGCGCGCCCTCATGTGGAAAGATGGGTACTTTTTGGTGTGTGCTTCGGAGCTCTATTTTTGTTATCAATGGGCGCACCCTCATTTGGGAACTTCAGGATAATCCTGCACTTTGCACCTAAAAGCTCTGATCACTTATCCTGCAATCTGGTGGGTGCTTTTCATTCGGGGGACAAGGATGCGCTCCACACTTGGGGTAAACCATGGATATACCTACGTCCTTGAAATCAAGAAACAGCTGGTAGCGGTAAGGACTAGTCCTCGACGGGGGAAATTTCCTTATCCGTGAAGTCTTGAAATCTTGGATGGGCCTTTGTGGTTATGCCTCATAGTGGAACATTCCGGAAGCTGGACCGTCAATCCAAGCCCGTTTGGGTTTCTTGTTCTCTAAGAATTACATACGGCTTGATCCCCTGTAAATATTGGGGTACGTAGGCCGAGTGAGGGGTTGGAAGTTGAGAGCTCTAAAGAAGCCACCAAAAACCCTAATTAATCTCAACCACCAGTTACATACAATGTAAGAACCTAGATTTTTGGAAGAATTAAAACTTTTATTATGTAATGGAGTATCAGTGTAACGGTGGTTATAATGAATGATTATGGAATGGATTTGGATTCAATTGCTTATATGCCATGAACCATGCAACTGACTGACAACTTAGATAAGAATAATCTATCTCCCAGGGAAGTAAGATATGGTAATTCCAAGGAGGAAGAATATTCTCATGTCTTCCAAATAAATATCTATTATTAGTTCAGTGGTTCCGAGAAAGAGTTAAGGAACGCTCGAGAGGGGACAAGGACATTTTACAATATATAAGGAATAAAAGAAAATAAGTGATGAATAGTGTTTTTGGTGGAAACTAGAATATTATTAGACGATACTATATAGAAGTACCCGAAACGGATTTCTGAGTTTGTATTGATAATCCATGGACAGAATAAGTGTATGTAAATGATATTGAAATTTGAGGAATAACACTTTTATTTTACCCGAAAATTTCCTAAATACAAAACGATCAAGGGATATAATATCGAGTTAAGGAATTGTGTCACATTAAAGCAATGGAATGCTAATTGTAAGTCGTAACGTATAGATTTTGTTAACGAGTTACAAAGAGAATCAAATTGGTGGAAAAAGGAGGAATTAAGTGACTTAAGTGCAAGTCAACAAATAAAAGGATGGTTTAGTTGTAATTGCACAAAAAGGGGGATGCATAATGTGGTGATGACACTTGGACAAACGACAATTAGACAACATACAAGCAAGACGATGCATCCAATATTTAGATTAATATCAATAATACATGTATTAAGAGATAATAATACAAACTAAAGAAAAGAAAAACAAACACCAATATCTCTTTGTCACTCTCGGCCAAGGAAGAAGAAAAAGGGGGGGAAGGACTTGCCACCATTTTCTTGCTACAACCTAGAGCTTAAAACAAAGCTTGATATTAGGAGAAGGTATATTTAAAAACATTAGCATCATTCTTTAAAGTTAGCTTGTTCAAAAGTTTGTTGAAAGTGATGATGAATAGTAACTTACCAATTTTCTTTTCTTTTGATTGTTGTTTTATGACTTCTAAAGGATATTATAAGCAAGGTTCAAGGATTGTAAGAGTATATTAGCCTTATAAAGCTTGAAACAAAGGTATAATACTTGAAACCCTTGATGGATTATGAGAATTGTTTGAGTTTTAGTGCTATTATGTATGTTTAAAGCATGAAAACTATGATTGGGTATTGATAATTGTTAAAGTAGTTTATATGAACAGAAAGGCAGTGATTGGCCTTAGTTCAAAGGTAAATAACATGTATGTGTGATTTGGAGTGGAAACCATGGTTATTGGAAAGATTTGATTTTGGAAATATCCGATTTACAGCCGTCGTAATGTCGAAATTTCATTAACCTATAAAACAGAGCATACCCGAGATAAATAACCTCTGACCTTAACAAGAACCTGACCTATCCTTGTAGTTCTCGAGTCATAGATCGTTTTGGCGAAAGAATCGAAACAAACGGACTTACGGTTTAGGAGTTATGACCGAATTACTAAAAGTGGTTCAAAACAGTAAGTACGAGTTCCTAACCAGAATTGAACCCCCTTAATATGAATAATCTGGTTGCGAATCATGGTAATTAAATACTAGATACCATAAGGAAGGTGTGAGAGAAAACCTCATGTCAATTGGATCGTTTTTCAATTTTATAAAAAGGTTCGAATCTAAGTTAAGTGCGAACGGATCCTTTAAGAGCGTACTTAGTAATAACATTGGGAAATCACTTAGAAAACGGTCAATAACTCGCGAGATGTAATCTTTTATAGTAAACGATCGACAGTAGAACTTATATGACTTAAGTAGCCCAAGCATAAGTACCATGCAATGCCTTGATATTGAGCCAGTGTTGATTATAATGATGATAATAAAGAGTTATGTTAGGGGGATGTCCAATGAGTTAACTTGAAAATGAGTTTAACCTAAGTAAAGTATATATCTAGCTTTTCAAAAATGTTAAGTGATTAACCTTGAATAATTTTAGGATTGTTTATAGATCACCGGACTGATCGGAGACACGTTACCCCTACGACCCTTCCAGGCAAGAGTTCTTTTATCTTTACTTTATTAAATTATAAAATTACAGGAAAATGGTTTTGTTGAAAATGTAAATATATATATATATACATGATTTCATATTATTGCATTGCAATGGACATGTTTCTGATTTCTGAAATTATTCATGAATACAAATAATGCAAGGTACTTTATGTATAAAAAAGGGTAATTTGGTAAATGGAATTATAAAAAGGAAATTTTTGGAATAAATGGAATAAGAACGTCAATAATGGGGATTCTATCTTTGGGCTGAGTTCAATGCAGTCCAGCTTGCAATATTTTATTCTGGCCCATGTGTTGCCGAGGGGGGATTGTGGAGAACTTTCCTCCAGGGATGATTACCGGAGAGGGTCATTCCTTCTACTAGAAGTAAACAAGAACAGGTACGTATAGGGCGACTGATCATCATCCTGTCGTATCTGGAAAAGATGAAGATCCCCTAAACTCTTAAATAATTGCTGAAAATTTCATTGCATTAGTATGTTGGAAAAAGATGAAATGGTATGAAACAATGAATGGAATCAAGGAATTAGAAGAGAAACTGATATTATATCTTTATAATGAATAACAAGCAAGTTTATTTTGGTGTATTGCTGCGCAAACAAAATATAGATATTTCTGAAAATGTTTTCCCTACTTTACTTTGTAACTTCATTGTTTATTCTTTATTGAAACAACTTTGTTAAATGAACAACCAACACTTCCAAAGCTTTTATAAATTGTTTTACTTCAAACAGGATTTAAAACTTTATCTTGCTGAGCTATTTTAGCTCACTCTTGCCTATGTTTATATCACAGCAATAGCAGATGACGCCGATACGTCGCACCACACCCCGGAAGCGGGTAAGGGCGGGGATATATGATAGGGATCTGTCACCTATTCCGGAGGTAACCTATATATATATATATATATATATATATATATATATATATATATATATATATATATATCCAGGGTATGAGTAGACGTGTGTAGGTTAATCAAAAGTCTGTTGTAATTTATTTTGGTTGTTGATTTTCTTCCTGCAAAAGTATTTTCAACAATGCTACTTAAATATTCTGGGTTTGTAATAATAACTTTACTTTAACTATTTTTAATGATGGATGCTGTTCTCTGAGCATATGACTGGTGTGTATTGTTATAAGTGCGGGGTCAATAGTGTGTGTATAATGTCATTAAATTAATTAAGTATCAAGAGTATAGTATGTTTAAATGGAAATTGGACCGTGATGACCTGGATCCCTGACCCCGGATCTAGGGGTGTCACAGAAATGGTATCAGAGCTCAGAGTCATACTGCTCAAGAACAAGAGTGTTAATAAGGTAAAGATATATGAATATGTATATGATAAATTTCGTGTACTCAAATTGAGTTCAAGGTCGGTCTATCGGATATAGTACTGATCCTAAGTAGGGATTAAGATTTTATATATTATTACTAATAAGAGTTATGTTTTATTATAGGAGGAGGAGCGGACTGGTGAGGCGAGTCGTGATGGGTGGCAAGGGATTATAGAGGAGGAGGCTGTACAGTTAGAGGAGCGCGATATTGAGATTCCCTCGCATGTCGTAGCAGGTTTGAGGAGGAGAGTCTGGATCGGACATAGACAGCAGTATTTGGAGGCTATGGCAGTAGTGCCATATGTGAGGGGACAGAGACCAGCAGTCGGGTCGGGTGAGGCAGGTCTCTCTAGGGTGAGGCCAGAGATTCCGGAGGAGGACGTTCCACCAGCTAGACGTCCAAGGATTGAGACTGAGGTAGAGGAGCAACCGGTGTTTAGAGATATTCAGATGATTCCTATTCCACCTGCTCCAGTGCTATCACCGGCACCGAGTCCAGACCCATTGGACGACCCTGAGGAGGAGGTAGACCCTTTGGAGGATTCAGATCCTTCGGAGGATTCAGAGGCAGATCCAGTCCCCTTTGATGATCCACCCCCACATGTAGCTCAACCTTCACCTGTAGAGGCACCCCTACCAGAGGCCCACCCACCAGCAGGAGATGCTATTCATGTTACTCTATTGCCAGATTATCAGTTTTTGGAGGGACAGTTGTTAGAGTCCCGCTGTATGGTGGATATGTTGTTGCAGAGGTTGGCTGGACCTACGGGCAGGGCAACCCAGATTCCAGAGGGGATATCTGTAGGGCTGATCAGCGTAGAGATGCGGTCACTTGTTCACATTAGGGAGTTGATGGCAGGGAGAGGGGCACCAGAGTGGAGAGATGAGGTAGACCAGGTTATTACGTCTACTATGGTTCAGCTGAGGGATATTATCAGAGCAGGATTGCCATGATCTGTAGTTCGTAGTTCTCAGTCACTGATCAGACTATGGTCACCTTAGTGGTGTCATTTTGGAGGATTAGTCTAATATGTTTACTGTATTAATCTTAGTTTGATTGGAGGACTGTTGGTAGTACTTTTGTTGTATCAGAATCAGCATGTATCAGTATCTTTTGAGGCTTAAACTGTGTACATTATGAAGCATATATGGTAATGAAAATGTTATTCGCAGGTTGTGATGTATTTATCTTAACCAGTGCAGTTTACTTATATTCTGTTTAAGTCATCTTATACCTTGTTGTTAATTAAAATGGCGGTATATAAATTTGTTAATTAGTGATATATTATGGAATATGGGAATAATGAATATTGTGCCCCAATTTGGGTAATTAATGGAGAATATTGTTATTTATAGAATCATGCCGCCTAGAAGAAATACAAGATCAAATCCAAATGCTACGGACCAAGGCAGCCATACCGTAGAGAATATTAGACAAAATGAAAGGGCTATTGATGAATCAGATTATGAAGAAGAAGAATATGAATTTGCTGATCAAGAAGGGGACCAGGGAGGAGATCCCTTAAATCAATTTATGGACTTATTGAGGAAGAATTTAGCTATGCATCAGAACCCTCAACCACCACCAGTTCCACCAAATCCTGTAGCCAATTCATTCCGTGCTTTTAAGTCATTGAAAACCCCTGAATTTGAAGGAACTACCGATCCAGTTGCAGCTAGGGCATGGTTGAAAGAAATGGAGAAAGCTTTTGAAATACTGAATGTAGATGAAGGATAGAAAACGATCTTTGCTGCCTATCTCCTAAAAGGAGAAGCTAATTATTGGTGGGAGGCAAAAAGGAACTTAGAAGGAGCAGGAGTAATAACTTGGGAGAGATTTACCAGGATGTTTCTAGACAAGTATTCACCTAAATATCTGGAAAACCAAATGGAGACAAAATTCCTGCAGCTAAAGCAGAATAATCTATCAGTGGATGAATATGAATCTAAGTTTACGGAACTGTCTAGGTTTGTACCGGAGTTTGTAAATTCTGAAGAGAAGCGAGCAAGAAGATTTCAGTTAGGGTTGAAACCATGGATACAGACTCGAGTGGCAGCCTTCGAATTAACTGATTATGCCGCGATAGTTCAGAAGGCATCGATAATAGAGGCAGGAAGCGAACAAGTGCAAAGAGACCGAGAGAATAGGAAAAGGAAAGTTGAAAGTCAGAAAAGAAGTTCAAGTGGAAGGAATTTTCCTAGCAAAGTCAGTAAAGGACAGGGGTCTCAAACCGCAAGGAATCCAGGATTTAGTAGAAGTCAAGGTGAGACAGTCAATCAGGGAAGTAAATCATCGGGAGCATCCCAGCCTAATCAATCAAGGCCACCTCTACCTGATTGTAATACTTGTGGTAAGAAGCACATGGGCATCTGTAGACTGCCAGGAATAACTTGTTACAAGTGTGGATAGAAAGGGCACTATTCTGACAAATGTCAAGAAACTAACACCAATGCCAAGAGAGACCTCAAATGTTTTCAATGTGGAAAATTGGGACACATGGCTAGAGATTGCCGTTCTGGTGGTTCATCTGCAACAAGGCAAAGTGGTAGTGCTTCAAATAGACCTCCTATTGCCAGAACATTTAATATGACATTGAGGGACGCGGTGAGGTATCCAGATGTGATTGCAGGTACGCTCCAACTCAACTCTTTAAGTGCAAATGTTCTATTCGACTCGGGGGCGACCAAATCTTTTATATCCCAAGACTTTGCTAGTAAACTGAAACTTAAGGCAAAATTATTATAAGGACCCTTACGGATAGAGATAGCTAATCAGGAAGTCATTCCAGTTAAACAAGTATATCCAAACTGTGACCTATAATTCGAAGGATGTCAACTTCAAGTAAATTTGATTCCTCTGAAATTAGGAGAGTTTGATGTTATCTTAGGAATGGATTGGTTATCAAAGAATGAAGCTAATATTGACTTTAAGGGAAAGAAAGTAAGGATAAGGTTACCTGAAGGTAAAGAGTTGGTGTTCAAAGGGCAAAGACAAAGTAAACAATTTCTGACTAGCATACAAGCTAAAAGATTGATACGCCAAGGATGTGAGTCGTACTTAGCTTATGTGATAGATGCCACTAAGAAAACACCTGACCTAAGTAGGATTCCTATAGTTAATGAGTTTGCGGATGTATTCCCAGAAGATCTTCCTAGATTGCCACCTGATAGGGAGATAGAGTTTGTTATAGACTTGGTTCCAGGAGCAGCACAAGTTTCAAAAGCCCCGTATAGGCTCGCCCCGATTGAGCTAAAGGAATTAGCCTCCCAATTGCAAGAACTTCTTGATAAGGGCTTTATTCGACCTAGTGTATCTCCGTGGGGAGCACCTGTTTTATTTGTTAAGAAGAAGGACGGGAGTATGAGGCTGTGCATAGATTATAGAGAGCTGAACAAGTTGACGATCAAGAATAAATATCCATTACCGAGGATAGATGATTTGTTCGACCAATTGAAGGGTGCCGAGTACTTCTCAAAAATAGACTTAAGATCCGGATATCACCAACTAAAGATTAAACCTGAGGATATTCCCAAGACGGCATTCCGCACACGTTATGGGCATTATGAGTTCTTGGTAATGTCTTTCGGCTTAACTAATGCGCCAGCAGCTTTCATGGACTTAATGAATAGGATCTTGAAGAAATATCTGGATAAGTTTGTTATAGTCTTCATTGATGATATATTGGTTTATTCAAGGACTCAGAAAGAACATGAGGAGCATTTGAGGATAGTCTTAGAAACCTTGAGGCAAGAGCGGTTGTACGCTAAATTTTCGAAGTGTGAATTCTGGTTGCGAGAAGTCCAGTTTCTAGGACACGTGATAAGTAAGGAAGGAGTATTAGTTGATCCCGCAAAGGTAGAAGCAATTTCAAATTGGGAAAGACCAAAGACTCCAATGGAAGTAAGAAGTTTTGTGGGATTGGCTGGATATTATAGGAGGTTTGTTCAGGATT
Organism: Saposhnikovia divaricata; assembly: GCA_036435485.1. NCBI lineage: Eukaryota > Viridiplantae > Streptophyta > Magnoliopsida > Apiales > Apiaceae > Saposhnikovia > Saposhnikovia divaricata. The sequence continues at coordinate 160,863,358 of CM071600.1, forward strand.
TTTCCAAGATAGCAGCACCATTAACCCGACTCACTCGTAAAACTGAGAAGTTTGTGTGGACGGATAAGTGTGAGGAGAGTTTCCAGGAGCTAAAGAAAAGATAAATGACAGCTCCAGTACTAACCTTACCAGATGAAAAAGGGAACTTTGTAATTTTCAGTGATGCATCCCATAAGGGCTTAGGTTGTGTACTTATGCAACACGGCAAGGTGGTTGCATATGCGTCAAGACAATTAAAGGAGTATGAGTTAAAGTACCCTACCCATGACCTGGAGTTAGCTGCCATAGTATTCGCGTTGAAAATCTGGAGACATTATTTATATGGAGAGAAGTGTGAGATTTACACTGACCATAAGAGCCTTAAGTATATCTTCACCCAGAAGGAGCTCAACATGCGCCAGAGAAGATGGCTAGAGTTGATCAAGGATTATGATTGTGAGATCCGTTATCACCCGAGTAAGGCCAATGTGGTGGCTGATGCCCTTAGTAGGAAAGAGAAGCTAAAGATGATGACTTCAGAGAAAGAGTTGATAAGAGACTTCGAGAAGTTGAAAATCGAGGTAAGGATACCAGGAGATGGTCAAGAAAGGTTGATGGAAATTCGAATTCAACCCCCATTGTTAGAAAAGATTAGACTATGCCAAGAACGAATAATGGAGGAAGAAAAGAACTCGAAGGAAGAGATAATGACTGGAGAAGAAATTAAGTATGAAAGAGATAAAGAAGGGATCATGAGGTATGCATGGAGGATATGGATCCAAAATGTTCAGGAACTCAAGGACGAGATTTTATATGAGGCACACAACTCAAGATACTCAGTGCACCCCGGTGGTACTAAGATGTATAGAGATCTGAAGGAGTACTACTGGTGGCCTAACATGAAAAAGGACGTAGTAGAGTGGGTAAGCAGATGCTTGACCTGCCAGCGAGTAAAAGCAAAGCATCAGAGACCCAGAACCAAAGCCAATCATGACGCCATATGGGTAATTATAGACCGACTAACGAAGTCAGCTCACTTCCTTCCGATCAATGAAATATACACGGTCGATAGATTAGTGGATATTTACTTGAAGGAGATAATAACGCGACATGGAGTTCCAGTCACCATAGTATCTGATCGAGATCCCAGATTCAACTCTAGATTTGGGAAGAGCTTTTAAGAATGTGTAGGAACCAGACTAAACATGAGTACCGCCTATCACCCTCAGACGGACGGGCACAGCAAAAGGACCACTCAAACATTGGAAGATATGTTGAGAGTCTGTGCTATAGACTTTAAAGGAAATTGGGATGACCATTTACCGTTGATTGAATTCTCCTACAACAATAGCTTTCATTCAAGCATAGGGATGCCGCCTTACGAGGCCCTTTATGGAAGGAAATGCAAATCTCCCTTATACTGGGATGAAGTTGGAGAGCAAAAGATGCTCGGGCCCGAAGTGGTTCAACGGACTAAAGATGCAGTAGACTTGATCAGAGGACGGCTGGTAGTAGCCCAAGATCGACAAACGAACTATGCGGATTTGGCTCGGAAGGACAAGGAATATGAAGTGGGAGACCTAGTATTCTTAAAGGTATCTCCTTGGAAAGGGTTGATGAGGTTTGGAATGAAAGGAAAACTGAGTCCTAGATACATTGAACCATTTGAGATTTTAAGACGCATTGGAGACCTAGCTTACGAAGTGGCTTTACCTCCAAACTTACAACAAGTGCACAACGTATTTCATGTTTTGATGTTGAGAAAATATAATCCGGACGCTAAGCATATCGTGGAATATGAACACGTAGACATACAACCAGACCTAAGCTATGTGGAACAGCATGTGGAAATCATAAATCGAAAAGAACAAGTGCTCCGAAACAAGGTTGTCAAGCTAGTCAGAGTTTTGTCGCAGAACCATAATGTGGAAGAATCGACTTGGGAACTAGAGAGCGAAATGCTAGAAAAGTACCGCCATCTGTTTTCAAACTAATTCCGGGACGGAATCCTTTTAAGGGGGGAGACTGTAAGAACCTAGATTTTTGGAAGAATTAAAACTTTTATTATGTAATGGAGTATCAGTGTAACGGTGGTTATAATGAATGATTATGGAATGGATTTGGATTCAATTGCTTATATGCCATGAACCATGCAACTCACTGACAACTTAGATAAGAATAATCTATCTCCCAGGGAAGTAAGATATGGTAATTCCAAGGAGGAAGAATATTCTCATGTCATCCAAATCAATATCTATTATTAGTTCAGTGGTTCCGAGAAAGAGTTAAGGAACGCTCGAGAGGGGACAAGGACATTTTACAATATATAAGGAATAAAAGAAAATAAGTGATGAATAGTGTTTTTGGTGGAAACTAGAATATTATTAGACGATACTATATAGAAGTACCCGAAACGGATTTCTGAGTTTGTATTGATGATCCATGGACAGAATAAGTGTAAGTAAATGATATTGAAATTTGAGGAATAGCACTTTTATTTTACCCGAAAATTTCCTAGATACAAAAGGATCAAGGGATATAATATGGAGTTAAGGAATTGTGTCACATTAAAGCAATGGAATGCTACTTATAAGTCGTAACGTATTGATTTTATTAACGAGTTACAAAGAGAATCAAATTGGTGGAAAAAGGAGAAATTAAGTGACTTAAGTGCAAGTCAACAAATAAAAGGATGGTTTAGTTGTAATTGTACAAAAAGGGGGATGCATAATGTGGTGATGACACTTGGACAAATGACAATTAGACAACATACAATCAAGATGATGCATCCAATATTTAGATTAATATCAATAATACATGTATTAAGAGATAATAATACAAACAAAAGAAAAGAAAAACAAACACCAATATCTCTTTGTCACTCTCGGCCAAGGAAGAAGAAAAAGGGGGGGAAGGACTTGCCACCATTTTCTTACTACAATATAGAGTTAAAACAAAGCTTGAGATTAGGAGAAGGTATATTTAAAAACCTTAGCATCATTCTTTAAGGTTAGCTTGTTCAAAAGTTTGTTGAATGTGATGATGAATAGTAACTTACAAATTTTCTTTTCTTTTGATTGTTGTTTTATGACTTCTAAAGGATATTATAAGCAAGGTTCAAGGATTGTAAAAGTATGTTAGCCTTATAAAGCTTGAAACAAAGGTATAATACTTGAAACCCTTGATGGATTATGAGAATTGTTTGAGTTTTAGTGCTATTATGTATGTTTAAAGCATGAAAACTATGATTGGGTATTGATAATTGTTAAAGTAGTTTATATGAATGAAAAGGCAGTGCTTGGCCTTAGTTCAAAGGTAAATAACATGTATGTGTGATTTGGAGTGGAAACCATGGTTGGAAAGATTTGATTTTGGAAATATCCGATTTACGGCCATCGTAATGCCAAAATTTCATTAACCTTTAAAACAGAACATACCCGAGATAAATAACCTCTGACTAACAAGAAACTGACCTATCCTTGTAGTTCTCGAGTCATAGATCGTTTTGGCGAATGAATCGAAACAAACGGACTTACGGTTTAGGAGTTATGACCGAATTACTAAAAGTGGTTCAAAACCGTAAGTACGAGTTCTTAACCGGAATTGAACCCCCTTAATATGAATAATCTGGTTCCGAATCATGGTAATTAAATACTAGATACCATAAGGAAGGTGTGAGAGAAAACCTCATGTTAATTGGATCGTTTTTCAATTTTATAAAAAGGTTCGAATCTAAGTTAAGTGCGAACGGATCCTTTAAGAGCGTACTTAGTAATAACATTGGGAAATCACTTAGAAAACGGTCAATAACTCGCGAGATGTAATCTTTTATAGTAAACGATCGACAGTAGAACTTATATGACTTAAGTAGCCCAAGCATAAGTACCATGCAATGCCTTGATATTGAGCCAGTGTTGATTATAATGATGATAATAAAGAGTTATGTTAGGGGGATGTCCAATGAGTTAACTTGATATTCCAGGAAAATGGTTTTGTTGAAAATGTATATATATATATATATATATATATATATATATATACATGATTTCATATTATTGCATTGCAATGGACATGTTTCTGATTTCTGAAATCATTCATGAATACAAATAATGCAAGGTACTTTATGGATAAAAAAGGGTAATTTGGTAAATGGAATTATAAAAAGGAAATTTTTGGAATAAATGGAATAAGAACGTCGATAATGGGGATTCTATCTTTGGGCTGAGTTCAATGCAGTCCAGCTTGCAATATTTTATTCCGGCCCATGTGTTGCCGAGGGGGCATTGTGGAGAACTTTCCTCCAGGGATGATTACCAGAGAGGGTCATTCCTTCTACTAGTAGTAAACAGGAACAGGTACGTATAGGGCAACTGATCATCATCCTGTCGTATCTGGAAATGATGAAGATCCCCTAAACTCATAAATAATTGCTGAAAATTTCATTGCATTAGTATGTTGGAAAAGGATGAAATGGTATGAAACAATGAATGGAATCAACGAATTATAAGAGAAACTGATATTATATCTTTATAATGAATAACAAGCAAGTTTATGTTGGTGTATTGCTGCGCAAACAAAATATAGATATTTCTGAAAATGTTTTCCCTACTTTACTTTGTAACTTCATTGTTTATTCTTTATTGAAACAACTTTGTTAAACGAACAACCAACACTTCCAAAGCTTTTACAAATTGTTTTACTTCAAACATGATTTAAAACTTTATCTTGCTGAGCTATTTTAGCTGACTCTTGCCTATGTTTATATCACAGCTATAGCAGATGCCGCCGATACGTCGCACCACACCCCGGAAGCGGGTAAGGGCGGGCATATATGATAGGGATCTGTCGCCTATTCCAGAGGTATCCTATATATATATATATCCAGGGTATGAGTAGACGTGTGTTGGTTAATCAAAAGTCTGTTGTAATAAATTTTGGTTGTTGATTTGCTTCCTGCAGAAGTATTTTCAAGAATGCTACTTAAATATTCTGGGTTTATAATAATAACTTTACTTTAACTATTTTTAATGATGGATGCTGTTCTCTGAGCATATGACTGGTGTGTATTGTTATAAGTGTGGGGTCAATAGTGTGTGTATAATGTCATTAAATTAATTAAGTATCAAGAGTATAGTATGTTTAAATGGAAATTGGACCGTGATGACCTGGATCCCTGACCCCGGATCTAGGGGTGTCACACACAACCACCACGCGCGACCAATTTTTCCGTCAGAGAACCGCCACCGTAGATCTTGTTTTTTCGACGATGTACCCGAAAATTTGTTGTTTCCAAATTCCTCCATCAACAAATTGGCGCTAAAAGGAGGGCAGCCAATCAAGATCTTCGTCTTAGGAGGAAAAGATGTCTCACAATTAAGGTAGAGGTTCTTATGAAGAAGATGGTTATGATTCTGAAGATAGCTTGGGTGTAACCAAGGTCTTCACGAAGCTTATATTTCGGAGGAAGTTCCTGATCGCCCACACCACCGTGGAAATCCGGCTACTAACGGATAGCCGCCCGTTCTTATCAGCAACGCGGAGTTAATGGAGCAGTTTTATTGAATGGGAACTTCCATAAATAATTTTGGGACAGGATTGGATTCAGTGGAGCAAGAGCAAGGAAGTAGGAGAAAATCTCGGAAACCCTTGGGAATTCTAGGAGCCTTATCTTGTGCTGGAGCCTCAAATTTTTCATCCTTTTTAGCAGCTCCGAAACCCTTGGGAATTCTAGGAGCCATATCTGCTTATAATAAAGGAAGATATGATTAAGGCTAGAAGTAGATTCATCTAAATAAAATGCATATGACAAGGAAACTAGAAGACATTCAGGCATGACCAAAGATAGGTGCAAATGAATAAGAATATATGTGCGCGCAAGTAAAATGAGCTATTGAGTTGAGATACAGAACGCGTCCTCAATGTACCAATGGTTGTGGACGCGCCCTCTTCGGTTGCATCCTCCTCATCTTCATGATCTTCATCTCCTTCATCTACTGGATTCTTAACAGGAACACCATTTTTAAATCGTTGGAATAGGATTATGGACCCCACTTCTTTTGAAAGGAGTCCTACTCTTTTCAGATTCTCTTCATTAATGAGAAGTTTTAGGTCAAAACTCTCAGGTGGAAGCTCCAGGATGGAGTGAGCACGAGAAAGGGAATTACCAAACAATTCATTTTGAATTCTCTTGACTTAAAAGAAGAAAGATACACAAAGTCAGTAGGAGTTATATAATTCATAAAAGTATATAAAGAAGAGGATGCGCCCTTACATGGATTTGAGTTGAAGGTAACCTTTATCCTTTCCACATCCCAGACATAAAAAAAGCGCTCTTTTCACTTTTTCATGTTGGAAATTTTTCCTTCAGAAAAGCCCTTCTTGTTATGTTTTTTGTTCACGACTAGGTAGAAATGACCTTTATTATTTTTCCTGATGCCAAAAAAGTAGCTAAACTCTTCCATGCTTGGCATGCTATACCATTTGTCGTGGTACAAAATGATTTAAGTTGCAGCCAGTTTGTAACTGTTTAGGGGGAATTGTATTGGTGCCACATTATACCATTCGATGATTGCACGATAATAAGGGTGTTAGGGCGCGCACACGCCTAAAGCTACGAGTTTGGGTGTTAGAACCATTCGGGGGATTCTTAATCCGTCTCTTTAGTAAAAAATGTGAGGTCTCATCAAGCTTGGAGGGCAACCCCACACTCCGCTCATATTATAATATTTCATACACCACTCTGTTTCACTCATGGAAGGTGTACTGGACATTCCAAACAAGAGAATTTCCCAGCCGCCTTTCTTCTTTTATTTTTCTCATTTTCAAAAGGGTCATCAGATAATTCACTCTGATCGAGATCACGAGCATCATCTTCAATGGGGGAGTGAATGTAAAGAATAGGAGAAGGAGGTGGAGAATAAGCTTTTTTAGGGGGGCATCTTCTGACAAGGGCGCGCCCTGAGAATTGGTTTGATGAAAATTGACCTCATCACTTTCTCCATCTAAAAGCACAGCTTTTTTTCCTTTATTTTGGGAGAGGCCAGCATCAATCAAGTCATCATCTAGCCAATCTTCTAGATAAGGTTTGTATATGGTTGGAGATTTTGGTGGAATCTTAAGCTTACCTTTATTAATTCTAGAGTTGAGAGGAATATTATCGACAGAGGAGTCACTAGATAAATAAAAAATTGAACGTCTCTTAAATCTTCGATTAGGCGCGCCTTGTCTTCGTTAGAGATAAATGAAAAGAGGGCTCTAGGAGGCTCATGTGGGAATGGTACTGGCAAAGGAGAAAATATGCCTATACGTTTGTTGAACTCCTTGAATGGATGGAAGAGAGAGGACGAGCCCTTGTCCTCCAGCTGCAAAATCAAAAGAAGGCAAAGCTAAGGGCGCGTCCTGAAGAAAATAAAAGACACAAATTATGGGAAACATCCCAGTAAAATATTTTGACGTGTAATGCAAGTAACGAAGACGCGCAATGCACCCAAAAAACCCATTAAGCAAGCGTATGTACGTGATTAGATTATTCTTACAAACATTGTTTACAAAAACAATAACAGCAAAACAAAGATCAAACGACTATGCTTACACATATATATACATAAAAAATACGAAGAACACAGCGGGTTGCGAACAGTCAAATCCATAAAACAAGCAATATATATGGTCAAAATGCGAGGAAAAGACATGGAGGTGTACCTTAAGAGTTCCTAAACGAGATTTGTGGAAAAGAATCGTCGAAGATGCTTGATTTGATGGGTTTTTTGTTCGGAAAATGAAAAATCACCGGAGAAGAGTTTTTTCTGAAAATAAAAATGGTAAAAAGCAAAGTAAGAATGATTAATTGGATATTTATAAGAGGTAGAAAAGGATAATGGATGACAGCTATGGTACGAAAGAAACGGCTCAGATTCAAAGGACGCACCTTGACTAAAAGGCGCACCCTTATTGGAAAGCTTGGAAATTTTGTGAGATTTTAGAAAGAAATTTAATATTCATTTTTAATTTCATATTGAATTAGGGGGTAGTTGTCATAGCCAAAATTTCATTCGGGTATTTTCGAGATGGATTCGGGTCAATAACAGGTTCAATTTGGGGGTTTCCTGGATAAATTGGAGTTTTAGTGAAAATTTGTAGAAGGAGGACGAGTCCTCTCTCCTTGTACGTGAAGGGCGCGCCCTAGAAGAATGAAAAGCAATTATAAAGGATGTTTGTTGATCTTATAAGAGATTATTTAAGAATTCCCTCCTGGGGTATACCAAGAGGGGGATGTCCATCGTAGAAGGCCTTCAGGGGTTTTCCTGGATACAAGGACCCTTTCTTATACATAGAGGACGCGCCCTCATGTGGAATGATGGGTACTTTTTGGTGTGTGCTTTGGAGCTCTATTTCTGTTATCAATGGGCGCACCTTCATTGGAGAACTTTTATCAATGGGTGCGCCCTCATTGGGGAACTTCGGGGTAATCATGCACTTTGGACCTAAAAGCTCCAATCACTTGTCCTGTAATCTGGTGGGTGCTTCTCATTCGGGGCACAAGGATGCGCTCCACACTTGGGGTAAACCATGGCTATACCTACGTCCTTGAAATCAAGAAACAGCTGGTAGCGGTGAGGACTAGTCCTCAACGGGGGAAGTTTCCTTATACGTGAAGTCTTGAAATCTTGGATGGGCCTTGGGCCTTTGTAGTTAGGCCTAATAGGCCTTTGTGGTTAGGCCTCATAATGGAACATTCCGGAAGCTGGACCGTCAATCTAAGCCCGTTTGGGTTTCTTGTTCTCTAAGAACTACGTATGGCTTGATCCCGTATAAATACCGGGGTATGTAGGCCGATTGAGGGGTTGGAAGTTGAGAGCTCTGAAGCAGCCACCAAAAATCCTAATTAATCTCAGCCACCAATTACATACAACCACCACGCGCGACCACTTTTTGTGGCAAAGAACCACCACCGTAGATCTTGTTTCCGGCGACGTACCCAAAAATTTGTTGTTCTCAAATTCCTCCGTCAACACTTAAGGGCATTACCAATACCATAGTGTGTACTACCATACTAGGCTGCATATGCAACTATTTTATATTACATTGCAATGAATCAGGCATCTTGTTTATCAACTAGCCGAGTTTTTGAAGTTAACACTAAGAAACTATTTTACATTACATTGCAACGAGTCAAGAATTTTCTTCATCAACTAGCCCTGTTTTTCAAAGCAAAATCTTAGAAAAACTGAAGGAGTTGAACAATCTTTTTGATTAACATACATCACATAAAATTAAGCAAGCCCAAACATATTTAGAACCAAATGTGGACCAAAAAGGTATCATATACATCTAGAGTGGGTGTCAACCCAAGTCCCACATCGTCAAGATAAAGAAGAATTATCTTGAATATAAACAGCCAAACAATTCTATTAGTATGAGGCCTTTTGGGATGTGCCCAAAAATAAATTCGCGCGGGCGCGACCCAAAGCGGACAATATCATACTAATGTGGAGTTAATGGATGTTGTGCGGCCCAACAAGTGGTATCAGAGCCGATGATTATGATGTTGATCCTGGGTTGCGGGCTACAAGTTGTGTGGTGTGGGAGGCTCTCCGGAACTATGATTGGAGACCTTGGACGGCTTTGTGTCGAAAGTCTTCCTGATACTGAGGTGGTCGGACGGCGTATCCCGCAAGATGAATAGCCACAGATGAGTACCGGCGGTATAAGGGTCACAAGATTAATGGCTCTTGGATTGAGGGGAGATTGTGGAGTGGGTGTCAACTCAAGTTCCACATCGTCAAGATAAAGATAAAGAAGAATTATCTTAAATATAAGCAGCCAAACAACTCCATTAATTAGTATGAGGCCTTTTAGATGTGCCCAAAAACAAATCCGTGCGGACGCGGCCTAAAGTGGACAATATCATATTATTGTGAAATTAATGGTTTGCTAGCGGCCCAACAATACACACATCGTATACGTTTATAAAACGAGGAATGATATAAGATATTATCGCATATTTTCAATTATAAATATACTGAATATCTCGGAAGTTCTTCGAACAAAAATTTTACAAAAGACCCCTCTGTTTGCAGCATTCAATTGCATCATCATACATTTGCTCAAGTCCATAATTATATTGAAATCCAGTGTCTAAGAGCTTCTTTGACGAGATTCGAATTGTTTTGGAATCATGGAGCTTTAGGAAACTGCAGAAGAATACTTTTGGTAGTCACTTAAATCTTCCTGAGCAAAAACCCAAAATATTTTACACAGAAACAAGACTTTACCTGGTTGACGATATATTGTATTCAGGATATCTTTCAGAAAGAAATATCTGGAGCTCATCAACTGTTATATCAACGGCTGAGCAAATGTACCTTCTTTTCGCATTCGGATGTTCAAAAAGAAAGATATGTGCAGTTGCCACATCATCCACGTGCACGAAGGACATTGTAGTAGAAGATTTAAGTCTATTCTCATCACCTGCTTAAATTAAGACCAAGAACCGAAATGGAGGCATTTATTAGCATGCTTACCTAGGTTTAACTAAGATAGTGTTCAGTGGAGTGGCCAAGCACAACAGACTTTATAATATAGTCCGAGATAATCTCATCTCCCTTGCAGCCAAATCTATACTTTTGATGGAAATATGAAAGCGCAATGACGAATATTGTCTAGATAGTTTAACAAGGCCCATGAGAATCATACAAGAGACGTTGTTCCTACAATCCTACTTCAAAAATCATGTCCTATTACGGTTAAATCTGATCAGTATATAGATTCAGAGAGAAATTTGCTTTAAAAGCGAATTACATACCAAGTATTATTGACATTGAAGTGCGCACTGAGCCGTGACAACGAGGAGTAATGAATGGACCATGAATAAAAGTAGGAAGTACAGTGACAAGATCCAGTCCATGCGATTCTGCAAACTCTAAGGCTGCTCTTTCGGTTAATGTCTTAGAAATGAAATATGGTCCACCATATTTCTTTAAAGATCTAACAAAGTCTACATCAGTCCACGAAGTCTCATCCAGAACATTTAATTCTTTTCCGCTGAACGCCACTGCAGATCCGCTTGAAGTGTACACAACTCTTTTCACTGTTTTTGAATCGAGGCATGCCTGTAAAATGCTTATGGTCGCATTGATTGATCTTTTGGTGTTTGTTTCCTCATCTTCTTTCCCGTCAAAATCTATAGTATGAGCAACATGAAACACCCCAACACATCCTTGAATTGAGTCACTGAAACTTTCAGGCTTGTCAAGATCTGCATTAAAGATCCGAAGCCTCTCCGATGCTCCAGGTAGGTTTGTGAGGTAACTGACATCCTTCTTTTTGTCTAAAAGTTGATCAAACAAATTTTATTACTATAAAATCACCAAAAGAAAGAACTGTAAGTACAAAAGTAAAAAACAAATCTGTAAACTTACCCGGATGAGATCTAATGGTTGCGTTAACAGCATATCCATGTTGAAGAAGTCTCATGATCAGCCAAGAAGCTACGTATCCTGTTCCACCTGTGACACAAACAACACCTCTCTCCATGCCGTTTTCCATTATAACAAAAAATATGAAGACTTATAATTAATTTTTGTTTTTCTGCCAAAATCTCTTGAATGTGGTTTAAAATTCGAAGTTTGACAAAATGGCATGATGGCTTTTGTTAAGAGTGGCCTTTTCTATCTAAGTTATGGCCACTGGCTAGTAAGTGCCTATTTTGTGGATAAGAGAGATTATGTTAAGTTCTTATTTTTGTTTACGATATCTGTCAACTTTCAAACCACATTTTCTTTGGTTTAGTTGAGAAGTCAATTTTTTTTTTTTTTTTTGGTCAGGAGCTGAGAAGTCATTGCTCTTTACCTTTATTTTTAAGGTTGGCAAACCATTGGAAACTAAAAAAACGGAAGAATTACACTTGTGTAAATTTGGATCTTCATTTGCCTACAACTTTGTCATTATAATTTAAAATTATTTGGATACTCAAGTTTTTTAATCTTATATCTATAAAATAGAATCATTTTTTATGAATTAGTTTATGGGTGACTGAAGTTTATAGAAAAATTTATTGTATTATATTATTTTTGTTAGACAATTTGTGAAAATAGTACAAAATAGTAGATCGTGTGTGTGTGAATAACAGAATAATAAAATGAATAACAGAGGAGACAAGAACGTAAGAACCCGAGTCCAGTGCGTGACTGTCTCCTTAAAACGTATTTGTCCTCACCGTATGTGCGAGCGAAACGCCTCCCAGGATAAAACGGATTGCAGTGTCACCGAAGGAAGAAGAGGATGTGTTTTTTTCGAATGAATAATCCTAAGGCTCTACACGAGTATATATAGGATAGGAAAACTTGTGCGCTACACAATTGCCCTAATTAATTAGCTGTGCTAATTAAAAAGTCGGTGGCAATTTTCCTTTATTAATTAACCGCGTTAATTAATTAAGGTAAGGCGGTGGCAAAAAATTCGTTATAAAAACGGAATTGATTTTACCACAATTAATTCCAAATTCGAATTAATTTAGTCAGATCTTTAAGCCCAAACCAAGTGGAAATAATAATTAGCAAAACTAGTCCGAGATTATTCGGCCCAATTTTCTGTTACATTCGTGTCCGTAGGTCGCACACGCGGAAAGCCCTAAGGCTTGCGAAGCCTCGAATTTCCCCTCGAAATCCTACAATTCGCACCCCCCCTGCGCACCCGCGTAGGAGATGGAGCAACACTTAACCAACACAAGTGAACACTCCTCTTGTGTTGTAACTATATAAAGCAAAGGAAACTCCTTTTCCTTATCAATGTGGGACTTCAAGTTTAACAACAAATTTCCACTCTTAAGGGACCAACTTTGAGTAATCATAACTCATCCATCCCTTAGTCGTTTTGAGTGTTTAAATATGCGTTGGAAAGCTCTCGCGGAGGAGAACACTCTCCAAGCATGACTTGTTGCAAACACGCACACAAGGCACACTCAAATCGGAGCTCAAAATGACTCGACAATGTGGGTCTAAAACCTACATTTTCTAACAATCCCCCACATGGATGAGATTGATATCGTAGAAGCACACACCAGACAGACAGACACGGAATTTGATGTGGTGATAATTCTTCGATCAGATATAGCATACGATAGGTAGAGGTTTGCTCCTTGAACCTTCGCTTGAGTAAGCATACCGACCTTACTGGTAGACAGTGGAGGTTTGCTCTTTGAACTGTTCGACCGTTTATGTAAGCGATGATATACTTATCACTATATCCTTTCTGACTCGTTCAGCTCTCATGATTATGTCCATTTTGGCCATGGAACATCGTCCTGGTTCTGCAGGAGTTTCTAAAGAGTTGTGCCTCGCAACTCTCCTTTGAAGCGGCCCCACTTCTCTCCCACATAGGTGATCTTTATACTTATAGAGTAACCCGCGTTTACTCAACTGAATTCCATGCGTTCAGATCTTGAACTCCATGTATTCACCGAAAGATCATTAAAAGCTTAATAGCTTACCCTCGTACCTTACGGGTCTCACTGTTTATCATCATAGGAACAAGCCAGGGGTTACCCCCACAGTGATTTGATCATCATGATTTAGTTGACCCATTGAACCAAGTTCTTGGGACCTCCAGTCAACAATGGTTGGGTGTCCACCATGACGTCGTTAAGCAATAGGCTTAAGGCCCATTCCTCTCGATGATTTGTCAACCAGTTCTCTTGATAATCCTTTGGTTAGCGAATCCGCAATATTATCCTTTGACGGTATAAAGTCAATAGTGATAATTCCGGTTGACATTAACTGTCTAATTGAACTATGTCGTCATCGTATATGACGGGACTTTCCATTATACATTGTGCTCTGTGCTCTGCCAATAGCAGACTGACTATCACAGTGCAGTCCTATTGCAGTCACAGGCTTTTGCCATCTCAGAACATCCTCCAAAAATTGGCGTAAATATTCTGCCTCTTGTGCGCATTTATCTAATGCCACAAACTCAGTTTCAATTGTGGACTGAGTTATAACCGTTTGTTTAGAGGATTTCCATGACACTGCTGCTCCAGCTAGTGTAAACACATAACCACTCGTAGACTTTAGCGCCTTCTTGCTAGATATCCAATTTGCGTCAGTATAGCCTTCTAGTACTGCTGGATAACTACCATAATGCAAACCATAGTCTCGAGTTCCCCTCAAGTACTTTAGTACTCGTATGATCGCTTTCCAGTGATCAGCTCCCGGATTACTCGTAAATCTACTCAACTTGCTAATTGAGTATGCAATGTCTGGTCTTGTACAACTCATAAGGTACATCAGACTTCCAATTATCCGTGAGTATTCCAACTGCGAGACTCCTACACCTTTATTCTTGGATAGATGTAAAGTCAAATCCACAGGTGTTCTCGCTGTCTCAACATCATCCTTGAGAAATTTCTCAAGAATCTTGTCAACATAATGTGGTTGACTTAAGGCAAGACCCTCCGAGGTTCTAGAAATTTGAATTCCCAGAATTACATTTGTTAGACCCATGTCTTTCATGTCAAATCTTGCCTTTAACATGTCCTTAGTAGATTTGATCACCTTATCATTGCTACCGACAATAAGTAGATCATCTACGTACACTTTTCATCATAACATATCCATTTTCGTCATCCTTGTAGTAGGCGCAACTATCACATTCATTGATCTTGAAACCACTGGCTAACACAACCTCATCAAATTTCTCATGCCATTTCATAGGCGCTTGCTTCAAGCCATACAGTGATTTCACCAATCTACAGACTTTTCTTTCTTATCCAGGGACAACAAACCCTTCAGGTTGTTCCATATAGATTTCCTCATCTATATCCCCATTTAGAAAAGCTGTCTTCACATCCATTTGATGTACAGTCAACTTTCGTATTGCAGCGATAGCAAACATCATCCTTATAGATGTTATTCTCGATACTGGAGAATATGTATCAAAGTAATCAAGACCATGTTGCTGCTTGTATCCTTTGATTACAAGTCTGTCCTTGTACTTATCGATGGTCCCATCAGGTTTCAACTTCTTTTTGAAAACCCACTTGCTACCTAGTGTTTTACTACCGGCTGGTAAGTCCACTAACTCCCAAGTATGATTCTGTAGGATAGAATCTACTTCACTTTTGATGGCCTCTTTCCACATAGGTCCATCAGGTGATGTTACCGCTTCCCTATAGGTTTTCGGATCACCTTCTTCGAGCAAATAAGTCAGAAACTCTGACCCATAGGATTTCTCCTTCCTTTGTCTTTTGTTCCTTCTCACTACCCCCACATTTTCGTCTTCACTTTCATCATTCTCATTATCGTCTACTATATACTCATGAGGTCGTTTAGACGTCGTAGGGCGTTCGACTCCAGGATTACAAGGAAATACATTCTCGAAGATTGACGCATTCCTTGACTCCATAATCGTATTCTTTTGAATCTCAGGAATCTTCGATTCATATACAAGAAACCGATATGCAGTACTATGTGGTGGATATCCAATGAAAATACAATCCACAGTCTTTGGACCAATCTTCACCTTCTTAGGTGCAGGGATCAGTACCTTTGCAAGGCACCCCCACACTTTCAGATTTTGGTAACTTGGTTTCTTTTCCTTCCACATCTCATAAGGACTTTCATCCTTATTGTTAGGTCCGATAAGATTGTAGAAGGGGGGGTTGAATACAATCTATACCATTTTCTCGAAATTTATTCGTTAAACAATTTTCACTTAAACGAATATTTTGTGCGGAATAATATAACACAAATTTCAAGTTGAATATAACAATATATTAACTTGATGGGTGTTACAAAATCAGTCCAAACGATTATCAAGTAATTAATAACTAATTAGAAAATTCAACATGAACTTTGCTAATTTAGTTAATAAAAATCAAGATATCAATTTGTGAACTAGGAAACTTAATTCGCTAGTAGTACAAGAATCACAAGTAAACAAGTTCCAATGGATAGGATATTACAACTGAGATGAACTTGAATTTATAGAATTTAATTTGTAAGTGTTCTTAAGCTTGAGAGAGAGATATATGAGCTGCTGTGTGTAATATTTCTGTGTTGCTCGACTGCCTCATTTCTTCTGCATTCTGCTTCTTTATATAACACAGCCATAGTCATATTACTTTGTTTTAACTGATTATATTACTTTGTTTTAACTGATATAACAATCAGTTAACACTAATATGACAATCGGTATGACTATCAATTGAATGTAATATGATTGTCCAGTTTAAATATAACTTTCGGTATAACTATGCAGCCCAATATAACATTCGGTATTACTATCCAGTTCAATATAACATTCGGTATTACTATCCTTTGAATGAAATATGACTATCCAATTGAACTGCATATGACTATCTCCTCTTTGAACTGTATATGACTATCGGTATAACTATCAATTGATAGTTATATCATCATATTTTTCAGTTTATAATTAATTAAATGATTTATAAAAATCATTTAACTAATTATTTCTTTTTCATATTAATTCTTATTTAATTAATCTAATAATTACTTTAACAAATATATTAATTCTGATAGAATTAATTTATTTATTAACTTAATTACTTGATTTAATTAATTAAAGTAGAATTAATATAAATTCTTTAATAGTCAATACTTCACTGCGAACCACGTAATTATGATAAGGAACATACACTGGAACGATGTTGACGCTCGATGTACTGTCTGGTTCATGAACGACTAACTCCAATCTCTGTTCTTCATCGTGACTTTAACACTGTGGTCTTTTTATACTCTTCACTCTCATCAATCATTCGGTACTGAAATTGTTTCTTATCACTTATAGAAATCTCTGTCTCTTAAATGAATCCATTTGTTTCAATGCTACCTTGAGGCCTGATCAGATATCTGAATCTTCTTCCAGTGTAAAAAATCAAAACTATAGATTGACTTGTTGATTTTTCTTTTGACGGTTATCATCTTTTGAGATTCCTGTGATAGTTGATATTATTTACTTATTACAATCTAGTTTAATTGGATTAGGATCCTCGAACTACAAATAGGCTGAGTCATATGCCTTTCAATCTCCCCCTATTTGTTTGTTATACAATAACAAGCAAATACCTAGAGGATTCTTCAACTAATCCCAATTAAACAAGTAAAAGAAAACACTTTAAATGCTAAGTAAATAATGGAAAAGTTCTGGTTCATATTAACATTATCCAGATTCAAACAGAAAAGATAAATAGAAGATAGATGATCCTCTAGACTGATCATATAAGACAATTATCCTATCTTGTTCTATCAAAGCTCTAATGATATACCTTGTAGAGCTAATCTTCATTTACCACCTTCTTCCTCGTTGATTTCTCCTTCTTCTTGTTCATCCATATTAGGTAGATTCTTGATCAATTCGGAGTCAACAAGTAATTCCCTTCTGGATGACACATCTGTAGGATAAACCAGTGGTATTCCAAGTTTCTTTCTCAACTCACCTTGATACTGCTTGTACTTCTTCATGTTGGTCTGCAGCTTCAATTTTTTCTTGTGATGCAAGCAAAACCATGATTTCGAAGAGCATATTCAACATATACCAAATGTCTGGCAAGATGTGTATATAATTCTTCTGTCTGAAGATTAACAGTGTGAATAACTTCTCCCTTAAGAATTTTAACTTGTGGAGGGTTATCTATAACTTCAGGGCCAGCTCTTTCAGCAAACTCTTGAAATTTTTCATGAAGCAGTATACCTAGCTCAGAAGATGTTCTTACTTTTGGTCTCAACACCCAAAGCTCTGACAGAGATCTATCATAGAAGAACTGAAGAGATACTTTGTGAGATCCAAGCTTATGACATTCAACAAAGATTAGTAGCTCGCCATTCTTAGGATCAGATGCAGTGGTTATTCTCACAATTTCTGTCTTCAAAGCTTTTAAGTACATGTCATGTACAGGGTTCTTATTTTTAAAGCTTTCAAAAATAGCAATCATCCGACAATCATCATAGTCAGAAGTTTGTGGTGAGTTTATTACCTTTTGAGCACGTTCCCACTTATCACCATTTTTGTACTTGATGTACATCTTCCTAGCTTCCAGCTTTTGAGCATGTTCCTTTTGAAGTGCTTCCTGTTCAGCCTTTTGAAGTCTTTCATTATGAGCTAACTGTTCGAGTGTCTTCTTGAGTCTTTCTTCTCTCATAGACAGATTAGCTTCATTCTGTTCAAGTTCTTTATTTACTTCAAAATTCATTCTTTGTGTTTCAACACAATAAGGAATTATCGGCTCTTCATCATCCCAAAAACTGAGATCCGGTTCATCAAATTCTTCACCAACATCAGGAAACTGTATGTCAGCAAACAGATCAATATCAGGTTTACCTATATAGTAATAACCTTCTACAGCATCATCATCATCCTGTTCTGCTGCTTCATGAGTTGTCTTCTTCTTCCCCTCACTCCTATCTTCATCTTTCTCTTTACTCACACTTCCTCCCCCTCTAGATTTCTCCCCCTTAGTTGAGGAATCCTCTACAGCTTTGTGGCTTGTACCAGCTCCAGGGTCACTTTCATCACTACTTCCAAAGAATTTCTTCTCTTCTGCTGTAAGTGAATGAGTTCTGCTAATGATATTATATAAGTGTCTCAACCCCTTTTCTTGATGATCATTTTGCCTTTCAATTTGACTGAGACGATGTTCAGTGGATAAGTGATTCTCATTTATGTTATTCTGGAAATCTTCAATCTGATTCGACATAGAAGATATAATGATATCTTGAGCCACTGTGACATCTCCAGAGTCTTCGATTGCTTGTTGTTGAGAGAGTTTAAGTGCAATGATCTTGTTGTTGAAGATAGTTCTCATGTTATCCATATCAAACCTTAAGTTTTTATTGTCTTCTTCAGCTTGAGCAAGATTTTCTTTCATTTGATCGAGTTGTGCCATGAGAGATAAAGTGTATGTGTCATTGTGTGCTCTCACCTCAATCGCTCTCTGAGTATCACTCACCTCACGTGCTAGTGTTTCACTCAGATTTGAGGTAATTCTCACATCACTCCTCTCATATTCCTGAGCTGCATCCATTGTACCTGCACTAGAAATCACCCTAGCCTCCTCTTGGAAGGTCAGTGGTGGTGCAATGGGAATTCGCAAATCCCGATCAACCTGTGAGGGTTCTTCTCCCGTAACAATGGCAGGCACTGTAACTTGCTCTTCTTGCATAACAATGTTTTCAGCTTCATGTAAGAAAATATCTTCCCCCATTGTGAGCAACAGGGGTGAGCTTGAAGGAATGAATGGGTTTATGATTGCCTTTGACATGGTTTTACCTTTCTTTTGTAAAGGCAAATCTGTTTCACTCAAGACATCACTACTAGGGTTAGCTCTTTTAAATGACAATTTCTTTCTGCGATAGTGTTTGGAGAATTTAGGATCAGTGTTTGGTGCATTGACCTGGGATAAGGGTTGTGGTTCTACAGCCCCTTGGTCACTTCTCACAATTAATTGACTATCAGAAAGATATTCAGATTGCAAAGTAGTTGAGTCAAATACCTGATCATTGACATGTACATCATCTTCATTCTGAGTGGGTTGATCCACTGGAAGTTGATGTTCAAGAGCAATTAAGGGTTCAGGATCAGGTTGAGGTTCTGGAACTTGTTCTGCTTTAGGTTGTGGAGCTTGTTCAATTAAAGGTATCTCAGCAGCTGGCTGTGGCATAACATTTGGCAAATTTATGAATGTGGACATATATGGTGTTATGACCACTGGAACATGCAACAAAACCTTAGAAGTATCCAACCTAGTGTAGAACTTCTTGTTTGGTTTACCAGACCACTGAATTCGATCATTTGGAAAAGGAGCAGGTTGATCCTTAGGCATAAGATGATTAAACATTAATGTCAAAAATCGAGGATAATGACACTTAACCATTTTACCTTTTCCAAAGTTCTTTCTAGCCTTCTTCAACCGATTTAACAAAATAGGCCATATCAAGCTGTTGATCCTTCTATTGTGAGCAATTGAGAAACCAATTGACTGTAACATACCTGTGATGACAGTATTGTTACTCTTGGTAGAATTAGCAAACACCTTTGCTATGATCTCGAAGAAGATATTCCATTCTTGAACAAGATTACTTTTGAGTGGACGTTTAAGATCCAGTTGACCTTGATAGTTCAGATTTGTAAAGAATTGAGCCAACTCATCATTTGAAGGCACTTCAGCAAATTGTTCAGTAGGAAGTCTCAGAGCAGCATTGAAGATAGATTCATCCACTGTATATGTCTTATCATTAAAGTTGAATGAAAACGATCTTTCATCTGAGACAGCTGTAGTACACATTAGTTTAAGTGGACCAAATTTCATGGGAACATTTGCCGTTATAGGATGGCTACAGATATTTTGTTCGTTTAGGAATTTTATCCAGGGCTTGAACCGATCCACCGGGCAATCCTCGGGATTAAAATATCCAATATAATTGTGATTAACAAGCTCAAAATTATTATAAGCACCAGCCATTCCAAATCAAGGATTAAAATTAAGAAATCTGCAAAATTCAACAATTAACCCAATTAAATCACAAAATTCGAATTAATAAATACTTAAAAATTCGAAAAATCAAAATCTTCACCAAAAATTCTGAAAATTTGAGGCAAAGATCTTGATAACAGTACAAACACACACATATTTTTAGTTTTTGAAAAATCACCACCAATCTCTTTGAAATTTAGATCGAAAATTCGAACTTTTTTAACCAAAATCATCAAAACTCATCTAAATCTTACATTTAAACCGTTGTTTTGATGAAAATCGACTGGGTAATTCAGTTTTGTTCTTAGAATCGAGATTACAATGTGATTTGAGACCGAATTTGAGCAGCAATTCGACTTAGATGCGTGTATATGTATGTATGTATCGCACGAGTAAATTAGGTGACTTAACACGCTAATATGACTTAACACAATGATATAACTACTGAATATAACAATCTGTTTATATATAAAACAGCTAGATATGACTATCGGGTGATAGTCATACCGATAGTTATATTACGTTTAAACGTAATATAACTATCCTAATTGAGACAGTTATATAATAAATAAGCCTAAATATAACTATTGAAAAACAAAGGATATGACAATCGAATCAATAGTTATACTTATAGTCATATTTCGAGTAAAACACACAATATAACTATTAATTAATAACAGTTATATTTACAGAAAACAAAATTATAACTATCTTATTACTAAGTTATATTACACTAATTTTAAGTAATATAACTATCACAAATTCGAATATAACAATCAGATGGATTGTTATACCGATAGTTATATTCCAACAAAACAGCTAATATAACTAACCAAAAAATTGAATACTAACAGAATTTTAACAAGTAACAAATTAAAAAGAACAAACTAATTTACACAAGCCAAAAATTAGCAAATTAATTTACACTAAAATTATAAAACCTAATAAAAAATTATAAAAACGATCATATGTAGTCCCTTTTACGAAATCAAACAATAATAACAAAAGGACAAACACTACAAATCAAATAAAATAAAATAAAATAAAATAACATACTAAATATTCACATAAATATTTCTGATGAATTAATAAATCTATAAATTTTCTAATAAAATAATTTCAATATAGAAAATTATTCAAAAAGAAACTATGATTTATTTAAACAACAAAAATAATTAAACTGAATTTATGATAATAACATTTTCAAGAAAAATAGATTTCTCATAAATTACAGCTTGTAAAATTCGAGAAAAATATTTTTAAAGAAAATGAATTAATTTAAAAACACAAGAACTAATAAAAAAATATAGAGAAGATAATAACAATGATTTAAGAAGAAACAAGCAAAAGTATAAGTTGATAAAATAATTATAAGTGATTTTAATAACAAATATTAACACATCAATCACTTGTAAATTATTAAATATCAAACCTCAGATATTAACCAGTTTAAATACTAGGACTATTTAACATACCCAATTCACCAACAATTCTGGTAAATGTGGATTCGTCAAGAGACTTAGTAAAAATATCTGCTGTTTGTTCTTCCGTAGGTACAAAAAATAACTCCACGGTACCATTCATGACATGCTCTCGAATAAAATGATACCTGATGTCAATATGCTTTGTCCTTGTGTGCTGCACAGGATTGTTAGAGATTGCTATGGCACTTGTATTGTCACATAAAATTGGAATTTTATCAAGTACAAAGCCATAGTCTCTCAGCTGATTCCTGATCCACAAAATCTGTGCACAACAGCTTCCAGCAGCTATATATTCAACTTCAGCTGTTGAGTTGGAAACTGTTTGTTGTTTCTTGCTGTACCAGGAAACCAGTCTACCACCTAGGAATTGACAACTCCCAGATGTGCTTTTTCTATCCACAACACTTCCTGCATAGTCTGAATCTGTATATCCAACAAGATTAAAACCAGAATCTTTAGGGTACCAGATGCCTAAGTTAGGCGTACCCTTAAGATATCTCAGAATTCGTTTAACAGCAATGAGATGAACATCTCTAGGATCCGATTGGAACCTTGCACACAAACACGTAGCATGCATAATATCAGGTCTACTCGCAGTAAGGTAAAGTAATGAGCCTATCATACCTCTGTAGCTTGTGATATCTACCTTGGCAGAATTTTCACATGCTCCAAATTTGACAGCAGTAGATGATGGTGTTCTTGCTGAAGATGAGTCCTCCATTTGATACTTCTTGAGAAGCTCTTTGACATACTTGGATTGACAGATAAATATTCCATCTGTCCTTTGATTTATTTGCAATCCAAGAAAGAACTTCAGCTCACCCATCATGCTCATTTCAAATTTACCCTGCATTAACTTTGCAAATTTCTTGCACAAAAGATCATTAGTAGACCCGAATATTATATCGTCCACATAGACTTGGACTATAATTGTATCATTCTTATGTTTCTTTGTGAAGAGAGTTTTGTCTATGACACCTCTAACAAAATCATTTTCAAGTAAAAATTCAGAGAGAGTGTCATACCATTTCCTTGGTGCTTGCTTAAGACCATAGATAGCCTTGAAAAGGAAGTAGACATAATCAATTAAATCTGGATCTTCAAAACCAGGGGGCTGTTCTACATAAACCTCTTCATCTAGCTTGCCATTCAAGAAAGCACTCTTGACATCCATTTGATAAACTTTAAAGTTTGAAAATGTTGTGAATGCCAAGAATATTCTTATGGCCTCAAGTCTAGCCACTGGAGCATAGGTCTCATCATAGTCAATGCCTTCAGATTGGGAGTAACCCTTTGCTACAGTCTTGCTTTATTTCTCGTCACTGTGCCATCTTCATCAAGTTTGTTTCTGAATACCCACCTTGTGCCAACTACTGGTCTGTCTGTAGGTCTGGGTACCAGCTTCCAAACTTCTTGTTGTTTAAATTGATTGAGTTCATCTTGCATAGCAATCACCCAATCAGGATCAGAAAGAGCTTCTTCAGTTTTCTTAGGTTCCATTTCAGATAGAAACCCTGAATAATTGCATTGATTCTGAAAAGCTCTTCTAGTCTTTACACCAACAACTTGATCACCAATGATTAACTCAAAAGAATGAGCTCTATTCCAAATAGTCTGTCTGGGAAGATTAGATCTTGATGATTCGCCTTGATCTTCATTGAGATGTTGTGTGTGACCAGTTGACCCTTCATTTTCTCCCCCTGAGTTGTTGCCAGGTTGACTAGATGATGATTGTTTAGAAGAGTCAGGGGAATTTTGACTACTATCATTGTTTTCATCACCATTACCCTGATCATCATTGTTGTCATTAGCATCAGCAAAAATCTCAAGTGCATTGTCATCATCTGAATCTGTATCTGTCATGTCATCGAAAGATAGCTTCTCAGATGGATTCTCAGTTTGGATACTAGGGAGTTTAGTGTCATCTAATGTTACATTGACACTTTCCATCATCTTCTGTTCATCAATCACATACACCCTGTATGCTCTCATTGAATAGCCAATAAAAATTGCTTCAAATGCTTTGGTATCGAATTTACCACCTTGATCATCACCTTCTTTAAGCACAAAGCACTTTGCCCCAAATACATGAAAGTATTTGAGTGATGGTTTCTTATCAGCCATAATTTCATAGGGTGTCTTCATTTGATCTTTATTGATTAGAGTTCGATTATGGGTATAGCACGCAGTATTGATAGCTTCAGCCCAAAAGTACAATGGAAGCCTTGATTCACTTAACATAGTACGTGCAGCTTCAATCAAGGTTCTATTCTTTCTTTCCACTACCCCATTTTGCTGAGGAGTTCTTGGAGCTGAGTATTGTCTGGTTATACCCTTCTCAGTGCAGAAGTCATTTAAAACTGCATTCTTGAATTCAGTTCCATTGTCTGATCTTATAGCTCTCACTGGATACGTAGAATCTCGCTCAATTAATTTAATGTGATCAATCACCAGTTGTGGAGTCTCATCTTTAGAATTCAAAAACAGGACCCATGTGTATTTTGAAAAATCATCAACAATCACTAGAGCATATCTCTTCCTTGACATAGACATCACATTAACTGGACCAAACAAATCCATATGAAGTAATTGTAATGGTTCAGTTATTGAAGATGTGTCAGTGCTCCTGTGACTTGCCTTTTTCAGCTTGCCTTTTTGACATGCATCACAAAGTCCTTCTTGAGTGAATTCCATTGAAGGCAAACCTCTCACCAACTCTCTTTTAACCAGAGAATTCATTGTCTTAAAATTAAGATGAGAAAGTTTCTTGTGCCATAGCCAACTCTCATCATTAGATGCTTTAGTGTAGAAGCAAGTGATTTCTTCAGTGCTTCCTGAGTTCATATTGGCTACGTACAGATTGCCTTTTCTAACTCCTGTCAGTTGTGGCTTTTCATGTCTCTTGTGTGAAATTATACAATTCTTCTTGTTGAAATGAACTTCATAACCTTTGTCACAGAATTGACTGACACTGAGCAAATTGTGCTCAAGTCCTTTCACAAAAGAGACTTCATCAATGATAACATTTCCAGCTTCAAGTCTGCCATATCCATCAGTTCTACCTTTGCTGTTATCTCCAAAGGTAACTACTGGGCCGGCCTTCTCCATCACATTTGTCAGCAGGGTTCTATCACCAGTCATATGCCTCGAACATCCACTGTCCAAGATCCAGGTCACTTGTTCAACCTGCTCAACACCCTGCAATGACAAACGGATTAAACCTTCTTCGGAACCCAAATTTGATTGGGTTCAGAATACTTAAAGAATTGGCCTTTGTCAGGCAAAACAACATTCTTTACTTTAACAACAGCTTTACCATTATTCAACAAACATTTCACTTTATAAACAGATTTGACAAACTTCTGTTTTATTCTAGGTATCCACGTTTCTTTAGCAGCAATAACACTTGTTTCATTGACTGGACATTTGACCTTGTAAATAGCCCTAGTAGAACTTTGTTTAGGCTTAGGTACAAATCTATCTCTCCTTACATAAGGAGAACTAGTAGTCATTGATCTGACATTTTTGTTTCTGTTCATATGTTGTCTAGGGGCAGTCTTATCAACACATGCATGATTACCAGAAAAGTAAGCAGACATGATATTAAAAGCACAAGACATACAATTGACAACACCACATGCTTTATGAGAAGAATCAATAATAGGCATAGCACGCATGTCAAACTTGTTATTGTTCTTTTTCAACTTGTTGTCACTTAACCCAATTTGAGAAGAACTAGTTAACTCAACAACCTTAACTTGTACCTTAGCAGATTTGTCATTATCAAGGACTATGCCATTAGCACTGTCCTCATTTTTCATTTCTTCCTGAATGACAATAGAAAGCATATTGGGTGGTTCAGCAACAGATTTTTTAAACATTGGTTTTTCAATATTCTTGAGAATATGTGGTATACCTCTTTCTTTAGCTGAAATAGGATTAGGAGAATGATTACTCAAAGAACCAACAGCTTGATTGTAATCAAATCCTATTCCTACAGTTCATTCTACTGCTTGTTTGTTGAAGAACTCTTTAGAAACTTTAACAGTATTATAACAAGCTCTAATCTGTGTTTCAAGTTCTTTAATCCTGATGTCTTGATCAGCAATCCTATCAAATTGTTTTACCATGTATTCTCCTAATGACTTATCTCTGTAATTAAGTCAAGCTATTTCTTCTATATTCTTATCTTGATTAATCTGCACCTTTTTTAAATCTAACACTTCATTTTCAAGGTTAGTGTTAACAAGACTTATTCTCTCGTACCCTTTTTGTGCATTAGTCAAGCAATTACGTAAACTATGAATTAACTCAGCATCAGTAAGAGTTACCGGTGTGGTGATGATTCAGCATTTGCCACTAGTGCAAAGTTTCCATATTCTTCATCTTCACTATCTGTGTCATCCCAGCTTTTACCAGCAGCTACATAAGCTCTTCCAGTCTTCTTCTTTTCAGAAGCATAATCTTTCTTCTGTGCTTGCTTGGGTTTCTGACACTCAGTAGCAAAGTGTCCCAACTCATTACAGTTGAAGCAACGAATCTTGCTTCTGTCAACAGTTCCAGTTTTGTAACCTCCCCTGTTACTAGAGGATGAAGAACCTCCTCTCTGAAATCTGTTATTTGACTTAAACCTGAACTTTGGATTTCTTCTGAATCTGAAGGAACTGAATTGTCTCACCATCATCGCCATAGATTCATCTTCCAATTGATCCAGCTCTTCAAGTGAGTAAAATTCTCCACCATCCTGAGTAGCTGGTGTTTGGCCATGTTCCACTTCAGTTTGTTCCTTGTTGAAGCTGTTAGGTTGAACAACTTTAGCTTCCACTTCCTTAGGAACTTCAACCACTAGAGCTGTAGAAGAATTTGCCATTCTGCCTTTGCCATAGAATTCCTTTTGCTGTACTTGTTCTAATTCATATGTTTTCAGAACACCAAACAGCCTTTCAAGAGCAATCTTAGTTAAATCTCTAGATTCTCTGATGGCGGTGATTCTATGCTCTAAGTGAGTAGGCATAGTCAGTTAAAACTTCATGTTGATCTCCTTCTGAGTATATTGCTTGCCATGAACTTGCAAGTTGTTGATTATTTTGTTATACCTTTCGAACACTTCCTGAATGCCTTCATTAGGGCCAGCTCTAAAGTGTTCATATTCAGAGGTCAAAATTTGAAGTCTATTTTCCTTGACTTCATCAGTCCCTTCATTAATGATCTCAATAGTTTCCCAGATGTGCTTAGCAGTTTTACAATTCCTTACATGGTTATACATTACAGCATCTAGGGAATCTAATAGAATGAGTCTCAAATTTTTATCCAATCCAGCTTCCTCTTTTTCTTCAGAGGTAAAGTTCTTAGGGTCCTTTGGATAGGATTTTTCAGGTATTGTTACAACTCCATTTGTAACTGTTTCAGTATCATGTTGGATAGGAATTACTGGTCCATTTTCCAAAACCCACAAAAATATTGGATTTGCTACATCAAGAAATAACTCCATTTTGTTTTTCGACATGTCATAGTTATCTTTATTAAAGATAGGAATTTTAACATTGCCTTTGGCTGACATGATGAATTTTTAAGAGAGTTAAAAATTCGAACTTGATTTTTGATTGAGTAAAACTAGGATCTTGATTTGTGTATCAATCAATAGGCTCTGATACCAATTGTTAGGTCCGATAAGATTGTAGAAGGGGGGGTTAAATACAATCTATACCATTTTCTCGAAATTTATTCGTTAAACAATTTTCACTTAAACTAATATTTTGTGCGGAATAATATAACACAAATTTCAAGTTGAATATAACAATATATTAACTTGATGGGTGTTACAAAATCAGTCCAAACGATTATCAAGTAATTAATAACTAATTAGAAAATTCAACATGAACTTTGCTAATTTAGTTAATAAAAATCAAGATATCAATTTGTGAACTAGGAAACTTAATTCGCCAGTAGTACAAGAATCACAAGTAAACAAGTTCCAATGGATAGGATATTACAACTGAGATGAACTTGAATTTACAGAATTTAATTTGTAAGTGTTCTTGAGCTTGAGAGAGAGATATATGAGCTGCTGTGTGTAATATTTCTGTGTTGCTCGACTGCCTCATTTCTTCTGCATTCTGCTTCTTTATATAACACAGCCATAGTCATATTACTTTGTTTTAACTGATATAACAATCAGTTAACACTAATATGACAATCGGTATGACTATCAATTGAATGTAATATGACTGTCGAGTTTAAATATAACTTTCGGTATAACTATCCAGCCCAATATAACATTCGGTATTACTATCCAGTTCAATATAACATTCGGTATTACTATCCTTTGAATGAAATATGACTATCCAATTGAACTGCATATGACTATCTCCTCTTTGAACTGTATATGACTATCGGTATAACTATCAATTGATAGTTATATCATCATATTTTTCAGTTTATAATTAATTAAATGATTTATAAAAATCATTTAACTAATTATTTCTTTTTCTTATTAATTCTTATTTAATTAATCTAATAATTACTTTAACAAATATATTAATTCTGATAGAATTAATTTATTTATTAACTTAATTACATGATTTAATTAATTAAAGTAGAATTAATATAAATTCTTTAATAGTCAATACTTCACTGCGAACCACGTAATTATGATAAGGAACATACACTGGAACGATGTTGACGCTCGATGTACTGTCTGGTTCATGAACGACTAACTCCAATCTCTGTTCTTCATCGTGACTTTAACACTGTGGTCTTTTTATACTCTTCACTCTCATCAATCATTCGGTACTGAAATTGTTTCTTATCACTTATAGAAATCTCTGTCTCTTAAATGAATCCATTTGTTTCAATGCTACCTTGAGGCCGATCAGATATCTGAATCTTCTTCCAGTGTAAAACATCAAAACTATAGATTGACTTGTTGACTTTTCTTCTGACGGTTATCATCTTTTGAGATTCCTGTGACAGTTGATATTATTTTCTTATTACAATCTAGTTTAATTGGATTAGGATCCTCGAACTACAAATAGGCTGAGTCATATGCCTTTCACTTATTCTTGCGAATCATCATATTTAAAATATGAGTTGCACTTAAGATGGCTTCCCCCCACATCGACTGCGGAAGTCCAGAGCTTAACAACATTGCATTCATCATCTTCTTGAGAGTGCGATTCTTCCTCTCAGCCACTCCATTAGACTGAGGGGAATATGGTGCAGTGACCTCATGGATTATACCATGTTGTGAACAGAATTCCCCAAAAGGTTCAACATATTCACCTCCACGATCACTTCGTATCGTTTTGATTTTCTCATTTTGTTGTGTCTCAACTTCTTCCTTATAGATTTTAAATTTATCTATAGCTTCGTCTTTGCTTTTAAGCAAATATACATAATAGTATTTTGTACAATCATCTATGAATGTAATAAAATACTTGTTTCCTCCTCTAGTTGGAGCGAATTTTAAATCACATATGTCGCTATGTATTAGGTCTAGCACCTTGGTGTTTCTTTGCACATGTTTAAACGATGCTCTTGTTAATTTTGCCTCAACACAAGTTTCACACTTATGTTTTGAATCAATATTCAATTTTGGTATGTAATCTTTTGCACATAAACGTCATAAAGTGTCAAAATTAACATGTCCTAATCTAGCATGCCATAAATTAGGAGACTCAAGCAAGTAAGCAGAAGAATTCTTTATTTCATTATTGTCCTTAACGGACATCACATTGAGCTTAAAAAGCCCATCGGTTACATAACCCTTGCCTACAAACATACCATTCTTAGACAAAATAACTTTTTCTGACTCTATTACAATACGAAAGCCATGCTTATTCAACAAGGAACCAGATACAAGGTTCTTGCGAATATCAGGAACATAAAGTACATTCTTCAAAGTCAGACCCTTCCCAGAAGTCATCTTCAGAATCACCGTGCCTTCCCCTTCAATGGTAGAAGTTGCTGAATTCCCCATGTAAAGCTTCTCACCAGCATCAGAAGCTTTGAGGCTAGAGAAAACCGCCTTGTCCGAACTAACATGCCTTGTAGCTCCCGTATCAATCCACCATTCCCTCGGATTAGAGCCAACCAGGTTCACCTCAGAGACCGTAGCACAGAGGTCTATGTCACCCATCTCCTTAGAGATATCATCGACCATGTTTGCTTCCTTCTTCTTGTTGGCCTTCTTAGGCTTCCTACACTCAGAAGACCTATGACCCACTTTGTCGCAGTTAAAGCACTTCCCTTGAAACTTCGTCTTCGAAATTCCTCCCTTAGGTGCCAACTTTGTCCCTTTACCAGAATTGTTCTTCTTGGGCTTATGTTCCACCATGTTTGCCTTTTCAGTAGCAACATTCATCTTCTTCTCGGATCCCCTGTTGTCTTCTTCAATACGAAGTCTAACGATCAGATCCTCCATAGTCATCTCCTTTCGCTTATGCTTAAGTTAGTTCTTGAAACCTTTCTATCCAGGTGGCAGCTTCTCAATCACAGCAGCAACTTGGAAAGACTCACTTATGATCATCCCTTCAGCATGAATATCATGGATGATCACTTGCATTTTTTGCACCTGACTGACCACAGTCTTAGAATCCGCCATCTTATAATCAAGAAAGCGGCCAACAATCCACTTCCTAGCCCCAGCATCCTCGGTTTTGTACTTATGGTCAAGTGACTCCCATAAGACCTTAGCTATTGGCTTTGTACTGTACACGTTATATAACGAGTCAGCCAAACCATTTAGCACGTAATTCTGACAAATATAATCGGCATGCTTCCAAGCATCAACAGCATAAACTGCTTGCGTGTTACTCTCAGCAGCGAGCAACGGTGGATCCTCCCTGAGGTAGCGATCCATATTCAACGTGGTCAGATAGAACAGCATCTTTTGCTTCCAGCATTTGAAGTTCGTACCATTGAACACGTAATTCCGACAAATATAATCGGCATGCTTCTAAGCATCAACAGCATAAACTGCTTACGTGTTACTCTCAGCAGCGAGCAACGGTGGATCCTCCCTGAGGTAGCGATCCATATTCAACGTGGTTAGATAGAACAACATCTTTTGCTGCCAACATTTGAAGTTCGTACCATTGAACTTCTCAGGTTTCTCAGCATGTGCAGCAGGCACTGTAGGAACCGTAGGCAAAACAGGTGCAACATGTGTGGTAGCCACTCCAGATGGTGGTACTACCGTCGATCCAACCGGGACACTAAACTGTCCAATGACAGTATGTCCCACAGGCACATGTCCTGGAGACACATGTCCAACCGGCGTTGCACCCACATCAGATGTTATAATCTGTACAATAGGGTTTAACGGCGGCTGGTGATCCCCATCAGATGTTACAATCTGTGCGTTGGGATCAACCACCTTGTTCGTGTTGTTCATAGTTTGATTCTCCATTGATTCTGTCACTCGAACAAATAATTAAATACGTAAGTACAGATCACAGATATAAAAGAAATACACTTTAAGATTGTTAGACAATCTGTGAAAATAGTACAAAATAGTAGATCGTGTGTGTGTGAATAACAGAATAATAAAACGAATAAAAGAGGAGACAAGAATGTAAGAACCCGAGTCCAGTGCGTGACTGTCTCCTTAAAGCGTATTTGCCCTCACCGTATGTGCGAGCGAAACGCCTCCCAGGATAAAATGGATTGCAGTGAGGCTACAGTAGCGTCACTCTCAGCGAGCTTGAAACGAGCAAGAATATCACCGAAGGAAGAAGAGGCTGTGTTTAAGAGGAGAGGATGTGTTTTTTTCGAATGAATAATCCTAACGCTCTACACGAGTATATATAGGATAGGAAAACTTGTGCGCTATAAAATTGCCATAATTAATTAGCTGTGCTAATTAAAAAGTCGGTGGCAATTTTCCTTTATTAATTAACCGCGTTAATTAATTAAGGTAAGGCGGTGGCAAAAAATTCGTTATAAAAACGGAATTGATTTTACCACAATTAATACCAAATTCGAATTAATTTAATCATATCTTTAAGCCCAAACCTAGTGGAAATAATAATTAGCAAAACTAGTCCTGGATTATTCGGCCCAATTTTCTGCTACATTCGTGTCCGCAAGTCACACACGCGGAAAGCCCGAAGGCTTGCGAAGCCTCGAATTTCCCCTCGAAATCCCACAATTCGCACCCCCATGCGCGCCCGCGTAGGAGATGGAGCAACACTTAACCGACACAAGTGAACACTCCTCTTGTGTTGTACTATATAAAGCAAATGAAACTCCTTTTCCTTATCAATGTGGAACTTCAAGTTTAACAACAAAATTTCCACTCTTAAGGGACCAACTTTTAGTAATCATAACTCATCCATCCCTTAGTCGTTTTGAGTGTTTAAATATACATTGGAAAGCTCTCGCGGAGGAGAACACTCTCCAAGCATGACTTGTTGTAAACACACACACAAGGCACACTCAAATCGGAGCTCAAAATGACTCGACAATGTGGGTCTAAAACCCACATTTTCTAACAATTTTTACTCTGAGCACATATATTACCACATACAACATATCATTGTATTGTAGTTGCAAATTGCAAGAGTTAATCGTTAAGAACTTTTTGTGGAGGGTTAAATGTAGACTGATCACTGTATCAGTCACTGGATTCTAATTAATTTCTTTTATTCATGTTCAAGTATTTCACTGTTGTGACAACTATATAAGGATCATCGGTGTAGTTAGCAGCATATTCCAGGTCAAATTTTAGGGTCATAAAAAAAGATAAATGAAATGCACTTGTCATTTTGTCCATAAGTTACTATGTGTAATTCTGTTACTATCTTTTGGATTGTTATTTACATGCTATCATCTTTTGGAATATTGTGATTTGCATGCAGTATCAGAGCAAGCAATTGCTAACTGAAAACGGGACTCGAGTTGTGCATTTTTTCAGAGTGTGTCAAAGTTTTTTTCCTTTTTTAAACAGTCAAGTGAATAATAGAAGCTTAATTTTTTCTCGTAATTAATGGCTGCTCCAGGCAGATTTACCTTTGCAGATATGCAAAACCCTTTATTTCTTCATCCCCTCTGACGGTCGTTTATCATCAATGTTCGAAAATTTCAAGGCTTGGCTGAATATATATAACATGGAAAAGGTCTTTTGAGATCTAAATCTCATCCAAATGAAAACTAAGTTTTGTGACTGGATCCGTGAGCAGAGAAGCACAGATGATGAGCCTGTTCTGCGTAGACAAGATAATAGATAGCAGTTTGTCCACCAAAATTGTTAAGTTACCAACCATCCTAAAACCTTAAAGTGTAATAGGACGGGGGGCACAATTGAATTATTACATATCCTTAACAATAATATGTCTAGGGTCTTTTCCCAGAGCAACAAAAAACTTTTTTGCAGAACTAAATTATCACTCCAACCCTCGCCCTATTTTTCTCTAAATTGTGATAACTTTTTTTGTTAGGAATTCCCGTTTCCTGTCTTTGCGCAAATTATATACAGACATTATAACAATCAATAATAATAACAGATATTGACAGATGAACACCAAGATTTATACGTGGAAAAACCCCTTAAGCCAAAGAGGTAAAAACCACGGGACCAACTCCGAATGTTTCCACTATAATGATAATAATGGTTACAATATTCTCTCTCAAGTTTACGAAGTAACACTTGAGGTACACCTGAATAGTAATGTAACAATTAACTATTCTTTCGGTACTGGACCAGATAAACTGGACAGAACTGTCCCTTCGGTACTTGACCGGATAACCTGGAGGACTCCCCTTGTTGCGGCTGCAATGGCTGGACGAACTCCTAATGCTGTAGACCCAGATGGCTACAGCCCGACCAAACTCTCACACTAACTCACCCGAAATGAAAGAAGAGAGAAGCACGAGGGCCCCCTATTTTGACCTGCCTGAAACTACCACAAGGTAAGTTTCCTACTAGACGGACTATCTAGCAGCTATGATGGAGAGAAGAGAGTAAGATGTTTTTGGTGTATTGTAGAATGAAGGGGAGAGGGGTATTTATAGGAGGGGGGTTGTAGTAGGTGGGGGGTAGGTGGTGAGGTTGGTAATAAGATTGGTAGACTAATTGTTAGGCTACCTAACAATCTCCCCCTATTTCCAAACTCATAACTAATCACTTGCACTCCATACCTGCGCCCTGTTTGCACATCTCCAACTTTTCCCGTGGAACGACCTTCGTCATCATATCAGCCGGATTCTTATCCGTCATCATAATTTAAGGAAGAAAATTATAATTTCCTGAAAGGTATCTGCAAAGATTCTATTCGAATGTTCATTACATGTTACAAAGCTTACTTAAAATCTCATCATTTTATTCTTAGCAGGAGTAATTGAAAAGTGAAGTACATACCAAAATAACTGACATTGAAGAGTGCATTGAGCCCGGAAAACAAAGAGTAATGAAAGACCATGAATAAAAGTAGGAACTCTAATGCTGCTCTTTCAGTTGATGTCTTAGCAATGTAGTAAGTTTCTCTAAATATCTTTAAAGATCTATCAAATTCTACTTCAGTCCATGTTGTCTCACCAAGTAAGTCTAAATCTTTTCACTAAACATGACATCAACTGAGCTAGCAGTGTATACAACTTTTCTCACTGTCTTCGAATCAACGGAAGCCTATAAATGCTTATTGTTGCATTGATTAGTCTTCAAGTGTATGTTTCTTCATCTTCTTTTCCCTCAAAATCTATGTTAAGAGCGGCATGAAACACGCCAACACATCCTTGAATTGATTCATTAAAACTTTCTGGTTTGTTATGATCTACATTGAAACTAAAACTAAACCTAAATTTTACTAATAAGTAGAATGATGGTGGGTTCTGATATACATATCTGTCACCTTTTTGGCCGTTTCTGCTGAGAAGTCAAGTACTTAAGAATCTGAGCCTCCTATTTGTCTTATATCGTTGTCACTTTGTGATAGATAGGCATTGGAAACATAGAAACATAGAGTTTCTATATACGTACTGATAACTCCAAGACCCGATCTAATGCTTCCTCCGCCTTTCCCATGCCTAGTAAGAGGTGGTGCTGGTGGTTGGGCACCTGCAAGACAACACCGGAGGGGGTTTGTGCCCCGCGGTGCCTCCGGCGTGAGAGTAAGTGGCGGCTTTTGAGAGTAAAAGATAAAGGCTAGAGTATCTAATTATGGAAGGTGTGTGTATATGAGTGTGTAAAAGAGAATGTAACCCCTAAACCTTTTTCTCCTCGTCTATTTATAGGCCAAGGATTAGGGTTTAGGGTTGGTACCTGCAATCATGAGTGTTGGATCCGAGGTAGGTGGGACACCTGTCCGCTGCTGATAATTCCCACCTGTCCAGGTGATGTCTGTGGTGGCGTGTGCCCAGGGCATGTCAGCACGTGGTTTGATGGGGACATGATTGTGCCAATACTAGGATTCCCTTATCTATCACTGTCATGTAGGACCCCAGTCATGACTCGTGTCTGCCATACTCCCATGCTCCTTGGGCCTGGGTTGCGGGTTTATTTGGCTTGAGCCCGATCCGGACTGGGTGGAGGCCGGTCTCAGGGCGACCTTGGGCCGAGCCCAGTCGGGATTGGTTATAGCCTATCATTTTCCCCCACTCCCTTATGCGGATTTTCCGTATGGGGGAGTAAGAGTTCGAGATTAACCCTGAAGATGGCTTCTTAGTTGAACATTTGTAAGGATAAAATTTTTGGTTGAATGTTGCCTCCTAATCCGAATTGTTGCCAAGTGGGGACAATTCGGATTGAAGTAGTATGTAGAAAATTTTTGGTTGGATGTTGCCTCCTAATCCGAATTGTTGCCAAGTGGAGACAATTCGGATTGAAGTAGTCTGTAGAGAATTTTTCGTTGAATGTTGCCTTCTAATCCGAATTGTTGCCAAGTGGAGACAATTCGGATTGAAGTAGTCTGTAGATTTTTTTTTTTGTTGAATATTTGCCTCTCTATCCGGATTGTTGGAAGAAAGAAGCAATTCGGATTGAGGTAGACTGTGGAAATCCAATCGGATTTGGGGGTTTTCCCTCTATCCATTTTGAACTTATATCACTCCATTTTTCCTCAAAAGACGTGCGATAGCTGTTTGTCATTAAAGCAGTTGTCTCTTCACCTTTCTAATTATTTCCCAGCCCATCAAAACATGCCGCGTGACCCTCTAAACCGCTTCTTTTCAGAAGTTATATATAACTTCTTTTAAGTTTCGATTGTACTTCCACTCCCCTTTCTCCAAAGTGCCAAAAAGCGAAGCCCCTTTTCTCTCTTTTCAGGATTTGTGCCTTCGCCGGATTTCATACATCAGGGCCTTCGATTTCCGATTGTCGTTCGTTGGGAATTTCATCCTCGTAAGTTTCTTCTCCTTCTTGTTTCACTTTAAACCCCCTTTTGCATGTAGTTTTGAGGAACAGTTTTTTTGGCTGTTCATCTTCTTTAACTGTGTTTAAAAGTATATGTATGGTTCTTGTGTTCTTGGGGTAGGCTTGTGGTTTGTGTTTATATGTAATTCAAGTTTCAGTGTTTAAGGTTTGGGATTGGGGAGGGTTTTGACTGTTTGTTGGTTCGAGTTCGTGTTTGGTGTTCTTCGTGTTTATGATTTTATGAGTTTGTGTGTTTGTGTGTATGTATGTATGTGTAAGTCTAGATCTTGTTTTGGCGTTTGGATTTTCCGAATAATATGTTTGTGTGTATATATGGGGTTTGGGTTTGTGGCTAGTCCGGATTAGTAACTCAATGTCTGTATGGATGAAGTATCCAATCCGGACTGGTGATCAAGGGATAGTTTTTAGGTTCATCCGAATTTGGAATTTCAATCTGACTCTGACTTGTCACACTAACCCGGACTACCTTGTCCATTTCTTCAGGTTTTATGGTACGCCGAAAAAGCCGGGCAAGGAAACAAAAGATCCCTTCTGATCTGGTCACTATTAGTTCTAACAGTAGTGCTGGTAGCTCTAACTCCGTCAATCAGCCCAACTCCATAGTAGATCTTGAGTGGTGCATTATGGCTAAGAAGAAGAAAGATAATCGGGAAGTTGTGACCTAGCTGTATACCAAGGACCAGGGTGGCGGTCAAAGTGTCGTGGGTCCGGATAGGCTATGGGTAGACAGCGAGTACCTGTTTGTTAAGAAGTATGAGGTCGAAGAAAGCTTCTTCTATGGCGATTTCAGCTACCAATATAAATATCGGCAGCCTCACGGGATTCCTGGTCCTTATGATCAGGCCAGGCTGGATGCTGCATTTACTAAAACCGTGCTGAGTCAGCCTCCCTTCCCTCTCTCACCTTCCTGTCTCGAAAATTCTGTTTCCGAAATGGATGCAGCCATCCGGTCTGTTTTCCATTTGGGTCCGGAAATACAATGGAGATGGCCTCGCCATGGAGAGAGAATGTACCACCGTCCTGGCGATGGGTATGTCGGGGTTTGGTTGGAACATCTCCGTTCTGGTTGGACTCCCAAGTGCCACCTTTTTGTGAAACATCTTTATAAGTATGAGTACGGGATTTGTCCGATGCAGCTGGTTCCCAACGCCGTTAAGTGGATTTCCTGGTTCCTCGCTGCTTGCAATTGTTTCGGGATTTTCCCCAATATGAAGCTTTTTCATCAAGTGTTTACTCTCGTGCAGTCTAGTAAAAATCCTTTTTATGAGTTTAGATTTTGTGGGGATGAGTTGGGCTGTTCCTCTGGGAATGCAAAGCCCGTGGTGATGGAAGGTTCCCTTAAGGGTTGGAACCGGTCATAGATGTACTTGAAAGGCTTAGATATCGAGTACATGCCCCTTTTCTGCAAACGTATGAGAGATATCCCGGATAGGGAAGTTTTTAAATTTGAAGGAGCAGCTTTAAAAAAGCTCCATACTTTCTGTATGAGTGTAGGGTTTCAAATGACTCGAGATACATTTATGGACCATAAGAAGATGTATGAACTTGGGTGTAAGTTTTTCTTTTCCCCTTCTTTGCTCGCATATTTATTTATCACTTGGATTTCTTACTTTGTTTATTCCTTTTTTGGCTCTCAGGTTTACCCCACTACGATCCGGAGTTAGTCGAGAAAATGAAGAAGACTTCTGCCACCGAGCTCCTTGCCTCCAAAATGAAGAGGCTCACCGGGATACATCAAACTAAAGTCACTATGAATCGCGTTCAGGATTCCTCTGAAACTGGAACCAGAGCCGGTGATGGTTCCAGTGTTCAGAAGGAAGGTGGTGGAGAATCCCTAGCGCCTCCCTCGGGAACTCAGTCCCCCGCACTTCACATAGAAGATCTCACCCGGATTGAGGGGGTTGACTCTCCCGGGACTACAAGCCCCCCTTCTAAACGGCAGAGGGTTCTGCCAAGTGATCCCAGCTTTAATCCGGATTCGGGATGCGGGTTGAGTGTTGTAGCTACTCATTCTAGCACTAGTACAAGCAAGAAAGGCCCCCCTCACCAGGTTGGTAAGCGCACCTTGAAAGAAATTGTTGACTTCGCTGCTTCTATCCCTGAAGATTCGGATTGGGCTGCTATGAGGCGTCTCCAAAATCGTCAGGTGATCAAGAACAGCTTTGCCATCTGGGCTCAGGTAACTTTTTCTTTAATCACTCTTTGTTTTGTTTTTCCCCAACTTCAGTTTTGATTGTTCTCTGAATTTTTTCTGTTTACCGCTCAGCAAGGATTGACCTTGGCCGGATCTGCTGCGAATGCTGAGTTGGAGGAGCAAGAAATTGAAGAACTAAACAAGAAACTCTCCGAAAAGGAGAAGGAGCTCCTTGATAAGGATTCGAAAATCTCCGATCTTGAAAAAGCCCTGGCTGATAGCTCTCAGAAAGATACGAGAATTGCCGAACTGGAGAAGAATGTTGCTGAGTTGAAGGACGCTGCAAAGGATGCAACGGATCGGGCTACTACTGCGAAGATTGAATTTGAAAATGCTAAGAAACAGGCTGAAGACTTACAGGCTCAGTTGCTCGCAGTCCGGTCTGATGCAGAGATCATAGCCGAATATAAGGCATCGGAGGATTACAGTGAAGAGGTCGCCGGTGTTATTGCTGCCAAACTCCTGCGCTGCTGGTTGATTGCCGAACGGCTAGTGAAAACTGATCCAGAACCCACATGGGACAAGTTTACCGGCGCGCATGTTAAGGCCGAGTCAGCCTTCGATGCAGATGGGACCGAACCTCAGCCTTATGATGGGCCCAGACTGATCATTGCCCCAGCTGTCCAGATTGCCAATCCGAACGATCAAGACCAAAGTTGATTGTATTCTGAAAATGTTCCTTTGTAATCCGAATATTGAGCTTTTGTGAACTTGTGCTTTGTAACCATGAAATTTGCGCCCCATATGGGCTCTTGAATTTGCGAATTTTTATTTCTAATTATCTCTATTTTTATTCGCATATATTTAGTTGTGTATGTGTGTTGCCCCCAATCCGGATTTTCTCCTTGAAGGAAGGAATTCGGATTGTGGTAGGAGGTTAATGTTTTTCTCTTGAGTCCAAAGTTTTAGAACTTTGAGTAACTTAGAGAATTTTTTGTAAAGCTTACCCACCACTTCGGATTGTTTCCCAATGGATTGGATTCGGACTGTGGTGAGAATTTAAATATTTCCTTTGAGTTCAAGGTTAAAAACCTTGAGTTACTTAGAGAAATTTTAATGTGATTTTGCCCCCAGTCCGGATTGCTTCCAATTGATAGGATTCGGACTGTGGTGAGAATATAAATATTTCCCTTAAGTTCAAGGTTAAAACCCTTGTGTTACTTAGAGAAATTTTAATGCGATTTTGCCCCCAGTCCGGATTGCTTCCAATGGATTGGATTCGGACTGTGGTGAGAATTTAAATATTTCCCTTAAGTTCAAGGTTACAAACCTTGAGTTACTTAGAGGAATTTTAATGTGATTTTGCTCCCAGTCCGGATTGCTTCCAATTGATTGGATTCGGACTGTGGTGAGAATTTAAATATTTCCCTTAAGTTCAAGGTTAAAACCCTTGAGTTACTTAGAGAAATTTTAATGCGATTTTACCCCCAGTCCGGATTGCTTCCAATGGATTGGATTCGGACTGTGGTGAGAATTTAAATATTTCCCTTAAGTTCAAGGTTATAAACCTTGAGTTACTTAGAGGAATTTTAGTGTGATTTTGCCCCCAATCCGGATTGTTCCCAATGGATTGGATCCGGACTTTGGTGGAAATAAATGCTTTTCTTTTGGTCTTCCAATGCTGATCCGATTCTTGATAAAATTTATTATGGCACTTCGTTAATTGTAATTTCCACAGTCAAACGTGTTAATTCTCGTGCTGTCAACTGACATTAATTCCATTTCAATTTCCAAGGGTGACAGAGAATTGGGATCGTTTGGCCTCTTCTCATCCCCCTCTCTATAAATACCGCCCCTTGCATATATTTTATTCACATAACATTTTCTCTCAAAAGCACTCAAGCTTTCTCCTTTCTTCTTCGCTTTTTCTTCACCATGGATCCCAAGAATTTGGTTTACGACTATGAGAACAACAAAATAATCGTTGATGGTATGGTCTTTGATGGGCCAACCACCATGGCCGAGATCGACACGGTCCTCAAGAGGATCGATGATGCTCTAGCTCTTCGCCGGATGGTCGCGGATGAAGCTAAGAAGAGGCTTGGCGGTCCAGGCAAAGGCGGGGAGGGTTCCGACGGTTTTGGTTCTGCTTCTGGAGGAACAGCTGTTTGAATTACTTTACGCTTTCGTATTTTCATAAACATTGTACTCCCCCCACTTATTAATGAAAATGGCTTGAAACACAGCCATAAATATTTGATTTTGATTCCGCTATCTTTGTTACGAGTAGTTGTAGTTCTACTTTTCTTCCCGCGCTTTCTTCCCTGATAAGTAGTTGCTTAGTCCGAATTTGAAGACCTTGTGATGAGAGAACAACCATCTTTCAAACACTTGTCACCTGCTTAGCAAAATTTCTTATCGCGTTCACTAGTAGCCCAGATAAGTGATCTTTAGCAAAGTCCGAAACTTGAAAGTTTTGGACTAGCTTGACCTTTTATCATTTTTACCTCTGATTCGGATATTTTTCATAGGAAGTTGTCCAGATTAGAGTAGTTGTTTTTATCTAAGTCCAAAGTTTGAGAACTTTGGGTTAGTCAATAATTTTTATCGTATTTGCCCCCCAGTCCGGATATTTTTCATAGGAAATGATCCGGAATAGAGTGGTAGCTTTTAGCTAAGTCCAAAGCTTAACAATTTTGGGTTACTTAGAAATTTTTACCGTATTTGCCCCAGTCCGGATATTTTTCGTAGAAAATGATCCGGACTAGAGTGGTTGTTTTTAGCTAAGTCCAAAGCTTAACAACTTTGGG
The DNA here is from genome assembly GCA_036435485.1 of Saposhnikovia divaricata. Lineage (NCBI taxonomy): Eukaryota > Viridiplantae > Streptophyta > Magnoliopsida > Apiales > Apiaceae > Saposhnikovia > Saposhnikovia divaricata. Next base: position 160,904,624 of record CM071600.1, read on the forward strand.
TTACTTAGAAATTTTTATCGTATTTGCCCCCAGTCCGGATATTTTTCGTAGGAAATGATCCGGACTAGAGTGGTTGCTTTTAGCTAAGTCCAAAGCTTGAAAACTTTGGGTTACTTAGAAATTTTTATCGTATTTGCCCCCAGTCCGGATATTTTTCGTAGGAAATGATCCGGACTAGATTGGTTGTTTTTAGCTAAGTCCAAAGCTTGAAAAATTTGGGTTACTTAGAAATTTTTATCGTATTTGCCCCCAGTCCGGATATTTTTCGTAGGAAATGATCCGGACTAGAGTGGTTGCTTTTAGTTAAGTCCAAAGCTTGAAACTTTGGGTTACTTAGAAATTTTTATCGTATTTGCCCCCAGTCCGGATTTTTTTCGTAGGAAATGATCCGGACTAGAGTGGTTGCTTTTAGCTAAGTCCAAAGCTTGAAAACTTTGGGTTACTTAGAAATTTTTATCGTATTTACCCCCAGTTCGGATATTTTTCGTAGAAAATGATCCGGACTAGAGTGGTTGCTGCATATTGCTGTTGCCCTGGTTCCAACTCTGCCTATGGCTCCGGGCCAGGGACTTGTGTGTGTTAGTGATACAATAATTTTACAACAAGAGATGAAAAGTACAAGGCTAGGCCCGATTTCATTAATCATGATATTCAAATTACAAATAACTTATTCTCGCTTCATTACAGAGACTAATCTATCTGTTGAAGACTTTTTGGGCTCAGAAGCAGCTCCTTGATTGGTTCTTCGGGCCTAGGCCTTTTCTTTATTGATAGAACTTCCGGAGTCGGAGGCCATGCCAGGTGTTGGGAACCTCCGAATCGTCCATGTTGCTGATCTTATAGGTTCCGGGACGAAGAATCTCTTTGACCCTGTAGGGTCCTTCCCATTTAGGCATTAGTTTTTCGGTGTTTGTCGGGTCGGAAGCTTCGGTGTCTCGAAGGACTAGGTCTCCAACTTGAAAGTTCTTGACCCTAGCCTTCTTTCCAAAATATTCTCTTGTTTTCTCCTTATACTTTTCCATTCTTGCCACCGCTTCATCCCGGACTTCGTCCACCAAATCCAGATTGATTCGGAGTCCTTCTTCATTTGCAATTTCTTCAAAGTTAATGGCCCTGTGAGAAGGTGAGCCCACTTCAACTGGGAGCATTGTTTCGGTCCCATAGGCTAGTTTGAAAGGCGTCTCTCCAATACTTGTTCGTGGGCTAGTCCTGTAAGCCCAGAGCACATTTGGCAGTTTTTAGGCCATTTGTTTTTGCTTTCCTGAAGCCTCTTTTCTATTCCCCTTAGCAAAATTCGGTTTGTTACCTCTACCTGGCCATTTCCCTGGGGGTATGCTACCGAGGATTTCTTGTATTTAATGCCCCTCTCCTTTAAGTACTTTTCAAAGTCTAAACTAACGAATTGAGGTCCATTATCCGAAACCAAGATCTGGGGAAGCCCAAATCTCATCAATATGTTATCCATGAATCGGATACAATCTTGCTGATTTATAGTTCTCATGGCCTTGGCTTCTGCCCACTTGGACATATAATCAATTGCCACCAACAAGTACCTCAAATCACCTTTAGCGCGGGGAAAAGGACCCACGATGTCGATTCCCCAGACCGCAAAAGGTATAGGAGACAGAACTGAAGAGGGTAGAACCGGACTCTGCCTTTGCTCATTGCTGAATAACTGACAATTCTTGCATTTTCTGACAAACTCCACCGCATCATTGTGAATTGTTGGCCAATAATAGCCTTGCCTTATTATTTTGCAAGCCAAAGCCTTTGCAGATAAATGGTCCCCGCAAATCCCTTCATGAACTTCTTGCAAGCAGTACTCCACTTCGGAAGGTCCCACACATTTCAAGACCGGACTAGAGAATGTCCTACGATAGAGTTGTCCTTCCTCAACGAAAAATTTAGCAGCTTTGGCCTTGAGTCTTTGAGCTTTGTTCTTATCTTCTGGCAACTCCCCTTCTTCTAAGTATGAAATTAGAGGGGTCATCCAGTTGGGTTGATTATCTATCTCCATCAATTCACCATTTTCAATGGTGGGCTTCTCTATTTCTTCAAAGTAGACCGAGCTGTCCAGTTCAGCATCATTCTGGACTAGCCTGGACAACGAGTCGACTTCCGCGTTCTCTTCTCTGTTAATCTGCATCATTTCAAATTTTGGGATTGTAGTCAGGTAGCTTTTAACCAAAGCTTGGTATTGAGCTAGCCTTGGATCCTTTGCAATATATTCACCTTTCGTTTGATTCACTACAATCTGAGAATCACTGTAAACATTCAGGCTCTGGACTTTCAAGGATCTGGCCAATCGGAGTCCGGCCAAAAGCGCCATGTATTCCACTTGGTTGTTGGTAGCTAAGAACTTGAAGGTGATGGCTTGTGGTATCTGAAAACCGTGGGGACTTTTTAGGACTAAATCTGCTCCGGACCTTTCACTTGTTGCAGATCCATCAACATATAAAGACCATGATTCCGGATCAGAGCTACATTCTTCCCCCGGGTCTACGATCATAGGATCAGATCGAGGTTCAGGAAAAGAGCATTCCACAATGAAATCGGCCAGCACTTGAGCCTTGATTGCTATCCGTGGTACAAACGTGAGTTGGAACTGGCTCAGCTCGACAGCCCAATTGACGAGTCTACCAGATATATCTGGCTTATGAATTATTCTTCTTAAGGGCTGGTCAGTTACGACTTTAATTTCTCTTCCTTGAAAATAATGCCTTAGCTTCCTGGAGGCTGTCACCAGAGTAAAATCAAATTTTTCCAAGTTGGGGTATCTGGTTTCCGCATGATTGCTGGCCGTCATGCTCCCGGATCAAGGCTGCCCCCACAGCTAATGGACTTGCGGCCAGGTAAAGAGACAGCGCTTCTCCGGGCTCAGCTTTCGATAGGATCGGTGGAGACGACAGGAATTCCTTTATAGAGTCGAAAGACTTCTGGCAATCCGGACTCCAGTTTATCTCCTTTTTTATTTTTCGCCCCCTTGAGCAGCTCGAAGTAGGGTAAACATCGTTCGGCTAACTTGGGGATAAATCTCCTCAAAACAGCTAGTGAGCCAGCTAGTTTTTGTATCTCCTTCTGAGTCCGGGGTGGTTCCATTTCCATTATTGCTTTAATCTTCTCCGAATTGGCTTCAATCCCTCTCTGACTAATCATAATTCCCAGGAATTTCCCCGCTCCCACCTCGAAGGTGCACTTTTCCGATTTAACTTCATCTCCAGCTTCCTTAGATTCTCAAAGAATTCTTGCAAATCTGGGATATGCTCCTCTACTGTTTTTGACTTAGCTATCATATCATCCACATAAGACTCCAGGTTTCGGCCCAGTTGATCTTTAAACACTTCAACCATTGCTCTTTGGTAGGTTGATCCAACATTCATCAATCCGAAGGGCATGTATTTGTTTGCATAGACAGTTCTATGTATTTTGGCGATGTCTGCCGAATTCATTTTGATTTGGTTGTAACCAGAGAATGGGTCCATGATGCTGAACATCACATGACCAGCGGTGGCATCAATGAGTTGATCAATACTTGGAAGAGGATACGGATCCTTGGGGCATGCCGCATTGAGGTCAGTGTAGTCCACACACATTTTCCACTTCCCATTAGGTTTCTTGACTAAGACGACATTGGCTAGCCAGTCTGGATACTTTATTTCACAAATTATTCCTGCTTTGAGAAGCTTTTCAACTTCTCCATCGATGGCTTTTTGTCTGTCCGGAGCGAAGTTCCTTCTTTTCTGCTTCACTGGTTTCTTGTCAGGATTGACATCAAGGCTATGCATTGCTATAGATTCTTTGAGTCCGGGCATGTCCTCTGGGCTCCAAGCAAAAATGTTCGCATAATTTATGAGAAGCTGTATAAGGTTCTTCCTGAATGTTGGATCCAGTCCGGATCCTATCTTTATCTTTTTTCCCGGGTTACCCTCTTCCAGTTCGATCATTTCAGTTTCAACCGCAGGTTCTACCTTACCAAGATCTTTCTTTGAGATGAATTGTTAAACCCGGGCCTAGGTATTGGACTCCAGATAGTTTCGGGCTTTGGCAATCAGTTCTTCCTTAGTCTGGGCTTCGATACTTTCAATATTTTGGACTTCGTGTCCGGGTTCCTTCTTGAAGTAGGCTCTATGCTTCTTTCGGCTCAAGTTCTTTTGGTACAAGGCTGTTTTTCTTTATTTTCCGGATCGGTTTCAGCCATGATCAATGCTTTGCCGTAACATCGACCAGCAGTCTCCGAATCTCCTTTGACTTCCCCAATTCCGAACGGAGTAGGGAACTTAAACTTCAAATGCGGTGTAGAGGTTATTGCCCGAAGCTTGGTTAGTTCTGGACGACCGAGTATCATGTTGTACGAGGATGGGGTGTTGATAACATAAAATTTCACTATGTGAGTGACTTGCTTTGGGTAGGTTCCGAATTGGACAGGTAAATATAAAGTTCCTTGAATCGGGACTAAGTTGTTCCCGAACCCGAAGAGTGGGTCTTCTCTGCATTCGTTCATTCTTACACTGCCCAGTTGCATTCTGTCGAATGTATGTTTGAAGATGATGTTGACCGAGGATCCGTTATCGACCAGAATTCTTTTGACTTCATTTTCTGTGACATCTAAGCTAACCACCAAGGCTTCGTTATGATTTGGATCAACTCCTTCAAAGTCGGCGTTGCTGGAGGTTATTACTTGTTCGGGAAAGGATTGGATCATCATTACTTCATCCCCTAAGTTCGGACTGGGGGGAGGAGAGCTGGACCCCCCCCATCACTACGTTGACAACATGCTTCTTTCCTGCTCCGGATCCCTCCCCTTTTTCCATGGTCTTTCGAGCTATATATTGCCCCATGTTTCCTTTTTTGATTTGATCCTCAATGAAGTATTTGAGAGATAGGCAGTTTTCAGTGGTATGACCGTGAGTGCCGTGATAGTCACATTGTTTGTGAGTAGGCCGATTTTCCGGGGCGGTGATCATTGGTTTAGGTGGGTAGAAGTATGGCTTGTCCCAAACTTCTTCAAGATATTAGAACAGGTTCGGCTGAGTGGAGTCCACTGAGGTTCAGGCTTTGGATCGGGTTTGGGTGGTTTCGGAGGTTTTGAGTCCGATTTAGCGGTTATTGTTACCGGTTCAGAGGCTCTTTCCGAGGCTGAGAGTTGAGAACTTTGAATATAGTTGGTCTGTTTGGTTTGAATCTTTTATCGGACTGGTATCCTCCTCGAGGACGGTCATCTTAAGTAGTTCGGGATAAGGCATTCCCTTGTCGAGTCATCCTCATTGCCTGGAGCACATCACTTTCTTTGATGAATCGAGCAACCATGGAGTACGCTGCAGCCAAGATCTCGGGCTCTTTGTTGATCAGTTCATAAACATATCTTTCATTTTGGTCTGGGTCCAGGTTTCTCTGAAAGATACTGAGAGCTTCACGCTCGTCCAAGCGCAAGATTTTATTGATTGCCTCCTGAAAACGCATCATAAAATCCGAAAGGGATTCGTTATCATATTGTCGAATGGTTTTCAGATGACACATGTGTAACTCATGTTTCCGGTTTGCTCTGAATCTTTTCAGAAAAGATTCTCGAAACTGCTTCCAGGAGTGAATGCTCTGAGAGGGGATTCGGCTGAACCATCTTTGTGCCCCTCCCTTTAGGGTTGATGCAAAGAATCTACATTTGGTAATGTCGTTGTAGTAGTAGATGAGAGCAATCTGCTCGAAGTAATTAACGTGTTCTTCAGGGTCTCCCAACCCGTCAAATGAATCAAAATTGTAGTGTTTCAGGTTCTTTTGCCTTGGAATAGCTTCCAAAGAACAGCTAAAGGGCTTCAGAGTGCCTTCAATTTCAAGTCCGGAGTCATGGCCCACTTTTTTCTGTAACTCGTGAATCATTTGCATGAGATTGTCTTCAGGTTCTTCTTCATCGGAGATAAGCTCAGGACTAATTTCTCTTAGAACTCTCTTGGATCCGGACCGCCTCAAGACTCGGTCCTCTTCCTCCTGGATTCTTTTCTGAATTTTGAGCTCGAGTTTCGCTTCCTCAGCTTGCCTGATCTTTTCTTTGAGTTCAGCTAGCCTTTTGAGCTTCTCAGCTTCATGATTTTTACTTCGAGCTTTGTTGGCGGTTTGTTTTTCTTTGCCTTGGTTGCCAATCCGGTCGAAGACTGACCTTCTGGACCTGTGGGAGTGTTCAGAACCTTGTGAATTTTTGGCTTGTTCCGGTTCGGGAGGTGGTGCTATCCAGTTTGCTCGGTACGCCAGAATAGCGTCCGCCAACTCGTCCCAGGTGAGATTTTGCATGTGTACAGCAGCCAGAGATACATTAGTGTATTTGTATTGGTTGACTTCAATGTCAATTCGGGCATCCCCGGGACAAATCCCTACCCTTTCCAGAGCTGGAGCTGTTTCCGCCGGCACCAAAGGCATGTCCAGAACGGGATTAGGGTCCTGGGCCCGGGTATTGGTTCTTTGAGTAGATTTGCTTCCTCTCGGCATGATTTCAAGTTTCCAAACAGAGTATTTCACAAAGTATCGATTATAACAGAACTAGGCTGAGTTTTTAGTAAAGCAATTTGTGTATGGATTTAATATTCAGATAAGAACACGGGTTGGTAGATATAAACAGATAAGCAGGTGACTGCGAGCACAGATCTAGATATCAGCTATGTCTAGAAGATAAAAATCGTAACTTCATCAAGATCTGAGCTAGAAAGGCTAAATAATGCTGAATATGTGTACACACAGCAAAGAAATGTGTAAAGGTGACATCTTTAGTAAAGGTTTTATGGTTGTTTTAGATTTTACTGTTTTTGATTAGGACTCTTTTTCAAGATCTTGTTGGTGGAGTCGAGTCCAGTGGCATCGAGACCAAAGGACAGAGCCACCCCTCCTTCTAGCGCCAATGATAACTCCAAGACCCGATCTAATGCTTCATCCGCCTTTCCCACGCCTGGTAAGAGGTGGTGCTGGTGGTTGGGCGCCTGCAAGACAACACCGGAGGGGGGTTTGTGCCCCGCGGTGCCTCCGGCGTGAGAGTAAGTGGCGGCTTTTGAGAGTAAAAGATAAGGACTAGAGTATCTAATTATGGAAGGTGTGTGTATATGAGTGTGTAAAAGAGAATGTAACCCCTAAACCTTTTTCTCCTCGTCTATTTATAGGCCAAGGATTAGGGTTTAGGGGTTGGTACCTGCAATCATGAGCGTTGGATCCGAGGTAGGTGGGACACCTGTCCGCTGCTGATAATTCCCACCTGTCCAGGTGATGTCTGTGGTGGCGTGTGCCCAGGGCATGTCAGCACGTGGTTTGATGGGGACATGATTGTGTCAATACTAGGATTCCATTATCTGTCACTGTCATGTAGGACCCCTGTCATGATTCGTGTCTGCCATACTCCCATGCTCCTTGGGCCTGGGTTGCGGGTTTATTTGGCTTGAGCCCGATCCGGACTGGGTAGAGGCCGGTCTCAGGGCGACCTTGGACCGAGCGCAATCGAGATTGGTTATAGCATATCACGTACATTGTCGGGTCATGTAATAACCGCAAATTTTCGATTAATATTTTCTACTCGTTATTTAAATTTATTTAAAGGTCGATGCGTTAATATATTTAATTAGCGTATTTTTGGTTAAATTTTAAAATTTTATATTCGTATGTAAATAAATGTTTATTTTATCTATTTATTTATATTATTAGGTATTTATTAAAATTAGAAAATTTAGGAAAATAGGATTTTAATTTTGGACGATATTATTTTGTTATATCGCAGAATTTATTTTAGAAAGCGAATTCGGGTCTCGTTATAATTATCCAGCAGGAAAACGACGACGTTAATGTTTCGGTTTTAACTGATCGGGTCGTGAAACTCGAGGAAGAGACAACATTTCTCGATTACAGTATTCGAGAAATTATTTTCTAAACACGATGCTCTTTTCACAGGCACGAGACATTCTTTCACAAAACACAAAACATTCCTGCACGCTCTCTTTTGTGTTATCCTCACGTTTTGTCTCGTTCACAACTTACTAGTACAGAACAGTATAAGCAATACACACGACCCTCACTTGTTCCTATATGCAAATACAACCGAGTAGTCCTATTTTCCTCTCTGCAAAAACAAACCAAGCCCATTTCTCCTAACCCTTTCACAAAACCAAAAATCCCTCTTCTTATTTTTCTCTGCGTACAGAGTGGTAACCACAGGTAGTTTTTTTTCCTTTTCTTTCATTTGTTTGCTTGTTTGATTTTCTTTTCCATTTCCTTCGATTATTCACAGCATTCGATTTGATGTTTGTGCTTGTACCGATGTCGTAAGAGAGCAAGAGAGACTGGGTGTCGCGTGTAGTTCTGTTCGAGGTGGGTGTTCAATTGGTATTGTTTGGTCGTGCCCTGTTGTACGGTGTTGTGTGTTGGTTGTGTTGTGGTCGTGAGGGAACGAGAGAGACGAGAGGAATGACTGTTTTCGACTCCACCGTGGTGGTGGTGGTGTCCGATTCAAGTTTTCGCGATGAGTGAGGATATTGTTTTGTATTGTGTTGTTGGGCGGTATTGAAATTGAAGGGGGGGAGTAGTTTGGTGATGCCGAATAGAGGGGGATGAGTATGGGGGTTGCTGCGTATTGTACCGTGATGGTGTGTGTGTGTTATTGCCAGGAGTGTGGTCGTCGTTGGTTGTTTGGAGGGAGAAGAAGAGAGTAGGCGAGAGAGGTGAGAACAGAGGGGGGAACAATTGTTCGAGATGGGTGTTATGTTGGATGTGCTGTTATGGCAGTAGTAACGGAGGGGGAAGTTTTGTTTTGGTGGTTGGGCTGCGTGTGTGGCCGGAGGAATAAGGTGTGGTTGTTATGAAGTGGTAAGGAGACGTTGGGTTGAGTTCTGATCGAAATTGAGGGAAGGAAATAAGTGATTGTTGTGAGGTTGTCTGTTGTCGAGGGAGTATCAGGGGCGACTCGGAGAGATGTTACAGTGGTGTTGTGTTGTCGGGAATTTCTGCCTCTGTTTCGAATAATAAACGGAGTAAAAACGTAACCATAAATAAATATAAATATACATATTTATTTATTTATAAAATAAATAGAGAGATAATAATAAAAGAAGTTAAAAATTATTAATTGAGAAGAATGATTTATTTTTAAAATGAAAAGGGTGAAAAAAAAATGTTTAAAATTAGTTTATTATCTAAATTGTGAGAAATAAGAATATTTTTATAAAATAAAAGGAGTTTGATAAAAATGGAGTAATTAATTATTAAATTGTTAAAAATAATCATTTAATGATTTTTGAATAAAATTTGGAGATTTATTGATTGGTCGATAAATAGAGTAATAATTGTGGATAAATAGGAAATAAATGATTTCGTGTTTTAAAATTGGTTTTAATAAATTGTTAGTAAAAATGGTAATTTATTTATTTAGTGGAATATTAAAATGGTAATTGACTTGTTGGTAATAAATAATAATTTTGGATTTAAATTGAGTTATTAATTAAACAGAAATATTTGTGATCTATTGGGCATAAATTAGTGATTTAATAATTAGTTGATAAAATGGAGTTAAATAGGGTTTTATTATGGATAGATGATAATAAATATTTTTCAGATTATCTTAGTGGGTTAAATCAGAATAAGATTTATTTATATTACGAGATTTAAAAATGGTGAGAGTAATAATAATAATAATAATTTTGGACTTAAAATTTTTATAAACAAATAGATTGTTGGATTATTTTGTTTGAGAATAATTAGTGGTTTAATTATTTACGAGACGTAAGACACGGAGTATCGTCGGAGCCGTATTTCTTATTAAGTCGGATTTACGATTAATATTACGGGTTTATTTTATGGATCGAAGAGAGTTATTACCCGGGGTTTTAATTTCCGTTGGAGATTTTCGGGAAAATATTTTGGTATTTAAATGTTATATTATCGGATCAAGTATATTCCATTTTGACGATTCGCTCACGTATTTTCTGGTTGACATTGTTAGTGCCTAATCCTCGAGCCGTAGACCGAAGTTGAGCCCACGGGTAGAGTATAAATCTTTTCTGCATTTCCCACACTTCGAGATCGAGGCGTCGTATGAAGAAAGGCAAGTTACCTCCACGGAATTGCTTGGACAAGGTGCGAAGGATTTATTCACGGTTTTCTGCTTTATGCTCAGGACCAGAGGCAAGTTCATCTATCCGTACTCTATCGTTCAGAGTATTCGTATTTTAAAATATATGAAATGTGCGAACTAGATTTAAATCCATAAAAGCAAATATTCTTTCTAGTGGTTTATACCAGATCTTATCCTTGCAATTTACATGCATATCTATTATTGTTGAGCTGTTTATTACACGAGATGTTTGCAATTTAGTTTATAAGTTGGTTTATATTGTTGAGACGTTTATCGAAATACTTCTTTTGTATTCGTAGAAGAGATGATAAAGATATATTTAATAATATTTTCATACCACAGAATATTTATATTTAAAAGTGGGATTATATATATGTATATATATATAATCCCACTTTTAAATATAAAGTAAGTTGTGATTTATTGCTCCTAAAAGCAAAAGTGACCGGAGTAACGCACCGGCCCAACGGTTACATATAAAGGGTGAAGGGCCGAGAAAGACGGCTCATCCTTCTGAGAAGTTTTTTATTTGGGTGGTTCGAGACGTCGACCATCCTTTCTATCGATAGAAAATGAGATGTGACAATGGACTGATCATCCATTACTTGAGAAGGCGTTTCGAGAAGAAGTCCAATCTTAGATACCTTAGACTGTTAGCGGATGCCTTTGTGGTTCTGTTAATAGTAGAAGGTGTTGATCCGAGAAGTTATTAGATTATATTCGAATGGTATTTTGAGAAGTTATTGATTTATCTTTGAGCAGTATTTTGAGAAGTTATTGATTTATCTTTGAGCAGTATTTTGAGAAGTTATTGATTTATCTTTGAGCAGTATTTTGAGAAGTTATTGATTTATCTTTGAGCAGTATTTTGAGAAGTTATTGATTTATCTTTGAGCTGTATTTTGAGAAGTTATTGAGATGTATTTATTCTTTCATATGAGGAGTATTCTGAGAAGTTTTTGAGATATATTGGAGTAGTATTTCGAGATTTATAAGCATTTCTGAGTTGATCTTTTTCAAAAGTATTTATATTTATAAGTCGTATGGAGTAGTAAAAAAAAATATATTTTGAATGAGTTGTGGTAGTATCTTAGCATACTCTATTATATTACTTGCTGAGCGCCTCTTTCGCTCATTCTTGCTTTTGTTTAAATCTTATTTTACAGAGATAGATAGTGGATGCAGTTGACTTAGTTTAACTCGAAGCAGGGCTAGTCATGGATCGAGTTGATGATCGGTTCAGAGTGATTCTGTATTTTGAGTTTGTCTACCAGATGTTTAGTTAGACTGGTATGGTAATCATATTCCTGAGTTGTAATATTTGTTGTATTAGAATATTGTGGTTGTTATATACCTTATGTCAAGGTGATACTAACATCATAAGACTGTAAGAAAATTGTTGTACTAAGAGTTGTAAATTATTATAAGCATTTTTGGGATTTCTTATTTCCAAGTCTATAACCTGTAAAGATTCTTGGTAGTTAGGGGTCGGATGTCGTGTTTTAGTTTTTTTTTTTTATTGGCAGTTGTTTGTTTGGTTGTTAAGGTTTTCCGCGGTAGCGACCCATATCCCTGACCCCGGATTTGGGGGCGTTACAGGTCATCACATATATCGTAGCATATGTTCCGCGTATGGTAAAAATCCGAATTTTTTGCGCAAAGACCATAGCACACATAGACGTAGTGGTATACAAGACAAATAAATGTTACTGTATTCCATTTCTCTATGCGAAGGGACTGGAAAGGTAAAACAGAATACATCTTATTTACTTATAAAACGTTGTAGCCATGTGGGATATAATCTGGTATTTTCAAATATAACGATACTGAATATGAAGGAACTTCGTGTAACATAAATTTTAGAGAAGACCCTTCTGTTTGCAGCATTCAATTGCATCGTCGTACATTTGCTCAAGTCCATACTTATATTCAAATCCCGTGTCTAAGAGCTTCTTTGACGAGACTCGCGTTTCTTTCAAATCTTTCACCTTCAGGAAACTACAGAAAAGTAATATTGGCAGTCAGTCAGTCACTTGAATCCTCCTGGCCAAAAACTGATAAAGAGTTTACACAAAAACAAGACTTTACCTGGTTGAAGATACATTGTATTCAGGATATCTTTCTGAAAGAGATATTTGGAGCTTATCAACTGTTATATCAACGGCTGAGCAAATGTACCTGCCTCTAGCATTCGGGTATTCAAAAAGAAATATATGTGCAGTAGCCACGTCATCCACATGCACGAAGGATAAACAAGCAGGAAATTCATGCGGATTTTCCTCACCTGCTCAAATTGAGAACATTAAACCAAATTCATGCACTTTAGCATGCCTACCGAGGTTTAGCTAAATTATTATTTACTGGAGTGGTCATGTATATCAAGCCCAACAAACAGATTTCATACTATATCTGAAAGGGGACATCTTGCTGCCCTTTAGCCAAATATATGCTTCCTTACCAGCAATCATGATGTCTTTATCAGTTAGTATGCAGTGTTCAAAAACAGATATATAGCTGTACTGGAAGATACCAAGCCAATAAAGGAAAAAAAAAAAAAAACAGTTTTATGTCGTTGGCAATATGCCAGTTATTAGTTCACCAAAGAAATTCATATTCACTGGTAATACCGTTTTGAAGTGTTTCCCTAAAGTTAAAAAAACTCAATGGAATTTACTACTCTAAGTCATGCTAGATATGTTCTCTTATATCTGATATATTTCTTGGTGCAGCTATCCTCTATAATTAAAAGAAGGAAATGGCTCCATCTCCCACACGTACATCGTGCAAAGACAAAACAAGTCAACAATTGATGATGTCATTTCAGGTTTGGGTTGAGTGACCAAACCCATCAATTGCCTAAAAAGAAAAACTCCTAAAGTTCGACTTCGGAGAGGAGCTGAATAACAACATGGATGTTATTAATTTCTTGAAACAATGGAGATATAAAAGCGCAATGACGCTAATCGTCTATACTGTTTAACAAGGACAACAAGAATTCCATTAGAGACATTTTGTAGAGTTACTTTTCCAATTTTCATGTTCCTGTCCAACTGAAATCTCATCAATTTTTAAATTCAGAGAAAATTTTGTTGTAAATGTGAAGCACATACCAAGTATCACTGACATTGAAACTCGCACTGAGCCCGGACAACGAGGAGTAATGAATGGACCATGAATAAAAGTAGGAAGTACAGTGACAAGATCCAGTCCATGCGTTTCTGCAAACTCTAAGGCTGCTCTTTCAGTTAATGTCTTAGAAATGAAATATGGTCCCCCAAATTTCTTTAAAGATCTAACAAAGTCTACATCAGTCCATGAAGTTTCATCCAGTACACTTGAAGCGTCTCCACTGAACATGACAGCACATTCACTTGAAGTGTAAACAACTCTTTTCACTGTTTTTGAATCGAGGCATGCCCTTAAAATGCTTATGGTCGCATTAATTGATCTTTTGGTGATTGTTTCTTCATCTTCTTTCCCCTCAAAATCTATAGTATGCGCAACATGAAACACCCCAACACATCCTTGAATTGATTCATTGAAACTTTCTGGTTTATCAAGATCAGCACCGAATATCCGAAGCCTCTCCGAAGCTCCAGGCAGGTTTGTGAGGTAACTGAAATCCTTCTTTTGGTCTAAAAGTGAACAAAACAAATTTTAGGCTATGTTAAAAACTTGATTGTTTGGAAAATTGAGAGAATGAAAAGGACAGAAGTACAAGACAATAACCCACGCAAATCTGAAAGCTTAAGCAACAAGATTAGAGATCGAGTCTTGACAGCTCAATTTGATAAAAAAAAAACGGGGAAGTTGATAAACCAGATAGAAAGTATATAACAACTTTATGAAAGAGCATAACCAAAATATTTTTCTCAACAGAAATCAATTTATCCGGATCATCGTAGTACTCCATACTAGCATTTCATATCATTCAAAAGTTGATTAGTGTACTATTAAAATCTCTATATGATAAACTCTAATACCTAAAGGCTTTCAAATGCTTCTAATAGTATCTATCTTTGTTAATTTTTTGTTAGTACAGGAATATAAGGAGCACATTGTACTTATACTGCCACACTTTTACTGCACAAAACTGGTAATAATAAGATAGAAAATAGCTTTTACTAATTCACCAAGAGAAATGTACAAAAAGAAAATCCATTAACTTACCAGGGTGAGATCTAATTGTGGTGTTGACAGAATAGCCATGCTGAAGAAGTCTCATTATCAGCCAAGAAGCTACATATCCTGTTCCACCAGTTACACAAACAACACCTTTCTGCACACCTTTTTCCATTTTTTTTAAGTACAAAGAACCAACTTACTAATGGGGTCCGGTCTATGGCATGCGCATGCCATAGATCTACTATTCAACATACGGTTTTTTAACCGTTGGATGGTTGATCCAACTGTCCTAATTTAAAAAAAAAAATTGTATCGTACCGCATAAACTTTTTGCGGTACGGAAAAATTACAAAAAAGTCCTTACTGTTCACGTACCGTAGAAAGTTTCTGCGGTACGGTGAACGGTAGATTTTTGGTGTGAAAACAGGGAGGCAATTTGGTAATGTCTCCGTACCACAGAAACTTTCTGCGATACGATGTTGATTTTTTTTAAAACACAGCCATTGGATGATCGATCCAACGGGTTAAAAACCGTGTGATAAATAACTCGTCCCTGGCATACGTTTGCCAGGGACCGGGAGCCCTTACTAATAACTATATTTGTTCTTCCAAAATCTCTTCAGAATATGAACCTGACAAAATGGCAAGTTTTGTTCAGAGTGGCTCTTTGTCTCTAAGTAAGGCTCTTAAGTAGTAACCAAATTAGGCCATGTGATGGGAAAACATCATTTAAGTTGATATGTCCTTGCAGTTATCTGTCAACTTTCAGACCACATTTTGGGTGGTTTGGTTGAGAATTCAATTAATTTTGGTTGGTTAGAAACAGTGGTGTTGCCAACAGTAACAAGAGCCAGAAAATTTTACATATATAAAATAGAAGAAAAGTTTATAGCTAATGTATCTCTTTGAAATTTTTATTTTAGTGGGGACTAATAACATTTTGCATTGAGTACTTATGTAATTTTTTTCAAAATATAAGTAGTTAACGCTAAATATCAAAAAAAATTACAAGAAGAAAACTAGAAAATTAATTTACTGACCTTAAGATATGTGTAAAAATCAAAGTGAACAAGTAATTTGGGATGGAGGGAGTAAATATTACTGTATAACATCTACTTTGATTTCTGATTTTTTTTCTACAGAGGACATCTTTACTCTTTTTCCAAGCTTTAAAGAAGCTATGATTATTAAATCATGTCTTCAAATGTATGATGCAGAAGTGTACCACCTCTTTCTGTTCTAACACAAGTCAAGTTCACATACATGAAGTTTGTAATACTCGTAATGTTGTAGCTCACTCATCTAATATTCTTAAGCGACCGGAAAGGTAAAATAGACACAAATTAATTTACTTATAAAACGATGAGGCCATGTGGGATTTTATCCCGTATTTTTTTTTTTTACGAACTAAAATGATACCGAATATGTGTTGGGCTACGCAACATCCATTAACTCCACATTATTATGATACTAGCTTATAACCCGTGCGAAGCATGGGTTTATTTTGATAGTTTATAAAATTTATTTAACATTATAATTATATTTTTATATAATCCTTATTTTTAATAATTTTTTAATTTTAATTTAATATAAATTTATATAATGAAATGCATGGTTTAAAATTTATTTTGTAAAATTCTAAATTAAAAATGTCGTTGACGGGTTCGAACTTTGAATTTTTAGTAAATTAATTTAATCATATAATATATTTTATTATTAGATTTAACGATTGTTATTTATTAATAAAAATAATGATTTGTATATATGGTGAGATATTTTTGGGTGTATATTAGTGATCTCAAGATTAATTTTAAATTAAAAAGTACTCCATGTTTTAATTACAAAAATTACTACTAAAAATAATTACGGAAAGATATGGTGTGATATTTTGGATATATATTAATTATTGTAATATTAGTTTTAAATTAAATGGTAAAGTGTTTTAATTAGAAGTAAAATCTTTAGAAAAAATGAATAATTGAGTTGTTGGAGCAGAAAAAAGAGTCCAAGTATAAGTGGATGAAGGAATTTTAATCAGAATATAACTACGTTAACATTAGTAATTAGCTTTTTGAGTTGTTTTTGTAATATAATTATTTATTTTAATAATTAGGATAACCAAACCGAAAACCAAAACTTAGGATAACAAACCGAAAACCAAAACTTTCAATGTTTCGCCTTTAATATAATAGTATAGATAGATTTACATAAATGCATACTCTATCGTTATACTTCAACCGAAATTCAACTACATACTCTTTTAAATTATATTTATTTTTTTACGTCAACTGAAATTCAACTACATACTCTTTTAATTATATTTATTTTTTTAATTTGTTATTTTTAGGAAGGTGTTAACAATTTTTTTGGAAAGCGTATATAATTATAAATGTTTTATAATTAAATAAAAAATGGTAAATATTTCAAAATTCGATGAGCTCATATATAGCATTATCTTATGTTTTATTACCTGATTTTTTTGTGCTCATACATTAAAGTTGTTCAGATGAATTTACTGATTAGTGTCAAATCTCGAGTAAGTCAAAGTATTTGGCCCAAATACAAAAATTTGGTAACACACTAATATATTACTGGTTTAGAAAAATCATAATTTATTGATAAATATTTAATCTCTTAATCTATTTGATTTGACGTGTGACTGGGATGATGACCGTGTAAACTCGTGCGCGTTTATGAGGGAGAGTCTGGGAAGAAACTTTATTTATATGGGAGTATAATTGAAAGAGCTCGTAATTGTAATTAAATAAAATATTAAATGAAATACCCTTTTTATTAAATAAAATATTGTTTAATTTATCTGGAAGGTATTTACCATTTTTTTAGGAAGGTGTTAACCAACCGACCAACCAATTATATCTTGTTTCGCTTATAATAGTATAGTATAGATTGTCCGCTCTGGGCCATGGCCACGCCCGCACGGATTTGTTTTTGGACTCCTTCAAAAGACCTCATACTAATGGAGTTGTTTTAGCTGCTTATATTTAAGATAATTTTTCTTTGTCATATCGATATGAGACTTGCGTTGACACCCACTTTACAATCTCCCCTTAATCTAAGAAGCACCAATCTTGTGACCCTTATACCGCCACTATTCATCTTTTGCTCCTCATCTTGCGGGACACGCCGCCCGACCACCTCAATGTCAGGAAGACTTTCGACAAAAGCCGTCCAAGATCTCCAACCGCAATTCTGGAGAGTCTCCCACACCACAAAATTTCAGTGTCAGGAAGACTTTCGACACAAGCCGTCCAAGATCTCCAACCACAGTTCTGGAGAGCCTCCCACACCACACAACTTGCAGCCCATTAACTCCACATTAGTATGATATTGTCCGCTCTAGGTCATGGTCACGCCCGCACGGATTTGTTTTTGGACTCCTCCCAAAAGGCCTCATACTAATGGAGTTGTTTTCGCTGCTTATATTTAAAATAATTCTTTTTTATCTCATCGATGTGGGACTTGGGTTGACACCCACTCTACAATATGTAGGAACTTTGCCTAACATAAAATTTAGAGAAGGCCCTTCTGTTTGCAGCATTGGATTGCATCATCATACATTTGCTCAAGTCCATATTTATATTCAAATCCAATGTGAAGCACATACCAAGTATCACTGACATTGAAACGCGCACTGAGCCGGATAATGAGGAGTAATAAAAGGACCATGAATAAAAGTAGGAAGTACAGTGACAAGATCCAGTCCATGCGTTTCTGCAAACTCTAAGGCCGCTCTTTCAGTTAATGTCTTAGAAATGAAATATGGTCCCCAAAATTTCTTTGAGATCTAAGTCCATAAAGTTTCATCCAGTACACTTGAAGCGTTTTCATTGATTGTGACAGCAGATTCACTTGAAGTGTACACAACTCTTTTCACTGTTTTGGATTCAAGTCATGCCCACAAAATGCTTATGGTTGCCTTAATTGATCTTTTCGTGAGTGTTAAGTCATCTTCATTCCCAACAAAATCTGTAGGATGACCAACATGAAACACCCCAACACATTGTTGAATTGAGTCATTGAAACTTTCTAGTTTGTCAAGATCTGAATTGAAAATTCGAAGCCTTTCCGATGCATCAGGTAGGTTTGTGAGGTAACTGGCATCCTTCTTTTGGTCTAAAAGTGATGAAAACAAATTTTAGGCTATCTTAAAAACTTAATTGTTTGGACAAATCAGCGAATGAAAAGGACAACAATACAAGATTATAACACTAGTGAACCTGAAAGCCTAAGCAACAAGGTCAAGTATTGACAGCTCAATTCAAACACGGAAAGGGGAAGTGGATGAATTAGATAGAAAGGAGATAAAAACCTCACAAAAAACCATTTTTTTAACAGAAACCAATTCATCCCGCTCTTCGTAAAACTCGATATTATCATTCAATAACAATGACAATTCATAAGTATATCAAGTGTACAAATACAATCTCTCACTACTACAAATATAGGCAAAGGAACCGCTAATAAGAGACCACCTTATTCAAATAATTGATTACTTAAGAAAAGAAACCACTCTTTTTCAAAAAATGGTCTCTTATAATATAAGTAAAGAGACCTCTTATTTAAATAAGTGGTTATTTAATAAAAGAAACCTCACTTATTAAAAAAGAGATCTCTTACAATACATGAAAAGAGACCTCTTTAATTAAAAAGGTAGTTTCTTATCATTTTTTAATATTATTTATTTTCTATGGGTTCGGTTCATATTAGACATCTCATCTTTTCCATCCGACCTCTCTTCTCTCTTCTCTTATACAACTTAAGTACTTATCCTAATCCTCCCCGATCTCTCTCTCTCTCTCTCTCTCTCCCTCCCTCCCTCTCTCTCCCTCTCTCTCTCTCATCCTCGGTGTGTGTTGAATTGTGTGAAATTAGTGATTTTGATTATGATCTGACCTAATCTCCCTCTCTCTCTGAGTGTGTGTGTGTGTTGAATTGTATGAAATTAGTGATTTTGATCCTACGTCAAATTCTCTGACTCCAGACTTGCACTGTCTCATAACTCGAGTAATCAAACTCAAATCTTCTATGTTTATGATTGTCATTGGATGTTTCTGTGCTTCTATCTCCGGGCAATGTTGCTTCCGCAATTCTTTTCTTATGTAAGTTATTTTGCTCTTGTTTCCTGCTGTGTCTACTTTGGATGATCTCTCAAAAGCAACTCTTACTAATTTTCCACTGGAGACATGATTATGAATGTGTTTATTTATTTGTTATCACTGGAATTGCATGTTTGTTTAGTTGTAATTGTAGTAGTTTCTTTTACCAGCAGCTATTCTTTTGTTTCCGAAGAATTGATTTTAGTTATCCTAACACTACCATACCATACCTGAATGTTTATTTGGGCATTCTCTATGTAACCAAATTTTGTGTCCGGATACATAAAAAATGTCTAACATAACATGTATAAGGCTAAATATCAATGCCTAAAAATATGTGTAATTTTCGCTTTTGTATCATGTTATCGTAATTGGATGTTAATGGTGTATTCAGAGACTTTCATTTATGGGTCTTGATGCTACATACGGTCGAAACCTATTAAGTTAAATTTTGGTACCATTAATCATTCTGTATTACTAGCTTTATGTTGCTACATTTGAAAAACCTCTGTTTTTCAGATCTTTAACCAGCTAAACACGTTAAATGGATGTGTGGGGGAAGTGTCATCACTTAGGTCTAATGTTCTATAATTTTTTTTCCCAGTGACAAATTTTAGAGATGATAAAAATAGACGGCGAGGCTAAAATACATGGAAGGATGCCTGTATTGATTTCTCAAGCAATGGGCTCAAAGTCTAACTTTTACAAGTCTTACCGTTGAGATAATATTATTACTGAGTTAATGTAAATGTTGTATTCATGGACTTTATATTTTTGCCAAGGTTCCTTTGACATAAATAGTTAGTGGCTTTGAGACTTGCATGAGAGAAAATTTTGTAAAGGTATCAAAAAGATCTTTCATGTTGAATGACCCTGGAAGGCTGGAACGATAAATACATTTTACTTCTTCACGCAATTAATAAATTTTATATGCTAAAAGAAAATGCTCAACCTACTTCAAAAAATGGTATAAACTTGCAGAATTGTATATGCACATTGTAAAGATTGGTAAATCTTATAAATTTATGTCTTTGGTCATATTGTTGTAGCGTATCTGTTGCTACTGCTTGTAAATCTCATGTGTAGTTATCTGTCTGCAGCAAATCCATAG
The DNA here is from genome assembly GCA_036435485.1 of Saposhnikovia divaricata. NCBI lineage: Eukaryota > Viridiplantae > Streptophyta > Magnoliopsida > Apiales > Apiaceae > Saposhnikovia > Saposhnikovia divaricata. The sequence continues at coordinate 160,925,070 of CM071600.1, forward strand.
ACTTGTACAAAGTGCCTGATGTTGCGGAGACTGGGAAGGCGATATATTGACTATAATAGACAAGCTCTCTGTTTTGAGATTCTATGAATGGTACAATTTAGGGCATTTGGATGGAACTGAATTCTTTTGCGGGTGCAGAGAGGTAGTATTATTGTTGATTGGGTTTAGAATGTGTAGCAGCTGTTGTTTCCCTGATATTTTGAAGCTTCTTACGATTGCTGACTAAAGTATGATGAAAACGCGTAACCACCATTGTTTTTGGGATATTGATCGAATTCTTTTGTGATGTAAGAAAATAGAAATGTTCATTTACCCTTTTCATTTTGCTATCACTGTCGTGTAAGGTAGCCATCTTTAAGTTTGTTCTTTTGGTATCTCTGTTACTTGTGACTTATGATATGTTATTCAGAAGTCAGAACATAGTTTAGTTCATCACTGGTTCAAAATCAAGATGGAGAAATTGAGTGATTCTCCATGTACATAGGAACATTTGTGAATGCCTTTTACAGCATTATTGTTAATTTATATGTACATCAGTTTTTTTCCCATCATGAACCCAAGTGTTTAAAATAATCTTTCAAGGAGATACCTATGGTTACTTCTAAGAGATCTGCCTCTCTATCCATGATATTGTTGCACGTCTAATTGTCACTACTCTCTACCCTCTCTATATATACAGAAGTTTTCGATCTCAAGTTTACGTTTTGAAGTGTTGACAGTCATTTTGTGGTTACATTTTGTGTTCTTCAATAATATGTTCTTTTTATAATTTCATACTAATATTCTGTAAATATTATTTTTATAATATTCTGTAAATATAAGAATATTATTATAATAATTAATAATAATAATCTAAATGGCAATTAATAATATAAAAATAATTATTAATTAGAGAAATTTAATCCTATTCAGAGCAAAGAGACCACCTTTTAGAGACAACTGATTTTTTTAGAGAAATCAAATAGACCACTCATTGGCCTATGTGGTTTCTTTACTAGAACCAGAGAGACCATCTAATCTAAATAAGTGGTTTCTTTTCCTTCCATCTAAGAGACCACTTTTCTTAAATAACTGATCTAGTATTTCTATTTAAGAAACCCCCTCAAAGAAGAGGTCTCTTATCCTAAGAGACCACTGACCTAGAGACCCCCTCTTGAGGGGGTCTCTAAGATGGTTTTCAGGTGGTCTCTTTAGGCTTTTTTTTAGTAGTGTCTAATGATCAGCTCTAATACCTAAATATTTTCAAATGCTTCTAGCTAGTTTGGTTAATGTTTGATTATTACAAGAATATAGCAGCGGTTAGTACTTGTACTCCCACAGTTTTACTGTATAAATCTTGTAATGACAGCAAAGCAGGGCTAGATACAAAATAGCATCACAAAAGAACTGTACAAGTACAAACAGAATCCATCAACTTACCAGGCTAATGGTTGCGTTAACAGCATATCCATGTTGAAGAAGTCTCATGATCAGCCAAGAAGCTACGTATCCTGTTCTACCTGTGACACAAACAACACCTCTCTCCATGCCCTTCTCCATGTAAATCGAGTAGAACAATATATTTAACTGTCAAATGAATGAGACTGTCTCAAACGACAATGAGACTGTCTCTTTTGTGTGTGCGAGTGTCCCAATTAACTAACAGAGTAAATAATCAGCAATAAGTAAATGACAGAATGTAAAGCAAGAACACCAGAAATTTTCACTTGGTTCAGCCCCTACCCAATCTATGGCCTACATCCAAGTCCCTATGCCAACTAGCACAGAGATTATATTATTAGAACAATAATATAATGCTTACAGATTCCCCGATTACAAGTTTAAAGCCGCTTGGAAGAACCCTTCCCTTGACACAACTGCCTCCTAGCAAACCTGCTACCTAGCCCACTGGCTACCTTGGTTTATGACTTGCAACCCTATCTAATTGCCACAACCCGGCACAAGTATGTGAAAAATGAATAAACTTTTACAACTCGATAAATGGAACTTCTAAACAGAATGTATATGAACTTGAGTGTCTGTGTATAGAAGTTATATTGCAGTAGAACTTCGAGTCTTTTCTTCTTGATGAAAGGTAGTCCTTTTATAGCACAAGAGCATATAGCCGTTAGATATGAATCCTTGAGTTTATAGCTGTTGAAGACAAAAATCAATCAAGCATAAATTAGTGATTACATAATAATCAATCAGTGATCATAGCAACGGCTCCTTTAGGATTTGAAATCAAATCACATATTATCCCTGAAATATATCCCTGCCATAAATACAATATATATATCCTGCAAAAGATATGGCAATAATATATGGAACCTCAGAATCAAATCTCAATGATTTAATTCGAAGACTATTCAAAAATCATCATCCTAAAACCTGGGATTAACAATCTCCCCCTTTTTTATGATGATGAACATTTTTGAATGTCGAACAAGCTATTTCTGTCTCCCCTTGTTAAAAACACTTATATAGACAATGCAATCAAATACAGACAGAGTAATCCAGTAGTCTGAGATTAAATCAGTGCATATTATGAGCAAGTAGAAATCAGACAGCAAATAAATTCCAAACACAAATAACCACCAATATTCAAAATGACCACAAATATTCAAGATTACCACAAATAAGTTCAAACACATAATCAAGCACAGCTAAGTTCAAACATAGAGCAGCCAACTTAAAACAGTTCGAATTTCAAAAACAACTAAGTTCTCCCCCATTCATCAACATAAAAACAGACTTAATCATCGTCAAGAATATCAACTGGATCTTTGCCCTTGCCCTTTTTCTTGTACTTAGGAGAGTCCCCATAGGTAGAAAAATTCTGTGCAAAGAAATCTGATGAAGGAGCTTTGCCATCTCTAGCATCCATCCACTGAAAGAGCTTCTCCATATATTCATCCTTTGTAAGTCCAAATGCAGCAGGAGGAGGGATTGCTGGGAGAGGGAGAGCGTTAGGTCCAATAAGATTGTAGAAGGGGGGGGGGTTGAATACAATCTTTATAATTTTCTCGAAATTTGTTCTTTGAATAAAATTTATCTTAAACAAATTTTGTGCGGAATAATATAACACAGAATTCAAGTTGAATATATCAATATATTAACTTGACGGGTGTTACAAATTAATACCAAGAGATTAATAACTAATTAGAAAATTCGACATGAACTTTTCTAATTTTGCTAATTAAAATCAAGATATCAAGATATAAACTAGGAAACTTAATTCGCTAGTAGTACAAGAGTAATCAATAAACAAGTTCCAGTGGATCAGATATTACAATAGGCTTGAACTGAATTTATTGTGTGAATTAAAGCTTGAGCACTTGTGTGTAGAAGATGAGAGTGTTTTATGTTCTTGGTTCTCTTTTTTTTCTTCTTGTTTCTTCCTTCTGTTGCTTCTGTCCAAGTGTTTGTTTTTATACAAAAACAAAACATTTCCTTCTGTTGAGCTGCTACATATTGACACGGTGATAGTATAGATGCCACGCTGATAGTATAACTGGCACGGTGATAGTATAGCAGCCTAGGGATAGTAGAACTCATTCCCTTAAAATAGTATGGATTTACTTAGAAATAATATACATTTACCTAGAAATAGTTTACTTAAAAAGTTAGGTAATAGTATAATTATTTCGGTAATAGTATAACTGGTAGTAATAGTATAGTTTAGATATTTCGGTAATAGTATAGTATATTATTACTTGATCAGTAATAATATCTATAATACTTCAAAAATAGTATACTATTAATTCCAGAAATAATATAACTTCGGTAATAGTATAAATTCGGGGATAGTATAGTATACTATTACTAATGCAGTAATAGTATCTATATTATTCCAGAAATAGTATACCACCTATTTCAGAAATAGTATAACTGAATTTCCAGAAATAGTTCAACTGAAATTCAGAAATAGTATAACCAAAATTCTCCGAAATAGTATAATCCATATATTATTACTGATTAAATAAATCAGAGATTAAATAACTTAATTAATTAATTAAATAAATTAATTCGAATTGAATTAATTTGTTTAATTAAATTAATAATATAGTTAATTAATAATTGATTTACTCCTTGTGAATCACTATAAATTTTGAGAAACTTCCACTGGATAATTGTTGACGTTCGATGTACTGTCTGGTTCATGAACGACTAACTCCAATATCTGTTCTTCAATTTGACTCTCAGTTGTGATCCACATACTTTCTTGGCACTCTTTAATAACTCCTGTACTGATGCTGTCTCCACGGTAATCTCTGTCACTTTAAACGAATCCAATTGCTTCAACGCTGAACTGGGGCATGATCAGTAAACTGACTCTTCTTCCAGTGTAAAACATCAAAACTATAGATTGACTTTCTTCTTTCTTCTGACATATAGTACTTTGTGAGATTCCTGAGACAGTGAGCATTAATTACTTATTACAATCTAATTTAAGTTGAGTCGAATCCTCGAACTACAAATAGGCTGTGTCATATGCCTTTCAATCTCCCCCTATTTGTTTGTTAAAAATTAACAAGCAAATTCCTAGAGGATAACTCAACTAACTCAACTTAAACTAGTAAAAGGTAAAACTGTAATTGCAAAGTAAATAATGAAAATGGTTCTGGTTTATATTTAACATTTCCAGATTCAAACATAAAAGATAAATACAAGATAGATGATCCTCTAGACTGATCATATTTCACATTAACCTATCTTGTTCTATCTAAGCTCTAAAGATATAACATGTAGAGCGATTCTTCACTTCGGTCTGTCTTCTCTCCTTATCTCTCCTTCTTCAGGTTCATCCAAGTCTGGAAGCATCTTGTGCAATTCTGCATCAGTAATTAATTCTCTTCTAGATGATGACACTGGATGAACTAGAGGTGTTCCAACTAGTGGTTTTTCAAGAGGTATTCCCAGCTTCTTTCTTAACTCACCTTGATAAAACTTGTACTTCTTCATGTTGTCTTGAGCATAAGACTTAATATGATCTGCAGCTTCATTTTTCAATGTAGTTGCAAAACCATGATTTCGTAGAGCATATTCAACATACACCAAGTGTCTGGCATGATGTTCACGGAGTTCCTTGGTCTGAAGATTAACAGTGTGAATGACATCTCCTATAAGAATTTTAACTTGAGGAGGATTACTAATTACTTCAGGACTTGCCTTTTCAGCGAAATCTAGGAATTTTTCATGAAGTAGTACACCAAGTTCATAAGAAGTTCTGACTTTTGGTCTCATTACCCAAAGTTCTGAAAGTGATCTATCATAGAAGAACTGAAGAGATACCTTTTGAGTTCCAAGCTTATGACAATGAACAAAGATTAGTAACTCTTCCATTCGATCACTTGCACAAGTTATGCTTAAAATTTCAGACTTCAAAGCTCTTAGATAATCATCTTGGAAAGGGTTCTTATCTTTAAACCTTTGAAACATATCACCTAACCGACGATCATCACAGCCAGAAGTTTGTGGTGAATCTATGATTCTTTGAGCACGCTCCCACTTATCACCACTCTTGTACTTAATGTACATCCTTCTTGCTTGAAGCTTTTGAGAATGTTGCTGTTGAAGTGCTTCCTGTTCAGCCTTTTGAAGCCTTTCATTATGAGCCATCTGTTCCATTGTTTTTCTAAGTCTTTCTTCTCTCATTGTCAGATTAGCTTCATTTTGTTCAAGTTCTTGATTGGCTTCAAAATTCATTCTTTGGAGTTCAGCAGGATCAGGAACTACAACTTCTTCATCCTCATCCCAGAAATTGAGATCTGGTTCTCCAAATGCTTCACCTTTATCTGAAAAGTCTAAATCAGCAAAAACATCAAGGTTATCAGGTTCACCTGAGTAGTAATAACCTTCTACAGTGTCATCCTTCGGTGCTGATTTCTTTCCCTTGTCACCTTTATCAAATTCTCCCCCTGTTGATTTGTCTTTGTCTCCCCCTTTAGTACTAGCTCCCCCTGTTGACTTCTCCCCCTTAGTTGAGGAATCCTCTACAGATTTATCAAATGCACCATCTTCAGGGTCTTGCTCATCACCATCTCCACCTTTTCCTTGAAAGAATTCTACCTCTTCTGTTGTGGGGATGATAGTGCGGCTAATCATGTTATATAAGTGTTTTAGCCCTTGACTTTGATGTGCACTTTGGCTTTCAATCCGATTAAGACGACTTTCAGTAGATAACTGATTTTCATGTACTTCTGTTTGAATGTCTTCAACCTTATTTGAAAGAGCCGTAATAATTCTGTCTTGAGTAACTGTTATGTCCGAGGAGTCTGAGATTATCTGTTGTTGAGAGAGTTCAAGAGTATTGATCTTGGTGTTAAATGCAGTCTTCATTATCTGAATGTCATGTTTCACTCCCATAAGCTGACTGTTGACAGAGGTAGATGAAGAAGACGGTCCATCCACTTGTGCTCGAAGTAAATTTGCTTCAGCTTTAGTTGCCTCAAGTTCCTTTTCTAGAGCTTTAATCTTTTCTTCCAATGAACGAGTGTATGTGTCAGTGTGTGCACTCACCTGATTATCGCTCTGAGTTTCACTCATCTGACGTGCATGTGTTTAACTCAATTTAGTGGTGATCCTCACATCACTCCTCACTATTTCCTTAGCTGCTCCAAAAAGTGTACCTGCAGGTAAAATCACCCTAGCCTCCTCTTGGAAGGTCAGTGGTGGTGCAATGGGAGTTCGCAAATCCCTATCCACAGTCATTTCTGTCATATCAGTTGGAATTGAAGTCTGAATTGCTTCAGTGACAGAAAGACTGAGTTGCCTTCCACTTTCTCCAGTTGAAATTGCGAGTGGAAAATCCCTTGAGGGAGCCAGGAATGTTCCTCCTGGGAGGGGAGATGATGACTCTATTAATTTTGGCGTGTTGGGACAATCAGATCTTGGCACTGCGAATTTCGATACAATAAATTAACGAGTACGAATAGAAAAGTCACCTTGTTAACGGTTGATTCCACGCTCTTCTATTGTATTCCCAAATTCCCTTGAGCGAAGTGTGGCCTTCGTCTTCTCAAGTTTACCTCTCTTCTTGCTCCTGGGTGGCTACAAAATTTTTCGACCAGCCCCCAGCAAGAAGAGAATAGGAATATATATAGGCTACAATAGGGATCATGGATAATTAGGTTGGGCCTTCTAATTACATCTTGAGCCTAGCCCAATGTAATTAAATATTAATTCAATCCACTAAAGAATTAATATTTGCACTACCTTTCCTAATACCGTAATTTAATTAATTAATTCGGTTCCAATATTATTTGCTTATTAAATTCCCCATGTTTAAAATATCGCATGTCCATTAATTAAATAAATTACTGATAATTCATTTAATTAATATCTTTTATCCTTGATCATCCACTCAACCTTTATTTAATTATGCCGGAATAAATCCACCTGCAGGGTTTCACATAATTAAATCTTTTTGAGCTTTCAAGGGGACATCATTAACCCGAATATTATCAGGACATGGATTCCTTCAATAAATAATATCCCACCATATATATTATTTCATCACCCAAAATATAATGAAATAAATCAAAAGAATTATTTCATATATAAATCAAAGCATGTAAATAATATATACGTGTCAATTATTATTTCCGGATTAAGAACCTAAGCATTAATAATAACATAGAATCTTAGTTCACCTCCTTAATCAGTATAAGGGAACAATTCTAAATTTGATCCTGTTCAATATACACAAAGTATACTAGTATTATTTATTAGTCAATATAAACTAATCTAAATAATACTACAGCCATACCAGTGGATTGTCTAACTCCACCTGTGCTGTGAACCTTATTATATTATATAAACCGTATTTAATAATCTAATATTCTGTATCCCATTTGATACTAGATTATTCACAATATATAATATTTAGACAACATGTAAACATTTAAATGATTCTCAATTAAACCGGCCAGAAATAAATGTAAATACTTCAAATAAATATTTTCAGTATACACCAACAATCTCCCACTTATACTCAAAATATTCTATGAGTATATCAGTGTTTATTTAATCCACTATTACACAGAAAACTATGTGTCCATCCATCTGACTCCTATCGCTTCCACATGCCTGTCAAAAACTTTGGCTGGCAAACTCTTTGTGAAAGGATCTGCCCGGTTGTCTTCCGATGATATGTGAGCCACAACTATATCTTCTCGCTTTACGATTCCTCGTATGAGATGATACTTACGTTCAATATGTTTAGCTGCCTTGTGATCTCGCGGTTCCTTCGAATTTGCCACAGCACCAGTGTTATCACAATACACTGTCAAGCTCCTAGGCAAATAAGGTACCACATCCAAGTCCAAAAGGAAGTTCCTGAACCATACAGCCTCCTTTGCAGCCTCAGAGGCCGCCACGTACTCGGCTTCCATGGTAGAGTCTGCAATGCATTTCTGCTTTACACTCCTCCATATAACAGCTCCACCTCCCAAAGTAAAAACATATCCCGAGGTCGATTTCCTCTTATCCCTATCTGATTGGAAATCTGAATCAGTATATCCCAAAGGAAATAGATCTGAGGCCTTGTAAATTAACATATACTCCTTAGTCCTTCTCAGGTACTTGAGTATAGTTTTTACTGCACTCCAATGTTCCTGACCTGGGTTCGACTGATATCTACTAACCATGCCTACAGCAAAGCAGATGTCAGGCCTCGTACATAACATAGCATACATTAAGCTTCCACATGCCGAAGCATAAGGAACTGCTTTCATGCTCTCTATATCCTTAGGTGTCGAAGGACACTGCTCCTTGGATAGAGCCACTCCATGCTTAAAAGGTAGAAAACCTTTCTTAGAGTTCTGCATGTTAAAACGAGCTAATACTTCATCAATGTAGGGCTCTTGAGACAAAGCCAACATCCTTTTGTTGCGATCCCTTATTACTTTGATCCCAAGGATGTATGCCGCTTCACCTAAGTCCTTCATTTCAAATTGTTTGAACAACCATGCCTTTATTGATGACAACATCTTAACATTGTTTCCAATGAGTAAAATGTCATCTACATACAGTACTAGAAAAACCACTGCATTACCCTCACTTCTCTTATACACACATGATTCGCTTGGACTTTGATCAAATCCATATGACTGGACTGCCTGATCAAAACGAATATTCCAGTCCCTAGAAGCTTGTTTTAGTCCATAAATAGACCTCTTAAGCTTACAAACAAGATGCTCTTGGCCTTCCTTAATGAATCCTTTTGGTTGTTGCATATAGATGGTTTCCTCAAGACTTCCATTAAGGAAAGCTGTCTTGACATCCATTTGCCAAATCTCATAATCGAGATGAGCTGCTATAGATAAAAGAATCCGGATCGACTTAAGCATAACAACCGGCGAAAAAGTTTCCTCATAATCGATCCCTTCTTTCTGAGTATACCCTTTCGCAACAAGTCGTGCTTTCCAGGCTTTCACCTTTTTGTCAGATCCTCTTTTCTTCTTGTAGATCCACATACATCCAATGGGTTTTACACCTTTGGGTGGTTCCACGAGCTCCCAAACTTGATTAGAATACATAGATTCCATCTCAGATTCCATTGCCTTTTGCCAAAGATCTGCATCTTTATCTAGAATTGCTTGTTCGTATGTCCTGGGATCCTCATCATGTTCACCAGAGACCAAGTCTGAGGACTCTCCCAAAAACATGAATCTCTCAGGTTGTTGAACAACCCTCCCACTACGACGAAGCACCGGTGTGGTATTAATGACAGGTTGTGCATTTTCTTGTGGTTGATCTACTTGTACTATTGGCACTTGGGGATTATCTGTCCCTCCCACTAGTTCCTCTAAAACGATACTACTCATGGGTTTGTGTTTCATTATATAGTCTTCTTCTAAGAATCTAGCATTGGTGCTAACAATGATATCTCGATCCCTAGGACTATAAAATGAATAACCTTTCGTTCCCATGGGATAGCCTACAAACAGCCTTACTTCGGTACGAGATTCTAACTTGGTCGCGTTCTTGTTCAGCACATGTGCTGGACAACCCCAAATCCGAATATGTCTTAGACTTGGTTTGCTACCAGTCCACAATTCTATTGGAGTCTTGGGAACCGACTTAGAAGGTACCAAGTTCAGAAGGTAAGCCGCTGTTTCTATAGCATATCCCCAAAACGACTTGGGTAAATCTGAATAACTCATCATCGATCTAACACTCTCTAAAAGAGTCCGATTCCTTCTCTCTGCTACACCATTCTGCTGAGGTGTGCCAGGTGCAGACAACTGGGATGCAATCCCATTTTCTGATAAATATTCCCTAAATTCTCCAAGCAAGTATTCACCACCACGATCTGATCGTAGTGACTTGATACATTTTCCAAGATGTCGCTTCTCCGCACTTGCTTTGTACTCTTTGAATTTTTCAAAGCACTCAGACTTACGGCGCAACAAATAAATGTACCCATATCTAGAATAATCGTCAATGAAAGTGACAAAATACTCATAACCTCCTCTTGCTTGGATACTCATAGGTCCACATAAATCAGTATGAACCAATTCTAACACTTCTTTAGCTCTATTCCCTTTTGCTTTAAAAGGCCTATTAGTCATCTTACCTTCCAAGCAGGATTCACAAACTGGAAATGGCTCCACTGCCAACGAGCCTAATGGCCCATCTACTACCAGTCTTTGAATCCTCCTCAAGTTAATATGACCTAATCTTAAGTGCCAAAGATATGTTTGGTTCAATTCAGAAGGTTTCTTTCTTTTATTTGAGCTAGAAAGAATGTTATTAGTTTCCTTATGTTGCAGCATTGGTTGGATAGGATTAATAATATATAAATTGTCTTGCAATGTACCAGAACATATAACTCGTTTATTCATCATAATAGAAACATTACGATCCAAACAAACATTATAACCATCCATGGCAAGTTTAGAAACCGAAATTAAATTCCTTCTAAATGAAGGTACATAAAGACAATTGTTCAAAACCAAAATCCTATCATCGCCAAAAGACAATGTAATTATTCCAACTGCAACTACTGCTACTTTCGTAGCATCTCCCATGAACACATATATCTCGCCATCTCTAAGCATTCTGGATTGCTGGAACCCCTGCATAGAGTTACAAACATGGTCAGTGGCTCCTGTATCTACACACCAAGTGCTCGTAGATATAGCCGCTATATATGTTTCTGTAACTAGAGAAAGAGACATACCGGTATTGTTTGTCTTCTTAGGAAGAGGACAATCCTGTTTCCAGTGACCTGACTGCTTGCACCTGAAGCACTTGCCCTTAGGCTTTTTCACACCACCTTGAACTCCCACTGCATTAGCAATCTTTCCAGCTTTCTGTGTCTGAGTCTTTTTCTTCTTCTTACCTTTCGGTTTAGATGAAGAAGCTTTCTCAGCCACATTCACTTGAACATTCTGCTTAAAGAGTCCTTCAGCTGCTTGAAGTTCTGTCAGAAGTTCCGCGAGACTATACATCCTTTTGTTCATGGTGTAATTCAAGCGGAACTGCTCAAAACTTTTGGGCAAGCTCATAAGGATGATATCGATCTGGGTTTCCCCATCAATATCAGCACCAAGGATCTCCATCTCATTCAGATGAGACATCATTCTGAGAACATGATCCCTAACAGGTGTTCCTTCAACCATCTGAGTGTTCATTAAAGCCTTCATTGCTACTTGCCTAGCAGCCCTATTCTGTTCTCCAAAAAGTTCCTTGAGATTAAAGAGCATATCTGAAGCAGTGGGCATAGCCTGATGCTGATGCTGCAAAACACCCGACATTGCTGCCAGAATGTAACATCGCGACATCTCATCAGCCTTAATCCACCGCTTATAATACTCCTTCTCACTTTCAGGAGCATCTTCAGCAGCCTGGTCTGGCTTGGGTTCATAAGTACAAAATTTGTACTCCTCAGCAGTCAACACTATGTCCAAATTACGTTTCCATTCAATATAGTTCGGTCCAGTAAGTTTGTTATCCTTAAGTATGGTGAATAGTGGATTAAAGCCCATAGTGATCTAATCCTGAGAATCATACATGTTACACATAATCAGATAGTTGCATAAATCTTAAATCCTATTGGTTTCCTCTAACAATTAATTAAAATTAATGCACTAATATTTAAACACCATAAGTATCTGGTACGCCACGATGGATGACATATATACCACTTAAATTCGTTTAAATATTACTTCGGTCCTATTACTAAATAATACGCCACGTTAGGGTGGACTATATATTATTTTTCATAGCTAAGTGTATACCATTATTAAATCTTAAATTAATAAAAAGACTGGATACCACCATTAAATATTTCAAATCAATAATCGATAATAGGATAATTCCCAGATCGGGGGGAGCATTGTCAAGAGGCATCACTTAAGACCCCTTTCTAGACAGAATCATCCTTTCTCTCAATATTGAAAATCTATATTCAATCAGTGGTACCCTTCTAATTAATCGAATTCTATGAAACTTGGTACGCCACGATGGGTGGCATGTATACCTTTCAATATTCGTAATTAATTTAGGAAGTTTGTTCTAGTAATATCCATAACACTACCTGACACCATAAATCATACGCCACGATGGGTGGCATGTATATAATTTATATTCGTCTCGGTGTTAAATTACATACAAACAATAATGGAGACCATGGGATTTAATTCCTAATTAATTCCCTCACCCACTTAGAATTTTTATTTAAAATTGAGGAATTTTATCTAGATGCATCGCCCTATGTTATTTTTTCGAGGTCCACATGTTATAAAAATAACAAAACAAAGAACACATAACATAGCAGCATGCATCATAAAATTAAAGCAATAAATAAAATTAATGTTCATGTCGTCCTAATTATGTTAAACATGCAATTAAAAATTACACACATAATTAACAACACACATAAGAATTATTTAAAGCAATAATTAAAAAATTAAATAGCGGAATTAAAATTAAAAAATATAATTTAAAACCACTATTATGGCCCCTTGAAAAATAAATAAATTTTCAGCCCTTTATTTTGCTGAAAAAAACATTTTTCTGCCATAAATCTGCTGTGGCGCATTCACGGCCTGCGTTACAGCCCTGGAACTGCTGTAACGCATGTGCGTCATGCGTTACAGCCTGTTACAGGCCTGTCACGCATGTGCGACATGCGTTACAGCCTGAACAGACCTGTAACGCAGTCTGCACATGCGTTACAGGCTTCAGAAGAGATTTTTCCACGCGCGCGCCTGCTCCTCTGTTTCCTGTTCTCCAGATCTTGTTTCTGTTCGACTTAGTTAATCAACACAGCCATCAAGTAGCTTCGCAGCGGACAAAATTGTTTCTCCGATTTGATTTCCGATCGAACGTAATTGTTACAAAATACCCGGATTTTTACATAATCCATCAAACAATTACATACAAAACAGATCTAATACAAAACTAATTTTGTAAATCTATTCTAACACGATCAACCCTCGTGTTTTACAACCACGATAAACCACGTGGAAACCAAATAAAATAACCACGATTAAACCACGTGGGATCCAAACACATAATTAAAATTACATGGCCATAATAGTGGATACTAAACAACCTGCAAAAGATTATTATCCAAGCACACCACTATATACATGCATATATAATTACGACATGGACATCGTATCAAAATTCGCAGAACCAATGAACCAGGCTCTGATACCAATTGTTGGGACAATCAGATCTTGGCACTGCGAATTTCGATACAATAAATTAACGAGTACGAATAGAAAAGTCACCTTGTTAACGGTTGATTCCACGCTCTTCTATTGTATTCCCAAATTCCCTTGAGCGAAGTGTGGCCTTCGTCTTCTCAAGTTTACCTCTCTTCTTGCTCCTGGGTGGCTACAAAATTTTTCGACCAGCCCCCAGCAAGAAGAGAATAGGAATATATATAGGCTACAATAGGGATCATGGATAATTAGGTTGGGCCTTCTAATTACATCTTGAGCCTAGCCCAATGTAATTAAATATTAATTCAATCCACTAAAGAATTAATATTTGCACTACCTTTCCTAATACCGTAATTTAATTAATTAATTCGGTTCCAATATTATTTGCTTATTAAATTCCCCATGTTTAAAATATCGCATGTCCATTAATTAAATAAATTACTGATAATTCATTTAATTAATATCTTTTATCCTTGATCATCCACTCAACCTTTATTTAATTATGCCGGAATAAATCCACCTGCAGGGTTTCACATAATTAAATCTTTTTGAGCTTTCAAGGGGACATCATTAACCCGAATATTATCAGGACATGGATTCCTTCAATAAATAATATCCCACCATATATATTATTTCATCACCCAAAATATAATGAAATAAATCAAAAGAATTATTTCATATATAAATCAAAGCATGTAAATAATATATACGTGTCAATTATTATTTCCGGATTAAGAACCTAAGCATTAATAATAACATAGAATCTTAGTTCACCTCCTTAATCAGTATAAGGGAACAATTCTAAATTTGATCCTGTTCAATATACACAAAGTATACTAGTATTATTTATTAGTCAATATAAACTAATCTAAATAATACTACAGCCATACCAGTGGATTGTCTAACTCCACCTGTGCTGTGAACCTTATTATATTATATAAACCGTATTTAATAATCTAATATTCTGTATCCCATTTGATACTAGATTATTCACAATATATAATATTTAGACAACATGTAAACATTTAAATGATTCTCAATTAAACCGGCCAGAAATAAATGTAAATACTTCAAATAAATATTTTCAGTATACACCAACATGGCGGAGAGTCAAGATTTCCCTCATTAGCCTGTGAAGGCTCCTCTACCGTGACTATGGTAGGCACTGTTTCAGTTCCTAAGTGCTCTCCTCTCAATGTGTCTCTATTTTCATCCAGTTCTACATGTTCTCCCATTGTTAGTAATAACAGTGGGGTTGTGCTTGACACATTACAAGATGCCATGGCCGACTGGCGAAATTCAATGGACTCATCCTGTTGAGAGAATGGTTCCAGAAGCTGTTCATTTGCCATTTCAAAGTCCATATCCTTTTGGGAGGGTATGGATGAGCTTACAGTTGCCTTGGGTTCATTTCTACTCTTCTTTAGTAGAGGCAGAGCTGTGGGTTCACTCACTTCTTCACTACTTCTTTCAGTTCTTTTAAGCTGTGATTTCTTCTTTCTGACTTGATAGACTTTATCTGTTTTTGACCTTGTGTTTGGCTCTTTGACCTGGGATAGAGATTGTGGTTCTACAATCCCTTGGTCAGTCCTAACAACCACTTGGGTTCCAGAAGAAGATTGAGGGATAGAAGTAGTTAAGGGATCAGAATGTAATACCTGGTCAGCAGATGAAGTGACATGAGCCTCTTGTGATTGAAATTCCGGCTCAGCTTGTTCAAGAGCAGGTGCATTTTGTTCTGGATGCACAACAGCAAGTGCTTGTTGTTCTATGATTGGTTCTGGTTGCTCAAGTACAGGTCCAGGAATAATTGGAAGATGTATGAATGTGGACATGTACTGAGTAACAAGCACTGGTACGTTGTTGTAGTCATTCTGTTGCGAGGCAGCTCTTGTATGAAATTTCTTATGAAAAGACTTTGAATCTTGAGCTTCCTCATCAACAAATGTATTCTGTAACTCCTCAGAAACCAAGTGATTAAAAATAAGAGTGAAAAATCTAGGATAATAGATTAACACCTTTTCACCCTGTCTAAAATTCTTTTTAGCATTTACTATTCTTCTGAACATGTTCTTCCAAAGAATTTTACCTATATCAATTCTTCGATTGTGGACAACCGAATAACCAATATACTGAATCAGAGAAGGAATATTTGAAAAAGAAGTGTTAGCACAGTTAGCAAACACTCGAATTAAAGTATCAAACAACAAGTACCATTCAGCTACCAAACCATTTTTCGGCAAGTTGCTCAATTTCAACTGTCCCTGATAATTAATATCAGTGAAAAACTGAGTCAATTCAGTGTTGGACGGATTATCAACAAAATCAGCAGTAGGAAGATTCAACACTGTCTTGAGTACTGATTCATTGACTCTGAACTGTGAGTTCCCAACCTTGAATGTAAAGGCATTGGTAGATATAATAGCTGTAGAACACATCAATCGTAGAGGTTCCAATTTCATTGGAGCGTCAAGAGATAAAGCACTACTAACGATTGGTTGTTCATTCAAGAAACGAATCCAGGGCTTGAATCTTTCAACCATACATTCCTCCGGATCATAAAATCCAACCATGTTGTGCTTAACTAGTTCGAATTCAACAGCCATTTTAATACAGATTTTAAGCTTTTGAAATTTTTAAATTTTAGCACAAAATTCAATTAAACTTAATTAATTCGAATTAATAATAAATTAATAATTCGAAAAATAAAAAAGTTCTTGAAAAATTCTCAAAATCTCAGTATATGATCTAGATACAATCACAAACAACCAGGTAATTTTAGTTTTCTGAAAATCAAACCCAAACTCCTTGAAAAACAGATCGAAAAATTCAATTTTTCAAAACAAAAACTCGAAAAAATCGAGTTAAAGAACAGTTTAATCAATGATTTTGATCAAGGAATCGATATGAGATCTTGGATTGTTGATACAGTGATGATTTCAGTCTAAAATCCGGCAGCAATTCGTTATCCCGATGTGTGTATATTGTGTGTATCTATATCGAGTTCTCTGTGACTAAACACGAGAGATAGTATGGTAATGATAGTATAGTAGAGATAGTATAGTAGAGATAGTATAGACATTATATATGCAGCTGTTTATACTATCACCGACACTCCTATACTATCACCGCGGCCTATACTATTTCTAAGGTTATATCTATACTATTTCTAGTGCCTTAGACTATTACCGAACACTTATATTATTTACAAATTAACTCTGTTATTACTAACAAGAATTCTATATTATTTATAAACACTTATATTATTACCGACACTGTATTGGAAATTCTATACTATTTCTTAGATTCTAAATTATTTATAGAATTAACAACTATTTACAGATATAATCAATTATTGCTAATAATCTATATTATTACCGAAAAATATATTAACAGATTTACTAGATTAAATTAAACAAGTTATGTACAAGTTATATACTTAGTAATTTACAGAACTTAAAAAGCTTAATAAAATAATAATTTACAACAAATTATTTATTTACAACACAAAAATCAACATAGGTTAGCCCTTTTACGAAATCAAACAATAATAACAAAAGGACAAACATTACAAAACAAATAAAATTAAAATATTCACATAATTATATTATTTCTTATTTCATAATTGACCAAATAAAATATTAACATAATTCACAAGTGTTCGAAAATAAACAAGTGGAATTAATTAATGATAAAATAATTACACAAGTGATTTTAAACAACAATTATTTACAAAATAATCACTTGTTAAATTATTAAAGAACAGACATCAGATATTAACCAGATTAATTACTAGGACTATTTAACATACCCAATTCACCAACAATTCTGGTGAATGTGGATTCGTCAAGAGACTTAGTAAAAATATCTGCTGTTTGTTCTTCCGTGGGAACAAAATGTAACTCCACGGTACCATTCATGACATGCTCTCGAATAAAATGATACCTGATGTCAATGTGCTTTGTTCTTGTGTGCTGCACAGGATTGTTGGAGATTGCTATGGCACTTGTATTGTCACACAAGATAGGAATCTTGTCAAGTACAAATCCATAATCCCGTAGCTGATTTCTGATCCACAAGATCTGAGTGCAACAGCTTCCAGCAGCTATGTATTCAGCTTCGGCTGTAGAGTTGGAAACTGTTTGCTGTTTCTTACTGTACCAAGAAACCAACCTGCCACCTAGGAATTGACAACTCCCAGAGGTGCTTTTTCTATCTACAACACTTCCTGCATAATCTGAATCTGTATATCCAACAAGATTAAAACCAGAATCTTTAGGGTACCAAATTCCCAAATTAGGAGTACCCTTAAGATATCTCAAGATTCGTTTTACAGCAATGAGATGCACATCTCTAGGATCCGCTTGGAACCTTGCACACAAGCATGTAGCATGCATAATATCAGGTCTACTTGCAGTGAGGTAAAGTAATGAGCCTATCATACCTCTGTAACTTGTGATATCTACCTTGGCAGAATTTTCACATGCTCCAAACTTAACAGCTGTAGATGATGGTGTTCTTGCTGAAGAAGAGTCCTCCATTTGATACTTCTTGAGGAGCTCTTTGACATACTTGGATTGACAGATAAATATTCCATCTGTCCTTTGACTGATTTGCAATCCAAGAAAGAACTTCAGCTCACCCATCATGCTCATTTCAAATTTACCCTGCATTAACTTAGCAAATTTCTTGCACAAAAGATCATTAGTAGACCCAAATATTATATCATCCACATAGACTTGGACTAATATAGTATCATTCTTATGTTTCTTAGTGAAGAGAGTTTTGTCTATGACACCTCTAACAAAATCATTTTCAAGTAAAAATTCAGAGAGAGTGTCATACCATTTCCTTGGTGCTTGCTTAAGACCATAGACAGCTTTGAAAAGGAAATAGACATAGTCAATTAGATCTGGATCTTCAAAGCCAGGGGGCTGTTCTACATAGACCTCCTCATCTAGCTTGCCATTTAAGAAAGCACTCTTGACATCCATTTGATAAACTTTAAAGTTTGAGAATGCAGCAAATGCCAAGAATATTCTTATGGCCTCAAGTCTAGCCACTGGAGCATAGGTCTCATCATAGTCGATGCCTTCAGATTGTGAGTAACCTTTTGCTACCAGTCTTGCTTTATTTCTCGTCACTGTACCATCTTCATCAAGTTTGTTCCTGAATACCTACCTGGTGCCAACTACTGGTCTGTCTGTAGGTCTGGGTACCAGCTTCCAAACTTCTTGTTGTTTAAATTGATTGAGTTCATCTTGCATTGCAATCACCCAATCAGGATCAGAGAGAGCTTCTTCAGTTTTCTTAGGTTCCATTTCAGACAGGAACCCTGAGTAATTACATTGATTCTGAAAAGCTCTTCTAGTCTTCACACCAACAACTGGATCACCAATGATTAGCTCAAAAGGATGAGCTCTATTCCAAACAGTCTGTCTGGGAAGATTAGATCTTGATGATTCGCCTTGATTTTCATTGCGATGTTGTGTGTGACCAGTTGACCCTTGATTATCTCCCCCTGAGTTGTTGCTGGGTTGACTAAATGATTGTTTAGAGGAGTCAGGGGTATTTTGACTACTATCATTGCTTTCATCACCATCACCCTGATCATCATCATTGTTGTCATTAGCATCAGCAAAAATCTCAGGTGCATTGTCATCATCTGAATCTGTATCTGTCATGTCATCGAAAGATAGCTTTTCAGATGGATCCTTAGTTTGGATACTAGGGAGTTTAGTGTCATCAAATGTTACATTGACACTTTCCATCATCTTCTGTTCATCAATCACATACACCCTGTATGATCTCATTGAGTAGCCAATAAAAATTGCTTCAAATGCTTTGGTTTCGAATTTGCCACCTTGATCATCACCTTCTTTAAGCACAAAGCACTTTGCCCCAAATACATGAAAGTATTTGAGTGAAGGTTTCTTATCAGCCATAATTTCATAGGGTGTCTTCATTTGATCTTTATTGATTAGAGTTCGATTCTAGGTATAGCACGCAGTATTGATGGCTTCAGCCCAAAAGTACAATGGAAGCCTTGATTCACTTAGCATAGTACGTGCAGCTTCAATCAAGGTTCTATTCTTTCTTTCCACTACCCCATTTTGCTGAGGAGTTCTTGGAGCTGAATATTGTCTGGTTATACCCTTCTCAGTGCAAAAGTCATTTAGAACTGCATTCTTGAATTCAGTTCCATTGTCTGATCTTATAGCTCTCACTGGATACGTAGAATCTCGCTCAATTAACTTGATGTGATCAATCACCAGTTGTGGAGTCTCATCTTTAGAATTCAAGAACAGGACCCAAGTGTATTTTGAGAAATCATCAACTATCACAAGAGCATATCTCTTTCTTGACATGGACATCACATTAACTGGACCAAACAAATCCATATGAAGTAATTGTAATGGTTCAGTTATTGAAGATGTGTCAGTGCTCCTGTGACTTGCCCTCTTTAGCTTGCCTTTTTGGCATGCATCACAAAGTCCTTCTTGAGTGAATTCCATTGAAGGTAAACCTCTCACCAATTCTCTTTTGACTAGAGAATTCATTGTTTTGAAATTGAGGTGAGAAAGTTTCTTGTGCCATAGCCAACTCTCGTCATTAGATGCTTTAGTGTAGAAGCAAGTGACTTCTTCAGTGCTTCCTGAGTTCATATTGGCTACGTACAGATTGCCTTTTCTAACTCCTGTCAATTGTGGCTTTTCATGTCTCTTGTGTGAAATCAGGCAATTCTTCTTGTTGAAATGAACTTCATAACCTTTATCACAGAATTGACTGACACTGAGCAAATTGTGCTCAAGTCCTTTCACAAAAGAAACTTCATCAATGATAACATTTCCAGCTTCAAGTCTGCAATATCCATCAGTTCTACCTTTGCTGTTATCTCCCAAGGTAACTACTGGTCCGGCCTTCTCCACCACATTTGTCAACAGGGTTCTGTCTCCAGTCATATGCCTTGAACATCCACTGTCCAAGATCCAGGTCACTCGTTCAACCTGCTCAACACCCTGCAATGACAAACGGATTAAACTTTCTTCGGAACCCAAATTTGATTGGGTCCAGAGTACTTAAAGAATTGGCCTTTGTTAGGCAAAACAACATTCTTTATTTTAACAACAGCTTTATCATCATTCAACAAACATTTCACTTTATAAACAGATTTGACAGTCTTTTGTTTCAGTTTAGATATCCATGTTTGTTTAGTAACAATATCATTGACTGGACATTTGACTTTGTAAACAGCCTTCATAAAACTTTGTTTAGGCTTTGGTACAAATGTCTCTCTCCTAACATAAGGAGGACTAGCAGTCTTTGATCTAACATTATTCCTGTTCATATGTTGTCGAGGAGCAGTCTTATTATCACATGCATGATTACCATTAAAGTAAGAAGACATCACATTAAAGGCACAAGACATACAGTTGACA
This sequence comes from Saposhnikovia divaricata, assembly GCA_036435485.1. Lineage (NCBI taxonomy): Eukaryota > Viridiplantae > Streptophyta > Magnoliopsida > Apiales > Apiaceae > Saposhnikovia > Saposhnikovia divaricata. The sequence goes on from CM071600.1 coordinate 160,946,170, forward strand.
ACACCACATGCTTTATGATTAGAATCAATGATTGACATGTTATTCATGTTAGACATGTTATTGTTCTGCTTCAACTTGTTACTACCTAATCCAGTCTTAGAAGAACTAGCTGATTCAACAACTTTGACTGGTACTTTAGGTACATCTTTCTTGGATGAAACATTTGTTGTGTTAACGTCTTCAACTGATTTAGCCTTAACAAAAACTGTGACATTTTTCTTGGATGACACATTCTTTGTATTAGAGTTCTTAACAGTTTTATCCTTAACACATTTATTCTTAACAAGGACTGTGCCATTTGCACTATCCTCATTTCTCATTTCTTCATGTATAACCATAGAACGAATATCTGGTGGACCAGCATCAGATTTCGTAAACATTGGTTTTTCAACATTCTTGAGAATATATGGTATACCTCTTTCTTTAGCTGGGATAGAATTAGGAGAATGATTACTCAAAGAACCAACAGCTTGACTGTAATCAAATCCTATTCCTACAGTTTGTTCTACTGCTTGTTTGTTGAAGAATTCTTTAGAAACTTTAACAGTATTATAACACGCTCTCACCTGTGTTTCAAGTTCTCTAATCTTGGTTTCTTGTTCAGCAATTTTATCAACTTGTTTTGACATGTATTCTCCTAGACCCTTTTCTCTGCAGTTAAGTCGAGCTATTTCTTCTATATTCTTATCTTAACTAACCTGCACCTTTTTTAAATCTAACATTTGATTTTCAAGGTTAGTGTTAACAAGACTTATTCTCTTGTACCCTCTTTCTGCATTATTCAAGGAACTACGTAAACTATCAATTAACTGAGCATCAGTAAGAATTACCGGAGTGGTATAATAAGTTGAAGATTCAGCATTTGCCACCAACGCAAAGTTTCCATATTCTTCATCTTCGCTATCTGTGTCATCCCAGCTTTTACCAGCAGCCACATAAGCTCTACCACTTTTCTTCTTTTCAGAAGCATAATCTTTCTTCTGTGCTTGCTTGGGTTTCTGACACTCAGTAGCAAAATGTCCCAACTCATTACAATTGAAACAACGGATTTTGCTTCTGTCAACAGTTCCAGTTTTATAACCTCCCCTGTTACTAGAGGATGAAGAACCTCCTCTCTGAAATCTGTTATTTGACTTAAACCTGAACTTTGGATTTCTTCTGAATCTGAAGTTACTAAATTGTCTCACCATCATTGCCATAGATTCATCTTCCAATTGATCCAGCTCTTCAAGTGAATAAAATTCTCCACCATCCTGAGTAGCTGGTGTTTGGCCAAGTTCTACTTCAGTTTGTTCCTTGTTGAAACTGATAGGTTGAACAACTTTAGTTTCCACTTCCTTAGGAACTTCAACAACTAGAGCTGTAGAAGAATTTGCCATTCTACCTTTGCCATAGAATTCCTTTTGCTGTACTTGTTCTAATTCATATGTTTTCAGAACACCAAACAGCCTTTCCAGAGCAACCTGAGTTAGATCTCTAGATTCTCTGATGGCAGTGATTCTATGCTCCAAGTGAGTAGGCATAGTTAGTAAAAACTTCATGTTGATCTCCTTCTGAGTATATTGTTTGCCATGAACTTGCAAGTTGTTGATTATCTTGTTATACCTTTCGAACACTTCCTGAATGCCTTCATTAGGGCCAGCTCTAAAGTGTTCATATTCAGAAGTTAGAATTTGCAGTCTATTTTCCTTGACTTCATCAGTCCCTTCATTAATGATCTCAATAGTTTCCCAGATGTGCTTAGCAGTTTTACAATTTCTCACATGGCTATACATTACAGCATCTAGGGAATCCAACAGAATGAGTCTCAAATTTTTATCCAATCCAGCTGCCTCCTTATCTTCCGAGGTATAGTTCTTAGGGTCCTTTGGATAGGATCTGGCAGGGACTGTTACAGTTCCATTTACAACTGTTTCAGTATCATGTTGCATGGGAGTTACTGGTCCATTTTCCAAAACCCACAAAAAACTTGGGTTTGCTACATCAAGAAATAACTCCATTTTGTTTTTCCACATATCATAATTATCTTTATTAAAGATAGGAATTTTGACATTGCCTTTGGCCGACATGATGAATTTTTAAGAGAGTTAAAAATTCGAGCTTAATTTTTGATTGAGTAAAAATAGGATCTTGATTTGTATATCAATCAAATGGCTCTGATACCAATTGTTAGGTCCAATAAGATTGTAGAAGGGGGGGGTTGAATACAATCTTTATAATTTTCTCGAAATTTGTTCTTTGAATAAAATTTATCTTAAACAAATTTTGTGCGGAATAATATAACACAGAATTCAAGTTGAATATATCAATATATTAACTTGACGGGTGTTACAAATTAATACCAAGAGATTAATAACTAATTAGAAAATTCGACATGAACTTTTCTAATTTTGCTAATTAAAATCAAGATATCAAGATATAAACTAGGAAACTTAATTCGCTAGTAGTACAAGAGTAATCAATAAACAAGTTCCAGTGGATCAGATATTACAATAGGCTTGAACTGAATTTATTGTGTGAATTAAAGCTTGAGCACTTATGTGTAGAAGATGAGAGTGTTTTATGTTCTTGGTTCTCTTTTTTTTCTTCTTGTTTCTTCCTTCTGTTGCTTCTGTCCAAGTGTTTGTTTTTATACAAAAACAAAACATTTCCTTCTGTTGAGCTGCTACATATTGACACGGTGATAGTATAGATGCCACGTTGATAGTATAACTGGCACGGTGATAGTATAGCAGCCTAGGGATAGTAGAACTCATTCCCTTAAAATAGTATGGATTTACTTAGAAATAATATACATTTACCTAGAAATAGTTTACTTAAAAACTTAGGTAATAGTATAATTATTTCGGTAATAGTATAACTGGTAGTAATAGTATAGTTTAGATATTTCGGTAATAGTATAGTATATTATTACTTGATCAGTAATAATATCTATAATACTTCAGAAATAGTATACTATTAATTCCAGAAATAATATAACTTCGGTAATAGTATAAATTCGGGGATAGTATAGTATACTATTACTAATGCAGTAATAGTATCTATATTATTCCAGAAATAGTATACCACCTATTTCAGAAATAGTATAACTGAATTTCCAGAAATAGTTCAACTGAAATTCAGAAATAGTATAACCAAAATTCTCCGAAATAGTATAATCCATATATTATTACTGATTAAATAAATCAGAGATTAATTAACTTAATTAATTAATTAAATAAATTAATTCGAATTGAATTAATCTGTTTAATTAAATTAATAATATAGTTAATTAATAATTGATTTACTCCTTGTGAATCACTATAAATTTTGAGAAACTTCCACTGGATAATTGTTGACGTTCGATGTACTGTCTGGTTCATGAACGACTAACTCCAATATCTGTTCTTCAATTTGACTCTCAGTTGTGATCCACATACTTTCTTGGCACTCTTTAATAACTCCTGTACTGATGCTGTCTCCACGGTAATCTCTGTCACTTTAAACGAATCCAATTGCTTCAACGCTGAACTGGGGCATGATCAGTAAACTGACTCTTCTTCCAGTGTAAAACATCAAAACTATAGATTGACTTTCTTCCTTCTTCTGACATATAGTACTTTGTGAGATTCCTGAGACAGTGAGCATTAATTACTTATTACAATCTAATTTAAGTTGAGTCGAATCCTCGAACTACAAATAGGCTGTGTCATATGCCTTTCAGAGAGGTGCAGTAATTTCCTCGAGAGTACAATCTCCAATCGAGTCCGTCTTTTTATGCCAGGGTGTGACATGTTTGCCATGAATAGAGGTGAGCTGCTTGGACAAGAACTGTGTCTCGGAACCCAACTTGAAGAAAAGATTAACAAATTCTATTTCCCGGGCCTTGGCAGTATAAGTCATTCCTTCTTGAAGTGAGCTAAATTCGAAATCAATTCTCCTAGAGATGCTTCGATCATTGGCTTTCAATACATCCAATTTGGAATGTAGTAACTCCATAGACTTGGACATCGATGCAAGAGAGGACTCAACAGAAAGCATCTTAGTTTGAAGAGATTTGATGGCTTTAGCATTTGCTCCAACTTGAGCAGAAACGCCATCAAGGAATGCATGCAACTTAGCATTGCCAAAAGAGGATGGAGCAGTGGGAGAGTGGGGCAAAGAAGTGTCTGACAGAGAATCAACTTTCTCAAAAACAAGCTCATTTGACTCAGTAACCGAAAGATGGTTACGAGCTAAGGTATTCAAATCAAATGTTTCAGTCAAATTATCCACTTCATCAGTAGCGTCAATCACTTTGAAATATTCAAAAACTTTAGTCAAAAGACAGGGGTATGGCAAATGCATGGAATCATGAGAAGCACAATGAATCATGTTACGAATTAAGAAAGAAGCAACATTAAAAGGCATTTGCTTAACAAATAAAGACAACAAAAGTGAATCTTGATAGGTGACCCTATCTCGACCACTTTTGCGCGGTAAAAGGTTTGTATGAAAGAACTTGAATAACAAGAGACAAGTAGGAGTGAGAGATGATACCAAGGGTTTGGAGTCAGCCGAGATCGAAGAATCTCCAAGAATGGTTCGAAGCTGCTCTTCATATGGAAGGTCTTCAATCTCTGAGAATGGTTGATGAGAGGTGAAGGGGCAAGGTCCACTGGCAGCAACTCCAAGAATAGATCCAATCCAGTCAGCAGTGAGCACAATGGGAACACCCTTAACATTCGAATACACCATTTCGTTATGCCCTTTAGTCAAATTATAGTAAAAATCTCGAACTAGAGAGGGGTAAAACTTCATCGGAGGCGATAAAAGAGGTGCACACTTGAGAGTCTCAAAGATCTGCACTATACCAATGCATTGAAGTAGGTCACTATCCGCCATTCTTTCTTTGAGAATCGATTTTGCCTTGTTTTTAGAGGACCCCTCAGTAGTCATGAACTCTGCTTTCAAGCTTGGCTCCGGAATGGAAGATTCGGAGTTAGAATGATCTTCAGAAAAGCCTGCCTTCAGTCGTTTAGAGGATTCTGACTTTGTTGGAGGCTTGCCGGAACGAGTAGCAACCGATAGAGTTTTTCGTTTCGCCATTTGAAAAAAAAGGAAAAATACAGAGAGAAAAGAAGAGAGATAATAGAGAGAGAGCAAGAAAAGAGAGAATAGAAGAGGTACTTATAGGAAGACGTGCCCGAGAAAAAGTAATTAAGGCATACAGGTGTAGACCATGCAAGAAAATAGCCTAAACTGACTCACATTACTAACAAATAAAACTACCACGTATTCACCGATCAATTAATTTAAATCACAATCAAATTAACATGTTCACAGAAACAAGAATTAAGGTAATTAAATCAAAATACAGTGATACTATTTACCAATCGATCAATTAAAGGGTGCACATACCAAGCTCCCTTCGAAGCATGCAGAACCTGTCTTCAGATAAAGGCTTTGTAAAAATATCAGCTTTTTGATTTTCAGTAGGAATAAATATAAGCTCAATATTACCTTTAGCAACATGATCTCGAATAAAATGATGACGAACATCAATACGTTTGGTACGAGAATGCAGGACAGGATTTTTGGAAATATTAATAGCAGAAGTACTATCACAATAAATTGGGATATTTGAAAATTTTATACCAAAATCTTTCAGGGTTTGCTGCATCCAAAGGATTTGTGCACAGCAGCTACCTGCAGCAATATATTCTCCTTCTGCAGTTGACATTGCAACCGATGTTTGTTTTTTACTGTGCAAAGCTATTAGACAATCACCTAAAAATTCACATGCTCCGCTAGTGCTTTTACGATCAACTTGAGATCCTGCGTAATCAGCATCTGAAAAACCAATTAAATCAAAAGACGGGGAACTGGGATAGAATAGTCCCAAGTCGTCAGTTCCCTTTAAATATTTGAATATTCGCTTTATAGCATTAAGATGGGATTCCTTAGGTGCTGCTTGAAAGCGAGCACATAAGCAAACACTAAACATGATATCTGGACGAGAAGCAGTAAGGTATAACAAAGAACCAATCATACCTCTATATTTGGTAATATCAACAGACTTACCATTTTCATCCTTAGTGAGTTTGGTGGTGACACTCATTGGAGTTGATTTAGGAGTAACATGCTCTAAATCAAACCTTTTGAGTAAATCCTTAATATACTTACCCTGATGAATGAAGATACCTACATTTGTTTCGTTAATTTGTAGTCCCAGAAAGAATTGTAATTCTCCCATAAGACTCATGTCGAACTCCTTATGCATACAATCTGAGAACCATTTGCATAAGGCCTCATCTGAAGCTCCAAACACAATGTCATCAACGTATACTTGAACCAATAAAAAATAATTTTTCTTATGAAATATAAAAAGAGTAGGATCGAGTGTACCACGAATAAAACCTGAATCAACAAGGAATGCACTGAGTCGATCATACCAACACCTGGGGGACTGTCTAAGACCATAGACAGATTTCTTTAGTTTGTATACAAAGTGTGGATACTTCTCATGAATGAAACCTGGAGGCTGCTTTACATAAACTTCTTCTTGCAGATATCCGTTTAAGAATGCGCTTTTGACGTCCATCTGGTAAAGCTTAAAGTTCTTGTATGCTGCAAACGCCATAAGAATACATATAGCTTCTAAACGAGCTACTGGAGCATAGGTCTCGTCGTAGTCGATACCCTCCTGTTGATTATAACCTTGAGCCACGAGACGAGCTTTATTTCTGATAATGTTTCCGTCTTCATCCTTTTTATTCTTGAAAACCCAGCGAGTACCAATGACTGTGACATCTTTTGGAGGTGGTACAAGTTCCCACACATCACAACGTTCGAATTGGTTAAGTTCCTCTTGCATTGCTATTGACCATTGTTCATTTTCCACTGCTTCTTGAGCATTTTTTAGCTCAAATTCAGCTACAAAAGCATAGAATGCACAAAAGTTTCTCACCCTGCTTCGAGTAGTGATTCCTTGATTTAACTCTGAAAGAAGATTGTCTGGAGGATGATTCTTCACGGCTCTGGATGATTTAGGAAGATTTATTCGGCTCATTTTTTCTTCATTTGAATCCTTTGATTGAACAGGCATTTCTGAAGGGTTTCTGTTAGTTCTAGAAGATGGATTATCAGATGCTTCAGAAAACTCTGGAGATGATTGAGAGAAAGTAGAATTCCTTTGAGGTGACTCCTGTTCTGTTGAAGAATGAGGCAGTTCCTTTTCAAAGAGAGACTGTTCCTTCTCATATTGAGACTGACTCTTTCCAGATTGAGACTGACTCTTTCCAGATTGAGACTGTCTCTTTTGAACATAAGAATCATCATCTGCGAAAACTTCCCAACATTTGGCTAGATCAAGATTAGACTCATTGAAAGTAATGTTAATAGATTCCTCTACTTTATTCTTATCAGGATTATAAACACGATATGCCTTACTAGAAGTAGAGTAACCCAAGAATATACCTTCAATAGCACGGAGATCAAACTTCCCACGATTTGGCTGAGTATCTAGAATAAAGCATTTGGATCCGAAAACTCAAAAGTAACTAATATTAGGAGTTTTATTTTTAAGCAATTCATACGGAGTTTTCAACAAGATAGGACGAATTAATACTCTATTAAGTACATAACAAGAAGTATTTACCGCCTCTGCCCAGAACTTTCGAGGTAACTTACTCTCATGAAGCAAAGTCCTAGCAGTTTCTTGTAGTGTTCTATTTTTACGTTCAACTACTCCGTTCTGTTGAGGAGTGCGTGGAGCAGAAAATTCATGTGATATGCCTCTGGCCTTGCAATAATTGACAAAGTCTTTTTCGAATTCTCCACCATGATCACTCCTAATCGTTCTCAGCTTCTTGGAATACTTAGTTTCAAGGTTAGCAATTAAATCTTGGAATTCACTAAAAGCTTCATCCTTAGTACGAAGAAACAGTACCCAAGTGAATCGAGAAAAGTCATCAACTATAACAAAAGCATATTTCTTACCTCCAAGACTTACATATCTTTCAGGTCCAAAAAGGTCGAGATGCAGCAACTGCAATGAATCAGTAGTAGACACCTGATTTTTGGCTTTGAAAGATGTCTTGACTTGCTTTCCCAGTTGACAGGCTGAACAAGGTTCTGTCTTTTTATATTTGAGCTTAGGCAGACCTTTGACTAGACCATGAGATGAGATTTTCTTCAAAAGATCCATATGAACATGACCAAGTCTTCTGTGCCAAAGATGCTGTTGTTCTTGAATGGACGCTAGACAAACTTCTTCCTGTTTCTCATTAAAATCTAACACAAAGATATTTCCTTTTCGTTTGGCTACTAAAGGAGTCTCACTAGAATTATTACCAATAAAGCACATATTTTTGTCAAAGTTAACACTATGACCAGAATCTGTGAGTTGACTAACACTAATGAGATTGTATTTAAGACCTTCAACCAATCTTGCATTATTAATAGAGAATTTTTCATTACCTATGGTGCCTTTTCCAACAATCCTTACCGTATTGGAATCGCCCAAGGTAACTAACCCTCCATCTGAAGCAATTAGAGATAGGAATTTCGACTTGTCTCCTATCATATGGCGGGAACAACCACTGTCTATGATCCACTTATTCTTTGGAAGGTGAACATTTAAGCATACCTGCAAAACATATATATATTCATGTCTTAGGTACCCACCTTGATTTGGGTCCTGCATTGTTAGTATCTATGATATTATATAAATGTCTTTCTGTTTTCTTAATCCAAATTTGAGCAGTACTAGAAGAATCAGGCATATATGACTGATAAGGTTTAGCAGTTTGGCCCTTAATATGACAGAATTTGGACTCTGCTGAGATATGTCCCCTTTTTCCGCAATCTTTGCATTTCTCATATGGCATACTGTACTTCATAGTAGTCCTCTTCTTTGTCTTTTGAAATGCACTCTTTTTGTTCGAGTTATATCCCAGTCCTTCTTTTCCCAAAGAAGATTTTTGGCTTGCCAACATCACGTCTAATGTGCCTTCACCATGTACGAATTTAGCCAGATCTTTCTTTAGACAATCGATCTTTTCCTGGTGTTCAGAGAATTTCTGTTCTGTTTCCGTCTTTTTGCATTCAGTTTCCTTGAAGGAATCTGTTTCCTGCCTTAATGTGGCTAAGCAAGCATCCTTCTTTCAATCTCATTTTTCAGATGTGTATTTTCTTCGACAAGCTTGGTCATCTTTTCATTTAGCAACTTGTTTTCTTCAGCGAATGATTCCTCTTTCATAGAATCATCCATTTCACTTAGCACTTCACTTAATGCTTGCTTTAAGTAAGCATTTTTATTTTGCAATTTTTTATTTTGTGCCTGTAAGGTTAGTAAATCTTCAGAAACAAATGATTTTAGAGGAGTAGAAAATACCTCTTCATTTTCACTGAAGTTTTCATCAAATCCAGCAAAACATAGTTGAGCAACTTCATCATCAGAGTCAATTTCTATATCAGATTCATCGTCGCTCCAAGTTAGAAATGCTTTACTCTTTTTCTTCTCCTTGTCTTGATCCTTTGATCCAGAAGATTTTAATTTCGCCTTCAGTTGAAAACAATTCTTTTTGATATGACCTTTCTTGCCGCATTCTAAACATACTTCATCGTTCGTGTTGTTTCTGAATTCCTTTTTAAATCCATAAGATTTTTGAGTAGGTCTGCTAGCAGCTTTCTTTTTGGAAAGAAACTTCTGAAACTTCTTTGTTAGAAGAGCAATCTCTTCATCTGAGTCTTCACTGGAGTCTGCAGTAGTTTTAAGGGCTAGTGTCTTTTTCCTTGGTACTTCCTCTTCCTCATCACATCTTCTCAATTGGTTCTCAAACTCTTCTAATTCACTGAAAAGAGTGAGCGTATCCATTTTTGAGATCAAGGAAGAATCCTGCAGAGTTGTTACTTTAGGAGCAAACTTTTTGGGCAGTGATCGAAGAATTTTTCTGTTAATTTCTGCCTGAGGAATGTGCCTTTCCAGGAGAGCGATAGAATTCATTAGTGTGAGAAATCGTCCCTGAGCTTCTTTTATGCTTTCATCCTTTTCCAATCTGAAGCTTTCATAGTCACTCAGAAGAAGATCAAGCTTGACTTCACGAACCTTTGAAGTGCCTTCGTGACTTACTACAATAGTATCCCAAACTTGTTTGGCCGAAGTACATGCTGAAACTTTTCGAAGTTCAGTAGCACACAGTCCATTGAGTAAAGAATTCATAGCTCGAGCATTATAATTCAGAGAATTGACTTCCTCAACAGTGAGATCCTTTACTAGTTTGGGTTTGCCATCCTTCATGGGAATAGTGATGCCATTTTCAACAGAATCCCATTCATATGTATCCTTCTGGAGAAATATTTTCATTAGGAACTTTCAGTCATGATAGTTTTCCGTTCCAAGCAAGAGTGGTGCAACATTGATTGAACGACGTTCTTGCCAACCTGATTGTGCCATGGATCTAACAAAATAAACACTTAAACAAGGGTTAAATGCACCTGCTCTGATACCAAATGTAAATCGAGTAGCACAATATATTTAACTGTCAAATGAATGAGACTGTCTCAAACGACAATGAGACTGTCTCTTTTGTGTGTGCGAGTGTCCCAATTAACTAACAGAGTAAATAATCAGCAATAAGTAAATGACAGAATGTAAAGCAAGAACACCAGAAATTATCACTTGGTTCAGCCCCTACCCAATCTATGGCCTACATCCAAGTCCCTATGCCAACTAGCACAGAGATTATATTATTAGAACAATAATATATTGCTTACAGATTCCCCGATTACAAGTTTAAAGCCGCTTGGAAGAACCCTTCCCTTGACACAACTGCCTCCTAGCAAACCTGCTACCTAGCCCACTGGCTACCTTGACTTATGGTTTGCAACCCTATCTAATTGCCACAACCCGACACAAGTGTGTGAAATATGAATAAACTTTTACAACTCGATAAATTGAACTTCTAAACAGAATGTATATGAACTTGAGTGTGTGTATAGAAGTTATATTGCAGTAGAACTTCGAGTCTTTTCTTCTTGCTGAAAGGTAGTCCTTTTATAGCACAAGAGCATATAGCCGTTAGATATGAATCCTTGAGTTTATAGCTGTTGAAGACAAGAATCAATCAAGCATAAATTAGTGATTACATAATAATCAATCAGTGATCATAGCAACGGCTCCTTTAGGATTTGAAATCAAATCACATACTATCCCTGAAATATATCCCTGCCATAAATACAATATATATATCCTGCAAAAGATATGACAATAATATATGGAACTTTAGAATCAAATCTCAATGATTTAATTCGAAGACCATTCAAAAATCATCATCCCAAAAACCTGGAATTAACACTCCATTATAATAAAAAAAAGAGTACTTGTTACTAATTTTTGTCAAAATCTCTTGGATGTGATTTTATAATTTACGCTTTGACAATAATGGCAAGGTGGTCCCAAAGGTAGATCTTTGTGTCCATATCTAGGCTAGCTAGTTCCTTTCACAAAACCATCTAGGCTAGTTGGTGCATACTTGACTACATGTTGGATAAGAAATTTTCTATAGGTAAGTCAATATTGGAAACATCTGCCTCTGTTTTTTTTTTTTTAATAATCAACAGCAGTTCTTCGTAACCAATTAATTAATGCCATGATGTGAGAAAAACAATGTCCTTACATCAATTTTTTCTTGGTTCTTTTCTGAATAATGTATTTCTATTTTATAATTTTATCTCATAAAAATTAATATTTTTTAACTCCATGCCCAATTTATATAATTTTTAATTTTTTATAATGCGTACATTATACATAATAATAAAATTACCAAATAGATACTATTAAATAAAATTTTCACTTTACATTTTAATTTAATTAAATAAAGTTGTATTAAGTAATACCACTAATTTAACTAATTAAGTTGAAAGGTCAGTGATTTTAGCAATTTCATCCCACTGTTTGCCTTTATTATGATTTATGAAGCAGTGGAAACAAGAAAATAAATAAATCAAATCATTCTCATCTGAATTTCGTCTAAATAAATCCGGATCCGACCCGATGGTCTATTTGTGCATTTATCCGCAAGCGTCGCAATTAGGGCTTTGATTGAATGTTCACTGGAACACTCAAAGATAATCTCTCTCTCTCTCTCTCTCTCTCTCTCTCTACGTAGTCATTAGTATAATTTATCAGTACTCTCTTTCTCTACATACATTCTCTACATAGATAACCTAATCCCATTTGCTCTGCCTAGTTTATAAAACCCTAGATTTTTTTTATAATGGCTCTTCTTTATGATTTAATTGATGAAGTACTTTGTTTCCTCCCGGTTAAGTATCTTCTTCGTTGTCGAGCTGTATCGAAAGAATGGTGTTCGATAATCGATAGCCCTGCATTTCTTAAAAAACATCTTAAGAACAGTATTAAGTGTAACCCTGATGGTGATGGTGTTTTTATTACTGGTGCTCAGTATTGCGTGACTGATCTCGACTCGTTGCATGGTGCTAATGATGCTACTGCTATCTGTTTAGATGATACACTTAAGGATATTTTATTGGGTGCTCATTTCGTGGGTACTGCGAATTGTTTAGTATGTTTTTGTAAAAATAAAATGAATGAGTTCTTACTGTTGAATCCATCGACTCGGAAGTATAAAAAGATACCTAGGTTGCCACGTAAGATTGGTTGTTTTTTAGACCTGATGGAGGCTTCCCCGTGTGGGTTTGGTTATGATCATGTTAATGATGATTATAAGATTTTCAAGGTTGCTCAGTTTCAACAGCAAAATCCTTTAAAGTATCTTGGCATAATGGTCGTGGTCTATAGCCTGAAATCTAATAAATGGACAGAAATTCAGAATGTTCCCAGTAATTTTTGTCTTGTAACTCTCTTGGGCATGTTTAAGAATGGATCTCTATATTGGTTGGCAAATAGGATTTCGGCAGAAGATTTTTACCATAGAACGATTCTTGGTTTTGATCTCGGGCTTGAACAATTCAAGGAGTTCCGTTTTCCTACTGCCAACAGTGGGAATTTTTCTGTTCCTACTGGAGGATCCTTCTGCTGCATCTTGGATAACTGCATGAATTCTCGTATGGATGTGTGGATGGTAGATGATCATGGGGCTGAAAATCCTTGGTACAAAGCATTTTCTGTGGAGCAACATGGTGCACTTGGATCTTTTCAGTATTTTAGACCTATTGCTTTTTCGAAGAGTGGTAAGGATGTACTTCTAGAGGTGGACGGCACAAGACTTGTGTGGTATGACCCTAAAAGGAAGGTGGGAAAGAATGTTAGGATTCATGGGATTCCGAGCAAGTTTGGTTCACAACTATATAGAGAAAAGTCTCTTACAACTGACTGAAAATGAGCAGGTGCAGAAGTCGTCAGAAGACAAAAAAGAGAAGAAACAACAAAAGAAAAGGTAAAAGTTGTTCTTGTGTGGTCTATAGTTGTGTGTTCTGTTGGCAGTTATCGTCTTGTTATCTTTTGGGACAACTTGGTCATTTTGATATCACGTTATCCGGGACATTAATCGTGTTTGCTGAGTAGACTGGTAGGTATTATGAAACATATATTTGATAAGCACTATAAACAAATTAAAGCATGGGTTAAAATGAATTGTAGTATAGATTTAATGTTTGCCTGTATATGGTATATGGTGGATCAATGCTGTGGCTAAGAATTTTTTTTCTTGCAGTTTATGGGTTACTTTAAGGTTTTTTTAAGTAAAATTAAGATATTCGTTTTTACGGTATGCTGTACTACCTCATTAATTTATACGACTGACTGTTTTTCCTGCAGTGGTTTAACGATCGCATCTTTGTCTCTTGCATTTTTTCAGTTGAGTTAAGAAGGATTTATGGTAGTGGTTAATGTCTTTATGATATGAATTAACATTATCTGAAATTTTAGTCTCATATTTTGTATTATTTAGTTGGTAAGTGCCGTCTTCTTTATCTTACAAGTTACAAGGCAAATAGTCAGATGATAATGTTGTGGTACATAAAAAAATTCCCAAAATTACCTAATTCAAGTTTGGTTTACTATTATACAGAGAGAGTCTCTTAGAACTGACCGAAAATGAGCAGTTGCAGAAGCGATCAGAAGACAAGAAAGAGGAGAAACAACAAAAAAAAGGTAAGAAAAGTGTTCTGCTTTTTCTTTTTTTTTGTGGTCTTAGTTTTGTTTTTCTTTGGTAGTCATCATCTTGTCATCTTTTGATATATAACTTAGTCACGTTATGTAGGGCGTTAATAATATGCTGAATATATTTTAGCAGACTAGTAAGTATTTTAAACATATACTTGATATGCACTATAAACAAACACAAGAATTTATAGATATGAATTGTGTTATAGTTTCAGTGTTTGCCTGCATATTGTGGATCAATACTGTGGCGATCAATACTGTGGCTTAGGCTTCTTTTGCTTGCAGTTTATGGGTTACATTTGCTCCTTACTTTGAATATGTTTGACTTCTTGCTTAGTTTTTTATATTTTGTAATTAAATGTGGAGGCTTATACAGTTTTTAATCTTTTTTGCGCTATATGATCTCTGACTCTCTACGCCCTTTCCTGAATTATAAGACAATTCTTCTAGTTTTCCTAAAGATATTTTGTTACTATAAAATGTATGCATAGAAGTAGGATATTTATCTATGTGGTATGTTGTACTGCCATATTAATTCAAATGGCTCTTTAGTGTTATGGACTTATCGTACAAGGATCGCATGTATCTGCTGCATTTTGTTGTTTTATTTTAAAATTTTCTGTACTGAGGTATAGGAGTCAACATCGTTTATTTGGCTCACCTTTATCAAAATAATATGCGCAATAATCTTAATTTTACATAAATCTTGAGAACGTGAGAAAAATTCTTGTAGTAACCGTAATTTTTACATTAAGGTTGTTCAAATGAAACTACACTACTTAATTTCCTGGTATGGTGTACTGCCACATTATCCGTACGACTGTTGTTCACGCAATGGCACAAAGATCACATGTTTGTCTATTGCCTTTTTTGTTTTCAAATGAGTTAATAAGGATTTATGAAAGTGGTTAACACTTTTTGTGTCACTCACTAGCTCACCTTTATCAGAATTAAATTTTCTTGAACTTTAATTTCATACGGTTCTTAATTATTTTTATTATGTACTTGGTAAATGTTGTCTTCCACTAAACAAACATCTAGTACAGTAGTACACCACTATACAAACTTCTAGAATTTTGTACTGCTAATAGAGGGTACATTAAGCACGGGCTTCACACAAAATGCCGAAAAGCTAGATGGAACACTTGACCAGTGGCCAGTTCCAAGAAAGCACATATATTAAGCTTTGCACAGCTTTAAGCATTATGCAACAACTATAGCTAATATATTTAGTGATGCTAATCTTAGTCAAGCAAGAAGAGAAGTTAACATTTCTCTTTTCTTATGGACATCATGTTTATATTTGTTTGCTAACTCTGAGTGTTCATATGTGTTGACTGGCAGGAAAGAAATTAGGTAATATAGAAAAGACATTTTAACCAGCATTTTGACTATTGAGTATCATTTTGTTCTAGTTGAACTAGTTTCATATGATGTAGTTGCATGTATGGCAAGTTTTTATTTTTTATTTTTTTTGAGGTAAAAAGGCACGCGATTAATGGCGCTTTGCGATTGATGCTTCAAATTTGGGTCTTGCACATTTTTATAATTTGCGCCTTAAACAACACTGGTTTGGAGGAACTGTCTCTCTTCATTCTCATATTCAATATCAATATATATATATAGACTACAAAGAGTCCCTGGACTGGCCTGTGGGATCTCCAGTCGTTCTATTACATAATATCCGTGATATTGTCTCAATTTATGCAATGCATTCCCTATGCAACCTTGTACTGTACTTTAACAAGCCAAAGGAGAACTAAGAAGAGACAGCTAATTTGTAACCAAGTATACTAGAATATCTCAGTAATGTCTATATTTTAAAGATACATAAGTAGCAATCAGTGGTTAGCACTTACTGATCACATGATAGGCTTTATTGATTTGTTGTCTTTTGCACTGAGTCGGGGTATCTTTTGCTTGATTGCGGTTGATGGATTAATCATTCTCGGGCTAATGGCTAATGTTCTTCACTGATCCTTTTTCCTTTTGTTGACAATATCTCTTGTAGGGATGATTTTCTTTCTAAGGGATTCAAACTGAAACTCTAAGATACTTGGACGGAAAGATGGATGAGTCGGATAGCATGGTAATTTTTTTTCCTTTTGTTTTGTAATTTAAAGCTGTTGCCATGAAGTTCTCAAGTAATCATGTTGTCGTTTTTGTTTACTGTTACAAGTTTTGAGTGTTAGGTTCATACTTCATCCATTGCAACCTTATTCTGTTGAAGTGTTCACCTTTGTAAAAGTTTGTCAGTATCCAGTAGCGCTTGAGCTATTTATTTGATATTTAAGTTGTGCTTTAAGTATACACTATTTAGTTCCATGCAACTTAGCTATCCAGTTTAATTAATTTTTATTGGGTACATATGAACTTATTTGAGTGTTGAATTTTTTAATGATATCAAAATAACTTGTATTGTCACTTTGAACTTTTTACCTTACAAGATGGTTTGTGTAAAACATTGTGTTTCAGGAATGATGGGAGACAAGGTAGAGTTGTAGATCTTTTGGAACAGAAGGGAGTTAACCAGAGTGACAAATCTTGTGATGTTCTTGTGACTGTTTAAGTGTTTATGGCCAACTCTCCTACTATTTTATATTAATTTTGTTGTGGCCAAGTGTTTCAATGTTTTAGTTAAACAACTATACTGTTAATTTAAAATATGGAATGCAACAGATGCTATGATGAAGATGTTGCTACTGTCTATTACTCCTAACTGGCTTGTTTAGTTTGGATAAGTTCTGCATTTGTATATCGGCTTGTTTAGTTTGGATAAGTTCTGCATTTATATGTGGGGCTATGTGTGTGGCTCTTAATTCGTGCGCAGAGTTATATAGCAGAGTAATGCTAGATAATTCAGTTCACTAAATAAGGTAGTGGGAAATGTGAATGAACTCTATTTCAATTTCCATGGTGCGCCGATAGTTCTGTTTTTACTCTTTTCATTTCTTCACGTTCTTGCCAGGTTGGTTGTAAGGGTATTGTCATCCCAACTACTCCCCCATCAACACTAAACATTTGCTTGCATTGTTAATTTGTTAAGTCTATTATGGGTCGTATGGTCTCGGTTACTCCCTTCCCTGGGTTTCAAACTGTAACTTTCTGATAAACATGATACAAATTTTCCAAACGTCTAGTATTTGATTCTAGAATAAGACACAAAGTTCGAAGCTACAGTTTTGAGGGAATATTTTCTATATGCAGATTTCTGAGCTAAAAAAAATTAGCCGATAAATTTGTTGTATTATTTGTATGTTGTTTCTGAACATGAACCCTAAAAAGTTGTTTATAGGTGTTTAAACTGCTCCCTGTAGATTCCTCCATTGCGTGCATCTTATCTTAGAGGAAGCTGTTTCCTTGAAAGTATCAGGTCAAAAAAATGTTAAATAACACATTAGAGTAGAAATATTGAGATCAAAATTCAGCTAAATTAAACTACAAACCACGCTGAAATCCCCCAATTTGACACGGGTTTTTTTCGTAGTATAATGGTTGAAACCCAAAATCTTTGAAATTATGATATTTAAAAACTGAAACTTGAGAATAATATAAAAGTTAAAATTTAAACAATCGAAAAAAGCAATAGGGAAAGGAACCCTTGGTTTAGATTATGGTGGTACTGAATATGCAAGAACTTTGCCAGATACTTGGCAAAAAAAAAAAAAAAAAAAAAAAAAAGAACTTTTCAGGTCATAAATGATGGATTAGAGAAGGCCCTTCTGTTTGCAGCTTTCAACTGCGTCATCATATATATGCTCTAGTCCATATTTATACTTGAATCCAGTGTCTAAAAGCTTCTTTGACGAGACTCGAGAAATTGTAGAATTTTGGTTCTTATGGAAACTGCAGAAACATAATTGTGGAACTCAGTTAGATCTTCTTGACCATTAGCCTATCAATAATTTACACAAAAACAAGGCTTCACCTGGTTGAAGATACATATGCAGAATATCTTTCTGAAAGAAATCTATTGAACTCATCAAGTGTTATATCCACCGCTGAGCAGATGTACCTTCCTCTAGCGCCTGGATGTTCAAAAAGGAAGATATGTGCTGTAGCCACATCATCTGTGTGCACAAAGGGGACACAAGCAGGAAATTCAAACGGACTATCATCACCTGCTCAAATTGAGAATGTTAACCAAAATTCATGCATCGTTAGCAACATATTACACAGGTGTAGGTAGATTAGTCTTCATTGGAGTGTCATTTATATCAAACCTTAAAGACAGATTTTATTATGTATTGGCAGTACTGAGATCAATTACTAAGAATTTAATAACTTTCAGACTGTGAATAAATGGAAAGGGGGAGCGGTTGAGGCCTACTCTTGAACTTTTAGGCAAGCAGTTCTGCGCAGAACAAAAAAAAGTGGCACTGGAAGATAATAAATCTGTAAAAGAAAAGACATAGGATTACATTGTACGAAAATTTGCCTACCATTATTTGTCACGTTACCGACTCTACTAAAACCCTGAGGTTGTTTAACTGAACCATATTTTATCTTTGACAATAATATCAGTAGAAAGTTTCCCCAAAGTAACATAATACTCTGATTTCAGAAACTCATCAATCACTCTAACCCTTTCTCTCAAATCTAATGCCTTTCTTCATGCTTCCTTCTATTTATAGGAAGAGCTCCCTCTCCCACATGTACATTGTGTGGACTGTGGAGACAACACCATTAAGTTACCTAACAATTGAGGGTGCCATTCCATACTCTGGGTTGGATGACCAAACCCATCGCAACAAAAGCATCTATTTTCCTTACAAGAACTTATGAAGACCCTAAGGTTGACATGTAAAGACGAGCCAATGAACAAAGAAGAATATATCTATATGGACACTATGTATTTCCAAAGAGATGGAGATATGAAAGCACACTGACACTTGTTCTCCATATAATTTAACGACAATTACAATTTCCTGAAAGACATGTTGTTTCATGTTAGAAAGCGGACTTAAACTCTCTCAATTTATATATTCTGAGAGGGAGTAATTGTAAAAGTGAAGTACATACCAAAAATAGCCGACATTGAAGAGCGCACTGAGCCAGGACAATGAGGAGTAATGAAAGGACCATGAATAAAAGTAGGAATTACAGTGACAAGCTCCAGATCATGCATTTCTGCAAACTGTAATGCTGCTCTTTCGGTTAATGTCTTGGCAATGTAGTATGGTCCTCCAAATATCTTTAGAGATCTAATAAAGTCTACATCAGTCCATGTTGTCTCATCAAGTACGTCCAGATTTTTTCCACTAAACATTATAGCAGCTACGCTTGCAGTGTATACAACTCTTCTCACTGTTTTTGAATCAACGCACGCCTTTAAAATACCTATTGTTGAATTAATCGATCTTTTCGTGTTTGTTTCTTCATCATCTTTTCCCTCAAAATCTATGTTATGAGCGGTATGAAATACCCCAATGCATCCTAGAATTGATTCGTTAAAACTTTCAGGTCTGTTAAGATCTGCATTGAATATGCGAAGCCTCTCTGATGCTCCTGGTAGGTTTGTGAGGTAACTGACATCCTTCTTTATGTCTATAGGTTAAAAGTTAATATTAGGTTATGCTTGAAACATGGGATTTGGAAAGACCAGAGAGCGGAAATGACAACAGTAAACGGTTATCAAAGTAAAATTGGGAGCACTAAGAACATACCTAAAGAACAAAATTAAAAATCAATTCTCAACAGCTCAATTCAAACACGAAAAGTGGAAGTCAGGGTTCAAATTGGAAGCATACAAAAAAACCGAAACCTATTTCTCAACAGAAATCATTGCATCCAGATTCGTCATAACATTAATTTAAAATGCACAAGGTGATTTACAATTTCAAATGATCAACTCTAATGCCTAAAGGTTTTGAAATGCTTCTAATACAAAGCTATTGGTTAGGCGTTACTCCTAAGTTATTTCAACCAAGAAAAATTCTAGGCATATCAGTCACACTGTAAAAAATCATTCATGAAAAAACCAATGACTTCTTGGTCCAGCGTTATCTTCCTCACTCCCTAAAAGGGGATATTGAAGGTTCGAATCTTGTCAAAGGCGGGTGTGTGTGTTTAATTATAAAAGGAAATCATTTACAAAAAGATTAGTAACTAAACAATTCTACTTGAAGAATAACCAGAGGAATGAACTTACCAGAGTGAGATCTAACAGTGGTGTTAACAGCATACCCTTGTTGAAGAAGCCTCATGATCAGCCATGAAGCTACATATCCTGTTCCACCTGTTACACAAACAACACCTTTCTCCATTTTATTCAACAACTAAAGAAAAACTCTACTGTATAAAGTATAAGTGTGTTTATTTACACAATAAGCTATCAGTTCTTTATACAAGTGGATGATGACGAGCTAATTCTCTATTATTTTCGCCATTTTCGCCAAGCAGTGACTACTTATTATTCTAGTTCTATTTATAATTCATTTTACTTTTTGCACGTAATTCAAAATGCTTCCAAGGTGCAGTTAAAATTAAATGGCTCTACCTGACATTTATATAACATAATATTAGATAGTTTGTCAATTCTTGATATGCCTAACAACAAATACTTTGGATTCGAATATATTTGAATATATAAAATTCTTGAGGCAATCATGTTAGTTGTTACATTTTGTCTATATGTGTATCAGTGACTAATTCTTGTGAGATAGACAGTATTATTATATTTGATACCTTAATTCATAATGTAATAGGAGTACCTTTTGCTATCACAAATATAAGATGTACAATCTTTAGTCTTTTTCTTCTCTTGACATATCTGATTAGTAATAACAATTTTAATTAGATAAGATGTCAATATCTGATGGATAAAAACTTTTTTTTTAAACAAGAGGTTTTAGTGTCACCGTTAACGAATATTCATTTTTCCCGGGATCCTACTGTAGTATATGTTAATTCTTGTCGAAACAGAAATGCTTAATTTGGCCCACGGAGTTAAAGTCTAGCTTGTGTATGAAACATACTAAGGGTGCGTTCACTTGGAAAGAATGGAATGAGGTAGGAATGGAATGCAAATTGTAAACAAAATTTATGAAAAAAATGGGATGTTGGGGGAAATAATGAACAAATATGAGGTAGAAGAAGTTTTTTATGATGAAGATTGTAAGGAAAATGATGAAGATTGGGAATGGGGCATTCCTTCCAAAACATGTGGGTTAGAATTCTAGTTCAAATTATTTGGAGAGGAGTGAAGCAACGAATGAAATTTATAAACACTTTCCCCAATCTCCCCAAATAATAGTATAAATTTCATTCCATTCTCCCCTCATTCCATTCAATCCAAGTGAACATAACCTAATAGTCTCCGGCCGATCCTGATGTTCAAATGATAAATGTGGACTCATACCGAAAATTTTCCAAAGAAATTATTGCACCTTGATTGTCAAATATGTACTGTGCAAATAGTAGTTACTGTGCAAATGACGGCTACTATTCAAATAGTGGCTGGTGGGGCCCACGGGGGTTGTTGGACAACATATTGACTTTCTAAAATCTGTAAATAGGCTTGTTGTATTTCATTTCAAAATACACCAACAACAAGTAATAGATTTACTTTCTCTCTTTCTAGCCATGCGGTTTAGTTGGATTCATTTTGCTATCTTTCAATATTATTATTATCTTTAGTTTATAACACGTTATCAGCACGAGTCTCTGTCCGAGTAAGTTTTGTTGAAGTAAGGAGGTACTGCCCGAGTAAAGTTTATTAAGGAAGAAGGTACTGCCCAAATAAGTTTTATTAACGAAGGAGGTACGCTCTATTTTTACTTATAAATATTGTTATGATTTCTTGTTTATATTACTCTTTAATATATTAAAATTGTTGCACTATAAATATTATTATAAAGTTTCTGGCTGGCTACGCCGTCGTAACTTTTAAATAAACTGGTTGGCTATGCCATCGTAATTTTTGAATAAACTGGCTGGCTATGCCGTCGTAACTTTTAACTGGCTGGCTATGTCGTCGTAACTTTTAAATAAATTATATGTCATAATTATAATTGTATGTATGTGTTTAATTGTTTATGTTTAACATGCCATATTGTTATACCATGTTTTAAATATTTATTTTGCATTCAGAATGGCAAATCTTGCAAAATTAGATTTTGTTGCTTTGGATGTGTCTGGGGATAACTATCTGTCTTGGGTACTCGATGCGGAATTACATCTTAGTGCTAACGGGTTAAAAGAAACCATAGTAACAGGAAAAACCCCAACTGTTGAACAAAATGCCAAAGCAATTATTTTTCTTAGGCACCACATTCATGAAAACTTAAAATCTGAATACCGCACAGTCAAAAATCTACTCACTCTTTGGACCAATCTCAAAGATAGGTTTGACCACCAAAAACTTGTCCATCTGCCACATGCCCATTATGACTGGATCAATTTAAGGTTACAAGATTTTAAATCTGATGCTGAATATAATTCTGCCTTGTTCAAAATAAGCTCAAAGCTAATCCTGTGTGGTGAGAAAGTTACTGATGTTGAAATGATTGAAAAGACCCTTTCGACCTTTCATCCTAACAATATGATTTTGGCACAACAATACAGGGAACGCAATTTCCAGAAATATAGTGAGCTGATATCTCTCCTTCTTGTAGCTGAAAAAAATAATGAGTTGTTGCTGAAAAATCATCAGATATGTCCCACAGGCTCTGCCCAGTTACCTGAAGTACATAACACGTCATTCCGGAAGAATGAGCGTGGGAAAGGGCATAGAGGAGGACGAGGTTATGGACGAAATCGTGGACGTGGAAATTTTCGAGGTCGATTTTGAAATCAGTATAACTCTGGCCACCTGAAGTGGCAGCGTGATGGCTACAACAACTCTAGTCACCAGAAGTGGCAAAATGAGGTGTCAAATAAAAGGAAGGCACCACAAGAAGGAGATACTAGAGATATATGTTTTAGATGTGGGGCTCATGGGCATTGGACTAGTACTTGTCACACACCTAGACGTCTTGTAGATCTTTACGAGTCATCTAAGAACTAGAATGGAGAAAGGGTTGAAACAAATTTGGCTAGCTTTACTGATGAACCAATCAACAAGACTCCAACTGAATTTAATGACTAGTTCTTACTTAGATAACTAGTTCTTATATGTATCGCTTTAAATGCCTGGTCCTTATGTATTTGTTTTGATTTCCTGTTTTAATGTACTTGTTTTATATTCTTGCTTTATGTACTTAGGTTTGCTTTAATAAAATTGTTGTTTACTTATATATGTGCACAATATTAAATATGCGAGATATATGCGTTAATGATTGTGCCACCACTCACACAATTCTACAAAATCAGAAATATTTTCACAGTTGACTAAAACCAACTCACATGTCTGGACCATTTCGGGCACATCAAATATAATAGAAGGTTTTGGGAAAGCCAGTTTTATCCTACCAAACGAGACACAAATTCACGTTCATAATGCTTTATATTCTAGTAAATCCACTAGAAATCTTTTGAGTTTTAAAAACATCCGTCTTAATGGTTTTCACGTAGAAACTACTAGTGAGAATGAAAAAGAATGTCTCCTTATCACTTCAACGTTAATTTTATATTAGTTCGTATAATAAAAAAATTCTATAGGACATCCTCTTAAGAATCAAAAGATCATACCTCAAAATGAACTTCTCTGCTCAGCATGTTCATTAGGAAAACTAAATTGTCCGACCATCTCCAGTTAAACTTCAAATCGAGTCTCCACGTTTCTTAGAAAGAATTCAAGGTGACATTTGTGGTCCTATTCTTGAACCATTAACTGGTGATGTGTTTACTGCTCATTTTGCTGATTGTCATTTTGAGGAATATGTGTTCCCTCCATTAGGGGGAGATAATGTTTTGCATAAATTTAATTTGAACTATCATGGAATGCACCAGGATTAAATGCTATTGATCCACGTACTAAACAATGTGAATCTGAGGTTTTAAGGATCATTCATATGCAAAATATTGCTAATCAAACGCTAGATGCTTTTAATGATTCTAGACTTATTATAAAACCACATATACCCGCTGTTAATGCTCCGGGCAGGGTTGAAATCCCTGTTCATAAATCAATTCCTGAAGAATTGATTGGTGATTCAAAACCACGCAAGAAGCGTACTAGACCTATTGGTGCGAAAGATATTGTACCACGAAAACGAAAATTGAATGATCCTTCCCCTGAAGTGGCAAATGTTCCTGAAGTAACTACATCAAAAACCCAAGAAGTGGTATCACCTCCTGAAGAGGTTTAAGCCCCTGAAGTGGCTGTGATAAAACCACCCGAAGTGGTATTACCTCCAGAAGAGGATATTGCCCCTGAAGTGGCACATGCTTCCATAGAAGCAAAGGTAGATGAAAATTATGAGATCTCAATGAGTTATGTACATAACGAGAAATTACTGGATCGTGGAAGTATTGAGGTTGATGATGTATATGCTTTTTCCGTGGCATGTGATATTATTATGAACACCGATCCTGAACCACAAAGTGTGGAAGAATGTCGACAAAGAGATTGTTGGTCAAAATGGAAAATTGAAATTCAGGAAGAATTGCAATCCTTGCACAAGAGAAATGTATTTGGGCCTGCAGTCTGAACACCGGCTGGTGTGGTTCCCATAGGGAATAGATGGGTGTTTGTACGAAAACGAAATGAGAGAAATGAAATTGTGAGATATAAGTCCCGGCTGGTAGCCCAGGGATTCTCTCAAAGGCCTGGATATGATTACTAGGAGACTTATTCTCCTGTAATGAATGGAGTTACTTTTTGTTTTCTAATAGGTATGGCTTGTTTGGAAGGATTGGAAACACATCTTATGGACGTTGTGACAGCCTGCCTTTATGGATCACTTGATAGTGATATTTATATGAAAATCCCTGAAGGATTAAAGTTAGAGGAAACTAAGCCTCGACATTTATACTCAGTTAAACTACAACGATCATTATATGGTTTAAAACAATCTGGTCGTATGTGGTACAACAGGCTTAGTGAATATTTATTGAATGATGGGTATATAAATAATCAAGTGTGTCCATATGTGTTTATTAAAAGGTCACAAACTGGTTTTGTTATTATTGCTGTATATGTCGATGATTTGAATATTGTAGGTACTTCTGAAAATATTACTAATGATGCTAACTATTTTAAAAATGAGTTTGAAATGAAAGATCTTGGAAAGACAAGATTTTTTTTAGGTATACAGGTGGAGCACTTATCTTCAGGCATATTTATTCATCAGTCAACCTACACAGAAAAGGTTCTTGATCGATTCCACATGGATAAAGCTCATCCACTAACTACACCGATGATTGTTCGATCATTAGAAGTTGAGAAAGATCCATTCCGTCCTAGAAAAGAAGAAGAAGATGCACTTGGGCCTGAAGTTCAATATCTTAGTGCAATTGGAGCTCTTATGTATCTTGCAAATAACACACGGCCTGATATTGCATTTTCTGTGAACCTGTTAGCGAGATTCAGTTCTGATCCAACTAAAACGCAATGGGATGGGATCAAACATATATTCAGATATCTTCGAGGAACAATTGATCTTGGGCTATTCTTCCCAAACAGTTCAAAATCGCAACTGATTGGATATGCGGATGCGGGGTACATGTCAGACCCTCATTTTGGACGATCTCAAACAGGTTATTTATTCACATATTGTGGCACCACTATTACTTGGAAGTTTACAAAACAGACTATGGCGGTAACTTCATCTAATCACGCAGAGTTACTTGCAATCCATGAAGCAAGCAGAGAATGTATTTGGTTATGATCTGTCATTCAACATATTCGAGAAGTATGTGGTTTATCAAGTATCTCAGACAGTCCTACAGTTATGTTTGAAGATAACTCAGCTTGTATTAAACAACTCAAGGAAGGCTACATCAAAGGGGATCGAACAAAACATATCTTACCAAAATTCTTTTACAATCATGAACTACAAGAGAAGGGTGACATTGATGTACAACAAGTTCGCTCATGTGATAATCTGGCAGATTTACTCACAAAGTCTCTTCCTACTTCAACATTTGAAAAGCTGCGAAATAATATTAGTATGCGAAGATTTAGGAACTTGATACATCAAGATGTCAAATTGTGAGACGTTTTATTCAGGGGGAGACTGTACTCTTTTTCCTTCGTCAAGGTTTTTATCCCACTGGATTTTTCCTTGCAAGGTTTTAATGAGGCAGTCAATCTTTGTAATAACTCACATTTGACAATCAGGGGGAGTATTATAATATGAACAAGAATTGATTGTCAAATATGTACTATGCAAATGGCGGTTACTGTGCAAGTGGCGGTTACTGTGCAAATGACGGCTACTATTGAAATAGTGGCTGGTGAGGCCCACGGGGGTTGTTGGAATAGTACAACATAATGACTTTCTAAAATCTATAAATAGGCCTGTTGTATTTCATTTCAAAATACACCAACAACAAGTAATAGATTTACTTTCTCTCTTTCTAGCCATACGGTTTAGTTGGATTCATTTTGCTATCTTTAATATTATTATTATCTTAAGTTTATAACAGCACCATCATATTTCCATAAATAGAACTTGAATTTTTCATAACCAGGAGTATTTATATATTTTAGTTATTAAAGAAGAGAAAAAAGGGTTTCTTCCTCAGATATCTTGGAAGGTCGTACTACTGAATTTGGAGTTTTCATTCTTCTAAATTAATATGATGAATTTGGAGTTTTCATTCTTCTAAATTAATTTGATTATAATACTACCAACCCGTCTTTTAAAAATGGCTAGCATGAAAACATAATCATGTTTACTACAAATAACACCACTAAATTGAAAATCATACAAGATATTAACTCCAAGAAAAATTAGAAGGCTGCTTTCAAATCATGACGTAAACTATATATCCTCATCCCAGAATGAGCTAATGCAGCATAGCTATTACAAGACAAAGCCACCTTCTTCTTTTTAGGTTGCTGAGATTGCCGAGTAGGGACATGGATCAGATAGGCTTCAGGTACCTCCTAACTTCAACCTTACCTCCCACTCTTATAAAAGAGGAGGGCTCAACCATTGTCGCGCATGCCTCTTGACTTTTAAATCTCTGTAGACATGGATTCTCTAGGTTGTACAAGAGAAACGAATGCTTATGTATTGCATTTTATCCATATTGGTTGAAAAAGAGAAAATGTTCGTATGCATTTTATCCATCAAGGGCCTTAAATTCACTACACACCTTAGGATTTTTTGTAAACTTTTTGAGTCGACTCATGTGGATTGTGGGAACCTATAACTTGGCTATTATTAGAATAATCTTTAAGGCATGTATTTTTCTACAAAATGTTTTGTTGATACCAATGAAAGCTAGATTGAAAAAAGAAAGTTGGATTCTTGCTGATTTATCTAAAAGATTTTATGGGTATATCTTCTGTAAACCCTTAGGAGATAACACTCCTCTTGTAGAGATCGTCTATAAGTTTAACGGGTTGGTAAACCTAAAATTACCCGTGACGCCTACGAAAAGGAGCATAGGACTTCTCTTAGATATCTTTTTGTTTTTGTTTTACTCGAGGACGATCAAAAGATAGGTATGGGGGCATTTGATAAGTGCATATTTTTGCATATTTTTATTACCTATTTATTGCTTGAACTCGTATTTTAATAAATTATTTTGTTGCATTTTAGGAAATTCGAGAAAAAAATAAAGAAATGGCAAAATAAAGAAATAAAGAGCAAGGAAGGGAAAAAGAGGAAGAAACAGGACTTAAATGAAAAAAAGGAAAAAGAATTAGGAGCTTGGAGGAAAGGAATCTTTCAAGACACATGGAAGGTGGAGATCATCCCAACACACTAAATAAGTGTATGGCCAAGATCCACTCAACAAAGCTTAAGGAGGAAGGAAACAATTCGATGGCTAGGATTTCTCCACCACATTAGAAGGTGTATGGTGGAGATTCACCCAACACACCTCTAAACCCTAATTCTTATCCTACAAGTACCCCCTTATCCCCCTTGTATTTATGAACGTAGATTTTAGTGTAGTTTTAGTGTAGTATAAATTTCTTTCTTTTCTTGTTTAGTAGTTCTAAATTTTGTAAACACTCTTTTTAAGTTTAATGCAATTTCAAGTTTTCTTTATTTTCTCGTCTTGCTCTCTCGTTTATGTTGCATTGCTTTCGTTATTTTCGTAAATCCGATTAGTCGACAAAGTAGCGAAATGCAAACCACTTGGGATTGAAAGTAACGATTTTTATTTTCTTGTTCTTAGTTGTTAATTGAATTGAGCCCCTTTAAATCTCAATTTTATTGTGGGTTTGGTGATTTGTAATTGTAGATCTAATTTTGGTGTTTGATTTAATGTGTTAGTGTAATGGGTTTGATAATTTAGAGCTTGATTTATTTTTGAGTTATGTTAAAATTAGTGTTTTTAAATTTTCTAGATTTATATTTAGTGCTTGTTGGTATATTCTCATGTTCCGGCACTCTCTTTTACATTGTGAAATCTTGTTCGGTCTGAAACCAGTTTTCTGTCCGGCTTTTCCTTATTAACCTGTAATTTTCAATTCCATGTTAGTCTGCTTTGCACACCCCATTTTCTCTCTTTCATTTCACGCGCCATCCAGCACTTGCCTCACTTTCTTTAATTTTCTTTTGTCATATTATTAATACTGCTTATGTTTCTGTCCTTATTTTACAATGCCAATTCCATGTCCATCATTTAGTTTCATTAGTTCATTTGCATGCTGTTAAGTGGTAATTTTCAATTTATAAATTTAGATCTTATCTACTCATTCTTGTTAGGTAGTCTGTTTGTCAATTCTGGCCCAATTATGATTTCTGGCCCATATTTAGCAATCGACCCATTATGATGTTTTTTTAGCTAAACTAGTTTTCCATGTTTTATTTTCTTCCTGGCCCATTTACTTTTTTACAACCCATCTTGCATTTATGTTCGTTGGTATCACCTAGCATAAATGCTTTCTCCTGTTCATTAAATGCAACTTTGAGTTTTGACTTTTCTTAAACTAATTGTTTTACATTTTGTTTTAATTGATGTTATTACTTCATGTCTTTAGTCTTTATAATCATTACTCATTAATTAATTTAATTAGTAAATAAAGATGTCAACGAGTTTAAATCTTAGGTTAATTGTTTCGATTTTTTTTTTAGAATTTTATTATTTTCAATTTAGTTGAAACAAATCACTCCAAAAAATATTCGTTCTAATTCGCCTAAGTTAAAAATTAAGGTTTGTGAAAATATTAAGTCCTTGTGGATCGATATCTCAAATACTAAAATGATGAAATTGTGCACTTGCAATTTAAATCTTTATTTTCTAGCACATCAAGTTTTTGGCGCCGCTACCGGGGACTAATTATTTTTCGCACCTTGATTTTTAATTTTTCGGATTAGTTTTACTTGTCTCATTTTTGTCTCGTTTTTTTTTTTGGGAAGTTGGAAATTCGGGAATCTCCTCTCGAAGCTTGGAAAAAATGAGAATTTTTGGAAGCGTGCTTCGGTAACCCGTACTTCTCTCTTTTCGCCTTTTTATTATTTTAGAAAATCACAAAAAAATCAAAAAATCAAAAAAATCACAAAAAAATTGAAAATTTAAAATCCAAAAAAAATTAGTTAGAAATTACATAATTGTTGCATCATGCATTTAATCAATTAGGGCACATCATCTAGATTTTTATTTTCTTGTTTTTAATTTTTCGTACCTTGTAAATTGTGGTGATCGCTGGAGGATCCAAAGGTGCGTTAAATTATTCTTTTCTTTAGTTTAGAACACGTAGTGTAAGCATCCATAATTGTTTATCGTTTTATTATATCTCGTTATTTGTTGCATCATTCAAATAAATTTTAAGGGTAAAACCCACTTACAAGATAAGGGAAGGGATTTCATTACTCTTTCCTTGGCCCACAACCACTAATCCTTCATTTTGCATACCCAAGCCTTAATAAAATTAAATTAGACATGGCCCCTAGGATTTTCGCGCTCAATTAGGAAGGTACTTAAAAATGGACGTAATCTTTAATTATGCCGATTTTTTGGTGTCTAGGCAAGCGAAAGCTTACCTAGCCAATTAGGATTTGGTGTCTAGGTTGGTGTTTAGCCTCTTGGCAATGCTTTCACCTACCTGGCCAAATCGGTCCGAATAATTCTTGATTTACCGAATTTTTGGTGGTCCTTAAAGTTAGGAGCAAGGTCTAGTTTATTTATTAAGAAACCCAAGGTTTAGAATTTTTCTTTTGATTTTTCACCCTTTCTTTTGTGTTTTTAAATTTTTCGCACTTATTTGCTACGTGTTTCCTTTCGTGGTTTATGCGAACTACTTGGCGTAGGGATAGATCTGCTAGGTTAGTGAGATCAATTGAGATTTCGTCCCCTTTTGATTCCGAATCTTTAGAAATTCCCGAACCAATAGTAACCATGGCCATGTCTCTTAAGGACCGTTGTTATCCCACCCGTTCTGCCCAACCCTCGTGTATCACTCTTCCTCCCGTCCGTTAATGGTAATAATTTCGAGATTAAAGCTCACCACATTAGTATGTTACCTAAATTTACCGGGAGTGATGGTGAGGACCCGTATCTTTTTCTTCATGAATTCGAGGAAGTTTGTGCCTTACAAAAACTCCAACATTTAACCGATGACTCAATTAGGCTTAGGCTCATTAATTTTGCTCTTAAAGAAAATGCTAAAAAATGGTTATATAGCCTACCGGTTAATTCTATTTCCACGTGGGAGGGATTTGTGGTAATTTTTCTAAAAAAATATTTTCCTAATCACAAGACTACAAGGATTACAAATGAGATAAATCAATTTCATCAAAAGGAAAATAAGTCTTTTTGGAAATATTTTGATCGTTTTAAAAATCTTTTATCACAATGCCCCCATCACGGAATAGAAAAATGGAGACTTTGTAAGATTGTCTACGAGGCCTTAGTTAGTCTAACAACCTCTTTGTTAGAGTCTATGTGCCAAGGTAAATTCGTGGAAAAAGATGAGGTCGAAGGGTGGGCATTTTTCGAAGAATTAACCGAGAAGACCATGTTGTGGGAGTCTACTAGGGAACCTGTTAGGCCGAATACACACTTATAATCAACTAAGTATGAGAGAATAACAATAAATTCTTTAAAAACTTTAAAAACTGTTTGGAATTAACTTATCTCTCAGTGATGTAAAATATCACAGAGAGCTGCTTAGGTTACAATGAAAAATATTGTATTACACGATCGATACCCTTCTAGGGTTAACCTAACTGTATTTATAAGATATACAGCTACATACAATCGAAAATTGATTCGCCTATAAATCAGCTATACAATTGTTATCAATTACGATTGCTACACGTCTCCTTAGTCAACTCAATCTCTTTGACAGCTATCCAATCTTCAAAGATATTGCTTCCATAATAAATCTTTAAACAATGTTGACCAGTAGACACTGCCTCCAGATAGAGTTTAACAAACTCTGTCGAGCTTCCACTGTCAGCGTATAGTAAACTCTGTTCAGCTTCCAACTGTCAGAGTTTAACTAATGTAATAACCCTAACTTTAGCAATGCTACAGTGATCACATGAATAGTAACTTTTGAGGATTTAGAGAAATGGTATGTAGGTACTCTATACTTGAAAGAGAAAATGAGTAAACAGAAACCATATTAGTGTTGTACAATGAAAATAAGAGAATCGAAATGACGATATATTTCAGAAATTCCTGAATATGGATTTTTGAGGATTTTGGTTTCGAATGAGCTTCTATTGGATATTAAGGAGCATGGAAATATTAAAAGAAATATATATTGAGGAATTGGTGGATTAGTATAAACTAAAGAATTATTAAGTTAAGGAATTGCCAAAGGAATTTGGATTGTTAAATGATTTCAGAACCAATGAGATAATGAGGTATATTCGGAACGAATTACAATTAGACGAGTATGGAAACCAAACAACCAAGATTAGTAATATAACAAGGATACATACTACATTGTTAATTACCAAAGGTATTAGTATAATACTGAGGAAAAACAAGGAAAAAGAATTATGAGATCATGAACATGACATCACATTCCACTAATACTTTTAAGGGTAAATTAGTACATTAGCATGTCTTTAATCACAAATATCTTCCAAAGCTTCCAAGACAAGCTAGATTAACAAGAATTAAAGAAGATAAGATCAAAAAATCAAGAGAAAATCTCTCCCTTCCATTCTTTCAATTCGGCCAAACAGTAACAGCCGGATTAGAACGGCCATAACTTCTTCGTTCCTCAGCCAAATTTTTCGTTCTTTAGCATTTTAGAAAGCCCATGAGATAAGCTACAAGTCGTATTTCACAAGATTTTCCCAGAAAAGCAAGGTAAGGGGGTCGTTTTTCATGTTCTTTCAGCTGCAGTAAAATAGCTCCGAAAATTCTAAGTATGTTC
The DNA here is from genome assembly GCA_036435485.1 of Saposhnikovia divaricata. Lineage (NCBI taxonomy): Eukaryota > Viridiplantae > Streptophyta > Magnoliopsida > Apiales > Apiaceae > Saposhnikovia > Saposhnikovia divaricata. The sequence continues at coordinate 160,978,680 of CM071600.1, forward strand.
TTGGTGTTTCTTGTTAGTTTAAGGTGTTATATGGTTGCTTAAGGATATCCCAAGGATTATTAAGTGTTATACAAGCTACAAGGAAGGTATATTACTTGAGACCCTAACTTGAATTATGAGTTTATGGTTGATTATGCTTAATTTAGAAGTTAAGTTGTATAAAGCATGAAATCTTGATGATATGGTTGTTGATATGTGTTTTAAGTTTGATATGGAAATTGTGATGTGAACTTGTAACCATGGTTGGGATGTAGACCACATGGTGTAGGGCTTGGATTGAGTGTGGAATGATGGTTTTGGAGCAATTAAAATATGGAAAGTATGAGAGTACAGCAGTTATAATGCCCGATTTTTGTTAGGATAGGAACTGCTCTGTTTTGGACCCTGTATCAGTACGGTACCTTACTGTCCAGTGTACCAATGTACCATTAAATGATAGAGCTTAGTTCATAGATCGTTTTGATATAAAGTACGTCAAAATCTGATGAACGGTTTAGTAGAAAAGTGGATTTTAGTGAAAGTCGTTCGGAAACCGGGAAATTGCAATTGTGCCAATTTTGAGGTTATAATTACCATACTTAGACATTTTTAGAAATTATGAAATTTTGGGATAGTGTAGTAGGGTGGTCAGAGGACCATTTACAGTTGACCTTGTAGTAAAATTCGAAATCTATATTTTCTGAGGATTTTTACAGTCGAGTGTGGTTATTAAGGGAAATTGTGGAATACACTAAAACTTAGATCGAGTTTAAAAATGATGAAGTGCATGTAAACTTTTGGTGCATAAAAACCATGGTAAACATATAATATGAGTTAAGGGTGTTATGGTGAAGAGATTAAGTGATTAAGTGGGGTATATACTAACGGTGATCCTTTTCGTTCCTATAGAAGCGGGAGACGAACTCAGGATTCCACCTACTCGCTTTAGAGATCCAGGCAAGATCTTTTCTATCCCTACTTGGAAAAATTTTTATCTTTAAAGAAACTTGATTTCTTGGAATATATATATACATGTGATGCTATTATTACTATATTGTGAAGAAATTGTCTTCCTTGAGTATTGATATTAAAAAGAAAGGTATATGAAGATGTATATGGATATGAATATGGATATGAGTATGAGATGGATATGAATATGGATATGAGTAGGAGATGGATATGTATAGAGATGATTATGCATGAAGTGGACATGCTTTATGATTAAGAGAATATGAGAGAATGGTATCAGTTGTTATCTAAAGTAAATAAAAGAATGGTATCAGGTGTTATCTAGGGTTATATGATTTATAATATGTTGCTAAAGATATTCTTTTTAAATAGTTGTGATTTAATAAATATTATTTGATTATTATTTAATACTTTTAAAATAGATGGAATATTTTATGTATATAAGAGCGTATTTGATTTCATTGAATACAGAGGAGATGTCTGAGTCATAATCAAAGTATTATGACATATGTATTTTTTTAAAGGTGATGATAAATGGAAATGGAAATGATATATGTGAATGGAAATGGAAACGGAAAAATGGAAAATGTGGAATGGTGTGTGATAAATGGAATAATGATTTGACAAAAGAAGGGGATTGCAACAGAAAGCGTAAGAGGCTGTGTGTGGCACAGTCCAGAAAGCGTAAGAGGCTGTGTGCAGCACAGTCCAACACTCAATATTTATTACGGCCCAAGAGGTGCCGAAGGAGGATGTAGCATGTAGCCTTCCTCCAGGGTTGATGACCAGGTGGGATCATCCCTTCTACTAGTAGTAAACAGAGAGCAGGTACGGTCAGGCGACTGATCATCGTCCTACGTATCTGGCGCTAGCAGATATCCCCAAAACTTAAAAGAAAGAATTGATAATGGTTTTCAGATCTGTATTCTGAAAAAGGAAAATGGTATGAAATGATGGAATTGTTTTTAAAGTAAGAAGAGAAACTGATTTTATAGTATTTTTATATAATTGTTGTATAAAAAGGGAAATGGAAAGATTGTATTGAGAGATGATGTGCAGATGATATATTATCTTGAAATATTATGCTAAGGTGATGTAATGGTTTTTAATTATTATAGAAGAAAAACTGATATTATATTTTAGAAGAAAAACTGATATTATATTAGAAGAGAAGCTGATATTAGAATGCTATATATTTCTTTTAGTATAAAAATATTTGGAAGGAGTAGTTATCAAATAAAAATAAATTCTTTTTATAATAATTATGATTTGTCTTCTGTTTATTATACAGATATATTTATGTTTCTTTTGAAGCTAGTTTATAAAATTTATTTTGCTGAGCTATTATAGCTCACTCTTGCTATTTATTTATATAACAGCTAGATCAGGTGCCGAAACGTCGCAGTACAACCCGGAAAAGGGTAAAGGGGAAATCTACCTTATGAGAGAGTATCGACACCTGTTCTCAAGGTAGTATATACTTATATATGGGTATAATAGATGGTATTCTGGGATTGTAACAATAGTTTATCTTTAACTGCTATCATTTATGGATGTTGTTCTCTGAGCATATGACTGGTGTGATGATAATAGTGTGGGGTCATTTGTGGAAGTATTAAATAGTATAAAAAAATGATCAAAGAGATATTGCTAATAAATGGAAATTGGAGTTTGACGGCCAGGATTCCTGACCCCGGATCTGGGGCTGTCACAGATGGTATCAGAGCTAAGAGTCATAATGCTCAGGAACGAAAGTGATAATAATAAATATATCAGTAATAATATAAGTAGTGAACTCCCATCGAGTTCAAGGGTGGTTTATCGAGCTAAGCGTTTATTCTATGTAGTGATTATAATTTTATAGATTATTACTAATAAAAGGTTATGTTTTAGTATAGGGAGAAGAGATTGGTGAGCCAAAGTTAAGGGTATTTAAATTCTTCTTGTGTTTAAGGGAGTTTGAGGTAATTGAGTAAGTAGATTGGTGAATAGACACTGATTGTTTGTGGAGATGAAAGGGTGAAACTGAGGATTGGTCGGTAAAGCCAAGATATACCTTAAGGATCAAGACAGACTGCGACATTCCGAGATTGACTTAAATGAAATGGTTATTATGCCAAAAGTGTTAAGCTTATGTAGCATACAGGATTGATAAGAGAAATAAATGGTATTTGAGGAAAACCTTCCATTATTGGGTTTTGCAATTGGGCAGAGGCTATTAACGGTACCTATTTTCAAAATTTCTTAAAGCCCTGCCAAATTATATTATTGAGTTTCAAATTTTCCTCCACTGGTGGGTAATTATTCATTAAGGGCTGGTATTTTTTTTTTCAAAACTGTCTTGTACCTTTGGAATGTGTTTCAAAATTTTATTTTATCTATCTTATTCAAAATATTCCTCTAAGATTATTTTCGGAAGATGGTATTTATTATCATGATTTAAATGTTCTTCTATATATCTTACTTCAACTAAGAGGAACAACCCTATATGTATATACAAGGACGATCTGTCTGTGTGATAGAAAGTCGGAGGGGACGCCCTCACTTGTGTGACATACGGGTTCTTCCATAATATTGATTTCTCAGATATCCTTTTGTTTCAAATAAAAGTTATTTAAAACACTTAATCTTATAAATTGTTGGGGGACCCTTGCTTGTTTCTGGATTCGTTTCAAATCAAAGTTTTTCTAAATTCTATCAATTGGTTCGAATATAGAAGATTTCATTAATGAATGGGATAATGGAAGCAAGGTTTAGAGTATACGTGATTATACAAGGAAACTTGAGATTCCAAGGGAAATTTCGTTAAGAGATGACCAGAGCTAGAAGCGTTTCAACACAAGAGAGGAAGGAATTTCGTGAGAAGAAATTGGTATATTTGATGATTAGTAAGAGAAAAGAATATGAGGAATTTTAAGGCATACTTGAGATTTACTATTGAGGGTAAGGTGTATTTTGAGGATAGAGTCAGAATAAAGATAAACAAAGGAAGTGGGGATAATTAATGAAGGATTCGAGATGCAATAACTTTTAGTGGGGGAAGGCCAATATTGTGACTAATACTCCAAGTAGCAGAGAGAGATTAGAGATGTTAATCATTCAAAGGATTAATCCAAAAGGTGTGAGTGAGTAAAACTTGAGGTAAATATTTTGATGAGAATAATAAAGGGAAATTACAGAGGTGGAATAGATAGTATATCATAAAGGAACTAAGGTGGATCAGCAAGATGTAAAGAGCGTATAGTGAACAATAGACATATGGGATAAGGTATCCAGAGGAAATTGTAGGTACGCTCTGATTTAACCTTTTAAGTGAAATGTTTGGTTAGGGATCGACTAAGTCAATGAATGGTGTAAATGGACTGATAATATAGATAAGAATAATCTATCTGTGAGAAAGTAAACTATGCTGATATAAGAAAGTGAGTTATTCTCATGTCATCCAAATCAATATCTGTTAAGAGTCGGAGAACTCTATAAAAAGGAGATTAAGAGTATTGGGGAAAGTGTGAAAATATATTTTTCAAGGATAAAGGAAAAGTACATTCTTGTTTAAGTATGAACAGGAAATATATATTATAGGTAATATTTTCTTACAATTGTTTTAAAGAATATTGGTAGAGCTTATTTTCTGGAAAATTTTACAGAGATGAGATATAGGAATATTGAGGTGTTAATATTTATGTCATGATAGAGATCAAAACATAGTTAAACAATAGTGAGATACACTACCATTCAGCGAAGGCCAATGTGGTGGCCGATACCCTTAGGAAAAAGAAGAAGGAGAGATGAGATAATATAGAATGATTGAATGCAGGAGGAGATTTGCAAGAAAAAGATTGTGAAAGTGCTGCTATTGATAAGTTAAATGGTATGTTGAAGAATGACAAGCAAGTTTATGTTGGTGTATTTCTGTACAAACAAGATAGAGATGTTTAAGGAGAAACTAAAGGATGGAGGAAGTAATATGCGAATTAGAAGGTGTAATGTGAGAAAGGTATTCGTCAATATCTTCAACGTGATTCCGGGACGGAATCCTTTAAAGGGGAGAAGACTGTAATAACCCTAACTTTAGCAATGCTACAGTGATCACATGAATAGTAACTTTTGAGGATTTAGAGAAATGGTATGTAGGTACTCTATACTTGAAAGAGAAAATGAGTAAACAGAAACCATATTAGTGTTGTACAATGAAAATAAGAGAATCGAAATGACGATAGATTTCAGAAATTCCTGAATATGGATTTTTGAGGATTTTGGTTTCGAATGAGCTTCTATTGGATATTAAGGAGCATGGAAATATTAAAAGAAATATATATTGAGGAATTGGTGGATTAGTATAAACTAAAAATTATTAAGTTAAGGAATTGCCAAAAGAATTTGGATTGTTAAATGATTTCAGAACCACTGAGATAATGAGGTATATTCGGAACGAATTACAATTAGACGAGTATGGAAACCAAACAACCAAGATTAGTAATATAACAAGGATACATACTACATTGTTAATTACCAAAGGTATTAGTATAATACTGAGGAAAGACAAGGAAAAAGAATTATGAGATCATGAACATGACATCACATTCCACTAATACTTTTAAGGGTAAATTAGTACATTAGCATGTCTTTAATCACAAATATCTTCCAAAGCTTCCAAGACAAGCTAGATTAACAAGAATTAAAGAAGATAAGATCAAAAAATCAAGAGAAAATCTCTCCCTTCCATTCTTTCAATTCGGCCAAACAGTAACAGCCGGATTAGAACGGCCATAACTTCTTCTTTCCTCAGCCAAATTTTTCGTTCTTTAGCTTTTTAGAAAGCCCATGAGATAAGCTACAAGTCGTATTTCACAAGATTTTCCCAGAAAAGCAAGGTAAGGGGGTCGTTTTTCATGTTCTTTCAGCTGCAGTAAAATAGCTCCGAAAATTCTAAGTATGTTCTTGGTGTTTCTTATTAGTTTAAGGTGTTATATGGTTGCTTAAGGATATCCCAAGGATTATTAAGTGTTATACAAGCTACAAGGAAGGTATATTACTTGAGACCCTAACTTGAATTATGAGTTTATGGTTGATTATGCTTAGTTTAGAAGTTAAGTTGTATAAAGCATGAAATCTTGATGATATGGTTGTTGATATGTGTTTTAAGTTTGATATGGAAATTGTGATGTGAACTTGTAACCATGGTTGGGATGTAGACCACATGGTGTAGGGCTTGGATTGAGTGTGGAATGATGGTTTTGGAGCAATTAAAATATGGAAAGTATGAGAGTACAGTAGTTATAATGCCCGATTTTTGTTAGGATAGGAACTTCTCTATTTTGTACCCTGTATCAGTACGTTACCTTACTGTCCAGTGTACCAATGGACCATTAAATGATAGAGCTTAGTTCATAGATCGTTTTGATATAAAGTACGTCAAAATCTGATGAACGGTTTAGTAGAAAAGTGGATTTTAGTGAAAGTCGTTCGGAAACCGGGAAATTGCAATTGTGCCAATTTTGAGGTTATAATTACCATACTTAGACATTTTTAGAAATTATGAAATTTTGGGATAGTGTAGTAGGGTGGTCAGAGGACCATTTACAGTTGACCTTGTAGTAAAATTCGAAATCTATATTTTCTGAGGATTTTTACAGTCGAGTGTGGTTATTAAGGGAAATTGTGGAATACACTAAAACTTAGATCGAGTTTAAAAATGATGAAGTGCATGTAAACTTTTGGTGCATAAAAACCATGGTAAACATATAATATGAGTTAAGGGTGTTATGGTGAAGAGATTAAGTGATTAAGTGGGGTATATACTAACGGTGATCCTTTTCGTTCCTATAGAAGCGGGAGACGAACTCAGGATTCCACCTACTCGCTTTAGAGATCCAGGCAAGATCTTTTCTATCCCTACTTGGAAAAATTTTTATCTTTAAAGAAACTTGATTTCTTGGAATATATATATACATGTGATGCTATTATTACTATATTGTGAAGAAATTGTCTTCCTTGAGTATTGATATTAAAAAGAAAGGTATATGAAGATGTATATGGATATGAATATGGATATGAGTATGAGATGGATATGAATATGGATATGAGTAGGAGATGGATATGTATAGAGATGATTATGCATGAAGTGGACATGCTTTATGATTAAGAGAATATGAGAGAATGGTATCAGTTGTTATCTAAAGTAAATAAAAGAATGGTATCAGGTGTTATCTAGGGTTATATGATTTATAATATGTTGCTAAAGATATTCTTTTTAAATAGTTGTGATTTAATAAATATTATTGAATACTTTTAAAATAGATGGAATATTTTATTTATATAAGAGCGTATTTGATTTCATTGAATACAGAGGAGATGTCTGAGTCATAATCAAAGTATTATGACATATGTATTTTTTTAAAGGTGATGATAAATGGAAATGGAAATGATATATGTGAATGGAAATGGAAACGGAAAAATGGAAAATGTGGAATGGTGTTTGATAAATGGAATAATGATTTGACAAAAGAAGGGGATTGCAACAGAAAGCGTAAGAGGCTGTGTGAGGCACAGTCCAGCAAGCGTAAGAGGCTGTGTGCGGCACAGTCCAGCACTCAATATTTATTACGGCCCAAGAGTTGCCGAAGGAGGATGTAGCAGGTAGCCTTCCTCCAGGGTTGATGACCAGGTGGGATCATCCCTTCTACTAGTAGTAAACATAGAGCTGGTACGGTCAGGCGACTGATCATCGTCCTACGTATCTGGCGCTAGCAGATATCCCCAAAACTTAAAAGAAAGAATTGATAATGGTTTTCAGATCTGTATTCTGAAAAAGGAAAATGGTATGAAATGATGGAATTGTTTTTACAGTAAGAAGAGAAACTGATTTTATAGTATTTTTATATAATTGTTGTATAAAAAGGGAAATGGAAAGATTGTATTGAGAGATGATGTGCAGATGATATATTATCTTGAAATATTATGCTAAGGTGATGTAATGGTTTTTAATTATTATAGAAGAAAAACTGATATTATATTTTAGAAGAAAAACTGATATTATATTAGAAGAGAAGCTGATATTAGAATGCTATATATTTCTTTTAGTATAAAAATATTTGGAAGGAGTAGTTATCAAATAAAAATAAATTCTTTTTATAATAATTATGATTTGTCTTCTATTTATTATACAGATATATTTATGTTTCTTTTGAAGCTAGTTTATAAAATTTATTTTGCTGAGCTATTATAGCTCACTCTTGCTATTTATTTATATAACAGCTAGATCAGGTGCCGAAACGTCGCAGTACAACCTGAAAAAGGGTAAAGGGGAAGTCTACCTTATGAGAGAGTATCGACACCTGTTCTCAAGGTAGTATATACTTATATATGGGTATAATAGATGGTATTCTGGGATTGTAACAATAGTTTATCTTTAACTGCTATCATTTATGGATGTTGTTCTCTGAGCATATGACTGGTGTGATGATAATAGTGTGGGGTCATTTGTGGAAGTATTAAATAGAATATAAAAATGATCAAAGAGATATTGCTAATAAATGGAAATTGGAGTTTGACGGCCAGGATTCCTGACCCCGGATCAAAGAGATATTGATTTCTTAGATGAATGTGATCTATGAACAGCATCAACATTTTCCTTGATCACAATGCCTTTAAAAACAGGCCTAGGAGCTTTTTCCTTCTTCTTAAACTTACCAGACTTTAAATCTTTGAGATGTTGTTCTTGTAAACTCTTTTCTTCAGCTTTAATATCTTCGATAGTAGCTCCTTCTTTATTTTCTTCAATAAACAACTTAGCAGCCAACTCCTCATCAGTCTGTGGATTAGAAGATAATATCAAACTCTTGGTCTTTGAAGTACCTTGAGTATCAGTGTTTATCCCGGCAAACTGTGATTTAGAAGACTTGCTAGATTTCAGAGTTTGAAGTTCTTCAGTTTTGCCCCTGCCTTTATTACTTGCTCCTCCATCTCCAGCATTATCCTTTCTGATCAGAGTTTGAGATTGCTTGCATTTTTTTTTACCATCAAGCATGAGAATAGATGTGATTAACTCCAGGGAGGTAGCAATAGAATCAATCTTTAAAGACATAGCATTTTGATTTTCTTCAACTTTGCTCAGCCTATGAGACAAAGTTTCTTAATTCTGAGAAAGATATTGAAACTTGTTCTTGCTATCAAGTTTAAGCATATCATCTCCTCTAACAACTTCACCTCGAACATCAGAAATATCCTTTTGACAATGATCAAATCTGGAATTGAGAGTCTTCACTTGAACAACAGTAGCCTTGAGACAAGATAGAATCTCTGGATTTGTGATTGTTCTGGATGTTCTCTTGACAAATTCAGCTGCTCTTGCAACAGGAAAAATGCAAGTTTCTTTGTACCAATCATTTGAAAATTGCTCAAAGTGTTCTTCTTCAGCATCTGCTTGATTTGAAGGACCAGCAAAATCTTTAACTTTAGCATCAGTATGTACTGGTAAACTCTGAGAAGAGCTGGACTCAGTACTCCCTTCAGTGTTAAACTCTGTCAGTTGATTCAGGAATTGGAAGAGACTCATCAACAGTTTAAACATTCTCAACAACATCCTCTACAACAGTTTCAGCAGTAGGTTCAACATTCTCTGCAACAGGCTCTACAACATCCTCTGCAGGTTGCACAATAGGCTCAGAGATTGTCTCCATGGGTGGTTGATCAATTTCCTCACCCTGTTCAACAGATTGATGACCATCAGAGATTAACTCAGTGTGAGAAGCCACTGTTTCTTCATGTACCGCAGTGGTTTGATTTACTGCATCAGTTGCTTCAGAGAATACAGCAGGTGAAGAGATTGAAATATTCATGTTCTCAGAGAATGGAAACAATGGTTCAAGAATTTCATCCATTATAGCATCAGCATTACCATCTCTGTCTCTCTCAACAGTAGGTATTTCCTTAGAAATATCCTCTGGAGCTTCAAAATTCAGTTCTTCATCAGAATCTTCAAGAATTAGTCTCCTTCTTCTAACTGGAGGATACAATTTTGTACTCTCTTCTTCTGAGATAGAATCATCTAGCATAGATGGAGATTTAGGTTTGTTAGCCCTTTCCTTTCTAGCCCTCTTTGGGTTAGAAGCTTCAGAAACCTTGTGCTTTCTGGGTGGCCTTATAGCCCTGCTTTTCTTTGGTTTCCTTGGGTTGGATTGTGGTTGAGGTTGAGGTTGTGATGAAGATTGTGGTTGTGAAGGGGTAGTAATGGTTGGTGGAGATGTAGGTTCAGTGTTTATGGTTTGAGGAGGTTCAGTGTTTGTGGGTTGAGGAGGTGACTGTGGTGGTTCAAGGATTGGTTCAGGTTGTGGTGCTTGTGGTTCTTGTGGTTGGTTGAGAAAGTTTCTGAGAGCAAGGGGATAGACAAACTCTGGAACTTGCTCCTTGTTAGCATCTTTATTTGTTAAATCAGAAAACATTCTCTTATGGCATTGAAAGGGTTGTATAACATCCTCATCAGAAATTACCATGTTAGGCAAACAAGCAGAGAATAAAAATTGACAGAAACGTGAGAAATAAACAGTTGTATTAGACTCTGCTAGTTTTTCACCTAAATTCATAAGAACTAAACGACCAAAATCAAAGTTACTCCAATTAAGAAGAGAATACCCGATTTGAAGACTTTCACCAGGAATTGCATCCCAGTTGGTGACCTTCTTTCCAAATGCCCGAGTGATGCAGTCAAAGAAAAAGCTCCACTCCTTCCTGAGCCCTGGCCTTTTAACATTCCCAATTTTATCCAAAGGAGCAGAAAATCGCAGTTGTTGTAACATTTCTTTCAATTGACTTTCAACAGCCACAGAGTATGAGGTGTGAGTATCAAAATCCAAAACCTCACGAACAGTTGCAGGAGTGATTATAAACTCTTAATCTTCATAGGTAAACACAATAGATGGAGTCCCATTCTCTCCACCATCATCATAAACAGAGTTTCTCCAGAAGGTAGAGATTTGTGTGCAGAGAGTTTTTCTGGTTGGACAAGAGCTTGACCAATTTCAGAATCTCTTAAGAAGTTCTGAATCAGATGAAATGATTCTGGGGCTTTATCAGTGTTTAGAATTGCGGCATAGTTGTTAGTAACAAAAGTTAATCCCTGAGCCACAAAATTCTTGGTTGCCATTAGAACAGATTGTTAGAAATGAGAGTGTGTGGAAAAGTGTTTGTGAAAATGCTTAAGTGAAAGTAACAAAGAAATTGTGTGAAATGTTGTGTGTTCGTGGATGTAAAAGTGAAAAAGTGAATAATGAAATGATTTTGATTAGATCTGTAATTGAAAATTAAAACCCAATCGTTTTAGACATTAAACACGCAACCAATTTCTTGTTAAGTGTGTGAGTGGGACATGTGTCACATAAATAGTGGAACAGTTATTTACACGCGCAGTAATAATGCCTATTATTACTGCTGTTCTCTCTCCTATTTCCAATAAGCTTTAACTGTCTGACACCATTAAACAACTGGCACGTATTACATGCAAATTTCAAAAACTCTTTGTGTACTCCAAGTATAAGCTTTGTCTGAAATAAAATATTACCTTAGAGCACTCAACAAAATCCAACAATGTTTATCAATTCTCCAACTTAATTACTGTTATCCTTTCAAACACTGTACAGTTGTGAATATGAGTGTGTGAAGAGCAGAGTTTACTAAATCAGTATTTAGAGCATCTAGTATTTCATAAAATCCATAAAGTAAATCAGTAAACACTGGATGCACAAACTCTCACAGTAAACACTGAATATATGATGAATGCTAAACTCTGTAGTAAACAGTTTATATACAGTAATACTTAATTAATCTATAACCCCCCAAATTTTTTTTTTGTTTTCTCCAGTAATCAGAGGTTGAAACTAGTCACCAAAAATCCTATAATTTTAGCCCTTATCAATTTGATAAGTTCTTGGATCTTCCTAGCTTTCGACTAGTCACCAAAAATTAGAGAATTTTAGCCCTTACTATATACCAATAAGTTCCTGGGTCGTCCTAGTTACAAACATGATCTCAAAGGAGTTCTAACAGTCTATATATATTAGCTTTGGGGTTATTCTAATAACAAAATTTAATTTATCAGTGTATAACTAACAGAGTTTAGAGCTCATCAACATCAGAAATTATTTATGAGAGGCAATGCACACAATATTTACAGACTCAGAGTTTAGGATAAATAAACTAAGAGATGCTATAAATATAGAACAGTATCATGCTGTGTTAACTTTCTGCACAGTTTAAGATTAGATCACAGATAACTTAGAAGGATTCATGACTAATTACTGAGAATAATGTTTCATACATGTATCTTCATCGGTGTTTATGTTCAGAAAGAAGCATTATCAGAGTTTCTCAGAGTTTAATCAACAGTCAACAGTGTATGACTTAAAGAGCATGCTAATAGAGTTTAACAGTCATTGAGCAGAGATTGCATGACAGAGTTTAACATACCACAGAAATATGAGCAACACAGTACATAAGTAGAGTTTTGAGTCTAACCAATATCTCTAGTCAAAACCGGAGACCATTCCTAGTTCATTTACCAGCCTTGTAAATACAGCTTCACTCAATGGCTTGGTGAAGATATCTGCAAGCTGTTGTTCTGTAGACACAAAATGAAGCTCAATATTCCCTTCCTCTACATGTTCTCTGATAAAATGGTACCTTATGCTGATGTGCTTGGTCATTGAATGCTGTACTGGATTACCTGTCATAGCAATAGCACTTTGGTTATCACAGTAAATAGGTATTTTACTGTACCTCAATCCATAATCCAGTAATTGATTCTTCATCCACAGAATCTGTGCACAACAGCTACCAGCAGCAATATACTCTGCTTCAGCTGTAGATGTAGAGATTGATTTCTGTTTCTTGTTGTACCAAGAAACAAGTATATCACCAAGAAATTGACAACTTCCACTAGTACTTTTTCTGTCTATCTTACAGCCTGCAAAGTCTGCATCAGAGTAACCAAGAAGCTTGAAGTCTGATTCTCTTGGATACCACAAACCTAAAGTTATGGTTCCCTTAAGATATTTGAAAATTCTCTTCACAGCTGTTAGATGTGGTTCTCTTTGATCTGCCTGAAATCTTGCACAAAGACATGTTGCATACATGATGTCAGGTCTGCTAGCTGTTAGATAAAGAAGAGACCCAATCATTCCTCTATAGTTTGTCATATCCACTGGTGACCTGTGTCTCTATCCAACTTTGTTGCTGTTGCCGTGGGAGTTGTTGCAGATGAGCAGTCAAGCATGCCAAATTTCTTGAGAAGATTTCTGGTATATTTTGCTTGATTAATAAAGATTCCATCATCTGTTTGCTTCACCTGTAGCCCTAGAAAATAACTGAGCTATCCCATCATGCTCATTTGATACCTGGACTGCATGAGCTTGGCAAACTTCTTACAGAGTTTATCATTAGTAGATCTAAAGATTATGTCATCTACATATATTTGAACTAATAACAGATCACTACCAAGATTGAAATAGAACAAGGTTTTATCAATTGTACCTCTGTTGAACCCACTTTCTAAAAGAAATTGAGCCAGAGTTTCATACCATGCTCTTGGTGCCTGCTTAAGTCCATAGAGCGCCTTGTCAAGCCTGTAGACATAATCTGGATACTTGGGATCTACAAATCCTGGTGGTTGTTCAACAAACACTTCTTCTTCAAGTTTTCCATTCAGAAAAGCACTTTTCACATCCATCTGAAAAACCTTGAATTTCTTGTGAGAAGCATATGCTAGAAAGATTCTTATTGCCTCCAACCTTGCAACTGGAGCATAAGTTTCATCATAGTCTATGCCTTCTTGCTGTGAATAGCCTTTGGCCACAAGTCTGGCCTTGTTTCTTGTAACAACCCCATCACTGTCAGTTTTGTTTCTGAAAACCCATCTAGTACCAACAACAGATCTATTCTTTGGTCTAGGTACAAGGGTCCATACTTCATTTCTCTCAAATTCATTTAACTCCTCCTGCATTGCTGTTATCCAGTCAGCATCTTGAAGAGCTTCTTCCACTTTCTTTGGTTCAGATTTGGATAGAAATGCATGAAACAGACATTCATTTATTGTAGCACTTCTTGTCCTAACTTTTGCATCTGGATCTCCAATTATTAAATCAGGTGTATGTAATTTTGTCCATTTCCTAGCTGTAGGTAAATGACTTCTGTCAACAGTTGATCCTCCCCCTTGATCAATGTTCTCCTGATTATCTTGATGCCTTTCTTCATTCTCTAAGGCTCCCCCTGAATTTGATCGCTCAGAGTTTGAACTGTCAGAATTTGGACTCTCAGAGTTTGAGTCATCAGAGTTTGAGTTTGATCCAGAATTTTCAGTTGACTCACTATCAGAATTTGAGTCATCACTATAATCATGCTCCCCCTCAACTGGTTCTCCTCTTTGTTCAGACTGTACTATTTCTTCTGTGTGTACCAGTAGAGGTTCAGAGTTTGCATCAACAGAGTTTGTTGGACTAGTGTCATCAGAGTTTATTTCATCAGAGATTAGATCTTCATTTTTGAAATGCAACTGATCATGTTCATCAACATCTTCAATTCCAGTGATTTTCTTGTCATCAAATGACACATGAATAGATTCCATAATCACCCTTGTTCTCAGATTATAAACTCTGAATGCCTTGGTTGACACTGGATAGCCAACAAAAATTCCTTCATCTGCTTTCAACTCAAATTTGGTCAACTGTTCAGGATGATTTTTCAACACAAAGCATTTGCACCCAAAAATATGAAAATATTTCAGGTTTGGCTTCTTTTCCCTCACCATCTCATATGGTGTTTTTCCATGCTTGTTGATCAGTGTTGCATTTTGAGTAAAACAAGCAGTTTGAACTGCTTCTGCCCAGAAATAGGTTGGCAGTTTTGCTTCATCAAGCATAGTTCTGGTAGCTTCTATCAAGGTTCTGTTCTTTCTCTCAACTACACCATTTTGCTGTGGTGTACCAGGTGCAGAAAACTCTTGCTTCAGTCCTCTGTTCTTGCAGAATTCTTCCATTGTTGCATTTCTGAATTCAGTTCCATTATCACTTCTGATTATTTTGACTTTGTGTTTTGATCCTTTGTCCAGTAGGTTTACATGCTCCATCAGAGTTAATGCAGTTTCATCCTTCTTTGCTAGAAAATACACCCAAGTGTATCTGGTATATTCATCAACAATGACAAGAGCATATTTCTTCCTTCCAATTGACAAGACATTTACTGGTCCAAAAAGATCATACAGATGATATGGATGAACAATTGAAGATTCAGACTTGCTCTTGAAAGAGGTCTTCCTCTGTTTGGCCTTTTGACATGAATCACACAGACCATCAACATTTAACAAAGGCTTTGGAAGTCCTCTAACAAGATCCTTTCTTATCAGCTCATTGATGTTGTTCAGATTCAAATGAGAGAGTTTCTTATGCCACTTCCAACTCTCTTCATTTGACATTCTTGTTGACAGGCACATTGTTTTTCCATCAGAGTTCGTCAACAAGCTTGCTTCATAGATATTGTTGCACCTTTGTCCAACTAAAACAACTTTCCCTGTGGTTTTGCTGATAACCTCACAGTATTCAGGTTGAAAATCTACATGAAAACCTCTGTCACAGATTTGACTCACAGATAGCAGATCATGCTTGAGTCCTGGAACCAGAGCTACATTTGTGATGATGACACTTCCAAGATTAATATTGCCATATCCCAGAGTATGTCCTATGTTGCCATCTCCATAGGAAACTTTTGGGCCAGCCTTTTCCACATACTCTGATAGCAGGGCTTTATTTCCAGTCATGTATCCTGAACATCCACTGTCCACGACTAGGATACTTTCCCTGATGCCCTGCAATCACAAACAATTACTGAGGATTAGATTTAAGGATCCAGACTTGCTTGGATCCTTTGGCTTTCTTAATTTTGTTAGCTTAGCAACGGAATTTTCACTATCAGAGTTTAAGCTAACTTTATCAGAGTTTACACTTGCAGAATTAACTCTAACCCATTTCAGATTTGGTTTCAGTTCATAGTAATTATGATAAATAGCATGATAATTTCTGCAAGTATAAATAGAATGCCAAGTGCTTCCACAGTGTTTGCATAAAGTCTGTGGCCTAGTTCTAACATTATCTTTCTTTACTTCAGACTTGGAAGGTAAAGAATTAATGTCTTTGTTCTTCCTGCAAAAACTAGCAAGGTGGTTAGTGCTACCACAGTTATGACATGTCTTTCTTCACTAGTACAAAACTGACCTTTTACGTCGCATTTTTTGGCCTTTTACGTCGGCTTTTTGGCGACGTATAGAGAGGCGTCGTATAAAGTCGATGTCTTTTACGTCGCCCTTTTAACCGACGTATAAAGTTACTATACGTCGGCTAAAACACCGACGTATATGGCTGTAAACACCGACGTATATTATCATGGAAAGACCGACGTATTAGACCAAAAAAGCCGTCGTATAATGCCATAAAAAGCCGACGTATAAGACTATAAAAGCCGTCGTATAATGTCATAAAACAACCGACGTATAAGACCAAAAAGCCGTCGTATAATGTCATAAAACAACCGACGTATAAGACCAAAAAGCCGTCGTATAATGTCGACTTATAAGACAAAAAAGCCGTCGTATAATGTCATAAAAAACCGACGTATAAAATAAAAAAAGCCATCATATAATGTCATTAAAAAACCGTCGTATAATGTCATAAAGGTCGACGTATAATGTCATGAAAACGCCGACGTATAAGACCAAAATGGCGACGTATATGTGCTTTGTAAAATGACAATTTTGCCCCCTGTTTATATTATATATACATCAAATTCCTGTTATTATAACCCAAAGAAATAGTAAAACTTGCAATGCAAATTTCTCACCAAAGTGAATAATTAAATTGAAATAATTATTATTACATGGTTAAAAATACATCTACAATATTTAAAACTTGATCCAAGTTACCATGTTATACATTTAATTCAACATAAATCATGACTAGCTAAATCCAAAATATAGTATCCATTTTCGATCCGATTGCTGCAAGGTAAGATCATATCGTACTCCTTCTTTCCACCACCTACAAAAGTTATGTGTTTGAACTTGTTAGCACAAAAGTACAAGTCAAATATTTTCTTGAGTATATTTTTTATTTTAAAACGAAAAGATTTTTTGAACTTAAAAGTCATGTACCCGATCACATATATTCACGAGTTAAATAATCTGCCCAAATATCTCGAATTTCTTCAATTTGTTGGTTTGTGTATCTTTTTCCAAGAACCTGCATGCCAAAAGAATTGTGAATTTTATCTACAAGTAAATTTTGTTTCTAATATGCAATAATTCCATTTCAGATCAAACCTCACGAACCTCCAACAAACAGTTGGTTTATTTTATTGCAACACACGCTATATCTGTAAGATTCTTTATCTATTTCTCTAATCATTGCTTATCTACATTCACTCCTTAACAATAATATAGTTCATAATGGCAATGATCAAGGAGATGAAGATGAATATAGTTCGTACCTCTACCCACTTAACTTTAGGATCTTTACGAGATAACATGACTATGTCATACATATATCTCATCACAAAATAGCCACATTCTGTGCCTCCTTTTTGTTGAGGACACTACAAAACAAACTCAAAATATTTAAAATTGAGATAAAACAGAAAAGAACTTTCAAGACAAACAAATAGGTATAGTTCCTGAACAACCTCATGGTACCAAAGTAAGTTATTCTGATTATTTTTCCTACCACCAAATTTAGTATATACTTTATATGCCCTGCATGTTATAGAGGAATAAACATTCAAGTAATAAAAAAGTTGTGAACTACTTAAAAAGTAAATTAATGAGCCTTTCAAGATTTAAATTTTTTCATAGCTTACGTTTCCCAAGGAGCCTTCACGTGAATGTGTCGTTTTTATTTTAGTGGATCAAACACGTATACAGCACTTTCATCAACACAAAACATAAGCAACATCCAGTGCTTACTGCAATTTAAACATGCTTAAAATTTAAAGTGTAGTTGTGTGTCTTCATTCAATCATAGAACTTAACAAATGCTTATGTACCTTTGAATGTACGGTGCTAGGATAAAACGTTTATCCTTGGCATCTTTCATTATCTCAGACATGTATCTAGATGTATCATCATGATGCTTAGATGCCGATGTTAATACAGCCGGACACAGGAATGCAAATGAATTATCTTCCAAATCCTTACACAATTTATGAATGTACCTTTAATGTGATATGGATTCTGCACTGTTAGTTGTTATGCACAATAAATATATAATTATATCTTATAAAAAATTGAGCAAGAAATTTCAGTCTTACATCATAAAAATCTGCAGAACCGGTATATTAAGACAACTTAACCTCAAAAACTCATTGATATCTCCCGGGGTGACATATATAGGAACTTCAGCACTTTGAAACTTAAACAACTCCAAATCTTTAGCAACGATAGTAAAAGAATCAGGAGGACTATTATCAACCAAGAAACGTAAAGTTCGGCATTTTTCACTTAATTTGTCATCATTGTGCAAAGATTGATTCTTGATAATAGGTGTTGCTGACTCTTTACTAACAACCATGTTTAGTCCCCGTTGAGCTATCTTAAGGCTTTTTTTCTTCTCAGATTCCTAATTACAAACAAATTATGTTAAAACCAGAATTTTTTCTAATTATCTCTCCATTCATATTAGTAGAAATTTGAGCAGACATTAATGCATGTTCGGGTGTGTAATGTATAGCATTAACTAAATGAATGAATTTGAGTAGCAATAAAATTACCTGCCCCAAGATGACCAGATCCTTTGGCCACTCAACAAAGCTACCAACTGCATTGCCTACTGTTTCATGTTCACCACAGGGCACCGGAAGGGGGGCAAGTTGAAATTCAACTTCAACTTCATCCACACATACTTTCACATTACTTGGCGCAATTGGTTTGCCATGAATAAAATTTTCTCCCTCGCTATGTAATGGGAAAACTTGCCCTCTTGCTATAACAACCCTTCCTTTGTCGGGATGTTTAATGCATAGACGACACAAGGTTGCAATCTGCATTGATTAGAAAAGTAAAACTGAGATAACTAATTTTTGTGTCTCTGGCTCTCTGCAATTTGTCTATCTGCATTTGTTCTGTGATAACTAATTTATGTTGTTTTTTTACATATATACAGATATATGTATCATAATATGTATTATATTAAGTCTTATATCTATTATATACGTGGATGATAATTATACTTTTACATGACATCTTAAGTGCTGTTTAAATGTTAAAATTATGATACAATTTCCACTGTGAAATGCATCTGTATATTGGAATCAGATTTATCCTTTTCAGTTTTGACTCTTAAAATACTAGAATGTAGTACTCGGTTTCTCTTTTGAATGTCATACTTAATCCCCACTTCTTGTGATATATCTGAACTTCGAACTTCTAGGAAAGATGTCAATTGCACAAGTATAGTTTGCATATACATGCTTATAGTTGAGAGATGTTACAAAGTGGCAGGGCTAATAGTAAAGACTGGTTTTAAAAATGCATTTTGCTTATAGACTTTCAGCTAACCTGGTGCCTTATCGAAGATAATAGCAAAGACTGATTAAAATGATACATTTTGCTATAGATAAATTGTTTCTCAGTTTCAAATGATTTCTGAATTTATTTCTATTGTCTACTCCATGACTTGAAACCTATACTGTAGAATTTTATCAGCATGAGAATTCACGAGTAATGTTAATCGTGTGTGAGGGCTTTCAGGCAATGCACCTATTCTGGAACAATATGCATAATCAACTTTGTAACCATGACTTGTACAAAAAGCTCAATTACTGTAAGAATTTTATTCTATTCCTTGACTATAATTAAACATAATTAATAGATTAGATGACCTTATTAAAAAACATGTTGTAGCAGAAATAAAAACACCACTGCATAGTAGGAAAATTACAAACACAGGTTGAATTTTTTTTTCCCTTTATTTTTTTGACAGAGCAAGCTGAATACCCGATCATACACTTAAAAGTATATAAATAAATAAGCGTAATGAGATAGCTCTACCAGTATTTGTTTTCGATTCTCACTCATTCTAATCTTGAAACAAATATTCATTCTAATACATACTATTACCTTACTTATTCAAAGAAAAAAGTATGTAAATGAATAAATTAAAAAATAAAAAAGAACTGATAATTCGCGTTTAGCAAAAGTCACGTAGTAGAAGATCAACGGAAACATTTTTTGGAAAAAGAATTCAGCAGAACCAAATCCGTAACCAAAGAAAATTAATATAGTATAAGTGTATAACCAACTAACACGTATTAAGCATATCTGCACCAAATATTTTCAAACGTGCATCTCTCTCTCTCTAATAAAGCAGCCAAATCAGTAGTAAGGGAAATTAATAAATGTAACAACCCCAAATTTTGGATATAATTTGTAAGAACCCAAATTTTTGGTACTAATTAAAACTTTTTATTATGTATTGGAGTATGAATGTATCAATGGGTTAATAGATGGATATTGAATGGATTCGGATTCAATTATGATATGCCATGAAGAATGGTATTGGTTGACAACTTATATAAGAATTATCTATCTCCTAGGAAATTAAGAAGTGGCAATTCCAATGAAGAAGATTATTCTTATGTCATCCAAATCGATATCTGTTATTAGTCCGGTGGTTCCGTAAAAGGGTTAAGGAATGTTCGAAAGAGAATCGGGACATTTGTATAAACCGAGAGAGTAAGTAAAGAAAAATGAATGAATAGTGTTTTTAGTGGGAATGAGAATATTATGAGACGACACTATATAGAAGTACCCGGAATGGATTTTTGAATTCGTATTAGTGATTCGAGGGGAAAATAAGTGTATGTAAAAGCTGTCGGATTCTGAAAAACAGCATTTTTATTTTCTCCGAGAATTCCCTGGACACTGATAGACTTAAGGAATTAATGAGAGGATTTAAGGAATTTAAATTCGAGAGTTACCAAGAAAGATGGAGAATGGTATTATAAATGTTAAGAAGGTTGTCAGTAAAACCCTAACTAGAAACGAATGAGTTATTCCTCCGAACGATCAATGAATTGAGGTATGGGTGTCAAAAACAGGGCATCTTTTGGTTTAATGAAAATCGGGCATTATAACGGCTATATTTTTATACTTTCCATAATATAACTCCTCCAAATCCAACATCCAACACATATACCAAACCCTACACCATGTGGTCATCATACCAACCATGGTTACATGCACTCACAACACCTCCATGATCCATCAAAACACTTATAAACATTTATATAACCTTGATTTTATATTTTACACTAACTTATTCCAAAAACCAACCATAAACTCAAGATTCAAGCTAGGGTTTCAAGCACTATACCTTTCTTGGAGTGTGTACAAGCCTTAATACACCTTGTATAACCTTTATATCACCTTAGTATAGCTTAGATCTTCCAAAGAAACCAAGAAAACAAAAGTTAGTTTCTAAGATTTACTATTCATCATCAATCTTGTAAAATTCATAACAAATCGAAAAATAAGAGTTTGGCTCTCAAATTTTTACCACATCTTGGACTGTTCATAAGCTTTGATTTGAGCTATAGATCACCAAAAACAAAGCTTGCTAGCTATGGTTTTGATCCTGTTTTTCCCACTAGACAGAAGCTGTAAAGGACTAGGCAGGTTCGGTTCTTCAACTTGGGGAAGGGATTTGACTAGGCTACACTACTTTGTTGGCTATGAAATTTTGAACGTTTGTTCTCCATACAATTAGGAGGCTATGGTTAAAATTTGGTGATTATTGAAGCTCTAGATCTTGAGATATGAATTTTTCTTTGGCATGTGGTTCTGCTGGGTAGATTTGTATCTCTTTGTGTTTTGCTTGCCTTATGTCTAATACATGATATATATCTCTAATATTGGATGCATCTAGTCTTAATAGGTTGCCACTCATCTATTGGTTCAAGTTTTAGCAATCTATTGGACCACTTGTCATGCTTAAAACACATTACTCCATTTTGTTGTTCAATGACTAGTGTATTCTTGCCCCTTTGTTCTTATTGCTCTTCTAGCCTTGCCCCTTCATAATTCCATGAGCCACTCACTTCATTAACTTGTAAATGCAGCTCCTTGAAGAACTTGGGCCGAGCATGGGCTTGTTTATAGGGCCTTAGGGCTTTGGGATGGGCTTTGTGCAAGTTCTCTCGTCGTTTGCTTCATCTAATGATTTCTGTGATCGTCTCAGTGGTTTCTCCTCTGTAAATCTCTTGTATATATAATATCCTTTCCCACATCATATATTAATGTGTTAGGGTGGTTCAAATCCCCAAGTAGATATTAAATCCAATATCCTTGGTATATTCTCTTTATTTCAGAATTTGCTCTCCCGGTTTCTCAAGCGTTCTCAAACTAGTTGCATTCTCTTTGCTCTAGGATTATATTCTCAATCCTCTTTCCCTCTCATAATATATCCTCCCTTGGACTTCTAATATTTATTATCCTTAACCCATGATTCGTTCACTTGATCGCTTAATCTCGTTATAAAGTCTCAGCGGTTTCTAGAATGTTCGTTTCACTGTCTCAGTAGTTTTCGTTCTAAATTCTCAAATCAAATATAATAAAATTCCAAAATATTAAATCCTCAATTCCTCAAATTTAATATCTCATTTCCAAGTGGTTCTAAATTGTTTAGCAATCTAAATTCCTCTGGCATTCCCTTGACTTAATAATCCCCTAATTTAACCTAATTTCACATGTTCCTCAAAGTATACACTCTTTTCATATTCCATACTCTTTAATATCCAATACAATAGTGCTCAATTGAAATCAAACATCTTAAAAATCTATACTCAGGAATTTCTGAAATCCGTCATCGTTTCGAGTCACTCATTTTCATAGTACGACGCAAATATGGTTTTTGATTATTCATTTTCTGTTTCACTTATAGGGTACCTACATACCATTTCCCTAAATCCTCAAAATCACTATTCGTTTAAGCACTGTAGCATTTCTAAAGTTAGGGTTATTACAGTCTTCCCCCCTTAAAAGGATTCCGTCCCGGAATCACGTTGAAGATATTGACGAATACCTTTCTCACATTACACCTTCTAATTCTCATATTACTTCCTCCATCCTTTATTTTCTCCTTAAACATCTCTATCTTGTTTGTACAGATATACACCAACATACACTTGCTTGTCATTCATCAACATGCCATTTAGCTTACCAATAGCAGTACTTTCACTATCTTTTCCTTACTAACCTTCCCTTGCATTCCGTCATTCTATATTATCTCATCTCTCCTTTCTCTTTTTACTAAGGGTATCGGCCACCACATTGGCTTTCCCTGAATGGTAGTGTATCTCACTATTGTTTAACTATATTTTGATCTCTATCATAACATAAAATATTAAAATTCCAATCTTTATATATATATATATATATATATCTGTAAAATTTTCCAGAAAATAATTTATACTAATATTCCTTGAAACAATTGTAAGAAAATATTATCTATAATATATATATATATATATATATATATATATTTCCTGTTACTCTCAAATCTCCTTTTTATAGTATTCCCTGACTCCTAACAGATTTTGATTTGGATGACATGAGAATAACTCACCTCCTTATATCACCATGGCTTACTTTCTAACAGATAGATTATTCTTATCTATATTATTAGTCTATTCAGACCATTCATTGACTTAGTTAATCTCTAACCAAACATTTATATTCAAAAGCTTAAATCCAAAAAAAAAAATACATGCGCCTGCACCCGGTTTCTTTAACGCATCTCCTAAGGTCATATTGTACACTCTGGCATTAGGTCTACTTGAAGCAATAACGCTCTGTTTGGTCACCGTTGAATCTCTAGAACGGCAATCCCTTGCTATGTGTCCTAACTTTCCACACTGGTAACACTTAACGTCTCTCTTAGGGTTTGTATCAGCTGATGGGCACCTGTCATGAAAGTGTCCTTTCTGTCCACACTTAAAACAAGTTACTCCTAACAGTCTACACACTCCCGTATGCTTCCTACCACACATGTTGCAATCTGGTAATGGTGGTTGTGACTGTTTAGACTGGGTTGCTCCTGATGGCTTACCCCTTTGATTAACTGTTTCACTATTTGTTCTACTATATCCTGGATTTTTTTGAAAACGAAGATCCTTGCCCTCAACTGAACTTGCTAGAAAAATTTCTCTCAGTGGAACCTCCCTTCTGACTTTCAAATTTCCTTTTCTTACTTTCTACTTGTGATTGTTCACTCTCTCTATGATTGATGCTTTCTGAACTAATGTTGCATAATCCGTCAACTTAAATGGTGCCACTCTAGTTCGTATCCATTGCTTCAATCCTAGTTGAAACCTTTTGGCTCGTTTCTCGTCAGTATCTACAAATTCCGGCACGAATCTAGACAACTCAGTAAATTTGGCTTCATATTCTGCCACTGTCAAATTATTTTGTTTTAACTCCAAGAACTTAATCTCCATCTGATTTTCCATAAACCTAGGGGAATACTTATCTAAAAACACTCTAGTGAAGCGCTCCCAGGTTATCATTCCCGCTCCTTCTAGATTCTTCTTAGCCTCCCACCAATAGTTTGCCTCTCCCTTCAGGAGATAGGCGGCGAAAATGGTCTTTTGTTCCTCATCTACCCTCAAGATTTCAAAAGCTTTCTCCATCTCTTTTAGCCATGCTCTGGCTACTACTGGGTTAGCAGTTCCCTCAAACTCTGGGGGTTTTAATGACTTAAAGGCACGAAATGAATTAGCTACCTGGTTCGGGGGAACAGGTGGTTGTTGGGGAATTTGTGGATTAGCTAAAGTCTGCCTTAGTAGGTCCATAAATTGGTTTAAGGGATCACCTCCCTGGTTTCCTTGTTGGCCAGTTGATTCGTCTTCTTCTTCTTCTTCTTCTTCTTCATGATTTGGTTCATTCCGAGCATTTTCATTCTGTCTATTTTGACTTTCTTCATCTCTCTCATTTTCCCTTTCATTCGCTCTATTATTATGTCTAGCCATTTTTCTGTCAATAACAATATTCTCCATTAATTACCCAAATTTAGGGTACAATATTCATCATTCCCATATACAATAATTATATCACTATTTACTCATTTATATATAACCATATTCTCAAATTCAAGCAATTAATATTAAGTTATAATACCATTTATACGAAACATATAAGCTCACTACCTTTAACACGATAACCTTTTCATTTAAGTCAATCACCTTATACACATCAATATTTTCGAATCCCAAAATTTAGTATCAAAATACGATAAAACTTAGGCAAAATACATAAACTTTTATTAGTAGTAATCTATAAAATTATAAACACTACTTAGAATAAATGCTACCTTCGATAAACCACCCTTGAACTCGATGTGAGTTCACAATTTATATTATAACTGATATATTTATTATTATCACTATTGTTCCTGAGCATTATGACTCTTAGCTCTGATACCATCTGTGACGCCCCTAGATCCGGGGTCAGGAATCCAGGTCATCACGATCCAATTTCCATTTTTAATAACATTATATTCTTGACAGTTGAAATTTAAATACTTGTTAATACTCACACAATAGACCCCACACTATAACATTACACACCAGTCATATGCTCAAAGAACAACATCCATAATAATAACAGTTTAAAGTTAAAAGAGTTATTACAATCCAGAATCTTACTTAAGTAGTGTTGCTGAATATTACTTCTAGAAGAAGCATTTCAACAACCAAAAGTTATTACACAAGCTTACACGGTTAATTTACATATGTCTACTAATACCCATCCGTCCTACAAGAGCTATCTCAGGGATAGGCGCCAGCACTCTCTCAAAAGCCCTTACCCTCTTACGGGGTCTAGTGCGAAGTATCGGCATCTGCCCTAGCTGTTATATAAATAAATAGCAAGAGTGAGCTATAATAGTTCAGCAAGATAATATTGTAAACCAGAAATCAAAGTTAAAACATATATATATATATATATATATATATATATATATATATATATTAATAAACAGAAAATCCACTATAATAATTAAGAAAAGAATTAATCATTACTTATTCAATACACCATCCATTTTTCCTTTATAAGAAAAAAAAATATATAAAACAATATAATATCAGTTTCTCTTCTAATATAATATAATATTAGTCCATCATTTGATACCAATTTTCCTTTCACCTTTCAGTATATCAGTCTGTAATCATTATCAATTCTTCCTTTAAAAGTTTTGGGGATATCCACTGTCGCCTGATACGTTAGGACGATGATCAGTCGCCTAATCGTACCTGCTCCTTGTTTACTACTAGTAGAAGGAATGGCAATCATCCCTGGAGGAAGGTTCTCCACTACATCCTCCTTCGGCATCCGTTGGGCCGTAATAAAATAATAAGGAAGGTTCTCCACTACTTCTCCATAAAATGATGGATGCTGGACTGTGCTAAACACAACCACTTACGCAAGTATGTTGTAATCCCCCTTTTTGTAAAATCATTATTCCATTTAAGAATTTCCTTTTCCATTTCCACCCTTATCCATACATATATCATTATACTTTAAATATAACTTCCTTTAAAGAAACCTGATATCATTAACTCAAAAGACAAAAATATTCCAGATACTTTGAAATAATTTCAGAAATATCCTCCGTATTTAATGGAGTCAATTATGCTTTTAAATACATAACTATTCCATCTATTTTTAAAGTATTAAATAATAATCAAATAATATTTATTAAATCACAAAAGTTTAAAGATTATAATTAACAAAATATTATAAACCATATAACCCTAGATAACAATTGATACCGTTCTTTTTCATATCTCTTTAAAATATAAAGTATATTAACTCTATCCATATTCATATCCATATCCATAGTCCATATCCATAATCCATATCCATAATCACATTAACTAATCTCAACAAACAGGGAATATCCCTAACCATATAATGATATAGGATTCATAAATTATCTAGCAAAACCATTTTTCTTTAAACATAAACAGTTTATCAAAATAAGGATAAAAGAAATCTTGCCTCGATCTCTAATCCCAAGAGGAATGATCCGGTGTTCGTCTCGAGTATTTATAGAAACGAAAAGGACCACCATCAGAATATATTTCACTTAACCACTTAACCCTTAAATATATATATATAATAACACCCTTGACACATAATATAAGTTTAACATACTATTTATAGACCAAAAGTTCCAAGAACTTATCTATTATTAAACTCCATAAAAGTTTCAGTGTTTTTCACCACTTCCTTATTAACCACACATGACTGTAAAATTTCTCATAAATTATCAATTTCGAATTTTGACACAAGGTAAGTTGGGTTTGACTCTCTATTCACCCTACTATATTGTCTCAAAATTTCATAACTTTTAAAGATGTTTAATTATGGTAATTATAGTCACAAAGTTGACACAATTGCATTTTCTCAGTTTCCGAACGACTTTCACTAAAACTCACTTTTCTCCTAAACCGTTCATTGGATTTTGACGTACTTTATATCAAAACGATCTATGAATGAAGCTCTATCCTCTCATGGTCAGTTAGTACTCTGGACAGAACCCTAACCGTACAGGTATGGGTGTCAAAAACAGGGCATCTTTTGGTTTAACGAAAATCGGGCAATATAACGGCTATATTTTTATACTTTCCATAATATAACTCCTCCAAATCCAACATCCAACACATATACCAAACCCTACACCATGTGGTCATCATACCAACCATGGTTACATGCACTCACAACACCTCCATGATCCATCAAAACACTTATAAACATTTATATAACCATGATTTTATATTTTACATTAACTTATTCCAAAAACCAACCATAAACTCAAGATTCAAGCTAGGGTTTCAAGTAGTATACCTTACTTGGAGTGTGTACAAGCCTTAATACACCTTGTATAACCTTTATATCACCTTAGTATAGCTTAGATCTTCCAAAGAAACCAAGAAAACTAAACTTAGTTTCTAAGATTTACTATTCATCATCAATCTTGTAGAATTCATAACAAATCGAAATATAAGAGTTTGGCTCTCAAATTTTTACCACATCTTGGCCTCTTCATAAGCTTTGATTTGAGCTATAGATCACTAAAAACAAAGCTTCCTAGCTATGGTTTTGATCCCGTTTTTCCCACTAGATAGAAGCTGTAAAGGACTAGGCATGTTCGGTTCTTCAACTTGGGGAAGGGATTTGACTAGGCTACACTACTTTTTTGGCTATGAAATTTTGAACGTTTGTTCTCCATACAATTAGGAGGCTATGGTTAAAATTTGGTGATTATTGAAGCTCTAGATCTTGAGATATGAATTTTTCTTTGGCGTGTGGTTCTGCTGGGCAGATTTGTATCTCTTTGTGTTTTGCTTGCCTTATGTCTAATACATGATATATATCTCTAATATTGGATGCATCTAGTCTTAATAGGTTGTCACTCATCTATTGGTTCAAGTTTTCGCAATCTATTGGACCACTTGTCATGCTTAAAACACATTACTCCATTTTGTTGTTCAATGACTAGTGTATTCTTGCCCCTTTGTTCTTATTGCTCTTCTAGCCTTGCCCCTTCATAATTCCATGAGCCACTCATTTAATTAACTTGTAAATGCAGCTCCTTGAAGAGCTTGGGCCGAGCATGGGCTTGTTTATAGGGCCTTAGGGCTTTTGGATGGGCTTTGTGCAAGTTCTCTCGTCGTTTGCTTCATCTAATGATTTCTGTGATCGTCTCAGTGGTTTCTCCTCTGTAAATCTCTTGTATATATAATATCTTTTCCCACATCATATATTAATGTGTTAGGGTGGTTCAAATCCCCAAGTAGATATTAAATCCAATATCCTTGGTATATTCTCTTTATTTCAGAATTTGCTCTCCCGGTTTCTCAAGTGTTCTAAAACTAGTTGCATTCTCTTTGCTCTAGGATTATATTTTCAATCCTCTTTCCCTCTCATAATATATCCTCCCTTGGACTTCTAATATTTATTATTCTTAACCCATAAAGTCTCAGCGGTTTCTAGAACGTTCGTTTCACTGTCTCAGTAGTTTTCGTTCTAAATTCTCAAATCAAATATAATAAAATTCCAAAATATTAAATCCTCAATTCCTCAAATTTAATATCTCATTTCCAAGTGGTTCTAAATTGTTTAACAATCTAAATTCCTCTGGCATTCCCTTGACTTAATAATCCCCTGGTTTAACCTAATTTCATATGTTCCTCAAAGTATACACCCTTTTCATATTCCATACTCTTTAATATCCAATACAATAGTTCTCAATTGAAATCGAACATCTTAAAAATCTATACTTAGGAATTTCTGAAATCCGTCATCGTTTCAAGTCACTCATTTTCATAGTACGACGCTAATATGGTTTCTGATTATTCATTTTCTGTTTCACTTATAGGGTACCTACATACCATTTCCCTAAATCCTCAAAATCACTATTCATTTAAGCACTGTAGCATTTCTAAAGTTAGGGTTATTACAGAGTCTCCCGAAGAAATAGAGTCAGATGATGAACCGAACCCTAGCCTTGATCACTCCACACAAATCCCGATTCCCGTGTCACCAGAATCTTCTCATAAATCATCATCATCTAGTGAACCTTCTTCATCTTGCAAACTTCATTCACCTAACAAGTCTTCGTTTGTCATTCCACTTTCGAAATCTATTCTCGAAGAACCTAGTGAACGTGTCTTTAGGCCTAAAGCTCCTTATCCTCAAAGACTCATCTCGTCTAAACAATCGGCTCAAATGGATAAGATTTTGGAAGTCTTTAAGCAAGTCGAGACCAACATTCCTCTTTTAGATGCCATTCAACTAATCCCTTCTTATGCCAAGTGTCTAAAAGATTTGTGTACTCATAAACGTTCCACTCACGTCCCTAAGAAAGCCTTTTTGACCTCTCATGTTAGTTCAATTCTCTCAAATCAAATTCCTGTGAAATATAAGGACCCCGGTTGTCCTACAATTTCATGTGTCATAGGCCATACTTTTGTGGACAAGGCGTTACTTGATTTAGGAGCGAGTATGAATCTTCTTCCATTTTCGGTCTATCAAGCCCTAGGACTAGGCGAACTTAAAAAGACGAACATGACACTTCAACTAGCTGATCGTTCTGTCAAAATGCCTAAGGGAATAATTGAAGATGTCTTAATTAAGGTTGGTGATTTCATTTTTCTGGTTGATTTTGTTGTCCTCGAGACTCAACCCGTCACGAATCCTAAGAACCAAATCCCGATCATTCTAGGACGACATTTTCTTGCTACATCCAATGCCTTGATTAATTGTAAGGATGGTTCGATTAAACTCACTTTTGGTAATATGACAATTAACCTTAACATCTTTAATGTCGGAAAAGAATCCAAAGAGCTTTATGAACAAACAGTCAGGGTTAATCTTGTTGATGACATTGTTAATTGGTCAAACCTTGAGGATAGTGAGATTGAGTCTCTTCTTGTTGAGGATTTTCAAATAAATCACGAAACCAATCGAGAGCTTCATGAGTCATTTAAGGATATGACCTCGGAAGAGATGTTGAGAGAGTTGGATAACATTTGTTCTAAGTGGGATACCAAACCTGAGGAGGTCTCTTGTGAACCAATCTTATTGTTAAAACTCCCGTTGGTGAACCACCTACATTTGATGAATTGTTAGGAGATTTGAATGACATTTGTTCTAAGTGGGAGACCCCACCCGAGGTTATTAGTGTTGAACCCGTTGTTAAGAGCCCCGTGGGAAAACCTCCTACATTTGACTCAACTTTGTATCTTCCCGAGTTTGATCAACAGCCCCTAGGAAACGATGGACCCTTATCTTATGTCAATCCTAGTGGTTCAACCCATGACCAAACTTTCATTATCTCTAATTTGCTTAGTCAAAGTGAAGAAGCCTTAAGTTGGTTTAGGGAGAACATTAGTGACACTTGTTCGATACGGTTGAATGATTCCATGTTGCTTGAGAAAGTCTTTTCTAATCAAAATTTTCAAAAATATCTTGATTCTTTCTCAAAGCTGCACCCCAATTTTGCCACATGCATCGGCTGATTCGGTTTTATTCTTTTGCCTCCCCTCATGATCCAGGTATGGGGGAGTAAAAGTGTACGTGTGTGAGTTGTTTTCTTTCGTAATTTTTAGAAGTTTTCAATCTCCGTCATCCCTTGTTAGGTATTATTTCCTCATTCTCTTTTCCTCATTTCTCTTGCATTTGAATACATTGAGGACAATGCATGATTTAGGTATGGGGAAGTTTTTAGTGTAAATAATTATAATTGAAAATTCCAAAAAAATTCTAAAATTCTAAAATCCAAAAATAAAGATATTTTAGCTTAGTTGTCCTTCCCACTCTTTAAATTTTAGAACTAGTTGGTGTTAACAATTTTTCGAAAATTATATGTATAATGCCTTTAGATGATTTGAACGTAGTCAAGTAAGGTTTTACTCATGAAACTTTTGTCGAACAAATTTTTGCTTAAAAGTAAAAGACGGCACATTTGCACAAGACCATTGATAGAAAGATTGCATAGGGATGTTATTCGATACCTGAGAGAGAACCCACATGTTAAAACAATGTCGAATCAAACCTTTGCGATAAATTGTTCATATAGTGTCTTAGAAAAAAGAAAAAAAAAAAAGAGTCGATAAGTGTATATAGTCGTAGAGTGCTAATGGAAGGAATGGCCAGATTGGGCTCATTAGTACCCGAGCAATTAAGTCTGAGGGGACTTTGTGCCTAGTAACCTAAAGCCCTTTGTGGTTTGGGATTGCTGATCCAATGCTCGTTATATGGGTATTAGTGGATAAGTCTTTTGGGACCTCAATCATTGCACGATCATTTCAACCATTAGTGTTAATAAATTCTTAAGTTCTAATAAATTCTTAGTAGGGAAATCGGCTAGGTTGGGCTCATTGATAACCCGAGTAAGTAAGTCCGAGGGGACTTTGTGCCTAGCAACCTAAGGTCCTTTGTGGTTTGTGATTGTTGACCTAAAGCTCGTTAAATAGGTATCGATGCAAAAGTCTTTTGGGACCTCAATCATTGCACGGTCAGTCTAACTACTAAGAGCGTGAAGTTTGGCTAGATACTTGTTTTAATAGAGATTGGGTCAGTTCAATATTGGTTGAAAAAGAGAAAATTTCGTATGCATTTTATCCATCAAGGGCCTTAAATTCACTACACACCTTGGGATTTTTTGTAAACTTTTTGAGTCGACTCATGTGGATTGTGGGAACCTATAACTTGTCTATTATTAGAATAATCTTTAAGGCATGTATTTTCCTACAAAATGTTTTGTTGACACCAATGAAAGCTAAATTGAAAGTGGAAAGTTGGATTCTTGCTAATTTATCTCAAAGATTTTATGGGTATATCTTCTATAAACCCTTAGGAGACAAACCTCCTCTTGTAGAAATCGTCTACGAGTTTAACGGGTTGGTAAACCTAAAATTACCCGTGACGCATACGAAAAGGAGCATAGGACTTCTCTTAGATATCTTTTTGTTTTTGTTTTACTCGAGGACGAGCAAAAGATAGGTATGGGGCATTTGATAAGTGCATATTTTTGCATATTTTTATTACCTATTTATTGCTTGAACTCATATTTTAATAAATTATTTTGTTGCATTTCAGGAAATTCGAGAAAAAAATAAAGAAATTGCAAAATAAAGAAATAAAGAGCAAGGAAGGGAAAAAGAGGAAGAAAAAGGACTTAAATGAAAAAAAGGAAAAAGAAGTAGGAGCTTGGAGGAAAGAAATCTTTCAAGACACATGGAAGGTGGAGATCATCCCAACACACTAAATAAGTGTATGGCCAAGATCCACTCAACAAAGCTTAAAGAGGAAGGAAACAATTGGATGGCTAGGATTTCTCCACCACATTAGAAGGTGTATGGTGGAGATTCACCCAACACACCCCTAAACCATAATTCTTATCCTATAAATACCCCCTTACCTCCCTTGTATTTATGAACCTAGATTTTAGTGTAGTTTTATTGTATTATAAATTTCTTTCTTTTCTTGTTTAGTAGTTCTAAATTTTGTAAACACTCTTTTTAATTTTAATGCAATTTCAAGTTTCCTTTGTTTTCTCGTCTTGCTCTCTTGTTTATGTTGCATTGCTTTCATTATTTTCGTAAATCCGATTAGTGGACAAAGTAGCGAAATGCTAACCACTTGGGGTTGAAAGTAACGATTTTTATTTTCTTGTTCTTAGTTGTTAATTGAATTGAGCCCCTTTAAATCTCAATTTTATTGTGGGTTTGGTGATTTGTAATTGTAGATCTAATTTTGGTGTTTGATTTGATGTGTTAGTGTAATGAGTTTGATAATTTAGAGCTTGATTTATTTTTGAGTTATGTTAAAATTAGTGTTTTTAAATTTTCTAGATTTATATTTAGTGCTTGTTGGTATATTCTCATGCTCCGGCACTCTCTTTTACATTGTGAAATCTTGTTCGGTCTGAAACCAGTTTTCTGTCCGGCTTTTCCTTATTAAACCTGTAATTTTTAATTCCATGTTAGTCTGTTTTGCGCACGCCATTTTCTCTCTTTCATTTCATGCGCCATCCAGCACTTGCCTCATTTTCTTTTATTTTCTTTTGTCATATTATTAATACTGTTAATGTTTCTGTCCTTATTTTACAATGCCAATTCCATGTCCATCATTTAGTTTCATTAGTTCATTTGCATGCTGTTAAGTGGTAATTTTCAATTTATAAATTTAGATCTTATCTACTCATTCTTGTTGGGTAGTCTGTCTGTCAATTCTGGCTTAATTATGATTTCTGGCTCATGTTTAGCAATCGACCCATTATGATGTTTTTTTAGCTAAACTAGTTTTCCATGTTTTATTTTCTTCCTGGCCCATTTACTTTTTTACAACCCATCTTGGATTTCTGTTCGTTGGTATCACCTAGCATAAATTCTTTCTCCTGTTCATTAAATGCAACTTTGAGTTTTGACTTTTCTTAAACTAATTGTTTTACATTTTGTTTTAATTGCTGTTATTACTTCATGTCTTTAGTCTTTATAATCATTACTCATTAATTAATTTAATTAGTAAATAAAGATGTCAACGAGTTTAAATCTTAGGTTAATTGTTTCGATTTTTTTTTTTTAGAATTTTATTATTTTCAATTTAGTTGAAACAAATCACTCCAAAAAATATTCGTTCTAATTCGCCTAAGTTAAAAATTAAGGTTTGCGAAAATATTAAGTCCTTGTGGATCGATATCTCAAATACTAAAACAATGAAATTGTGCACTTGCAATTTAAATCTTTATTTTCTAGCACATCAAAGGGATTCCACAAAATAATGCTAGAGTTGACGTTTGAACAATCTTTAGTGGAAGCCAAACATAATAACCCGTCACAAATCCCATAACACTGATAATTTTTTATAGGAATATCATGGTACATATATTTATCGCTATCCACGAGATTAGTTGATTTGAAACCACGGGCACCTTGGAGTAGAAGATATTTGTTTGAGTTGGAGGAGGTTTTTTGTCGGGCAAGTTGAAATTAGTTAAAATATTCGCTGCCAATGATTTGACCCCATAATTTGCGGACAGATATCTTTCTGAATACCTGGAGATATCATCTGATTCTTCCTGGGTGCATTACGTAATGTGACCTTTCGGATAGTTTCATTCTGATTTTGAGTGTACTTTATCATATCCAAAAAATGTCATCTATGAAGAGATTTTTTTTATTCATCAAGACCACGAAAAGGCAATGCACCATTCAACAAATACATACAAACATCAATAGAAGCATTTAATCTAATTTGTTACTCATTCTTCGTGATATCGCGTTGCTTATGAAAAGCAACACCAATAGATTGAGCCTGTGTCGTTAGATCATTACATTTTTCCAATGTTCTGTTATGTGAACTACCGACAGTCCCAATATGAGCTCCAAATCTTTCTGTTTTGTTCCAACTAGAAAAGCCCTCTATTACAAATACATCACCCCCTTCTTATTTTCCAACCAGATCTTTAAATAAATAACAACACAAGCAATATGCAGCATAGGGATGGGCATTTCACCAGCCCCGCCCGATCCCGATCCGATCCCCGTCCCGTTCGGGTCGGGGATTCGGGGAATTTTTCGGGTTCGGGGCGGGCAGCGGGGAACGTTTTGTAAAAAATTCGGGGATCGGGGATTAGGGGATCCTCGCCCCGATCCCCGATTTTAATATTATTTAAAAATATATTTATATGTGTATATAATTAAATTATTATAAGTAAATATATTTATATATATTATTATTGTTTAAAATAATTAATTCATTTCATAGATTCAAAGTTTTAATAGTAAATTTTAAATTTAATTATAATAATTTAATAATATCTTTATTAGAAAATAAATATTAATTCGAAATGTTTTTTAGAATAGGAAATTTTATTTAAAATATATATTATATTATGATTTAGCAAATTAATTTTATTAAAAATTTACTAGATAATGTATAAAATATATTTTTTTACAAATATTAAAAAATCCCAGATTTGGGAATCCCCGTTCAGGGCGGGGATCGGGGAGCAAAATATTCTCCGTTCGGGGATCGGGACGGGTTCGGGGAACGGGTATGGGTTCGGGGATCGGGAGCGGGGATTGAACTCCCTGATCCCGAAGTGACCCGACGCCCATCCCTAATGCAACACCAGCTTTCACACTATACTCTAACCAACCATCATATGAATCAAACCACTCATGATTAAAACGTCTTAATTTATTTTCTATCATTTTTTTTTGAAAATTCATGACTTTTTGGTTGACAAGGGCCTCTTGACAAATATGCACGCCTTATTTCATCCCTCTGATTAGGATGATATTCAACAATCTTTTTTTTATTAAAGGAATCACTGGGAAGATCTTTCAAATCATTATATTTAGGCATTGAAGGAACAGAGTTAGGTTGAGAAAGTTTTACTTTTTATTTTGATGATTCTCCACCAAAATCAGGATCGGAAGTTGAAGCCAATTTTCTTTTAAAAAATCTTTCCATTGTATATTTGTTATTTGATAATAAGCAATAAATTATTCAATATAATAATGAAAATGTTCAACTTTGTTATCATAAAACAAATAAACATCAAAAATTCTAAAATTAAGATAACAAATCACCACATAAATGTAATGATTCTTAATCAATTAATTTGCAATTAAAAGAGTTTATGAACATATAATACCTCAAAATTGTAAAATCCAAGATGCCAAGATGAAAGAGTTAGTGTTAATTTAAAATGAAAGCACGATGTAAAACAAACTAACTATATATCCGACTTATCAGTTTATAAAAATAATTCTTAATGTATAACATATAAACTTACAAATAATTTTAACTAATCTTGTTTAAAGTAACGTTACTTTGCTAAAAGCAAAGTATAAATGTATTACTTTTATTTTATTTGTTAACAAACCACATTAATTCTATTTTATTTATCTTACTATTATTTTTTTAAAATAATTATTGTTATTTTATTATTAAAATATATTGTTTATTTTCTTTTTGTTCTTCATTTTTTAATGTAAAACGTAAATTAAACTTAATTTTTTAATTGGGGGCATTTAATAAATTTTAGTGGGGGCATTAAATAAATCATATATACCTTCAGTACTTAACAAAAAATTTTAGTGGGGTTCTGTCCCCTAGTCAATGAATTAATAATTTTAAGTACATAGAAAATGAAATGAGTTAAATTTTACTATTAAATTATATACATATATAAATATATATATATATATATATATATATATATATATATATATATTTAAAAATAAAATGGGGATCAGGAATCATAGCGGGGATCCCGTCATCCCCGATCCTCGAATTCTTTTTAAAATATTTTCCGCTTCCTGCTCTGAACCCGAAAAACTCCCTTAATTCCCAAGCCGAATGCCATGGGGATCGAATCGGGATCAGGCGGGGTGGGTGAAACGCCCATCCCTAAGCACTATTCATTTAAATAATTTGTTACTCCATCCATTTCTTTACTATGTTTTCAGCACTGGCACGTATTTTAAGGTGTATATAAGATATAGTTTCATAACTTATTTTTATAATTTTATTTTTTTGAATAAAAATTTAAACATTAAATTTTTATTCAAAAGAAAATAAATTTAAAAATAAATTGTTAAACTATATTTTATAGGAGCTTTAAAATGCGTGTCAAGTCCTCTCTCTCAAACGTAAAAATGATTTTCTATTAAACGTAAACCAATTTTTGAAAAAAATTTAAACATTAAATTTTTATAGGTGTTCGATTAGGAATATAATTTTTTTTAAATTAGATATTTTAAAGTATTTGTTCATATTATTATGATATAACTTTACAAAATTTTTTCAACATACAGGCTTAGATTTTATATTAAATTTTTGTTATTGTTCATTTTATTTTTAACACGTGGCTTTATCAATTTGTTTACCAAAATTATTAAATATGTTTAAAATGACTTCTATGATTTCAAATATGACTATTTACTCTCTAATATAATTATATACAAAATTGGTTGAAATATTACTACTCCCATGTTATATCTAAAATCTATAATTGGTAATGATTATAATTACAAATATAAATATGACGATATCAAATTATAAAATAAATATTACATATTAATTTGAAATTAAAATTTGAAAATCAAAACTATTAAATATTAATGAATCATGTTTTAAAAAGCCGAAACCCCTTACATAAATTTATCCGTTATTCTGGAGAAAATGATATTATTTTCACAATTTAAAATATATTTTTTATATAGATTAAGGACCAGTTGTAAATATGGATCATGCTGCATGTAATTCTTAGCTACACATCTATACTTGATCCATATTTGATCTATATCATTGAATAAATTTATATGGTGATTATGAGGAATCAAGTTCGGGCAATTTGACGAATGTCGTTTTGATTTCATATTTAAATATGAGATGGTCAAAATTGATTAAGAATTTTTTTTAAAAATTATCTTGTGCACACCTAAGATTATTCAATGTAAATGTTATTTTAAATAGTTTGTAATCTAAATAGAAGATTGTTAGATTATTTAATTATAATTATGAGTTTATAAATTAAATATAATAATATTTAATGTTTATTTTATATGTGAACTAATTAAGTAGTCTACAAAAAGGTTTTTATAACATCTTATTCAATATGGTTATATAATGTGTATTATTAAATAATAAGCAATATTAAAATTCATAGAATCTAATTGGACTACTATATAGAGAAAATGATAGAATTTTTAGTTTCCAAAATTATTCACGGCCTATATTCCTTTGTCCCCATTAGTTCGAGTGAGATATAGGCAACTCAGAAAGTTCAAATAATATAATCGGTATTTATATCTATTGTCATAAAATCAGTTTGCATTACAATTTTATCATATAACTTTAATAATATCATGATCCGTGGTTATATATTAAGGTCTTTATTTATATAGTATTTCTTGTTATTCTATATTTCGGGTTCGATTCTCCTCTTTCCAAAATTTGTTAGAATTAACATAAACTTTTTTATAAGACATATCAGTTTAATTATTCAAAAGAAAAATATTTATACTAATAATTAGTGATAAAAATGTTCTATTTAGAAAAGTAAAAAATTAAAAAAAAAATATTTTAAATACATGATACTTTGCCGACGCCCTTTCTACTGATATAAATTGTAATTT
Organism: Saposhnikovia divaricata; assembly: GCA_036435485.1. NCBI lineage: Eukaryota > Viridiplantae > Streptophyta > Magnoliopsida > Apiales > Apiaceae > Saposhnikovia > Saposhnikovia divaricata. Next base: position 161,017,371 of record CM071600.1, read on the forward strand.
TTTTCTAACAATATAAATTGTAAGTTATATTCATTAAAGTATATGGTTAGGTTCAAATTACAGTAGAACCTCAATAAATGAACATTCGATAAATGAATAACCTTATCAAATGAATAATTTTTCTGATATAATAAAAATAATGTATTTTTTGACCTTGATAAATGAATAATCTTGATTAATGCATAAAATTTTCCAGTTTTGAGCATATTCATTTATCTTGGTTTAATTGTAGAAACAATCTTAAAATTATAATTTAAGATTATATCAGTTATAAATTTTATTTAATTATTGGTTGATATTTATTGATTCTCTTAATGAAAATACAATCGGAAATTATGAGCTAGTAGTATTTATATCATAAATGCTCATCAAGAAAATGCAATCAGAGAGTATGTTTGAGAATGAAAGTTGAAAAAAAAGAGAGATAATTTTATTAAAAGTTTTAGTATAGAAATTTTATTAAGTTTATTATAACATTAATGTTGTTAGAAAAACAAGATAAAGATTTTTTTTTTTTTTATAGTTAAACACATGCACACGCAAACCTCTCTTGAAAAAGTCAAGATCTGAACCACCGGTCCTTTATTGACAAAAACTAGTTGACTAAGTCTCGTTTCACGATGGCCTTATAATATTTTTTTTAAAAAATCAGAATATAAATTTAAGAAAGAAATAGAAAAGAAAATATCTATAAGTAAATTAATGAACACAATATAATACAAATTTTAATATATATAGATAACTAAATAAACTATATATTTTTTTTATGTTGATTTTGTATTACTTTTTTTACGCCGACACCCGTTGTAATAAATACATATAAGACACGTTTCTCGGCGGCCTAGTAATCTTTTTAAAAAAAATTCAAAATATAGACTATTTAAGAAAGAAATCAAAAAGAAAATATCTATAAATAAATTAATGAACACAATATTGTACAAATTTTAATATATATAAACAATAAAATAAACCATATACTTATTTTTTACGTCAATTTTGTGTCACGTTTTCTTAAACCGACACCTATTGTAATATACATATAGATAAAAAAACACATTTAATTGAATAAATTAAAAGAAAATGTTGAAATATTATGATCAAGAACAATGAGAAGAAAATAATGACAATTAACAATAAATAAATAAAGAGGGAGTGGTAAAAGTTCAAACCTTTTGTGTCAAGTTTCTCAAGTGCTTCTACTTCTCAAACAAAGATCTCCTAATTCTTGTTCACACGATCAGGTATTTTTGTACCGAGACCATTAACAAAAAAATACAAAATCCAAAGCAGAGAACAACCAATGGTTACTAATAATCCATAATTATAACTAAAATCATAACAAATTTAAAAATTAAACGACGAAAGCAAATATTAAATATGTAAATTCAAACCTTTTTTAAGAAATCAAACCTTAAAAACCAACAAAAAAAATTACCAAAAAATCATAAAAAAATCAATGGAGCACACATATAGCCATGTACATTGAAAATTAAACAAAACAAGAATGAATAAATAAACTAAAAAAAAAACAGACGAAGTCAAAAGCAAACATAAGCAAGAAAAAGGGTTAAAAACATTGTGATAAAATTTGATTGTTAGAAGCAATGATTGTATACATATAAGAATAGAAAAATTTCTTTTCTATTTCGAATATGTAAATTTGAATTTTTCTTTCATACCAATTCAAAAACCTTTTGTATTTCGAAGATGTTAATGTCAAAAAATGAAGTTCTGAAATATAAAATTTATTTTCTATTTCGAATGTATAAATTTTACTTCTTCGTCCCTACAAATTTGAAAACCTTTTCTATTTCGAATATATTAATGTTAAAAAAGGAAGTTCTGATTTCTTTTATAAAAAATAGAGCTTAAAGAAGGAAGTTTTGATTTTAATTATTTAAAATTGAGGAGCTCTATAAAAATAGATAAATAGGATTCGAGCGATTATCGGCAGCCTTTAATATTTTTTTTAAAAAAATTAAAATATAAATTTAAGAAATAAATTGAAACGAAGTATCTATAAATAAATTAATGAACACAATGTTTTACCAATTTTAATATATATAGACAACTAAATAAACTATATAATTATTTTTTTGTTGATTTCGTATTACATTTTCTTAGGCGGACACTCGTTATAATAAATACATATAGATAAATTACAGATTTGATGTAATTAATTAAAAGAAGACGTGGAATATTATGATTAAGAACAACGAGAAGATAACAACGACAAAATACAATTAATGATAAAAGTTCAAATCTTTTGTGCCAAGTTTCTCAAGTTCTTCTACTTCTTAAACATAGAAAGATTTAAAGAGAGAAAGATCTGCTAATTCTTATTCAAACGATCAGGTATTTCTGTACCAAGATCACTAACCAAAAAATTCAAAATCCAAAGAAAAAGCAACCAATGGTTACTAATAATCCATAATTATAACTGAAATCATTACAAATCATAAATTTAAAATTAAAACGAAGAAAGCAAATGTTAAATGATAAGTGCATATTTTTGCATATTTTTATTACCTATTTATTGTTTGAACTCGTATTTTAATAATTTATTTTGTTGCATTTCAGGAAATTCGTAAATAAATAAAGAAATGACAAAATAAAGAAATAAAGAGCAAGGAAGGGAAAAAGAGGAAGAAAAAGGACTTAAATGAAAAGAGGAAAAAGAATTAGGAGCTTGGTGGAAAAGGAATCTTGGAGGACATGTGGAAGGTGGAGATCATCCCAACACACTACATAAGTGTATGGCCAAGATCAATTTTTCAAAGCTTAAGGGGGAAGGAAACAAATAGATGGCTAGGATTTCACCACCACACACCACAAATGTATGATGGGGATTTACCCAACACCCCCTTAACCCTAATTCTTATCCTATAAATACCCCCTCACCCCCCTTGTATTTAAAAACTTAGATTTTAGGGTAGCTTTAATTTCTTGTATTTTTTTAGTTTCAAATCTTGTAAACACTCTTTTTAATTTTAATACAATTTCATTTCCTTTAATTTCTTGTCTTGCTCTCTCGTTTATTTTACATAACTTTCGTTATTTTTGTAAATCCGTTTAGTGGACAAAGTAGCGAAATGCTAACCACTATGGGTTGAAAGTAACGATTTTTATTTTCTTGTTCGTAGTTTTAATTTGTAATTTTGCCCCTTTAAATTTCGATTTTATTGTGGGCCATTTAATTCCAAATCATTGTTTTAGTGTAATTTTAATTCCGTAGTTAATTTTAATTTCTTTATTTTCATTTTTAATTTTCACAAAAAAAACAGAAAAAAAACAAAACAAAAGTATTAGTTTTATTATTCCCAGTTCGAATTTTCTGCATTATTTTGGTTTAATTCGTAGCAAAAGTAAAATAACCTCCCCCATCTTCATTCTACACAAACCCAACTCTGTTAATTAAATCACAAACAAAACCTCCCCTTTCTTCCCCTCCTCTCGATTCCAGCCTCCTCCTTCCTTCCAATTCCATCAATCCAACCACCCATCATTTTCTTCTTATTTTGTTTTGTTTTTTTTCTTTTTATTTCTTCTTCATGTTTTTCTCTTTATTTTGTCTGGTTTTGATAAGTGGATTTTATATCCACTTGGAGCATTCCATATCGGCTTAAATTGATTGTTTTGGACTCAAGTTTGTGGTGGTTTTGATGTGTTTTGCTTAGTTGTGCAGAATTACGAGAATGTTGACTAAGGTGGATGCTTCTATAATTTTTGGGGAATTAATTGATTAAAATTCGAATTCCTGAGAAGGGTTGCGCAGTCTACACTGTTTTGGCCATATCTTGAGTTCTAGAAGTCCGTTTGAGGCCCGTAAGCAGTCCACGCGAAGATAACGAGATTTTCTATCATTCTAAGGTAGTCCAGAGGTCCAATTACGTTTGGAACGTTCCAGAAAATCTGAAGAAAAGTCAGCCACGAATTTTCCTTAAAAACAGAATCAATTTAGGAAACGTATCTTGCAGAAATTCTATTATAATTCTGTTTTTGTATTTTCTTGCTGGGGAAGACTTTTAGAGCCTATTTAAACACATCATACCATTGTAATAGAGAGAGATATATTATTAGTTATTATTATTGTAACATAGCTTAGATCTGCAAGGGAGAAAATGAGATAAGGATTCAACGCTCGTGACAAGCAACGGATCTAGATCTACTTCATCTTTTGTGTTATTCTGGATTATAGATTTGTTTTCTTAACTCTTTGTTTATTAATATAATTACTTCTTTTATTCATATCTTGTTTTATATCATGTTTTCATCAAATCCCATGACGATGAACGGTTCAATTATGAGCTAATCGTTGTCATGGGATTCTAACGGAGTTATCCATGTAGCTTAGTAGTTTGTATGCTTTAAAGATTTATGTGTGGTGAATTCTTGATATTCTCGTATGGTTGTGTTTCATGTATTTAGATGCGTCGCGAACATCTAATTTGTTAATCTCTTGCTAAACGATAGTGGATCTTGAGATTTAGAACTTGCCATGCTAGCATAGGATAGGTTGATGTTTTAACATCATGATTTGTGGCGTAAATAGAGATATTATGCTACCCTATGTGATCTATGTGGATAACTTGGGCTTAAACCTTTATGTTTTCAAATTCTATAGAGATATAGGGTCTAAACATAATTGGTGTCTACCCATCTTCTATCTCTTTTGTGGATGCATGTGTAGTTTGGTATTAGTATACCGAGAGGTAGCTTTTACTTGTTTCGTGTTGTCCGATCAGATATCAAAACCATCACATGTATTGATTAAAGGCTGCGACTCTAAGTGAAGTAGATAATGAAGTTATGATCCCATGTTTTTATTCTTATAAGTAATTCAGATTTAATTCTCATTAGTTAATTAGTTCTTACTTGCATCTTAGCTTAATTTAGATAATTAAAATCTCAACTTATTTATTGTCTTAGCAGTGAATTAAGATCATACATTGTTGAATAGGCACATTAGCTGAAAACAACCATAACCAGATCTCAGTGGAACGAACTTAATTGTATTACTTGTGACCACGTATACTTGCGTGATTTTAGCATAACAAGTTTTTGGAGCCGCTGCCGGGGATCATCGGTGTTTAATTTAGTTTATGTGCTTGTCATCAGTGGTCGTGTTCACTGACTCGGATTTCTTATTTAGTTTGTTGTTTCGTGGTGTTTTCAGGTACTTGAACGTGTATGCGAACACGTTTGCAGGCTCGTAAGGAAAAACTGGCAGAAGAAGAACTTGTAGCAGTAAAAGAGATGGTAGACTTACCAGCAGCAGTCAAGGCTTTAAAGGACTATTCGCAGCCAAAGATCAATGACATACAATCTAGTATTGTCAGGCCAGCTATTGCAGCAAACAACTTTGAGATCAAGCCGAGCATAATTCAGATGGTGCAGAATTCGGTTCAGTTTGGGGGTGCTTCGACAGAGGATCCTAACATGCACATCCGGGACTTTATCGAGATCTGCGACACTTTCAAATTTAATGGTGTGTCGGAGGATGCTATCAAGTTGAGGCTTTTCCCATTCTCTCTAAGGGATAAGGCTAAGGGCTGGTTACACTCTCTACCAGCTGGTTCTATTACTACATGGGATGATCTTGCTCAGAAGTTTCTTACTAAATTCTTCCCTATGGCGAAAACTGCCGCAATACGGAACCAGCTAACTCAGTTTCAACAGCAATCTGGCGAGTCTTTGTGTGAGGCTTTGGAACGTTATAAGGAGATGCTTCGTAGGTGCCCACATCATGGCATGCCTGATTGGATGGTTATCAATGGTTTCTACAATGGGTTGGGAGCACAGTCTAGACCTTTGCTAGATGCAGCATCAGGTGGAGCTCTGTGGGCTAAGAGCTACGAGGAAGCATATGATCTTATTGAGATGATGGCTGCTAATGAATATCAAAATCCAACCCAGAGGCTTTCTCAAGGTAAGGTAGCAGGTGTTCTTGAAGTTGACACAGCTTCAGCTATTGCAGCTCAGTTGAAGGCTCTTACGATGAAGGTGGATTCTCTTGCTAATTATGGGATTCAGCAGGTTGCTAGTATTTGTGAGCTATGTGCGGGCGCACATGAGACAAGTCAGTGTGCTATCTCTTCTGAATCAGCACAGTTCGTTAGTAATTTCCAGAGACCTGCTGCACCAGTTCCAGCCACTTATCATCCGAACAACAGGAATCATCCTAACTTCAGCTGGAGCAACAACCAAAGTGCTCAACAACCTCAGCAGTCCTATCAGCAGTTTCAAAGTCAGGAAGCTAGGCCATTCAATCAAGGCTATCAACAGCAGTATGCTCCAAGGGCACCATATCAACCTCCTGGATTTCAGCAGCAACAACCCCAGGCTCATGCGGGGCAATCATCTAATGAAAAATCAGAAATGGATGATATGAGGATGATGTTGAAGAACCTTCAAGCTTCTCAAAAGATCTTGGAAAACCAGATGGGACAGATTACAAGTGCTTTGTTGAACATGCAACAGGGGACTCTTCCTAGTGATACGGAAACAAACCCAGGCAGAATGGGGAAGAAAGAACAGGTTAATGCAGTGACTTTGAGATCGGGAAAGGTTACAGCAGGCCCTCAATCAGCAGCTGAAGAAGATGAAGATGTTCAGAATCAGCAGGTTGAAAAATCTGCAGTGCCAGAAATTGAGAAATCTGATTTAGTGGCTGATCAGCTTGATGGTGAGAAGAGCAAGAAACCTGTTGAAAAGTCTACTCCGGAGCAATCTTCAAAGAATAATCAAATCTATCCTCTTCCTCTGTTTCCTCGACGCGTGCAGAAAAGTCAAGAAATTCAGTTTCAGAAGTTTATGGATGTCTTCAAGAAATTGTCCATTAACATTCCTTTTGTTGAAGCATTGGAGCAGATGCCGAGATATACGAAGTTCATGAAGGATAATTTGTCAAGAAAGAGAAGGTTGGAAGAATTTGAAACAGTGGCTTTGACAGAGGAGTGCAGTGCGGTGCTGCAGCAGAAGTTGCCTCCTAAACTTAAAGATCCGGGAAGTTTTACCATCCCGTGTACTATTGGCAATCTTTCTTTCAGCAAGTGCTTATGTGATTTGGGTGCTAGCATTTGTCTGTTTTCAAGCAACTTGGTCTGCCGGAGCCAAAGCCAACCAATATCACTTTGCAGTTGGTTGATCGATCTATCACATATCCAAGGGGCATAGTGGAGGACGTTTTGGTGAAAGTTGATAAGCTTATCTTCCCAGCTGATTTTGTTATCTTGGATTTTGAAGAAGACAAGAAGATTCCCATAATTTTGGGAAGGCCTTTTCTAGCTACAGGCCATACTTTGATTGATGTGCAAAAAGGAGAGCTTACAATGAGGGTGCAAGATCAGAATGTCACCTTTAATGTTTTCAAGGCTATGAAATTTCCAACGGAGGATGAAGAGGGTTGTAGTGTGGAAATAGTTGATACGGGTCAGAGAAAGGAACTTGATCAGTTGTTGAGCGAAAAGTCGGACACACACGTACTAAAGCATCACATCAGTGATTCCTTTGACAATTCTTCAATTCGAGATCTTTCGAATGTAAAGCTTGGGAAACTTCCACCACATTTGAGGTATGTCCTTTTGAATAATGAGCTAGTGATTTTTGAAGAGGGGCATGATAACGTGTTGCGAAGGTGGACAGCGGACGATAAGGAAGAAGAAAGTTTTGTGCAGCCGTTCGAGTCGGAGAGGCACATTAGAGGTGTGAAGAAGAAAAAGAAGAGGATTAGGCCGTTGGATAGTAAAATCAGGTTGAGGTCCGAGGGAAGAAATTTGTGGAAAGCCAGCAAACAAGAGGTCAACGTTCGTATGAATGGTCTTTCTGTTGAGAACGGTTCAGTTATTCTTTTGAAACCGCCATGAGTTGAGGAATTGACGTCACGCTATTGACGTTAAAGAAGCGCTTCGTGGGAGGCAACCCACGCATTAGTGTAGAAAAAAAATAGAGTGTAGTGTAGAGAGAAGAAGAAAAAAAATGAGTGTTGAAAAAAAGAAAAAAAAAAGTGTGTGAAAAAAATGAGTGTTGTGTGGGAAAAAAAAAACTGTTGTGAAAAAAAAAAAAAAAAAATTGGTCGCGCAGGTTTCGCCTGCGTAACGCAGGCTACTCCTGCGTTTCTGTATGTGACGCAGGCTGCGCCTGCGTTACTGGGTTGTGCGCAGTCTGCGCCTGTTGCCCGCAAATTGCTCTGAATGCAGTGTATTTGCCGATTTTTGCATCTGTTTTGTATAAAAAAAAAAATTTCTTGCACCTGTTTTGTATAAAAAAAAAAAAAAAATTTCTCCTCAAAATTTTTTTGCCTCCTCCTAATTCTTTTCCTATTTCAATTCCAAAACCCCCCATCTCTCCTCCAAAATTCTAATCCTATATTTATTCTAAATCTTTTTCTTTAATTCATCAAATCCTATTTCTATCTTACATCAAATTTCATACCCACCAAAAAATTTTTCCTTTTCACATTAAAATTTTTATATTCATCCTATCACTCCATTATATATATACACCTATTCATTCAAACCCAATTCATTCTCTACATCTCTAAAAAAAATTCGAGTTCAAGAAGGATTCAAGTTTGGGGGAAGTTTAATTGCAAGTTCACCTCTCCGATTCGTATTGGGTAAATCTTTTTCTCCAATCTTATTTTTATTACGAATTTGTGTTCTTGTAATTGGGGGTTTTGTAGGATTCTTGTTATTTGGGAGGTGGCTAGTCTATGGAGCTCGTACGCATTATCCTCCACCAGATTCATCCGAGGAGGGTTATGATTCAGCTGGTTAGGTATGTTTTCTACTTTCCCTCGTATTTACTTCCATTCAATGCGGACATTGAATATTTTAAGTTTGGGGGTGGTTTGAGGGATTAGTAGTTGTTGTTGTATTATGTGTTCATGTAGGATTTCATGCTTTGCATATTAGTAGTAGTAAATCATGCATATATGTTCGTATTAATTACGTTTGTTTCATATAGGACATTCTGTTTTTATTTTTCGTATACCATGTGAGTTCATATTAGTTGCATTTGCATAGCATGCATATTTCATGATCCCTTAAGACGAGCTAATTCTGATTGGTAGGTAGGTGTCTAATTGAGTGTGGTAATGATGAATAGAGGGTTGATTTATAGTTTCTAAGAAATTGACTTATGTGTTGTGGAAGCAAAACTAATTACACAGTCTCATTGGGTGCTTTTGGGCTAGGTTGAGGTTATGCTTGTTTGGATGTTTTGAGATTTAATCACTTGATTATATTTAGAATTTTCGTTATTCCCTTGATAGCGTAGTAGCACTAAAGTCTAAGTTTGGGGGAAATCAGGGATTTCATGCTTAAATGTAAATAATTGTCAATAATGGCTAGATGTCAAATGGCTAGTAGCCGGCTCATATTTATATGAGTAGTCTAGGGTTGGAATTAAGAATTCTCATTCCAGATTGCATAGAGAAAAAAAAACAGAAAAAATAGAAAAAGAAAGAGAAAAAAAAAGAGTCAAAAGTCAATTGTTTTATGCAAAATTAACCAGGGTGAGCTCTTTAATACTCGAGCAATTAAGTTCGCGGGGACTTTGTGCCTAGTGACCTAAGGCTTTTATAGTCTGGGATCCACTAACCCAACGCTCGTTACATGGGTATTATTGTATAAGCCTTTCGGGGTCTCATCCATTGCACGGTTAAATAAGCATGCTTGTATATATGTGTCGTAGTAGTTAGTAATAAAGCATGAATTTCTGTCTACCTTGGATAAGGATGGAGGTGTTCCTAGGTTATGAAGTGTCTACAGTCTATTCTATTTATAAACCTGTGATTGTCTTGACGAAGAGCATGTATGATTTTTGACCTAGTTTTGGGAGTATTTCTGATGAGCATTGCACACACGCACGTTTCTGTTCATGTATTGTTAGTATACGGGAACTTGGTCGAGCTCTATTTGGATTTAGTTGCATTCTCTAAGATATTTGCTTGCTAGTTGGTTTTGGTTAGTTTGAAGGGGATCCTTGCATTTTCATTCTAGTTGCATTCATGCATTGCATTGCATTAGGTTAAATGGATTTTGTGGGTACATTCGCTATAGCCCTCACGAGACCTTACTCGTCCACTGGGGCTGCCTAGGGGTTTAAAGGGCTTGTTGCATACGCCAAATGCAACCGTGATCACCTACGGAAGTGGTACTAGTTAGTTAGTTAGTTGTAACTATTTATGCTTGAGGACAAGCATCGGTTTAAGTTTGGGGGTGTGATAAGTGGATTTTATATCCACTTGGAGCGTTCCATATCGGCTTAAATTGATTGTTTTGGACTCAAGTTTGTGGTGGTTTTGATGTGTTTTGCTTAGTTGTGCAGAATTACGAGAATGTTGACTAAGATGGATGCTTCTATAATTTTTGGGGAATTAATTGATTAAAATTCGAATTCCTGAGAAGGGTTGCGCAGTCTACACTGTTTTGGCCATATCTTGAGTTCTAGAAGTCCGTTTGAGGCCCGTAAGCAGTCCACGCGAAGATAACGAGATTTTCTATCATTCTAAGGTAGTCCAGAGGTCCAATTACATTTGGAACGTTCCAGCAAATCTGAAGAAAAATCAGCCACGAATTTTCCTTAAAAACAGAATCAATTTAGGAAACGTATCTTGCAGAAATTCTATTATAATTCTGTTTTTGTATTTTCTTACTGGGGAAGACTTTTAGAGCCTATTTAAACACATCATACCATTGTAATAGAGAGAGATATATTATTAGTTATTATTATTGTAACATAGCTTAGATCTGCAAGGGAGAAAATGTGAGAAGGATTCAACGCTCGTGACAAGCAACGGATCTAGATCTACTTCATCTTTTGTGTTATTCTGGATTATAGATTTGTTTTCTTAACTCTTTGTTTATTAATATAATTACTTCTTTTATTCATATCTTGTTTTATATCATGTTTTCATCAAATCCCATGACGATGAACGGTTCAATTATGAGCTAATCGTTGTCATGGCATTCTAACGGAGTTATCTATGTAGCTTAGTAGTTTGTATGCTTTAAAGATTTATGTCTGGTGAATTCTTGATATCCTCGTATGGTTGTGTTTCATGTATTTAGATGCGTCGCGAACATCTAATTTGTTAATCTCTTGCTAAACGAGAGTGGATCTTGAGATTTAGAACTTGTCATGCTAGCATAGGATAGGTTGATGTTTTAATATCATGATTTGTGGCGTAAATAGAGATATTATGCTACCCTATGTGATCTATGTGGATAACTTGTGCTTAAACCTTTATGTTTTCAAATTCTATAGAAATATAGGGTCTAAACAGAATTGGTGTCTACCCATCTTCTATCTCTTTTGTGGATGCATGCGTAGTTTGGTATTAGTATACCGAGAGGTAGCTTTTACTTGTTTCGTGTTGTCCGATCAGATATCAAAACCATCACATGTATTGATTAAAGGCTGCGACTCTAAGTGAAGTAGATAATGAAGTTAGGATTCCATGTTTTTATTATTATAAGTAATTCAGATTTAATTCTCATTAGTTAATTAGTTCTTACTTGCATCTTAACTTAATTTAGATAATTAAAATCTCAACTTATTTATTATCTTAGCAGTGAATTAAGATCATACATTGTTGAATAGGCACATTAGCTGAAAAGAACCATAACCAGATCTCAGTGGAACGAACTTAATTGTATTACTTGTGACCACGTATACTTGCGTGATTTTAGCATAACAAGTTTCATTTAATCGTTCTTTTTTCTCTTTATTTACTGTTTTGAACCATGTTACGAAGAGTTTGAATTTACCGAGTTAACTCGGTTCCTTGATTTCAACAATTTTTGTTGAGTTTCATGTTTGTTGTTCGTGTTTATGCCTCGCTTGTTTGCGCGAGTTTATTGAATCACCAAGTCAAATTGCTGAGCTGCTGTTTCATTTTTCTGCGTTTTCAGAGTAAAATCGCTTGTCTGCTTGTTTTTCTGCTGTTTCATTTTAACTCCCTTGTTTTCAGATTCTTGAGTTTTCTTTTTTTTTTTTGCTGTGTTCTTGTATTCTCTAAGTTTGTACGAAGTGATGGTGAGGATCGAGTTATGGTGATTTTCATTTTGTTTTTGTGAGTTAAGGTGATGGTGAGTTTGTTTTGTTTTCGAGTTATAATTTGTGCTGGGTTATGTATCGAACTATGGTAGTCTGAGTTGCGAATTGGTTGAGTTTATTTTGTTTACTAAGTCGAGTTATTTTTTTCTGGTGTCTTGAGTTCAGTTTCGTAGGCAGCATTTTAATTTGTTTCGATTCTACATTTTATTTTTGTCTGTAAATTATATTCTGGGATTCCAGCCGGGTCTTGCTAGGCTGAGTTCAGCCGAGTGTTTTTGCGATCGAACTGGATCATTTTGCTTGATAATTGAAATTGTTGAGTTTTGTTTTGGTTTTTTATAGAATTTGAATTGTAGTGAATTATGAAATTGTGTATCGTTGATTTGTTTTTAGCGGGTTGATTTTACGAATAGGTCATGGCAAATTTTTCTAAAATTTTCTGATAAAAAAAATGTTTAAAAAAAATAATAAAATTTAGTGTTAATTCAAATTTAGAAATTTTTTTATCCTTAGAATAATTTAGAATAATTTAGTTTCAATTAGCTTAAATTAGAATTTCATTTAGTAATTAATTAGGGTAAAATCAATTTTTCCAAAACCAAAATTGTTCTAATTCGATTAAATTAAAAATTAAGATTGCGAAAATAAAATAGTCCCTGTGGATCGAATCTAAAATTACTAAAAAGAGATTGTGCACTTGCAATCATTTTATTTTTAGCACATCAAGTTTTTGGCGCCGCTACCGGGGACTAATTATTTTCGCACCTTAGTTTTTAATTTTTCGGATTAGCTCTTTTCTCACCCTTTTTCTTGTTTTCATTTTTTCGAAGAATTTGGAGGAAAATTCGGGAAACTTGGATTAAACGGAAGAATTTTCTTGGAATTTTGGAAGCTTTGCTTGGGTAACTTGTATCTCTCTCCTCTTTCGTTTTTTTTACTTATTTAGAAAATCACAAAAAAAAAAATCAAAAATCAAAAAAAAATTGAAAATTTAAAATCCAAAAAAATTAGTTAGAAATTACATAATTGTTGCCTCATGCATTTAATCACTTAGGGCACATTATCTAGATTTTTATTTTCTTGTTTTTAATTTTTTGTACCCTATAATTGTGGTGATCGCTGGAGGACCCCAAGGTACGTTAAATTCTTTCTTTTCTTTAGTTAGAGCACGTAGTTAAGCATCCATAAATGTTTATAGTTTTTTTATACCTCTTTGTTTGTTGCATCATTTTGTAAATAAATTTTAACGGGAAAACCACTTACAAGATAAGGGAAGAGATTTCATCACTCTTTCCTTGGTCCAAAAATAATAAATCCCTCATTTTGCATACCCTAGCCATTAATAAAATTAATTAGACGTTTGCCCTAGGAATCTCGCGCTCATTTAGGAAGGTGCTTAAAAAATGAAGTAATCTTTAATTATTCCGACTTTTTGGTGTCTAGGAAAGCGAAAGCTGACCTGGCCAATTAAGGTTTTGGTGTCTAGGCTGGTGTTTAGCCTCTTGACAATGCTTGCACCTACCTGGCCAAGCCGGTTCGAATAATTATTGATTTACCTAGTTTTTGGTAGCCCTTAAAGTTAGGAGCAAGGTCTAGTTCAATATTTTCTTTAGGAAACCCTAGATATAGGGTTTTTCTTTTGATTTTTTACTTTTTTTTGTTTATGTTTTTATTTTTTTCGCACTTATTTGCTACGTGTTTCCTTACATGGTTTATGCGAACTATTTGGATTAGAGATAATTCTTCTAGACTAGTGAGATCGTTTGAGAATTCTTCCTCTTCTGATTCCGAGTCTTTAGATAATTCCGAACCAATAGTAAACATGGCCATGTCTCTTAAGGACCGTTGCTATCCCACCCGTTCCGCCCAACCCTCATGTATCACTCTTCCTCCCGTAAATGGTAATAATTTCGAAATCAAAGCTCAACACATTAGCATGTTACCCAAATTTACCGGGAGCGAAGGTGAGGACCCGTATCTTTTCATCCATGAATTCGAGGAGGTTTGTGCCTAACAAAAACTCCAACAATTAACCGAAGACTCGATTAGGCTTAGACTCAATAATTTTGCGCTTAAAGAAAATGCTAAAAAATGATTGTATAGCCTACCGGTTAATTCTATTTCTACGTGGGAGGGATTTGTGGTAATTTTTCTAAAAAAATATTTTCCAAACCATAAGACTACAAGAATTACAAACGAAATAAATCAATTTCATCAAAAGGAAAATGAGTCTTTTTGGAAATATTTTGATCGTTTTAAAAATCTTTTATCACAATGCCCCCACCACGGAATAGAAAAATGGAGACTTCGTAAGATCGTTTACGAGGCCTTAGATAGTCCAACAACCGCGTTGTTAGAGTCTATGTGCCAAGGTAAATTCATGGAGAAAGATGAGGACGAAGGGTGGGCATTTTTTGAAGAATTAGCCGAGAAGACTATGTTGTGGGAGTCCACTAGGGAACCTCATAAGTCCAACGAGTTATCTAGTACATCTAGGGGTTTGCACTCGATTGGAAATTCGATTGCAACCGATGCCAAATTAGCTACTCTAACTAGAAGACTCGAAGCCCTTGAAACTAGTAACGCACCCTCACAAGTGTCTATGTGCTCTAATTATAATCAATGTTTTCCAAACTTTCCCGGTTGTGATCAAGTTAATGCGGTGTTTCAACCAACCCCTAGGGATGATCCTTTTTCTCCTACCTACAATCCCGGTTTGAAGAATCACCCAAATTTCTCGTGGAACCAAGGCCAAAACTACCAATCTCTGCCACCTTCTTTTCAAAGGCCCAATCAAAATTCTTACTCGACTCCAAACCAAGGTCCTTTTCCGAACCCGACTCAAAATCACGGTCCTTATCCGACTCAAGCACCCGCCCACCCTCCCGGCTTTCATGAGTCGGATAAGAGAATTAATTCTTTGGAAAAGACTCTTGATGCGCTTTTGAAATCAACGACTAATTTGGCTCAATCTCAACAAACTTTCATGCAAACCATGACTCAAGATAGGCAACTTTTGAATGCTAGTACTCAAGCCATATCTAAGTTAGAGGTTCAAGTGAGTCAATTAGCCAATGCCATGTGTTGTGGAATAAAAAGTAGGGTTATCGAATTGCGGCTAGGGTTCGTGAGCTTCGTGCTTTAATGGTTGTGCATGCGTTATCGTGACCTAATTCGGGTTCTTACAAGATGCCTACGTATCTCAGAGTTGAGAATCAAGCCAAGACGTAGTTCTGAGATGAGGGGTCTGGCCCTTTATATAGGCTGTAGGAGCCTTAGAATCGTAATAGGGTTTGGAGACTTGATGGACAAGTCACCGTTATTGAGGAAGGTTCTGACTCCTTCTTTGTAGAAGTTAGTTTCCATGTCGAATTAGGTGCCTTGGAGGCTACATAATATCCCTGGGATATTCTAGAACGTTCCATGTTTCTAGAATGTTCCTCGTTCCTGGTTTGTGGATCAGGCCCACGTTAGAAAAAAACTTATACCGGGCGTCCCCGGTTTGGGCTGTTCATTTGGGCTTAATCATTAATTACGAATTTAATGCCCAACTAGGGTTTCAGGCCTTATTAATGAGCCAATAAATGTGACATTTAATTATGTCTTTAGGGATTATTTTTCACCCATATCATTTGCCCCCCAACTTCTAGAAAAGCTTGATTTCGTAGAAGTTTTAAGGTTACATCGACCCTACCAGGGTATCGTCTTACAGTGAAGTGTGGAGCGACCTACACATTCACAACGACTAAAATTCTCTCCCAAGTTAATACTTAAGAAAGTCAAACGTTCCTTGGCTTCTCGGACCTTTTTCTTAAGATTCCTGGGCCTTTCGGGAATAGGATTAGTACCGTTTCGAGCTCGTAGACACTAATCCAAGTGCAATTCGTGCATAGGATCCTTTATCATAAATTTATTAGTGATTTATTTCCCTCAACTTATCTAAGTTAGGGTTAATATCGGACGGTCATTGCTCACAAGCCTTAATAAGTGCTAATTTTTCAGCAAAAGACACTAATTCGGCCATAATCGGGGCTAAACAACCCTAAACGGGGCTGCAAAGGCCTTAATAGGGGACTAGTTCGTATTTAATGTGATTACTACTAGGATATCCACCCTTAACCTTGAGATAGGTTAATTTTAGAGTGGAAGTCCTTAAACGTCGATAATCGAGGTTAATCACCCCCTAATTGCGATTAGCGAAACCCTAATCCCAAATTTCAGAGTCAAGCCGATCTAATAGAGATTCTTATAACCTCATGGTTGTAGAAATAATCACGTAAAAATTCTCATTTTTGAGTTGTCTAGGCAAGAAATACGGCCTTCTGGACAAGGTGTTTCAAACACCTTCCTTATTTCGAACACCCTCCTGGTTTTGAACACCCTCCAGGTTTTGAACACCCCTGACATTTCTAAACTCAAATTTTGAAGTTGATCTCATATGATAGAGATTCTTATAACCTCCTGGTATGAAAAAGAATCACATGAAAATATGCATTTTTGAACGTTTTAGAGGCGAAATGCCTCATTTTAAGCTGGTTTTCAAACCAGACCTTGTTTCAAACACCTTCTTTTTTTCAACTTCTTGAAATCACTAAGAGACCTACCTAGGCTTGTAGAGGACCTTACAAGGTTTCCAAATCTCAAATTTGGGCGAAAACGGAGCATTTTTTAGCGTTCGGGGGCCAAACGAAGTCGTTCAGGGGTCCAGGTGTTCGAAACACCTGGACCATTTTTTCCCCTCTTCACTCTAGTCGGCCACCTTTGGTTGGCCATCCGGCCAAGGGCACCTGGTCGGCCACCCATGGTCGGCTGGGTCCCACCCCAATTTTTTTTTTTTTTGAATTTTGGCCAAATTTTGACTAGTTAACTTTGACCATTGACTTTGACCTTTGACCTTGACTTTGACCAAAGCCAAATCTTGTTTTGAACTCCCCTCCTTGTTTCTAGAGTGAGTTTACAACACCATGGTTGATTTTGTGATACTTGATCACAAACAACCTTCTTCTTAGTTTTCAGGACCTTCTGGGTCTTAACTTGTTCTTGAACCCTTGGTTTCAAATAACCTTGGGTTATACTATGCCCCTTGGCTCCCTGACATCCTTGCATACTTACAATAGGGTGTTTTAAACAACCTTGGCCTTGCCCACCTTGTATAACGCCCTAGAAAATATAGTATTTATAATTATTATTATTTAATTATTTAATATTAAATATGGTTTATAGGGTGTGAAAATTATATTTTTTTTAGATAAAATATATTTGACGTCATGTTATATGGTGAATTAGGTGTGCCAGAATTGTGCGTGTATTTTAATTTGCATTTTTGATGATTTAAATCTATTTGAATTACGCATTATTGATCTTTTGAGAATTTTATAAAATTATCGGAGTTATTAATTTATTTCGATTTTAAAAATTGACTTAAAGCAATTTTGTTTGTATTCTAACATTTACAAAATTTCCAAAATGTATTCAGTTTCTTAAAATCCCTAATACCCCTGATTTCTTTTAACATTTCAGAGGCTTCTCTCTTCTTCGAGAATACTCTGGGCTTGGCCGCTTTTATCTCAATCTCTCTCAGAACTCTCTCTCCCTCTCTCTCTATGCTCGATTCTCTCTCGCCTCACTCTCTCCCTTTCTAATCTCTTCCGTGAAATCTCTCTCGTTTATTTTCTTTCTGAACAAAAATCTTTCCTCTCCCTCTCTCGTTACAACTCGCAACTGTGTGTGAGGGGTTTGCGTGGCTACGTGAATGAATTCGTGGAGGGTGTGTAGGGTTGCTGCGACTTCATCAGGTTACCACCGCAAAATCTGTCTTCTCCTTTGATTGGGTTAGATTTTGAGCTTATTACCACAGTGGTGGTGATTTTGAACTCGTATTGGTTGTTGCTGTGTATCTCAGTGTTGTTGTGTATTTTCTGGGTAGGAGTGGAAGTGCGTGTGTCGTGTATGTTTTGGAGTGTGCGTGTGTTGCAGTGAGGGGTGTGTGTGCGTTTAACAGTGTATAAAGCTGTGTTATGGTACGAATTCGACTGTTTATGGTCTCGGTTATTCATTTCTTAATTTCAGTTTTATGATGAAATTCGATTATGAGGTTGTATGTTTTTAATTGGTAATTGGTGAGCCGGTGGTTTCGACAATGATGATTCTTTAGTCGAAAATTAATTTTATTGTTATGGAATGTATTTAATTTCGAATGTTGTGATTTTCAAATTTAATTGTGTAGCTAAATTTTAGTGTTAAGGTTGAAAAGTCGGATGTTTATATTAAGGCAATTAGATGAATTTAAGTTGATTTTAAGTTGTAGTCGATGTTATATACAGGGAATATGATAATTGTTGATTATGGGTTAAATTGTGTCGGTTGTGTCCGACTGGTAGGCTACCCGTATAAAGGGGATGCCGTCAAAATTTTCTAAAATTGTGTAAAGTTTCTAAAAATAGTAATATGCACTTTCCTAGTATGTAATATGTATATTATTAGTGGAATGATATTCAAATTGTGGGAATTGTGTGATTTTAAATGCTTACATACATTACGATTTAAGCCGCAATTGTTAATTTAATTTTGATTTAATAGATTATAAGTAGTGTACACCTATGTGTTATAGTTGGGTTGTAAATCGTACAAGGATATCTGTGTTTATGTAGAATTATAATTTGATATTGAATTAATGTATTAAAGTGGCATAAGTTCAAATGTTAAAACTTGTTAAGTGCAACTAGTTATTTCGATAATTGTCAGTGATTAATGAATATGTTTTATGATTAGTAATTTGCAAATTATAATTGCTTTTAAGGGTAGTAGCGGGATTTTGAGTACTAAAGTTGAATGTTTGTATGGTGGCATGGTTTGTGAAAGATACCATTACGTACGTTATGAATTAATTTTATGGATTGCTAGAGATGTACAATTGAGGTACATTAGTATGAAGGGATATGATTGTGTATTGTATTGAAGCCAGGGATATTTGGTTGTTGATTGGATTAATAGTATTTCTGACAGGTTAGGTCATATTTTAGAGGAGGTGCTGTCCAATTTTTATTAGAATTATTTTATAATTATTATAGTAATTTGTTAAGAATTATGTGTAAATTGATTTGACATACGTAGTAGAAGATATAAGTATAAGATAATAATACGTGCTCAGTGCTTATGTGATTATGTGATTATATGTTACTATTTCGAGAATATAATCTGTATAAACTATATGTGTTAATTGTAAATCGTATTAGGACGCGTTCGGGTAGAACAGGTTTAGACGGTTACGGTTATAAGTGTACTGAAGTAGTACTTTATTTTGATATAGGTACCAGTAAAAGGCCGATTTAGAGCCAGTGTATGTAAAGGTGGAAATTCTGAAGAACGAGTTGTTCATCGAAGTAGACGAGTGTGTGAATGTAGAAGCTGACAAATGATAAGGAAAGAAGAATGGATGACCGAGTACAAAGCCAGCCAATAAGAAATAGAGACTAATGTACAAAGAGAGTAAAGAGTTGAGATATTAGAATTGGAAACTTCATGTATCGAGGCAAGTTTACTATATCTCACTTATTGTTCAAGTGATGTGAAACCTTTTGTGTTATTTATTTATTCTTTCGAAATCCTTTCTTGCTAGCCATTATATTCTTCATATTTATTCTGGATAATTGTGAACCTGTTCTTTTAATTATGCAATGTTCCTTTCAGATCTTTTTACTAGTGCCTATATCTTTCATTTTTATTTTCAGTGACATTTTTCGTCTATTAATTTACAACCCTCTTTCTTAAATTATTCCGTCATTGTTTATTTTCTCACCTATTGTTCAGGTGTTGAATTCTTTTAAAAATTAAATTATTTCAATATTTCCTCGTCTTTATTAATATTTTTCAAAGAGCATTTTTTCTACAAATTATTGTAAACTAATTCAAGGTTTATACCGTTGTTGAGGCATGTGTTGCTCAGTGACGGTTAAAACCGAGAATGAATTGAGATCTTCTTTATTATTCAAACTCATTATTGTCATGCCGGTTCTGGCAGCTAAAGTCTATGAGTGCTTAGCCGACAGAAGTGAGACCTTGGGTAATTGAGAATTTCTTAAATCTTCATTTTAGTCTATTCAAATCTATTCTGTTCGTTCAGATTTTACAGTGTAATTTCATAAATTGAAAATCTTTGAAATAAGTGGTTATATCCAGTGCAGTGACTTAAATCTTCTATTGAACTTCGAACTTTCTTTATTCCCTGCTTTCTTTATAATTGTTGTTCCATTGCTAGATTCTAAATAATTGCTCAGTTATTGAATTTATCATGTTTCCTTGATATATGATTCTATCTTGCTGAACCATATCATGCTTAGTTTAATCTTATTGCTATGTCATTTATGATTCTTTATATCGAATGCTTCCCTCACCCTTAATCTTTTATTGTTGCTGATTAAAATGATTTAATTAATTAAAGATGTTTTCCACGGATTCCTTCAGATTGGAGGCGTAAGAGGCCGGGTGACGCTGGTCCAGCATGTTTTATTTTTTGTGCTGTAGTTCTGGTGGGACCAGTCCACCACCTTTAAAGGCCAATGTGTTGCCTAATTGGGAACCCAATTTTATGCCCAGACGAACCGAGTGTTCGGGCTGGGGACTTTACGTGGCTGATCACCCGTATTGTCCGTAGTCGTGAAAAAACTCCAATCAGCTTAAATGATTTTGAAAAAGGTTTTATGGAAAGTATGTCTTAATAATAGAATGGTTTTAAGAAAATGAATGCTTTCATGAAATTTATGATTTGATGAAAATGGAAAGTTTAACCTATGATGGAAATTGAATTCTTTCCTTGAGATTAATTGATCATTGATATTGTTCATCAATGAATTATCGAGATATTATTGTTTCACTATATTATTAACTTGCTGAGCATTCTTTGGCTCACTCTTGCCTTGTTTTTACCTAAACCTTTGCAGTTAGGTTTAAGGATGATTTACTTATATTTTCAAATGCGAATGAGAGCGAGGATGATCCTATTCGGGATAGATTTCGGAGCTAGAGCGGGTATGCACAGATTTGGATTGAGCTACGAATTAGATGGTATAGTATTTGTATTAGAGCAGAGATAGAAGTTGTAATAATTTGTATTAATTAGATTCTTGTTTCATACCATAACCTGGAATCGATCCCCGATAAGGTGTCGTTGGTGTATTAAGTTTTATTTGTAATTATTAATTGGAATTTTGGTTTGGGTTGAAATACAGGTGGATAGTCCGATTTACGAATACTTCATGCCGAAATTTTCTAAAATTCCCCTGTATCAAAGTCTATTTTATTATAAAAAGTATATTTTCAGTATTGGGAAGTCGGGGCGTTACAGGTTGGTATCAGAGCGATAGGTTATGGTCACTGAAACAAGTTAGGATGATTAGGTATATGTTTTTAAGTGGGACGTTAGATAGGATGATTTAGGATAAGATTTGCCTTAGGATAATAGGACGACTGTTGCGACGTTATTTGGTATTTTGACATTATCGCGCGAGCAGAAATTCGATTCATCCAGAGATTCAATTTATGACGAGACAGATAATTCGGAACAGTATACGCTAATTAGACGACCGGAGCTATCAGCTTGGAAGACGCTACGTGTAGACCCACGTGTACCCTCTAGAGTTTCTTTTGCGACTTTAGTTACCCCACGAGCGATATAGGAAGTGCCAAAGGATTGTAAACAAGATGTGAAATGCGATTACTGGCATGGGTTGAAGGAATGGCATGGTTATTCATTACTAGCCGTTGATTTCATTTAATTTATTGATTAAGAAGATTCAACCATTATTTTGTTTCTTCTTGTCTTGATAATACCCCGTCACCTTTGCCAATCAACTATATTTCAATTGATGACGAATTTTTCAAATCCATTTAAACACATTTCTATTTTTCAAAGATTGCTCTATTTTTCAGGGGATCACTTGATTCAACATGATGCATATAAATTATTGAGACCCTTGAATTCTTTCTATTTTTCCTGAACATTTGCTATTCTTTATTCAACATTATATATATAAACTTTTGAATTCTTTTTGTTTTCCCCTGATTACTTAGTCTTCATTATTCCAACTGGGATGAACAACCCTATGCATATAGGGGATTCAGGGACATCTTATCTATGTGATAGAAGTCTGGTGGGACGCCACTGATTGTGTTTGTCATGAAAGTACTGAAGGCTGGCCACCTTTTTGTACTATGGCGGTTGACCTAAATGACAAAAGCAACCTGAAAATAGTTCATTGATCTCTCGGTTAAATTCTTTTACAAAATTCTATCAAACAAAATTTAACATTCATTCATACATCCTAACACCTATCCATTTTATTGATTTCTTTTGTTGTAAACCCTTGAAATACCTAAAGTACCAGTGACGGGAAACAATAAAGATGGAGACGAGGACATTTTAAGTGGTCTAAGATACGATTACGTCAAAGGAGAACTGGTCGATCAAGTTTAAGGAATTTATATTAAAACAGAGATCCAAGGTTTTGAAGGACCAGCTAGGAATTTTCGAAGATTGCCACAGATTTTACCAAGATAGCTACAACAGTAAACAAGCCTACAAAACAGGAAATGAAGGAATAAAGGTGGAGAAAGTTTTTTTAGGAGTCAAAGAAAAGATCGAAAACTGCTCAAGTGTCAGTGCAACAGGATGAACCAGGAAAAATTAAATAGGCATACAATGCTCAAGAAAATGTTCAAAGAATTTGGGAAGTTATAGATGGAAGATCCAAAGGTATAGATTAGTGCAAATGAATTATTAGGGGAAATTAAGAAGTACCAAGATGAATTGAATGAAGCAGAATGTGAAGGAGTGGACTATAGAAGAATGGAATCGTTCAAAGAAATGAGATATTGATAAATATGGGAATTATAATGTGCAGAGTTTAAATTTTGATGATTTATAAAATATATAGA
This sequence comes from Saposhnikovia divaricata, assembly GCA_036435485.1. Taxonomy (NCBI): domain Eukaryota; kingdom Viridiplantae; phylum Streptophyta; class Magnoliopsida; order Apiales; family Apiaceae; genus Saposhnikovia; species Saposhnikovia divaricata. The sequence continues at coordinate 161,040,366 of CM071600.1, forward strand.
GTTATGGTCCGAAAATCGCTTTCCCGGGATAGTTTGTATGGTGAATAAGATATATATATACGTTTCAAGGTAAATGGTTATTAGTTTCGAAAAGGTTACTCAGTAAAACAATTGGATTAGGGATGGATAGAAGTTTCCCAGTTATTCCCTCCTCGAGTAACATTGTACGTGAAAGGGGAGTAAGAATGATTAGGGGATTTCTTGATATTCTTTTTCTCAAAGTTTTATCTGAGGCAACCTGAATTATGAGTAGGAGCGTGGAAGTGGTATCAATTATTAGTCGTGTGGATTTAATTTTAAAGATTTAATTATTTACCTGATTATTTCAAGTCAAGGCAGATTTCTTCACTTATATGTTCGCTGCAAGTCAAGGCAGGTTTTGTTTTGGTATTGTAGATGAATGAATTATTTATGGATGATTGGATTAGTAATTGAGGTACCTTCATACAGGACGTAGTCCATTATATGAATAAGTCATGTCCGATTTTCGGTAGACCAGGATCGTCATGTACGAGTGATAAGTATCTAGAATTAACGAGACATGCAAACCAGAGGATTAAGTTTATGTTAGAAATTCGAAGGCCTACAGGATGAGCCTATCGATATGTGAATTGATATAAGGGAATGCTAGTGTGGAAGGAATGATATGGAAATTGAAGGAAAAATGGTTGAGTAAAACCGTCATTATGTTTTCTTAAGAGTGATTCTGAGGACAGAATCCTATTAAGGGGGGAAGGATATAACGCCCTAGAAAATATTGTATTTATTATTATTATTTAATTATTTAATATTAAATATGGTTTATAGGGTGTGAAAATTTTACTTTTTTTAGATAAAATATATTTGACGTCATGTTATATGGTGAATTAGGTGTTCCAGAATTGTCCGTGTATTTTTATTTGCATTTTTGATGATTTAAATCTATTTGAATTACGCATTATTGATCTTTTGAGAATTTTATAAAATTATCGGAGTTATTAAAAATAACGAAATCTTTTGTAGTATCATCTTTGTATATCAAATTAGTTTTAAAATTATTGGGTGTATTAATTTGGGTGTTTTGGTATTTTAAAATGATTTTACGAGTTATATTGCATTTAAAGGGTCAAAATTTGTAAAATTCATATTTAATTCATTTTTGATCCTAAAAATATTTTTTAAAATATGGGGATGTTTGTAATTTCATAAACTATATTTTAAAATTTTAAAAATTTATTTTTCTATTAATTTTATAATTTATTTCGATTTTAAAAATTGATTTAAAGCAATTTTGTTTGTATTCTAACATTTACAAAATTTCCAAAATGTATTCAATTTCTTAAAATCCCTAATACCCCTGATTTCTTTTAACATTTCAGAGACTTCTCTCTTCTTCGAGAATACTCTGGGCTTGGCCTCTTTTATCTCAATCTCTCTCAGAACTCTCTCTCCCTCTCTCTCTATGCTCGATTCTCTCTCGCCTCACTCTCTCCCTTTCTAATCTCTTTCGTGAAATCTCTCTCGTTTATTTTCTCTCTGGACAAAAATCTTTCCTCTCCCTCTCTCGTTACAACTCGCAACTGTGTGTGGGGGGTTTGCGTGGCTACGTGAATGAATTCATGGTGGGTGTGTAGGGTTGCTGCGACTTCATCAGGTTACCACCGCAGAATCTGTCTTCTCTTTTGATTGGGTTTGATTTTGAGCTTATTACCACAGTGGTGGTGATTTTGAACTCGTATTGGTTGTTGCTGTGTATCTCAGTGTTGTTGTGTATTTTCTGGGTAGGAGTGGAAGTGCGTGTGTCGTGTATGTTTTGGAGTGTGCGTGTGTTGCTGTGAGTCGTGTGTGTGCGTTTAATAGAGTATAAAGCTGTGTTGTGGTACGAATTCGACTGTTTATGGTCTCGGTTATTCATTTCTTAATTTCAGTTTTATGATGAAATTCGGTTATGAGGTTGTATGTTTTTAATTGGTAATTGGTGAGCCGGTGGTTTCGACAATGATGATTCTTGAGTCGAAAATTAATTTTATTGTTATGGAATGTATTTAATTTCGAATGTTGTGATTTTCGAATTTAATTGTGTAGCTAAATTTTAGTGTTAAGGTTGAAAAGTCGGATGTTTATATTAAGGCAATTAGATGAATTTTAGTTGATTTTAAGTTGTAGTCGATATTATATACAGGGAATATGATAATTGTTGATTATGGGTTAAATTGTGTCGGTTGTGTCCGACTGGTAGGCTACCCGTATAAAGGGGATGCCGTCAAAATTTTCTAAAAATTTGTAAAGTTTCTAAAAATAGTAATTTGCACTTTCCTAGTATGTAATATGTATATTATTAGTGGAATGATATTCAAATTGTGGGAATTGTGTGATTTTAAATGCTTACATACATTACGATTTAAGCCGCAATTGTTAATTTAATTTTGATTTAAAAGATTATAAGTAGTGTACACCTATGTGTTATAGTTGGGTTATAAATCGTACAAGGATATCTGTGTTTATTTAGAATTATAATTTGATATTGAATTAATGTATTAAAGTGGCATAAGTTCAAATGTTAAAACTTGTTAAGTGCAACTAGTTATTTCGATAATTGTTAGTGATTAATGAATATGTTTTATGATTAGTAATTTGCACATTATAATTGCTTTTAAGGGTAGTAGCGGGATTTTGAGTACTAAAGTTGAATGTATGTATGGTGGCATGGTTTGTGAAAGATACCATTACGTACGTTATGAATTAAGTTTATGGATTGCCAGAGATGTACAATTGAGGTACATTAGTATGAAGGGATATGATTGTGTATTGTATTGAAGCCAGGGATATTTGGTTGTAGATTGGATTAATAGTATTTCTGACAGGTTAGGTCATATTTTAGAGGAGGTGCTGTCCAATTTTTATTAGAATTATTTTATAATTATTATAGTAATTTGATAAGAATTATGTGTAAATTGATGTGACATACATAGTAGAAGATATAAGTATAAGATAATAATACGTGCTCAGTGCTTATGTGATTATGTGATTATATGTTACTATTTCGAGAATATGATCTGTATAAACTATATGTGTTAATTGTAAATCGTATTAGGACGCGTTCGGGTAGAACAGGTTTAGACGGTTACGGTTATAAGTGTACTGAAGTAGTACTTTATTTTGATATAGGTACCAGTAAAAGGCCGATTTAGAGCCAGTGTATGTAAAGGTGGAAATTCTGAAGAACGAGTTATTCATCGAAGTAGACGAGTGTTTGAATGTAGAAGCTGACAAATGATAAGGAAAGAAGAATGGATGATCGAGTGCAAAGCAAGCCAATAAGAAATAGAGACTAATGTACAAAGAGAGTAAAGAGTTGAGATATTAGAATTGGAAACTTCATGTATCGAGGCAAGTTTACTATATCTCACTTATTGTTCAAGTGATGTGAAACCTTTTGTGTTATTTATTTATTCTTTCGAAATCCTTTCTTGCTAGCCATTATATTCTTCATATTTATTCTGGATAATTGTGAACCTGTTCTTTTAATTATGCAATGTTCCTTTCAGATCTTTTTACTAGTGCCTATATCTTTCATTTTTATTTTCAGTGACATTTTTCGTCTATTAATTTACAGCCCTCTTTCTTAAATTATTCCGTCATTGTTTATTTTCTCACCTATTGTTCAGGTGTTGAATTCTTTTAAAAATTAAATTATTTCAATATTTCCTCGTCTTTATTAATATTTTTCAAAGAGCATTTTTTCTTCAAATTATTGTAAACTAATTCAAGGTTTATACCGTTTTTGAGGCATGTGTTGCTCAGTGACGGTTAAAACCGAGAATGAATTGAGATCTTCTTAATTATTCAAACTCATTATTGTCATGCCGGTTCTGGCAGCTAAAGTCTATGAGTGCTTAGCCGACAGAAGTGAGACCTTGGGTAATTGAGAATTTCTTAAATCTTCATTTTAGTCTATTCAAATCTATTCTGTTCGTTCAGATTTTACAGTGTAATTTCATAAATTGAAAATCTTTGAAATAAGTGGTTATATCCAGTGCAGTGACTTAAATCTTCTATTGAACTTCGAACTTTCTTTATTCCCTGCTTTCTTTATAATTGTTGTTCCATTGCTAGATTCTAAATAATTGCTCAGTTATTGAATTTATCATGTTTCCTTGATATATGATTCTATCTTGCTGAACCATATCATGCTTAGTTTGATCTTATTGCTATGTCATTTATGATTCTTTATAACGAATGTTTCCCTGACCCTTAAGCTTTTATTGTTGCTGATTAAAATGATTTAATTAATTAAAGATGTTTTTAAAATTCCTTATACTGGGCTGATCTGTTATCAGTGTGTCTGAAGGATTTAAAAGTGAAATGTTTTAAAGATTTTAAAGATTTGATGTGGGGGAATTCCGTTAAAATGTTTTCCACGGATTCCTTCAGATTGGAGGCGTAAGAGGCCGGGTGACGCCGGTCCAGCATGTTTTATTTTTTGTGCTGTAGTTCTGGTGGGACCAGTCCACCACCTTTAAAGGCCAATGTGTTGCCTAATTGGGAACCCAATTTTATGTCCAGATGGACCGAGTGTCCGGGTTGGGGACTTTACGTGGCTGATCACCCGTATTGTCCGTAGTCGTGAAAAAACTCCAATCAGCTTAAATGATTTTGAAAAAGGTTTTATGGAAAGTATGTCTTAATAATAGAATGGTTTTAAGAAAATGAATGCTTTCATGAAATTTATGATTTGATGAAAATGGAAAGTTTATCCTATGATGGAAATTGAATTCTTTCCTTGAGATTAATTGATCATTGATATTGTTCATCAATGAATTATCGAGATATTATTGTTTCACTATATTATTAACTTGCTGAGCATTCTTTGGCTCACTCTTGCCTTGTTTTTACCTAAACCTTTGCAGTTAGGTTTAAGGATGATTTACTTATATTTTCAAATGCGAATGAGAGCGAGGATGATCCTATTTGGGATAGATTTCGGAGCTAGAGCGGGTAAGCACAGATTTGGATTGAACTACGAATTAGATGGTATAGTAATTTGTTTTAGAGCAGAGATAGAAGTTGTATTAATTAGATTCTTGTTTCATACCATAACCTGGAATCGATCCTCGGTGAGGTATCGTTGGTGTATTAAGTTTTATTTGTAATTGTTAATTGGAATTTTGGTTTGGGTTGAAATACAGGTGGATAGTCCGATTTACGAATACTTCATGCCGAAATTTTCTAAAATTCCCCTGTATCAAAGTCTATTTTATTATAAAAAGTATATTTTCAGTATTGGGAAGTCGGGGCGTTGCACCTTGTCATGGAGGTCTTTGCTTCTTTATTTGTTTGTATAGGTATTTCCCTTGTTTTCAACACCTGACTTCAAGTCTATTATACTATGGTCAGTTTTTATCCTTGATTTTGTACTCAAGGACTTTAAAACTCCTATCTTGTTTGTAAGACCGTGCCTTAGCTTGATTTTATTCAATGGTTCCTGACTTTTAGGCCTTGAATTTAATCAACCAGCTTAATTCAGGGCATACAACCTCGTTGGCCATCTGGGCTTATATTTTGTGCAGAGTTTCAAAACTCCCACCATATTTCTTAGAGTATATCCTCCATTTTTCCTTAAAGTATTAGATTTTTAGCTAATCTTTCTGTTTAGTGCCTTAATCATGGATTTTTGGCTTAATCCTCTGTTTAGGCTTAATAAGCATAAGTTAGTTCAACCTCCTAGGACTATGTTGTTGCTCCAGCCTGCATTTCCATTCGTTTCTTTTGCTTATTTCTACGAATTAGATCGTTTATTTGACCCAATTTCGAATTCATAAAGCCTTTTTCCTGCTGTTTTCGGCTATTTAACCTGTAAATGCGGGTCGTCGGAAAGATGACCTGCTATGAAGGGTCGCCCATTTCCTTATAAAAGAGTAGGGGTGGAAGTCATTCTTCACACTTCCCTCTTCTCTCAAAGAAAATTTCTCTCTGAAGAGCTCTCAAGATTCAAGTACTTCTTTCAATTTCAGACAAACCTGATGGCAAGTGAGGGTGGTCAGAGCACCGTAGTTCCTTCTAAGGGCCTTCTCCAAGCAATCAACAGGAGGACCAAAGACAAAAATAGGAAAGGTAAGGTGTTTCCTCCTCGTTATCAGTTAACTTTACGCCAACTCTTAGATGAGCCCGGGGACGTGTTTCCAAACAACGCGGAATTTGATTCTTTCATATTCCCTAGCACTTTAGATGTAGGAGATATTAACGACTTACTCAAATATGAATTTCCTTCTGGTTTGAAACTCAGAATCCCCACACCAGGGGATAGAACTTGTAATTGGCACCCTGAGAATTTATTTGTATACAAAGGTGCTATCACCGCTGGCCTTAGGTTTCCAGTTCACCCTTGGGTTGTTAGGTTGCTAGCTGAGGTTAAAATCAACCTGTGCCAACTATATCCCAACTCCTGGAAATTTATCTTCATTTTTATGGTTGAATGCATCAAGGGAGGCATCTCCCTTAGCATTCCTTTATTTAGACATTTGTTTGCTTTCAAAAATAGCCCTGTTACTAGGAAAGGATGGGTAAGCATCCAACATCGTACAAAGTCCCGAATGATTATCAACAATGCCTCCGTGCCTGATTCATACCACAACTGGAGGCACGAATTTTTCATCCTTAGATGGAAAGGGGGAGACTGGGGTGAGTTTTTCAGGTCTAAATTAATTCACGTGAATGATGAGGGTGTTAGTGAGCTTCAACTCTCAAGTGAAGAAAAAGCTCATCGGGATTGGCTTATTTCAACCTTTCAAAATGCTCACTATCGTGAAGTTGTGACTGAGCATACCTTGATAGAGACCAGGCTTAGTAGTATCCCTCCCGAGGGTAATCCTTGCTTTAACTCCTTTATTTTCATCATACTTGTTCTTATTCCAACATTGTTTTCTTTGTCTTTTCTTACAGTTGCTGAGGAGATTGATAGCCTGCCGAGTCGTGCTCCTCAGATTACTAAAAGGATGATTAAAAAGGCTGAGAAAGAGGCCAACCTTGACGATGTTCCAGTCCTGAATTCCTTCAGCATTGCTCAAAAGCTGGAAAAAGAATCAGGAGTTCGGATGGGATTATGAAAACTGCGTTTATGCCTGAGTGGGGGATATGCGAGCAGGACGCTATTCGAGATAGCCATTTCTTGCTCAGGAATGGTCTCGGAATGCCATTGCCCCGACTGATAAGGTTCATTTTGCAACAGCAACGGACCTTGGGGAAAATGAAAGCTTGGGAGCGTTTCACGCCTATAACGTAAGCTTATCTCCCCTTCCTTTTTGTTACTCTTGTTAGATATTGACCATCATGGCTTAACATAGTTTTTTATGGTGTTTTATTCTTGTAGCTGAATGCTAATTTCCAAAACGCTGTCCAACTTGGGAAATCATACAAGGATAAGGAAAGAGCTGCCCTCAAGGCTGTGGAGAAGCATCAGAAGGAATCTGAAGAATGGGAGGCTAAGTACTTCACCTTCGAAGACCAACTCTCATCCCTTAGGGGAAAATATGCAGCCTCTAAGAACAGAACCCAAAACAACGAAGACTCCATCATTCAGAACTACTTGGGCTCGGATACATTCCTTGCCTTCATTGATGAGCATGACAGGGAGGTCCAACCGGACAACATGACTATAGGTTGGGGAAAAGATGTGAATAAGATTAGCCATGACCATAAAGGGGTCATTTTTCCTTCCTTTTATCTAAGTCCCTGGAAGTTCAGAACGCCCTTTAGCTGGCCGAATTCGCGAACCCAGATCGGTGAGTGTTAGCAGTTCCTCGACTTCAACTTCCAAGAGCAAGGAAGAAGGTGAGATGGGGTCATCCAGTGAAGAAGAGGTCCTTGTTCAGGTTGCTCCTCCCAAAACCAAGAAACGGTTGGTGAAGATTGCTTCTATTAAGAAGTGATTACCCTTTGAGCCTTGCATGGCCTATGTTAGCCTCATGTGGCTTTTATCCAGTTCTTATTTCATCCTAACTTTGATTGTGGTCCTTCATGGACTTGTATTTTTATTCGGTATGTTTGTAACTTATGACTCGAATTCTGTCCCTTAGGGGTATTTTATCTACATGCTTGTTTCCTTTAATTCATACGTTCCTTTTTTTACGGTACTTGGTCATCCTAGACTTACACACATCAGGTGTTTGGTACATCACTAAAATCACAGAAATGTAGAATGGAAAACAAGCTTGTATTAATAACGTGAAACAGGCTCAACCCTTACATAAAATGATAAGTCCTACTATGAGCAACATGCTCTGCAATGGTTTTATATGAACCTTATTTCTATTAGATAGGCAAAAAGCTAAGTCCTTATTAGGAGAGCTTAAACATAATAAATCTTGAGATTCGAGGCGTGCCAAGTGTGAGGCACCTCGTTTCCATCCAAGGTTTCCAACTTGTAAGAACCTCTTCCCAACGTTTTGCTGACTCTATACGGCCCTTTCTAATTAAGGGCTAACTTGCCTGTCTGTCCAACTCCAGATGCTTCTATCTTCCTTAAAACCAAGTCGCCTTGTTTAAAGAACCTTTCTTTAACCCTATGGTTGTAATAAAAGGATGCCCTCTTCTGGTGCTCAACATTGCGGGCGTTCACTTCATCCCTGACTTCATTAATTAGATCAAGGGCAAGCCTCATGCCTTCCTCATTAGTTTCTTGCTCATATGCTTCCACCCTTGGAGACACGTGAGAGATCTCCACGGGAACTACTGCCTCTGCTCCATAAGCTAGCAAAAACGGGGTAGCTCCTGTTGTTATTTTACAGGTGGTACGATATGCCCACAGTATAGGCAACAGCTCGTCCACCCACGTGTTTCTTGAACGTTCGACCCTTTTCTTGAGTCCATCAAGGATAATCCGATTCGCTACCTTAGCTTGCCCATTAGCCTGAGGGTGAGCTACTGAAGTGAAGCGAAGTTCGATGGCGTTCTCCTCACAATACTTCTTAAACTCCTCATTGTTAAATTGGCGCCCATTATCCGTCACAAGGATTCATGGGATACCGTACCTATAAATTACGTTCTCCCAGAAGAATTGGGCAACTTGTTGGGTGGTTATCTTAGCTAATGGCTTAGCTTCAATCCACTTGGTAAAATAATCGATAGCCGTTATCAAGAACTTCCTTTATGCTGAAGCTACAGGGAAAGGACCAAGAATGTCCATCCCCCACATGGCAAACAGAATAGGAAAGTTAATCGACGTTAACGTCTCTGGCGGCTGCCTAACAATTGGGGCGTGTTTCTGACACCTGTCACACTTCTTGACATAACTTTACGCATCTGCCAACATCTCTGGCCAATAGAATCCCAGACGGGTGATCTTATGGGCTAAGGCTCTGCCCCCCAAGTGTTGCCCATAGATCCCTTCATGAACTTCCTTTAATGCTTCTTCTACCTCTTGGGGCCTCAAACACTTCAAGTACGGGATAACAAAAGACCTCTTGTAAAGGATACCTTCAATCAAGGCATATCTCAATGCTCTCACTGACAATTTCCGCGCCTCCGAGGCGTCTTCAGGGAGCCATCCAGTTTCTAAGTGAGCCTTGATAGGATCTATCCAACAACTTCCTATATCAGTGGGTGCCACCAATTTCGAATTGATGGTAGGGGCCTTCAGGACCTGGAAGTAAACACTCCCTGCATAATTCTTTATCTCAGAAGAGGCGAACTTTGATAGGGCATCGGCCTTGACGTTCTCCTCCCTCGGAATGTGCTCCATATAGCATTCATCAAACTGAGTCATAACGGCTTTCACAACCCTTAGGTATTTTGCCATAGTATCATCCTTGGCTTCGAACTCACCATTCACCTGCGATACTACGAGTCTTGAATCTCCACAAACTTTAAGGTTCTTGACTCTCAATATTCTGGCCAAGCCTAATCCGGCTATCAAGGCTTCATATTCAGCTTCGTTGTTGGTTGTTGGAAAGTCCAATTTCAAAGCATATTCTACTAAAAACCCATCAGGGCTTTGCAAGACTAGGCCTGCACCACTAGACTTCATTTTTGATGCCCCATCAAAATAGAGCACCCAATATTCCTTCTGATCGGGTACAGGCTCCTCAGCTTTATCTTCACCTTCTTGGTTTGGCACTACCTTCTGCCCCCCGACTTCTTGGTTGTCAATGGTATATTCAACCACGAAGTCAGCTAATGCCTGAGCCTTGATGGCTGTCCGAGGCTTATATGTGATATCAAACTCCCCGAGTTCGATTGCCCATTTAACTAACCTTCTACTGGTTTCGGGCTATGCAATATACTTCTTAACTGCTGATTCGTCAGGACTTCAATCTTGTGTGCCAGGAAGTAAGGTCGTAGCTTCCTTGAATCTGTTACTAGCGCCAAAGCAAACTTCTCGATGGGTGAGTAATTCAACTCAGCTCCGTGCAATACCTTGTTCACGTAGTAGATAGGCTTCTGAACCTTGTTTTCCTCTCGAATGAGAATATCACTCAATGCTTGTTCGGATATCGCTAGGTATAAATATAAGGTCTCTCCAGGACTAGGTTTGGCCAACAACGGGGCCTCAGCCATGTACTTTTTCAGCTGTTCAAAAGCCTCTTGGCTTTCTGAAGTCCATTCAAAATTCTTCACTTTCTTCAAAGCCTGAAAGAAGGGCAAACATTTGTCGCCAGACCTTGAGATGAATCTTCCCAATGCAGCTATTCTACCAGTCAAATTCTGCACGTCCCTCATGGAACGGGGTGGTTCCATGTCGAGAATCACCTTAATCTTATCCGGGTTGGCTTCAATGCCTCGTTTTGAAACCATCAAACCCAAAAACTTCCCTGATCCAACGCCAAAAGCACACTTGGCAGGATTCAACATCATCTTATGGTGCCTCAGCACTTCAAATGCCTCTCTGAGGTGTTCAATATGGTCTACTGTAAACAAGCTCTTGACTAACATATCATTAACATAGACCTCCATGGTTTTCCCAATCAGATGGGCAAATATCTTATTTACCAATCGTTGATAAGTAGCTCCTGCATTTTTTAGTCCAAAAGCCATGACAAGGTAACAAAAAACACCAAAGTCAGTTATGAAAGATACCTTTGGGATGTCATCCTTGTGCATCTTAATCTGGTTGTAGCTGCTGAAACCGTCCATGAAACTCAACATTTCGTGCCCAGTCGTGGCATCTATTAATGTGTCAATCCTTGGTAGAGGGAAGCAATCCTTAGGGCACGCGTCATTCAAATCGGTGAAGTCTATGCACATCCTCCACTTATCATTGGCTTTCTTGACCATCACAGGGTTAGCCAACCATTCAGGGAACTGAATCTCCTCAATAAAACCAGCTTCCAAGAGTTTATCCACCTCTTGCTTAATGGCCTCTTGCCTTTTTGGAGCAAAATTCCTCTTCTTCTGTTTTATTGCCTTCCGCTTGGGGTCGACATTCAACCTGTGAGTTATGAGTTGGGGGTCTATCCCTGGCATATCAGCTGCTGTCCAATCGAACACATCTCTGTTTTCTTGTAGGAATTCTACCAACTTGCCCTTCAAGGGTTTCTTTAAAGAAGCTCCAACATATGTAACTTTTTCAGGGTCTCTGCAATCCAGAGGTATAGGAACCAAATCTTCTGCCGACTTCCTGCGGTGTTCATCATCACCTCGGATATCAATGTCTTCAATTGGGAGGACCTGCCCCCCGACTCCATCAGCTCTTAATGCGGCCACATAACAACTTCTGGCCATCTTCTGATCACCCTTCTGTTCTCCAACACTATTCCTAGTTGGAAACTTAACTTTCATGTGGTAGCTGGAGGCAATAGCCTTAAACGCGTGAAGTCCAGTCCTTCCAAGGATCGCATTATACGTGGAGGCTGCCTTGATTACCAGGAAGTTTAACATCTGAGTGGCCTCCTTGGGCTCCTGTCCAATAGTAACTGGTAGTTGGATAGTCCCTTCAACATTGGATTCGACTCCATTGAACCCATATATAGGCATATTGTTTGGAGTCAACTGTGAATCATTGTATCCCATCTTCACAAATGCATCATGAAAAAAAATATCGACAGAAGCACCATTGTCTATCAAGACTCATTTCACCACTGAATTTCCAATTACAGGAGTTATGACCAACGGGTCGTCGTGGGGAAACTTCACCCCTTCCAAGTCTGAATCATCAAAACCAATCACTACTTCAGTCTTTGTACGTTTTGGGGCCTCTCCCACAATGTGCATCACCTCCCTGGAATATGCCTTTCGAGAGTTCCTTGTTGTGCCGGCCGCAGTCGGGCCTCCTCAAATCATATTAATAACTGGCCCTCGTGGCTGGGGGTTACGATCACGATCATTATCCCTTCTATCATTATCCCTTCTATCATAGCCTCTCCTTTGATTTCCACAATCTTCGCCCTTTGTGAACCTGCTCAACTTTCCTTTTCGGATCAAGAATTTGATCTCGTCCTTGAGTTGTCTGCAATCATCGGTGTCATGTTCTATATCCTTATGGAACCTACATTATTGATTCGTGTTTCTCTTTGCGGGATCACCCCTGAGTTGCTTCGGCCATCGGAAATCCTTGTCTTTCTCAATATCCATCAGGATCTGACAGCTAGGGGTATTCAACCTTGCGTATTCAGAGAACCTTGCCCCTAATTTTTCTTAGGGGCAGAGTCGGAGTCCTTGCTAGTTCGGGGATATTTGTCCCTAGCATCGTACTCCTGCTCTTACTTCCGCTTCTGGGAATTTCTGTTTCCTGCTTTCGTAGTAGGAGCTTCTGCCTTCCTCATGCTCTCTTCTGCTTTTATGTATTTACTCGCCCTTCTTTGGAGCTCAGTCATGCTCTTGGGGGGATGTTTTGCCAATGACATCTGAAAGTAAGTGTTCGTTGTTCCATTCTCCAGGGCTATATTAGCTACTTTGTTCTCCAGATCTGGGACGTTCAATGTCTCCTTGGTGAAGCGCTTGAGATAATCCCTCAAGTTCTCATTCTTTCCTTGTTTCACTTACATGAGAGATGCAGAGCTTTTTTCGTGGATCTTTCCACTAACAAACTGATTGATGAAAGCAGTGCTCAACTCTTTGAAAGAGCAAATTGAGTTTGCGGGCAATCGGCTATACCATCTTTGAGCCATGCCTGCCAGGGTTTGAGGGAACGCCCTACACTTAAGAGCGTCGCTAGCGGGTTATAACAGTAGTGCATTTGAGAACGTCCTGACATGATTCAAAGGATCACCCGTTCCATCGTATGGTTTTATCGTGGGCATCTTAAACTTTCGGGAAACACGAGCGTTCATCACCTCCTCAGTGAACGGGGGTGTGGGATTGTCAGGGTCTCCAAGTGGCATCAGGTCTTTGGGATCACCCCTGGGGGTTTCCACCTTTGTAGCTCCTCCAGTTGGGGCATCAGCCCTTCTTGGTCTCCTTGAAGATCTTTCCAAATCAATGAAGGGAATCTCCCTCGAAGTTGGAGGGGGCCTATTCTGGTTCTGCCTTGCTTGCTCCCTAGCTATGTCATCCTTCAGCCTTTGGATCTCAGCCTCATGAGCCTTGATCCTCTTAGCAGCTGTTTGAGGAGGTCCATCATGGATTCTTCGAGTCCTTCCCATAGGCTCCTTGCTTGCACGTCGCCTCCTCGGAACTTCATCACGATCGTTATCCTCAGACGACGAATCATCAGTGTAAGGTCGGAGTAATCATAATATCCTTGCTCAGGAGGGGCTAAACCCCTAATATAGGGCGGCTGATACGACTCAGGTATCTGTAGAACGTGACCGCTTGGTCCAGGATCCCTTCGATTTGGGGGGTAGTTAGGCAATCCGTATAACGGATCAGTACTCACGGGGAGTGTAGTGGTGGAGATCTGAACTCCTGAGAGTGGGGGACGGCTATTTAATGGTGAGACCACCATCTAAAGCCGATTAGTCTCCCGTCCCGGGTGGACGTCCACTGGTAAGGTTCTCTCAACATGGAGATTCATCCCTATGGGTTGAGAAACTTGAGGCTAAGTGGTTGTCTCCGTTGATGGGGGTGCATACCCTTGTTCAGTAACGATGGGTGGAACAGAGGTGACAGTGGTAGCCTCGGTTGAGACTGGTGTCCTTCGTGTTTGAACCATGGTTGATGTTGTCGTCCCACAGACGGCGCCAAATGTTGTGGAATAAAAAGTAGGGTTATCGAATTGCGGCTAGGGTTCGTGAGCTTCGTGCTTTAATGGCTGCGCTTGCGTTATCGTGACCTAATTCAGGTCCTCAGAAGATGCCTACGTATCTCAGAGTTGAGAATCAAGCCAAGACGTAGTTCTGAGATGAGGGGTCTGACCCTTTATATAGGCTGTAGGAGCCTTAGAATCGTAATAGGGTTTGGAGACTTGATGGACAAGTCACCGTTATTGAGGAAGGTTCTGACTCCTTCCTTCTAGGAGTTAGTTTCCATGTTGAATTAGGTGCCTTGGAGGCTACATAATATCCCTGGGATATTCTAGAACGTTCCTTGTTTCTAGAATGTTCCTCGTTCCTGGTTTGTGGATCAGGCCCATGTTGGAAACAAGCTTATACCGGGCGTCCCCGGTTTGGGCTATTCTTTTGGGCTTAATCATTAATTACGAATTTAATGCCCAACTAGGGTTTCGGGCCTTATTAATGAGCCAATAAATGTGACATTTAATTATGTCTTTAGGGATTATTTTTCACCCATATCACCATGTGTGAGCGAGAGAAGAACAAGTTCTCGAGTCAACCCGAGGTCAACCCTAAATTTTCTCTCAACCAAAGACCTCCCAAAAATGTTAATGCTATCATTTCTCTAAGGTCGGGAAACAAAGTTGATAAACAAGTTGGAGTCGAGTCCCCCGATGAAGAAGACGAGTCAAATGTTGAACCAAACCCTAAACTCGATCCTTCAAACCATCTTCCAAATCCCGAGCCTCTCGAGTCATCTAATCACACACCTTCACCACTTGAACCTTCATCTTCAAAATCCACTCCCGGGTCATCAGAATCTTCTGTCAAATCATCATCACCGAGTGAGCCTCCATTTTCTTGCAAACCACATTCACCTAACGAATCTTCGATTGTTGTTCCACTTTCCAATTCCATTCCCGATGTGTCTAGCGAACGAGTCTTTAAGCCTAAAGCTCCTTATCCTCAAAGACTCCTTTCAAACAAACAATCGCCCCAAATAGAAAAGATTTTGAAAGTTTTCAAACAATTCGAGATCAACATTCCTCTTTTAGATGCCATTCAACAAATTCCCTCTTATGCCAAGTGTCTAAAAGATTTATGTTCTCACAAACGTTCCACTCATATCCCTAAGAAAGCCTTTTTGACTTCTCATGTTAGTTCAATTCTTTCGAACCAAATTCCCGTAAAATATAAGGACCCCGGTTGTCCTACAATTTCATGTGTCATAGGTAATACCTTTGTGGACAAGGCATTACTTGACTTAGGCGCTAGTGTGAACTTGCTTCCATTTTCGGTCTATCAAGCCCTAGGTTTAGGCGAACTTCAAAAGACGAACATGACAATTCAATTAGCCGATCGTTCTGTCAAAATGCCTAAGGGAATAATTGAAGATATGCTAATTAAGGTTGGTGAATTCATCTTTCCGGTTGATTTTGTTGTCCTCGAGACTCAACCCGTCACGAATCCTAAGAACCAAATCCCGATCATTCTAGGACGACCTTTTCTTGCTACATCCAATGCCTTGATTAATTGTAGGGATGGTTCGATGAAACTCACTTTTGGTAATATGACAATTAACCTTAACATCTTTAATGTCGGAAAAGAACCCAATAAGCTTTACGAGCAAACAATAGCGGTTAATCTTGTTGATGACATTGTTAATTGGTCAAACCTTGAAGATAGTGAGATTGAGTCTCTTCTCAATGAGGATTTCAAAGTCAACCATGAGTCTAACTGAGAGTATGTTGATTCGTTAAGAGATATGACCTCGGAAGAGATGTTGAGAGAGTTGGACGACATTTGTTCCAAATGGGAGACTCCACCCGAGGATGTTAATGTTGAAGCCGTTATCAAAACTCCCGTTGGTGAACCAACTACATTCGATGAGTTGTTAGGGGCTTTGAATCACATTTGTTCTAAATGGGAAGATGAATCTAATACTGACCATGTCAACCCTAGTACCATTGTTGCAACTCCCGTTGGTGAGCCACCTCCACTTGATTTCGTAACACACCCCTCCACTTTCGATCACATTTTCTTGCAAAAAGACAAACTTCTCTATGTTGTTATCAATAGTGATTTAAACCCGGACCAAGAAATCCAATTAATTAATTTGATTAAACAACATAAAGAAGCCTTACTTTGGTCTGTGGAAAACACTAGTGGTTACAATGCTTTTACTTTGAAAGAATATTTTTGTCTTCTTGCAAAAGTCACTAAGGTGTTAGAGCTTCAACGGCATCTTTAGCTCTTCTCAAAAATTCATTCTTTGCTTCCTACCGGCATTGGCTAATTCGATTTTATTCCTTTGCCTCCCCTCGTGAAATTTAGGTATAGGGGAGTATAAGTGTGCGTGAGTAGTGTTAATTAGTTGTTTTTCATTTTCGTTCCTCTCCGTCATCCCTTATCAGGTATTACCTCATTCTCATTTACTCATTGCTCTTGCATTTGCATACATTGAGGACAATGCATGATTTAGGTATGGGGAGATTTTTTTAGTGTAAATATAAAAATCAGAAAATCCAAAAAAATTAAAAAAATGAAAAAACACAAAAAGAGTTGTAGAATTGTAAATAGTAGAGTTCGAATCTTATTCTAGTCTTGTTAATTGATTGCTAGTTGCTTGATGCACCCTTACATGCTATGATAATCTTGTGATCCTTTAGCTTTTGACTGAGAAGTGATTTGCTAAGTTGTTGTCCACACACTTACACTAGCAAGGTGAAACTAGTAGACTTATTTGATTTGTGCAAGAAATTAGAAGGTCATGATTAGGTGTAAGATGATTTGGTTTTCATGCTTTGAGTACAAGTAGGTGCATTGAGGATACCTTTACTTGATATTGATTATGTTCTACCACACCAAGTGAGTTTTGAGCCTATATGCACATCTTTTGCATTTATATTCGTTTGCTTGAGTGTCCACTTGTCATTTGCATTTCTAGCACTTGTCTGAGTTCTATCTTGAAACACATGACATTGATTGATGATGAGATGATAAAGGCATTTAGGAATAACCCATATTTTCCAAAATATCCACACCATTCTTATGTGATCAATTAGTTACCCCTTTGAGTTTAATCAAATTCTTTCGGTGACATACCACATTACTCGCCTAAGACCTTTTTCTTGTACAGCCTTATGTATACTTGATCCCAATTTGTCAAAGGCTAGTAGGAACTTAAGGGAGTAATAAGGTGTGTGAGATGGGTATACTTTTGTTCATAACTTTTGAGGAAATATATGTTTTGTTGGATACCTTGTTAGTCAATTTTCAAGTTATATCTAAAGGAGGATTATGGTTGCTTATGTTTATCTTAGCTCTCAAAAAAAAATAATAATAAAAATAAAGAATATATATATATATATGTAAATATGAGAGCATACTTATGTTTTTGTAATCCTCCTTCATTCGACTAGTCAAGTCTTTTTGTTGAAAGTAGAAAAATAATTGTGTGGGGAGGAAGTTTGGTGTTCTGCATGATCTCCATGGTGACTACTAGCTTTTGACACTTCACCTTGTTTTGGCCTTACTTGACATACCCTGTCCCTAGCCCCATTACAACCCAAATAAAGACCTTTTGATTGTCATCATTGATGTATGTTGTGTTTAAGTTAGAATGATTCCAAATGTCAAGCATGCTTTTGATTTTGTTGGAATTGAGTGATACACTTACCCTTGTTCTTGAGTGAATTTTCTTTTGTGAGTGAAATGTGAGGAATTGCTTGTTTCTTTTGCATATGAGATCTCAAGTTTTGGCTCTAAAGTGTGCTCTTGTAGACTTATCATGGTTTCGAACAATTTTTGCACTTGACATGAACTTGTAATCACTCGTGCATGCTTCTTTAAGTAGACTATGTGAATCCTTGCACTTTCCACACCAAGACTTTGCAAATTCATTTTGATTCTTAAGTTGATGTGTCATGAGAGGACATGTATGTGTGGTGTTGCATTGGCATGTAATCTTTTATACGAACTAGATGGATTTTGTGGGTACAGTCACTATAGACCCTCACGAGACCTCACTCGTCCACTAGGGCTGCCTAGGGGTTTAAAGGGCTGTTTGCATATACCAAATGCAACCGTCACACCTACGAAAAGGAGTATAGGACTTTTTATCTAGATTTTCTTTTTGTTTTCGTTTTACTCGAGGACGAGCAAAAGATAGGTATGGGGTCATTTGATAAGTGCATATTTTTGCATATTTTTATTACCTATTTATTGCTTGAACTCGTATTTTAATAATTTATTTTGTTGCATTTCAGGAAATTCGTAAATAAATAAAGAAATGGCAAAATAAAGAAATAAAGAGCAAGGAAGGGAAAAAGAGGAAGAAAAAGGACTTAAATGAAAAGAGGAAAAAGAATTAGGAGCTTGGTGGAAAAGGAATCTTGGAGGACATGTGGAAGGTGGAGATCATCCCAACACACTACATAAGTGTATGACCAAGATCAACTCTTCAAAGCTTAAGGGGGAAGGAAACAAATAGATGGCTAGGATTTCACCACCACACACCACAAATGTATGGTGGGGATTTACCCAACACCCCCTTAACCCTAATTCTTATCCTATAAATACCCCCTCACCCCCCTTGTATTTAAAAACTTAGATTTTAGGGTAGCTTTAATTTCTTGTATTTTTTTTAGTTTCAAATCTTGTAAACACTCTTTTTAATTTTAATGCAATTTCATTTCCTTTAATTTCTTGTCTTGCTCTCTCGTTTATTTTACATAGCTTTCGTTATTTTCGTAAATCCTTTTTAGTGGACAAAGTAGCGAAATGCTAACCACTATGGGTTGAAAGTAACGATTTTTATTTTCTTGTTCGTAGTTTTAATTCGTAATTTTGCCCCTTTAAATTTCAATTTTATTGTGGGCCATTTAATTCCAAATCATCATTTTAGTGTAATTTTAATTCCGTAGTTAATTTTAATTTCTTTATTTTCGTTTTTAATTTTCACAAAAAAAAAAAAACAAAACAAAAGTATTAGTTTTATTATTCCCAGTTCGAATTTTCTGCATTATTTTGGTTTAATTCGTAGCAAAAGTAAAATAACCTCCCCCATCTTCATTCTACACAAACCCAGCTCTGTAAATTAAATCACAAACAAAACCTCCACTTTCTTCCCCTCCCCTCGATTCCAGCCTCCTCCTTCCTTCCAATTCCATCGATCCAACCACCCATCATTTTCTTCATAATTTGTTTTGTTTTTTTTTTCTTTCTTTTATTTCTTCTTCCTGTTTTTCTCTTTATTTTGTCTGGTTTCATTTAATCGTTCTGTTTTTCTCTTTATTTACTGTTTTGAACCATGTTACGATGAGTTTGAATTTACCGAGTTAACTCGGTTCTTTGATTTCAGCAGTTTTTGTTGAGTTTCATGTTTGTTGTTCGTGTTTGTGCCTCGCTTGTTTGCGCGAGTTTATTGAATCACCAAGTCAAATTGCTGAGCTGCTGTTTCATTTTTCTGCGTTTTCAGAGTCAAATCGCTTGTCTACTTGTTTTTCTGCTGTTTCATTTTAACTCACTTGTTTTCAGATTCTTGAGTTTTTTTTTTGCTGTGTTCTTGTATTCTCTAAGTTTGTACGAAGTGATGGTGAGGATCGAGTTATGGTGATTTTCATTTTGTTTTTGTGAGTTATGGTGATGGTGAGTTTGTTTTGTTTTCGAGTTATAATTTGTGCTGGGTTATGTATCGAACTATGGTAGTCTGAGTTGCGAATTGGTTGAATTTATTTTGTTTACTAAGTCGAGTTATTTTTTTTTTTCTGGTGTCTTCAGTTCAGTTTCGTAGGCAGCATTTTAATTCATTTCGATTCTACATTTTATTTCTGTCTATAAATTATATTCTGGGTTTCCAGCCGGGTCTTGCTAGGCTGAGTTCAGTCGAGTGTTTTTGCGATCGAACTGGATCATTTTGCTTGATAATTGAAATTGTTGAGTTTTGTTTTTGATTTTTATAGAATTTGAATTGTAGTGAATTATGAAATTGTGTATCGTTGGTTTGTTTTAGCGGGTTGATTTTACGAATAGGTCATGGCAAATTTTTCTGAAATTTTTTGATAAAAAAAATGTTTAAAAAAAATAATAAAATTTAGTGTTAATTCAAATTTAGAAATTTTTTTATTCTTAGAATAATTTAGAATAATTTAGTTTCAATTAGCTTAAATTAGAATTTCATTTAGTAATTAATTAGGGTAAAATCAATTTTTCCAAAACCAAAATTGTTCTAATTCGATTAAATTAAAAATTAAGATTGCGAAAATAAAATAGTCCCTGTGGATCGAATCTAAAATTACTAAAACGAGATTGTGCACTTGAAATCATTTTTATTTTTAGCACATCATTAAATCTAAATTCAAATCTTAAAAACCAACAAAAAAGCAACATTAAAATCCCAAAAAATCAGTGGAGCACAAACATAACCTTGTATATTGAAAATTAAACAAAATAAGAATGAATAAAAAACTAAAAAGAATAGACGAAGACAAAAGCAAAAATAAGCAAGAAAAAAGGTTACAAACATGATGATAAAATTTGATCATTGGAAGCAATGATTATATATATATAAGAATATAAAATTTATTTTCTATTTCGAATATGTAAATTTGAATTCTTCTTCCATACAAATTCAAAAACTTTTTCTATTTCGAAAATGTTAATGTTAAAAAAGGAAATTGTGAAATATTAAATTTTTTTTTTATTTCGAATATATAAATTTGACTTGTTCTTCCCTAAAAATTCGAAAATCTTTTCTATTTCGAAGATGTTAATGTTAATGCTAAAAAATGAAGTTCTGATTTTTTTTAAAAAAAATAGGACCTAAAAAAGGAAGTTTTGATTTTAATTATTTAAAATAAAGGAGCTCTAAAAAAATAGATAAATAGGATAAAAATAAAAATAAAATATAAAGATAGCATAGATTTTCATTATTGACACTGAGTCGAAGGTAAAATTCCCCAGGATCTTTTGTTCGACAAAAGGTTATGAATTCAAACATCCAACACATCTCTATCATCCACTACTCGGTCCCGCTGAAGAACCTCTCTCACCATGATTTCGTTATTAGGAGATTTTGTTCTCTTTATACTACTAAAAGATATTAACATAGAAGAATAAATCTTAATATACTCCCTTAAACACTACAAAATCACTACCTAAATTTTAGGGTTCCTAAACAATTTTACTTTTTTATAAACCTGCTTTTATTCTTGTAACTTTACACTAATTTACCCATTTTAAAAGATTTTCATAATTCATAAAAAAATTATTAATAAGTACATAAACTAACATATGTTAACGATATAAATTATATCTATGCAATAATTTATTTTCGGGAATTCGTATAATATTTTTACATGATTTTATTTTTATTTTTCTTAGAATAGGCCCCGCCAGGGGCAATTTTTTAATTTAATCACAATTTTTTTTGTTTCTTTATACTTTCTTATAAAAATACAACATTAATAATCATATGTTTCCTCATATTTATATTCTAATTGAATAGAATATTAAAATAAAAAATTGTAAGATTTATAAACAACACATAAAAATTAAATTAACTAATTTAATTATTGATAAGCACGTATTATATACTCGTAAGAAGATAGATATCTATAAATAAGTAGTAAAGACTAGAAAGTTAGCAAACTCAGAATACTCAACTGTTTCCTATAAAATCGGTAGTGTGTTTGTAGTGTTTTTGTATGTACGCCAAGATTTACTCTAACATAGAATTGGTAGCTTTAATCTCTGTTGGCTAACATTATTATAAAAATTCTAATTTACTCGACAGCGCAACATGTGAAAAACGCTTGTTGGAAAAACTTCAAATTGAAAATCAATCTCAACACAATTTGTGTTGCTAGCATTGTCACAAAAATCTAAAATATATAACAGACATGAGAAAAGCACCAACAAGAAAAATTAAAAATCACTAAAAATTTGTACACAATCTACTAATATAATCATTAAAATTTATACTCACCTGAACAGCACAACGTGAATAGCTGCAAAAAAAGCGACTGTAGACATAATTTGTAATAGGGTTAAATCTCAAAGTGCTCACTGAAGTGGAGGGCTAGTATCAAATTGCTCACCCTAGTTATCGGCATCTCATTTGAATCATTAAAGTCATAATAAATATCAAATGGATATCTTTAAAATATACTCAAAAAATAAAAATAATTTTTCATTGGTTTCTACACATTTTTCGTGAATGGTTCCATAACCAAACGAAAGGTTAATAATTCTAGTATTTTTTATAATATATTTAGAATTTAAAAAATTTATTTACTATTTATTTTTAATTAAAACAAGGAAAATGACAATAAAATTAAAAATAAATAGTAAGTGAATTTTTAAAAATCTAAATATATTATCAGAAATACTAGAATTATTAACCTTTCGTTTGGTTATGGAAGCATTCAAGAAAAATGTGTAGAAATCAATGAAAAAATATTTTTATTTTTCGAGTATATTTTAAAGGTATCCATTTGATATTTATTATGACTTTAATGATTCAAATGAGATGCCGATAACTAAAGTGAGCAATTTGATACCAACCCTCCACTTCAATGAGCACTTTGAAATTTAACCCATTTGTAATATGTTCATCGACTTTACTTCACAACGATGAAAAATTGCAAGATTTAATGAACCCAAGAATGTGAGAATGTTTAGAATTAAATTTACAGTGTCATATATAATCACAACAAAAAGAGAAAACTTACAATGACGGGTGACTTGTTTTATTATATGATCATGTAAAAGAATATTTTTTAGCTACCAAGCATGTTGAGCATCCTTTACCATACCAAATATCTGTTCATCTTCTTGCAAACCAATTTAGGTACACGATCATAAAAAAAATGACATCCGATAAACAATGAAAATTAGAGATCAAAACTAATCTAATCTATAATGACATACGGCAAACAATGAAAATTAGAGATGTTGTGATTGATAAAATTTTGTAGTGTATATATAGTGAAAGCAAGATCTGAATAAGATGATAAAAGTTTTATACAATGGTGTATTTTATACAACTTAAAGAAGGTTTTGACTTTCCTTTTATACAATGGTTTATTTTAATAAGATGATAAAAGTTTTATACAATGGTGTATTTTATACAACTTAAAGAAGGTTTTGACTTTCCTTTTATACAATGGTTTATTTTATACAACTTAAAAAGGGTTTTGAATTTCTTTTCTAAAAAATAGGACTTAAAGAAGAAAGTTTAATTTTAAGTATTTAAATAGAGGAGCTCTAGAAAATTAAAAAGTTTTATACAATGGTCTATTTTATACAACTTAAAAAAGGTTTAATGGTTTATTTTATACAACTTAAAAAATTTTTTGACTTTCTTTTCTAAAAAATAGGGCTTAAAGAAGGAAGTTTAATTTTAATTATTTAAAATTGAGGAGCTCTAGAAAATTAGAAAAATATGAATCGAGCGATTCTAGAGCTCCTGGGAGTTTTTCTTTATATAATAGATAGGTAGATAGATAGAAATAAAAATAAATAGATAATAATAAAATGACTTAATTGCACTTTATTTGCCTCATCTATTTTCTTTTTGCACAAAAATGTCTCTTTTATTAAACGTAACATTTTATTGGCTGAATTATTATTTTTTCAACAATTTATTGCATTCCGTTAAATCTGATTGACGGTGTTAACTTTTAAAGGGTATATTTGTCTTATTAAATTTTACTTTTATTTATTGCTCAACACCACACACACGTATTACACAGTACACATATAATCTCTCCTTCTCCGCTCTGTATGTATGTATCATGCACATGATTTCTAAGAAAGATGGTGTTGTTCAACAAAACATCACCCAGTTTCAGCAACCTGTATTGTCAACTGCCAACAATGTTACATATAATGGAGAGAAAAAAGAAGAGGGTGAGAGTAAACCAACGTTTGAAGATAAACCTGCCAAGGAGTTGACTTCAACCAAAAGACTGAATGCTATGGTACTACAATTAAAATGCAAGTATTTAAAAATTTGCACCGTCTTACAAAGGAGTGTAAAAGACAACATTTTTTACTATGACAACATTTATTATTATGACACAGAGAACATATATAAAGCCCAAATAAGATGTATCTCACCTTCTTTGCCACTCCTACTCAATGTAATCCATCCCACTCCTGCTGAACCTTGGTGGAAGCAACCTGCAACTTCCCTTTTGGTACTTGTTCTTTCTGAGAGATTTTGATTTGCAGGAAATCTGTCCCATTTTGGGAAATTTGGTAATAGATTTGCAACTTTTTTTTAATTACAATATAATTAGAATGATTATTTCTTTCCATTTTTATTTTTGGTTTGAGGTTTCCACTACCGGAGTTTTCTCATCATTTCTTGGTTCTTCTGACATTCTTCTGAGATGTAATATATGGTGCAAACCTCGGACTTGTCATTGACATTGTCTGCAAATGTCGATCATATATATTAATATCATTAAAATCTATCAATGCTTAATCAAAAGAATAGAGTACTAAGAGTCTAAGATGTTATCTTGATCTGAGTGTAAGAGGGTGTATATGTGTGTGTGGTAACAGGCAGGGAAAAGGAAGCCGACGAGGTAGAGGTAGTCTGTGTATGTGCGTTGTAAGTATGTATATATATATATATATATATATATATATATATATATATATATATACATATATATATATATATATATATATATATATACGTGTTTTATGTTTACTGTGTATGCCATGCGTGTATAGCGAATCGCTATTAGCGATAGTTTATGGAGTATTACTTTTTTTTTTTTTAAGTTTTAAAGAATGAAAATGGAATAGACAAATATACCCTTTAAAAGTTAACACCGTGAATCAGATTTAACGGAATGCAATAAATTGTTGAAAAAATAATAATTCAGCCAATAAAATGTTACGTTTAATAAAAGAGCCATTTTTGTGCAAAACGAAAATAGATGAGACCAATAAAATGCAATTAAGGGGTCATTTGTTAACGGATGAATGAAAGGATATGAACTGAACCGTCCATATAGCTTTTATTCATATTATTTGTACATTTTTTTTATCTGGACGAGTGCTTAGATTCCTCTGTACGAGAGGACCTTAAATTTTCAACTGAACCGTTCAAATCACATGTATGCAGTCTATTAACTACCATTTTCATGTTTATTTATTAATTATTATTACTTTTACATTATTCAAATAATTGTTTACTTTTTTTGTCTAATCAAATTATTTAGATCACATTTGTTTTCTAACATCATTGACTATTTAACATAATATAAAATGTGAGGATTGCATTTCTAAGAATTTTTAAATCAATCAAATTATAAATATTCAATACTATTATTTGTTTATAAATTTTAATTATTCATAAAAATTCATTTAATTTAACAAATAACTCCAATAGATAACATTAACAACTATGAAGAAGAAGAAGAAGAAGAAGAAGAAGAAGAAGAAGTAATATTAATAAATTAAATTAATTTTAAGTTTAAAATTATCATTCAGAAAATTTATATTTTATTTATCAAATAACATCATTTATTCGGCATTTAGATTCTTCGTTCGTTCTGATATTTCAATCATTCAGGAAAAATTGTTCAGATTTAACAAATGACCCGTAAGTCTAATAAAATAGAAATAGACAAGATAAAGATGTTAAAAAGGAAAGGAAGAATATAGGGCAGTTTGGGCTGGACTAACACGAACCCATCCATCCATCCACCGGGCCTGTCCGAATTAAAGAAATTAGGGCTCTATATATAATATAATATAAACGAATACCTAACTACACAAAATCACATCTTCATACGCAGAGAAGCACAGGAGAGAGAGAGAGAGAGATCGAGAAATCGAGGGAGGAGAGATCGAGAAATCATGGCATCGAAGCTAACATTAAAGCCCAAGGGAAAGTCAACAACAGGGTCAACAAACAGCAGCAAGATTATAAGCAAAGGAGGTGGAGGAGGTGGATTGAGCGACATGGAAATACCCAAACCGCTCAAAGAATGGCCCACTTGGTTGCTGAAAAAGGCCAAGGTCGTTGTTCACTATGGCTTCATACCTTTAATTATCGTTGTCGGCATGAACACCGAGCCCAAGCCTTCCATTGCCCAGCTTCTCAGCCCCGTTTGATTCCTGCTGTTTTCCTATTACCTTACTTAGTAGTGTTGTTCCTTCCTAATAATAAAGTTTTGTTTCTCGGGTCTTGTTTAGACTGAATTCATTAATGTTAC
This sequence comes from Saposhnikovia divaricata, assembly GCA_036435485.1. NCBI lineage: Eukaryota > Viridiplantae > Streptophyta > Magnoliopsida > Apiales > Apiaceae > Saposhnikovia > Saposhnikovia divaricata. The sequence goes on from CM071600.1 coordinate 161,066,731, forward strand.
CCCGCTTTGTTATGGATTATTATTATTATGTATTGTTAGTTATGTGTTTTTGTTATACAGTAATATTTATGTTTTGGATTTTCTATTATTCGCCTTCTTAATGTTGTTTTTAGTTTGGTTTGTTTAATTGAATTGTGTTTCAAGAGTTGTGTTGCTTTGCATTATACTCCTATTTCGTTGTGTTGATTGTATTTCTAATGTTTATCTATCTGCTTTCGGCCTGCAATTAATATTGTAAGTTAAGCCTTTTAAAGTGCTGATGCAGTGTGAAATTCAAGGAATTATGCTATTGCGTGAAAATTGGAACCAGTTACGATCCTCTGTTGTGATAATAGTTGCTACTTGAAAGTATAATGCAAAGGTCATTATGAATCAAGAATATAGACACTAGAGCTAGATATATCCATAGAAGAAGACACATCAATAGTGGCCTAACAAATTGATCCAAAAACCACAACCAAACTAAGATTGCTAGTGGAATTGAGATGTCAACAAGATGAAGGCATGCTGCCTAGAATTTAGAATGCAAAGGGGGTAGAGTAGACATGGTTTTAACAAAGTTCCATGCCTTTATTCAATCCTCCAAACTCAATTCTGTAGGAACCACTACCAGTACAGGCCCTCAAGGCTAGAAAGTTTTTGTAGTATAACTTTTCTGGGTTTAAGGAATAAGAAGAAAGTCTGAAATATTTAAGACAACTTGTACACCAACTCCTTGGAGCAACTCAAACACTAATTTATATTATTAGTTTTTTACTTTTTTCCTAGATTTTTTTGTACACATGACAGGTTCCCACATACTAGTTGCTAGTTGACTGTATAATGCCATTGGAAATTCTTTTTAATTCAGGTTTATATCCCCTTTGGAGTTGCAACAGTTTTATTATCAGGAAGTTTCGCATCAAACCTTATCATTTTTTGGTTAAAAAACGTTGTATATTGATATTTACATGAGATTTTCGTGAGTTCTGTTCATTCTTAGTCATAATTGCAGTGACATTATAGAATTACAGGGCGTCTTTCATAAAGGAAAGAAAACTGAAGTCATCATTGTATACTTTGTGGGAAGGCGAAGTAGTCATTGTTCATCCATTAAAATTTGTTCGCATTTACTTCGTGTTTTGTCAAAATTTCACATGGTTTGTAAGTTATGAAATAAGAACAAGCTTTATGTTGTTGATAAAGCTGCGCGATAACTAACCATGAAATCTTGGTTACAATGCATGTTTAAGGTATATATGGCTATATGTTATCTCTGGTTATTTTGTGCATCAATACACCAACATCTTTCCAACCACATATATACCATGATATGTAAGTTAGTAGCGGTCGCTTGTTTTTGCAAAGCTATAAGATATGACACTTATCAGCTTTTATTAGTGCTGGTGTGCCATAAGCTATATTGATATAAATGAACTGTGTATTCTTACAACTAGCCTGGTATATAAATTGTAGCTTAACACTTGATTTTTCAGAACCATTTTTGTTTTGCACTTGGTAGAGCACTTGATGATCTACAATAGACATCTTTGACAAACATAGTGAATTGTAGATTGCCGCTTAATCCTTTGTGTAAGCAGGCTCTTTTTACTCCTTTGAAGTACATTTGCTTACTGGATGATGCTTACTTATAAAACTAGAAATGATAGATTTGCTTCCATATTGCCCTGGCACTTTGTGCATTTCACATTTGTTGTAGCTCTCTTTCTCTTCATATGTGCATATACAAACTTGTAGTCATTTAAGTTGTAGCCTTGTAGGTTAATTTATATTGGGTTCTAACCTTTTTATCATGTACAAGCTTAATTAGGCAGAAAGCAAAACTGGTTGCAAGGGCTTCTCTGGTTACTGTAATTGTTCTTCAGTTACATACCCGCAACTCAATTGCAAGTACGCAACCTACCTTCTCTTAATTGTTCTTTGGTTTCGTTTTTATAGCTGCTCATTAAATACAGACGAATAGACTATAACCTTTAAGTTAAATTATGGTGTACCCTTCATTTTAATTTGATTGCAGGGTGCTGGGAACTTCTGTGTTCCACCTTATAATAATGCTACTTTTCCTCTACTTCTCTCTATCTCAGCTTAGATGTGACTGCATCCCTTCAAGTATATCACCATTTAATTTGTACAGTCATATTCACCTCTACTAATTAAGTATTGTTCAGTACCACTTCGGGGCTATGCCTTTTTAGAATATTGTAAGTGATGTGATTATATAATTTTGGAAATGAAAATTTGGAAAGGCAGAAAAATCAGATATTCATATCTCCATAAAACAAAAGAGAGGAAGACGTGTAAAGAAAGCAGATAAGATGGTACTATTTTTTTGTTGAAATAGCTGGGTTTTGCGTCATTTTTTTGTTTAAATTGTAGTGCATCTTGGGACATTTAGCTGGCTTCTGCAATTGTATGTATTCATGTCCTATGCCATGGACTGTTACTGGATGGCACGATTGACAGCTCTGTGAGAGCTGCTTCAGATGCAGCCTTGAGGACTATTAGTATGGTAGGGATAAGCAGCTACCTCCAAGTCAAGATGAGCAAACCATGAGCCTGTTAGTGAGAGGGCCATGATATGTATTTTACAACACCTGAACCTTGTGAAGGTTTCTGGTGGTTGTATTAATGGAAACCAGTTTCTTAACACAGGTACCTTAGAAATATTGGTCTTGCTACAAGACTTATTGTGTTGATGGAAACTAGTTGTTAATATACAGCTATTTTAGAAGTATTGGTCTTGCTCTTGCTACAACACTTTTAGGTAGAAGCTTTACTTAATGGATTCTGGACAGTGAAGGTTTTTGGTGTTTGTAGATGCGTCTGATAAGGGCTAGTTATAAGTTTAATATAGCAGCGTGTATATTCTGTAGTTTGGTTTTTAACAAATCTAGCTTCGTAATTAGTCTGGGCAGGGAAGTGTGTTCTTGGTACCTGTGTTAATGTATTTGGCAGGCTAGATATACGTTTTAATGTGGTACTGTTTTTTTCTTTTTTTGACTTTGGACAATGTTAAACTCTACAATTTGTATGAACTTCTTATGTTCAGTTGCTTGTGTAACTTTAGAAATTACAGTACTTGTTAATTCATATTAACTTCTGTTAATTCATGATCACTTATGTTAATTAGATGATCTGAAAATTATGAGTCTACTTCGTGGTCAATTAGCTTTGTTGTCTTTTGTCGGTGGATGTTACATTGTGGTGCTGCAGAGGTATAATTCTGGAGCTTGTGTGATTCTGGTTTACTTGTCCCTCGTTCTGTATGTTTTATTACTGTTGATTCAGTCAATGTTTCGTTTAGTTTTTTTCTCTGTTTATGTAGTGTGGCTAGTGCCCATTTTTTCTCTTTTCAGATCTGCTGCATTCCCCAGTATAAATTTCGGATTAAATCCAAGTTGAAATGCATCTTTTTCTTGTGGACTTGTGTCATGTCATATTACGGTCGCTTATATTGTGTAGAATATTATTCTAGCGATGTTATATGATTTTATCTGTAAGAGCCATTTCCACCTCTGAAGTTGGAAAGGTTTTTGTTGGAAAACATAAAAACTGTGTCAGTTGCTAGAAAAATCGAGGAAAACATAGAGTAAATTTTTTTAATTCATTCTCTTTTTGCACAACCCGGCGGGCTTGTTTTTTTTTTTTTTTTTTCCGTACGCTTCTTTGTCTCCCATAGAGGGTTATCATAAAGATCATTGCAAGTACTAGTATTGTTGGGCGTATAATGTATTAAAAAAATGAAGTAAATATTTTGTTTCATTTGGCATTGAAATGGTTGGAAAATTGGTTATATAAAAAAGAGTTGTTCTTCGTTAATAATACAACTCATTACAAAACCCAATACTTTTTTTTGAAGCAACAAAAACCAAATACTTAATTGCAGAATTTGAGGACAAATAATAAGTAACTTAAACATCAGTCTTCCATCGTCGTCTTCACTTTACATGTATCCTTCTTCTAATTTGATTGGAAATTTAAGTTTCACATTGCTTGTACTTGATATGTTGATGAAGTTGAGTGCAATAAAGAATTAATATAATATATTATGTCCGCCATGCTGGGTCTTTAATTTTAAGTTAAATATATTACATTAATATGGTTTTTATTATTAAAATGAGCTTTGAATTTTTTTATTTAAAATATTCAAATTTGCTAAATGTTTATGTAACATGAATGGTTACCCTATTTTGTTTGTTAATGTCAAATTTCATATACTTCAAAATCAAAATTTATATTTCTATATAACATAACTGCTTTTTATAGACTGTAATATATCATCACGATAACTATAATTAAATATTTAAAAATATCAATGTTGATATTAATATAAACAAAATATATTTTTACAATTGAAAATTTAAATATTTAATAAGCATCCTCCTCGGTCCCGTCTCCGACGGCACCTCGAATCCTATATACAATAAATTTAAATCAAATTTACAAAAATTATAAATCTTAAAAAAATATTGATAACTAAATTTATATTAAAAAATTAATTTATTTAATATTCAATATTTAATAAGTAATGTGAGCAATACTTGTATATTCTTAAATTAAAAATGAATTTTATTTATGAAATTTCGATATTTATAAAAATCTTGCCGGCTCCATTTTTTGTGGCATTTCGAACTCTATATTAAATAAAAATTAAAAATTTATTTTGAAAATAATTTTTTTATGTAATACGAAAGATTACCCTTTTTTTTTGTTAAATGTCGAATTCCATATACTTCAAAATCAAAATTCATATTTCTATATAACATAACTCCGATTTAATATATTTTTATATTATAATCAAAATTTTAATATTTAGTAAGGATACTCCTCGGCCCCGTCTTCGATGGCGCCTCGAATCCTATATATAATAAAATTAAATTAAATTTAGAAAAAATATAAATCCTAAAAAATATTGATAACTAATTTTAATATCTAATAAGGAGTCTCAATCCGGCTTTCCTGAATCCTATAAAATGATAAATATAAAAATAAAAACAGACAAATTATAGATTTTAAGAATATATTAATGCACACAACATATTTATAGAATAATTTGTACATTCTAATTTAATATTTAACATATAGTGATCGTCAACGCCTGTAGCAGCTCCGAACAGCTGTAGCAATTTCATACTAGGAATCTCATTAAAGGAATTCAGCTACGTAGATTACTACGTGTTTAAAATTACTCGAGCTTCTTTCGTTATTCACTATAGTAATAATGGCTTGAGATACAAATTATGATAATTCAATTGAAGATAGTAAGAATACTTTAAAAATCTGAACTGGATAAATAAAAAGAAAAAGAAATGAATTCGCTTACCAATGGGGTTGACATTGTCCCAGTAAGTTTCAAGCTGGGGATGTTGAAGGGGATCACTATCCACCTCACTGGTGCTAGTATCCTTTAAATATTTTTTTCATGTAACTTAAACTTTATTAGCTTCACCTTTTTCTTTTGATCTTAAATTATATAAAATTTTAGAATTACATGAGTTTCAACTCATGGCACAAAACACAAAAAAACGGATTTTAATTGTTTGCATAGGCATCAATTTAGAGTATATATGTAGCCTACCTAAGCTGGACTTGAGCAGCAGTCAAATAGCTTCACTACTAAACCTTAGGAAGTAACCACTAACATCAAATAACATAACACAATCATGTAGTAGGTTCCCGGTGATCTTTAACTAAAATTCTGGGACTTGTATGATACATTCAACTTGAAAATATTGATATCCAAATAATCCACTGTCAGGCTTCAGTGAACCACACTGCAAACTTAAATTTATCAAGTGTAAGAACATCTCCAATAAAGGTTAGGGATGGGAACGGGTCGGGTTCGACTCGGGTTTTGCAAAATCCAAATCCAAATCCAAATATTTTCGGGTTTCGGGTTTCGGATCGTATCGGGTTTCGGATCCAAAACTCAATATCCAAATCCAAATCCGTCGGGTTTCGGATCGGATCGGGTTTTTTTCGGGTATTCAAAATTAAAAATAGTGTAAATAAGTTGTTTAACAAAAAAATAAAAAAAAATAGTGTAAGTAAGTTAAAAAATACCGCTACATCCATGACAATTTATTAAATAGATAAAGTTGATATTCTTAGTGGTCTATTTTAATTTTAATAGTATAATTATTGTTTCTATTTTTTAAAAAATATTTTTCGACGATCCAACCGTACAGATGTCAATATATATCTAATTAAAAGATATTCCCAAATTTTCACAAAATAAAAAATTAATTTGGTTGGAGATCTTAATAGAACATTACTATGTTGTCCTGTACTCGTAACTAGTGCTTCGTCCCACATTATTGTTTCTATTCTTTTAAAAATATATGTCAATATATATCTAATTAAAAAATATTCCCAAATTTTCACAAAATAAAAATTAATTTGGTTGGAGATCTTAATAGAACACTATTATGTTGTCGTGTACTCGTAACTAGTGCTTCGTCCCACGTAGATAAATGTATTACATTATGAAATATATTATAGTATAAATATATATATATATATATATATATATATATATATATACATACATATATTCGGGTTTTTTTCGGGTTTCGGGTTCGGATCGGGTTTGGATCGGTTTTCGGGTTTCGGATCGGGTTTTGGATCGGGTTTCATAATATCCAAATCCAAAAATTTTCGGGTCTGAAAATCAAATCCAAATCCAAATCCAAATCCAAAAAATCGGGTTCGGGTTATCCAAAATTTCGGATTTCGGATCGGGTATCCGTCGGATCGGATTTTTTTCCCATCCCTAATAAAGGTTGCCAATATAGTTGCCAACTTCTATCACATCATCACATATATTATTCTTTTATTTCTTCTCTCCTCCATCTCATTGTTGACAACTTTTGTTACAAATCTACTCCAATAGTTGGCAATTTTAAAAGTTGTCAATGTGGTCTCATACATAAATTTTATATTATCTTATAATTATATTAAAAATATGGGATATATAAAAAAAGGTAAAGTTAAATACATTTTTGGAGAGTTGTATGTGTTTTAACTAAATGAGGAAGTTGCCAACTTTTGGCAATTTTGGTTGGCAACTTGTTAGCAACATTGATACTCCAATAGGTGGGCAACCAAGAATGCCATACCACATAGGACTTGGCAATCCCTATTGGAGATGCTCTAACAGAATATCTCATAATGATGTACAATAAAATGTGAAGCATTCATTTGGAAGCTACTGCATGTCAAAGGAAACACATGGCAACATCCTAATAAAGGTTATCTTTCGGTCTGCACTCCACAACATGTTTCTTATTAAACCTGGCTTTGAGAATGCCATCCTTCGTATTAAAGAATTTTGATTAGAATTTTATGTCACTTGTCCTTTTAGATGTAGCATCTACAGTCTTCAACTTCTTGACATTTTCACATGTTCCGATCAGAGGTTCCTCACTCCAATTAATTTTAATATCTGTAGATGTGGGCATATGTAGAATCAGAGAATAAAAATTTACAGAATATAGATTCATTTTGCAAACACAAGTGTATACCAAGCAATGCAACATAAAGCACTAACCTAGAATTTGAACTTTTTATTTTTTAAAATACGATGCCTTCTCTACACATCAAGAGATTTCCCAAAAAAGTGAACCTGTTCAGATGATTTATATTCCGCAAAAGATGTTGTGAATTTCTACCCTTCATCCTTCATTCACAACCACGAGACCTATTAAGCCATCTACTACCAAGCCACCAAGAAATCAAAAAGCTACGGAAGAACCATTGTAATAACAATTTTTGATAAAACTGCATTCACTAAAATAGATATTCTAGTTACACTCATAATTGCACATAACGTAACAAAATCTAGTTACGTTAATCTGTGAATGTTCGATTATGTCCTACAATAAATGTACTCATATTTCTCAAAATAATCAAATAGACAAAAGAAAATTCCCGATCTGAAATAGCAACACACGTATAAGGTGACTTAATGTTGTCTAAGGAATCCACTCCAATAGTATATGACACATTATTTATCAATTATTGATATTGACATTAGTCAAGTATCTAAGGCTATTATATTTTTTTGTTGGTTTCAATATTTAAGAAGTATAATGTACACATTTTTCATTAAAATTAATGTTGGAAACGCTTCTAAATTTAAATATTTAGACCCTCCTTAAAACAAAGAGAGAAAAATGGGTAAATTTAGGTCCTTAATTTGCAGTGTCTTTCTGTATTATAACTCTTCTTAGTAGTGTTCTTGTTATATTCATGGTGTTCAGAATTTTTTTTGTCACCTACTACAACTGGAGGAGTTTGATTATAATCTTATTCTAGGCTTCCAAAATAAAAATAGTAGTAGACTCTTGTTGTATTTGTTATCTACCATCCCAAATCACAAATCGACCCCATTGCTATACTGTAGCCTCATTTACAAAGGTGAAACTTGGTAGCCTGTAAGTAGTAGATTAAGATCCTCTAGAAATGGAGCCAGTCTAGAAATTCAGGAACACGAGCAGCAGATTGCGAGCCTTCTTAGTATAATTCAGATACATTTACAATAAAATAGTATAATCAAATTCATAGTGGAAATAAGTTGTTATATGACTACAAATATTAAACTGTTAATTGAGTTAAGTTATAGTGTCATACATGAGCATTACAACATTTCTTCTATACATGCATCAAGCAATTCAACCTTACATGATATAGTTCAAGTGAATTTGAAATGTCAAAAAATTTGTATCTGCAACATGTAAGAACATAGATCATTGTCAAAGTCTATTTTTGATCTACCCATACAACTCACCCTTCAACCGCAATTTGGTAAATTAATACGAGATTGCCACAAGTTCTATAATCTGGTCAGTAAACCGATTGATCATTGGAAAAACATAAATTAAAGTAAGATTACCTTAGTTTCATTTGATTGCTCTCGGCCACTGTCCTTAACTGCATAATCCTTTCCACTTCTTGGGTAGCCACAACTGAAATCTAATCGAACTCCCATGACACGATACCAATGCATCAAATATGTACTACAACAAAGAACATAAATATTCATTACTAATATGGTGTATTAACACAAAAACTGTAATGAAGTCCTGATTAAATTGTTAATTAATAGAATCATGCTTCTCAATTCCTTTTCATTCTCACCCAACATTACAATAACATGAATATCAGTAAATTTATCTTGTGTCACTATAAGCTTGAAACTACTATACCTGAGTATACTCATAATTGGATATCTGTAAAGTGCATAAGATTAAAAAACATCAATAATAATTTTTTCAACCAAGCAATAACGATCATCTACGAATTTATTTACATTTTACCTCGAAAGAAAGAGATTCCTCTTTCTCCACAACAGCCACAACAGCTCCACAACAGCCACATATGACATAACTGAAATTCAAAATATCAAAGCTGAGTGGTTCAACTTTGTAGGCAAAAGATAACATACACAGAATGAAAAACAGAGAATAGAAACCTATTAGCCTCGAGTAAGGATCGAATAACTTGAGCTATCTTTAGCCTAGAACCATATATGATGTGTTACCAATAAATCCCAAATCAATCTATTGTTAATTGACATTAAGAAAAATACCTAAATAGTGTGAAATTTATCAATCTTTTCTTTGGGACAAATCATCAAACAATTCCTCAGCAAGCTTCAACTGCAATGAATTAGAAACAATTATTAGTAAAAATAATGCATAATCTGAAATTAATATAATGATCGAACTATGAAGATAATGAATGACAAAATATAGGAAGAGAGAGAGAGTAGAAGAAGAGAGAGATAAACATTTGTATATAAACTTTAATTTGAATTCTTGAAAATGGTGTATATGAATTTGAAATTTCAATTTACAAACTAAAGCTTTCAGAAGACGCTGCATGTATCTATAAACGTGGCAGAATATGAGTCAGTGGCAATTTTGCAATTAATTTCATAAATAAGGACAAAGAGTTAAAATTGTAAAATTACTGTACTGTAATAACCCTAACTTTAGAAATGCTACAGTGTTTAAATGATTAGTAATTTTGAGGATTTAGGGAAATGGTATGTAGGTACCCTATAAGTGAAACATAAAATGAATAATCAGAAACCATATTAGCGTCGTACTATGAAAATGAGTGACTCGAAACGATGACGGATTTCAGAAATTCCTGAGCATAGATTTTTAAGATATTTGATTTCAATTGAGCACTACTGTATTGGATATTATGGAGTATGGAGATTTAACAAGGATTAATTATATTGAGGAAATAGTGAAATTAGGATAAACCAAGGAGTGATCAAGTCAAGGAAATGCCAAGGGAATTGAGATTGTTAAACGAGTTTGAGAATGCTTGAAAACTCGAGAGAAAACCGGGAGAGCAAATTCTGAGATAAAGAGAATATACCAAGGATAGTGGATTTAATATTTGTTTGAGGATTAGAGCTACACCAACACCTTAAAATACAATGTGGGAGAGGATAATATGTATACAAGAGGTTTACAAAGGAGAAACCACTTAGACGATCGCAGAAATCATTCGATCAATCAAATGACGAGAGAACTTTGAGCGAAGCCCAAACAAAAATCCCTAAGGCCCAAAACCTAAGCCATGGAGGTCCAAGAGGCTCCAAGGAGCTACAAATGAAAGTTATTAAAGAGTATGGCTCATGGAATTAGTGAAGGGGCAAGGCTATAAGGGAAATAAGAGATTAAAGGTAAGGGCATGCATGTAACTTACCAAAGCAAGTGGATAACTCATTCAAACACATCCACATGCCTTGATTTCATTGGTGGACTTCAAACAAACTTAATTAAGAGATAAGGGCTGATGTTAAAGGGATAGAAACAAGTCACACAAGTCATTATACAAGAGAAAAAGAAAGCAAAACACAATCTCTCCAAACTGCCCAGCAGGACCAACAATGAAAGAAAAATTCATATCTCCATTTCTATCCATGATAAAATCACCAAATTTTAACCATAACTTCTCCACTCCATGTGTAAGGTTCATTCAAAATTTCATGGCCAACAAAGTAGAATAGCCTAGTCAAATCCATGCTCAAAGTTTGGGAAACAAATCTGTCCAGTTTCTGTCCAGTGGGAAAAACAGGATCAAAACCATAGCTAGGAAGCTTTGTTTTTGGTGATCTATAGTTCAAATCAAATCTTATGAAGAGGCCAAGATGTGGTAAAAATTTGAGATCCAAACTCTTATTTTTCAATTTTCTATGATTTTTACAAAGTGATGGATGAATAGTAACCTTCAAGAACTAACTTTTGGTTTTATGATTTCTTTAGTTGATCCAAGCTACTTTAATGTTGTTTAAGGACTATCTAAGACTTATTAAGTGTTGTTCACTCTACAAAGAAGGTATAAAGCTCAAGAACCCTTAGTATTACTGTAAGATCCCGGATTATTTTAGGATTTATTATCATTATTTTTATTGTTTTAATTATGTTAATTAGTATTTAAATGATGGAATTGGATTTGAGAATATCGTTGTGGAATTCAACGATATTTAGTATTGAGTTTATATGAGTATATATTGTGTTATGTGTGCCCCAGTATTTTTAGTTGTATTTTTTTTTAGTGATTTAAAAGTATTTAAATCTAGTATTATTGATCTTCAAAAATCTTTATTTAATTATCGGAGGGCTTAAAAATCATGAAATCTTTTGTAAAATTATCTTTATATATTTATTGAGTTTTTAAAAGTGTTGGGTGGATTAATTTGGGTGTTTTAGTATTTTATAATGATTTTAAGAGTTTTATTGTATTTAAAGGATTAAAACTTTGAAAATTCATATTTAATTCATTTTTGATCCGAAAAATATTTCGAAAATATATACGTGCTTGTAATTTTATATTCTTTATTTTAAAAATGAAAAGTGTGATTTTCCGGAAGTTTTATTTAATTATGAATTTTTTTTATAAGTCATTTATTAGAAAGGTAGTGCTTTATATTATTATTGGGCCCAAGGCCCATTATGTTTATAACCCAGCACAGCAGGCATATACGGGATATACACACACGCAGAATGTTCGAGAGAAATCGGGGAAGAGAAAGAAAGAATAAGGAAGAAAAAAGAAGAAGAGATTGGGGGGGGGGTTTGATTATATATGTATATATATATAAATCGTGTGTGTGTGTATAGTTGAGTGTGTGCTGGTGTGTGTGTGTGGCGCGGAGGGAAGGCAGGAAGAGGGAAGAGCAGGCGCGCGGTTGGGGGTTGGCCGGAGCAGCGGCGGCTGGCCGGCGGCAGCAGGAGCGCAGTCGCGACCAGTGGTGGTGGTGGAAGGCACTTCAGCAGTGGAGAAGGGGAAAGAGAGAGAGAGAGATAGAGAGAGAGAGAGAGAGAGAGAGAGAGAGAGAGAGAGAGAGAGAGAGAGAGGGAGGAGGAAGATGGTGGCTTTTCCGGGATCGATTTTCCGGTGGTTGGGGATTTTAAGCGAAATGGTATAATTTCTATATTTTTAAAATTATGTATTTAATTGTGGTAATTTAGTTAATTAATTGTTGTAATTTAATTAGTTTTAAATTGCGAGTTAATTAATAATTTCGTAATTAGATTAATTTAGTAAGATAAGAATATTAGTTGAATTTTCGTATTTAATTCGGAGGAGTATAATTGCTATTTATAATTGTGGTGATTTAATTGGAGTTAAATTGTGAGTATATGGCTTAATTGTAGTAGTTTAATTATTAAATTAGTATTGTTGCAATCTAATTAGTTGTAAAATTGCGAGTATTATTTAATTGTCGAAATTGTAATTGGATATAAATTGTGAGTTAATTGTTAATTTTTACAAGTAGATTAATATTTTAAATTATGGATATTGTTTAATTTCCATAAGTTAATTTGGAGAGTTAAGTTGCTAATTATAATTGTGGAGGACTAATTGCAAGTCCGAGTAAATGTTAAGTGCTAATTGCTAATTGTTAGTTTTCAATTGTAATTGTTAATTGCTAAAGTGCTAAGTGCTAAACGTTATAAGTCGAGTCGTAGTATTTATTGAATTTCATATTTTTCAAACTAGTGGAAGGTGGAGTTATATGTGGTTAAATGATTGTTAGTACTGATTATTATTTGTCGTATAATATTGGAGTTTATATGAGTTTGTAAATTGTAAGTATGGGAATACGTGATACATGTTAAATGTTAGAAATTTATAATAATTAGAATTGTGCTAGGGGTTATGAGAAGATCACAAGTTTTTAAATGTCAATATTTAAAGGACTTGTGTAAATTTTTTCGACTGATCCCTAGGGCTTACGAATATCCATGATTAACTGTCACGGGTATAATTCATATACTTATGTGGTGTGATCATCGATATAGCGTAAGTAATAGTTAGTGCTAGGGGTTGTTCCCTAGGGCTTACGAATATCAATGATTGGTTGTCACGTGTATCATTAAAATGCGTGAGAAATACGATCATTGGTGTAGCGTAAGTAGTAGTGTTAATTATTATGTGCTAGGTGCCGCATGTCTGGGCGGGTACTTTCTTTACTTGTTTACTTTTTATGTTGCTGCAAGTTGAGGCAGCTTTATTTTATTTTTGTAAAACAGGGTTAAATTGTGTTTGAGGGGCTGTGCCCATAGTCCGATAAACGAATACTACATGCCGAAATTTTCTAAAAATCCCCTGCGTTTTAAGTTATTTAAATTATTTGATTTAAAGATTTAAAGGCATGTATGTGTATGAGTGTTTAAGTACATATGTGATGATTATGAGGTGTGGATATATATATTTATGTATGTATTGCTTTGTGAGTTATAAGTAATTAGTTATCGATTGGGTTGTTTATGTACTAAATAGTACTTTACTATTATTCCGAGTATAGTTAGGTATTCGTTATGGACCCAACGATCAAGTTGACGAGACGGTTGAAGGAAAATGGACAAGTGATCGAGTAAAGAACAAAGTACAATAAGTGGCGAATCGACGCACTGGAAATGAGGCAAGTGTACTAACCCTTGCTTATCGTTCAAGCGAGATAAACATGTTTCTATTCAATATAAGTATTTCCCTTCAAATCTTTATTGTTAGTATCCTCTCCTTCAAATTACTGATAAGGATGTATTTTGTTCCGTATATCGAATGCTTCTATGTTTCTAAATCTTTTAGTATTGCTTCCTAAAATGGTTATTAATTAAAGATGTTTTTAAAATTTCCTTATACTGGGCTGGTCTTTTGCCAGTGAGTATAAAGGACTGAAAAGTGAAACGTTTTAAAGTATTAATAAGATGGTTTATAAGTTGGATAAGCGTAAGAGGCTAGGGTGGTCCTAGTCCAGCACTTTTGTTAAGCATAAGAGGCTAGGGTGGTCCTAGTCCAGCACCTTTGTTTAGCGTAAGAGGCTAGGGTGGTCCTAGTCCAGCATTAAAGGCCAATGTGTTGCCTAATTGAGAACCTAATTTCAAAGAAAGGAAGACTTTACGTGGCTGATCACCCGTATTGTCCGTAATCAGAAGAATAATAAAATCAATTTAAATGATTCAAAAAGTATTACGGAAAGTATGTTTTATTTGTGGAATGGTTTTAAAGAGATGAATGTTTTGATGTTTTATTGATGGAATAGTTTTAATAAGAGGAATGTTTTGATAAGATATACATGTTTTACTGTAAATGATTATCGGTTTAGGAATTGTGTATTTCAGATTAAATTGTTGTCTATATGATAAAAGTTGAAACCTCAGTAAAATAATGAGATTAAGGATAGATAGAAGTTTTTCAGTTATTCCCTTCGCAAGTAACATTGTACGTGAAAGTGGAGTAAGAATGATTGGAAAATTCTTGATATTCTTTCTCTCAAAGTTTTATCTGGGGCAGAGATGGTTAGTAGTAAATAGAAGAGTGTTAGGTTAGAATATTAAAGGGTGGTGTTTATGTTATGAGAAAGAGTATGAGTGCAGAAAATAGGTATTGGTATTTTGTAAGAGTAGGTTTATATTTTGCTTGGTGAAAAACTAATTCACGGTTATTACGGTCACTGTGGCATGTGTTGTGCAGTGATAGTGAGAACCGAGAATGATTTGAGATCTTCTTATTTATTCAAACTCATGATTGTCAGGCCGGTTAGGCAGCTAGGTGTGCGAACGCTTAGTGACATGAATGAAATTTGAGTAAATGAGAATTTCTTGGAGATTTTGTTAAAGCGATAGTTAAAGTATTTTGCAAGTATTAAAAGTATTGAATCTAGTTTTTCGAACCTTTGCAGTTATGAAATTCTGATTTCGAGTTATAAATGTTTTAAATAATATTAATCTTCTGTTAGAGTTAAGAATCCAGATTTCAAGTATAGTATTGATTATAGATTGGTGAGCATTCATTCGCTCATATCTATTGTTCACTTTTCTTTTTAAGTTAATCCTTCTTGAATTGCAGTTATTGCATTTAATTATCCAGTGTTATTATTATATAACTTGCTGAGCATTTCATTCGCTCACCCTTGCTGTTTTTAAATCTAATATTTCAGTAAGTTAAGCAGTGGCGAGAAGTACCTGCGCAGTTCAGAAAGAGGAAGCAAGGCGATGTGAAGAAAGCTGAAGTGGATCAGGGTATTTAGATTTATAGTTTGATTTGTTGTGTGTATATATAGTTTTAGTAGTTATAGTATGAATTTGATTAGTTGGCCTGGTATACTTCTATTCGAAGTTATACCAGTGATTTAAGTTTGTAAAGTTTTGTAAATAGAGTTGTATTTAAATTGGTTTGGGTTTTCTTGTTTCTAGAACTGTAACCTAAGATCCTGAGTTGGGAGTTGGGGTCAAAGAGCTTTTGATTGAGTTTTATTTTTAGTTCAGTTTTATTTTTAATTTCAGATTTTTAGTTTAGTATTTAGCAGGTTTATGTTGTATTTACGAATACATCATGGCCGATTTTTTTGTTAGAACTTTTGAGTTTGTTAGCGTGACGCCCAAATCTACTGACCCCGGATTTGGGGGCGTTACAGGTTGGTATCAGAGCGTAGGTTATAGTAAACTAGAAACGAGAGTGTGTAGGAGTGTGTATAGTTAAGTAAGGAACGTCAGAGTTCATATAGGACTCGTGTTGGACTATTGGATATAGTACCAGTTAGTGAGTTAAAATGTGAGTGGTGACAGATAGTGAGCTGAGTTGGGTAGGAACCCTTGTGACTGTAGATGCAGGTAGTGGAACCTTAAGAGTTTAGTGCGAGTGACGACGACGTATAGAATAGGTGACCTTAGGACGTATAGTAGAAGAGTTTAGGGCGGATTACGAGCCAGTGGAGAGATCTTGGCAATACCTTTCTTCTTGAGAAATATTCCTTTGTTGAGTTATTTTGACAATTGTCTTTCCCCCGAATTTGGGATTCCAGTTATGACAGAGGTTGTTTTGATGCCTAATTTCTTTATTTCTAAAACCCTGTCAAGTGATATTTGAGTATCTAATTTTCTTCATCAGTGAATGATTCTATTATTGATAAATCATTATTTCTTAGTATTCTGCAAATCATTCTTTCGTGATTATCCTTTTCTTCTGAAGTAGTACCCATGGAATCCGTTTAGTTGTAATCCAGGGGTATGTCTGAGAACTTCTCATCAATTGATTGTTAATTCGATGTTCGAATCTTTTTATGTTTCTTTACTCCAACTGAGGTGAACAACCCTATTTATAGGGGACACAAGGACTGTTTGTCTGTGTGATAGCAGTCTGATGGGACGCCATCACTTGTGTGTTGTGAAGTACAAGAAGGTTAATTACCTTTAGTCATGTCTTGAATAAGGCACGCAACAAGTTCATCTGATCATGTTGATCACTCAGTAATCTCTCATTTCAAAGAATATTTGTTTGAAAACTCATTGATTCCACAATTGTAGAAACCTTTGCTACGATGTGAAATCGTTCTTTTCAAATATCATAAATTATAATGCCTCGACTATTTTTGGACGTATGCCAATGGAGTTTAGAATGCCATTAGCGCGTGGCGTATAGTACTGCGATTAGAGTTCTATATAGAGAGATCAGTAGGGATCCCAGTATAGTAAATAAGTATCCAGAGTTCAGATTAGTAGAGTTGCGGATGCAACCCGAGTTGGTAGAGTAAACCTCAGTAACCCTTCTTTACCTGATTCCGAGGTCGGAATCCTTTTAAGGTGGGTAGAATGTAAGATCCCGGATTATTTTAGGATTTATTATCATTATTTTTATTGTTTTAATTATGTTAATTAGTATTTAAATGATGGAATTGGATTTGAGAATATCGTTGTGGAATTCAACGATATTTAGTATTGAGTTTATATGAGTATATATTGTGTTATGTGTGCCCCAGTATTTTTAGTTGTATTTTTTTAGTGATTTAAAAGTATTTAAATCTAGTATTATTGATCTTCAAAAATCTTTATTTAATTATCGGAGGGCTTAAAAATCATGAAATCTTTTGTAAAATTATCTTTATATATTTATTGAGTTTTTAAAAGTGTTGGGTGGATTAATTTGGGTGTTTTAGTATTTTATAATGATTTTAAGAGTTTTATTGTATTTAAAGGATTAAAACTTTGAAAATTCATATTTAATTCATTTTTGATCCGAAAAATATTTCGAAAATATATACGTGCTTGTAATTTTATATTCTTTATTTTAAAAATGAAAAGTGTGATTTTCCGGAAGTTTTATTTAATTATGAATTTTTTTTATAAGTCATTTATTAGAAAGGTAGTGCTTTATATTATTATTGGGCCCAAGGCCCATTATGTTTATAACCCAGCACAGCAGGCATATACGGGATATACACACACGCAGAATGTTCGAGAGAAATCGGGGAAGAGAAAGAAAGAATAAGGAAGAAAAAAGAAGAAGAGATTGGGGGGGGGTTTGATTATATATGTATATATATATAAATCGTGTGTGTGTGTGTATAGTTGAGTGTGTGCTGGTGTGTGTGTGTGGCGCGGAGGGAAGGCAGGAAGAGGGAAGAGCAGGCGCGCGGTTGGGGGTTGGCCGGAGCAGCGGCGGCGGCGGCTGGCCGGCGGCAGCAGGAGCGCAGTCGCGACCAGTGGTGGTGGTGGAAGGCACTTCAGCAGTGGAGAAGGGGAAAGAGAGAGAGAGAGATAGAGAGAGAGAGAGAGAGAGAGAGAGAGAGAGAGGGAGGAGGAAGATGGTGGCTTTTCCGGGATCGATTTTCCGGTGGTTGGGGATTTTAAGCGAAATGGTATAATTTCTATATTTTTAAAATTATGTATTTAATTGTGGTAATTTAGTTAATTAATTGTTGTAATTTAATTAGTTTTAAATTGCGAGTTAATTAATAATTTCGTAATTAGATTAATTTAGTAAGATAAGAATATTAGTTGAATTTCCGTATTTAATTCGGAGGAGTATAATTGCTATTTATAATTGTGGTGATTTAATTGGAGTTAAATTGTGAGTATATAGCTTAATTGTAGTAGTTTAATTATTAAATTAGTATTGTTGCAATCTAATTAGTTGTAAAATTGCGAGTATTATTTAATTGTCGAAATTGTAATTGGATATAAATTGTGAGTTAATTGTTAATTTTTACAAGTAGATTAATATTTTAAATTATGGATATTGTTTAATTTCCATAAGTTAATTTGGAGAGTTAAGTTGCTAATTATAATTGTGGAGGACTAATTGCAAGTCCGAGTAAATGTTAAGTGCTAATTGCTAATTGTTAGTTTTCAATTGTAATTGTTAATTGCTAAAGTGCTAAGTGCTAAACGTTATAAGTCGAGTCGTAGTATTTATTGAATTTCATATTTTTCAAACTAGTGGAAGGTGGAGTTATATGTGGTTAAATGATTGTTAGTACTGATTATTATTTGTCGTATAATATTGGAGTTTATATGAGTTTGTAAATTGTAAGTATGGGAATACGTGATACATGTTAAATGTTAGAAATTTATAATAATTAGAATTGTGCTAGGGGTTATGAGAAGATCACAAGTTTTTAAATGTCAATATTTAAAGGACTTGTGTAAATTTTTTCGACTGATCCCTAGGGCTTACGAATATCCATGATTAACTGTCACGGGTATAATTCATATACTTATGTGGTGTGATCATCGATATAGCGTAAGTAATAGTTAGTGCTAGGGGTTGTTCCCTAGGGCTTACGAACATCAATGATTGGTTGTCACGTGTATCATTAAAATGCGTGAGAAATACGATCATTGGTGTAGCGTAAGTAGTAGTGTTAATTATTATGTGCTAGGTGCCGCATGTCTGGGCGGGTACTTTCTTTACTTGTTTACTTTTTATGTTGCTGCAAGTTGAGGCAGCTTTATTTTATTTTTGTAAAACAGGGTTAAATTGTGTTTGAGGGGCTGTGCCCATAGTCCGATAAACGAATACTACATGCCGAAATTTTCTAAAAATCCCCTGCGTTTTAAGTTATTTAAATTATTTGATTTAAAGATTTAAAGGCATGTATGTGTATGAGTGTTTAAGTACATATGTGATGATTATGAGGTGTGGATATATATATTTATGTATGTATTGCTTTGTGAGTTATAAGTAATTAGTTATCGATTGGGTTGTTTATGTACTAAATAGTACTTTACTATTATTCCGAGTATAGTTAGGTATTCGTTATGGACCCAACGATCAAGTTGACGAGACGGTTGAAGGAAAATGGACAAGTGATCGAGTAAAGAACAAAGTACAATAAGTGGCGAATCGACGCACTGGAAATGAGGCAAGTGTACTAACCCTTGCTTATCGTTCAAGCGAGATAAACATGTTTCTATTCAATATAAGTATTTCCCTTCAAATCTTTATTGTTAGTATCCTCTCCTTCAAATTACTGATAAGGATGTATTTTGTTCCGTATATCGAATGCTTCTATGTTTCTAAATCTTTTAGTATTGCTTCCTAAAATGGTTATTAATTAAAGATGTTTTTAAAATTTCCTTATACTGGGCTGGTCTTTTGCCAGTGAGTATAAAGGACTGAAAAGTGAAACGTTTTAAAGTATTAATAAGATGGTTTATAAGTTGGATAAGCGTAAGAGGCTAGGGTGGTCCTAGTCCAGCACTTTTGTTAAGCATAAGAGGCTAGGGTGGTCCTAGTCCAGCACCTTTGTTTAGCGTAAGAGGCTAGGGTGGTCCTAGTCCAGCATTAAAGGCCAATGTGTTGCCTAATTGAGAACCTAATTTCAAAGAAAGGAAGACTTTACGTGGCTGATCACCCGTATTGTCCGTAATCAGAAGAATAATAAAATCAATTTAAATGATTCAAAAAGTATTACGGAAAGTATGTTTTATTTGTGGAATGGTTTTAAAGAGATGAATGTTTTGATGTTTTATTGATGGAATAGTTTTAATAAGAGGAATGTTTTGATAAGATATACATGTTTTACTGTAAATGATTATCGGTTTAGGAATTGTGTATTTCAGATTAAATTGTTGTCTATATGATAAAAGTTGAAACCTCAGTAAAATAATGAGATTAAGGATAGATAGAAGTTTTTCAGTTATTCCCTTCGCAAGTAACATTGTACGTGAAAGTGGAGTAAGAATGATTGGAAAATTCTTGATATTCTTAATGATTGGAAAATTCTTGATATTCTTTCTCTCAAAGTTTTATCTGGGGCAGAGATGGTTAGTAGTAAATAGAAGAGTGTTAGGTTAGAATATTAAAGGGTGGTGTTTATGTTATGAGAAAGAGTATGAGTGCAGAAAATAGGTATTGGTATTTTGTAAGAGTAGGTTTATATTTTGCTTGGTGAAAAACTAATTCACGGTTATTACGGTCACTGTGGCATGTGTTGTGCAGTGATAGTGAGAACCGAGAATGATTTGAGATCTTCTTATTTATTCAAACTCATGATTGTCAGGCCGGTTAGGCAGCTAGGTGTGCGAACGCTTAGTGACATGAATGAAATTTGAGTAAATGAGAATTTCTTGGAGATTTTGTTAAAGCGATAGTTAAAGTATTTTGCAAGTATTAAAAGTATTGAATCTAGTTTTTCGAACCTTTGCAGTTATGAAATTCTGATTTCGAGTTATAAATGTTTTAAATAATATTAATCTTCTGTTAGAGTTAAGAATCCAGATTTCAAGTATAGTATTGATTATAGATTGGTGAGCATTCATTCGCTCATATCTATTGTTCACTTTTCTTTTTAAGTTAATCCTTCTTGAATTGCAGTTATTGCATTTAATTATCCAGTGTTATTATTATATAACTTGCTGAGCATTTCATTCGCTCACCCTTGCTGTTTTTAAATCTAATATTTCAGTAAGTTAAGCAGTGGCGAGAAGTACCTGCGCAGTTCAGAAAGAGGAAGCAAGGCGATGTGAAGAAAGCTGAAGTGGATCAGGGTATTTAGATTTATAGTTTGATTTGTTGTGTGTATATATAGTTTTAGTAGTTATAGTATGAATTTGATTAGTTGGCCTGGTATACTTCTATTCGAAGTTATACCAGTGATTTAAGTTTGTAAAGTTTTGTAAATAGAGTTGTATTTAAATTGGTTTGGGTTTTCTTGTTTCTAGAACTGTAACCTAAGATCCTGAGTTGGGAGTTGGGGTCAAAGAGCTTTTGATTGAGTTTTATTTTTAGTTCAGTTTTATTTTTAATTTCAGATTTTTAGTTTAGTATTTAGCAGGTTTATGTTGTATTTACGAATACATCATGGCCGATTTTTTTGTTAGAACTTTTGAGTTTGTTAGCGTGACGCCCAAATCTACTGACCCCGGATTTGGGGGCGTTACAATTACTTTGAGTTGATGATGGATTATGGTTGGTTAAGTAGTTAAAGTTGTATAAAGTATGAAATCATGATGATATATGTGTTTATAAGTGATTTGATTGAGTATGGAAGTGAGTTGTGCTTGTAACCATGGCTGGTATGATGACCACATAGTGTAGGTAATAATATATGTGTTGGATGATGGATTGGGAGGAGTGATGATTTGGGAATTGTTAAGAATATAGCCGTTATAATATCCGATTTTCGTTAAAACTAAAACTACCTTGTATTTGGGCAGAGGTCACGAACTGGTAATGGTCAGTAGGGTGTGTCAACTGACCATGAGAGGATAGAGCTTAGTTCATAGATCGTTTTGATATAAAGTACGTTAAAATCTGATGAACGGTTTAGGAGAAAAGTGAATTTTAGTGAAAGACGTTCGAAAACCGAGAAAACGAAATTGTGTCAACTTTGAGGCTATAATTACCATACTTAAACATCTTTAAAAGTTATGAACTTTTGGGACAATATAGTAGGGTGAATAGAGAGGCAAACCCCACTGACCTTGTGTCAAAGTTCGAAATTGATAATTTATGAGAAATTTTACAGTCATGTGTGATTAATAAGGAAATGGTGAAAAACACTGAAACTTTCATGGAGTCTAAAAATGGATAAGTTCTTGGAACTTGTGGTCTATAAAGGGTATGTTAAACTTATATTATGTGTCAAGGGTGTTATTATATATATATTTAAGGGTTAAGTGCTTAAGTGAAATATATTCTGATGGTGATCCTTTTCGTTTCTATAGATACTCGAGACGAACACCGGATCATTCCTTTTGGGATATAGAGATCGAGACAAGATTTCTTTTACCCTTATTTTGATAAATTGTTTATGTTTAAAGAAAAGTGGTTTTGCTAGATAATATATGAATCTTATATCAATATATGATATGGATTGTGGATATGGATATGAATATGAATGGAGCTAATGTACTTTATGGCTTCAAGAGATATGAAAAAGAATGATATCAGTTGTTATCTAGAGTTATATGGTTTATAATATTCTTTTAAAGATAATCTTTAAACATTTGTGATTTAATAAATATTATTTGATTATTATTTAATACTTTTAAAATAGGTAAAATATTTTGTATATAAGAGCATATTTGACTTTATGAAATACGGAGGAGATGTCTGAATTATAATCAAAGTATAATGATATATGAGAATGGAAATGATATATGAGAATGGAAATGATATGTGTGAATGATATATGGAAATGTGAATGGAAATGGAAACGGAAAAATGGAAAATGTCGAATGATGTTTTATAAATGGAATAACGATTTGAAAAAGGGGGATTGCAACAGTATGCGTAAGAGGCTGTGTGGGAGTTGCACAGTCCGGCACCCAATATTGCGTAAGAGGCTGTGTGGGAGTTGCACAGTCCGGCACCCAATATTGCGTAAGAGGCTGTGTGGGAGTTGCACAGTCCGGCACCCAATATTTTATTACGGCCCAAGAGTTGCCGAAGGATGATGTAGCAGGTGGCCTTCCTCCAGTGATGTTTGACATTCCTTCTACTAGTAGTAAACAGAGAGCAGGTACGGTCAGACGACTGATCATCGTCCTACGTATCTGGCGCTAGCAAAATCCCCAAAACTTTTAAAGAAAGAATTGATAATGGTTTCAGATTTGCATTTTGAAAAAGGAAATGGTATGAAATTATGGAATTATTTTTATGGATTGAAGAGAAACTTATTTTATATTATTTTTATATAGTTGTTGTATAAAAGGTAATGGAAAGATTATATTGAGAGATTTATTTCAAATGTTATATTATCTTGAGACATTATACTGAGAGGTGGTATTGATTATTATCTGGTGATAGAAGAGAAACTGATATTATATTATATTAGAAGAGAAACTGATATTATATGGTTTTATATTTCTTTTCTTATGAAAATAAATAGATGGTGTATTTTGTTAGTGTAGGTGCCCTAGAGGCAATACATTGTTTCTTAAATAAACCTTATGTCATTTGATTATTAAATAAATGTATTTATTATGACTCGAATTACTGCGATATTTGTTAGCATAATAAATGTCCTTAGAATAATGATACACATTATATAGTTTAAGTTTACAACTTGAATTTGAGATTATATAATATCATATTCTTAAAGGTCCCTAGTCGAGTATTATTATACAGGACAATAATAATACATAAATAGACTAGTATGTTTTTGACTGATAACCACATCTCATTGGTTATAAGTATGGAGATACTAAAGTCAATACATAGGTACATGTAGGGTACATGGTACTGGACAGACCCACCGTGAGATTCTTCATGTTAATTAAGTCATAAGAAAGACTCACAGTGATAATGGTGTAATGATCCTTTGACTTGAGATCATTATATTTCTATACGAGGATAATATACTTTGACTACATTAAAAGTTACCTTTGACCGGGTAATGATAAAAGTGGACATCGGGTATATTGTGAATCGTATGAGAAATATGAATGATAGATAAAGGATTTAACCCTCCTATAATTAGGAGAGATATTATTGGCCTCTTGATTGAGTGAGACTATGAAATGCATGGCCATGCTCAAATATTGATTTGTTTTTGATAGTCTACTCATTGATCAAGGAAACCCGGATTAAATGTTGAAGAGGATGACTAACAACATGCCTCTAGTTTAATCTATAATATTTGGTTAAAGGGATTATATTACATAGGAACATTAGTCACGAAAGGTTTAATCGAATCACCGATTTATTATTATTACTTGGGTAGCAATGATGTATTACTAGATGCCGCTCATTGTTTATAATTTTATATTGAATAATAAAATTATTGCCAACGTAATGATAACCTACAGGGTCACACACTAAGAATGCTTGAAGGAGAATTGATTTAAATTATGAATTTAAATTAAATATTAATTTGAATTTATTTATGATATTAATTAAGTTAGACTTAATTAATTAATTAAATAGATATTCGAATTTACTAATTATTAGAATTCGAATTATATTAGAATATTAATTAAGTGTGACTTAATTAATTATTTAATTAAGAATTCGAATTTGAGTAAAAGGCCAAAATGATTGGGCCATGGAATACTGATTTATCTCTCTATATAAACATCTTAAAGTCTCAAATTAGGGTTAGACCTTTTAGAGAAAACCCTAGCCATTTGAGAGAGAAGATGGAGATGGAGAGAAATTAGTTTCCGGATGCTAGTACATCGCTCCTTCGAAGATCAAGCATTCGTGTGGATACCGGTAGAGCGTAGATCGTGAGAGCGGGATGCGTGGTGATTCAAGTAGCTAGGATCTCTGATGTTCATCCGTTATTAAAGCTTCTTTAAGGTAAATCATCAATCTCCGAATTAAATATCATGTTTTTGCATGGATCCTGCGGTAGGGTTTCGATTTTTATTGTTTTTCGCGTTTAATTCCGCTGCGTTTGATGCTCGAAACCCTTCAATGGCATCAGAGCTACTTGCAAAAACGTTTTAATTCGGTTATATGTTACAGTTTTGATATATATACGAGCATGTTTGATGATTGTCATGTATGATGCGTTGATTTTGATATATATATATATATATATATATATATATATATATGTATAAACTGTATGTTAATGATGATTGAGATAATCATATGATGATTATACAATCTGTATATATACTGATATATACATGATTTATGTTTGTTCTTGATATAGGGATTGTATACGATACGATTTCTGTATACGCTGCGCAGATTTGGTGAAATCTGTGTCCAGTGTCCGATTTTCGCAAACGATATGTGTTTTCTGACTGGAGTCGGGCCACTGAGCAAGACTGACAAAGTCAGGTTCGCATCTGTAAGCCGTTTAACGTAGTTTACTACCTGTAAACAGCGATTTATGGTTTTCTAATTTAATTTCGAATTTTATGAAAATTGTTTTTTTTAGTTAAAACTTATTAGATCATATTGGATATGATATGTTATGATGTGTTGATGATGAGCACATAATCTGTATTTATACTGATATATACATTATATATGTTTGTACTTGTTATAAGAATCATATTCGATATGATTTCGGAAAAGCTGCGCAGATCTGGTGAAATCTGTCCAGTGTCCGATTTACGCAAACGATATGTGTTTTCTGACTATAAACGAGCGTCTGAACAAAACTGATAGCAAGCTACCACCGACTCGTCTGTAAGGCGTTTGACGCCGTTTAGTGCATGAAAAACGCGATTTGTTGTTTTCAGAATTTGATTCTGATTTTCTGATTTTTGCGTTATATGATTTCTTTGATTGGATCATCTGAAATATGATATGGTATAACATGATTAGATAATATGACATGTTATTTAATTGTTACTTGAGCATGGTGGATGGTTATGGCCTTGAGACCCATAGGATAGAGGTATTTGTTTATGGTTTGGTTTCTAAATACGACTTGCATGTCGTCATTCCTTGTAATGATTAAATCTCGAATGTAACTCGAGTTCTCCTTGTAAGTACATTAGTATAGTTGTTTTGTTTATGTAATGTACATGAATACATGAAGACAAGCAAGCAAGGAGGCGATCCAAGGAGGCATTGTAGCAGCAAAGAAGAAGACATGTAATAGTATAGTATTTTAAACCACCCATAGATTGTCCTTGATCCTTTCATTAGCTTGAAAGGATCATATAGGATAAAGGCCATAACCAATCACGTTTACATAATGCACTTACTTTACATATGATGCATGGGTAGAGTAGCAAATGTATGCATGTTTTAATTAGATTAATGATGTATGCATGTATTAGATACGTCACCCATACCATGCTTGCCATGCTAAACAAGATAAAATCTGTAACGATCGAGATTTTAAAATAAACAAACGATCATGAGATTTCTGTGTTTATGAAACACGGAATTAGATACGAATTTTCAATTATTTAGATATGGGGAGATTTTGTCAAAAACGGGTTTTACCTGTAAGGAAGTTGGGTATTAAGTGAGGCCACTTGTGACTCCTCCAACAACCTGGAAATCAAACTATTGATGAATATTGATTTTAAGTATTTAATTCAAGGAAAAATTGGGAATCTCTTTATGATGGGATCATGGTCGTTTTAATACAAAGCCCCTTAACAAAATATTAAGTTCTTTTATCGGATGCTTTCCAATGAATGAACACTCATTGAATCCTAGATCGATAAGGGGAATGACTGCCAGTGGCAGGGGACTCCTGTCTATCGTGGTGAGATGTGACGAATATAAGCAGTTATATTCGACCGTTGTATCATTGGGTTTAACTTAACTGAGTCGTCATAATAAGGTGAAAATAAACGGTTATATTCAATTATTATGAACTTAGAAGCATAGAGTTTGGTTCAAAATCTATTAGATAGACAAGAACAATTGTTGTTCACCAAACTATCCAAGAATTATATATGATATAATTGACAACTGTTGTCTACCTAAATAATCATGTTTTAAGGACTACCAGTGGTTGACTTAGGATATGACGAAATATGGATCTTGGCTCACTAGAAAGATTTATGAGATATTCTTTCCGATTTAATAGTAAGGGCTATTAATTTGATAAAAATAGTGGGAGATATATATTTTGAATATATATGAATAATCACTTGAACATAACTTAATAATACCGCAGACTAATTATTTTATGCATTTTAACATTATAGATATTCTAATGACAAACAACTCAAATAACTTCTCTGTACGATCAGTCCTTGAGAAGGACAAGTTGACGGGAACAAACTTCCTTGATTGGCAATGGAAAGGCAAGAGGATGATTAGATCCAAATCTAATGCCAATCCAAAATATGCTCCCAAAGGGGCTTTGATGCCTACAGGAGGTGTTGCAAAAGGTGATTGTCACTAATGCAAGAAGTCGGGTCACTGGAAGAGAAACTGTCAAGCTTATTTGGAGGATCTGAAGAAACT
Organism: Saposhnikovia divaricata; assembly: GCA_036435485.1. Lineage (NCBI taxonomy): Eukaryota > Viridiplantae > Streptophyta > Magnoliopsida > Apiales > Apiaceae > Saposhnikovia > Saposhnikovia divaricata. The sequence goes on from CM071600.1 coordinate 161,094,379, forward strand.
GAAGGCTGTTCAGATTTCTGATTCAGGTATTTATGTTATAGAAGTCAATTTGTCTACTTCTACATCATGGGTATTAGATACCGGATGTGGTTCTCACATTAGTATAAATGTGTAGAAATAGCAACGGAGTAGGACTTTGGCGTTAGGAGAAGTCGACCTACATGTTGGCAGTGGAGCAAAGATTGCTGATTTAGCTGTAGGGACTAATTTATCATTGCCCTCGGGGCTTATTTCAGAACTAGAGAACTATTATTACGTGTCTGCGATTTGTAGAAACATTATTACCGTTTCTTGTTTAGACAAGATTACTTTTTCTTTATGATTCAGAACAATTGTTGTTCCTTTTCATTGAATAATGTTACCTATAAGGTTGCACGTTTGTTTAATGGTTTATATGTTCTTGATACTCCTGTCTATAATGTAAATAATAAACGTCTTAAGACAAATGACTCAAATCATACATACCTCTGGCACTGTCGTTTAGGCCATATAAGTGAGAATCGCATTTTTTAAGTTACATAAAGATGGATACTTGGATAAGTTTGATTTTGAATCATACGAAGAATGTGAACCGTGTCTCATTGGGCAAAATGACTAAAGCTCCTTTTACCGGACAAGGTGAGAGGGCCACCAAGCGATTGGAACTGGTACATAGTGATGTATGTGGTCCAATGCGTACGATGGCAAGAGGTGGCTTTTATTATTTCATAACCTTTACTGATGATTTTAGTAGATATGGATATGTATATCTTATGAAGAACAAATCCGATTCTTTTGAAAAATTCAAAGAATACAAGGCTGAAGTAGAGAAGCAAATAGGCGGAGGTGCAAGTATTAAAATCTTACGATCCGATCGTGGGGGTGAATACTTAAGCACCGAATTTAAAGAGTATTTAAAGGAGTGTGGTATTGTATCACAACTCACTCCGCCAAGTACTCCTCAATGGAATGGAGTTTCAGAGAGGAGAAATCGTACCCTGTTAGACATGGTACGATCGATGATGAGTCATGCAGATCTTCCAATAAGTTTCTGGGGTTATGCTCTAGAAACAGCAGCTTTCACACTTAACCGTGTTCCAACTAAGAAGGTTCAAAAGACTCCATATGAGATATGGGAGGAGAAACGGTCAAGCATGAACTTTATGAAAGTTTGGGGATGCAAGGCGTTTGTAAAACGTCAAGTATCTGACAAGCTTGGACCTAAATCCGAAGAGTGCAATTTTGTGGGATACCCTAAAGAAACAAAGGCGTATTATTTTTATAATCCTTCTGAGCAGAAAGTGTTCATTGCTCGAGATGCTGTTTTCATGGAAAGAGATTTTGTTTCCAAAAGAAACAGTGGGAGGACTATAGATCTCGATGAAGATCGAGAACCACAAAATAGCATTGAACCTGAGGTGGAACAAGAGCAGAATAACGATAATGCTCAAGAAACACAGGTTGTTCGTAGATCAAGTAGGATTCGCCATGAGCCAGAGAGATATTATGGATTTCTCCTGACTCAAGGTGGTGATGTGATGCTTGTAGATAATAATGTGCCTCTCACCTACAAGGATGCTATGAATAGTCCAGATTCTGAGAGATGGCTGGAAGCCATGAAATCTGAGATGGATTCCATGTATGAAAACAAAGTATGGACTTTGGTTGCACCACCTGATGGGATTAAACCCATAGAGTGCAAGTGGGTTTTCAAGAAGAAAACTGACATGGATGGAAATTTACAGACCTACAAAGCAAGACTGGTGGCGAAAGGTTTCAAGCAAATTCATGGTATTGACTATGATGAAACTTTCTCACCGATAGCTATGGTCAAGTCCATCAGGATTTTGCTTGCGATAGCGGCTTATTATGACTATGAAATCTGGCAAATGGATGTCAAGACTGCTTTCTTAAATGGAAGCTTAGAAGAGGATGTGTACATGACACAACCTGAGGGTTTTGTTTATCCAAAGTTTGCTAGAATGGTTTGTAAGTTGCTACGATCTGTTTATGGATTGAAGCAGGCCTCAAGGAGGTGGAACATCCGTTTTGATGAAACAGTCAAAGAGTTTGGTTTCAAACAAAATGAGGATGAGCCGTGTGCTTACAAGAAGGTTAGTGGGAGCCATGTGGCATTCCTAGTATTATATGTGGATGACATATTACTAATAGGGAATGACATTCCTTCTCTACAAGCTGTGAAGACTTGGTTGGGAAAAAGTTTCTCGATGAAAGACTTAGGCGATGCTACCTATATCTTAGGGATCAGGATCTATAGGGATAGATCTAAAAGATTAATCGGCCTAAGTCAGAGTACATACATTGACAAAGTATTGCATCGTTTTGGAATGCAAGAGGCAAAGAGGGGCTTTGTCCCGGTGTCTCATGGGAGAGTGATCTCAAAGGAAAACTGTCCTAAATCATCAGATGATAAGGACCGTATGAGTAAAGTACCATATGCTTCGGCAATTGGTTCTATAATGTATGCAATGATATGTACTCGTCCTGATGTCTCGTATGCTTTAAGCATGACGAGCAGGTACCAGTCTAATCCAGGTGAGGGTCACTGGACAGCTGTCAAGAAAATTCTTAAGTACCTTAAACGGACTAAAGATTCGTTCTTGATATACGGAGGAGATGAGAAGCTGGTCGTAAAAGGTTACACTGATGCTAGTTTCCAGACAGATAGGGACGATTCTGTGTCCCAGTCTGGATTCGTGTTTTGTCTAAATGGAGGTGCTGTAAGCTGGAAAAGTTCGAAGCAAGAGACAGTAGCTGATTCTACAATGGAAGCTGAGTATATTGCCGCTAGTGAAGCAGCCAAAGAGGCTGTTTGGATTCGGAAATTTATTACCGGACTTGGTGTGGTTCCGTCGATCGCAGATCCAGTTGATCTGTATTGCGATAACAATAGAGCCATTGCGCAGGCTAAGGAACCAAGGTCCCATTCCAAGGCAAAGCATATACTTAGAAGATATCATCTTCTTCGAGAGATAAACGAGAGAGGAGATATACATATATGTAAAGTGCATACCAATGAAAATGTTGCGGACCCACTGACCAAGGCTTTATCGCAGCAGAAGCACGACGGTCACACTAGTTCCATGGGTATTAGATACATGGGTGATTGGCTCTAGTGCAAGTGGGAGATTGTTAGTGTAGGTGCCCTAGAGGCAATACATTGTTTCTTAAATAAACCTTATGTCATTTGATTATTAAATAAATGTATTTATTATGACTCGAATTACTGCGATATTTGTTAGCATAATAAATGTCCTTAGAATAATGATACACATTATATAGTTTAAGTTTACAACTTGAATTTGAGATTATATAATATCATATTCTTAAAGGTCCCTAGTCGAGTATTATTATACAGGACAATAATAATACATAAATAGACTAGTATGTTTTTGACTGATAACCACATCTCATTGGTTATAAGTATGGAGATACTAAAGTCAATACATAGGTACATGTAGGGTACATGGTACTGGACAGACCCACCGTGAGATTCTTCATGTTAATTAAGTCATAAGAAAGACTCACAGTGATAATGGTGTAATGATCCTTTGACTTGAGATCATTATATTTCTATACGAGGATAATATACTTTGACTACATTAAAAGTTACCTTTGACCGGGTAATGATAAAAGTGGACATCGGGTATATTGTGAATCGTATGAGAAATATGAATGATAGATAAAGGATTTAACCCTCCTATAATTAGGAGAGATATTATTGGCCTCTTGATTGAGTGAGACTATGAAATGCATGACCATGCTCAAATATTGATTTGTTTTTGATAGTCTACTCATTGATCAAGGAAACCCGGATTAAATGTTGAAGAGGATGACTAACAACATGCCTCTAGTTTAATCTATAATATTTGGTTAAAGGGATTATATTACATAGGAACATTAGTCACGAAAGGTTTAATCGAATCACCGATTTATTATTATTACTTGGGTAGCAATGATGTATTACTAGATGCCGCTCATTGTTTATAATTTTATATTGAATAATAAAATTATTGCCAACGTAATGATAACCTACAGGGTCACACACTAAGAATGCTTGAAGGAGAATTGATTTAAATTATGAATTTAAATTAAATATTAATTTGAATTTATTTATGATATTAATTAAGTTAGACTTAATTAATTAATTAAATAGATATTCGAATTTACTAATTATTAGAATTCGAATTATATTAGAATATTAATTAAGTGTGACTTAATTAATTATTTAATTAAGAATTCGAATTTGAGTAAAAGGCCAAAATGATTGGGCCATGGAATACTGATTTATCTCTCTATATAAACATCTTAAAGTCTCAAATTAGGGTTAGACCTTTCAGAGAAAACCCTAGCCATTTGAGAGAGAAGATGGAGATGGAGAGAAATTAGTTTCCGGATGCTAGTACATCGCTCCTTCGAAGATCAAGCATTCGTGTGGATACCGGTAGAGCGTAGATCGTGAGAGCGGGATGCGTGGTGATTCAAGTAGCTAGGATCTCTGATGTTCATCCGTTATTAAAGCTTCTTTAAGGTAAATCATCAATCTCCGAATTAAATATCATGTTTTTGCATGGATCCTGCGGTAGGGTTTCGATTTTTATTGTTTTTCGCGTTTAATTCCGCTGCGTTTGATGCTCGAAACCCTTCATATTTAATAAATAAAAATTAATTCTTTTCTTAAAGATTATGATGGGTCTTCTGTTTATATATACATATATAAGTTTTCCTTTGATACTTGTTTACAAATTTATCTTGCTGAGTTATTATAGCTCACTCTTGCTATTTATTTATATAACAGCTAGATCAGGTGCCGAAATGTCGCAGTGCAACCCGGAAGAGGGTAAAGGGGAAGTCTACCTTATGAGAAAGTATCGACACCTGTTCTCAAGGTAGTATATACTTTTATATGGGTGTAATAGATGGTATTCTGGGATTGTAATAATAGTTTATCTTTAACTGCTATCATTAATGGATGTTGTTCTCTGAGCATATGACTGGTGTGTGTGATGATATTAGTGTGGGGTCATTTGTGTGAGTATTAAATAGTATAAAAAAAAGAAGACCAAGAGATATTGTTAATAAATGGAAATTGGAGTATGATGGCCCGGATTCCTGACCCCGGATCTGGGGCTGTCACAGTTTGGTATCAGAGCTTAGAGTCATATTGCTCAGGAACAAAAGTGATAATAATATACACATATAGATATATATGTAATGATATAAAATATGAACTCACATCGAGTTCAAGGGTGGTTTATCGAACGAAGCGTTTATTCTAAGTAGTGATTATAATTTTATAGATTATTACTAATAAACGTTTATGTTTTAGTATAGGGAGAGGAGATTGGTAAGCCAAAGTTAAGGGTATTTAAAGTCTTCTTGGTTTAATGGAGTTTGAAGAAATATTGTAAGTGGATTGGTGAACAGACACTGATTGTTTCAATTGATTGTGGAGATGAAATGGTGAAACTGAGATTTATCGGTAAAGCCAAGATATACCTTATGGACCAAGACAGATTGAGAAATTCCGAGATTTGACTTAAATGAAAAGGTTATTATGCTAAAATTGTTAAACTTATGTAGCACACAGGATTGATTTGAAAAAGGGAATATTTGATGTATTGGGAAGTGTACGTTAGACAATCTCGTGAGTATAAGTGGTATGTTAGAATATACAATTATAAAGAATAGTTTTAAAAGGGTCCTTGATACCGGAGCATTTTCAGGATAAGACGATCAACATTACGTAAGTATATCGATTAGAAGGTTGTGTTCTATTATGAATAAAGGCAGAGAGTATCGAGTCAAGTCACGACTAGGTAAATGAAGATAATTGGGAATAGCAGACGATAGGTTAAGGCTACATGGTGAGTGCCAAATTTAATAAATTTTGGAGAGTACGCAGTCTAAGATATAAATAGTATTTGAGGAAAACCTTCTATTATTGGGATTTTCAATTGGGCAGAGGCTATTAACAGTACCTATTTTCAAGCTCCTAAAGCCCTGCTAAATTATATTATTGAGTTTCAAATTTTCCTCCACTGGTGGGTAATTATTCATTAAGTGCCGGTATCTTTTAAAAACTTTCTGGTACCCTTGGGGATGTGTTTCAAAATTTTATTTTATCTATCTTAGTCAAAATATTCCTCTAAGATTACTTTCGGAAGATGGTATTGATCATTTTGATTTAAATTCTTCTTTATATTTTTACTACAACTAAGAGGAACAACCCTATATGTATACACAAGGACGATCTGTCTATGTGATTGAAAGTCGGAGGGGACGCCCTCCTTTGTGTGACATACGGGTTCTTCCATTATATTGATTTCTCAGATATCCTTTTGTTTCAAAGAAAAGTTATTTAAAACTCTTAATTTTATAAATTGTTGTGGGACCTTTGCTTGTTTCTGGGTTCGTTTCAATTCAAAGTTTCATAAATTCTATAAATTTTTTCGAATATAGAAGATTTCATTAATGGATGAGATAATGGAAGCAAGGTTTAGAGTATACGTGATTACACAAGGAAACTTGAGATTCCAAGGGAAATTTCAATAAGAGATAATTAGAGCTAGAAGCGTTTCAATATAAGAGAGGAAGGAAATTCGTGAGAAGAAATATGTATATTTGATGATTAGTAAGAAAACAAATATGAGGCATTTTAAGGCATAATTGAGATTTACTATTGAGAGTAAGGTGTATTTTGAGGATAGAGTCAGAATAAGGATAAACAAAGGAAGTGGGGATAATTAATGAAGGATTTCGAGGTGCAATAACTATTAGTGGGGGAAGGCCAATATTGTGACTAATACCCTAAGTAGCAGAGAGAGATTAAAGATGTTAAGTATTCAAAGGATTAATCCAAAAGGTGTGAATGAGTAAAACTTGAGGTAAAGATTTTGATGAGAATAATAAAAGGAAATTTCAGAGGTGGAACAGATAGTATATCATGAAGGAACTAAGGTGGATCAGCAAGATGTAAAGAGCGTATAGTGAACAATAGACATATGGATAAGGTATCCGGAGGAAATTGCATGTACGCTCTAATTTAACCTCTTAAGTGTAAATGTTTGGTTAGGGATCGACTAAGTCAATGAATGGTGTAAATGGGCTGATAATATAGATAAGAATAATCTATCTTTGAGAAAGTAAACTATGGTGATATAAGAAAGGAGGGTTATTCGCATGTCATCCAAATCAATATATGTTAAGAGTCATAGAACTCTATAAAAAGGAGATTAAGAGTATTGAGGAAAGCGCGCGAATATTTTTCAAGGATGAAAGGAAAGTATATGTTTGTATAAGTACGAACAGGAAATATATATTAAAAATAATATTTTATTACAATTGTTTCAAGGAATATTATTATAACTTATTTTCTGGAAAATTTTACAGAGGTGATATATACAAATGTTGGAGTATTAATATTTTATGTCATGATAGAGATCAAAACATAGTTAAATAATAGTGAGATACACTACCATTCAGAGAAGGCCAATGTGGTGGCCGATACCCTTAGGAAAAAGAGGAAGGAGAGATGAGATAATATAAAATGACGGAATGCAGGAGAAGGTTGGTAAGGAAAAGATAGTGAAAGTACTGCTATTGATAAGCTAAATGGCATGTTGATGAATGACAAGCAAATGTATGTTGGTGTATTTCTGTACAAACAAGATAGAGATGTTTAAGGAGAAACTAAAGGATGGAGGAAGTAATATGCGAATTAGAAGGTGTAATATGAGAAAGGTATTCGTCAATATCTTCAACGTGATTCCGGGACGGAATCCTTTTAAGGGGGGAAGACTGTAATAACCCTAACTTTAGAAATGCTACAGTGTTTAAATGATTAGTAATTTTGAGGATTTATGGAAATGGTATGTAGGTACCTTATAAGTGAAACATAAAATGAATAATCAGAAACCATATTAGCGTCGTACTATGAAAATGAGTGACTCGAAACGATGACGGATTTCAGAAATTCCTGAGTATAGATTTTTAAGATATTTGATTTCAATTGAGCACTACTGTATTGGATATTATGGAGAATGGGTTTTAACAAGGATTAATTATATTGAGGAAATAGTGAAATTAGGATAAACCAAGGAGTGATCAAGTCAAGGAAATGCCATGGGAATTGAGATTGTTAAACGAGTTTGAGAATGCTTGAGAACCCGAGAGAAAACCGGGAGAGCAAATTCTGAGATAAAGAGAATATACCAAGGATAGTGGATTTAATATTTGTTTGAGGATTAGAGCTACACCAACACCTTAAAATACAATGTGGGAGAGGATAATATGTATACAAGAGGTTTACAAAGGAGAAACCACTTAGACGATCGCAGAAATCATTCGATCAATCAAATGACGAAAGAACTTTGAACGAAGCCCAAACAAAAAGCCCTAAGGCCCAAAACCTAAGCCATGGAGGTCCAAGAGGCTCCAAGGAGCTACAAATGCAAGTGATTAAAGGGTATGGCTCATGGAATTAGTGAAGGGGCAAGGCTATAAGGGAAATAAGAGATTAAAGGCAAGGGCATGCATGTAACTTACCAAAGCAAGTGGATAACTCATTCAAACACACCCACATGCCTTGATTTCATTGGTGGACTTCAAACAAACTTAATTAAGAGATAAGGGCTGATGTTAAAGGGATAGAAACAAGTCACACAAGTCATTATACAAGAGAAAAAGAAAGCAAAACACAATCTCTCCAAACTGCCCAACAGGACCAACAATTAAAGAAAAATTCATATCTCCATTTCTATCCATGATAAAATCACCAAATTTTAACCATAACTTCTCCACTCCATGTGTAAGGTTTGTTCAAAATTTCATGGTCAACAAAGTAGAATAGCCTAGTCAAATCCATGCTCAAAGTTGGGGAAACAAATCAGTCCAGTTTCTGTCCAGTGGGAAAAATAGGATCAAAACCATAGCTAGGAAGCTTTGTTTTTGGTGATCTATAGTTCAAATCAAATCTTATGAAGAGGCCAAGATGTGGTAAAAATTTGAGATCCAAACTCTTATTTTTCAATTTTCTATGATTTTTACAAAGTGATGGATGAATAGTAACCTTCAAGAACTAACTTTTGGTTTTATGATTTCTTTAGTTGATCCAAGCTACTTTAAGGTTGTTTAAGGACTATCCAAGGCTTATTAAGTGTTGTTCATTCTACAAAGAAGGTATAAAGCTCAAGAACCCTTAGTATTACTTTGAGTTGATGATGGATTATGGTTGGTTAAGTAGTTAAAGTTGTATAAAGTATGAAATCATGATGATATATGTGTTTATAAGTGATTTGATTGAGTATGGAAGTGAGTTGTGCTTGTAACCATGGCTGGTATGATGACCACATAGTGTAGGTAATAATATATGTGTTGGATGATGGATTGGGAGGAGTGATGATTTGGGAATTGTTAAGAATATAGCCGTTATAATATCCGATTTTCGTTAAAACTAAAACTACCTTGTATTTGGGCAGAGGTCACGAACTGGTAATGGTCAGTAGGGTGTGTCAACTGACCATGAGAGGATAGAGCTTAGTTCATAGATCGTTTTGATATAAAGTACGTTAAAATCTGATGAACGGTTTAGGAGAAAAGTGAATTTTAGTGAAAGACGTTCGAAAACCGAGAAAACGAAATTGTGTCAACTTTGAGGCTATAATTACCATACTTAAACATCTTTAAAAGTTATGAACTTTTGGGACAATATAGTAGGGTGAATAGAGAGGCAAACCCCACTGACCTTGTGTCAAAGTTCGAAATTGATAATTTATGAGAAATTTTACAGTCATGTGTGATTAATAAGGAAATGGTGAAAAACACTGAAACTTTCATGGAGTCTAAAAATGGATAAGTTCTTGGAACTTGTGGTCTATAAAGGGTATGTTAAACTTATATTATGTGTCAAGGGTGTTATTATATATATATTTAAGGGTTAAGTGCTTAAGTGAAATATATTCTGATGGTGATCCTTTTCGTTTCTATAGATACTCGAGACGAACACCGGATCATTCCTTTTGGGATATAGAGATCGAGACAAGATTTCTTTTACCCTTATTTTGATAAATTGTTTATGTTTAAAGAAAAGTGGTTTTGCTAGATAATATATGAATCTTATATCAATATATGATATGGATTGTGGATATGGATATGAATATGAATGGAGCTAATGTACTTTATGGCTTCAAGAGATATGAAAAAGAATGATATCAGTTGTTATCTAGAGTTATATGGTTTATAATATTCTTTTAAAGATAATCTTTAAACATTTGTGATTTAATAAATATTATTTGATTATTATTTAATACTTTTAAAATAGGTAAAATATTTTGTATATAAGAGCATATTTGACTTTATGAAATACGGAGGAGATGTCTGAATTATAATCAAAGTATAATGATATATGAGAATGGAAATGATATATGAGAATGGAAATGATATGTGTGAATGATATATGGAAATGTGAATGGAAATGGAAACGGAAAAATGGAAAATGTCGAATGATGTTTTATAAATGGAATAACGATTTGAAAAAGGGGGATTGCAACAGTATGCGTAAGAGGCTGTGTGGGAGTTGCACAGTCCGGCACCCAATATTGCGTAAGAGGCTGTGTGGGAGTTGCACAGTCCGGCACCCAATATTGCGTAAGAGGCTGTGTGGGAGTTGCACAGTCCGGCACCCAATATTTTATTACGGCCCAAGAGTTGCCGAAGGATGATGTAGCAGGTGGCCTTCCTCCAGTGATGTTTGACATTCCTTCTACTAGTAGTAAACAGAGAGCAGGTATGGTCAGACGACTGATCATCGTCCTACGTATCTGGCGCTAGCAAAATCCCCAAAACTTTTAAAGAAAGAATTGATAATGGTTTCAGATTTGCATTTTGAAAAAGGAAATGGTATGAAATTATGGAATTATTTTTATGGATTGAAGAGAAACTTATTTTATATTATTTTTATATAGTTGTTGTATAAAAGGTAATGGAAAGATTATATTGAGAGATTTATTTCAAATGTTATATTATCTTGAGACATTATACTGAGAGGTGGTATTGATTATTATCTGGTGATAGAAGAGAAACTGATATTATATTATATTAGAAGAGAAACTGATATTATATGGTTTTATATTTCTTTTCTTATGAAAATAAATAGATGGTGTATTTAATAAATAAAAATTAATTCTTTTCTTAAAGATTATGATGGGTCTTCTGTTTATATATACATATATAAGTTTTCCTTTGATACTTGTTTACAAATTTATCTTGCTGTGTTATTATAGCTCACTCTTGCTATTTATTTATATAACAGCTAGATCAGGTGCCGAAATGTCGCAGTGCAACCCGGAAGAGGGTAAAGGGGAAGTCTACCTTATGAGAAAGTATCGACACCTGTTCTCAAGGTAGTATATACTTTTATATGGGTGTAATAGATGGTATTCTGGGATTGTAATAATAGTTTATCTTTAACTGCTATCATTAATGGATGTTGTTCTCTGAGCATATGACTGGTGTGTGTGATGATATTAGTGTGGGGTCATTTGTGTGAGTATTAAATAGTATAAAAAAAAGAAGACGAAGAGATATTGTTAATAAATGGAAATTGGAGTATGATGGCCCGGATTCCTGACCCCGGATCTGGGGCTGTCACAGTTTGGTATCATAGCTTAGAGTCATATTGCTCAGGAACAAAAGTGATAATAATATACACATATAGATATATATGTAATGATATAAAATATGAACTCACATCGAGTTCAAGGGTGGTTTATCGAACGAAGCGTTTATTCTAAGTAGTGATTATAATTTTATAGATTATTACTAATAAACGTTTATGTTTTAGTATAGGGAGAGGAGATTGGTAAGCCAAAGTTAAGGGTATTTAAAGTCTTCTTGGTTTAATGGAGTTTGAAGAAATATTGTAAGTGGATTGGTGAACAGACACTGATTGTTTCAATTGATTGTGGAGATGAAATGGTGAAACTGAGATTTATCGGTAAAGCCAAGATATACCTTATGGACCAAGACAGATTGAGAAATTCCGAGATTTGACTTAAATGAAAAGGTTATTATGCTAAAATTGTTAAACTTATGTAGCACACAGGATTGATTTGAAAAAGGGAATATTTGATGTATTGGGAAGTGTACGTTAGACAATCTCGTGAGTATAAGTGGTATGTTAGAATATACAATTATAAAGAATAGTTTTAAAAGGGTCCTTGATACCGGAGCATTTTCAGGATAAGACGATCAACATTACGTAAGTATATCGATTAGAAGGTTGTGTTCTATTATGAATAAAGGCAGAGAGTATCGAGTCAAGTCACGACTAGGTAAATGAAGATAATTGGGAATAGCAGACGATAGGTTAAGGCTACATGGTGAGTGCCAAATTTAATAAATTTTGGAGAGTACGCAGTCTAAGATATAAATAGTATTTGAGGAAAACCTTCTATTATTGGGATTTTCAATTGGGCAGAGGCTATTAACAGTACCTATTTTCAAGCTCCTAAAGCCCTGCTAAATTATATTATTGAGTTTCAAATTTTCCTCCACTGGTGGGTAATTATTCATTAAGTGCCGGTATCTTTTAAAAACTTTCTGGTACCCTTGGGGATGTGTTTCAAAATTTTATTTTATCTATCTTAGTCAAAATATTCCTCTAAGATTACTTTCGGAAGATGGTATTGATCATTTTGATTTAAATTCTTCTTTATATTTTTACTACAACTAAGAGGAACAACCCTATATGTATACACAAGGACGATCTGTCTATGTGATTGAAAGTCGGAGGGGACGCCCTCCTTTGTGTGACATACGGGTTCTTCCATTATATTGATTTCTCAGATATCCTTTTGTTTCAAAGAAAAGTTATTTAAAACTCTTAATTTTATAAATTGTTGTGGGACCTTTGCTTGTTTCTGGGTTCGTTTCAATTCAAAGTTTCATAAATTCTATAAATTTTTTCGAATATAGAAGATTTCATTAATGGATGAGATAATGGAAGCAAGGTTTAGAGTATACGTGATTACACAAGGAAACTTGAGATTCCAAGGGAAATTTCAATAAGAGATAATTAGAGCTAGAAGCGTTTCAATATAAGAGAGGAAGGAAATTCGTGAGAAGAAATATGTATATTTGATGATTAGTAAGAAAACAAATATGAGGCATTTTAAGGCATAATTGAGATTTACTATTGAGAGTAAGGTGTATTTTGAGGATAGAGTCAGAATAAGGATAAACAAAGGAAGTGGGGATAATTAATGAAGGATTTCGAGGTGCAATAACTATTAGTGGGGGAAGGCCAATATTGTGACTAATACCCTAAGTAGCAGAGAGAGATTAAAGATGTTAAGTATTCAAAGGATTAATCCAAAAGGTGTGAATGAGTAAAACTTGAGGTAAAGATTTTGATGAGAATAATAAAGGGAAATTTCAGAGGTGGAACAGATAGTATATCATGAAGGAACTAAGGTGGATCAGCAAGATGTAAAGAGCGTATAGTGAACAATAGACATATGGGATAAGGTATCCGGAGGAAATTGCATGTACGCTCTAATTTAACCTCTTAAGTGTAAATGTTTGGTTAGGGATCGACTAAGTCAATGAATGGTGTAAATGGGCTGATAATATAGATAAGAATAATCTATCTTTGAGAAAGTAAACTATGGTGATATAAGAAAGGAGGGTTATTCGCATGTCATCCAAATCAATATATGTTAAGAGTCATAGAACTCTATAAAAAGGAGATTAAGAGTATTGAGGAAAGCGCGCGAATATTTTTCAAGGATGAAAGGAAAGTATATGTTTGTATAAGTACGAACAGGAAATATATATTAAAAATAATATTTTATTACAATTGTTTCAAGGAATATTATTATAACTTATTTTCTGGAAAATTTTACAGAGGTGATATATACAAATGTTGGAGTATTAATATTTTATGTCATGATAGAGATCAAAACATAGTTAAATAATAGTGAGATACACTACCATTCAGAGAAGGCCAATGTGGTGGCCGATACCCTTAGGAAAAAGAGGAAGGAGAGATGAGATAATATAAAATGACGGAATGCAGGAGAAGGTTGGTAAGGAAAAGATAGTGAAAGTACTGCTATTGATAAGCTAAATGGCATGTTGATGAATGACAAGCAAATGTATGTTGGTGTATTTCTGTACAAACAAGATAGAGATGTTTAAGGAGAAACTAAAGGATGGAGGAAGTAATATGCGAATTAGAAGGTGTAATATGAGAAAGGTATTCGTCAATATCTTCAACGTGATTCCGGGACGGAATCCTTTTAAGGGGGGAAGACTGTAATAACCCTAACTTTAGAAATGCTACAGTGTTTAAATGATTAGTAATTTTGAGGATTTATGGAAATGGTATGTAGGTACCTTATAAGTGAAACATAAAATGAATAATCAGAAACCATATTAGCGTCGTACTATGAAAATGAGTGACTCGAAACGATGACGGATTTCAGAAATTCCTGAGTATAGATTTTTAAGATATTTGATTTCAATTGAGCACTACTGTATTGGATATTATGGAGAATGGGTTTTAACAAGGATTAATTATATTGAGGAAATAGTGAAATTAGGATAAACCAAGGAGTGATCAAGTCAAGGAAATGCCATGGGAATTGAGATTGTTAAACGAGTTTGAGAATGCTTGAGAACCCGAGAGAAAACCGGGAGAGCAAATTCTGAGATAAAGAGAATATACCAAGGATAGTGGATTTAATATTTGTTTGAGGATTAGAGCTACACCAACACCTTAAAATACAATGTGGGAGAGGATAATATGTATACAAGAGGTTTACAAAGGAGAAACCACTTAGACGATCGCAGAAATCATTCGATCAATCAAATGACGAAAGAACTTTGAACGAAGCCCAAACAAAAAGCCCTAAGGCCCAAAACCTAAGCCATGGAGGTCCAAGAGGCTCCAAGGAGCTACAAATGCAAGTGATTAAAGGGTATGGCTCATGGAATTAGTGAAGGGGCAAGGCTATAAGGGAAATAAGAGATTAAAGGCAAGGGCATGCATGTAACTTACCAAAGCAAGTGGATAACTCATTCAAACACACCCACATGTCTTGATTTCATTGGTGGACTTCAAACAAACTTAATTAAGAGATAAGGGCTGATGTTAAAGGGATAGAAACAAGTCACACAAGTCATTATACAAGAGAAAAAGAAAGCAAAACACAATCTCTCCAAACTGCCCAACAGGACCAACAATTAAAGAAAAATTCATATCTCCATTTCTATCCATGATAAAATCACCAAATTTTAACCATAACTTCTCCACTCCATGTGTAAGGTTTGTTCAAAATTTCATGGTCAACAAAGTAGAATAGCCTAGTCAAATCCATGCTCAAAGTTGGGGAAACAAATCAGTCCAGTTTCTGTCCAGTGGGAAAAATAGGATCAAAACCATAGCTAGGAAGCTTTGTTTTTGGTGATCTATAGTTCAAATCAAATCTTATGAAGAGGCCAAGATGTGGTAAAAATTTGAGATCCAAACTCTTATTTTTCAATTTTCTATGATTTTTACAAAGTGATGGATGAATAGTAACCTTCAAGAACTAACTTTTGGTTTTATGATTTCTTTAGTTGATCCAAGCTACTTTAAGGTTGTTTAAGGACTATCCAAGGCTTATTAAGTGTTGTTCATTCTACAAAGAAGGTATAAAGCTCAAGAACCCTTAGTATTACTTTGAGTTGATGATGGATTATGGTTGGTTAAGTAGTTAAAGTTGTATAAAGTATGAAATCATGATAATATATGTGTTTATAAGTGATTTGATTGAGTATGGAAGTGAGTTGTGCTTGTAACCATGGCTGGTATGATGAACACATGGTGTAGGTAATAATATATGTGTTGGATGATGGATTGGGAGGAGTGATGATTTTGGAATTGTTAAGAATATAGCCGTTATAATATCCGATTTTCGTTAAAACTAAAACTACCTTGTATTTGGACAGAGGTCATGAACTGGTAATGGTCAGTAGGGTGTGTCAACTGACCATGAGAGGATAGAGCTTAGTTCATAGATCGTTTTGATATAAAGTACGTTAAAATCTGATGAACGATTTAGGAGAAAAGTGAATTTTAGTGAAAGGCGTTTGAAAACCGAGAAAACGAAATTGTGTCAACTTTGAGGCTATAATTACCATACTTAAACATCTTTAAAAGTTATGAACTTTTGGGACAATATAGTAGGGTGAATAGAGAGGCAAACCCCACTGACCTTGTGTCAAAGTTCGAAATTGATAATTTATGAGAAATTTTACAGTCATGTGTGATTAATAAGGAAATGGTGAAAAACACTGAAACTTTCATAGAGTCTAAAAATGGATAAGTTCTTGGAACTTGTGGTCTATAAAGGGTATGTTAAACTTATATTATGTGTCAAGGGTGTTATTATATATATATTTAAGGGTTAAGTGGTTAAGTGAAATATATTCTGATGGTGATCCTTTTCGTTTTTATAGATACTCGAGACGAACACCGGATTATTCCTTTTGGGATATAGAGATTGAGGCAAGATTTCTTTTACCCTTATTTTGATAAATTGTTTATGTTTAAAGAAAAGTGGTTTTGCTAGATAATATATGAATCTTATATCAATATATGATATGGATTATGGATTTGGATATGAATATGAATGGAGCTAATGTACTTTATGGCTTCAAGAGATATGAAAAAGAATGGTATCAGTTGTTATCTAGGGTTATATGGTTTATAATATTCTTTTAAAGATAATCTTTAAACATTTGTGATTTAATAAATATTATTTGATTATTATTTAATACTTTTAAAATAGTTAAAATATTTTGTATATAAGAGCATATTTGACTTTATTAAATACGGAGGAGATGTCTGAATTATAATCAAAGTATAATGATATATGAGAATGGAAATGATATGTGTGAATGGTATATGGAAATGTGAATGGAAATGTGAATGGAAATGGAAACGGAAAAATGGAAAATGTGGAATGATATTTTATAAATGGAATAACGATTTGAAAAAGGGGGATTGCAACAGTATGCGTAAGAGGCTGTGTGGGAGTTGCACAGTCTGGCACCCAATATTGCGTAAGAGGCTGTGTGGGAGTTGCACAGTCTGGCACCCAATATTTTATTACGGCCCAAGAGTTGCCGAAGGAGGATGTAGCAGGTGGCCTTCCTCCAGGGATGTTTGACATTCCTTCTACTAGTAGTAAACAGAGAGCAGGTACGGTCAGGCGACTGATCATCATCCTACGTATCTGGCGCTAGCAGAATCCCCAAAACTTTTAAAGAAAGAATTGATAATGGTTTCAGATTTGCATTTTGAAAAAGGAAATGGTATGAAATTATGGAATTATTTTTATGGATCGAAGAGAAACTGATTTTATATTATTTTTATATAGTTGTTGTATAAAAGGTAATGGAAAGATTATATTGAGAGATTTATTTCAAATGTTATATTATCTTGAGACATTATACTGAGAGGTGGTATTGATTATTATCTGGTGATAGAAGAGAAACTGATATTATATTATATTAGAAGAGAAACTGATATTATATGGTTTTATATTTCTTTTCTTATGAAAATAAATAGATGGTGTATTTAATAAATAAAAATTAATTCTTTTCTTAAAGATTATGATGGGTCTTCTGTTTATATATACATATATAAGTTTTCCTTTGATACTAGTTTACAAATTTATCTTGCTGAGCTATTATAGCTCACTCTTGCTATTTATTTATATAACAGCTAGATCAGGTGCCGAAACGTCGCAGTGCAATCCGGAAGAGGGTAAAGGGGAAGTCTACCTTATGAGAAAGTATCGACACCTGTTCTCAAGGTAGTATATACTTTTATATGGGTGTAATAGATGGTATTCTGGGATTGTAATAATAGTTTATCTTTAACTACTATCATTAATGGATGTTGTTCTCTGAGCATATGACTGGTGTGTGTGATGATATTAGTGTGGGGTCATTTGTGTGAGTATTAAATAGTATAAAAAAAAGAAGACGAAGAGATATTGTTAATAAATGGAAATTGGAGTATGATGGCCCGAATTCCTGACCCCAGATCTGGGGCTGTCACATGTATAAAAGAGGCAACAGACATTATTATATAGTAGATAGTAGATATGAAGATAATGAATGACAAAATATAGGAAGAGAGAGAGAGAGCAAAAGAAGAGAGAGATAAACATTTGTGTATAAACTTTAATTTGAATTCTTGAAAATGGTGTATATGAATTTGAAATTTCAATTTACAAACTAAAGCTTTCAGAAGACGCTGCATGTATCTGTAAACGTGGCAGAATATGAGTCAGTGGCAATTTTGCAATTAACTTCATAAATAAGGACAAAGAGTTAAAATTGCAAAATTACTGTACAAAAGAGGCAACAAACATTATTATATAGTAGATTGCTAAAGTTAAAAAGCATATTAGGTTCTTATGACAAATATGTTTCGTTTCTTTCTTATTAACTTTATTACGAGTTCCTACTTTGAGATATTATTTACGTTGAGATGTTATTCCTATAATCATAAGTTTGCATTTTTACTGGAAAGGGTTGCGGTTTGCTAAATTGGGAACTTGATGAGCTAAATACGTATAGTGTAGTTTTTCTGTTGATATGTGGTGTTTCGACGAGTTGGATACATTTTTTATGTTATTTTCTGATTCTGCTTAATACATCTAGGCAGTAAGTGTATCCTATTTGTATAACTGTTAGAACACTTGCGTAAGACATTCAAAAACTGTCATTTATAATACTTGAATTCTAACATTTTAAAAAAATGTGTACTATCGTCAACTTTGACTAACTCTATTAATTTTTTGAGGGATCTTTTTGTCTATACACTACTAGAACAACTATGGGGATAAAACAATACATACAATGCACATAATTAGGAACTAACATTACATATACATAAATATAAACACCCTTTTTACAATCAACCACATCAAGTCACACACACACCTAGGCAACACACACAGAGTAAAAATGAAAATGAAGTATACATAAAGAAAGAAACGATTCAACATTCAAAAATCTACAAGAATTTAATAATCATTATAATAAAAATTTAAAACCATCACCATCCAGTCATAATCTCAAAAATCAGTCTTCACCATCCACCTCAATCAGTCCAAACAAAATTACTAAATAGAAAACAGAAAAAACATCAAAACAGAACAATTTGCAAGAATAGAATCCATAGCAATCATGCCTTATCAGCAGCAAGAACGGACTCTGTGAAAGCAGGGGCATCAACAAGCTCTCTCATACCACCATCACCATCAAGGTGAGAGTTTGCAAGAGTAGTAGCAGCTCCATTGCCATCTTTGGAAACATGTTGAATGACACATGTCTCTCATGCCTCATTTTCCAGGTTCTTGATTAGCAACAATAAATTTGCAAAGCAAAAGTCTGGATCAGGATTGTTCACCTGAGTAACAACCCCCTCAGTTTTAGACTCTATGACAACATGTTTAACATCCCCTTTGCCCAAGCTAGTTTCAATCCATAAAAGATGGACCATAATTCTTTAGCTACCGAAATCGCCATATCATTCATACCCAAAGTCCCCCTAATCCACTCTACACGATGGTTTCTCATCACACAACCAACAGCAGCTTTCAAACTTGGCTTATCAAACACACCCTTGCAATTAACTTTCACAACATGCCTCCAAGCAGGCATGATTATGAACAATATTAGAGAAATCATAAGAACTTGTGATATGTTTATGTGTAAACTAGTACTAAAAGTGTTTGTTTATATAATGGATTATGCATTAAAGATAAATTCAACCCCTTTTTTACCATTGGAAAATTACAATGCTTTCAAGTTGGTCGTTATAATGCATTCAAATGTTAAAGTTCCTATGCATTCAAACTTGTAGTTTCTAATACATTTTCAATCTATGCCTTTTAAATTTTTTAAAATTAAGCAATTTAGTAGCTGAACATTATCAGAATATCTAACAACACAACAACATCATTTATAATACCGAACATTCATAATTTATATTTCAATATATAGAAGAACAAAAGATCGAACAAAATTTCAAAATTCAAAATATAGCAACCATCACAAATTCGTAATTTCATAAATCAAAATAAGGCGACCAACTCAAAATATTGCCATAAACACAAATTCGTAATAAATTCAAAAATTAACAACACAAAGAACATAACTTGATCATGAAATTGAACAATACAAACACATACCTCGTTGTTATCAAACAAAAATAGAACCAATGCCGCCAACACAAATTGAAAGCTTCATCTTTAAAGCATCCAACAACTAATTCGTGCGTTTATGTGTTTGGATGAGGTTAATTGTGTAATTAGTCCTCAAAACTATGAACTAAATGCAATTAGGGTTCGTTCTAATGAATTGGTGAGCAATTGGGTTTAATATACCCGTTTCATGTTTGAAAAGATAAAAATATCCTTGAAAAAATTGACGGAGTTAGCTAAAGTTGACGATAGTACAAATTTTTAAAAAATGTTAGAACTCCAATATTGCAAGTGAGAGTTTCTGAATGTCAATATTGCAAGTGGTCTGACAATTAAAGGGTGGGTACACGAAATGTACTTTCCTCTTTGTTTATAGTAAGACATCACCATCCATTACAGTAATAATTCGAAAGTGAAGGAATTCGTGTATATGTATTTTTTGAATGTAGAAAATTTAAGAGAGCCAATATATCATTTTGGGTTCCCAAAATTTAAAAAACAGGGTAACCATATCTCCTCTTTTTCAGATCTCTTTTCAATAAAAAATTATTCTTTATTTTTAGTCAATTCCTACACTTTCTCCACCCCATAATATAATTGCCCTTTTAATACACATAAATGTCATTTCTGAATCAATATTTAACTTAAGTAATAGCTATTAACTTAATTAATATTTTGTAACCTTCAAATACATAACTTATATGTATTTTATTCTTTATTAAATTTGGCAAATACAAGTCACATACAACATTTCCCACTTGACTTATTTTGTCAAATATTTTCGGGACTCCCACTTCAAACATAAATATAACTTCAATATTTACTCCCACTATTCGTTAGGATAATATCACATGTCACAACTTAAATATTCTAAAATCTTATCTAAATCAAGATGTTCGACAAATATTTTTGTAATGGTGCATTTTATTAGAATATTTACAATCATATTACTAGTGAAAATGTATATCATATTTTCATTATCATCTCTAGTCTTTTTCAACACATTGCATGCTTCTTACTTTCTCAACTTCAACTCCACTAAAATTATAAAGGTATCCCAAAAGTTGAATGCTCATAACCAATATTACCTTCAATATTCACGCTATAATAATCAATAACTCTAGACACGTTTGCCTGATTCACCAATTTATAACACAACGTACTTTACAAGTACTTGATCATGATTTTTTTTAAATCCCTTCACTATACTCAATAAGAATTGCTCCACTTAAAATACTAACTAAAAAATGTCAAATCAAGTCATTTAATTACAAAACATACTTGCACATGTAGTGCATATACAGATTCTCTTTCTCATTAGTCGTATTTATTTATATTTGATAAATATAAAAAGAAAATAAAGTGCATTAATTACCTGGAGTTACAAATATATTTTGTTAAATATAAAATAATTTATTTAATTTATCTATATATATATATATATATATATATATACTAATAGCAGGAGATTGGGTAAATTAGGTGGCGGTTTTAAAAAAATTTATAAAAAAAGTTTTTTGATTCTAGGTGTCACTCTCCTAAAATAGTGGCGCTCTGTCCAACTCATATGTTGTTGCAGTTGACGCGGGTTCGATTCATATCAATTACAAATGTACTTTTAATAATTTCTTGCAAGTTAAAAAGAGAAGATGTTAAAATAGACAAGAAAACAAAGAAAAAGTTACTTATGTGAGCATGTGACATGGATGAAATAATTTCTTGAAAATTAAAAAGAGAGGATGCTAAAGTAGACAAGAAAACAAAGGAAAAGTCAAGTATGTTAGCATGTGACATGGATGAATGGGCCTGTTTGGGAAGACTTAAAATAAGTCTTTATGGACTTATTTTCGGGTAAAAAATTCATATCCTGATAATTTTTTTTAACACAAGTATTTAATATACGTTTGAGATTCTATAAGTTGCAAAAAAAAATTAACTTTTTTCAGAAAAAAATTAGGAATCTATAACTTTGTCTTAAAATAAGTTGACTTATTCTGAAAATAAGTTCCCCCAAACACCCCAATGTTAAAACAGCTAGCCAAATGTGATATGTTTTTTTTAATAAATAGGTTTATATATTTTACAATAAGTATTTATTTTTAATAAATTTTGGATGAGTAAGAATCAAACTCAAGACCTCGGTAAGCTCTAACCAGACTTGAGCAATATGTGATACATCTTAATTATCACTTAAATTTTAAAAGTGAGGAAAAAAGAAGCAAATGTTAAATTTATGTATTGAAATATGATTAAGAATAATAAATAAAAGAATGAAATTTTAAATCAAATAATTCATAATTTTTTAAATTATTCTTATAAGTAAAAATAGCTTTCATTCCATGTAAAGGAAGGGTATTTGTTTAATTATTTTAGTTACTTTAATATAAAATATCTCTAATTAAAATTAAGTTTTTAGTTTTATTAATAACATATCGAATATAACATGTATTAATAAAATTAAATAAATTATGTGGTTGATGAAATTTTACCTTTATTCGAACCATGGATCAATTAATATAATAATTTTTAACATTATATTTAATAATTTTTATAAATTTAATTTAAAAGAACTAACGATTAGGAATTAACTAACCAAACTACTGACCAAACAGTTTCAAAAAAAAAAAAAACTACTGACCAAACACATTTTTCATATCTATACTATTATATTAAAGCCGAAATATTGAAAATTTTGGTTTTCGGTTTGGTTATCCTATTTATTAAAATAAATAATAATATAATATAATTAATGATAATTAACCAATTATTTTTTTCATATTTACTTTTAATTGAATATATTGTCTTTTATAAACACCTAAAAAATCAATCGTATCATATCTTGCAATCATTAATATTTTCTTTCTAATTAAAATATGTTACCATTTTGATTTAATACTAATCTTATAATCAATAATATATACCCGAAAATATCACACCATATATTTAATTACTAATAAATTATATTAAAAAACCGTATAAATTGTTTATAATAGAGAAACATTAGTATAATCCGTAAACATGAGTATATAAAATTAAAATTAAAAAATATTAAAAATAATGATTATATAAAAACATAATTTTAATATTAAATAAAATTTATAACATAATAAAAGAAACCCGTGCATCGCACGGGCATTGAAAGTTTGTCGGTTCGATTTTCAGCACGGTCCTCCTAATTATTAAAATAAATAGGAAAATAATATATTTAGTGATAATTAGCCGATTGTCTTTTTTAATTAAAAGATGTTTACTTTTAATTGATTGATGATATTACCTTTTATAAACACCTAAAATATTGTATCTTCCAATCAATAATATTTCTTTCTAAATAAAACACGTTAATTTTTAATTTAAAATATAATCTTACAATGATTAATATATACCCAAAATATGATTCAATATCGTCTAATCACCGACAAAATATAATAGAAATCTGTATAGAACGAATAATGACCGTTAGATTTTTAGTAAAAAATCAGAACCGTTAGATCTAATGATCAGATATATTATATGTTTAAATTAATTTAATAAAATTTCAAGATTCGAATTCTGTCAATGACATTATTTTTAAAAATTTTATAATATAAATTTTAAACCACATAATTTTGCCATCATTAATATATATCCAAAAATATTACACCATTTTGCTATTAGATTTTTAGTAAATAATAAGAACCGTTAGATGTAATTATAAGGTATATTTTATGATTAAAGTACTTTACTAAAAAAAAATTAACATAATAAAAGAAACCAGTGCATCGCACGGGGTTATAAGGTAGTTTAATATAATAGATTAATAATATTATAGTATATATACATTTGTAAAACAGACGTTGGCTAACTAGAAAATAACTAAAACATATTTAGTATTTTTCATTCTTTATTGCTACATTTATATATTATATTTATTAGCTTATAATCCATGCAAATCACGAGTTATTTTTAAATTTTTTATAATTTAATTATTGTAGAATATAATATTATAAATATTAATTTTAATATATTATTGAAAGAATTTGAACCTTATATTTTTGTATATAATAATTTTTTGTATTAAATATAAATTAATATGTTGTTGGTGGGAATCGATTCTGATACGTCTTTATATAACAACTTTTAGTATTGTTGTATCTAACAGTCATGATATATTTAAATTAAAGATCTAACGGTCGTGAATAAAGGATTACAAAAAATTAGCGGAAACCAAGAGGATTAAAAAAATTAGAGATTATACCTCTTTTCGTTTATTATAATATATAATAATAATAATAATAGTATAGATTTCTTATTACATTTTTTAGTTATATCTTTATTATTTAAATTTAAATTTTTATATAAGAATATAATTTTGAATCAATATCACAAAGAATGTCGGGTGTTTAATTTTCATTACTGTTTTACAAATATATTGTAAAACAAGCATAATCTAAAGTATAGAAGTACGACTGTCACAATTTAAGTAAATAGTAGGCACAATGTCACAACCTACTTAATTTAGATGTGCCAATAGTAGAACCAATCCCATGTAACATTACATATAGCCCAAGAGATGCATTGTGCCAAAACATATATAAGAACCGTGAATAAAACCCAAGGTCTGCAGATTGATGCCAGAGTATAAACAGATATAGAGTATACACAGAATCACATACACTATATTATGCGATAAATAAATAATAATGAAGATGAAATAGTAGAATGCAGTTACATAAGAAGGAATAGGCACTTGGCTTCTCTTTGCTGTCTGTATTTGGATGTAATACTCTTTGAATTCAGATGGACAATTTCTAACAAACTCGACCATATCTTCTTTGTCACACTGTAGAGCATAAGTAAATATTTTAAAATAATTCTCAATAAATTTTAAGATAATTCTCAATAAAAAAGAATTATAGAGATCACTGAGGGTCAACTGGGATATCAAGGTCATTAAGAACTGTTAAGGAATTAAAAATAAAAAGAATATTCAAGCCTACAGTAAATGAATTCCCTTTAGGAATTGAAATCTCAAAATAGTAATGATAACCAAAATTATTTCACTACATTTTTTATTTTCTAGATTAAGAATAAAAAAAAGAAGCTCAATTCAAACTACCTGAATGCAAAGCTTCTTCCAAGCACAATCATGATACTTACTCTTTGGTCGTAGAAGATCCCATCGCATGCTATACCTAGACAATATATAAAAAATTCATCAAACAAGCAGATTATATTTTTTTGTTAATGAGAAGAGAAGGGAAGGAAGGAATATCAAAGACTACATGTGCTGCAAGTGAAACAAAAAATCAACTACTCTATAGCCTCACCATTTCCTTTGTCTAGTTATATAACACAATAACCTCATTTTAGTTGAAACATTAATTATATTCTTTTTCATATTTTTCAGTAGCGGAATCAGTGACCATTTTTACTTGGTGAAAAAAGAAGCGACAACTTTCCAGCTTTGTAGAGATAAATAAGAAATTATATACTAAAATTTAAAGTCCTGAAGCACATTAAAAAACTCGAGCATTGTCAAGTTCCCCTTTTGAAGCTGCAGTCTACAACACAGGTGATAGGTGCTCAAAAGTGGAAGAGTATGCATCATACGTGTATTCTAGTGTTATTTATTAAAGCAGGGTGCGACAGCTGTATAGTTGGAGTGATCAACTGGCCAAACAAATTAAATTACTCACAAGTGACGCCAAAGGGATTCATCAGAAGCAGCAAAGCCGAGAAATCTACAGACCATTGAGCAAGCAACAAGATCCTGAAATTTATGGCCGTAGACATGTTAACCTCAAGTCAAAAGGAAGAGAGAACTTAATTACATGCACATATATAATATAGGAGGGAAGAAAAAATAAAAAAAGAGCGACTCACCTCAGATGAGAGAAATTTGAGGATGTGATGGAATAACTCAGGAGGAACTTTGCTAAAAAGTCCAGAATTTATCCTTTTTGATTTCACTCGATCATTGTGGATACCACCTCCAACACGATATCCACTACTATTGCACTTGGTGATCATACTCTTTGAATAGGAACGACTCGGAACTTGACTTAGGGAAGAGGATCTTGTTAATTTCCTTTCCTCGGCCACACACCCTTCAACCTCCATGCGTGGCCTCTTCTGCACTGACCCTTCCTCTTCCTCATCTTTGACTGTCTGATTTGGTTCATCCAGTTCCTGCAATAAATATATATACATGGAGAGAGATGAATTTAAATGCACATAGGAGGACAAGTTTTAAACATCTCAGAATGTGTAAACATCTTGAATCTTTAACAAACAAAATGCTAATATATTAGTATTTTTTTTGAAGCATACAGAAGTCAAGTATCATAAATCCTAACTTTTAGATAAATACATAACACATTGAATAGTACAAAATGCAATTCTTTAATAACATTTCACAACGATGAAATCACCTTTTCCGACTTCTGGGTTCTTATTTTCTTTCTTGCTCAAATCCTAAATATCTTAAATTGCATTTGCGTAGTTCACCCTTGCCAGGCTCTATATTTATAGTATTTACATTCTTGTTACAAACTTGGTTTGTACGATTTTGAATATTCACAACTTAAAATAGCATCAACTTGTAGTAGTGCAACAAAATTGTATAGCTAGAGTGTCAAGTTCCATCACAAAAAATTTAAAAACGCAAACAAACACAATTAACTATATCGAGATTTTTGAATAAACACAACTTAAAACAACATCAACTTGTAGAATTGCAACAACTTGTAAACATAGAGTGTCAAGTTCTAATACAAAACATTTCAGAATCGCAAACATACACAATTAACTATATCAAACAAATAACGTAAATCGAACCTAATACACAGTTCATAATTCATAAACACAAAATTCTCTAAAATTACAAAAACTATTATGCTAAATTAGTTTTAAACTAACAGATGGCTACAAATACAACAATTTTACAACCAAAAAACGAAATTACGGAGCCAGGTTAAGCACGAAATGTCCAAAATTTTTAGAATTTTTTTTACTAAAACCGCAATTTTATCGGAATCACATAGAACAATAGAAACAAGTCAATTATCATCGTTTAATTATTAAAAAAACATCATCATCATCACTTTAATTCCTCAATAAAAAATAAGAAAAATCTTAAGATTTGCGGATAAAAACAACTGAGAAGCTAAATTACCTGATCGGAGAGTTCGGATTCGAGAAAACGAGCGAGAAATTCATCTTCGTCTTCATCTTCCCAAGATGACATTTTTACATACGAAAACCTTAATTTTTGTATGTATAGGTTTGTACAAACATATAAAGCTAAAAATTAAGTAGTATATCAATTTCCGGTCACCGGAATTACGCTGGCCGATCTCCGATTAGAAACACTATCGATCCAATTTGTTGAGTATTGAATATACCAAAGAGAATACAGAGGGGGGTGAATGGATTCTCTAACTTTTCTTTGCTTAGTGGTGTATGTGGTTAAAGTATGTACTTTGTGCTTAACCAAATATGAGTGCGGAAATAAAAGACACAACAACACAATACTCACTTTAATCTAATATTTTATTGATCAAAATGTTGCTACAACCTGAGAATACAAATGTTAGTATTCTCAGCTTCTTTCTCAGAGAGAAGTTTACAATGGATATTTCTTTTCTAATCTCTTCTTTAATCCAAGAGAAGTGAGGTTGTACACTTATAGAACATGTGCACAACCTACTTACTACAAAAGTAGTGACAGACAAAATTACTTTCTAATTTGTCTATCCTAATTTGAGTAACGTCCAAGCAACTTTATAATTTGAATTACTTTATCCTTGCTCAGATCCACTTCTTCAGCAGCTTGTCTCTTGTAACAACTCTCTAAGCTTCTTTTGTAGACTTTCCAAAGGTACTTTACAGTACAGTGGTCCTAAAAGTGTTTTGGTTTGTTGCAGGTTTCTGACTTGTACAATTCCACAGTATTTTGTCTTCACAACTTCATTCGAGAAGTAACTAATCTATTGAATCGAGAACTAGAATTGACTTGATAGATAACTCAAAGTTCTCGAATAATGTATAACTGACTTGTCGAATTACTTCTCGAATTAGGCTTTTCTTCAGGATTCCTTGAGATGTCGAATAGAGCAATTGACTTGTCGAATCCTTGAGATGTCGAGTAGCTTCTTAAGTCCTTGAGATATATCGAATGAGCTTTGACTTGTTGACTCTTAGAGATATCGAACAATGTCTTTTAAGATATCGAATCCCTGACTTGTCGAATGCTAGACTTCTCGAATAGAACAAAATACTTCTCGAATTAGTACTTAGGCAAATCTTCAAAATCCAACCGTGTTTATTTTGTAGCCTAGTTTCCAAGCTTGAGGCATGATCTCTAGATCTTCTTCCAAGCATTATTTTTATGACTTAATTTACAGATTACACAGATAGAATTTTGATGCCTATTACAGGTACTAAAACAAGTAGAAACTCTACAATTAGAGGTTCCCTCAGTTTAGAGGTCATGTAAGTAATGCAAAGCATTACAAACAATTTGGCTTGTTATTAGATGTATACATGCATGCCTCTGTGACTAACAATCTCCCCCAAATTGTGAGTAAGACCCTTAGTCACAATTTCATGTCTGATAACAAGCGTAACATATATAAAGATAAAGCTTGACAGGTACATGTTTGAGACTGATTGATATGATTAGAATTACAAGGTATTCTTACAATTATAAGGAAATACTAGTCATTTTCCATTGAGCTTCTTCCTTGAGATTCAGCTTGTAGATCCTCTTTTTCTTTTTCTTTCTTGGCTTTCTTTGCATCACTCATTTCCTGAATGATGTCTTCCATGGCATTGAGTTCTTCAATGAGAGGTGAGCCAGATAAGTCTTTAATAACTTCATTTAGTTTGGCTTCAGGATAAGAGCTAATGTAGTCCATTCTAATCTTCACAAGTCTGCCATATTTCATGTATTCCACAATGTAAGGATTATACTTGACTCTGCATAGCCCTTTAGCTCTTATCTCCTCAGCTTTGGATTCTAGAGCAGCTAACTCTTCTTCCCTCTTTTGCTTCAACCTTTCATTCTTCTTTCTTAACATCTCCTCATGATCTCTTTTCATCTTGATAAAATGAGCTATCTCAATTTTCCAACTTCTCTCCTTTTCATCCTCATAGTTGAGTAGCACCATAACTCTTTGTAGATCATGTAACCTGCCCCAGTGTTCACACATGCCTTGTTTGAATCTCTTGAACCTTCCATCTGTGTACTTGAACTCTAGAAAATCATCAACTATAGCTACATGATAAATTCTCTGAGACTGTTGATATGCTATCTCATCTTTATTATAGTCTATGTCAAGACAGGGCAACTCTAGTCCAGGGATGATTGTGAGTGCCTGAGATGTAGATGTTTTCTCCTTTCTTGCCCTTCTTGCTGACATCTTAAATTTCAGCTTCTTCACCTTGTTGCTTGAGAGAAATTTAAGACCTTTGCCCTTGGACCATTGTAGTACACCATTAGCATTTTGCTTTTGGAGACATACACATGGTTTCTTGAGTTTCATCTTCTCTTCTTGAGATGGTAAAACAGTTTCAGAAGCCATAGATAAAGATTTTGGTAGGTCATTACTAGCTGCATTCACCCTAGACATAGAGTCTTGTGTTGTGGTGAGGTTACTGCTAGTGATGCCTAGGGCTTGCTGTTTTCCACTCTTTCTCTCATAAACCTTGTCACAGCTTTGATCACCATCATTCTTCTTGTCCTTGCTGCTCTTCTTCTTCTTGTCTTTATCCCCCTTATTGCTCCTGTGATGTTTTCTCCTTCCATCATTTTTATCCTCATCTTTGTCTTTATCACCATCATTGCTCTGTTTGAACTTAGCAGTTTCAGATATAATGCCAGTTGCAATGTATGTTCTGCGATATGAAATAGCTTCCAGTTCCTCTGCTGTTCTGAGACCTTTCTTCTGGTACATCTTCTCAATGATAGCAATAATGAGGCTTTTGTTTTAAGGGATAAGATGCTTAGGAATGATTAACTGTTGGATGTCATCAATTCTTGTTCCGGATTGATAGATGATGGTTCTTGGATTTGTAAGCACTTCAGGCAGTCTGGATGGTTGATCATTCCTTAAGTCATCATATAGGCTCTTGTTATTTTCATTTGTCTTCTCAATCAGCTTGACCAGTGCATCCACTTCAGTAAATTTGAGAGCCTTCAGAGTGGTGTATGTTAGATGCCATATCTTGGATTTGGTCACCATTATTATTTCCTTTATCCACACATTATCAACTTTCTTAGGCACAACAGAGAGGTAATCAATCTGGTCACTCAAACTCCTTAGATATAGTTGTGTATCACCAGCCTGTTCTTTTGAGACTTTCAGAAACTCCAAGAATGCTTCATCATGATAGACATTAGAATTTGCAACTTCTTGTAGCTTGGCCTTAGTAACCACCTTGACTTCTACAGGCTTGGCACTTTCAATTCTGGAGGGTTGAGGTTGATCAGATGGCATACTTCCTACAACCACTGTAGAGATAATAGATTGTTTCTGGCCAGTAGGGGTAGTGATTTACACTTCTGGCAGAGTGACAACTGATAGAGAGGTTATAGGATTGATAGATTTAGAGGTTTGAATCACTTTAGATTTGCCTTTGCCTTGAACATGAGGAATTGTAGATGAAGTCTTTGATTGACCACCCTTAGATATAACAATGCCCTTTTCTTTAGGTTTCTCCCCCTTTGGTTTTGAGTTCCTCTTCTCCCCCTTAGGCTTGTTGTCAGGCACAGAAGTTTTTGAAGGTAGGCTTGTTGTCAGGCACAGAAGTTTTTGAAGGGACCTTTGGGTTGGAAGAGTCTTCAGGTAGAGGAAGTCCCATGTGTTTCATCATAGCAGACAGCATTTCTTGTTGATGAAGAAGAACATCAGCTGTGGTGGCAGCCTGAGTGTCCAACTTTTGATTGAGCAGAGCAACAGTGTCTGTAAGGTCAACATTGGACTGATTGAGTGAGCTCACTTCCTTTTCTAGAGAATCCACCTTGGTAAACAACTCATTAGCTTTAAATCCAGAAAGTGACTGTTCCTTGAGCCTCACTACTTCAAACTTTGTCATATTATGCATAGGGACTTCAGTCACTAGCTTATCTCCATATTGGATAGCAAAGAGAGTTCTGAGCATGACATTTTCATCATTTGTCTGAGAAGATAGATTTTGCACTTGGGTTGCAAGATTCTTGACAGCACTTTGAACCAAAGGAAATCCATTATCCATCTGAGCACAGGTGTTTTTGCATTCTTGAATGGTTCTGAGAACAGGATCTGGAGAAGGGAATTTTGAGGTAAATTCTCTCTTGAATGCACTCACTTCCAAGGCTGTGGCTTTACATATTTCATTGACTTTAGTTTTAACTCTTTTGCCAAGGTAGTGAGCAACCTTCAAGAATCCCTTATATGAATCATTTATAGCTTCATACACTTCACCAGGAGATAAAGATTTGGCATTTGACCCCAGTGAAGTGATGTACTCTTCTCTTAGGTATTGAAGAGCTTCATCGAGAGAGAGGCCACCATATCCTTGTAACCAGGCATCTACATTGCCATCTCTCTCAGCATCATCTACTATTTTCTCCTTTTGTAGCTCCACATCCTCTCTGTGACATAGCAGAATGGATTCATAGTCTGGATTTGACATGTTTGATGTGACAAGGTTTTGGGCTATTTTTATAAAATCAGGAATTTGATCCACAACTAAGCTTTGAAGTGCTTCTACCGTCAATTATGGTGGAACAGACCCTGATCCTGAAGCACTGTCATGTTGAACAGGCTTCAGCCATTGTGACATAAAGTCAGAGCTAGAGCTAGGCAAGCTAGACTCCTCAGTTACAGATGCAACTTCTATAGCCGAATATAATGACTCTACTACTTTTGTCTCCACAGAAGTGGGATGAGTTACAACAGTAGTTGACACAGGCACAGAGTCTCTAGTGAAAACTAGTGAAGCCTCTGTGTTTGTGATGGTGTCATTAGGAGATGCCCCAGCATGCATTCCCTCACCATCTAAATGTGGTTCCTGGGAGGTGAGCAGAGTGTCATGCACTAAGTCACTTGAATCCATTGGATCACCAAGAGAAAAGGATTCTTGGTGATCAATGCCTTGCCCCTCAATTGCTTGAGTTACAGGCTCCAAAGAAATTTCAGTATTAGATTCTAGAAGAGAAGTGTCTTTTGGAGTAGATTTTGGCAACTCCCCCTGAGAAATAGAGGGAGTTTCAAGTGTGATGTGCTCTCCACTCAGTGTAGTGCCATCCTTATCACTCCTTTATGCAGACTCCATACAATATTGTGCATTGGGGAGAATGCTTGATTCTATAGATGCACCCTGTTGAGAGAGTACATCTAGCGAGCTGTGTGCCCCTGATTTTACAACTTCAGCCATTTGTGTGACTGAAGAGGTGGTTTTCTTAGCTTTCTTCTTCTTTGGCTTTTGCAAGGGTGACACAGGTGCCTCACTTTCTAAGCCTAATTCAGTATTCAATGCTCCTTCTGTTAGCATTTCCAAGGGTTCAAAGGCTATCTCCTTTCTCTTCTTTTAACTAACATCACCCTGTAGAGAGAGTGATGCAGTTGGCTCTGTGTTTGATATTGTGTTTGTTTGAGGGGGTTGGTTAGCAGACCCTCGTTTAGCATTTTGTTCTACTTGCTTGGGCTTAGCTAACTCAGACTTCGAGGAAAATGTTGGCATGTTGTGGGGGTAAGACTCAAATAAACTCTACATTTGAGGAGTTATTTCAAGTCTCACATCCACATTATTCCTAGTCTCCAAGTTACCAAAAATGAGGTTGGTCATGGATTTCGGATAGCCTATTCTATTTCTATCTATCCCAGGTAATTCAATCAATTTATTATCTACAAAATTAAGAGCAGATTCAATAAAACGAGGGAAGAAAATTTCAGTACCTCTCTTGGTTGAGTTCTTACCATGTCTCCCATATAGCTCCTGCATAATTAGATTACCCACATTGATTTTCCTATCATATGCCAGGGAGTATGCAATTTGCTGTGCAGGTGCACTGATTTGATCAAACTCGACTTTCTAGCAGTGAACACATGTAGTAGTGTGGCGAAGACAAAACTCCATTCCTTTTTGAGACACTTCCGGTTCATTTTTCCAATCTTGATTGTATCTGCATATCTGATAAAGTCGAAGAACGTAATCAAATCATCATCAGATACTAGAGGGTGATACAGGTCTTGATGAAGTCCTAGTGCTTGATTCATATCCTCTGTAGTGATAGTAACCTCTTTCTCTTGTATTTTGCAATAGATGATATAAGAGGTTACTGCATTTTCGAGAGCAACAACCTCCACAGTGGCTGTCCTCCAAAACTGTTCTAGAAGCTCTAGGTACAGAGTTTGGTTGGCTGAGACTGCATCCTTGATGTATGACTCAGACATCCAGCGAACGAAGCACTTGAAATTAGCATTGGGTGCTTCCACATCATTAGTAATAGCAATGAAGTTGGTGTGGGTAGGAATTGTGAGTTGGGTATTTGCCATTGTTACACAGAGAGAGAGAGAGAAGAGAATGAAGTTCGAAGAAGAAATTTAGGTTTTTGAGATTAGGGTTTTCCGGGGTTTTGGAACTTTAGATGCTTGAGAAATCGAATGAAATGAATCAAATAGATGTAGAATTGTATAAGTATGAAGTACTTGAATTGTCGATTAGATATGTGTTTTGTATCGACAAGTCAGGCATTCGAGAAGTAGAAATCAACTATTCGATAAGTCAAGAAAGGCTTAATCGATATCTTAAGCAGTTAGTAACTCACAGCTTGCAGTTTATCTAACTTAGAAGTGATTCTAAATTAAATAAAATATGTTTTTATGAGTGAATTAAAATTTTAGACAAAAATCCAAAAATGATTGAAATTCAGCGAGAATTCAGTCTTTTCAAATGATTCGAGAACTCAAATACAGTATTCGGAAACTCAGGTATTAGAGAACTCAATTACCATATTCGAGAAGTCAATCATGTCTCTGTTCGATATCTCTAAAAGGCTCTATTCGAGAACTCGAGAGTGCTCCAAAGAGACTTGTTAGAGAAGTCAAGCAATGAATTATTAGAAAAGTCTGACTTATCAAAATATTCATTTCACTCATAAAATTCAATTTTCACTAACTTTTAAAATTTACCAGTAATATTCAATGAAGAATATTCTAACAAATTAAATAGTGATATTCTCAAAATTTCATAGAAATTTCAAGTTGATATAATATGATTTTTCAACATATGCAACAGATTTGAAATATTTATAAATCATATTCCAGCCAACACTTACCTCAAAAATATTGAGCATTTAGATGAAGTAAGTGTTTACTGCTGCAACAATCTAGTTGACATTTTCACTTAGCCAGATTCTGAAGAATTCAGCATTCCAATCTCACTAACCAACCTTGTGAAGGTGGCTTCATCCATTGGCTTAGTGAATATATTAGCTAATTGTTTATCTGTGGAGACATAATGCAACTCAATGGTTCCATTAGTTGCATGTTCCTTAATGAAATGATATCTGATCTCAATGTGCTTTGTTCTAGAATGATTGACAGGATTGGCAACTATAGAGATTGCACTTGTGTTGTCACACATGATTGGAATTCTTTCTAACACAAGTCCATAGTCTCTAAGTTGATTTCTAATCCAAAGCACTTGAGCATAGCAACTTCCAGCAGCTATGTATTCAGCCTCAGTTGTAGAAGTTGACACAGATTGTTGTTTCTTGTTATACCAAGAGACTAACCTTTGTCCAAGAAACTGGCAGCTACCTGAGGTGCTTTTCCTATCCACTCTGCATCCAGCATAATCAACATCAGAATAACCAACCAGATTGAACCCTGTGTCCTTAGGATACCATAAACCCAAGTTTGGAGTGCCCTTCAGATATCTAAAGATCCTTTTAATAGAAATCATATGTGATTCCTTTGGATTTGACAGAAACCTTGCACACAGACATGTAGCAAACATGATGTCTAGCCTACTTGCAGTGAGATAGAATAGAGAACCAACCATGCCTCTGTAGACTGAGATATCTACCTTCTTGCCTTTAGCATCTTCATCCAATTTAGTGGCAGTGGCCATGGGAGTCTTTGCAGGTGAGCAGTCTTCTAAGTCAAACTTCTTCAATAAATCCTTGATGTACTTGGTTTGACTGATAAAGATACCATCCTTCCTTTGACTAACTTGTAACCTAAGAAAGAATGTCAACTCTCCCATCATGCTCATCTCATATCTACTCTGCATGAGCTTAGAGAATTTCTCACACAGCTTCTCATTTATAGAGCCAAATATGATATCATCCACATAGATCTGAACTAGGATAATATCATCACCATGCTTCTTGTAAAACAGTATCTTGTCCAATGTGCCTCTAGTGAATTGATTTTCAAGAAGACATTGTGATAAAGTGTCATACCATGCCCTTGGAGCCTGCTTAAGTCCATACAATGCCTTAAGCAATCTGTAGACAAATTCTGGGAAATGTGGATCATCAAAGCCAGGTGGTTGTTGCACATATACCTCTTCTTCCAACTCTCCATTCAGAAATGCACTCTTGACATCCATTTGATAGACCTTAAAATTTGAATGGGCAGCAAATGCCAAGAATATTCTGATGGCTTCCAATCTAGCAACAGGGGCAAATGTCTCATCATAATCAATGCCTTCCTGTTGAGTGTATCCTTTTGCAACCAACCTTGCTTTGTTTCTTACAATTACACCATCTTCATCCATCTTATTTTTCAGAACCCATTTTGTTCCAACTATGGTTCTGTTCTTTGGTGCAGGCACAGGTTCCCATATTTTGTTTTATTCTAATTGAGTCAGCTCCTCTTGCATAGCAATAATCCAATCTGGATCCAACAGTGCATCATCAAGTTTCTTAGGCTCAATCTGAGATAGAAAGCAACCATAGAGACACTCATTTTGAGTTGCTCTCCTAGTCCTCACTCCTGCATTTGGGTATCCAATAATTTGCTCTGTAGTGTGTGATCTATCCCATTTTCTTGAATGCTCAGTCTGATTTCTCAACCTTGAGGTTGCTTCATCATCTAAGTCATGATCATTTTCATTTCCTCCCCCTGTGAAGTTATCACTATTCATAGGCGTGTCTTGGATGCTTGTCTCTTCACTGTTGATTGGCACAAATTCTTCTCTTGCTTCATCATTCACTGGAATTTTTTGAATTGTAGTCCCAACTTCTGTTTCGATCTCTTCATCAGAATCATCTAAATTTTCAAACCTTAATGGATCTTTATCTTCATCATTGGCTTCTTCTAATCCAGGTAGTTTGTTATCATCAAAAGTCACATATGTGCTTTCCATAGCTTTCTTTTGACTATGACATAAACTTTGTATGCAATTCTTTCCATAGAATAGCCAAGAAAAATTCCCTCAAATGCCTTTGCATCAAACTTCCCAACATATTCTGAATTATCTTTCAACACAAAGCATTTGCTTCCAAAAGTATGAACATACTTTAGAGTAGGCTTCTTTCCAGTCATCAAATTGTAAGGTATCTTTCCAGTGTTTTTGTTGATGAGGGTTCTGTTCTGGATATGGCATGCAGTGATCACAGCCTCAGCCCAAAAACATGTAGGCATCTTTGCATCAAGTAACAATGTTCTAGAAGCTTCAATCAGAGTTCTATTCTTTCTATCAACAACTCCATTTTGTTGTAGAGTCCTTGGAGCTGAGAATTGTTGAGAGATACCATTCTATTTGCAAAATGCTTCAAGTAAAGCATTTCTGAACTCTGTTCCATTATCACTTCTCAATGCAATCACACTTGCATTGTTGGCTTTTTCTTCCTTATCAATTTTCTTTATGTGCTCAATGATCACTCGTGGAGCCTCATCCTTTGATGCTAGAAATTCCACCCATGTATACCTTGTGTAGTCATCAACCATCACTAGGGCATACTTCTTTCTTGAGAGTGACATAATATTGACAGGCCCAAATAAATCCATATGAATTAATTGTAGGGGCTTGGTGATTGATGTCACTGTCTTTGACTTGTGGATTGACCTTTTCATTTTTCATTTTTGGCAAGCCTCACACACTCCTTCTTGACAGAAATCAAGTGTGGGCATACCTCTCACTAACTCTCTCTTGACTAGAGAATTAATGGCCTTGAAGTTCAGGTGTGATAGCTTTTTGTGCCACAGCCAACAATCTTTGTTTGAGGCCTTTGAATAAAAGCAACAAATTTTATCCTTGCTTGCAGAGTCCATATTGGCCACAAACAGGCTTCCCTTCCTTACTCCAGATAGAGCAAGATCACCAGTCTTTTTGTAGGAGATCAAACATTCATCTTTGTCAAAATTTACCTTGAATCCTCTATCAATAAACTGACCAACACTTAGCAGATTATGCTTGAGTCCCTTGACTATTGCTACATCTTCAATGATGACATTCCCAACTTTCAACTTGCCATATCCCAACGTGTTACCCATGCTGTCATCTCCAAAGGCAACCATTGGGCCAGCCTTCTCCTCATACTGTGATAGCAGGGCCATATCACCAGTCATGTGATTTGAGCATCCACTATCCAAAATCCACATGACCTTCTTTTCATTTTCTTTGCCTTGCAAACACAAAGGTATTACTTCTCCTTTGGTACCTAAACAATTGGGTCCACTTGGCTTAGAAACAGATTTATCAAAAACAACATGCTTATTAACTTTCTCAGGACTAGTCTTCTTGTAACTGTTAGAAGTCTTAGAAACTGAGTTCTCAGGCTTAGGTGACAGAGGTACCTTCCTAGCTCTAGGAGGACTTGAAGACTATGACCTTGTGTAGTGTGTCTGAATGTTGTGACTTATAC
Source organism: Saposhnikovia divaricata (assembly GCA_036435485.1). Taxonomy (NCBI): domain Eukaryota; kingdom Viridiplantae; phylum Streptophyta; class Magnoliopsida; order Apiales; family Apiaceae; genus Saposhnikovia; species Saposhnikovia divaricata. The sequence goes on from CM071600.1 coordinate 161,132,488, forward strand.
AGCCATCCATGAATTGTCTTCTCAAATTAAAATATCTGGTCATCACATTCATGTTACATGGCATACAGTCATGTTTATCACAAAATGGTGAATCTCTATGTCTTAAAGGCACAGAGCAATCATAGAAAGGCTTAGCTATACTACCAGTTGGTTTCTTGCATGCATGTGTTAAATGATTAGTGCTAAAACAGTTTTGACAGACTTTTCTAGGGGCATTTGGCACATAAGCATAATTGTTATTCTTGTTTATCCCTAGTTTGTCATTCCTGTTTTGTTTCTTATTAGCCACTTTCTTCTCAGATTCATTTTTCCCAGCTGAAACAAATTTCACAAACTTCTCAGGTCTAGGTCTACCTCCTACTGGCTTCTTGGCTTTTTCCTTGACACTCTCATTCTTAGAGGATGTTGATTGTTCAACATTTGCTTAATGAGTAAGGCATCCTCATCAATTTCAAATGTTGGTTCTTTAAAAATTGGAGACTCGGTCTTTTTCAAAATGTGAGGCACTTCCTCCTGAACAACTATGTCACCTTCAATGACAGCATAGCCTTTCCTCTGTTTAAGAGTGCCATAGTTAAGTCCAATGGCAGCCTTGGGTTTTGCTTGGTTTCTCTCATGGTAGGACTGCAATAGACTAGAGGAGTTCTTAAAAGTTTTCAGTTTGAATTCATTTTCAGCTAGTTCATCCCTAAGAGCCTTCTCAACCTGACTAGCACAAAGAACCTTATTCTTCAGATATTCAACTTCTTTCTTAAGGTTATCTTTTTGCATAGCAGTTAGCTCAAGTTCCTCATTCTTCTTGTTTAACAGTTCATTTCTAGTAGACAGTTTAGCAATCTCTTCATTAGCAGCAGTCATACTAGTATGGATATTAAACATTTCAATAGATAGTTGTTCAACCATACACTTATATTCAGAAACAGACATATCTATGGTAGTGAGAGATGGTACCTGAGAGTCAGATGGAGATTGTTCATCCTTGGAATCAGCCATCAAGGCATAGTTGCAAAATTCTTGCTCTTCTCCATCACTATCAGAGTCATCCCAACACTTCCCTTCAGCTATGTAGGCCTTGCCTTGTGTTTGCTTTTTCAGAAGGGCCTCATACTTAGCTTCAAGCTCTAGGAACTCCTTATCCTTCTTTTTAGGCTTCTTGCATTCACTGGCAAAATGCCCTAGGTCATTGCATCTATAACACCTTACAGATAACCTATCCACATGGCTGGTTTTGAATTTATTCTTGTTTGCTTTCACAGGTGTCTTGCTCTTGTTGAATGAATGGTTTTGAGCTCTAGGTTTGAAGGGTTGGTTCCTCATGAATCTGATGTTTGGAAATTTCCTGGCCTTGAATGCATATGAGGTGTTCTCCATGCCGTCTAGTTCTTCAAGAGTATAGAACTCATCTTCTTCCTTCTCTTCAACAGGTTCAGTCACTTCACCTTCAGTTTCTTCATCATCTACTATCTCCTCTATCCTCAGCTGACTTGTAGATGCTTCTAGGTCTTGAACAGATTTGCTGACAATCAAGGCACATGATTTGTTTATCATTCTTCCTTGGTTGGCTTGGATAGCCCTCTTCTAAAGCAATTCAAGCTCATGAGTCTTTAAAACCCCATAGAGCACATCATATGTGATTTTGTTCAAATCTCTTTCCCTTAGAGAAATGACCCTCTGCTCTAGGTGGTTTGGAGAAGACAATAGAAACTTCATGTTCAACTCCTTAGTGCTGTAACCCTTCCCATTCATCTGTAGCTCAGTCACCAGCTTGTGAAACCTTTCAAACATGTCAGTAATACTTTCCTTGGGCTGTGCCATGAAAGCTTCATACTGTGTGACCAGTATCTGTTTCTTGTTTTCTCTAACCTCCTCTGTCCCTTCACACAATACCTTAATGTGATCCCACATCTCTTTTGTTGATTTGCATGAGGCTATATTGGCAAACATTGACATCTCCATAGAATCTATTATCAGCAGCATGAGATGACTGTCCAGGGCAACCTTATCTTTCTCTGAGTCTGTCCATTTGGATGGTTCCTTGGCCACATAAGATCTTGGAATTGTTGTGGTTCCAACTTTCTTTTCAGGGATCTCTTGTTGTGGAACAAAGGGACCATTCTTGAGGATATCAGGATATAGAGGGTTAGCAGCTTTGATGAACAACAACATTTTAATCTTCCAGATGTTGTAATTCTCTTTGTCGAACTTAGGGACCTTCACCGTTCCAGTATTCTTTGGTGTATTCATGATCATTTTCTGTTTTTGAATAAACAGCCTGTTCTGATACCACTTGTTGAGTATTGAATATACCAAAGAGAATATAGAGGGGGGTGAATGGATTCTCTAACTTTTCTTTGCTTAGTGGTGTATGTGGTTAAAGTATGTGCTTAAACAAATATGAGTGTGAAAATATAAGACACAACAACACAGTACTCACTTTAATCTAATATTTTATTAGATCAAAATGTTGCTACAACCCGAGAATACAAATGTTAGTATTCTCAGCTTCTTTCTCAGAGAGAAGTTTACAATGGATATTTCTTTTCTAATCTCTTCTTTTCTCCTAGAGAAGTGAGGTTGTACACTTATAGAACATGTGCACAACCTACTTACTACAAAAGTCATGACAGACAAAATTACTTTCTAATTTGTCTATCCTAATTTATGTAACGTCCAAGCAACTTTATAATTTGACTTACTTTATCCTTGCTCAGATCCACTTCTTCAGCAGCTTGTCTCTTGTAACAACTCTCTAAGCTTCTTTTGTAGACTTTCCAAAGGAACTTTACAGTACAGTGGTCCTGAAAGTGTTTTGGCTTGTTGAGGTTTCTGACTTGTACAATTCCACAGTATTTCATCTTCACAACTTCATTCGAGAAGTAACTAATCTATTGAATCGAGAACTAGAATTGACTTGATAGATAACTCAGAGTTCTCGAATAATGTATAACTAACTTGTCGAATTACTTCTCGAATTAGGCTTTTCTTCAGGATTCCTTGAGATGTCGAATAGAGCGATTGACTTGTCGAATCCTTGAGATGTCGAGTAGCTTCTAAAGTCCTTGAGATATATCGAATGAGCTTTGACTTGTTGACTCTTAGAGATATTGAACAATGTCTTTTAAGATATCAAATCCCTGACTTGTCGAATTCTAGACTTCTCGAATAGAACAAAATACTTCTCGAATTAGTACTTAGGCAAATCTTCAATCTTCAAAATCCAACTGTGTTTATTTTGCAGCCTAGTTTCCAAGCTTGAGGCATGATCTCTGGATCTTCTTCCAAGCATTATTTTCATGACTTAATTTACAGATTACACAGATAGAATTTTGATGCCTATTATAGGTACTAAAACAAGTAGAAACTCTACAACTAAAGGTTCCCTCAGTTTAGAGGTCATGTAAGTAATGCAAAGCATTACAAACAATTAGGCTTGTTATTGGATGTATACAGGCATGCCTCTGTGACTAACACAATTGAAGGAGTAGATATTTTAAACTACGTGCTCCCTTCTTCCTCTCTCCTGCTTCTCTGCAATCAAACTGTCGATGCCTGTCATTTTTCCTGCGAGGGGTTTTACAACAGATGGCATTTTCGTTATATCCATCAATTTAAGGGCATTTTGGTAATTTCATTAGCAATAAATTGGAACTTTTTACCCCTATGTTGCACTATAATATATAGTAATAGATTTATCTGTTAGTAAGTATTACATTTTATATCTAATAATCTAAATACTACAGAAAGTACTGCTTTTGGGTTTTCAGTCACGTGGTAAATCATGCAATAAAATGTTTTGCTATTATATTTTGTATCTTCTGACGTGTGATTGTTGTTTCTTGATCTTAAATAGTCACTTACACCCTATTATCCCTGAAATCGCATAAGTGGGGAATCAGTAGAGGATATACACCCGGTCAGCTTTAAGAATTTTTCTTGCAACTCTTAGAGATATGCCCATAGCAATGTAGGTTGATGACACAAAGTTCGAAACTATGAACTGTCGACCTCTCTCCTCGAGCTTATTACGGTGATGGAATTTTATTTTTTTTGCCAGAAAATAAGGCGATTTTAATTCAATAAAGTAGAACATAATCGAGACAAACCCCCGACTGCCGATACAACCAGGTTGCAAAACAAATAACAAACTAAAAACAATTAGTTGATTTGTTTCCTGATCATTTAATACACAGAACTTAAAAATTCTTGAAGCTAAAAATGAAATCGAAGACATTTCAAGCGATCCAAATTGCACTAACATTCCTGAAAGCAGTAGTATCACAATTGACCTTAACATAGCAATCGTTATTAGCCCAGAGTTCAGATGCCCCAATTGAGTAAACTGAGGTTAGATGAACGGCACCTCAGTTATCTACATGGTGGATACCAACTATAGACATGCCGAAAGTGGAAACCCCCAAAGGATAAACAATCTTTGGTTATGAAAGGTGAGCTCTTGCCATAATCGCCACCACCCCATCTTCGATGCAAGCTTTCCAGATCCCCAAAAAATCAACAAAATCATAGATCTAACACCAGACAAACCAAAGAATAACTAATTAAGAACCTAACAAAACATCCCAAAGGAGAGACAAAATACACATCCTAAAAAGTGGGACAAAATACACACTCCAAAAGAGAGACACACAAACACCCAAAAGATTGATATTTATTAAAAGGAAATCAATAAAAACGAAAGAAAACTAAAGGGTTAGGGTTTTTCACTGAAAAAAATACAATGGAAGCCCCTCGGCTATCTTGAGAAAAACACATGAAAGACGGCTCTTATGGTTAGGACGGAGAGTTATGGTGATGGATTTAAAATACATGTAATTGTGATATGTAACTAGATATAATCATCTTTATGCAACTAGCAATATACTTCTTTTGGTTGGGTAGACGTTAAGAAAAAAAAAAATATATATACTAGCCTATAACCCGTGCACAGCACGGGCTATCATATATTATTATAATGAATTAATATATGAATTTTTTTGATTTAATATATATATAATTTTAATTTATTTTAATAAATATTATTATTAATTTTAAATTTACATATGTCCCATACTTAGTTTCTCGGTATAAATAAATATCATTAATTTAATGTTATTTTTAATTTATTATTAAATATCTTAAGAATTCATTAGATATTTTTAAAAAATTATTTAGTGTAACCTAAAATCGTAGAAGAAAGAATCGTAGGAAGAAGTGTGTGCAGACGATGATTCTAACCGGGATATAATTGAAAATGTTCATAATTCTATAAACCATGTGATTTTTTTATTTTTAATAGATTATATATAATTTAACTGAATTTGGAATTTTTAACACGTTTATTAAATTTTTTTTTTTAAATATATTTGTATGCCTTAGTTCGTAGGTTAGTTGGATAAGGCCTTCCTAAAAAGTTTGTTAACACCTCCCAAAAAACAAAAAACAAATCAAAATGTATTTAATTTTAATTAAGAAAATAAACCACATATTTTACATACTATTTCGATTATATTTCCATTAGAATTCTCCACCATTATATCCCGGTTAGAATCATGACCCGCACACACTTCTTCATTCTTTCTTCTAAAATTTTAGGTTACACTAAATAAATTTATTAAAGTATCTATTGAATTCTTAAGATATTTCAGAATAAATTTAAAAATAACGTTAAATTAATGATATTTATTTATGTCATGAAATTAAGTATGGAACATATCTAAATTAGAAATTAAAATTATTAATTGGGATATAATTGAAAACGTTTATAATTTTATAAAACATGTGGGTTTTTTTATTTTTAATAAATTATATATAATTTAACTGAATTTGAAATTTTTAATACGTTTTTATAATTTTTTTAAAAATATATGTTTGTGCCTTGGTTCTTTGGTTAGTTGACCCCTGCAAAGCACGGGCTATCGTATATTATTATTGTGAACTAATATATTTATTATTTGATTCAATATAAAATTTTAATTTATTTTATTATTAATTTTAAATTTACATATGTTGCATACTTAGTTTCATGACATAAAAAAATATCATTAATTTAATGTTAATTTTAAATTTATTGTTAAATATCTTAAGAATGCAATAGATATTTTTTAAAAATTATTTAGTATAACCTAAAATCATAGAACAAAGAATCGTAGGAAGAAGTGTGTGCGGGCGATCATTCAATTCGAGATATAATTAAAAACGTTAATAATTCTATAAAACATGTGGTTTTTTATTTTTAATAAATTATATATAATTTAAATGAATATGGAATTTTTAACACGTTTTTTAAATTTTTTTAAAAATTTATTTTGTGCCTTATTGGTAAATAATATCTTAAGAATTCAATCGATATTTTTTAAAAATTATTTAGTATAACTAAAATCGTAGAAGAAAGAATCGTTGGAAGAATATGTGCGGTCGACGATTCTAATCGGGATATAACTAAAAACGTTTATAATTCTATAAAATATGTGATTTTTTATTTTTAATAAATTGTATATAATTTAATTGAATTTGGGTTTTTAGCACATTTTTTTTTTGACAACAAACAAACTTCTTTCATTAATTAGAAAAATCACGCAGAAAAGTCTCCAACAAATGTGTAGGAGGAGACGTAAATACAACAAAACAATTCATCAAACAAGGAATTTTTGCTAAGCCATGAGCCATCCCGTTTGCTTGTCTTCGAATATGACGAACACACACCCCAGGCATGTCTTGTAACATGAGTTTGCAATGATCGATTACATGACCAACTTCTAACAAATTGTTATGGTTTCCTGCAATAGCCCGAACCGCTACCAAGGAATCAGATTCGATAATCACCCGGCTGTCGTTACGATTCTTCACCCACGAAAGAGCTTCTTTAATCCCTATGCTTTCTGCCTCTAGGACATTACTAGGAGACAGTAGAGACATGGTTCTCCCCTCAATGATAGCGCCAGACTGATCCCGAATAAGCATGCCAATGGTGAATGCCTCTGCATCCTTGTGAAAAGAAGCATCAACGTTTAATTTCAGCTGCCCTGCTTCTGGTTTAGTCCATCCAGTGGTTAACTTGTCATTGCTGTTGACAGTAAGACCAGTAGCCTCCTTCTCTCTATGCCTGGCCTTTCTCCACTCTTCAACAATGCGAAAGCTGCTTTCCATTGCTATTACTGGATTTATCGTCTTGCCTTCCCAAACTCTCTTGTTCCTCCAGTACCAGATTCCCCATAAGATGATGCAGATTTTACTCAAGTCTTCGTTCGAAGTGTCTGCGCATTTTTGTAAGACCCAATCCTGGACAGAAAAACTAGTTCTCATATCGTTGCCTAGGTCCATCGCTTGCCAGCAACTACGAGCAAACTGACATTCAAACAAGATATGAGCCAAATCTTCAATGTCGATGTTGCACATAGGACAGTTGGTAGGCACTGAGACACCCTTGGCTTGAAGACGAACACGAACTGGGAGACTGTTCCTGCAAATACGCCACACACAGATTTTTATTTTTTGAGGAATATTGAGTTTCCACAAGCGGCTCCACCCTTTTGATTGAGGGACTGAGGTTACACCAATATGTTGATCGTGCCACAACTGATATCCAGTCTTAACATCGTACTCTCCGTTCTTAGACCTGGACCACGCTATTCTATCACCAACATTTCGTTGGGGCACTGGGATAGCCAGAATAGCAGTCGCATCATCTGCACTAAACATGTCTCTTATTTTACCCTCATCCCACCTCTTAGTACCAGGTTGGAATAACGACGAGACTAGCTCATTTCTTCCTTCATATATATGAAGGTTGTCAACACAGAAATCACTCTTAGCCTTCAACCACTGATCCTTCACAGCAACTATATTCCTTCCATCGCCAACTATCCACCTAAACCCGGGTTTAAGAGATTCTTTCGCATTCCAAATACTCGTCCATATATAACTGGACCCTTGGCCTTTAACTGCATTCAAGATGTTTCCTCTTGGAAAATATCTTGCCTTTAAAATACGAGCGACAAGAAGAGAAGGGTTACTGATACATTTCCAGACTTGCTTCCCAAGTAAAGCAATATTGTATCCCTGCAGATTTCGGAAGCCCATACCTCCCCTATCCTTCGACATACTCATCTTGTCCCATGAGTGCCATTTAATTCCTCGACTCTGCGACGAACTAGAGACCCACCAGAATTGATTAAACATTCGTTCAACTTCTTGACATAACGACTTAGGCAAGATGAAGCAAGACATACAATAAGCAGGGATAGCCTGGGCCACATTCTTGATAAGGACAGTTTTACCAGCCCTTGAGACAGGTTTAGCACGCCACCCTTGAATTTTCTTACTGACTCTTTCTTTGATGAATCCAAACATTCTCTTTTTCGACCTTCCTACCAGAGTTGGCATGCCTAGGTAATTACTGTTTGTGATATCATTGTGGACTCTCAAGATGTTAGTAATCTCATCCTGCTTATCTCGTCTGACATTAGTACTAAACATAACGCCAGATTTCTGGAGGTTGATAGACTGACCCGACATGTCCTCATATTGCTTCAAGATACTTTTAATTCGACCAGCCTCCTCTATCGTAGCTCGAAAAAACAGGAAACTGTCATCCGCGAAAAGAAGGTGTGACACCTCGGGAGCAGTTGGGCTAATTTTGCTGCCAGTAATCCACTTGTTCTGCTGAGCCTCATCCAAAGCATTCGACAACCCCTCTACACAAAGTAAAAATAAATACGGGGATAGAGGGTCCCCTTGGCGGATGCCTCTGCGAGGAACAATTGGCCCAACCGTATACCCATTTAAGCAGATATCATATGATACTGAAGTTACACATAACATGATCCAGTGAATCCACTTCCCACAGAAACCCATATCTGTCATTCTCTGTCTCAAGTAATGCCAGTTGACTCTGTCATATGCTTTAGTAATGTCCAATTTTAGGGCAACCTCTCCTTGTTGGTTCCTCCCTTTCCTTTTCATGTGATGTATTAATTCAAATGCCACCACCACGTTGTCTGTGATGCTACGTCCAGCGATAAAAGCTGATTGGTTTTCCGACACAAGGCCAGGAAGAATAGCTCGAAGTCTGTTCGATAAAACCTTAGCAATCAGTTTATACAGGACATTGCATAAAGCTATGGGACGCATATCCTTCATCCTACATGCGTGTTCAACTTTTGGAATGAGCACAATGTTTGTATTATTTAACTCTGCAGGAAACGTTCCATCTCGCAGCCAATTTCGACAACACTCAAAGACATCCACTCCCATTAGGTTCCAGAAGCTTTGATAAAAAGCTGGGTTTAACCCATCGGGGCCAGAGGCCTTATCCGGGTGCATCTGCTTCAAAGCAGTCGTGAATTCTTCATACGTAACGTCTTCGATCAGTCTGCTGTTCTGTTCCTGCGTCACTCTTCTTGGACAAATACTCGGGCTATCTATGTTTGTGATGTCTGGCTCTTTGAACACCTCCTTAAAGTACTCTTTAACGATCACTTCCATACCTTCTTGAGTATTCACATGATGACCTTCATCTGTCTGCAGATAATTTATATGGGTCGACTTCCTTCTTGCAGAAGCACACATGTGAAAAAACCTCGTGTTGGCATCTCCTTCCCTTAACCAGAATAATTTAGCCCTTTGTTTCCAGTATGCTTCTTCGTGCTCCAGGAGATCATTAAGCTTCTGTTTCTCTAGTAGAAATAATTTAACACTTTCATCATCTCGTTTGTCACGTAAAGAGTCTAGAACCCGCTTCTGCTTCCTGACTTTCTCTTTGAATTTGTTGAAAAACGCATGACCCCACTTGGCCATAAACCCTGAAACTGAGATTAACTTAGGAAGCAAATGAGTCACAGGTATCGACTTCCAGTGCTCCGATACTTCCTTTTGAAACGAAGGCTCCTTTAACCACATGTTCTCGAATTTAAATCTAAATTCCTTCCTAGGAACATTTACATTCATCAAATCTAGAGTAATTGGGTCGTGGTCTGATGCCGAAACTGAGTTCACAGATAAACGACATAAGGGAAATTTCGACCACCAAGCCAAGTTTGCGAACGCCCTATCCAATCTCTCTCTAACCCAATTAACTGTGCCACGGCTCTTTTCCCAGGTAAACAGACCTCCTTCAAGCTGGATTTCTGATAACAAGCTATCGTCTATAGCTTCACGAAAACCCTCCATTAACGACTGAGAGTGAGGATGAGGGCCCTCTTTATCAGCGTCATAAAGGAGATCATTAAAATCTCCTATGATGCACCACGGAAGGCTGGATAAACTAGCTATAGTCCTTATTAAGTCCCACGAATTCCTTCTCCTCGCACGCTCCGGATAACCATAGAAACAAGACAGTCTCCAAGCTTCAACTCTATTCTCACAAAAAACAACATCCACGTGATTCTGAGAGTACCCCGTAACTTTACAGTCTACATTATGCCTCCAAAACAGCGCTAAGCCTCCACTTCTACCTCTACAATCAACTGAAAAACAATTTGCAAATCCCATTTTCACTCGAAGCTCTTCTACTCTAGTAGCTTTTGAAATAGTTTCCATTAAAAATAACACATCGGGTTTACGATCTCTGACAAGATCGCGAAGAACACGAACTGTGCGAAGGTTCCCCAACCCTCGACAGTTCCAGCTTAAGCAAATCATTGTTGGTGGCTAGCTTGCTTAGCAAGCGTAGCCGAAAGAATGTTTGTAGATTCTGTACAATCAGCAATAGAAAGTACAGAGTCGATAGAAGTTGTACCTTTGAAGTTCTCTGTAGCATTGTTTAAGTAAGGCCCATATCTCTTTCTTTTCCTCTCTTCAATGTCCAGTCCAGTTAACTCATCTTGACCCAGCCCATTATAGATTTTTGAATAAACAATTTCATCCCCATTTCCCGCTAAGATCACTTCGTTGTTTACCTGTTTTGAGGCGCCGTCCTGTTCCATGTTTCTCGCCCCATCTGTTTGTTTACTTTTTGGAATTTTTAATTCCCCATCGTTAGGCATCCCTGTTTTTCCGCCCCATATCTCGCTTCCCTCATCCCTAAGCCATTTACTCTTCCCCTGCATCGCCGCCCTCCGCGGTGGTGCCCTGAGCCAGCTCCCCCATTCTCTGACCACTGCGCTTGACCCCGTTTCCAATCTCTTCTTGCAGAACCTCTCTGTGTGGGACATTAAACCACAGAGAAAGCAAATATCTCCGAGCTTTTCATACTTACAGTTAACCACGAACTCGGTTTTATCTCGTCTACTGATTTTCTTCTTTCTTTTTAGAGGGTATCGAACATCTATCTTGATCTTCAGTCGCATGTACTCTCGCCAAATACTGTTGTTGTTACTTGGGTCGTACATCACAAACTGTCCAAAGAAGTTGCCTAGTTGCTTTCCCACCATTTCCGTCATGAAACCGCTGGGCAGGTTATAGATTTGAATCCACATTTCCACTTCACACAACGAGACCTTCGTAGGATCTTCTCCTGCCTGAATGACATTCGTTATTAGCATAGTATTATCAAAAGTCCATGGGCCATTCTCCAACACCCATTTCATGTCTTCCATATGGTAGAACTGAAAGAGATATACTCCTGATTTTAACAGCCTGATAGAAGTTCCCATAGTTGGTTTCCAAAGGTCCGCCATTTTTGTTTGCATAGCTCGAAAGTTGATGTTCTTCTCCGTAAGGAATCGTCCCACCAAGCATAATTCGAATTTGTTGCCCCCCTCCACTTGTTCTTCATCAAAGACCAATTCTTCGTTCTCTTGGTTATCGATGTCCAGGTCCGCCAGTTGCATCTCAATGTTGTGCACTGTCGCCATCACTTAGACTTACACCCCCGCTCTCACAGATTCTTGTTTACAAAGATAGGAGAGAAAACACAACTCTCACAAAGACTGGAGAGAAAAAAAAAAAAAAAAAAAAAAAAAAAAAAAAAAAAAAAAAAAAAAAAAAAAAAAAAAAAAAAAAAAAAAAAAAAAAAATATACTTTTGTACCGTATTCGTAAATTTTATTGTTTAAATAAATTAATTAATATTTTTAATATAATTTTTTAAACTTGTTATTTTTAGGAAGATGTTAACAATTTTTTTGAAAAATAAAGCGCTGATTGAGATTAAAGTAGTCGTTTGTTGGTATTACCCGACACAGATAGACACAGATAGAGATGATTATTTTTCTCATTAGTTTATCATTCATTTTGTGTTTTAATGGACTCATTTATCTCGGTTTTAATCGGAGAAGAAAGAGTCCTTGAAAGAATTTTAATGCCATCAACTTGAAGAGTTTGTATATGTTTTTTGCTTCATTTATTAATTAATAAATTAAAAGTTTTTTGGAAAGCTTAAAATTTGTTTTAGGAAGGTGTTAACCAACTAACTAACCAACCAATTATATCCTATTTCGCTTATAATAGTATAGTATAGATGATAGTAATATTCTAGTATTTTTATAATTTACAAGTATTTGAACAAAATCTTAAATAAATAATATTTGTTTGGATTCTGGAAAAAAATTTCCGAGAACTTTTTTTGGAGAAATTCTTTCTCGAAAAATATTTTTGAAAAAATTTCCTGATAAATTTTTTCGAGATTTTTGGTGTGGTATATTTTTAAGTTCGTTCTCGGGGAGGCAGGTTTTATCAATTTTAATTCAATTGTTTCCGGAGCAAAAACAATAATTATGAAAATATTTACTAACTAATTATTTATATTAATTTAACTAATTAATTAAAATATAAACAATGAATTTTAAATCCAGGACAATTAGGTCCACCATGTTTACATAATATCCGGCTTTTAAGCTAAAGCAATCAAAATGGTCATGCAATTACGGTTTGTTAATCTCTCTCAAGCGTCAACACTCCCGAAACTTGCTTACGCATATAATCACTTTTAGTAATTTAATTAATCGGGTAATTAGAGCATGTGTTAATCTCTCTCAAGTATCAACGCTCTCGGAAATCCAATTATGCTCTCGCATTAAAATTCAATTCCGCTAACCGTATGTGTGCCTCTAGTGAGTAAAATCTCTCGATCTATTACTCCTATTCGCATATAATTAATCTGTTATATTGGACGATAACACAAATTAAATATCAAAACATAATCGATTAGAATTTACAATTATCAATCAAACCACTATGAAAATCATGCCAGAATTATCATACAAACATGGCTTTCCTTTATGCCCTAGAACAAACTACTCACTAATATAAAAATTAATAACAACTAAAATTATATAACAATCCATCTAAAATATATATTTAATCAACAGGAGAAAAATACCTTACATTGACGAAGAATTAATCCGAAGAAAGTGTACATAAAAGAGAAGAAAACCAAGCCCCTAGCCAAACTTTGATGTAGCCGAATATGATGATGTAGAAAATGTAGTGGAATGTCTTGTAGTGTATCTCTAATCTAATCTAATTGCTATGCTAAGATGCCTAATGTCTAGAATGTCTTCCTCCTGCACAAGCTCATCTTATTTGTAGCACCCATTTCTCCAAATAATGCATCATCATTATCCTCCTTCATCATTACTACCACTTTGCAATTTATTTTTCTTTTCTTTTTTTCCCACTTCATCATACTTTCGGCTGCACTAATATTCCAAATGGCTAAACACTCAATACACACACTTTACACTTTAAATAAATTACAATAAAATTCCAAAAGTAAAAAGATTTTTTTACTAAAATTCGGAACTGAATTTTCTCCTCAGATTTCGAGCTGCTCCAATCGGATTTTTGCTTATTTAGTCCCTCTGAATTGTAGATAATTTTCTAAGCTTCGCGTGGACTGTAAGATCGTCCAAATCCGACTTCTACAACTCCAGATATGAAATAAATACCGTAGAAAGCGGGTGTAGCTCAATAAATCCGAATTTTTTCCATTTTCAGCTCGAAAATAGCTCTTTAAGCCCAAATTCTTCCAAACTTAGGAATTCTTGTCTTCTACAATAAAACACTAAGATTTATTAAATAAATATCCAAATTAATGCAAAATGCAATTAAATACGGGAATAAAATTATCTAAAATATATATAAAAATATATCTTATCAAACATCGCCACATTAAGCATTTGCACGTCCTCGGGCAAATAAGCGAAATAAAAATTAAATCCTAACTAATATCACTTTCGTAGATGACACGATTGCATTAAGCACATGCAACAAGCCGTTGAACCCCTAGGCAGCCCTAGTAGGACGAGTGTTGTCTCGTGAGGGTTTATAGTGAATTTACCCACAAAATCCGATTTTTTTCTGCCAAGTCTCAAGTATGCAACATATCATAGTACTCCACACATGCAAAACTTAATTACACAATATAGAAAAGACAAGTCTTTCAATTTACGCATCATTTGTACAAGACTATCCAAGTAAGCACACAGTCTAGATAGACAAAAAGATCATGAAATATATATCAATGCCGCATTCAGTGAGTAACATGCTATGGATATAAATGAAGCTCACAAAACTCTCAAATCACACAAGTGTATAGGTGAAGTGTATTCGCTCAAGTTCAATCAATAAAGTAATGTGCTACCATATGCTTGGTTGTCCACCAAATCTCCACTACTTTGTATACATGCATGCACAAATCAAAAGGTCTTTGTTAAAGGTTGTAACGTGGCTAAGGTGAAGGGTAGGGAATCAAGAAAAAGGTTGACAAGTGGCTAACTCGACAAACTAATAGAGCACAATGTTCATTTCTAATTAAAACACTCAACATGAAATTTTGATCATGTAAAAGCTGATCAGACTCTCACAAGCATTAAACTCCAAGCACATATTATATGTACTTTTCCACTTTCATATTGCACAAACCAATGAACACAACTCTGCTCGATCTTTTATTTTCTTTTTCTTTTTTTCTGTTTTTTTATTCCCACCAAATTTTCGCACTTTAACAAAGAAATCCCCACACTATTCACTCACCAACCTCCAAATGAATCAAAAATGCTCTACTAGTGAATCTAGAGAAGAATAAACAAGTAGGCTCAAGAAATTTAGATTGGTGATACACAAAAATAACGGATAAAAAGCTCAAAGGGGTTCACTAAGGATATATGATTCAAGGGTACGGTTTGGATAAACACGGTTAATCCTAGTGCCTTTATCATTTTCATGCATACAGATATCATGTAATCTCAAAAATCGTTTAAAACAAGTTCTAGAGCAACATGCCAAATGATGAACAACACACAACAATAAAATTTGATTGATATAAGATGTACCAATCACAAATTAGGCTCAAGATCTCACAGGGTGAAAGCATGCTTCAGTACTCACTAAAATTGACAATGATGTATCTCAAGTTTTAAAATTTTCGCAAGTACGAACAAGGAATCATCAAGTAACAAATGATTTTCTAGAGATATGACATGTCAAATAATCATGCAAAATAAGCTCACAAGATGTGTACCTATCCTTGTTAACACACTACGAGACGAGGCAATTAATTTTCTAATTTTCTGATTTTTTTGGAATTTTTAAAATTTTTAAAATTTTTAAAATTTTTAAATTTTTTTTTTTTGGATTTTTTTAATCATCGAGAACTCATCCCCACACTTAAGTGGTTCATTGTCCTCAATGAACAATTATATATAAAGAAAAGTAAGAAATACTCCCCTAAAAGCCTGCTCAAACCATTGGGTTGCCTCCCAATAAGCGCTCTTTTACCGTCATTAGCTTGACTTCTGCCTTCGAATCAAGGTTCCATGGAGAGATTGTCGAGCCGAATCGTCTCCATTTTTCCAACAAATGCGCCATCCACATATAATTTAAGGCGTTGACCGTTTACCTTAAATTTTTCTCCATCTTGCCCCATGATTTCAATAGCACTATGAAATTTAACTCCAGTTACAGTGAAGGGTCCGGACCATCTAGATTTGAGTTTCCCAGGAAAGATTCGAAGCCTTGAGTTAAATAACAACACCTTGTCACCAACTTCAAAATCTCTTCGCTGGATCATCTTATCATGCATTTTCTTCGTTCTCTCTTTGTAAATCCGGGAATTATCATAAGCATCAAATCGAAGCTCATCTAATTCATTTAATTGAAGAAGTCTTGCTTGTCCCGCATCCTTTAAATCCATGTTGAGTTCTTTTATAGCCCAAAAAGCACGATGTTCCAACTCAACTGGCAAGTGACATGCCTTGCCATATACTAACCGATATGGGGTAGTTCCAATAGGGGTCTTATATGTTGTCCGATAAGCCCACAAAGCATCATCTAGCTTCAAGTACCAATCTTTTCTAGATTTTGCAACCACCTTCTCTAGAATGCTTTTAATTTGACGATTTGAAACCTCCACTTGGCCACTTGTTTGAGGATGATAAGCAAGACCAACCTTGTGAGTGACACCATACTTCTTCAACAAAGTTTCAAATTGTCGGTGGTGAAAATGAGAACCACCATCACTTATCACGGTTCTTGGAACTCCAAAGCGTGGGAAGATGATTTTCTTGAAGAGATTCATAACAACTTTAGAATCATTGGTGCGCGATCCAATTGCTTCAACCCATTTGGAAACATAATCAACAGCAACTAAGATGTATTTCATCCCACAAGAAGTTGGGAACGGTCCCATAAAATCAATACCCCATACATCAAATATCTCGACCTCAAGAATACCGGTCTGAAGCATCTCATTGCGTTTAGAAATATTACCCGTTCTTTGACATGCATCACAAGCCAAACAGAAAGCACGAGCATCTTTAAATAGAGAAGGCCAAAAGAAACCGGATTGAAGTACCTTAACAGCAATTTTAGAAGGACCATGGTGCCCTCCACATGCAAGAGAATGACAATGCTTGAGAATGTCATTAACTTCAAACTCAGGGACACATTTACGAAAGATCCCATCAGCACACTTTCGATACAAGAAAGGGTCATCCCAAAAATATTGTTTAGCATCATGATGGCACCGCTTTCGTTGTTGATAGGTCAAGTCTGGAGGATGAGAGCCACTCACACAAAAATTTGCAAAGTCTGCATACCATGGAGTTTTAGTGGCAATGGCAAATAAATGATCATCAGGAAAAGAGTCGTTAATAGGAGTATCAGATGCAACATCTGATGTGAAACGCAGTCGTGAAAGATGATCTGCAACCACGTTCTCAGCACCCTTTTTGTCTTTGATTTCCAAGTCAAATTCCTGGAGTAACAGAATCCAACGAATAAGCCTTGGTTTTGCTTCTTTCTTGGCCAACAGATATTTCAGTGCTGAATGATCTGTGTGAACAATGACTTTGGAGCCAATGAGATAGGTCCGAAACTTGTCAAGAGCATAGACCACAGCTAGAAGCTCCTTCTCAGTAGTAGCATAATTGACCTGAGCTTCATCCAAGGTTTTCCTTGCATAGTAGATGGCATGCAATACCTTGTCTTTCCTTTGACCGAGAACGGCTCCCACAACATAATCACTTGCATCACACATGATTTCGAATGGAAGGCTCCAATCTGGAGGTTGTATGATTGGTGCACTAATCAAAGATTCTTTAATCCTGTAGAAAGACTCCAAACAAGCATCAGTAAACTCAAATGTGGCATCCTTAAGCAATTATTATTGAGTGAGGGGTTTTGCAATTTTTGAAAAATCTTTTATAAAACGACGATAAAAACCCGCATGACCAAGGAAACTCCTCACTCCCTTGACATTAACAGGAGGAGGAAGCTTCTCAATCACCTCAATTTTTGCTTTGTCAACCTGGATGCCACGTTCAGAAATCAAGTGACCAAGTACCACTCCTTCATTTACCATGAAGTGGCACTTTTCCCAATTCAAAACCAAATTCACCTCTTCACAACGTTTAAGCACTTTAGAAAGATTATGCAGACACACATCAAAATCAGACCCATAAACACTGAAATCATCCATAAATACTTCCATGATAGACTCTATGAAATCAGAAAATATGGCAGTCATGCAACGCTGAAAAGTAGCAGGGGCATTGCACAATCCAAAAGGCACTCTACGATATGCAAAAGTACCATATGGGCAAGTAAATGTAGTCTTTTCTTGGTCATCAGGATGTATAGGGATCTGAAAGAACCCTGAATATCCATCTAAATAGCAAAAGTACTTATGCTTAGCAAGTCTTTCAAGCATCTGATCAATGAATGGGAGAGGGTAATGATCTTTTCTAGTAGCAGTGTTTAACTTACGGTAATCAATGCACATTCGCCAATCGGTGACAATTCGAGTGGGAATTAATTCATCTTTATCATTCTTAATTACCGTTGTTCCTCCTTTCTTAGGAACTACCTGAACTGGGCTTACCCATTTAGAATCGGAAATCGGGTAAATGATGCCCGCATCTAACAACTTCAAAACTTCTTTTTTAACAACCTCTTGCATGTTAGGGTTCAAGCGACGTTGTCCCTGTATGCAAGGCTTATGGTCATCATCTAAGTGAATTCTATGCATGCAAAAGTCTGGGCTAATCCCTGTAAGATCATCAATACTATACCCAATAGCTTTTCTATGCACACGCAAAACAGTAAGAAGCTTAAAAACCTGGTTATCATCAAGACTAGAGCTAACAATCACAGGACAAGTCTTTTCATCATCAAGAAACACATATTTAAGATTAGATGGCAAAGGCTTTAACTCTAACTTTTTTACCTGAGGTTGGCCACAAGAAGTGACAGTGTTGGTTACCTCACAATTCGGATCAGCTACACCATCCAACTCAAGAATCAATGAATCGACTTCAGCATGTCCTTCTCCTTCGTATGCTTCAAGCATGAGCACTGCTTCCAATGCATCATTCAATAGAATCTGAGGCGTCTCATCTTGGACAATTTCATCTATAACATCAATCCTGTAGCAAGTATTCTCAAGAAAAGGGGATTTAAGAGCAGAGGTTAGAGTAAAAGTAATTTTATCATCACCAACGCTCAATGTAAGAGTCCCACTTTTAACATCAATTACAGCACCTGCAGTACAGAGAAATGGTCTACCTAAAATAATAGGTATTTGGCTATCCTCTTCCATATCTAGAACTACAAAGTCTACAGGAATATAGAATTTTCCAACCCTAACAGGCACATCCTCTAAAATTCCAAGAGGATATTTTATCGAACGGTCTGCCATTTGCAAAGTCATCTGTGTACATTTTAATTCTCCCATGTTTAATTTTTGAAAAATCGAGAGAGGCATGACTGAGACGCTAGCGCCTAAATCACATAAAGCTTTATCAATAAACAATGCACCTAAATGACACGGGATCGAAAAACTACCAGGATCTTTAAGCTTAGGTGGAGACTTATTCTGTAAAACAGCACTACACTCCTCGGTAAAAGCTACTGTCTCGACCTCACCAAAGGACCTTTTCTTAGTGAGAATATCCTTGAGAAACTTTGCATATGATGGAACTTGAGAAATTAAATCAGTGAAAGGAACTGTTACCTCAAGGTTCTTGACAAGTGTCATGAACTTACCAAACTGCCGGTCCACCTTAGTTCTGTTCATCCTGCTAGGGAATGGGAGCTTGGGCACAAATGGTGGAGGGGTAACTGCAATCTTTTCTTTGTCCTTTTCCTTGCTTTCCTCAGTTTCACCTTCGTTTGTGTCTTCAACAACTTTCTCTACCTTGTCTTCCTCAGAATTCTCTTTTTCTTTCTTAGTAGGAACATCGTCAGTAGGCATTGGAGGAGCATCATATGTATGACCACTCCTAAGAGTAATGGCATTCACATTTTCCTTTGGCTGAGTTGGTTGTGCTGGTAGAGAGCCTTGTTGCCTTGTAGACGAAGAACTAGCCATTTGAGCAATCTGATGTTCTAGCATCTTATTATGAATCTCCATCTGGTTCATCTTCCTATTGGTATCCTCCATATTCTTTTGCATTTGCAACAATATCTTCATCATATCACCTTGATTATCAGCCTGTGCAGCTTGATTGGGTTGAGGAGCATAATTCTGATAGGGCTTCTGAAATCCAGGGGGATTCATAGGTCCTTGCGGGGGCCTATACTGCTGCTGTGGAGGAGGCTGATATGACTGCTGATATTGCTGCTGCTGATTAGGAACATTTGAATTCTGAGCATTATTGTTCCTATATGAGAAATTCGGATGATCTTTCCAACCAGGATTGTAAGTGTTGGAATACGGATTGTACTGCTGCCTCTGTTGGAAAACATTTGCTTGCTCCATCTGGAAATTTTGTGAATTTTGAGCATTGTATTGGCAATCGTTACCATAGTTGCCTTGGATGCCACAGACTTCAAAAATAGGATAATTCATAGGAGCCATGGATGACAATGCATTGATACTCATAGGTGGAGTAGAGGGCTGAGATGTCTTCAATGAGTGGATCTCTTGAGTCAATGCAGCGAGTTGAGATGATAATAGAGAATATGCATCCACTTCAAGTTTACCCCCTTTCTTGGCTGCTCTCGGGTTACTGAAGTGATTGGCAGCCAAATTTGAAAGAAAAGCATGTGCATCATCAACTCCTTTGTCTAAAAACACGCCACCTGCAGCGTTATCAACTGTACCTTTTGTTTCAGGATCAAGACCATTGTAGAAGCGTTTAAGCAGAAACCACTTCTCAAGACCATGGTGAGGGCATGCACGTTGATAATCCTTGAATCTGTCCCAAGCATCCCGAAGAGATTCGCCATAATCTTGCTTAAAACCCATCATTTTGTCGATGAAATCGTCGGTTCTGTTAGGAGGGAAGAACTCAGTTAAGAAAGCCTGAGCAATCTCAGCCCACTCGGTCAAGTCAATATCATTCAACCATTTTTGAGCTTTGTCACGAAGAGAGAAACCGAACAACATGACTTTCAACTGGTCTGGAGTGACTCCCTAATGTTTAATGGTAGAACAGAGCTGTTGAAACCTTTGCAGATGAAGTGTAGGGTCTTCGGAGGGAAGACCAGCAAACTGATTATGTTGGATCATACTGAGTAACGCCGGTTTGATCTCAAAATTTGCTGCTTGAATAGCTGGCATAGCGAGGCCAACGGGCACCCCACTCGGAGAAGGCTGTGAATAGTTCTTCAAAGATTTAACAGGAGGGTTGGCCATTTTAATCTCTGAGAAATGGATCTTTCGCTGCGTTTTATTTCTCTGTTTATCGATATATTGTTGCAGAGGTTCTCCGGAATCAAGATTTCGAGTAGAATCAGGAGTTAAAAATGCGTCTTCTGTAGACCTGTGCATCAACAACAAAAACAAGAAAAGTAGTAAAACCGGTCTCAATTGAAATTTTAGTTCCAATGAGACAATGGAAAAAAATAGACGAATTAAAAATCTAACACAAAATTTAACAAATTAATATAAAATATGATCTTTTTTTTTTAATTTTTAAAATCAAGAAAGCCACAATAAACAAAACTCACAAAACAAATTTACAGATTTAAAAGAAGATTTAAACAATTTTATACTAATTAAGTAAAAAAAATGAAAAGATCTAAAAACTAATTTAACAATTAATTAAAAACTATTCAAAATCTAATTAAATCTTGAAATTTATTATTATTATTTTTTTATTATTTTTTTATTATTTTTATTATTATTTTTATTATTTTTTTAAAGAGACATTGATCTATTTCTAAACTAATCAAATACAAATGAAAAGATTAAAAACTGAATTATTCCAAAAAGTAAAAACTCGAATTTTAATAAATTTTATTTATAGAAAATCATACGAAAATTTTGGCATGGCTCAGGAACTCAGCTTAAACTCAGAATTTATTAACAATACAACCACGACTCCTGGTTTGACTAACTCTAATCAACAGAACTCGCAACAGAACTGAACTCAACAACCATTCAACAGAATTTTGACTCAAAAATAAACAACAGAAATTCAAAGGAAAACAACCGAACTCAAAAAACTGACAAAACCTAGCAAACCAAAGACATGACTCAATGATGGTAACTTAATTCAACGAACTGCATCACAGTGAACTCAATAACGATCAGTAAATTCAAACAAACATAGGATATGAACGAAACCAGTCATCTCAGCACTTGCACACTCAACAGCACCGTATAGCAAAACCGAACTCATTAACTCTCGGACAAAAGACTTAAATAGCAACGAATAGATTCAACTACTTAGTACCCAACTCATACGATAACTCAGTACTCGACTTAAGACAACAACCAAGCAACAATTCGTGAAAACTTCGAACTCATATTAACGAAACTTAAATACAACCCAGGGAAAAGAACCCAACTCGCGGCTGAACAAACAAGTAAGTCGACAATTTACAATCAAAAATCCCGAACAAACCGAAAACCAAACAATCTCAAAGGAATCGACCACGAATTCAACGTATCGAGTCAACTCGCAAACTTACGGTAAATCTCTGCAACTCATTCTACAAACTCGAATTAACTACTAGGAACGACAACTAAAAGAGGAAGGTTGAAACGAAAACCAAACGGGACCAGGGGTTGGGGATTTTCGTGGAGTGTTTACGAATTAAAGAGGAGGGGCTGGGGTTGGATTGTGTGGGTTGAAAACGAAGAGCAAGGGGTGTGGGTTCGTTGTGGTGGCGGTCGGGGTGAAGAATGGAGGTGATGTTGGGGCGTTGAAATTGAAACAGGGGTTGTGTGTGGTTTTGAAACAGAGTGCTGGGTGTTTATGGTGGGAGAGGGAGAAGTGCTGTGGAGAAAGGAGAAGGCGGAAGGGGGGAGTAACGAAGAAGAAGATGAGGGCGGCGGACTGCAGTGGGTGAACGGGAGAGAGAGATGGCAGTGGTGGATGTTTTGGTGAATTGAGGAGAAAGGGGATGTTTTGTTTGATGAAGGTGTTGGTGTTTGTGTAAGGAGGAGGAGAAAGAAGCTGGGCTTGGTGTTGTAACGAAAACAGGGGAGGGGAGGGTTTTGCTTCGAATAAAACCAAACAATTGCAGAAAATACGAACTTGAAATTAATAAAACTAACACTTTTTTTTTAGTACACTAACACAATAAATAAGAAAATTAAATCTATAATTAAAATCATGAAACCCGGACAATTAAATTAAAATTTATAAATCTAACCACCTCCCCGGCAGCGACGCCAAAATTTGGTGTGGTATATTTTTAAGTTCGTTCTCGGGGAGGCAGGTTTTATCAATTTTAATTCAATTGTTTCCGGAGCAAAAACAATAATTATGAAAATATTTACTAACTAATTATTTATATTAATTTAACTAATTAATTAAAAGATAAACAATGAATTTTAAATCCAGGGCAATTAGGTCCACCATGTTTACATAATATCCGGCTTTTAAGCTAAAGCGATCAAAATGGTCATGCAATTACGGTTTGTTAATCTCTCTCAAGCGTCAACACTCCCGAAACTTGCTTACGCATATAATCACTTTTAGTAATTTAATTAATCGGGTAATTAGAGCATGTGTTAATCTCTCTCAAGTATCAACGCTCTCGGAAATCCAATTATGCTCTCGCATTAAAATTCAATTCCGCTAACCGTATGTGTGCCTCTAGTGAGTAAAATCTCTCGATCTATTACTCCTATTCGCATATAATTAATCTGTGATATTGGCCGATAACACAAATTAAATATCAAAACATAATCGATTAGAATTTACAATAATCAATCAAACCACTATGAAAATCATGCCAGAATTATCATGCAAACATGGCTTTCCTTTATGCCCTAGAACAAACTACTCACTAATATAAAAATTAATAACAACTAAAATTATATAACAATCCATCTAAAATATATATTTAATCAACAGGAGAAAAATACCTTACATTGACGAAGAATTAATCCGAAGAAAGTGTACATAAAAGAGAAGAAAACCAAGCCCCTAGCCAAACTTTGATGTAGCCGAATATGATGATGTAGAAAATGTAGTGGAATGTCTTGTAGTGTATCTCTAATCTAATCTAATTGCTATGCTAAGATGCCTAATGTCTAGAATGTCTTCCTCCTGCACAAGCTCATCTTATTTGTAGCACCCATTTCTCCAAATAATGCATCATCATTATCCTCCTTCATCATTACTACCACTTTGCAATTTATTTTTCTTTTCTTTTTTTCCCACTTCATCATACTTTCGGCTGCACTAATATTCCAAATGGCTAAATACTAAATACGCACACTTTACACTTTAAATAAATTACAATAAAATTCCAAAAGTAAAAAGATTTTTTTACTAAAATTCGGAACTGAATTTTCTCCTCAGATTTCGAGCTGCTCCAATCGGATTTTTGCTTATTTAATCTCTTTGAATTGTAGATAATTTTCTAAGCTTCGCGTGGACTGTAAGATCGTCCAAATCCGACTTCTACCACTCCAGATAAGAAATAAATACCGTAGAAAGCGGGTGTAGCTCAATAAATCCGAATTTCTTCCATTTTCAGCTCCAAAATAGCTCTTTAAGCCCAAATTCTTCCAAACTTAGGAATTCTTGTCTTCTACAATAAAACACTAAGATTTATTAAATAAATATCCAAATTAATGCAAAATGCAATTAAATACGGGAATAAAATTATCTAAAATATATATAAAAATATATCTTATCAATTTTTTTCCGAGAAAAATTTTCTCGAGGATTTTTTCTCATGAATTTTTTTCAAAAAATTTTTTCAAGATTTTTTTTCTCGTCAAAAATTTCGTAAGAAATTTTTTCAAAGAAAAATGTTCTCAAAAATTTTTTTTTGTGAAATTTTTTTTCCTAGAATTTTTTTCGAAAAATAATTCTCAAGAATTTTTTCCCAAAAATATTTTCTAAAAAAATTTTTCTCGAAAATTTTTTTCCCGAATATTTTTTCGTAAAACTTTTCCTAAAAAATCTGTTTTTCAAGAATTTTTTTCTCAAATAAAATTTTAGAAATCAAATTGGATATTTTGTGGAAAACATTTTTCGGAAAAAATATCAATCTAGAAAAATATTTTTCAAAGATATGCCCATAACCATGTACGTTGATGACACAAAGTACGAAATTATGAACTGTCGACCTCTCTCCTCGAGCTTATTATAGTGATGTTTTTTTTTTTTTTTTCTAGGAAGTAAAGCGATTTTCATTCAGTAAAGTAGAACAAAGTCGATACAACCAGATTGGAAAACAAATAACAAACTAAAAGCAATTAGTTGATTTGTTTCTTGATCGTTTAACACACATAATTTAAAATTCTTGAAGTTAAAAATGAAATCGAAGACATCACCAGCGATCTAAACTGCACTAACATCCCTGAAAGCAGCAGCACAATTGACCTTATCACAAAACAATTGTTATTAGCCAGTATTCAGAAGTCCCAATTGAATAAACTGAGTTTAGAGGAACGACACCCCAACTATCTACATGCCGAATATACATGCCAGAAGTAGAAACCCATGTACAATCTTGGGTTATGAAAATTGAGTTCTTGCCATAATCGTCACCGCCTCATTTTCGATGCAGGCTTTCCAGATCCCAAAAAGGTCAATAAAATCATTTTCAATAGATCCAACACCAGACAAACCAAAACATAACTAATTAAAAACATAATAAATTACTCAAAAGAAAATACGAAATACAGAATACAAAAGGAGCGACACACAAACACTCAAAAGATGGTATTATATTGAAAGAAAATCAACAAAAACAAAAGAAAAATAAAGGGTTGGGGCTTTCAATCGAAAAAAACCCAATAAAAGTCCCTCCACTATCTTCAGAAAAACACATGGAAGGCGGCTCTTAGGATTAGGACGGAAAGTTACTGTGATGGATTAAAAAACAGGTAGCTCTGATATGTAACTAGATATAATCATTTTTATGCAACTAGCAATGTACTTCTTTTGGTTGGGTAGACGTTTAGAAAAAAATAATAATATATATTGATAATAATTTTCTAATATTTTTATAATTTACAAGTATTTGAAAAAAATTGTAAATAACTAATATTTGTTTGGATTCTGGAAAAATTTTCCGAGAACTTTTTTTGGATAAATTCTTTCTCGAATATTTTTTTTTGAAAAAGTTTTCGAGAAATTATTTTCGAGAACCTTTTATCGAGAAAAATTTTTCCAGATAAAATTTTCTCGAAAATTTTTTTTTGAAAATTCTTTTTGAGATTTTTTTCTCGAGAAAAATTGTCTTGAGAAATTTTTTCCGAGAAAAGTTTTCTCGAAAAAATTTTTTTGAAATTTTTTTTTTTGTGAAATTTTTTTCCCAAGAATTTTTTTTGAAAAATTATTCTCAAGAATTATTTTCTAAGAAATTTTTTCTACAAAATATTTTTTGTCGAACATTTTTTTTTTCAAAATCAAGTTATTTTTCGACAAATAAATGAGCCTTAGTTTATTAATATACATTTTCTTACATATATCATGCTTGTATATCGTGTGCCTTTTCTGAATACAATAATTTTGCAAAAATGTAATTTTTTTCCCTTCTAACTTAATTCAAAGTCTGAATTTTTATTAATGTACATTTTCTAATATATATCATGCTAGATTTTATATATCACGTGCTTGCTTTGAATACAAGAATTTGATATAAATGTAACTTTTTCCTTGTACCGCAATTTAAAGTCCGGATTTTAGCAGAAATAGTGAAATTATAGAATTTGTGTATGAAATGTAAATTCTTATTCTCTTCTAACTTATTTTGACCGTTTTTATAACCGTGTAATTAAATATAAGATATGGTCAAATATTAGTTAGTCAAGTTATTAATTCATTTCTGGCGTAGACTTGAGCGTGATTCTCACGGCCTCACCTACAGTGAAAAACGAAGAAGATGTCACAGTACTTGCTCAGCAGCCTATATATAGCTTAACAATCCCAGCCTGAAACTTGACAGAGTACTTGAGCAAAAAGAAATATATACATAGGCAATGGTAAGCAAAATGGGCTGGTTATGGGGATTGGTTGTTATATTGTTGTGGACATTGGGTGTTGGGGGACAAGATGTGAGTTCTTTGATCAGTAAGTCTATGTTTGAAGACATGCTGAAGCACCGAAACGATGATCTTTGTCCGGCCAAGGGCTTCTATACTTATGAAGCTTTTATAGATGCTGCCAAGTCCTTTGGTGCTTTTGGATCCTCTGGTGACCATGACACCCAGAAGAGGGAGATCGCGGCCTTCTTTGCTCAAACCTCACACGAGACCACTGGTAATTTATTAGTCTATTTATAAAGGCAGGTGCAATATGAAACATGCATACTTTGTAACCAATTTTGTTGCGCTGAATTATAGAATCTTTCATACATGTTTTTTGTACACAGGTGGAGGGCCAAGTTTACCTGATGGACCATATGCATGGGGATACTGCTTCAAAGAGGAACAAACCCCAACAGATTACTGTGTTTCAGATCCAGAATGGCCATGCGTGCCAAATAAGAACTATCACGGCCGTGGTCCTATTCAAATCTCCTAGTATGGAACATTCACTTTCTCACATTTCACATTGCTAAAGTCATAGTTCGCTTTGGATTGAAATTGTTTGATTAAATAAAGATCCAAGTTCTAAAATTTAGTAGTTCCTAAACCTCTGTTTTTTTTAGTTAGTCGTCATAACTTTTTATTTCTTTTACTTTTTTACGAAAGGATTGTTATCTGAGCCTATATATATTATATTGAGCGTTACAGCAACTATAACTATGGACCAGCCGGAAAAGCTATAGGGTCTGATCTGCTAAGCAACCCGGATTTGGTGGCAAGCGACCCTGCCATTTCATTCAAGACTGCATTATGGTTCTGGATGACACCACAGTCCCTCAAACCGTCAAGCCATGATGTTCTTACTGGAGTGTGGATTCCATCAGCAGCAGACTCTGCAGCTGGGAGGGTTCCTGGGTATGGAGTGGTAACAAACATCATCAATGGTATTGAATGCGGCAAGGGGTCCAACTCAGGTGGTGAGGGACGGATCGGCTTCTTTAAGAGATACTGCTCCATGCTTGGAGTTAGCCCTGGGGAAAACTTAGACTGCTACAACCAGAGGCCTTTTGGTGCCTGAATTATTTAGCATATACAACTATAACATGTGCTTCCGAAAATAAGTGCAAGCAAGCCCTACAGGATTAGTTCTATATGTACTAGTTTTAGTGTAATCAAATAAAATCTTGTATTCGTTATGTGAGAGAAATTCTTGTACTAATAAAATTTTAAGTATGCAAGTGTATCGTTGTTGACTTGTTTTAATTATCATCTACCAGTAGGGAATAGTTATGAATTAGCTATATGTTAGAGAAAAATGAAGAACAAGATTTTATTAAGAATAAAGAACAAAACAGGAAAATGAAAAATCATAAGCTGAGATGAATCGATTAATAAAATTTGATGAACACATCAAAGAAAACTTGAAACGCTTAACAGAAGAAGTTCATTACTGTTAACATGGATCCTGAATTGCTTGCTGCGTGACGCCTTCCAAAACCTTAATCTGTCCGTATAGATAGCAACACATTCGTTTAACTCGATCTGTTTTTGTATAATGATATTACAGAGATCAATACATGGGTCAGTGATCAGTCTTTGCGACAGAGGAAAAGGGATGGCATCATCTGAAATCGCACGATTTCTGCAGGCAACTCTATAGTTTCAAAGAAATTATCGAAGGAAGAAGAATCCCTTCTATTTGTTGCTCTTGTCTTATATTATATGTATATGTTGTTCCTGTTTTTATCTTGGTTTCTTAATCTACATTTTCTAATATATATCATGCCAGATCACAGACAAGTGCCTTCTCCGATCTGAAAACAAGAATTTGACAGAAATGTCATTTTTTCGCCCTTTTACTTTAATTTTAAAGTCTGGATTTTAGTAAAATCCATTAGTTGAACCTTTCCACCTTTTTTGCTTATTCAGAAGCAGGGCATATCATGATTGTCCCCGCTACCAAGGTGAAATAATCAAATTATTGGTCTAAAGGTCTTATGGCACGAAGAGGTCTCATGTACTCCCAAGGTCAAAGAATCAAATAACAGATATTGTTGGTTTAAAGGTATTGTGGCTCGAAGAGATCTCAGGCACACAAGGCAACTAAAAAAAATTCCATTGCCATCCCTGTTAAGGCAACATGTTATGATATTTGACTAATATCAAGCATAACTAATAAGCAAGCAAAGTTCAACAAACATCAGACATGCTTTTATGCTTAAACCCTCTCCAGTAATTTGGAGACCCTAGTTTAAATTGATCTAAGAAACAAACATAAATTTTGGTCACGGATATTTCAAATGTTAGATTGATGTTTGAGTTGCTAACGCGGTAATAGCGGGTTGACGCATTGGATTGACAAAAACTCTTTAGGAGACTTTTTCTCAGTTGGATAGTCGATTCAGAGCTCGTAAATGAAATTCAACAACAATATTTTAGAAATTTTTTAATTAATTTTTAAAAATTGTTTTTGCAAATATACTTAATTTCTCTGTAAAAATGATTTTTTTTAATAAAAATATTTGAAAAGAGGGCAGCAATAAAAAACAACTAAGACATAAAATATTTAATATTTGGAATAAAATACCAAAATTAACCGGACTTTTCTGGAATTCGAGTTTATATTATATAAAATTTTGATTATTTATCAAAAAAAACTATGTTCTCTAGTTTGTTTTATAAAAATATCATCTTTTTAAATTCATTACAGATATACTATCTCAATTGCAAATATAATATGTGTAATGGTCCCATTGGAGTCACACAAACACTCAGTCAATTCGCACACAAAACAATACGACTGTTCCATAGCCCCAATCTCTCTGTCTCACACACATAAATCTCTCTGTCCCAAATTGATTCTCAAAACGGATCCCAAATGCCACGTGTTATGAACTGATTGGCTACCATTCAAATAATAATTGTGGACCCCCTGCTCCCAAATTGATTCTCAAAACGGATCCCAAATACCACGTGTCATGAACTGATTGGCTACCATTTAAATAATAATTGTGGACCCCCTACATTCACATGAATTTTAATCAATAAAAATATCTCAAACTGCCAAGTAATTAGTCTCACATCATTTGGGAACAAATTTTGGTACTCAATTTGGTACATCTAGCACTACTCTTTATATTTATACACACATCACTCGACGACCTTCTGGCGGTAGCGCTCTGCCGCGACCACTACAACTTCCTCAACGACGCAATCCACCACTACAACTTCCTCAACGACGCAATCCACCACTGTTTCTCTGATCTGTTGGAGACTGGGGTTGCAGGCCAGGAAGAGAGAGTTTCGAAGGATTCCAGCGAGCTTCGAAGGAATTCAGGCGAGAAACAAAATTGTGGACTTATCCTACTTAAGGCCTTGAGGAAAAACGAATGCGTTTACGACCTTGGTTTAAGGATAATAATGTTGTTGATAACGGGAACAGATTCATGCCTTCCTGAATTATGTTTCTTTCTGTTCATTGTTTAAACGTATTAAAGTTGAAGTGGAAGTATCATTGTTACTTCCACTAGCACAAAGACTGTCACCTCTAACCTTATAATATACTTCCTCCGTCCCGAATTATGTGACATGGTTTGACTTTCACGGAGATTAAGAAAATGTAGTAAAAAAAGAATAAAGTTAGTTGAAAAGTGGGTAAAATGGTGGGACCTATTAATTTTTAATAATAGATTTGAGATAGTGTAAGAAAGTAGTGGGTGTAATAGTGTTTAAATGAGTATAAAATAGAGAAGTAGTGGGTGTAATAGTGAAAAGTAGTGTTCAAAAATAGTAAGTATAATAGGTTCATTCTTTTTGGGACGTCCCAAAAAGGAATAAGGTTCATATAAAATGGGACGAGGGAGTAACTAAAAAAACTGTCATTTGTGTCCCCTCTTATCTTATAAGCAGAACATATATAAAGTTGTTTTATACTTCAAAATTATTTTCTTTTTCCAACTACGAAAGACATAATATTATTTTCTACCTGAACCAAGTTGATGCAAAATTGCAGCAAATAAATCATAAGAATATATACCTAGTTTCTTATAAATCATAAGAAAGACACAGGCAATATGAAAATGAAGAGTAGTGCAATGGATCAAGAATATTACCTAGTTTTTAGTAACAACAAACCTTGTTATTCAAGTAAAAACTACAATATGTATTACTAAACAAAAAAGAACTGTAATAACTTGCAAAAAATGTATATATATTCAAATGCATATGACCCTGTTCTGAAAATATGCAGGACAGTCGTACAGATGAACACATTGAAGTATTGAACAAAACATTACCCTGCTCTGAAAACATGTAAGGTTGTTTTCGGTGAACACTAGGCGTTTGCAAAACAAAAAAATTAAAGGATCGAGTGACATATATTTAGATTGATGACCAGATAACAAATTGTCCAACAAGTCCAAATCCAATCTAGCATGGAAATTCATCCAGTCCTTCGACTGTTGACATCCAAAAACATGAAAAACGGTATGTAAATTTTAAACCGAAACTTAAGAACATTTTGAAAATTAAATTGTTCAAAGGGAAGAAGAATATATGGGGAAATAAACACTTAGTTTAAATTATGATGGTACTGAATAGGTAAGAACTTCGCCAGATGTTGAATTAAAGAAGACCCTTCTGTTTGCAGCATTCAATTGCATCATCATACATTTGCTCGAGTCCATATGTATATCTGAATCCAGTGTCTAAGAGCTTCTTTGAGGAAAGTCTGAAAATCTTGGAATCTTTGACATTCTTTAGGAAACTGCAAATGTATAAATATGACAGTCACTTAGTTGAATATTTTGACCATTAGCTTCGATGTAGTTTACAACAGAAAAGTAAGAGTTTACCTGTTTGACGTTACATTATATTCTGGATATCGTTGTGAAAGAAATCTGGGGAACTCCTCAAGTGTTATATCAACCGCTGAGCAAATGTATCTTCCTTTCGCTTTTGGATATTCAAAAAGGTGGATATGTGCAGTAGCGACATCATCAATGTGCACGAAGGAAGTACAAGCAGAAAATTCAAAAATGTTCTTATCACCTGCTCAAATTGAAAACATTAAACAAAATTTACCGATGTTTTAGCATGACTAAATAAGGTTTAGCAAAAACAGCCGCCTGTCAAAGAAAAAACTGAAGTAGTCGCTTTTATCACTAGAATGGTATTATGGTATTGCATATGAAGTGTTAGATGGAGTATTATGGACATTATCTTGAAGCACATATAGGAAATTCATACGAAGTATTATGGACATTATCTTGCAGCACATATAGCAAATCCATATGAAAATTAAAAGCACAGCGACACTAGCTGTCCATATATTTATATAAAAGCAATTTAAAATTTTCCATTTCAATGTAATATTTAGTTCGAAAGAGGACTTAGCATCCAATGAATTCAAAAGATCAGAGAGCAGAGCACATACCAAATATCATTGACATTGATGTGCGCACTGAGCCAGGACAATGAGGAGTAATAAAAGGACCATGAATAAAAGTAGGAATTATAGTGACAAGCTCCAGTCCATGCGTTTCTGCAAACTGTAACGCTGCTCTTTCAGTTGATGTCTTAGAAATATAGTACGATTCTCCTAATGTCTTTAGGGACCTAAGAAAATCTATATCGGTCCATGTTGTCTCATCCAGTACACTTAAATCTTTTCCACTAAACATAGCAGTGGATCCACTTGAAGTGTACACAACTCTCTTCACTGTTTTTGAATCAAGGCATGCCTTTAAAATGCTTATGGTCGCATTGATTGATCTTTTCGTGTTTGTTTCTTCATCCTCTTTCCCCTCAAAATCTATAGTGTGAGCAACATGGAATACCCCAACACATCCTTGGATTGAATCATTGAAACTTTCTGGTCTGTCAAGATCTGCATTGAATATCCGAAGCCTCTCCGATGCTCCTGGTAAGTTTGTGAGGTAACTGACATCCTTCTTCTGGTCTAAAAGTGATCAAAACAAAATTTAGGCTATGTTTGAAACTTTGAAATACCAGAGGATGGAAATAGACAACAATATAAGATAATTCAAGTGAACTAGAATTTTTGAAAGCACTAACACATACCTTGAAAACAAGATTAAAAATAGTCTTGACAGCTCTATTCAAACACAAATGGCAGTAGTGGATAAATCAAATATTAAAAAAACAAAAACCTCATCAAATACAATAAACCTTTCTCAGCAAGAACCATATCATCCCGATTTTGTCGTAGAACTCCATAATAACACATTTCATAATAATGAAAGTCCAAAGTTGATTAAGTCTACAACATATGTTTTTTTATGAGAATTGATTTCTTTGTCATGGGTTAGCTACGCAAAGTGGTGCTTATATTTGGGATTTTCGGATAAGATACAGTGAAAGTCTACAGTCACAATTTCCAAATGAACGAACTCTAATGCCTAAAGATATTCAAAATCTTCTCCTAATAACTATTTTGGTTACTGTTTGATTATTTCAACAAAATAAGATACCCCTAACATATCACTGTACAAAATTTGTAATAAATTATTTTAAAAAAATAGTTTACACTCGAAGAATCACTATCTGAACCTGTTTAAATTTTGAAACAATGAATGAACATACCAGGGTGAGATCTAACAGTGGTGTTGACAGCATATCCATGTCGAAGAAGTCTCATTATCAGCCATGAAGCTACATATCCTGTTCCACCTGTTACACAAACAACACCCTTCTCCATACTTTCCAATTTAATCAACAAAACTGAAACTTGAATCTTTTCCCCTCTTGGGATGAGTTTAAAGTTTGAACTTGACAAGATGGTTTTTGTTCACAGTGCTTCTTTGTCCCCAAGATGTCCTCAGTAGTGTATATATGTAGACAAGAAACTGTAAACTTTTTATATAAGTAGGATGATGGTGGGTTCTGGTTTACATATTTGTCACCTTTCAGCCCACATTTTCCTTGGTTTCTGCTGAGAAGTCAATTAGTTAACAATCTTAGCCTCCTGTTTGTCTTTTTTAATAGTTGTCACTGAGTGATAGCTAAGCAATGGAAACAAAAAGATTGGGAGTTACTACATACTCATAATCTGATATAAATACATAGGATCGGATCATGTCCTTACGGATGTTTGTTCCAGCATACTTTCTATGGAACGATGATACCTTTTCTTTGCCCCAGTTACCCTTCTCAGCTAAATATGTAAAAGTATGCTGCAATAGTCGTCTGTCTAGAACTTGTACACGTAACTATATAAGATGTATATGTAGTGGGTATCTAGTAGTGCATTGGTTTAGGTCCCTCCCACTTGAGTTTCTCAAACATAGCACCAGTTCTCCATAGTGGCAGGCTGGCAGCTGTCATCACACTGAGAACAGTCTTAAATTTATGGTTGAACCACATTATAGAATTAATTAATTCTAACTAACATTTATCTAATACGTAGATAATTTGTCACTTCCTGATAAGCCTAACAATAAATTCTTTGGATCTTAGATTTGAAAATATACATAATTATTCATGCAATCATGTTAGAGCATTCACATCCCATCCCCATCCCCAACCCCATCCTTATAATTTGAGGATTTGTCCAACTTTTCTTCTAAAACACTCCTCCATCCCATTCCCCATTTTAGAAATTAATTTTGGGAACAAGTTTTGAATCCCCATATTTGGGGACTACTATTTTGAACCCCAAATCATCTCTCTCCTCTTTTTGGTAGTTGAAATTGTAAGTGAAAGAGAGAGAAAGAAGTAATATAAAAAAGAATATAGGGATAGGGGAATGGAAAATGGGGAATGGGATGTAGAAACTTTTTGATAATTTTGGGAATTTACTATTTTTATTTAGGGATTTACTATTTTTAGTAAGTTTTTGGGGTTGGGGATGGGGGATAGGATGTGAATGCTCTTAGTTGTTACTTTTTGTCTTCATTTGTATTAGTGACTGGTCCTTCTGAGGTAGACAATATTATTATTATTGACACCTTCATAATGTCATACCTTTTGCCATCACAAGTCTGGTTTAAATCAAATGCACAATCCTTGCCTTTTTCTTCTCTTGATACATTTGACTAGTAATAACAATTATAATTAGATGAGATTTCAATGTTTGATCCTAATGTGCAAGGCTCAAAGAAGGAAAAAAACTTCAAAAGAACAATACATTTAAGTCATTAGCTATTACATCGATAAATGAATATTCTTAGAACCGAAAATTTTTGTTCATTTATCAAGGTAAAAAATGCATGTTTGACAAGATTATGCCTGTATCGAGGTTCTACCGTATGTTGATATGCTGATTCTTCTCAACACAGAAATGCTTGATTTGGCCCACGGATTTAAAGTCTAGCTACTGTCTGAAACATACTAATAGTCTCCGGCCCATCCTGATGTTTACCCAACAAATGCAATGTCATCAAATTCTTATTGTTTTTACGGGAAAAAGGGGAACCAGGACCAGGCTATCGTCATATTACAGCTCGAAAAGGAAGTGCAATGATCTTCAATAGAAGTGCCACAGCCCACAGCAATAAACAGAATCTACTTGGATAACCAGACAGGCATCTTAATAGGACCTAAGTGGCACCCTTGAACTAGAACGCTGGCACAAATGTAGTCTCCTGATAAAATAGCGATTAGACCATAGTTTTGTGCATAAATTCATTAGAATCTGAGCTCATTACTCAAGTAATAAAGAGAAGTGATATATATGGATCCCGTCTACAAGGAAATGTGGCAATAGAATTCATGTTGGAACACGAAAAAGTGTGGCACCCAACTGCGTCAACTAGGACAACTTTCCTTCAGAACCTGGACCTCTCCCGCTCATTTAACAATTAGCACCAAACATCAACAGAAATCCAGAAATTGTAGATGCAAACATTTTCTTTTTTGGTTCTCTTTCATTCTTACCATTCACAACCGAACTCTTGCTCCCATCACCTCTATTTAAAAATAACCTTCCTATAATAATATTAATATTTTTTTTATATTAGTACCACGCCAATAGTAATTTTTACAAAATTAGAAAATGCATATGAGAGATGAAACAGTGACTTTAATAGAGATAGGGCCTGGCTCTCCTTATTTTTCTAAAATAAGGACTTATTTCGAGAAAAAATTTCACATTTACATATTAATTTTTAGGATTAAATATTTAGTAAGGTTTAGTATTTTTTATATGCAGAAAATAAGTAACTTATTTGAGAAAAAAATACAATTTGATGCACTTTTTTCATAAATAAATTACTTATTTCTGTAAAAATAAGATTTGCCAAACGAGTTCATAATCCAACATACTTTAGGTGTGAATTTTTTACCTCTTATAGCATAAAACATATTTTAAAGTATTTTTACCTCCCAACTCCTATAGGAAAAAAGAGAGGTAAAAACAAACAGAAAGGCTGAAAATTTCTTAGTGAATAAGAAAGTATCTTTTGACATCATTTTCATCATAAATCATCTCTCAACCTTTTTAACACTAGAGGACCAACGATAGGAAACTGCACACATTAAATTCAAGAATCTTGATATACAACAACGAAGATAAGTTAGAGAAGCAACCAACGACAATAAGTGGTCTCTGACCAAAACTTGATTTTTGGATGGAGGTGAATAATGTTCATTTTTAAATTGGGCTTAATTAATATATTTATTTTAAAAAATGTTGGTGAATTTTATTCATTAGGATATTAAGATATTTTAATATTTTTATATATCATACGTATTTGGAAGTTAGGCATAATACGCATTTATCATTAGGTATTACATATACGATACACAATTCATAAATGCGTATCCCAATCGTTAAAAATAACCAACACACCCGATAATTGTTATCTATGTATCTATGTATAATATAAATCCTTAATACTTTTTGCCACATTCTTCCAGTTTTGTCCTTACTCACACTTTTGTAAATTAATTTTTAACAAGGACATAATTGTAAAATCACTTAAAAGCCACATCAGAAATCAATCACAATTGATCATCCGCTTATACAGGCTAACCCAAATAGCTATCTGTATTTTCAAAATTCTTCCACGAACAATACATCTGCAAGAAAACAGACATTCGAAAGAAATTATGAAGTAGTCATTTGAAAATTACAATGGACGATCAATCAAAGAAATCGAAATCCACAACTGATGATACCAATCCAAACGATTATACCATTATTTCAAAATTCAAGCACGATCAAATACTCCACAAAGAATACCAATCCAAACGATGATACCATGGATGAACAATCGAAGAAGTCGACGAATTTTGAGAAAACGAAATATATACATATCAAGTACGAATTTTGTGAATGTTGTATGCCATATATGTAATTTGTTTAAATAGAAGAAATCTTAAAACCGGTGGCATCATCTACATCAAAATCATATTTGTATTTTCCTTTGAACTATCAATTGATTATTCACTGTACGAAGTCTGTTAGTTTAATTTTATACAATCCTAATTTGGTTTGTGGTTTTGTAGCTTGCAAATGAGGATGCAGTTTTTTCTATATATCTCCACATCATCCGGGTTAGAATTTTATTTTTTGTTACTTTGGGAAATTGAAATTATTCATGTTTGGGTGTGTGTACTACATGAAAATCCGAATCTTGATATACATGTCGATTATTGTAATTTATACATTACAATGTGATTCGAGTTATTCTATTCCAAATTTTGTATTTTATATTGTTCGGGGAAGTGTTAATAGAAAATGGACATGGCACTACGTGTTTGTTATAATGTCTGAACAAAAATTTGTCTTATGTCAATAGGAATTTCTATGAAAAATTCAAATTTGGATAATTGTATTGCAATTGTCAACATCAAATAAAAACACAACACTACATACTTTTTCATTCTTTTGGTTCTATAAATTATACAGTAGCTATCTTGCTGATAGTTTTATTGACTATATTAGCCGACAATGTTGTGATTTCCACGGAGTAGTTGAAAATGGTATTCTTTATATTTGAAGATTTTGCTCAAGAGAAACTTATTTTGAGCTGATGCTCCTTTTATTGCAGGTGGAACATGTAGATTTGTGGCCCTTATGAGGGAGGGTAATAGTTCTATAGCTTGGAGATCAGTATGTGTTGTTTCATTTAGTATCAATCTTTATCAATTGTACTTCCGATTTACTTCTGTGTTTTTTTAGTATAAATCTGCAGATACGTGTATTTGTTTTCGAATATATTTTTTCTTCTTCCATCCTGGGCTATTATAAAAATCTAATAAATTTATGGTTATTTTCCAGTCATCTAATTGTTAACATGAAAATTTTAATTTTTTATCTTTCTATCTCTTCCTCAGATATTTAGCTCCTGTTCATATGAGTTTGGATCAGAAATTTTAGTTTAAAAAGTAGAATAACGAAGAAAAAATTGGCCCCTGTTCAAATACTTGGCTCCTGGGATTTTGGTTTCCTAATGTTAATGATTGTGTATGCATAAACTATTTCGTATCTTTTAACTCTGTTGCAATTTACTATTTTTCAGTGAAGAGACTAGAGACAAACTCGTGGAAGAGCTGAAGAATGTTGATGCTGTTGTTTTAACTTAGGCTTGTGATAAGCCTTCTACTCTTGATCGGATTAGTACGTTTTGGCTTCCGGAATTACGACGGTTAGAGGTTCGTACAAAACTTTGTCACTTTGGATGTGTTTTCGTGATTCTCTAGATAAGAATGTTATTTGAATGTAAGCTCAGACGCATTTCGAGGAACCAGTTGTGGTAGTATGCTTATTTTATAAAAAAAAAATAACAATTTAGTATCAACTACAAAAGTTAGTGGAGGAGGCTTTACAACAAGCGGACAAATTCATAACTATGGTATACACTATATTCCCATTCTTTTGCTTATCTACACATGGTAGTCATGACTGTTGCTGTATAGCACCATAACATGTATATTATCTAAAAAAATTAAATAATGGTGGACGCAAGTGTGTGCTGGTAAGGGTGCCAGTAATAGTGGTGTGTTGTAAGCTTGATTTACGGGATGAGCAACATACAGTTAGTCTAGAGTAGTTGATGTCCCCCATTATGCAACAGTTTCGGGAGATTCAGACTTGAATTGAGTGTTCCGCACTGAACCATATTCAGGTACATTTATTGTCTTTCCTGTACCACTTCCAGTTGAACTGTTTATGGCATTGATAAAATCATATAGAATTGATGTACAGTTGGTGCTTATAATGTAATTTGTTTGTCAAATCTAGATTGCATCTATATACAATTAAGTTATTGCTCGCCCCTCTCTCTAAAGGGGCTTATTGTCCTCCCCCAGATCTAGCATAAGAGAATACTGCACTTTTAAGTTGATTTTGAGTAATATTCGCTTTTCACAAACAATAACATTTTTTTATTTAATATTGTTAATATTATTTTTGACCATAGGTTGCTTATAAATGTCAGTTTCATGTTTTTCATGTCTTTTCTTTGGACCATGCATCTGTTATGTGAGATTTAATTTGTTTTAAAGCAATATTTCGTTGTTTGTTAAGGATTTATGATCATTATTTTTAATTTGTTATCTGTTTACCTTGGAAAACAGAAGCAAAGATCATCTACCTTGGATAACAGAAGCAAAGATTATTTACCTTGGATATCAATGGATTTGTTGTTAAGGATTATAGGTTTAGTTTCATGAAATGTATTTGCCATGTATTTAACAGTGTAATCCATGATGATGCTCTCTTGAAGATACTGGATCTGCCTATTCTGGTTGTATTGGATGAAGCATACATTGAATTCTCAGGAATGGAATCGAGAATGCAATGGGTGAAGAACCATGAGAATCTTATTATCCTCCGCACATTTAGCAAAAGAGTTGGTATATTTCAACTGCTTACTTTACAGGCCATGATTTTTTTTATTATAGAACTACCTATTTTCGTCTTTTTTCTTTGTCCAACAAAGAGAACTGTATGTTTTTCGTAGCACATCCTCTCTTGTGGCTGCCTACACAGATTCTGTACTAAAAATATTATTTGATTAATTTCTTTTATGATGCGACAATGTTGAATTCTTATATTATGAATAAAACATGAACTAGCTTTCGCTGGACTTCGTGTTGGATATGGAGCATTCCCACTAAGCAATTATAGAATACCTTTGGAGAGCCAAACAACCATATAATGTGTCTGTTACTGCTGAAGTTTCTGCATGTGCAGCATTAAGTAATCCAACATATTTGGAGGTATCTTATGACTCAGTTCTTTTAGTTTTTCCTTTGCAAGTTATATAAAGTAGCTGAAAAATATAGCTGGTTTTGCCCATTTGTTGGACAGACTGTCAAAGTGGCTTTGTTGCAAGAAAGAGAGAGAGACTCTTCAGGCTATTAGAAAAAGTACCATTTCTTAATCCATATCCAAGTTACTCAAATTTCATTCTATGTGAGGTTACCTATGACAAGGATGCTAAGAAGCTTAAGGTATGGTTTCTTAGTAGACATCAGGGTTGTCAGAAAAATCTTTGTCCCGGTATAATATATTTACCCAAATGTGTTGATCCAATACTTTTTACGTGTGTTGTAAAAAATCTTGATTGCTTCATGTTTTTTAAAATCTATCATTTCTTATGCTGAGAGTTTTCATTTCTAGCTATGGGTAATGTGAGCTGCATTGTACTTGGAAAAAAATAAGTGAGCTGCATTGAGGTTCTTCTACTTAAGTTTGTAAAATTTAGAAGTCAGGCCACTTCTCTGTATTGTTGCTGAGCCTCCTCCACTTCTTTGTATATTTTCTGAACATGTGTGTATGTTGAATACTAGACTGGCTGTGTCAGAAAGCATGACACACGATGTCATTCAGGATTTACTTGGTGTCAAATTAGACATGACCAATTATGCTGTAAGAAGATTCAGACTCATATATAAGAAACACTTGGCCGTAAAGTGTTTATCTTTTTATGCTTGATTCGTATCATATGTTGTAAAGTATGTCGGACTAGTATCAACTACAAAAGTTAGTGGAAGAGGCTCAGCAACAAGCAGACAAATTCATAACTATGGTATACACTATATTGCCATTTTTTTGCTTATCTACACATGGTAGTCATGACTATTGTATATGTAAGAACCCTAATTTTTGGTAATATTTCCTTTTATTTAATATCTTGTGACATTGTCCATTTGGAACCTTCCTAGGCATCCCTGTTGATTAATAGAATTGATTGTCTGAGAAACTGTGTTGTTGCATTTATTATGTTAGATAAAAAGGAAGATTGTGAAGGCAGCAGTCTTATTGTTAGTAAGATTTATAAAACTTGGGATTTGAGAATGGTTAGAGTATTAAAGGATTTAGTAAGAATTATGACGAGGAATTATGGACATTCGAGGAATTTACACAATTAAGCACTTAAGGAATTATAGGGGAAATCTCTACGCGACAAAATATTATTACGAGAGATTAATTAAGATACGATACGAATTAAAGATTAAATGACAAGCATTGGTGGAAGAGTAATGATACAAGGAGTAGTATTGCATGCAAGTCCCATGCAACCAAGTGGTTAGAAATCAAGCAAACTAGTTAGCAATTGGAAGATGAATAGTGTCTAGTTACTTGCTTTTTCAAAAAGAGAGACAAGTAGTACACATGCCCATGCTTGCTAGTACTTGCCTATACATACATGATATGTATCACCCAACCTAACTTAACATCAATTATTCAACCACACAACACACAAAACACAAAAAAACTCAAACACACCCCCCCTTGCTAGTTGCTCTCGGCCAAAGAAAAAAGAGGAGAAGAAAAATTCTTCTTCCCCCTCTTCCATCACTCATAAATCACAACATAAATCCTAGGTCATCTTCATCATCTAGACAAGGTATGTTAGCAATTTCAATCCATTTCATCCACCCAAATTCAAGTTATTAATTGTTAAAGATTGGGTGAATAGTAACCATGTTTGATTTTCTTTTAGATCTTGGATTGTAAGTGTTGTAGGAGACCATTTAAGGTGTTGTTGAGTTGTGAAAAGCTTATCCAAGGCCCCTAGGTGCTCAAGAAGGTATAAAAATCTCAAACCCTCTTGGTTATGTATTATTTATCATGTGTGGTAGTAGATCCATGTGTTTGTGAGCTAATCTTGGTTGTATATGTATTGGATGACATGGATCTTGAGTTTTGATGTTGAGATTGTGACTTTTATGATTATAGATAATATATATATCTCCATGAGTGTTATGAACCATGATCTAAGTGTATTAAGTGTTGGTTGTGTTGTGGAAGTGTGAAAAATGGTTGATCTAAGTAGTATGTGCTTGCTGAGTTTTGTCCAGGAGCATTGACCTGTATTGTAACACGGTTTTGAACCCCCAAATGTTGTCCCCTGATATCCTACGATATATTGTTGGAAAGATAATTGAATGTAGTTTCTGGAAATGTAAGGTTCATGTCTAGGTGATGTATAGATTTTAAGTTATGGCCGGAGGAGTGAATTGTGTTTCTGGATTCCGGACTGCACTAAGTGACCCCCTTGTGAACCTTGTTTAAACCCCTAAAAATATGTGTGGGATCATGGAAAAATTTGAGAATTTAGGGAATGCAGTGGTGAAGACCACCCAAAAAGAATTGGATTAAAATATGAATTTTTGGATTTTATAAAAATGCTAGAGTAAAATTCGCGCAAGGGAAAAAGTCGATTAGTGGAGCATAATTCTAGGGTTAATGGTTATGATTCGAATGAGGTAACTAAATTAAGTCGATTTAGTGACGAGCGTAATCGAGTGATGACACGAACCTATAGTGGGGCTAGAGAGTCATAAGACGAAGTCGTTAAGTTAATTTCGTATCCCCTAAAACCCCGTAATTAAAGAGATATTGTTAAGGTACTAACGAGCGGTTATTGCTTATGTATAGATCGTTCGACTCCGCACGCTCGACCACCCCAACCAAACCAAGGCAAGTTTACTTTTCAAAACTTATCCATATACAAGGACTTTCACTGTTGTGTTTGTAGTTTTCAATTATATCAAATGCTATGTTTATCGAAGTATTGATGCAATTGAGATTGAATAAGTACATATATGCTTATACCCCTTGAACTTAGATTGAAATGTTTTCTTCGGACAACGACTCTAGTAATAGAGGTCGTAACGGTCCGTATATACTATTGACCGGGGAGCGGTATATTATTATATCGTAACTAGTTTGCGAAAACCCGAAGGGTCATTCGGGGAGTATCGTATACTCAAGTAATTATTGTTATATTTTCGTAAATACTCGAAACCCTATCTTGGATTAAAAGTTTATTCTATCGAATAATTATTTTATTAATTATTAATATTAAATCTTAAGATATTATTTATTAATTATCGTTCATTATTTTAAAGACGTAGTCAATCCATGATACATTTAATACTTTCAAACTCGAACTCTTTCGAACTCAAAACAAGTTTCAAAAACCCCCGGTCAGGTTCTGCTTCTCGTATGATTTCAAGAATCATCGGTCGACTGATGTCGGACCTCAAGTACTCTGTTTTCAATCAAAATCAAGTTTTAAAAGAAAAAGAAAAAGGGACTCTGGCAGGTGTGGGAACCGTTGACGAACGATTCCCGGGATGTGTAAGCGGCCGTGAGCCAGGCGGTCCATCAATTATTATTCTGGCCCAGGTGTTGCCGAAGGATGATTACGGATGTAGTTTTCATCGAGGGTGATTACGGATGTAGTTTTCACCCGAGGGATAGTTACGGATGTAGTTTCTATCCTTCTACCGGTAGAGAAGACCCGCGGATTATTGGACTTGGATGTGGCGACTGATCATCGTCAATCCTTGTCAGGTTTTTATGTTTTCTTTAAGTCCCATTCCTCCATTTTGGAAAAATGCTTTGACACTGCTTCTTAGGCTTTTGTGCCAAGTTGCTGATAGTGTTCTATTTTGATGAGAACTGCAAGTTTATTTTGAAAACAAGGGCACATATTGATGCACCTTCGAGATTTATCAACTATGACAAGTGATTTTATATCTGATTGATACAAACAAATTTAATAACCGCCAATCATATGAAATGTTATATTCCTTACCCTATACATATATTTCTTGCTGAGCTATAGTTGCTCACTCTTGCTTGTTTTCAAATTTTACAAACACAACAGCTAAGCGAAATGGCAAGACCCAGACAGACTGCTCGAAAGCAGGTGACTAGACCCGAGCCAGCACTGGAGATTCCACCGGTAGGCCCCATTAGCCGGATTGGTTGGCAGCTTTTGTTAGTTCGTTTTATTTATCAGT
The DNA here is from genome assembly GCA_036435485.1 of Saposhnikovia divaricata. Classification (NCBI taxonomy): domain Eukaryota; kingdom Viridiplantae; phylum Streptophyta; class Magnoliopsida; order Apiales; family Apiaceae; genus Saposhnikovia; species Saposhnikovia divaricata. The sequence goes on from CM071600.1 coordinate 161,176,534, forward strand.
ATGACCTGTTCAAGGCAGTGTATCGTAACAAACTTTCAAGCCGCCAGCTTCGCTTCATATCGAAGTGTTGCTGGTAGCATAAATACTATTTAATTCGGTCTGTAATAACTCTGATAATTTTATTACTGTTTAATCAATGTGTGACGTTTCTGAGGCTCTAACTTGTGTGTGTGTGTATGCTGTGTGAGTTTATTGTGGGGTCGATGGCTGTGTTATTTATATTATGTGCAAGAACAGGTATGTTATTAATGGAAAATGGACCGTGAGCGCCTAGATCTCCGACCCTGGATCTGGGGGCGTCACAGAAATGGTATCAGAGCGAGGTTACAGTTCTCAGAAACGATAGTAATTTAAGAAAGCAACCCTAATAATAATAACAATAACGATAACCCTAATAACAACATTAATAATACTTAGAACTCTAATCGAGTTGCAGTCGGGTTATCGGATATAGCCCTGACTTTAAGGCCCGTGAGGGAACTACTCCTAAACCTTTCTTTTCTGGTTAGTGACCCACCTTATTTCCCTTGTGTAGATGGAGGAGATACCAGACCCTGAGGCTTTCGAGAGAGAGCATGATGAGGCACTGATGCGAGAGACCGAGGATCTTGAGGAGGATATGGGTGCTGACTCCGAGCTTGGCCCCTAGATTACACTGATAGAGGATACTGATGATGAGGATCCCGTTGAGGAGCCCTTTGAGCCTGAGCCTGAGCCAGAGCCTGTTACCCCATCTCCTGTAGCTACTGATGAGGAGAGTGTGAGATCCGGTGAGGGTCGTGTTGTGTCACCCCCACCTTCTCCACAGACATCTAGCCCTGTTTCATCGGACGGTGACTCCGAGGATGATACTTCTGGCGAGGAGGAGCTTGACCCTACCCCTGCTACTGCTCCTGCTCCTGCTCCTGCTGCTGCTGCACCTACTCCTGTTCCTGTCATACCACCTCCACCGATGGACCTACCCCCATTGTCGGGTACTGAGCACGCTTACGTGGTAAAGTTCCTGACCCGAGACTTATTATCTGTAGAGGCCCGACTTAACGAGGCGAGGCGGGCACTAGTGGAGGAGCGCGAGGCGCGCTTGAGGATCCAGGCTGAGATGAGGATCGCTGTTGCTAGGAGGACTAGGGCTCGACTGCATAGGATTGAGAGGAGGAGCCGTGATAGGATTCTTGGTTTAGGGATCCGCGGGGGCGGAGTGATCCAGGCTAGGGATGCTAGGCATGTTGTGCGTCGTACATTTACCCGAGTGAGGACCTTGCTCCTCCGCGGCGCGGCCCCGTGATGTGTTACTGATAGCTCAGTCCCCTAGGTTCAGATGACATTAGTGTGTCGATTTTGCGGGATAGTTGACTTGTGCAGTGGTATCCTTTCTGACCAGTGGATGAGTAGACTGACCTACAGATATGTAGATGTGACTTCGGGTAGTATGTACGGATGTAGCCCTACTTTTGTGTAGCCTGACTATTCGGATGATGTACTTGTATTTGTTCCACTTTTGCTAGACTTTGACATCGGAACTATGTATTTGGCTCTAACACCCAAACTTTGTGATAACCCTTGTACCGTACTTATTTAGTTTCAGTTTCCTTAATATTCCTCAACTGCTTTACTTTCCGATGCCATGCTTTACTGTTTTGATATACAACTGTGATTATACAATTGCTACAAGCCACAAATACAACCATGCTGTTTCAAATTTACGATATGCAATTTCAAATTGTTTTCTACAATTTCCAAAAATGTTCCTACAATCTTTAAAAATAAATTTTTTTTAAAAAAAAAAAAAATATTTTTGAGATTTCGAAGTTTTGAAAACTCTTGTAAATGTTTTCGCATCCCAAAGGGATTTTTCCCCAAAAATGTTGACATTTTATCTCCGACATCGGATTATTAAAACTTTTGCAACTTCCACCCTTATGAGAAGGAACGATACGCTCCTGACCCGTGCAAACGCTGTCAGGTAATTGGAAAACCCTAACCCCTTTCTTGTTTTATTATCAGAATCATGCCACCCAGAAGGATGAACACTCGAGCTCACCCGATCAGTTCTGAGGGCCAGGGTAGCCACCATTGGACCGGAGGCCACCAGAACCATGAAGGGGAGAATGCCAACCTGAGTGAGAATGAGGGCAACGATCATAACTTGTTTGATGACTCTGAGTATGAAGAAGAAGAAGCTAGTGATGATACCCGAGAGGTAGAACATCCTAGGGGAGGCCCTATGGAACAGTTCATGGAGTTACTTAGGCAGAACTTGGACCCTCCCCCAGTTCATCAACCACCCCAAAATGCTAATGCTAATGCTTTCCGGAACTTCAAATCCCTGAAACCCCCAGAATTTAAAGGAACTGCCGATCCGGTCGAGGCGAGGGCCTGGCTGAAGGAAATGGAAAAATCTTTCGAGATACTAGGTGTCGCTGAAGAGCAGAAGACTGTTTTCGCCACTTACCTTCTGAAGGGTGAGGCGAACTATTGGTGGGAAGCTAAGAAGAATTTGGAAGGAAGAGGTGTGGTGACCTGGGAGAGGTTTAGCGAGCTGTTCTTGGAGAAGTACTTTCCTAGGTTCATGGAGACACAAATGGAGCTGAAGTTTTTGGAACTGAAGCAAGGTAACATCACGGTGGCCGAGTATGAGGCCAAATTTACTGAGTTGTCGAGGTTTGTGCTGGAATATGTGAACTCTGAGGCAAAGAGGGCCCGAAGATTTCAATTAGGGCTAAAACAATGGATTCAGAATCGTGTGGTGGTTCTTGAGCTGACAGACTATGCCACCCTGGTACAGAAAGCGTCAATTGTTGAAACTGGGAGTGAACAGATGCAGAAAGAGAGAGAAGGAAGGAAGAGGAAGTTTGATAGTCGAAAGGGAAACTCTGCGGGTGAGAGCTTTCCGAGCAGATTTAAGCGAGGAACGATGTCTCAACCCAGCGGAAACTTTGGAACCAAGAGAGCTGAAAGTTGGAGTGTGCTTTGACACTGCTTCTTAGGCTTTTGTGCCAAGTTGCTGATAGTGTTCTATTTTGATGAGAACTGCAAGTTTATTTTGAAAACAAGGGCACATATTGATGCACCTTCGAGATTTATCAACTATGACAAGTGATTTTATATCTGATTGATACAAACAAATTTAATAACTACCAATCATATGAAATGTTATATTGCTTACCCTATACATATATTTCTTGCTGAGCTATAGTTGCTCACTCTTGCTTGTTTTCAAATTTTACAAACACAACAGCTAAGCGAAATGGCAAGACCCAGACAGACTGCTCGAAAGCAGGTGACTAGACCCGAGCCAGCACTGGAGATTCCACCGGTAGGCCCCATTAGCCGGATTGGTTGGCAGCTTTTGTTAGTTCGTTTTATTTATCAGTATGACCTGTGCAAGGCAGTGTATCGTAACAAACTTTCAAGCCGCCAGCTTCGCTTCATATCGAAGTGTTGCTGGTAGCATAAATACTATTTAATTCGGTCTGTAATAACTCTGATAATTTTATTACTGTTTAATCAATGTGTGACGTTTCTGAGGCTCTAACCTCTGTGTGTGTGTGTGCGGTGTGAGTTTATTGTGGGGTCGATGGCTGTGTTATTTATATTATGTGCAAGAACAGGTATGTTATTAATGGAAAATGGACCGTGAGCGTCTAGATCTCCGACCCCGGATCTGGGGGCGTCACAGTATAGCACCATAATATGTATATTTCTTTTAATGAACTAGGATAAAGAGATTGTCGATTTGAGAAGCAAGATTGAAGAGTTAACTGAGGAAAGGGAAAGTTAATTCAAACTTTGTTATCCATCATTCAGATAACCGACATAATTTTTTTTGCTTATCATGATGTATAATACTTTTTCTGAGTACATGAAACACAGAAGAAAAGTAGGAGCATAGTTGTGGTAGATAGTTATTTTAGCAAGTCATATATGCATAATGACATACGAAAATCACACTGACGTAAAATCTATAGAAAAAATTGGTGGTAAAGCTTTAATTTGAGTTAATATATCATTGCACAAGTATTCAACTAAATTAGGCACTCAACGTAGCCGCTAATTTGTTTTAATCGCTTATAGGAAGGAATCAACTCGGGATAATATGTCCTTCTTGCTCTAAATGTAACCATAATATTGTTCATTTACTTTGCCATCAAGGTCTTCCATTCAAAGCTAAATATATATATCCTGCTGTTGTGACCAAAATCTTGCATGGGTTAGATTTAAGCCCACTAGAGGATTAAGGTCCAGACCCATGAGGAAAATGAGTAATCTGTCAGGCTTCCAAGGGCCCATGGCAGCCCTAGGGGTTACCATGTACATGGCAGTAAGGAAATGTGTGGCTTAGGGTCCCAAGGGCATCCCTTGGAGGATAATATATAACCACTACCAGTCATCCAGTAGAGCTTCCAAGGTAGCTTCCATGATGGGGTTACCGGAGGGGGTACCGGAGCCAGGCTACCAGGTGGCACCCCCAGCTTCCGCCGGAAGCCTGATTAGGCTGCCAATTCAGATAAGGCAGACCTCCTACTTTTTAGGAACACGTCTGTATCACCTAAAAACACTCCTTAACGGATATACATTCAGTTATTAGAAGATATATGTCATATATACTTGATAAATGATACAAAATCATGATAAATACAAAGGATAATCATTCTACATTACCATAACAGCTTGGTAACCTCAAAATGTACATCATACAAGATTATTTTCAAAAAAATCAGTCATAATCCCTTCAGAAATGGGATAATTCATCATAAACAACCGAATACATCATAATAGAACTACATACGGGCTTGATCCACGTTAAATAGTGGTATGTAGGCAGTTTGTGGGATCTCTTAGACACTTTGACACCTTGAGTAATATAGAGCACGTATACTCTTGTGTGACACATCATTATTAGGGTTCTTGGCAGGCCAACGCATCATCATTGCACGGTCCTTGAGCTCTAATCCCGTAGATTCAATCCGATCCTCCGAGGAACCACCTCCCGTGTTCTTCGGAAACCCCTAGTCGTGAGCCTTTCCGGGCGGCTAGCTATTGATATCCAACTACGAGCCTTTCTGGGTGGTTGGATGATTCCGTATTCACTGGCGCTATTCCAGCAACAGGCCTCCTAATTTGTTGTGACAAATTCCTCCCACAACAATTGGCGCCCGAAGGAGGGGCCTCAAAAATCGCCGTTTGGAGGAAATATGGCGAGTGACAATTCCGATAGTGATAAGACACTGTCTCAGGATGGTAATGGACGAGACAAAAGTGGCAATGGTAATGTTAGCAATAAAGACATTATGGACTATTTGGTCACGATGAATGAAAGGGTTAATAACTTGGAAAAAGGTTCCGAGAAAATGAAAAGGTGGCAAAAGAAGTGTAAGTCGAAGTCAAAAAAGAAGAACGTGACTCCGACAAGACTGAACTTCGAGTCTAGAGATAATGTTGAGAACAATACAGACTATGCTCCATTTAATAGAGAAGAGGCAAAAGAGGCCGAAGCTGAAGAATATGAGGGTGACCAATCGGATGACCCGGAAGCCCAGGGTATCGAAGGCTCACCGACTAGAAGCCTCAGTCTTTGACAGAATTGGCAGAAGGCTGACCAACAAAGACCTTCGTCATAAACTGAGTCTAACTGGAAACAAAGATGAAAGAGATGAAAATGGGGGTTCCCGCACTCAGGGTTCCCGGGAACGCAGGGAGAGATCCCACTCGGTACCCCAAAGGAGTAATTCCAAGAGGTCTAAATCTGACGGCAGAAGGAGTTACAGACAAAGTGGTCACTCCTCTGGACATAGGAGCAGGAAATCACGCACTACTAGGGTCCCTACCGGTGGGGGTACCAATCGGGATTCCAGCTCTCGTCAGAGTTCGGTTCCCAGGAAGAGTAGGACAGCTTATGAAGATAATGATTCTGGAAGTGATATGCTTTCAGATGGTGAGAGTGGGCAATTCAAAATGTCTGATTGGAAAAAGCCTTGGAAAAAATCAAGGAGGAGAAAAAATTCAAATCTGGAGTCATTTCCGGCTCACCATTTTCTGTGAAGGTGAAGATGGCACCCCTGCCAAGGTTTCTTAAGATGAACACAGATTTGAAGTTCAATGGTAATTCAGATCCTATTGAGTACCTGAGCCGTTTTAATACGAAGATGGATGTGTACCAAGTGAAAGACCTGGTTAGGTGTAGAGTACTAGCCTCCACTCTGAGTGGGAATGCCCACCAATGGTTTCAAAGATTGGATGAAGGATCTATTAAGTCCTGGAGGAAGATGGGAGATCAATTTATCTCTCAATTCAGGGCTACCGTGGCCTATGCCCCACCGGTCAATACCCTGGCTAATATCAAGAAAGATGAACGTGAGACTCTAATGCAATACTTCAAAAGATTTAATGAACAAGTGCCAAAAGTAAAGAAGGCTTCTGATGAAACTCTAAAGAACTTCCTGATAGCCGCCCCTCATCTATGGTGGAACCTATATGTGGATGGAGCAGTGAACAACAACGGGGCAGGTTCTGGGATAGAGTTGGTAAGCCTAGAGGGGCACCGAATTCAGAGTGCCATACACTTTGGCTTCAAGGCTACCAACAATGATGCGGAGTATAAGGCCCTGGTTACTGGTTTGAAACTAGCTCTGAAAATGAAGGTAGAATACTTGAACGTGTTTAGTGACTCTATGTTGATTGTGTGGCAAATCAAAGGGAGCTTCCAAAGCTGAGGCCCCCATACTGAACTCTATATGAGGTATGCCTAAGAACTCATTAATAAGTTTAAAGTGCTGAATTTGAATCAGATCCCAAGGGTGGAAAATGCCAATGCCGATGCCCTTGCCAAGTTGGGATCCGAAAAAGAAGCTGTTCTGTTGGGCGTGATACCCTCGAAGTTCAACTCCAGCCAAGTATCCAACGAGAGGAGGTTATGGAGATGGAATCTTCTATGGAAAGCCAATGCACAACCCCAATACATGAGTACATCACCAAGGGGGTGCTTCCGGAAGATAAAGATGAAGCCCGGAAACTAAAGTATAAGGCTGCCCGTTATGTGATCTATGATGGCACCCTATACAAGAGGGGTTTTAACCAACCTCTACTTAAATGCATATCTGGAAATGAATGTGAATACATCCTAAGGGAAATTCATGAAGGCATCTGTGGCAATCACTCGGGGGGTACCTCCCTTGCCCATAAGGTGCTTCGACAAGGCTACTACTAGCCTACCATGAAAGCTGATGCTTATGACTTTGCCAAAACTTGTGATCAATGTCAAAGGTTTGCTAACTTCAATAGCAACCCGGTTGTGGAGCTAAATCCCATTGGAAGCCCCTGGCCCTTTGCAATATGGGGAATTGACCTGATTGGGGAGCTTTCGTGTTAGTCATAGAGGCATGCCTGAATACATCTAATAACAAGCCTAAGTATGTGTAATGCTATGCATTACCTACATGACCTCTTAACTGAGGGAACCTCTAGTTGTAGAGTTTCTATTTGTTCTGTACTTGTAATATGCATCAAATTCTAGTTGTGTTACTGTACTTATAAAGTCAAGAATAATGCTTGAAAGAAGTTCCAAGGTTCATGCCTCAAGCAAGGAGATAAAGACTGCCAAATAATCATAGTTGGGATTTGAAGAAAAGAAGAATTTGCCTAGGTACCAATTCGAGAAGTACATTTGTCTATTCGAGAAGTCTAGCATTCGAGAAGTCAGGGATTCGATATCTCTGAAGACACTGTTCGATATCTCTGAATACACTGTTCGATATCTCATTCGATATCTCAGAGATTCGATATGTCTATTACTCTATTCGAGAACTCATGGAGTAAACAAGTCAAAGCATCATTCGAGTTCTCTAAGAGTCAACAAGTCAATGCTATATTCGATATCTCAAGGACTAAAGAAGCTATTCGACATCTCAGGGATTCGATATGTCAAAATGCTCTATTCGATATCTCAAGGAGTCCCAGAGAAAAGAGCTATTCGAGAAGTGATTCGATATGTCAAAATAACACTATTCGAGAACTCAGAGTTATCGATTAAGTCAATTCGAGTTCTCGAATCAATCACTTAGCCACTTCTCGAATACATTCTTGGAGACAAAATACTGAAGAATTGTACAAGTCAGAAACCTGCAACAAGCCAAGAGGCTTTATTTGACTATGTACTATAAAGCACATTGGAAAGCCTACAAAGAAGCTTGGAGAGATAAGACAAAGGGACAAGGAGCTAAAGAAGTGGATCTGAACAGGCTTTGCAAAGTCAAATCTGTAGCCATTTGGACTTTTACTCAAATAAGATAGACATATTGGAAAGTAGTTTGTTTTACCTACCTTATTTGTAGTAAGTAGGTGTATCCATGTCTATAAGGATACAGCCTCACTTCCTTAGCAGATAAGTTTTTCAAGATACATCACAAGAAATATCTCTCTAAGAAAAATGAAGCAGAGAATACTACCATTTGTATTCACAGATTGTAGAAAATCTTTATCTAATAAAATATTAGATTAAAGTGATATTGTGTTGTGTTTGTCTTTTTTATCTGTACTTACATGTTTCACACATTCAACACATATCTTGTTGCAAAGATTCAAGAACAAAAGAAAAGTTCAAGAATCCATTCACCCCCCCTCTGTATTCTTTTACTGTATTCAATACTCAACAAGTGGTATCAGAGCAGGCTGTTTAATCTAAACAGAAAACGATCATGAGCTCGAATACACCAAAGACTACAGGTACGGTGAAGGTCCCTAAGTTCGACAAAGAGAACTACAACCTCTGGAAAATAAAAATGCTGTTGTTCATCAAAGCTGCCAATCCTCTCTACCCTGACATCCTCAAGAATGGTCCATTTGTACCACAACAAGAAATTGCTGAATCTACAGTGGGCACAATAGTCATTCCTAGATCATATGTTGCAAAAGAGCCATCCAAATGGACGGACTCAGAGAAGGAAAAGGTTGCCCTAGACAGTCATCTCATGTTACTGATCATAGACTCCATGGATATGTCGATGTTTGCCAACATAGCATCATGCACATCAGCCAAGGACATGTGGAACCACATCGAGGTGTTATGTGAAGGGACAGAGGAGGTAAGAGAGAATAGGAAACAGATACTGGTCACACAGTATGAGGCTTTCATGGCACAGTCCAAAGAAAGTATTACTGATATGTTTGAGAGATTTCACAAGCTGGTGACTGAGCTTCAAATGAATGGGAAGGTTTACAGCACTAAGGAATTAAACATGAAGTTTCGACTATCTGCACCAAACCATCTAGAGCAAAGGGTCATATCTCTAAGAGAAAGAGATTTGAACAAAGTCACATATGATGTGCTCTATGGGGTTTTAAAATCTCATGAGCTTGAGTTGCTTCAGAAGAGGGCTATCCAAGCCAACCAAGGCAGAATGATAAACACATCCTGTGCCTTGATTGTCAACAAATCCATTCAAGACCTGGAAGCATCTACAAGTCAACTGAGAATAGAAGAGATAGTAGATGATGAAGAAACTGAAGAAGAAGTGACTGAACCTGTTGATGAAAGGGAAGAAGATGAGTTCTATACTCTTGAAGAGTTGGATGCCATGGAAAACACTTCATATGCTTTTATGGCTATAAAATTCCCAAACATCAGATTTAAGAGGAATCAGCCCTTCAAGTCTAGATCTCAAAATCATTCATTCAACAAGAGCAAGGCACCTGTGAAAGCAAACAAAAACAAATTCAAAACCAGCTATGTGGATAGGTCATCTGTGAGATGTTATAGATGCAATGACCTAGGGCATTTTGCCAGTAAATGCAAGAAGCCTAAGAAGAAGGATAAGGAGTTTCTTGAGCTTGAAGCTAAGTATGAGGCTCTGCTAAAAAAGCATACACCAGGTAAGGCCTACATAGCTGAAGGGAAGTGTTGGGATGATTCTAATAGTGATGGAGAAGAACAAGAATTCTGCAACTATGCCTTGATGGCCAACTCCAAGGAAGAACCATCTGAATCAGACTCTCGGGTACCATCCCTCACTACTATAGACATGCCTATTTCTGAATACAAATCTATGGTTGAACAACTATCTGTTGAGATGTTTAATATTCATACTAATATGACTGCTGCTAATGAAGAGATTGCTAAACTGTCTACTAAGAATGAACTGTTGAACAAGAGAAATGAGGAACTAGAACTAACTGCTATGCAAGTAGAAAATCTTAAACAAGAAATTGAATATCTAAAGAATAAGGTTCTATGTGCTAGTCAAGTTGAGAAAGCTCTTAGGGATGAACTAGCTGAAAATGAATTTAAATTGAAAACATTCAAGAATTCCTCTAGTCTATTGCAGTCCTACCATGAGAAAAATCTAGCTAGACCTAAGGCTGCTATTGGACTTGATTATGACACTCTCAAGCAGAGGAAAGGCTATGCAGTCATTGAAGATGACATTGTTGTTCAAGAGGAAGTGCCTCAGGTTTTGAAAAAGGCTGAGACCCCAATATTTAAAACACCAACACTTGAGATTGATGAGGATGCCTTACTCATTAAGCAAATGTTGGATGATGAAGATAAGGCACAATCAAATGAACAACAAGCATCCTCTAAGAGTGAGAATGTCAAAACCAAAGCCAAGGAGTCAGTAAAAGGTAGACCTAGACTTGAGAAATTTGTGAAGTTTGTTTCAGCTGGGAATAATGAGTTTGAGAAGAAAGTGGCTAAAAAGAAACAAAACAAGAATGGCAAATTAGGGATTAACAAGGACAACAATTATGCTTATGTGCCAAATGCCCATAGGAAAGTTTGTCAAAATTGTTTTAGCACTAATCATTTAACTCATGCATGCAATAAACCATCTGGTAGTTTTGCTAAACCATTCTATGATTGCTCTGTGCCTTTAAGACATAGAGACTCTCCTTTCTATGATAAATTTGATTGTATGCCATGTAACATGAATGTAATGACTAGTTGCTTTAATTTAAGAAGACAATTCATGGAAGGTTGCATCAGTCACAATGTTCACACACACTACACAAGAACAAAGTCTTCAAGTCCTCCTAAAGTTAGGAAGGTGCCTCTGTCACCTAAGTCTAAGAACCCTGATTCTAAGACTTCTAACAGTGACAAGAAGACTAACATCAAGAAAATTGATAAGCATGCTGTTTATGATAAGACTGTTGCTAAGCCACATGGACCCAGACTTGTTTGGGTACCAAAGGAGAAGTAATACCTTTGTGTTTGCAGGGCAAAGAAAGTGAAAGAAAGGTCATGTGGATTTTGGACAGTGGATGCTCAAACCATATGACTGGTGATATGGCCCTGCTATCACAGTATGAGGAGAAGGCTGGCCCAATGGTTGCTTTTGGAGATGACAGCATTGGCAACACACTGGGATATGGCAAGTTGGAAATTGGAAATGTCATCATTGAAAATGTAGCACTGGTCAAGGGACTCAAGCACAATCTACTGAGTGTTGGTCAATTTACTGACAGAGGCTTCAAAGTGAATTTTGACAAAGATGAATGTTTGATCACCCACAAAAAGACTGGTGACTTTACTCTATCTGGAGTAAGGAAAGGAAGCCTGTTTGTAGCCAATATGAACTCTGCAAACAAGGACAAAATCTGTTGCTTTTACTCAAAAGCATCAAATGAAGATAGTTGGCTGTGGCATAAGAAGCTATCACACTTGAACTTCAAAGGCATTAATTCTCTAGTCAAAAGAGAGTTAGTGAGAGGCATGCCCACACTTGAATTCTGTCAAGAAAGAGTGTGTGAGGCTTGTCAAAAGGTAAAAATGAAAAGATCAAGCCACAAGTCAAAGACAGTGACATCAATAACCAAGCCCCTACAACTAATTCATATGGACTTGTTTGGGCCTGTCAATATTATGTCACTAGGAAGGAAAAAGTATGCTCTGGTGATGGTTGATGATTTCACAAGGTATACATGGGTAGAATTTCTGGCATCAAAGGATGAGGCTCCCCAAGTAATCATTGAGCATATAAAGAAAATTGACAAGGAAGCAAAGGCCAACAATGCAAGTGTGATTGCATTAAGAAGTGATAATGGAACAAAGTTCAGAAATGCCATGCTTGAAGCATTCTGCAACGAAAATGGTATTTCTCAACAATTCTCAGCTCCAAGGACTCCACAACAAAATGGAGTTGTTGAAAGAAAGAATAGAACTCTGATTGAGGCTGCTAGAACAATGTTACTTGATGCAAAGATGCCTACATGTTTTTGGGCTGAGGCTGTGAGCACTGCATGCTATATCCAAAACAGAACCCTCATCAACAAAAACACTGGAAAGACACCTTACAACTTGATGACTGGAAAAAAGCCCACTCTAAAGTATGTTCATACTTTTGGAAGCAAATGCTTTGTGTTAAAAGACAATTCAGAATATGTTGGAAAGTTTGATGCAAAAGCATTTGAAGGAATTTTTCTTGGCTACTCTATGGAAAGAATTGCATACAAAGTTTATGTCATCACTCAAAAGAAAGTTATGGAAAGCACAGATGTGACATTTGATGACAGCAAACTACCTGGATTAGAAGAAGCCAATGATGAAGATAAAGATCCTTTGAAGTTTGACAATCTAGATGATTCTGATGAGGAGATTGAAACTGAATTTGAGCCCACAATCCAACAAACTCAAGTGAATGAAGAACCTGTGTCAACCAACAATGAAGAAACAAGCATCCAAGACACACCTGTGATTAGTGGAAACTTCACAGGGGGAGGAAATGTAAATGATCATGATCTGGATGATGAAGCAACATCAAGGCTGAGAAATCAATCTGAACATACAAGGAAATGGGATAGATCACATACTGCAGATCAGATAATTGGAGATCCAAATACAGGAGTGAGGACAAGGAGAGCAACTCTAAATGAATGTCTCTATGGTTGCTTTCTATCCCAAGTTGAGCCTAAGAAACTTGAAGATGCATTGTTCGATCCTGATTGGATAATTGCTATGCAAGAGGAGCTAAACCAATTTGAAAGAAGCAAAGTATGGGAACTTGTGCCTGCACCAAAGGATAGAACCATTGTTGGAACAAAATGGGTTCTAAGGAATAAGATGGATGAGAATGGTGTAGTCATAAGAAACAAAGCAAGGTTGGTTGCAAAAGGATACTCTCAACAGGAAGGCATTGACTATGATGAGACTTTTGCCCCTGTTGTCAGACTAGAGGCCATCAGAATTTTCTTGGCATTTGCTGCACATTCTAATTTCAAGGTCTATCAAATGGATGTCAAGAGTGCATTTCTGAATGGGGAGTTGGAAGAAGAAGTATATGTGCAACAGCCACCTGGCTTTGAGGATCCACAATTCCCTCACTTTGTCTACAGATTGCTTAAAGCATTGTATGGACTTAAGCAAGCTCCAAGGGCATGGTATGACACATTGTCACAATTTCTACTTGAGAATCAATTCACTAGAGGCACACTAGACAAGACACTGTTTTACAAGAAACATGGTGATGATATTATCTTAGTTCAAATCTATGTGGATGATATCATATTTGGCTCTACAAATGAGAAGCTATGTGAGAAATTCTTTAAGCTCATGCAGAGCAGATATGAGATGAGTATGATGGGTGAATTAACATTCTTTCTTGGGCTGCAAGTGAGTCAAAGGAAGGATGGCATTTTTATAAGTCAAACCAAATACATCAAGGATCTATTGAAGAAATTTGACTTAGAAGAATGCTCACCTGCAAAGACACCCATGGCCACTGCTACCAAGTTAGATGAAGATGGTAAGGGCAAGAAGGTAGATATCTCAATCTACAGAGGCATGGTTGGTTCTCTACTCTACCTCACTTGCTAGTAGGCCAGACATCATGTTTGCAACATGCTTGTGTGCAAGGTTTCAATCAAATCCAAAGGAATCACATATGATAGCAATAAAGAGGATTTTCAGATATCTGAAGGGCACACCAAACTTGGGGTTATGGTATCCTAAAGACACAGGGTTCAATCTGGTTGGTTATTCTGATGCTGATTATGCTGGAAGCAGAATGGATAGGAAAAGCACCTCAGGTAGCTGCCAGTTTCTTGGACAAAGGTTAGTCTCTTGGTACAGCAAGAAACAACAATCTGTGTCAACTTCCACAGCTGAAGCTGAGTACATAGCTGCTGGAAGTTGCTGTGCTCAAGTGCTTTGGATCAGAAACCAACTTAGAGATTATGGACTTGTGTTGGAAAGAATTCCAATCATGTGTGACAACACAAGTGCAATCTCTATAGTTTCCAATCCTGTCAATCATTCTAGGACAAAGCACATTGACATCAGATATCACTTCATAAGGGAGCATGCAACTAATGGAACCATTGAGTTACATTATGTTCCCACAGAGAAACAACTAGCTGACATATTCACTAAGCCATTAGATGAAGCCACCTTCACAAGGTTGGTTAGTGAGATTGGAATGCTGAATTCTTCAAATTCTGGCTGAGTGAATATATCAACTAGATTGTTGCAGCAGTAAATACTTACTTTATCAAATGCTCAATATTTTTAAAGTAAGTATTTGCTGGATTATGATTTATAAATATTCCACAATGCTGCATATGTTGAAAATCATACATCTTTAGCTTGAAATTTCTGTGAAATTTTGAGAGAATCACTATTTAATTTAGTAGAATATTCTTCAGTGAATATTTCTGGTAAATTTTAAAGATAGTGAAAATTGAATTTATGAGTGAAAAGTATAGCTCGATAAGTCAGACTTCTCGAATGGTTCATTGTTTTGTCATGGCTCGAGTTCTCGAATAGGCCTATCAAGAACCCTCCTGAGTTCTCGAATAGTGTCTTTTGGAGAAATCGAATAGCACACTTTGAGTTCTCGAATAGAGCATTTTAGTTCTCTAATGATGGAGTTCTCGAATACTGTATTTGAGTTATCGAATCATTTGAAAAGGCTGATTTCTCGCTGACACTTAATCGCTTTTTGGATTTATATTCAAAATTTCATTTCGCTCATAAAAACATATTTTATTTAGCTTAGAATTATTTTCTGAGTTAAATAACTGCCAGCTGTGAGTTACAAACTGCTTGAGATATCGAATAAGCCTTTCTTGACTTATCGAATAGTTGTTTTATACTTCTCGAATGACTGTCTTGTCGATACAAAACTTATATCTAATCGACAACTCAAGTCACTCACATATATACAATTTCACAACTGTTAAACTCATTTCGTTCGATTTCTCAAGCATCTAAACTCTTAAAACCTCTGAAAACCCTAACTGCGAATTTCTTCTTCAACCTTAATTCTCTTCTCTTCTCTACCCAAATGGAAAACACTCAACTCACCATACCATCCCAAACCAATTTCATCGCAATTACCAGTGATGTGGAAGCACCAAATGCTAATTTCAAGTGCTTTGTTCGATGGTTGTCTGAATCTTACATCAAGGGTGCACTATCAGCCAACCCAACCCTGTATATAGACATATTAGAACAATTCTGGAGGACAGCTACAGTGGAGGTTATCGCCCTTGAGAATGCTATCACCTCATATGTTGTCTACTGCAAGATTTAAGGCATGGATATTTCTATCACTACCGCAGACATGAATGAAGCCTTGGATTTGCAGCAAGAGGCATATGACTCCCTGGTAACAGATGCTGAGTTGGAAGAATTCTTTGAATTTATCAACTACTCAGAGGCTATTAAACTTGGAAAGCTGAATAGGAAGTACTTGAGAAAGGAATGGAGCTATGTTTTTGCTACACTCCTTCAGGTATTCACTGCCAGGAAATCAAGCTTTGATCAGATTAGTACACCTGTGCAGCAGCTTGCCTATGCCTTGGCTCATGGGAGAAAGATAGATGTTGGACATCTCATCATACAAGAGCTATATGGGAGACTTGGTAAGAACACAGCCAAGAGAGGTACTGAAATTTTCTTTCCCCGCTTTATTCAATCAGTACTTAATTTTAAAAATGCTTCATTGATTGAATTGCTTGGATTAGATAAAAGTAAAATAGGCTATCCTAGGTCCATGACCAAACTTATTTTTGGTAACTTGGAGACTAGGAATGATGTGGATGTAAGGCTTAAAATAACTCCCCACATGGAGGGTTTGTTTATGTCTTACCCCCACAACATGCCAATATTTGAGTCTAAATCTCAGTTAGCACAGCCTAAGCAAGAAGAACACAATGCTAACCCAAGGCTTGCTAACCAACCCTCTCAGACAAACACTCTACCAAACAGAGAGCCAACTGCATCATCCTCTCAAAAGGGTGATGTTAGTAAAAAGAAGAGAAAACAGGTTGCTTCTGAACCTTTAACTATCTTAACTGAAGCAGCCTTGGCTGTGGAACAAGGTTTAGGAGGTGAGGAAACTGAGTCACCTATCATTAGCCTAAAGAAGAAGAAGAAATCTAAAACCACCTCTTCAGTCACCCAAATGGCTGAAGTTGTAAAATCAGGGGCAAACAGCTCACTAGATGTATCCTCTCAACAGGGTGCATCTATAGAATCAAGCATCCTCCCCAATGCACCTATTTGTACAGAGTCAGCATATGGGAGTGATAAGGCTGGCACAACACTGAGTGGAGAGCACATCACAATTGAAACTCCCTCTATCTCTCAGGGGGAGTTGCCAAAATCTAATCTACAAAACACTTCTCTTCCAGAATCTACCACTCATATTTCTTTGGAGCCTGCAACTCAAGCAATTGAGGAGCAAGGCATTGATCATCAAGAATTCTTTTCTCTTGATGAGCCAATGGATTCAAGTGACTTGGTGCATGACACCTTGCTCACCACCCAGGTACCACATTTAGATGGTCAGGGAATGCATGCTGGGGCATCTCCTAATGACACCATCACAAACACAGAGGATTCACTAGTTTTAACTAGAGACTCTGTGCCTATGTCAACTACTGTTGTAACTCATCCCACTTCTATGGAGACAACAGTAGCAGAGTCTTTCCATCCGGTTACAGAAGTTGCATTTGTAACTGAGGAGTCTAGCTTGCCTAGCTCTAGCTCTCACTTTTTGTCCCAATGGCTGAAGCCTGTGCAACATGACAGTGCTTCAGGATCAGGGTCTGCTCCACCACAAATGTCCATTGAAGCTCTCCAAAGCTATGTTGTGGATCAGATTCCTGAGTTTGTAAAAATAGCCCAGAACCTTGTCACCTCCAACATCTCAAATCCAGATTATGAAGCCATCCTACTATGCCATAGGGATGATGTGGAGATGCAGAAGGCCAAGATTATTGATGATGCTGAGAGAGATGGCAATGTAGATGCCTGGATGCAAGGAAATTATGATGTAACTCTCAGTGAAGCACTTCAATATCTTAGAGAGGAATACATCACTTCACTGGGTTCAAATGCAAAATCCCTGTCCCCTAGTGAAGTGTATGAAGCTGTCAATGATTCCTACAAGGGTTTCCTCAAGGCTGCACACTATCTTGGCAAGGGAGTCAAAACTGAAGTCAACAAGGTGAGTGACAAGACAGCCACTTCAGTAGAAGAGATAAAGAGGGCCTTTGATGCCAAATTTCCTCAACTAGACAGTGTGGTCAAAGATCTCAGACACTGCAACACCACCTGCACCAAGATGGATAATAGTCTAGCTCTACTTAAAGATACAGTCACAGGTCTAGGAAGCAAATTTCAAATTCTATCTGACCAGACTACAGACGCCAATGCCATGCTTAGGACACTCTTTGCAAATCAATATGGAGACAAGCTGGTCACTGAGGTTCCTGTGCATGAGCTGTCTAGATTTGAAGTGCAGAGACTTAAAGAACAATCCCTGTCTGGCTTCAAATCTAATGCATTATTCAGTAAGGTAGATGCACTTGAAAAGGAGGTAGCTACTCTCACTCAGTCCAATGCTCATCTTACAGACAAGGTACAAACTCTAACTGAGCAGTTGAACACTCAAGCCACCACCACAGCTGATGTTCTTCTGCATTAACAATCAATGTTGTCTGCAATGATGAAGCACATGGGTCTCCCTCTACCTGAAGAATCTTCAACCCCAAAGGTCAATACTACAGCCTCTGTGCCTGACAACAAGTCTAAGGGGGAGAAGAGGACATCAAGGAACTCAAATACAAAGGGGGAGAAACCACCAGTAAAGGGCATCAAAATCATTGAAGGTGGTCATCAAAGAACTTCAAAATCTCTAATTCATGTGCCTGGCAAAGGAAAAGACAAAGTTGATGAGCCTCCTACTTCTCTGCCAGTTGTCACTCTACCAACTGTGCACATCACTACTTCCAGTGGTCAAAAGCAATCTATCACAACCACAGTGGTTGCAGGGAGTATGCCATCTGATAAACCTTCACTCTCCATATCTAAAAGTGCCAAGCCTGTAGAAGTGAAGGTGGTCACTGAGGCCAAGCTACAAGAAATTGCAAACTCAAATGTCTATCATGATGATGCATTCTTGGAGTTTTTGAAAGTCTCAAAAGAACAGGCTGGTGACACTCAATTGTATCTAAGGAGCTTGAAGGATCAGATCGATTACTTCACTGTGGTACCTAGAAAAGTTGATAGCTCATGGCTCAAGGAAGTAATGATGGTAGCAAAATCCAGAATCTGGCATCTAACCTACAAAACTCTACATGCCTTGAAACATTCAGAGATAGATGCGCTGATTGAGCTCATAGAGAAGAGGAATGTAAATGAAAACAATAAGAGTCTGTATGATGACTTGAGGAATGGCCAACCTTCAAGGCTGCCAGAAGTGATTAAGAAGCCATGGACAATCATTAATCAGTCTGGCACCAGAGTTGAAGACATTAAACAATTGGTCATTCCCAATGATCTCACTTCTCGAAATCACAGACTCATTATTGCCATCATTGATCTACTGCAAAAGAAGAAGGGGACAAGTACTGCTGAAGAGATAGAGGCACTGAACATTCTCAGATCATACATTGCAACTGGTGTAATTCCAGAAATGGCCAAGCCAAGGAGGAATAAGGATGATGAAGATGAAGACAAGAGTGATGGGAGGAGAAGTCATCACAGGAGTGATAAGGGGGATGAGGATAAGAAGAAGAAGAAATACAGTAAGGATAAGAAGGATGATGACCAAGGTAAAGTTTCTGAGAGGAAGAGTGGAAGACAGCAAGCCTTAGGCATTGCTGACAGTAACCTCACCACATCACAAGACTCTAAGTCTAGGGTGAATGCTGTTAGTAGTGACCTACCAAAATCTACATCTATGGCTTCTGCAACTGTCTTGCCACCTCAAGAAGAGAAGAAGATTCAAGTCAAGAAACCATCTGTATATTGAAAAAAGCATACTGCTAATGGAATACTACAATGGTCCACAAACAAAGGTCACATGCTACTACCAGGAAACCATGTCAAAAGGATCAAATTCAAACAAGCTGCAAGGAAACCAAAGCTGTCAAAATCAAGGACTCTGACAATCTATCCAGGCTTAAAACTCCAACCACTAGATGAAGATTTTGATGAAGACCAACTGCAATTCTTACAAGCTCAAAGAATCTATCATGTTTCCATTGTTGATAACTGCCTTGAGATCAAATATACTGATGAAAGGGAGGAGAAATTCAAACAAGGAGGATGTCAACACTGGGGCAAACTACATGACATAGAAAGAATCATTGCATTGTTGAGCTCAGAAGATAAAGTGGAAAGAGTATGGAAGCTGGAGCTAATTGATTTTGTGAAGATGAAGAGAGATCATAAGGAGAAAATCAGAAAAGAGTGTCTTGAGAAATGGCTAGCAAGGGAGAAAGAAATTGAGAGACTGGAGATTGAAGCAGAAAAGCTAAGGGCAAAGGGATTATGTAGAGTTCAGTTTAACCCCTATGTGGTGAAGTATAGGAGGAGAAATGGGGATCAGGTCCACATCAGAATGAATCTACTCAACCACTATCCTGCAAACATTCTGAAACCAGTGCTCGAAGATTTCAAAGACTCAATTTTGCTTGAAGAATTGGATGCTATGGCAGAAATAATAAAAGCTATGGATGAGAATACAAGGAAGGAGAAAGAAATAAGACAGAAAGCATATGATGATTTGCAAGCCAAAGCTATGGAAAGGGAAACAAATGACAATGGCTAGTACTTCATCATAGGCTGTAAGATTACTCACCCTGTAGTTCTATCCACATTGCTAATCAAAATTCATACATGTACTGTCAAGTTTTATCTTTATGTATGTTAGGCTTGTTATCAGACATGAAATTGTGACTAAGGGTCTTACTCATAATTTGGGGGAGATTGTTAGTCACAGAGGCATGCCTGAATACATCTAATAACAAGCCTAAGTATGTGTAATGCTATGCATTACCTACATGACCTCCTAACTGAGGGAACCTCTAGTTGTAGAGTTTCTATTTGTTCTGTACTTGTAATAGGCATCAAATTCTAGTTGTGTTACTGTACTTATAAAGTCAAGAATAATGCTTGAAAGAAGTTCCAAGGTTCATGCCTTAAGCAAGGAGATAAAGACTGCCAAATAATCATAGTTGGGATTTGAAGAAAAGAAGAATTTGCCTAGGTACCAATTCGAGAAGTACATTTGTCTATTCGAGAAGTCTAGCATTCGAGAAGTCAGAGATTCGATATCTCTGAAGACACTGTTCGATATCTCTGAATACACTGTTCGATATCTCATTCGATATCTCAGAGATTCGATATGTCTATTACTCTATTCGAGAACTCATGGAGTCAACAAGTCAAAGCATCATTCGAGTTCTCTAAGAGTCAACAAGTCAATGCTCTATTCGATATCTCAAGGACTAAAGAAGCTATTCGACATCTCAGGGATTCGATATGTCAAAATGCTCTATTCGATATCTCAAGGAGTCCCAGAGAAAAGAGCTATTCGAGAAGTGATTCGATATGTCAAAATAACACTATTCGAGAACTCAGAGTTATCGATTAAGTCAATTCGAGTTCTCGAATCAATCACTTAGCCACTTCTCGAATACATTCTTGGAGACAAAATACTGAAGAATTGTACAAGTTAGAAACCTGCAACAAGCCAAGACGCTTTATTTGACTATGTACTATAAAGCACATTGGAAAGCCTACAAAGAAGCTTGGAGAGATAAGACAAAGGGACAAGGAGCTAAAGAAGTGGATCTGAACAGGTTTTGCAAAGTCAAATCTGTAGCCGTTTGGACTCTTACTCAAATAAGATAGACATAATGGAAAGTAGTTTGTTTTACCTACCTTATTTGTAGTAAGTAGGTGTATCCATGTCTATAAGGATATAGCCTCACTTCCTTAGCAGATAAGTTTTTCAAGATACATCACAAGAAATATCTCTCTAAGAAAAACGAAGCTGAGAATACTACCATTTGTATTCACAGATTGTAGCAAAATCTTTATCTAATAAAATATTAGATTAAAGTGATATTGTGTTGTGTTTGTCTTTGTTATCTGTACTTACATATTTCACACATTCAACACATATCTTGTTGCAAAGATTCAAGAATAAAAGAAAAGTTCAAGAATCCATTCACCCCCCCTCTGTATTCTTTTACTGTATTCAATACTCAACATTTCGAAAGGCAGAGGTAGTGTGAAATATGCTGTAGTAGCTGTTGACTACTTTACCAAGTGGGTTGAGGCGGAACCCCTGGCTACCATCACTGCTGGCAAGCTGAAAGAATTTGTCAAGCGAGCCATTATATGTAGATACGGGATACCGTACAAGTTGATTTCAGACAATGGCAAGCAATTTGACAGTAAAGAAATGAGAAGTATATGTGAGGACTTGGAAATAAAGAAGGATTTTTCAGCTATTTGCCATCCCCAAAGCAATGGGCAAACGGAAGTTGTGAACAAAATCATTAACCACACTCTGAAAACTAAGTTAGAAGACAAAAAGGGAAACTGGCCAGAGGAGCTCCCGATGGTCTTATGGTCTTACAACACCACTCCCAAGTCCACTACTGGAGAGTCTCCCTTTGTTCTAACCTATGGCTGTGAGGCTATGGTCCCCGTGGAAGTCGGGACAGGGTCCTACCGGAGGGATAATTTCAGTCAAGAATCAAATGAGATAAACTAGAGGTTGGCCCTAGATATGGTAGAAGAAACACGGGCTACCGCCCAGCTGAAAGTTGCGGCTTACCAAAAAAGGACCCGCAAATACTATAACAACAAGGTACGCCCTTGCCCCCTCAAGGTTGGCGACCTAGTGCTAAGAAGAATGATGCCCAATATGAGGGTTCTGGGGCATGGAGCCTTTGGAGCAAATTGGGAAGGGCCTTAAAAAATAAAGTCTATTTTTGGGGAAGGCACCTACCACCTTGAAGACATGGATGGGAACACCATTCCCCGTGCTTGGAATGTTGAGCACCTTAAGAAGTACTATCAGTAAGACTTTTTCCAAAGCAAATGTAGGCCTCTTTCAGGCTTAGGATGAATAAAAGCAACCTACTAGCTGTGGTTGTGTCATTTCCCTTTCAGTTCTTAGGATTTCATGATTTTCAGTAGATGCCCGGGGGGTAGTGGATGCACACCCCGTCTGGATGAAATTTGATGTAATCATACTATTTGATTTCCAGTAAAAGTAGAAGTTGATTGTTTCCTTTTACATTTACCACTTATAAATATTTAGAAATGATATGGAAGACCTACAAGCATAGTTCTACATGGCAGCCAAGCTACCATCCGGAACTAGGGGGTAGTAGTGAATGCACCTCTTAGCTTAATAGGTTGAAATTATCAGAATTTTAAACTTTTCGTGATTGTTACCAGACATGTATGGAACCTTGAGTGGTTCACATGGCTTACTTGGTCACTAGGGCATGTATGGAACCCTGATCGGCATACATGGCTCCCTTCATTTTTTGGGCTTGTGTGGAACCCTGATCGGCACACATGGATCCCCCTATTACCAGACATGTATGGAACCTTGAATGGTTCACATGGCTTACTTGGTCATTAGGGTATGTATGGAACCCTGATTGGCATACATGGCCCCCTTTGTTATTAATCATGTATGGAACCGTGATTGGCATACATTGATCTTTTAACCATCAACCTACATGGTTACAAGAGTTAACTCGTATGGTTTATCAAACATTTAACTAACCCAGCTTTGCAGGAATGGTTTACATGATATTACCACTTGTGAGTTATTAAATGACTAGGGCTCCCAGAACAAGGGCTTCCAAGCTGAGCCACCAGCACCCAGGCTACCAGGAATGGGTTACCGGCAGTAAGGCTCCCAGAGCCAGGTTCCCATACTGTGGGCTTCCGAATATTATAGGGTTACCGTGTAAGAACCCAGATTTTGGGTGGAATTAAAACTTTTATGTATTTAATGAGGTAAGAACGAATAGTGGTTATGGCCACAATGTAATAATTGATATTTGGAAAGAATGAATGGAATTCGACTTTATTATGTTTATGTCTTGAAGAATGCTAAAGGGTGACAACATAGGTAAGAATAATCTATCTTCTAAGGGAATAAGATATGGCAACTTCAAGCAAGAGAATACCCTCATGTCATCCAGATCGATAACGATTAATCCAGTAGTTCCGTAAAAAGGTTAAGGAACGATCGAGAGAGAATACGGACAATTATACAACCCTAAGAGAACAAGTAAAGAATACAGAATGAATAGTGTTTTGGTAGGAGTATAGAATAATATGAGACGACACTATATAGAAGAATTCGGAACGGATTTCCGAGTTCGTAATAGTGATCCAGGGGGAAAATAATTGTATGTAAAAGCTGTCGGATTCTGAAAAACCGCACTTTTATTTTCTCCGAGAGTTCCCTGGACACTGATAGCTTTAAGTATTTAACGAATGGATTTAAGGAATATAAATTGGAAAGTTAGAATGAAAGATGGAGAATGAAAGTATTAATATTAAAAAGGATTCCCGGTAAACCCTAATTAGAAATCCGTGAAATATTCCTACGAACGATCAATCGAAACGGGCAATAACCGGACACAGAAACAAGCAGAGGAAGCAAGAGTCTTGTGCAAGCTACTAGTATAAAATATCTAGTAACCAAACTAGAATCAAGGAACTAGCACCCTAGAGAATGCAACTAAGTACTTAGCAAGGCAACCATGTAGTTAGGCTAAAACCACCACATTTTCAACACTTGTCATGGTATTTCCTCATCCAACACCTCACTACTTTAATAAAGTAGCTTTATACAAGATATTATGTTGTAAGTGGATGAGAGTGGATGAGATTAAATCATAGAAATCAAAAGAAACCAAGCAACTCTCCCCCCCTTGCATATTCCATTCGGCCCTTCACTAATTCCAAAATCAAAACCCCTCTTCCCACCATCTTTTGATCTTGTAAAATTATGGTGAGTCTTACATTTCCTAAAAGTGATCCCATAAAAATTTCAAAGCCAAACTCTCTTGTTTCCATTTTCAAATAATTCATCAAAGAGGAGGATGAATAGTGGTTTTATGAACTAATCTTGTTTTTTTCTTGTTTTTCATGGTGGATTTAGCTAGCTTAGGATCATCCAAGGTTAGATCAAGGCTTAGGAAGGTTATACTACTCTCTAAAGAAGGTATAAATCATTTCAAACCCTAAGCTTTACTTTGAGTTTATGCATGATTCATGGTGATTTTGGATTAAGTGATATTAGTAGTATTCTACCACCATGTTAGCATGATTTTGTGGTTAGATTAGCTTTATGATGATATATTGATGAAGCATGATATTCTTGAGCTTTTAAGAGATGATTATTAACTGTAGTAATTGATTAGATGCCCGGTGTGGCTTGGTTGTTGCGTAATGAATTTTAGAACGCTCGATTCGTAGTCGTCGTAATGCCCGATTTTCATTAACACTAAGAAACCGAACTGGTCAGTAGCCATAACTCTCTGTTCTTGGCAAGTTAATGAACCCTACTGATAGATTTTTGAACATAGATCACTTTGGCGAAAGAATCGAGGCATTTCGATTTACGGTTTAGGAATTATGACCAAATTACTAAAAGTAGTTCGAATCCGTAAACGAAAGTTCGTAACTGTAATTGAACCCCCGTAAACTATGTAACGTCATGGCGAATCTTGGTAAATAAATACTAGAGGTAAAAAGGAAGGTGTGAAAGAAAACCGTATGTCAAAAGGATCATTTTTCGATTTATTAAAAATGTTCGAGTCGAGGTTAAACGCGAACGAACCCCTAAAAGACGACTCTTTTATAACTTCGGTAAAACACTTAGAAAACGGGTGATAAAACTCGGAGTATAATATTGGTTCGTAACGATCGACCTTATGACTTAAGTATGTCCCAAGTATAAGTACAGTGACATGTCGTATTAACGAACGAATGTCGGGTCGGATCAGTGATAAAAAAGTAATCCACTAAAAGGGGTATAACGAGATAACTCGAGAACGTGTTTCGATTTAAGTATAACTTAACTTTTAATATATTAAGTGATTAATCCCGAATGCCTTGGCTATTTATAGATCACCAAGCTGAACCGGGACCCGCTACCACTACCCCTTACCGTACTCGACTACCAGGCAAGTTTCAATTCTCTTCTTTAGGCTGTTGTTGTGATTGAATAAATATATAAATATGTTTTCTGTTATACATATGCCATAGCATGCATGCCTACTTTCAAGTTATATCATTATGCTTGTTCCCTGATTGTTATTGGCTTATAAATTAGATAGCTATCGTATCAACTATAAGCCGGTTATTGTAATACCCTCATAAAAGGGCGTATACATCTTATTCATCAAATATAGAACGGGAGTCAATATTTCTTGATATATCGAGATTACCTCGGAGGAAAATATTTAAGTAAATATTTTCCATTATTCGGGCGACGAATATTATTTGAATATTCGTTCGAGATTATTTATTTAACGATCCTTACTTCAAATAATTATTTGAACGTAACTATTCGACGAATAATATTTATTTTAATATTCATTCAGAGTCGAATTATTTATCGATTATTATTTCGAATATTCTTCTGAAGATGAGACTACTAAATGAATATTATTTGGATATTCATTTAGAATATTATTTTATTAAATAAATATTACTTTTGAATATTCATTTAGGATATTAATTACGTGATGAATATTATTTTAATATTCATCTGAAGCTTGATTTATTTCTCGAATATTCCTTTAAAGCTTGGATTAATAAATGAATATTACTTGATATTCATTTAGAATATTATTCATTAAATGAATATTACTTTTTGAATATTCATTTAAATTCCTAATTAATTATGAATATTGTCTTAAATATTCCTTTCAGGTCCTATTAATTAATGAATATTATTTTGAACATTCATTTAAATATTTATTTATTCAATAAATATTCTCCTGATATTTCTTCAGGGATTATTTTGGAAAATACTCTGATTAAAGATATTCTTTCATATTCCTAAATATTCTTTAAATATTTTTAACTCAATAAATATTCTCTGAATATTTATTCCATACTTAGAATAATCTCAATAAGGTTCATCTTCTTCGATTATTACGAAAAATATTTCGGAGTCATATTATTATTAATCTTATATCAAGAAAGGTTCTCAGACATCATTCTTCTTTGAGTCTATCTCCCTAATAATAAGGGAACCTTACTTGGAAAATGTTATTTTTCTTGTCGACTTCCCGGTCATAAAGTATTCTCTTCACTCGCAACTCGGGTGCTGTTGACTTATTAAGTCGTTGTTTACCTTCTCATCTTTCGAGGGGTAAGATTACTGGAACAAGTTGATATTCGATACCAAGCCACAGCTTGGAAGTTATTGGTGAATTTTCCTTTCCAACTAGATACGACTACCTTATAGAGTCTTATCAACAAGTATTATACTTGGGGAAAGGGGGACGAACGTTACATTCAGAATCATGAATTGTATTTGAACTAGGAGTCGTGTAAGAGGCCGAGTAGCGCCGGTCCATCCCCTTTGGCCCAACCGTTGGCCGGGGAGAGCTAGTAAGGCGGTAGACAAGTAAAGCCGTCAGTTCTTCCTTCTACCGGTAGTAAATCTAAATTGAGCTGTACGATCTCGACTGATCATCAAGTTTGGAACAGCGGGCGCGGTGATTACTCCATCCTTGGTTCATCATCCAAACTTATTTATTTCCTGCAACACGATTACTGTTGGCAGAGCTGGAAAAGTGTTCATAACTGGAATTGCAACCTTTTCATGCAAGTTCCTCTTCTTAATAACAATGAGAATATCTCGCTTACTTTTGATGTAGCAGATATTTCTATAAACAAATACTTTAAGTTACCTTGTAACTTCATCGTTCATATTATACTGGCATCATTTCCGTAAATGCATGGCATATGGTTTGAAAGATAATTTTGAACTGTTTTATATTCGTTCAGTTATATATATTATTGTTGGTGGGCTTTCGCTCACCCTTGCTTTGTTCACATTATGTCACAACAACAGCTAGGACAGATGGCTCGCGTCAGGCGCACTCGGCGCAAGCAGGTTACCCGACCCACCGGACTACCCGCTGAGATGCTAGCCGCCATTGCTGAGGTAACATAGTTAGACAGCTTTTGTTTCCTGTTTAACTATATGTATAATTAATGTAATTAACGGCTAAACTTTTAAACCTATGATGTTATCCTTTTGGGATTGTAATAACTTTTATTCGTAACCCTTTAATGTAAGACTTATTTCAATTTCATCTCTGGGACTATAACTGTTGTGTGTGTGAGTGGTAATTATTGTGGGGTCACAGCATGTGATTTATTTATTGTGGACTCAAGTCAAGTATTATGAATGGATGTAAGACCGTAACCACCAGATCCCTGACCCCGGATCTGGGGGTGTTACAGAGATGGTATCAGAGCGAGAGTTATATATCCCAAGAGATGATACGACGTTATATAATAATAAATTCAATAATATAATAAGAACCCTTGCCAGGTTCACCTAAAACCCTTAAGGGAACTTTTTAAGTATCATGATAGTAACATAGTTCGTCTTGTGTAGGCCAGCGACATGTCGGCCCAGGAGGCAGCTGCGAGACAGCACGATGAGGACATGTTCCGGACTAGGGACCCGTGCTATGAGCACTTGCCTGAGGAGGATACTGAGCCTGAGGAGGAGGACGCTGAGGAGGTCCAGGTTGATGCTGATACTGATGTGATCGAGTCTGAGGAGGAGGACCCTGAGGAGGTCCAGGTTGATGCTGACACAGATGTTGTTGAGACTGAGGGGGAGGAGGACCCGGAGGGGATCCAGACAGGACAGGATGCTGAGTTAGTTGTTGAGGATGATGATTATTATGACCACGGATCAGGTGGTGCCGGTAGATGAGGGTGTTGAGGGAGATATAGATGAGCCAGTAGTTGGTGCTGTAGGGAGTTCTCGACTTTTTGTGCCACTCCTCTCTGATGAGAGAGCCCCTACCCCACCACCACTACCGGTGAGCCCATACCCCGATGAGTTTGAGGAGCTTACCCCAGAGCCCCAGCAGACAGAGACTGCCGCTCCAGCTGAGCCATCCACCCCACCTCATGCCCCGATAGGAGGATCCCAGTATGTGTTCACAACTTGATTATGAACGGGCTTTATAGAGAGTTGTCTGTGGCAGATGCCAGGTTGGCAGAGTCTAGGAGGGAGTTAGCAGCAGAGAGAGCCGCCCGGATGAGGTTGCAGGGCAGGAGGACTATCAGTGACAGGGTTGGGTATAGGGCTGTGACCCGCATCGAGCTGAGGGCTCGGGTGAGGGTGCGACAGTTGCCTACTGATGGGCATGGTAGGGTAGACAGAGCAGAGGCTGAGGAGGTTTTCCGCATCGCCATGGGGAGGGTTCGGAGGATGTTTCGTCGTGGCGGCTGATTTCAGATGTAGTGATGCAGTGGTCTAGTTGTCTAGTCATGTATGGACATAGTAGTGCCGGCTTTTGTAGGGATGGTTTTCTTGTACTTGTTTTCCCTTTTTGCAGACTAGACAGATAGACAGCGTATTTCACTTTTGACTTGTTGTTGTTGTTAGGATGGCTGTACTTTAAACTATCGTTGTAACTCGGATGTTGTACCTTTTCGGTACCTGGTATATATTTGTTTCCCTTTCAGTCATTACAATTTTGTTGGGATGTGATCACGAGTTTATTAGCATATGTATTACTTTTCGATTAAGTTGCCATGAGATAAAAAACTGTGGGATTTTAAACCCAATCATGTAAAGAATTATGCAAGGAAAAATCCTTTAAAACAGGTAAGTGGACCTAATGTATAATTTTCCAAATTTTCAGTAAAATGCCTCCAAGAAGAATGGGCACTAGGGCTAACCCCCGAGAATCTACTGACCAAGAGAGTCACAACCAATACGAGGAAAACCATGAAAGTAGTGAAGAACAAGATCAGGATTATAATGAGCAAGAAGATTCCCAGTATGGAGCAGAGGATGAACCCCTGTACTCTGAAGAATTTGAGGGGGAAATCGAGGGTGGAGAAACTGAAGTAGAACAGGAAGGGGAGAACCAGGGCGGAAACCCCATGGGCCAGTTTATTGATCTACTTAGGCAGAATTTGAACCAATACCCCCAGCCACCACCAGGCAACAACACTTCAGTGGCAAATTCCTTTTGGGCCTTTAAGTCCCTTAAGCCCCCAGAGTTCCACGGATCGGCTGATCCCGTTGAGGCGAGGGCCTGGATCAAGGAAATAGAAAAATCTTTTGAGATTCTGAGTATTAATGAGGCTCAGAAGACTGTTTTTGCTACTTACCTACTAAAGGGAGGCCAATTATTGGTGGGAAGCCAAGAAGAACATGGAGAATGATGCTGTCATAGCCTAGGAAAGGTTCAAACAATTGTTCCTGGAGAAGTACTTCCCGAAGTTCATGAAAACCCAGATGGAACTTAAGTTTTTGGAACTGAAACAGAACAATATGTCAGTGGCGGACTATGAGGCCAAATTTACTGAGCTATCAAGATTTGTGCCAGAGTTTGTAGACACCGAAGAGAAGAAAGCTAACAGGTTTCAACAAGGCTGAAGCAGTGGATCCAGAATAGGGTGGTGGTTTTAGAGATTACAGATTATGCCACCTTGGTGCAGAAGGCAACCATTGTGGAGGCTGGTAGTGATCAGATGCAGAGAGAGAGAGAGAAAGGGGGGATAAAGAGAAAGCATGTTAGTATGGGCGGAAGATCCGCTGGAGGAAAACCCCCAACCAAGTTTAATCGAGGAGCGGTTTCCCTACCAGGGAGGAATGTAGGGTTTAAACCATCTGCGAGTGTAAGTGTGAGCCAGGGCGGCCATCAATCAGGAATGTCCCGTTCCAACCCTTCTCGACCTCCATTGCCATTGTGTGCTACTTGTGGGAAGAGGCACTCCGGGGTGTGCAACCTGAAGCAGATAAACTGTTATAAGTGTGGGCGAGCTGGGCATTATGCTACCTCTTGCACCACGGTCATCCCTAACAGCACAACCTGTTTCCAGTGTGGACAGCGAGGGCACATGAGGAAGGATTGCCCAAGGAGCAAACCAGCAGCATCAGGAGCAAGCAAGGTTTCCTCAAATAGGCCACCAACTGCTAGGACTTTTAATATGTCAGTACAAGATGCCGTGAGGGACACAGATGTGATAGCAGGTACATTTTCTCTCAATTCAGTCAGTGCAAATGTCTTATTTGATTCAGGAGCAACTAAGTCTTTTATATCTAGAGATTTTGCGCATAAGTTGAAACTTAAAACCCAGCAACTAAGAGATTCCTTACTAGTAGAAATAGATAATCAGGAAATCGTACCGGTTAATCAAATTCACCCCGATTGTAAGCTAGAAATAGGAGGACGATCATTCTATGTCGATTTAATTCCTTTTAAGCTAGGGGAATTCGATGTCATTTTGGGTATGGATTGGTTGTCTCGCAATGATGCGCGGATAGATTGTAAAGGGAAAAAGGTTAAGTTGAAAACCCCAGGGAAGAAAGAAATAGTGTTTAAGGGGATGCGACAGACCCAGAAAATTCTGACCATGGCGCAAACCAAGAGATTGTTACGAAAAGGGAACGAGGCTTATTTAGCCTACGTTATAGACACTCAGAAGGAAGTGCCAAGATTGCAAGACATTCTGGTAGTTAATGAGTTCGAGGACGTGTTCCCACAAGATCTTCCCGGACTACCACCTGATAGGGTAATTGAGTTTGCCATCGAGTTAGCCCCGGGGACGGCGCCAGTTTCGAAGGCCCCGTACCGATTAGCCCCAGTAGAAATGAAGGTGCTAGCTAAACAATTACAGGAATTGTTGGATAAGGGCATGATAAGGCCCAGTGTGTCGCCTTGGGGCGCACCAGTGTTGTTTGTTAAGAAAAAGGATGGGAGTATGAGGTTATGCATCGACTACAGAGAATTGAACAAGCTAACCATAAAGAATAAGTATCCATTGCCCAGGATAGACGATTTGTTTGACCAGCTAAGAGGCGCTGAATACTTCTCTAAGATTGATTTGAGAACGGGATATCACCAACTGAAGATCAAACCTGAAGATATCCCGAAGACTGCATTCCGTACCAGATATGGACATTATGAGTTCTTAGTTATGTCATTTGGATTGACCAACGCCCCAGCAGCCTTCATAGACCTAATGAATAGAGTGTTCAAGGAATATTTGGACAAATTCGTGATAGTTTTCATTGATGGTATTCTCATCTACTCAAAGACAGAGGCAGAACACGCTGAACATTTAAGGATAACCTTAGAAATACTCAGGAAGGAGCAGTTATATGCCAAGTTCTCCAAGTGTGAGTTTTGGAAAAATGAGGTACAATTTTTAGGGCACGTGATCAATAGAGAAGGAGTGTTGGTTGACCCCTCCAAGATAGAAGCAGTTTCAAACTGGGAACGGCCAACTACTCCAACCGAGGTGAGGAGTTTCATTGGACTGGCCGGATATTACAGGGATTTGTCCAAGACTTTGCGAAAATCGCAGCTCCATTAACTCGACTTACCCGTAAAACCGAGAAATTTGAATGGACTGAGAAATGCGAGAAGAGCTTCCAAGAGTTAAAGAAGAGGCTGGTGACAGCCCCAGTGCTGGCATTACCTGATGGAAAAGGAGATTTCGTGATTTACAGTGATGCTTCGCATAAAGGACTGGGATGCGTGCTTATGCAGCACGGCAAGGTAATAGCGTATGCGTCTAGGCAATTGAAGGATTATGAAGTCAGATATCCCACGCATGATCTAGAACTAGCAGCCATAGTCTTCGCTTTAAAGATTTGGAGACACTACCTGTATGGGGAAAATGCGAGATTTACACTGACCATAAGAGCCTCAAGTACATTTTCACTCAGAAAGAGCTTAACATGCGCCAGAGGAGATGGTTAGAGTTAATCAAGGATTACGACTGTGAAATTCGCTATCACCCGGGCAAAGCCAATGTGGTGGCTGATGCCCTTAGTAGGAAAGAAAAGCTCAAAATGATAACTTCAGAGGAAGAACTAGTGAAAGATTTTGAGAAGTTGGAAATCGAGGTTAAGTTACCTGGAGAGGGCCAAGAAAAGTTGATGGAAATTAGAATCCAACCTCCATTGCTAGAAAAGATTAGACTGTGCCAGGAACGGATGATGGAGGAAGAAAAGAACTCCACAGAAGAGCTAATGACCGGGGAGGAAATTAAGTGCGAAAGAGACAAGGAAGGGATCATGAGGTACACATACAAGATATGGATCCCAAATGTTCAGGAACTCAAGAATGAGATTTTAAATGAGGCACACAACTCAAGATACTCAGTGCACCCCGGTAGCACCAAAATGTATAGGGATTTGAAGGAGTATTACTGGTGGCCCAATATGAAAAAGGACGTAGCAGAGTGGGTAAGCAGATGCTTGACCTGCCAACGAGTGAAAGCAGAGCACCAGAAACCCAGCGGACTTCTACATCCCTTAGAGATTCCAGAATGGAAATGGGAACACATAGCCATGGATTTTGTAGTAGGTTTACCAAGGACCAAGGCTAATCATGACGCCATATGGGTAATTGTAGATCGACTGACGAAATCGGCTCACTTTCTCCCGATCAACGAAAGGTACACGGTCGACAGACTAGTGGACATCTACTTAAAAGAGATAGTGGCGCGACATGGAGTCCCAGTCGCAATAGTATCCGATCGAGATCCTAGATTTAACTCCAGGTTTTGGAGAAGTTTTCAAGAATGTGTAGGGACCCGGCTGAACATGAGCACAGCCTACCACCCCCAGACAGATGGGCAAAGTGAAAGGACCATCCAAATGCTAGAGGATATGTTGAGAGTCTGCGCGATAGACTTCAAGGGAAATTGGGATCACTTGCCATTGATTGAGTTCTCCTACAATAACAGTTATCATTCAAGCATTGGGATGCCACCTTATGAGGCCCTTTATGGAAGAAAATGTCGATCTCCCTTGTATTGGGATGAAGTTGGAGAGCGAAGGATGCTCGGGCCCGAAGTGGTCCAACGAACTAAAGATGCAGTAGATCTAATCAGAGGACGGTTGGTAGCAGCCCAGGATCGACAAAAGAAATATGCCGACTTAGCTCGGAAAGGCAAGGAATACGAAGTAGGGGACCTAGTGTTCTTGAAAGTGTCACCTTGGAAAGGTTTAATGAGATTTGGGAAGAAAGGAAAGCTGAGTCCCAGATACATTGGACCATTTGAGATCTTGAGACGGATTGGGGGACTAGCTTATGAGCTCGCATTGCCTCCGAATCTACAGCAGGTGCACAATGTGTTCCATGTCTCGATGCTGAGGAAGTATAATCCGGATGCCAAGCATATTGTAGAGTATGAGCAAGTGGACATGCAACCAGACTTGACCTATGTAGAGCAACCTGTGGAAATCATAGACCGGAAGGAACAAGTGCTCCGAAACAAGGTCATTCAGCTAGTCAGAGTTTTGTGGCAGAACCACAATGTAGAAGAATCAACCTGGGAACTTGAAAGCGCAATGCAAGAGAAGTACCCCCACTTGTTTTCAAACTGATTCCGGGACGGAATCCTTTTAAGGAGGGGAGACTGTAAGAACCCAGATTTTGGGTGGAATTAAAACTTTTATGTATTTAATGATGTAAGAACGAATAGTGGTTATGGCTACAATGTAATAATTGATATTTGGAAAGAATGAATGGAATTCAACTTTATTATGTTTATGTCTTGAAGAATGCTAAAGGGTGACAACATAGGTAAGAATAATCTATCTTCTAAGGGAATAAGATATGACAACTTCAAGCAAGAGAATACTCTCATGTCATCCAGATCGATAACGATTAATCCAGTAGTTCCGTAAAAAGGTTAAGGAACGATCGAGAGAGAATACGGACAATTATACAACCCTAAGAGAACAAGTAAAGAATACAGAATGAATAGTGTTTTGGTAGGAGTATAGAATAATATGAGACGACACTATATAGAAGAATTCGGAACGGATTTCCGAGTTCGTATTAGTGATCCAGGGGGAAAATAAGTGTATGTAAAAGCTGTCGGATTCTGAAAAACCGCACTTTTATTTTCTCCAAGAGTTCCCTGGACACAGATAGCTTTAAGTATTTAATGAATGGATTTAAGGAATATAAACTGGAAAGTTAGAATGAAAGATGGAGAATGAAAGTATTAATATTAAAAAGGATTCCCGGTAAACCCTAATTAGAAATCCGTGAAATATTCCTACGAACGATCAATCGAAACGGGCAATAACCGGACACAGAAACAAGCAGAGGAAGCAAGAGTCTTGTGCAAGCTACTAGTATAAAATATCTAGTAACCAAACTAGAATCAAGGAACTAGAACCCTAGAGAATGCAACTAAGTACTTAGCAAGGCAACCATGTAGTTAGGCTAAAACCACCACATTTTCAACACTTGTCATGGTATTTCCTCATCCAACACCTCACTACTTTAATAAAGTAGCTTTATACAAGATATTATGTTGTAAGTGGATGAGAGTGGATGAGATTAAATCATAGAAATCAAAAGAAACCAAGCAACTCTCCCCCCCCCTTGCATATTCCATTCGGCCCTTCACTAATTCCAAAATCAAAACCCCTCTTCCCACCATCTTTTGATCTTGTAAAAATTATGGTGAGTCTTACATTTCGTAAAAGTGATCCCATAAAAATTTCAAAGCCAAACTCTCTTGTTTCCATTTTCAAATAATTCATCAAAGAGGAGGATGAATAGTGGTTTTATGAACTAATCTTGTTTTTTTCTTGTTTTTCATGGTGGATTTAGCTAGCTTAGGATCATCCAAGGTTAGATCAAGGCTTAGGAAGGTTATACTACTCTCTAAAGAAGGTATAAATCATTTCAAACCCTAAGCTTTACTTTGAGTTTATGCATGATTCATGGTGATTTTGGATTAAGTGATATTAGTAGTATTCTACCACCATGTTAGCATGATTTTGTGGTTAGATTAGCTTTATGATGATATATTGATGAAGCATGATATTCTTGAGCTTTTAAGAGATGATTATTAACTGTAGTAATTGATTAGATGCCCGGTGTGGCTTGGTTGTTGCGTAATGAATTTTAGAACGCTCGATTCGTAGCCGTCGTAATGCCCGATTTTCATTAACACTAAGAAACCGAACTGATCAGTAGCAATAACTCTCTGTTCTTGGCAAGTTAATGAACCCTACTGATAGATTTTTGAACATAGATCACTTTGGCGAAAGAATCGAGGCATTTCGATTTACGGTTTAGCAATTATGACCAAATTACTAAAAGTAGTTCGAATCCGTAAACGAAAGTTTGTAACTGTAATTGAACCCCCGTAAACTATGTAACGTCATGGCAAATCTTGGTAAATAAATACTAGAGGTAAAAAGGAAGGTGTGAAAGAAAACCGTATGTCAAAAGGATCATTTTTCGATTTATTAAAAATGTTCGAGTCGAGGTTAAACGCGAACGAACCCCTAAAAGACGACTGTTTTATAACTTCGGTAAAACACTTAGAAAACGGGCGATAAAACTCGGAGTATAATATTGGTTCGTAACGATCGACCTTAGAACTCATATGAATTAAGTATGTCCCAAGTATAAGTACAGTGACATGTCGTATTAACGAACGAA
Source organism: Saposhnikovia divaricata (assembly GCA_036435485.1). NCBI lineage: Eukaryota > Viridiplantae > Streptophyta > Magnoliopsida > Apiales > Apiaceae > Saposhnikovia > Saposhnikovia divaricata. Next base: position 161,212,507 of record CM071600.1, read on the forward strand.
TGTCGGGTCGGATCAGTGATAAAAAGTAATCCACTAAAATGGGTATAACGAGATAACTCGAGAACGTGTTTCGATTTAAGTATAACTTAACTTTTAATATGTTAAGTGATTAATCCCGATGCCTAGGCTATTTATAGATCACCAAGCTGAACCGGGACCCGCTACCACTGCCCCTTACCGTACTCGACTACCAGGCAAGTTTCAATTCCCTTCTTTAGGCTGTTGTTGTGATTGAATAAATATATAAATATGTTTTCTGTTATACATATGCCATAGCATGCATGCCTACTTTCAAGTTATATCATTATGCTTGTTCCCTGATTGTTATTGGCTTATAAATTAGATAGCTATCGTATCAACTATAAGCCGGTTATTGTAAGACCCTCATAGAAGGGCGTATACATCTTATTCATCAAATATAGACCGGGAGTCAATATTTCTTGATATATCGAGATTACCTCGGAGGAAAATATTTAAGTAAATATTTTCCATTATTCGGGCGACGAATATTATTTGAATATTCGTTCGAGATTATTTATTTAACGATCCTTACTTCAAATAATTATTTGAACGTAACTATTCGACGAATAATATTTATTTTAATATTCATTCAGAGTCGAATTATTTATTGATTATTATTTCGAATATTCTTCTAAAGATGAGACTACTAAATGAATATTATTTGGATATTCATTTAGAATATTATTTTATTAAATAAATATTACTTTTGAATATTCATTTAGGATATTAATTACGTGATGAATATTATTTTAATATTCATGTGAAGCTTGATTTATTTATCGAATATTATCTCGAATATTCCTTTAAAGCTTGGATTAATAAATGAATATTACTTGATATTCATTTAGAATATTATTCATTAAATGAATATTACTTTTTGAATATTCATTTAAATTCCTAATTAATTATGAATATTGTCTTAAATATTCCTTTCAGGTCCTATTAATTAATGAATATTATTTTGAACATTCATTTAAATATTTATTTATTCAATAAATATTCTCCTGATATTTCTTCAGGGATTATTTTGGAAAATACTCTGATTAAAGATATTCTTTCATATTCCTAAATATTCTTTAAATATTTTTAACTCAATAAATATTCTCTGAATATTTATTCCATACTTAGAATAATCTCAATAAGGTTCATCTTCTTCGATTATTACGAAAAATATTTCGGAGTCATATTATTATTAATCTTATATCAAGAAAGGTTCTCAGACATCATTCTTCTTTGAGTCTATCTCCCTAATAATAAGGGAACCTTACTTGGAAAATGTTATTTTTCTTGTCGACTTCCCGGTCATAAAGTATTCTCTTCACTCGCAACTCGGGTGCTGTTGACTTATTAAGTCGTTGTTTACCTTCTCATCTTTCGAGGGGTAAGATTACTGGAACAAGTTGATATTCGATACCAAGCCACAGCTTGGAAGTTATTGGTGAATTTTCCTTTCCAACTAGATACGACTACCTTATAGAGTCTTATCAACAAGTATTATACTTGGGGAAAGGGGGACGAACGTTACATTCAGAATCATGAATTGTATTTGAACTAGGAGTCGTGTAAGAGGCCGAGTAGCGCCGGTCCATCCCCTTTGGCCCAACCGTTGGCCGGGGAGAGCTAGTAAGGCGGTAGACAAGTAAAGCCGTCAGTTCTTCCTTCTACCGGTAGTAAATCTAAATTGAGCTGTACGATCTCGACTGATCATCAAGTTTGGAACAGCGGGCGCGGTGATTACTCCATCCTTGGTTCATCATCCAAACTTATTTATTTCCTGCAACACGATTACTGTTGGCAGAGCTGGAAAAGTGTTCATAACTGGAATTGCAACCTTTTCATGCAAGTTCCTCTTCTTAATAACAATGAGAATATCTCGCTTACTTTTGATGTAGCAGATATTTCTATAAACAAATACTTTAAGTTACCTTGTAACTTCATCGTTCATATTATACTGGCATCATTTCCGTAAATGCATGGCATATGGTTTGAAAGATAATTTTGAACTGTTTTATATTCGTTCAGTTATATATATTATTGTTGGTGGGCTTTCGCTCACCCTTGCTTTGTTCACATTATGTCACAACAACAGCTAGGACAGATGGCTCGCGTCAGGCGCACTCGGCGCAAGCAGGTTACCCGACCCACCGGACTACCCGCTGAGATGCTAGCCGCCATTGCTGAGGTAACATAGTTAGACAGCTTTTGTTTCCTGTTTAACTATATGTATAATTAATGTAATTAACGGCTAAACTTTTAAACCTATGATGTTATCCTTTTGGGATTGTAATAACTTTTATTCGTAACCCTTTAATGTAAGACTTATTTCAATTTCATCTCTGGGACTATAACTGTTGTGTGTGTGAGTGGTAATTATTGTGGGGTCACAGCATGTGATTTATTTATTGTGGACTCAAGTCAAGTATTATGAATGGATGTAAGACCGTAACCACCAGATCCCTGACCCCGGATCTGGGGGTGTTACAGAGATGGTATCAGAGCGAGAGTTATATATCCCAAGAGATGATACGACGTTATATAATAATAAATTCAATAATATAATAAGAACCCTTGCCAGGTTCACCTAAAACCCTTAAGGGAACTTTTTAAGTATCATGATAGTAACATAGTTCGTCTTGTGTAGGCGAGCGACATGTCGGCCCAGGAGGCAGCTGCGAGACAGCACGATGAGGACATGTTCCGGACTAGGGACCCGTGCTATGAGCACTTGCCTGAGGAGGATACTGAGCCTGAGGAGGAGGACGCTGAGGAGGTCCAGGTTGATGCTGATACTGATGTGATCGAGTCTGAGGAGGAGGACCCTGAGGAGGTCCAGGTTGATGCTGACACAGATGTTGTTGAGACTGAGGTGGAGGAGGACCCGGAAGGGATCCAGACAGGACATGATGCTGAGTTAGTTGTTGAGGATGATGATTATTGGGTTGTGTCTGAGATCAGGACTTTGGGAGATGACACTGACATGACCACGGATCAGGTGGTGCCGGTAGATGAGGGTGTTGAGGGAGATATAGATGAGCCAGTAGTTGGTGCTGTAGGGAGTTCTGGACTTTTTGTGCCACTCCTCTCTGATGAGAGAGCCCCTACCCCACCACCACTACCGGTGAGCCCATACCCCGATGAGTTTGAGGAGCTTACCCCAGAGCCCCAGCAGACAGAGACTGCCGCTCCAGCTGAGCCATCCACCCCACCTCATGCCCCGATAGGAGGATCCCAGTATGTGTTCACAACTTGATTATGAACGGGCTTTATAGAGAGTTGTCTGTGGCAGATGCCAGGTTGGCAGAGTCTAGGAGGGAGTTAGCAGTAGAGAGAGCCGCCCGGATGAGGTTGCAGGGCAGGAGGACTATCAGTGACAGGGTTGGGTATAGGGCTGTGACCCGCATCGAGCTGAGGGCTCGGGTGAGGGTGCGACAGTTGCCTACTGATGGGCATGGTAGGGTAGACAGAGCAGAGGCTGAGGAGGTTTTCCGCATCACCATGGGGAGGGTTCGGAGGATGTTTCGTCGTGGCGGCTGATTTCAGATGTAGTGATGCAGTGGTCTAGTTGTCTAGTCATGTATGGACATAGTAGTGCCGGCTTTTGTAGGGATGGTTTTCTTGTACTTGTTTTCCCTTTTTGCAGACTAGACAGATAGACAGCGTATTTCACTTTTGACTTGTTGTTGTTGTTAGGATGGCTGTACTTTAAACTATCGTTGTAACTCGGATGTTGTACCTTTTCGGTACCTGGTATATATTTGTTTCCCTTTCAGTCATTACAATTTTGTTGGGATGTGATCACGAGTTTATTAGCATATGTATTACTTTTCGATTAAGTTGCCATGAGATAAAAAACTGTGGGATTTTAAATCCAATCATGTAAAGAATTATGCAAGGAAAAATCCTTTAAAACAGGTAAGTGGACCTAATGTATAATTTTCCAAATTTTCAGTAAAATGCCTCCAAGAAGAATGGGCACTAGGGCTAACCCCCGAGAATCTACTGACCAAGAGAGTCACAACCAATACGAGGAAAACCATGAAAGTAGTGAAGAACAAGATCAGGATTATAATGAGCAAGAAGATTCCCAGTATGGAGCAGAGGATGAACCCCTGTACTCTGAAGAATTTGAGGGGGAAATCGAGGGTGGAGAAACTGAAGTAGAACAGGAAGGGGAGAACCAGGGCGGAAACCCCATGGGCCAGTTTATTGATCTACTTAGGCAGAATTTGAACCAATACCCCCAGCCACCACCAGGCAACAACACTTCAGTGGCAAATTCCTTTAGGGCCTTTAAGTCCCTTAAGCCCCCAGAGTTCCACGGATCGGCTGATCCCGTTGAGGCGAGGGCCTGGATCAAGGAAATGGAAAAATCTTTTGAGATTCTGAGTATTAATGAGGCTCAGAAGACTGTTTTTGCTACTTACCTACTAAAGGGAGGCCAATTATTGGTGGGAAGCCAAGAAGAACATGGAGACTGATGCTGTCATAGCCTAGGAAAGGTTCAAACAATTGTTCCTGGAGAAGTACTTCCCGAAGTTCATGAAAACCCAGATGGAACTTAAGTTTTTGGAACTGAAACAGAACAATATGTCAGTGGCGGACTATGAGGCCAAATTTACTGAGCTATCAAGATTTGTGCCAGAGTTTGTTCACACAGAAGAGAAGAAAGCTAACAGGTTTCAACAAGGCTGAAGCAGTGGATCCAGAATAGGGTGGCGGTTTTAGAGATTACAGATTATACCACCTTGGTGCAGAAGGCAACCATTGTGGAGGCTGGTAGTGATCAGATGCAGAGAGAGAGAGAGAAATGGGGGATAAAGAGAAAGCATGTTAGTATGGGCGGAAGATCCGCTGGAGGAAAACCCCCAACCAAGTTTAATCGAGGAGCGGTTTCCCTACCAGGGAGGAATGTAGGGTTTAAACCATCTGCGAGTGTAAGTGTGAGCCAGGGCGGCCATCAATCAGGAATGTCCCGTTCCAACCCTTCTCGACCTCCATTGCCATTGTGTGCTACTTGTGGGAAGAGGCACTCCGGGGTGTGCAACCTGAAGCAGATAAACTGTTATAAGTGTGGGCGAGCTGGGCATTATGCTACCTCTTGCACCACGGTCATCCCTAACAGCACAACCTGTTTCCAGTGTGGACAGCGAGGGCACATGAGGAAGGATTGCCCAAGGAGCAAACCAGCAGCATCAGGAGCAAGCAAGGTTGCCTCAAATAGGCCACCAACTGCTAGGACTTTTAATATGTCAGTACAAGATGCCGTGAGGGACACAGATGTGATAGCAGGTACATTTTCTCTCAATTCAGTCAGTGCAAATGTCTTATTTGATTCAGGAGCAACTAAGTCTTTTATATCTAGAGATTTTGCGCATAAGTTGAAACTTAAAACCCAGCAACTAAGAGATTCCTTACTAGTAGAAATAGATAATCAGGAAATCGTACCGGTTAATCAAATTCACCCCGATTGTAAGCTAGAAATAGGAGGACGATCATTCTATGTCGATTTAATTCCTTTTAAGCTAGGGGAATTCGATGTCATTTTGGGTATGGATTGGTTGTCTCGCAATGATGCGTGGATAGATTGTAAAGGGAAAAAGGTTAAGTTGAAAACCCCAGGGAAGAAAGAAATAGTGTTTAAGGGGATGCGACAGACCCAGAAAATTCTGACCATGGCGCAAACCAAGAGATTGTTACGAAAAGGGAACGAGGCTTATTTAGCCTACGTTATAGACACTCAGAAGGAAGTGCCAAGATTGCAAGACATTCTGGTAGTTAATGAGTTCGAGGACGTGTTCCCACAAGATCTTCCCGGACTACCACCTGATAGGGTAATTTAGTTTGCCATCGAGTTAGCCCCGGGGACGGCGCCAGTTTCGAAGGCCCCGTACCGATTAGCCCCAGTAGAAATGAAGGAGCTAGCTAAACAATTACAGGAATTGTTGGATAAGGGCATGATAAGGCCCAGTGTGTCGCCTTGGGGCGCACCAGTGTTGTTTGTTAAGAAAAAGGATGGGAGTATGAGGTTATGCATCGACTACAGAGAATTGAACAAGCTAACCATAAAGAATAAGTATCCATTGCCCAGGATAGACGATTTGTTTGACCAGCTAAGAGGCGCTGAATACTTCTCTAAGATTGATTTGAGAACGGGATATCACCAACTGAAGATCAAACCTGAAGATATCCCGAAGACTGCATTCCGTACCAGATATGGACATTATGAGTTCTTAGTTATGTCATTTGGATTGACCAACGCCCCAGCAGCCTTCATAGACCTAATGAATAGAGTGTTCAAGGAATATTTGGACAAATTCGTGATAGTTTTCATTGATGGTATTCTCATCTACTCAAAGACAGAGGCAGAACACGCTGAACATTTAAGGATAACCTTAGAAATACTCAGGAAGGAGCAGTTATATGCCAAGTTCTCCAAGTGTGAGTTTTGGAAAAATGAGGTACAATTTTTAGGGCACGTGATCAATAGAGAAGGAGTGTTGGTTGACCCCTCCAAGATAGAAGCAGTTTCAAACTGGGAACGGCCAACTACTCCAACCGAGGTGAGGAGTTTCATTGGACTGGCCGGATATTACAGGGATTTGTCCAAGACTTTGCGAAAATCGCAGCTCCATTAACTCGACTTACCCGTAAAACCGAGAAATTTGAATGGACTGAGAAATGCGAGAAGAGCTTCCAAGAGTTAAAGAAGAGGCTGGTGACAGCCCCAGTGCTGGCATTACCTGATGGAAAAGGAGATTTCGTGATTTACAGTGATGCTTCGCATAAAGGACTGGGATGCGTGCTTATGCAGCACGGCAAGGTAATAGCGTATGCGTCTAGGCAATTGAAGGATTATGAAGTCAGATATCCCACGCATGATCTAGAACTAGCAGCCATAGTCTTCGCTTTAAAGATTTGGAGACACTACCTGTATGGGGAAAATGCGAGATTTACACTGACCATAAGAGCCTCAAGTACATTTTCACTCAGAAAGAGCTTAACATGCGCCAGAGGAGATGGTTAGAGTTAATCAAGGATTACGACTGTGAAATTCGCTATCACCCGGGCAAAGCCAATGTGGTGGCTGATGCCCTTAGTAGGAAAGAAAAGCTCAAAATGATAACTTCAGAGGAAGAACTAGTGAAAGATTTTGAGAAGTTGGAAATCGAGGTTAAGTTACCTGGAGAGGGCCAAGAAAAGTTGATGGAAATTAGAATCCAACCTCCATTGCTAGAAAAGATTAGACTGTGCCAGGAACGGATGATGGAGGAAGAAAAGAACTCCACAGAAGAGCTAATGACCGGGGAGGAAATTAAGTGCGAAAGAGACAAGGAAGGGATCATGAGGTACACATACAAGATATGGATCCCAAATGTTCAGGAACTCAAGAATGAGATTTTAAATGAGGCACACAACTCAAGATACTCAGTGCACCCCGGTAGCACCAAAATGTATAGGGATTTGAAGGAGTATTACTGGTGGCCCAATATGAAAAAGGACGTAGCAGAGTGGGTAAGCAGATGCTTGACCTGCCAACGAGTGAAAGCAGAGCACCAGAAACCCAGCGGACTTCTACATCCCTTAGAGATTCCAGAATGGAAATGGGAACACATAGCCATGGATTTTGTAGTAGGTTTACCAAGGACCAAGGCTAATCATGACGCCATATGGGTAATTGTAGATCGACTGACGAAATCGGCTCACTTTCTCCCGATCAACGAAAGGTACACGGTCGACAGACTAGTGGACATCTACTTAAAAGAGATAGTGGCGCGACATGGAGTCCCAGTCGCAATAGTATCCGATCGAGATCCTAGATTTAACTCCAGGTTTTGGAGAAGTTTTCAAGAATGTGTAGGGACCCGGCTGAACATGAGCACAGCCTACCACCCCCAGACAGATGGGCAAAGTGAAAGGACCATCCAAATGCTAGAGGATATGTTGAGAGTCTGCGCGATAGACTTCAAGGGAAATTGGGATCACTTGCCATTGATTGAGTTCTCCTACAATAACAGTTATCATTCAAGCATTGGGATGCCACCTTATGAGGCCCTTTATGGAAGAAAATGTCGATCTCCCTTGTATTGGGATGAAGTTGGAGAGCGAAGGATGCTCGGGCCCGAAGTGGTCCAACGAACTAAAGATGCAGTAGATCTAATCAGAGGACGGTTGGTAGCAGCCCAAGATCGACAAAAGAAATATGCCGACTTAGCTCGGAAAGGCAAGGAATACGAAGTAGGGGACCTAGTGTTCTTGAAAGTGTCACCTTGGAAAGGTTTAATGAGATTTGGGAAGAAAGGAAAGCTGAGTCCCAGATACATTGGACCATTTGAGATCTTGAGACGGATTGGGGGACTAGCTTATGAGCTCGCATTGCCTCCGAATCTACAGCAGGTGCACAATGTGTTCCATGTCTCGATGCTGAGGAAGTATAATCCGGATGCCAAGCATATTGTAGAGTATGAGCAAGTGGACATGCAACCAGACTTGACCTATGTAGAGCAACCTGTGGATCATAGACCGGAAGGAACAAGTGCTCCGAAACAAGGTCATTCAGCTAGTCAGAGTTTTGTGGCAGAACCACAATGTAGAAGAATCAACCTGGGAACTTGAAAGCGCAATGCAAGAGAAGTACCCCCACTTGTTTTCAAACTGATTCCGGGACGGAATCCTTTTAAGGAGGGGAGACTGTAAGAACCCAGATTTTGGGTGGAATTAAAACTTTTATGTATTTAATGATGTAAGAACGAATAGTGGTTATGGCTACAATGTAATAATTGATATTTGGAAAGAATGAATGGAATTCAACTTTATTATGTTTATGTCTTGAAGAATGCTAAAGGGTGACAACATAGGTAAGAATAATCTATCTTCTAAGGGAATAAGATATGGCAACTTCAAGCAAGAGAATACTCTCATGTCATCCAGATCGATAACGATTAATCCAGTAGTTCCGTAAAAAGGTTAAGGAACGATCGAGAGAGAATACGGACAATTATACAACCCTAAGAGAACAAGTAAAGAATACAGAATGAATAGTGTTTTGGTAGGAGTATAGAATAATATGAGACGACACTATATAGAAGAATTCGGAACGGATTTCCGAGTTCGTATTAGTGATCCAGGGGGAAAATAAGTGTATGTAAAAGCTGTCGGATTCTGAAAAACCGCACTTTTATTTTCTCCAAGAGTTCCCTGGACACAGATAGCTTTAAGTATTTAACGAATGGATTTAAGGAATATAAATTGGAAAGTTAGAATGAAAGATGGAGAATGAAAGTATTAATATTAAAAAGGATTCCCGGTAAACCCTAATTAGAAATCCGTGAAATATTCCTACGAACGATCAATCGAAACGGGCAATAACCGGACACAGAAACAAGCAGAGGAAGCAAGAGTCTTGTGCAAGCTACTAGTATAAAATATCTAGTAACCAAACTAGAATCAAGGAACTAGAACCCCAGAGAATGCAACTAAGTACTTAGCAAGGCAACCATGTAGTTAGGCTAAAACCACCACATTTTCAACACTTGTCATGGTATTTCCTCATCCAACACCTCACTACTTTAATAAAGTAGCTTTATACAAGATATTATGTTGTAAGTGGATGAGAGTGGATGAGATTAAATCATAGAAATCAAAAGAAACCAAGCAACTCTCCCCCCCCTTGCATATTCCATTCGGCCCTTCACTAATTCCAAAATCAAAACCCCTCTTCCCACCATCTTTTGATCTTGTAAAAATTATGGTGAGTCTTACATTTCCTAAAAGTGATCCCATAAAAATTTCAAAGCCAAACTCTCTTGTTTCCATTTTCAAATAATTCATCAAAGAGGAGGATGAATAGTGGTTTTATGAACTAATCTTGTTTTTTTTCTTGTTTTTCATGGTGGATTTAGCTAGCTTAGGATCATCCAAGGTTAGATCAAGGCTTAGGAAGGTTATACTACTCTCTAAGGAAGGTATAAATCATTTCAAACCCTAAGCTTTACTTTGAGTTTATGCATGATTCATGGTGATTTTGGATTAAGTGATAGTAGTAGTATTCTACCACCATGTTAGCATGATTTTGTGGTTAGATTAGCTTTATGATGATATATTGATGAAGCATGATATTCTTGAGCTTTTAAGAGATGATTATTAACTGTAGTAATTGATTAGATGCCCGGTGTGGCTTGGTTGTTGCGTAATGAATTTTAGAACGCTCGATTCGTAGCCGTCGTAATGCCCGATTTTCATTAACACTAAGAAACCGAACTGGTCAGTAGCAATAACTCTGTGTTCTTGGCAAGTTAATGAACCCTACTGATAGATTTTTGAACATAGATCACTTTGGCGAAAGAATCGAGGCATTTCGATTTACGGTTTAGGAATTATGACCAAATTACTAAAAGTAGTTCGAATCCGTAAACGAAAGTTCGTAACTGTAATTGAACCCCCGTAAACTATGTAACGTCATGGCGAATCTTGGTAAATAAATACTAGAGGTAAAAAGGAAGGTGTGAAAGAAAACCGTATGTCAAAAGGATCATTTTTCGATTTATTAAAAATGTTCGAGTCGAGGTTAAACGCGAACGAACCCCTAAAAGACGACTGTTTTATAACTTCGGTAAAACACTTAGAAAACGGGCGATAAAACTCGGAGTATAATATTGGTTCGTAACGATCGACCTTAGAACTCATATGAATTAAGTATGTCCCAAGTATAAGTACAGTGACATGTCGTATTAACGAACGAATGTCGGGTCGGATCAGTGATAAAAAGTAATCCACTAAAATGGGTATAACGAGATAACTCGAGAACGTGTTTCGATTTAAGTATAACTTAACTTTTAATATGTTAAGTGATTAATCCCGAATGCCTTGGCTATTTATAGATCACCAAGCTGAACCGGGACCCGCTACCACTACCCCTTACCGTACTCGACTACCAGGCAAGTTTCAATTCCCTTCTTTAGGCTGTTGTTGTGATTGAATAAATATATAAATATGTTTTCTGTTATACATATGCCATAGCATGCATGCCTACTTTCAAGTTATATCATTATGCTTGTTCCCTGATTGTTATTGGCTTATAAATTAGATAGCTATCGTATCAACTATAAGCCGGTTATTGTAAGACCCTCATAGAAGGGCGTATACATCTTATTCATCAAATATAGACCGGGAGTCAATATTTCTTGATATATCGAGATTACCTCGGAGGAAAATATTTAAGTAAATATTTTCCATTATTCGGGCGACGAATATTATTTGAATATTCGTTCGAGATTATTTATTTAACGATCCTTACTTCAAATAATTATTTGAACGTAACTATTCGACGAATAATATTTATTTTAATATTCATTCAGAGTCGAATTATTTATTGATTATTATTTCGAATATTCTTCTAAAAATGAGACTACTAAATAAATATTATTTGGATATTCATTTAGAATATTATTTTATTAAATAAATATTACTTTTGAATATTCATTTAGGATATTAATTACGTGATGAATATTATTTTAATATTCATGTGAAGCTTGATTTATTTATCGAATATTATCTCGAATATTCCTTTAAAGCTTGGATTAATAAATGAATATTACTTGGTATTCATTTAGAATATTATTCATTAAATGAATATTACTTTTTGAATATTCATTTAAATTCCTAATTAATTATGAATATTGTCTTAAATATTCCTTTCAGGTCCTATTAATTAATGAATATTATTTTGAACATTCATTTAAATATTTATTTATTCAATAAATATTCTCCTGATATTTCTTCAGGGATTATTTTGGAAAATACTCTAATTAAAGATATTCTTTCATATTCCTAAATATTCTTTAAATATTTTTAACTCAATAAATATTCTCTGAATATTTATTCCATACTTAGAATAATCTCAATAAGGTTCATCTTCTTCGATTATTACGAAAAATATTTCGGAGTCATATTATTATTAATCTTATATCAAGAAAGGTTCTAGGACATCATTCTTCTTTGAGTCTATCTCCCTAATAATAAGGGAACCTTACTTGGAAAATGTTATTTTTCTTGTCGACTTCCCGCTCATAAAGTATTCTCTTCACTCGCAACTCGGGTGCTGTTGACTTATTAAGTCGTTGTTTACCTTCTCATCTTTCGAGGGGTAAGATTACTGGAACAAGTTGATATTCGATACCAAGCCACAACTTGGAAGTTATTGGTGAATTTTCCTTTCCAACTAGATACGACTACCTTGTAGAGTCTTATCAACAAGTATTATACTTGGGGAAAGGGGGACGAACGTTACATTCAGAATCATGAATTCTATTTGAACTAGGAGTCGTGTAAGAGGCCGAGTAGCGCCGGTCCATCCCCTTTGGCCCAACCGTTGGCCGGGGAGAGCTAGTAAGGCGGTAGACAAGTAAAGCCGTCAGTTCTTCCTTCTACTGGTAGTAAATCTAAATTGAGCTGTACGATCTCGACTGATCATCAAGATTGGAACAGCGGACGCGGTGAATACTCCATCCTTGGTTCATCATCCAAACTTATTTATTTCCTGCAACACGATTACTGTTGGCAGAGCTGGAAAAGTGTTCATAACTGGAATTGCAACCTTTTCATGCAAGTTCCTCTTCTTAATAACAATGAGAATATCTCGCTTACTTTTGATGTAGCAGATATTTCTATAAACAAATACTTTAAGTTACCTTGTAACTTCATCGTTCATATTATACTGGCATCATTTCCGTAAATGCATGGCATATGGTTTGAAAGATAATTTTGAACTGTTTTATATTCGTTCAGTTATATATATTATTGTTGGTGGGCTTTCGCTCACCCTTGCTTTGTTCATATTATGTCACAACAACAGCTAGGACAGATGGCTCGCGTCAGGCGCACTCGGCGCAAGCAGGTTACCCGACCCACCGGACTACCCGCTGAGATGCTAGCCGCCATTGCTGAGGTAGCATAGTTAGACAGCTTTTGTTTCCTGTTTAACTATATGTATAATTAATGTAATTAACGGCAAAACTTTTAAACCTATGATGTTATCCTTTTGGGATTGTAATAACTTTTATTCGTAACCCTTTAATGTAAGACTTATTTCAATTTCATCTCTGGGACTATAACTGTTGTGTGTGTGAGTGGTAATTATTGTGGGGTCACAGCATGTGATTTATTTATTGTGGACTCAAGTCAAGTATTATGAATGGATGTAAGACCGTAACCACCAGATCCCTGACCCCGGATCTGGGGGTGTTACATACCGGATGGTACCCCCACACCCAAAGTGGTAACCATACAGGCTAAGGTATGAGTAGTGTATCATTTTGTTGGTTACCTACCCAGGTACGTATTGCCATAACTTCTCACGTACGCTTTCATATCATGTTACCATCCAATCGCTCAATTCTCTATTCATGATTTATCATTTATCTCTTTAATCAATGTAAATATGGCATATATCCTTTAAGTGTTGCTGTAAACTTACCTTAGGATTGGTCAAGAGAGCTATATTATTCGCTAGAATTAAGTAATGGCGTCTAGTTATAAATTGTTTTAAGTTGTTGCATTACCTTCCTTACAAAGCAAATTAGAGTCCTTAGGTGAGACCAAGTTTTAAGTTTGGATCGTGAAAACTATCAATTACGACTTAGTTTTCGCTGAATAGCCAGTAAATAATTCATATACGATTAAGTTAGAAAAGTATGTTGAAAATCTTAGTCTGAACCGCACTACTTGTGTTATAATTGCGATAGCCTGTAGGCGTCCGTAACTAAACCCATATCCGAAGGATATTTAGGGCATAACCAGTTATAATATGATATCTATGCTTATCACAAAAGATTAGATAATAAAATAAGCACGCGTTACGATAATGGAAACAAGTTCAAAAGTGCCAGGCCCGAGGCCATAAAATGATCCCAAAGTTAAAAGCATTACATCTATGGAGCGTTATAGGAGCCCACCCCTTGATAAAAAACCACGAGTTCATAAATCATCAAACCAGATAAAAGTTCGAACACATTAACAAAATACTTGATGGATCTAAAGGGGAAAGAATGTGCCTAGGCAGAAGGGGTACCCTTGGTAGCCTCAAAGCTATGGGAGTCCTCAACGGGATCGACCTTCTTATCAGAATTGCCCGGAGTAACCTCAACCGCGCCTGCGGGAGCCTCAACCATAGTATCAGGAGCGGGAGTGCGTTCGGTGATACCCTTCTGGGTAATCGGAGGTGTAACCACATCTTTGCGTCCGGTGGCTTCAACCTTAGCAACTTCTACCTTAAATTTCTCCACTTGGTTCACCGCATCTTCACTCAAGAGCACCCAGTCCAGGTCCGGCATCACCTTCCAGGTAACCTTCAAGTAATCATTGACCCCCTTGGCAAACCCCAGCTTGTACCTCTCGGGAAGTGCCTTCTTCATTTTTCTCATAGAAGCCTGAAGCGTGTCCACCTACACCTTCAACTCTCCAACTTCTGTGGCATGGGTAGCCACCATCTCTTCCTTCTCCTTATCCTGAGCATAAACTAGCCTACCAAATTTCTCCTTCTCCTTCGTCACCACAGAGATTTCACTTTTCAACTTTTTATTAGCATCAACGAGCTTCTTTCTTTCTCCTTCAACAGCTTTAAGATCAGATTTTACCTGCTTAAGGTCCTCCCGCAACTTTATGTCACCACGGGTAGCCGCCACCAGTTGGTTACCGATCCTCATCTGATGAAACAGATTCTCTCCGGAGGAATATAGCATAGCCCGCACAGCATCTGTGGTCTTAAGGTTGGACCAACCCGAGATAACCTCTAGAGGGATCTGCCCTTCGGTTAACCTGTGGAACTGCTAAATCTCCTGCGGTACCCCGGGTGACTGTGGCAATTTGATTCTCTTAGAAGACCTGGTCTCTAGAGTGGAAGCCAGGCTGCCAGAGGCTTGGGAGAACCTTCGTTTGTCAGTCGAAATGGATCCAGCCTTCCCGGAAGGGGGAACCTTAGCCTGGGAGATAGGGGTAGCGTTGATTGGGAGTTCCAGTGTCATCAACTCATCTTCTGGGAACAGATCTTTGTATTTCTCTGAGGGTTGCACAAAAGACGGAACGGTGCCAGACATACCTGGGAAGACAAGATAATTAAAAATGTTATAAACCACAGTCCACATGTAAAGATAGGCATAAATAAGAGCGCAAATATTGAACATATGGCAAATATCATGTAGCTTGACAGCATGCACACGGAAGCCTATAAGAATCCTGATGATAACTAGTTGCCACGAAAATAGATAAGGCACATTGGATAGAGGCATGTGTGTGAGTTATGGGGATAGGAAGCGGTAACCCGGGCTACCGGATAGGGAGGCAGCAGGAACCCAACCTTTCTTCCCACGCTTCCTGGTAGCATCCCGAGTCCCAGGTTTCATCGTCAGACCTTCCTCAGCTTCCACCACCTAAGCAGGAGATGAGGGAGCCTTGGACCTTGCGAACCCTAACCTCACCAAGACTTCTGGGGTTAATAAACTTTCGCCATCACCAAACTCGGCAGCTAATTTCATTATTTTTCTGGCCCTCTTCTCTTCGACCCCTTCGAGAAGAGTTTGCATAGGAATCCTTGAATGGGGTAACAGAGAAGTAAATTTCAAGTCCAGAATTAATTAAGTAAGGGATACAATGAATATTTGAGGGTACCGGATGCTCACCCGAAGTCATATTCCACTCTCTCCTTACTTCTCCACTTTCGTAGCAATACAAAAACATCTCTAACCAATCGTACATTCCCCGTTTATTTCCTTTAATGCATCTACCTTGTCTGTTGTTCCACGAAGTAAGGTAATAGATACCTACCTTCCTCCACACATCCTTTAGCTGATAAAAGTATCCTAGTTCCCTAGCGGTGAGAGGAATGGAAAAGGTTCGGTCATAGAGGATGTACATGCACGCTGCCACCCTGAAGGAGTTAGGTGACAGCTGCATAGGGGATGCGACCCCCCAATATGATAAAACAAATACCTACGAGGCCGAGCCAAGCTGGGCTCGCGAGTATGATCTAGACCTTGATCCTCGCATCCCAGAACATGTAGAGCGAGCTGGAGCAGCGGAGGATACTATTCCTATTCTTGTTGATGTACAAGACCCTTCTAAGGTGTTGAAGATAGGGTTGCAACTCAACCCTAGTCTAAGAGAAAGGCTCGTCGCTTTTTTGAGAGATAACTTGGATGTGTTCGCCTGGTCCCACGATATCTCATAGAAATTCAACATATCCACAAAAAAATGGGTGCATCGGCAAAGAAAATCCCAATTTAAAGTAGGATGCAGATAATACTGCGTTTGGTATAGCTTAATCTGGCTCAAAGTTATCAAACCTGTGGCACCTCTCCTCGGCACTAGGCACCACCAGGCTGCATCCCGGATTACACAACTCTAATAACCTCTCGAGTCTATCCGCATTCATGGTGGAATCTAAGTCCTCGCAGGAGGGAACGAAACCCATGGGGACATGAGGTTTTCGTTCGACCTCCATCGCGAACCTAGCTCCCACCCCCTATTCTATATCCATCAAATTCTCAGCACCAAGGAACGATTGAGCCGCTTCGTCCCCGAATGTGCTAATGGACCTCTCCTCCTCGTCAGTGTTGGAACTTAAGTTGATTCTTTCGGCTTCCTCATCTTCAAGGTTTGAGAAACCCAACTCTAAAGGAAAATCAAGGTGCCTATGCACGATCTCAGCTTCAAGGGGGTTGATCACCTCTACCCTAGAACGAGTTCTGGAACTGACAGATGGTCTAGACTGTAGCAAGGGCTGCGAAATAAGCACGTCATTCAAGTGGGTTGACCAAGAGTCTAACGGCTCCCCTGAAATGGGTGATAGGTTACCAGGGCATTGAGGTGAACCTCCCAAAACGGATGAGATAGACATCTGCAACCACAAGGAGGAAGCAGATTAGAGAAGGGGTTTGAAATTGGATAAACAAAGGTTGGAAAAAATAAAGGTTGTTAATAATCGACTTTATGATACCCATGGTAACCCCAAGGGCTACCAAGTCAAATCGAAATAAAATCAGGGCTCGGGGAGTGGCTACCGGCCTACTAACCTAACACAGTGATGACTAGGTTATCCAATCAACGCAAAAGAAGGTGTCAACCTAAAGAACTATAAGCATGCCTAAACCAACGGATTATATATGTGTGTTTAACAGGGCAAGTCTAAAACAATACGATTCAATGAGGACAAGTATCAAACATATTGAGAACACCTAAGAAAGTCACCAAAGGGGGAACTGGAGTACAAATCGCCTCAAACCCCTTCGGAATTCACACATGCAACTAGGAATTAAGATCTAGACAAATAGGTTCATTCGAGAAAGATCAACAGCCGGAAAATACGACGAGAATCAATGGATGAATAGCTAAAGAGGCAAACGAATCAAAATAAGTGACATGCAACATCTCCTAGAATACAGACCCCACTATCGATTCAAGGGTATGTAATAATAAAGTTCAGTATGTGTGTGTAACAATCATACGCATAGTCACAAAGATTACATACAGATGGGTTAAGGAATTCAAAAGCATACCTGGAGAGAGACGGAAGGAAGGGTGTGAAAACGATGTAGCCTTCACCGGAAGCCTCGTCGAAAACTTATGAAAACCTTTGCTTATTCAAGAGAGAATGTGGTGGGCAGTAAGAAGAAAGGGCGAAAGGTTAATTGGGTATATAAAATCAAAAAGAGACGTGTCCCCTTGGTTAATGAATGTGGCACAGAAAACGAGATGGAGTGGGAAACGTCCTTTGCATGAAAAATGGGTTATTTTTTGAATTTATCTGTGTAAAAACGGTAGAATCCTAGCCTATTTTTCCCTCCTTAATAGTTATCATTTTATTTCTGGAGAATTAAAATGATTAATCTATCCTTAAATGAGTAAATTACGAGGCTTCCACTTATTAATGAGGTTAATTTGAGCTTCCGTATCACAATTACAAGAATAAAAATGCTGGCACTAATATAAATATTTACAACTACAAATTCCAGTATTTATACACCTTGTCATATCGAGCTGATGAGAGTGTGAGGATGCAGATTTTTGCAGAGAAACTAAGAAAGCGGCACCCTGTGAGTAATAGGTTCCCCTTGCACTCAGTGCTTCAGGGAACCGGGGGGTAGTTGTTGTGACCAAAATCTTGCATGGGTTAGATTTAAGCCCACTAGAGGATTAAGGTCCAGACCCAAGAGGAAAATGAGTAATCTGTCAGGCTTCCAAGGGCCCATGGTAGCCCTAGGGCTTACCATGTACATGGCAGTAAGGAAATGTGTGGCTTAGGGTCCCAAGGGCATCCCCTGGAGGATAATCTATAACCACTACCAGTCATCCAGTAGAGCTTCCAAGGTAGCTTCCATGATGGGGTTACCGGGGGGGTACCGGAGCCAGGCTACCAGGCGGCACCCCCAGCTTCCGGCGGAAGCCTGATTAGGCTGCCAATTCAGATAAGGTTGACCTCCTACTTTTTAGGAACATGTCTATATCACCTAAAAACACTCCTTAACGGATATACATTCAGTTATTAGAGGATATATGTCATATATACTTGATAAATGATACAAAATCATGATAAATACAAAGGATAATTATTCTACATTACCATAACAGCTTGGTAACCTCAAAATGTACATAATACACGATTATTATCGAAAATATCAGTCATAATCCCTTCAGAAATGGGATAATTCATCATAAACAACCGAATACATCATAATAGAACTATATACGGGCTTTATCCACTATAAATAGTGGTATGTAGGCAGTTTACGGGATCTCTTAGACACTTTGACACCTTGAGTAATATAGAGCACGTATACTCTTGTGTGACACATCATTATTAGGGTTCTTGGCTGGCCAATGCATCATCATTGCACGGTCCTTGAGCTCTAATCCCGTAGATTCAATCCGATCCTCCGAGGAACCATCTCCCGTGTTCTTTGGAAACCCCTAGTCGTGAGCCTTTCCGGGGTGCTAGCTATTGATCTCCAACTACGAGCCTTTCTGGGTGGTTGGACGATTCCGTATTCATTGGCGCTATTCCAGCAACAGGCCTCCTAATTTGTTGTGACAAATTCCTCCCACAAAACCTGCAGAATGACAAGACCAGCTTATAGAAGAAGGTTGCTGAACTGGATGACTTGGTTGAAAAATTATTTGGTACACAAACTACCCATCCAAGACAAGGCTTGATGAGGTCAAGTACTGAATTTAACAAAATGCCGACTGATTCGACAGCTTGACAGATGTTCTCAACTTAACAAATCTGAGAATGGTCTCTGAGAATAGTGTACGCATGTCAAACTAGAGGTTTTACAAGCTGTTAGTTAGTTGTTAGGTGTTACTGACTTATACATAGAAACTAATAACACTTTAGTGAGTAGTATGTTATAACTTATATGTATGTAAGTATGTATGTTCAAGTGAAGGTTTAGTCTTTTGTGCATGTCAATCAGGTTTATACATTGTGCAACATAGAACTTCAAAGTTATAAAAGTATCTATAGAGTTGTATGATATGGCGTGCGACCTATTGATTTCAATCAATTTATAAGAATGGTGTGGTCAAACTTTTAGTAGAAGATTCCTGAGAAGGTTGTTCCAGATTTTAATGTTATATTTGTTAATTGTACAGATGTAACCCAATGTCTACATTCACGGGATATAGATGGATCCGATTTTTGTCACTTTCAAGAAGCCATAGTGTCACCTGATTATAAGTGCAAGTACTGGATCCAGTTAGTTCGATCATAATTACGTGGAGAGGATCAAGTCAAATCCTTGATAGGTTGTTGGTTGTTTAAGTTAAGATTGTATGGCCAGTTAACAATTTACCTATACTTGCTAAACACATCACTTGCATGATGCATCCATTTCAATGAATTTTTATATTCACCTATTAGAAAGAAAAAAGTCTACCAATTTTTTAATGTATGTTGTTTCCTGTTCATCATTTTTTCGCCTACTTAAACTGGATTATGCTATAGCTTGAAATTTGTTGTTACTGAAATAGGAGTTAATGTTATATCTATATCTGTTGTTTTTTATATACGGTGTATTATCAGTCCTGCATAAATTTCTTGGAAAGAATGCACCTATATTGGCCCTCTTAATTGGTTACTGGGCACAATTTAAACCTCACCAGATAACATATAAGTATTAGATATGCATATATTATCATGTAAAATATAAACTGGATCACTTCTGGATCACTTCTTCACAGCATGTGTGAATATTTGAATATGCAAAATTTCATCACGACAAAGAAGACCCTAATGATCATATGGAGAAAGAAAATACTCAGCAACAGAAGAAAATAATTCGGAATATAGTTTGACAACAATGAATGAACCATGTAAGAATGTCCTAGGACTCGAGGAAATAGGCAGTTGTCTAAGAAGCTCCTTTAACAATTCTAATATCAATGTGAAAAGCCTTTTGTGGGTAAAACTAAGTTAAAAAAGTGACATGTCTTTAACATTTCCATGTAAACATTCATTTCAACCCTGTACCTTTCTTTATGATTGACAAACTTATCTTGATGTATAAATACATTTTGACGTTCATTATTTGGTAAAGGAAACCAACATTCATATAAATATTTAATCCAACGTATTTTTGTAACTATTTTATGTATCAGGTATATATATACACTTTGATATTAGAAACTTGTGTTTTTTGTTTCCAGAGACCATGTATTCTGAAAATAATAGGTTTGTGATAATGTACTTATGTATATTAATGCAATAGATGTTTATCAGCACTTTTGTTAGTGGGGAGGGTCCAACTTTGTTAATAAACTAACATGTCTTTAAAATTTCCATGTAAACATCCATTCCGTATGATTTATGGATTTTATTGGATTATTGCTTTGAAATACTTATGTTCAAATTTTGTAAACTTAACTTTACGATTACTTAAAAAAAAATATTAGTACCAAGAAGTAGTAAAAAAAAAAAATATTATTCCCAACGACATAAGTTTTCATTTTTGTTCACGAACTTAAATGATTTTATTAAACCAAAAAAAAAAACGTCCGTGCACGGAGCGAGAATAGGAAGTTGAACACAATTATACTACTATAACATCAAAGCGCATATTTTCGTTCAAAAACATTTTGCATCGTGAAATATTTCTCTTAGATTAAAACTGAATTTTTTTTTTAATATTGTAATTCTAAAAAATTATGTATTTCAAAAATAATCATCGCCCGCTCGCAAAGCGCGGGCAAAAAAAACTAGTTTTTATTAATTTTGATTAAGAAATTGTTATTTTGATCATTCTTTCTTGATTTTTCAAACAAAACTCTAATAAAGATGTAGATATTGTTTATCTTTTATTTTTTTTTATAAAGATATAGAAATATATTTTATTATTTTTATGAATAATTTAAAAAACATTTTTAAAACTCCAAAAATCAAAAACATTATAACGAGATTAATAACAGAATAAATATAAGGGAAAATAAATTTTTTCGTCCTTAAACAATATGCTGTTTTTCATTTAGATCCCTGAACATGAACTATAAAAAAATATCATGATACCTAAATTTTTACAATTTCTAATTAATATCCTTCTGTCCAAATTTGACAAACGTCCGTTAGTCAAGCTGAAGTGGCAATGTCGGGAAAATCGAAATTTCACGGAATGAAGTGAAAATTTAAGATGTTAATCTACGAGTGATTATAAGAACATGGGTGATGAAAGTTTTCGATTTCAAATTCACTAACATATAGAAATCATGAAAAAAACAAACTAAAATTTGCAGATTTCTATAAGTTAGTGAACTCGGTATCGAAAATTTTCACCACCCGTGTTTTTGTAATCATTCGTAAATTAATATGTCAAATCTTCACTTCGTTCCGTGAAATTTCAATTTTTTCTTACATTGCCACCTAACGGAAATTAGTCAAATTTGGATGGAAGGATGTCAATTAGAAATCGTAAAATTTTAGGTATAGTGATATTTTTTTATATAGTTCAGGAACCTAAATAAAAAACAGTATATAATTTAAGAACGAAAAAATTTATTTTCCCTAAATATAACATATAGCATTCACTTGACATAATTAAGTTGCTTATTTTGCTTGTAGAAACTAACTTATAACCCGTGCAACGCATGACTCCTTTTTTAATATTTATAATTCTATCAATTTTTTTAGTATTTATATGTTATTAATTTAAATATCAAATTGTTGTTAAAAAATTAATATATAAAAGATTTTGCACGTTCAATTTAATATTTGTGCTCTATCTTGAATTCTTAAATTTGATTTTAACGATTTTACAACCCACATGAAATTTATAAAATAATCTTTTAATTCAGTGATGGTTTTATTTTCCAAATAAAACTGTGCAGAAACAAAAGAGAGGAGAAATTGACGATTTTTTAAATTGAAAATTTATTCGATTTATGAAATTTACTTATATTTCGTTCTGATTATCAAAATACCTTTATATTTTGAATTTGTCCAAAATCTCGGTAGTCGATAGTCTGGTCTTCAGTACGATAAAATAAATAAGAACCGTTAGATCTTAAAATAAATTAGATGAAAAACGTTGGATGTAGCATAAAAATATTTTATATTTTAACATGTCAACTAAAAGTATATTTATATTCAAATACGAAAAGTGTAAGTCAATGATTTAAATCATATATAATTATATTTTCTGCATTAAATAGGATTATCAATGTAAGTCTTTTATGCTGAATATGATTAATGTAAAAATTCGTAATTATATTTTCTCTTTAGATTTTTATTGTTTCCATTTCGAAAATAATTTTTAAATCATCATTAAATGAAATATAATTTTATGAGGTTTGCGTGGGCTGTAAAGTCATCCAAAACTGATTTTCAGAGCTCGAGATATAGCCCAAATAGTAAATATGAACTTTTTTTAGTATTAGTAAAATATGTAATTAAAATTCAATTGTATCCTTTTTAATTACTTCCTTTTCATATTATAGTTTTCTTATTAAATTAACTTTAATATAATCTTTTTTATTTATATCCTTTTTAGATTATAATTTTCATTTTAATATAATATAATCTTGATCGTCTATTTTTAAAAAAAAATTAGATTTGACCGTTAAGATTATTTTGGTGATTCAGTGACCAAAATTATGGATAGGATCCTCTTACGCTTATCATATATTTAACAAGCTTATAATTCGTTCGATGCACGAAAGATTTTAAATTTTTTTATCTTAATATTGAAAAGTTTTATCTTATTATTCATAGTTTTAATATTTTCTTTTTAATTAGTAAGAAAAATAATTATAAAAGATAATAAAATATAGTTATAGGTATTTGATTCTCCCTCCGTCCCAGTCATTTGTGTACAAAAAAAAAGAGAGTATGTCTGGCAAGCATAAGATGGATTTTAAGAAAGGTTCCATAGCTTATTTTTCAAATTTTATTTTTGTATAAAATAGCAATGTTAATTTTTCATATAAAAAATTTAAAAATAAGTTATGGAACTATCCTTAAAATGCGTGCGAGACACTTTTTTTTTTTGTATACAACTTAGTGGGACATAGGGAGTAGTATTTTAAATGATAGTTTTTTCATTTTTGCATGTATATTGAAAATAGATAGATAACTTTTTAAATTTAATATGTTGTTAATGGGAATTGAACCTTGAAATTCTTGGAGTAGTTTATAATATAATGCAAATTTTTAATAATAATATGGTGAAAATAGATAATATAAATTTTTAACTAAAATATGTTGTTGAGGGAAATGGAACCTTGCACGTATAAACGATTAATAATAATATGTTATTGACGGGATTCAAATCTTAAACCTATAAGAGTATTTTATGCATTACTAGCATATATCCCGTGCAATGTATGGTTTTTTTTTAATATTTATATTTATATTAATTGATAAAATTTTCTTAACATTCAGCAGGATTTGAAGTTTGCATTTTTTTTAATTTTTTTATTTATTAATCAAATATATTTGATACAGCGATATGATTTTCATCTCATTATTCTAAGATGTAATGGTTCTTTTTTATTTTGTAATGATTTATATTTTTTTGGAATTAAATTATATAAAAAATTGACATTTATTAGATTAACGTTAAATTTACTATTTCTGCTTGAGTTCTAATCATCAAATTTGGATGATTTAACAGTTTGTGCGAAATTTATAAAATAATCAAAAAATCTATTGATGGTTTAATGATTTTCATCCGGTTGAAATTATCAAGAAAATCAATTCACGAATTTTTACATTAATTTTTTTATTTAATATAAGAATTCTACTTATGTTTTTATATTATTAAAATGTATCTTTTAATATTGAAATTTGCACATGTGAAAAATTAGCCATAGACATATTTATGTGAATATTTAAAGTTTTATAATTCGGTAAGGAGAATCGAACACTTGATCCATGGTAATACTTGTTTATAATTAAATAGTTAATTATTAATATTTGTGATATAATTGGATATTATTAGTCATCGTTAGATCTATTATTGAACAATATTTTTTATTTTTCTTAGCAAAATAAAGTATTTGATCCATAGTAATACTTGTTTATAATTAAATAGTTAGTTATTAATATTTATGATATAATTGGATATTTTTAGTCATCGTTATATCCACTTATTATGCGCTAAATGGCCTAGATTGATGGTTTATCCTTAAGTATGTTGTGTCTTTTAATTCATTTTTGTTGTGTTTCAGCATTTGTTGTGCAGAACTCGCAACTTTAGGTATCGTGGCGATAAAAGACTAAAAACGGTGAAATTTTGCACCAATTCGGAATTAAGAGTTGCCAAAAGAATTATCATAAAGAAATTCTGAGTGATATATTCTTAAAGCAGAAATCCCGGTTGGAATTGATATATTTTTCGTTTCGCGAAAGGAATCCAGTTTCAGATCCTCAGCAGGCCGTAATTTGCACTTGGACGAGCAATGAGAAAATAGAATTATCACAAAAAGATGGAAAGTGATATATTCTTAAAGAGAAAACCCCGGTTTGAATTGTTATATTTTTTGTTAAGCAAAAGGAGTCCGGTTTCAGACCATCAAAATACCGCAGCTTAGTACATAAGGATTTATTTATATTAATAAATATTTTATTTAATTAGAAAATTATATTTATAAATATCTAATAATATTAGATATTTATTTTTATAATTTCTGAATTAAATTAATTATTTATTAAATAAAGATTATAAGTTGTGCGGGTTAAAAAGCATTTCTACGGAGCCCATTCATATAAAAACAAAATAGGCCATGGAAATTGTTTCTTGTCTCCGCAGTTGGTTTTTGTTGGAAAGCAAGTGGGTGGTTTATTAAATAAACAATGAATTGATAATTCTCAAGGTGTGCAGGTGGCCATGATGTTCAGCATTTAATCAGGCGGCTGGGTTTTTTTTTTAGCTGAGTGTCCGAGCAGTTGTGGAGTGTTGTTGGTGTGATCACTTTCGGCTCTATAATTAAATTATGTGCTGTTTGTTTTTTATTTTTTTATTTTTTTTATTTCTTTTCATTTTTATTTTATTAATTTGGTGTGCTAATTTGTGCTATAAATAGCCTAGTTCTCAAGCTTGTAAACACACAAAAAAATTTGGAGAGCTTCATTCTCTCTTGTAATTCTCTCTAGTTCTTGTAATATTAAGTTTGTTTTTATACACTTTAATTTTTGGCAAATTTAGTATAAGTGTTATTTTGGTTGAAGAAATTACGGGAATTATTTGGAAGTGCTCTTCTCTTTCGGTGGAAGCTATTTCGGTTTTATTTTCTAATTTCTTATTTTACAGGGAATTATCGGAGTGCTCGTTTCTTGCAAGTGGAAATTATTTCGGTTTTAGTTTCTAAACTCTTATAATTTTCATATTTAATTTATCGTAATTTTTAATTTAGTTTTATTATTATTGTTATTATTATTATTATTATTATTATTATTATTATTTTTATTATTATTATTATTATTATTATTATTATTATTATTATTATTATTATTATGATTATTTTGATTTCAATTAATCCCATGATGACGATTCGTTTAATTATGAACTAATCGCCGTCATGGGATTCTAATGGATTTATTTACGTAATTTAGTAATTCGATGCCTTAATAAATTGTGTTATGATAAAAATGTCCGATTGCCTAACGTGGTTGTGCTTAATTTATTAGATGCGTAGCTATCATCTAAATTATTAATTCTTAATGAATGCGAAAGTGGATTTGAGAATTTAGAATTTGCCATGTTAGCACAGGTTCGTAATTTTCATATATAATTACGATTAGTGGTAAGGTTTTGGATCATATCGCCCTGTGTAGCCAAAAATAAGGAATTTATTCGTAAACCAGTTATGTTTTCAAATCTTATAGACATATAGGGTCTAGACATAAATGGTGTCCACGCAACTTCTATCTTTTTAAGTGGATGTTTGTATGGTTTGATATAAGTTAAGGCTGAAAGGCGCTTATATTAGTTTCGTGTTCCCGGCTAGCTTTCATAATTATCAGAATCACTTTACATTAAGGCATCAATTCTAAATGAAATAAATAATGAAATTAGAATCCCATGTTTATCTCATATATAAAATCTTATTATTTGTAGTCGTTATTTCATTAATTAATTGTGATTTGAACAAACCAACCATTTCGTTGTTCAGGCTTCTATAATTAACCGAACGTTGTTGAATAAACATATTTACTTAAATACACCAAGTCTTCGTGGGAACGATCCTTATTTCCCTATATTGCTTTTGGACTGCGTATACTTGCGTAGAGAAAATAGCGAACAAGTTTTTGGCGCCGCTGCCGGGGACTCGGTGTTATTTTGTTTATGTGTTTTACTACAATAAGAAGTTAATTTGTTTGACTTGAGCATTTGATCTTATATTTTGAAGTGATTATTTGTGTTCAGATACTTGGATTTTTATGCTAACACGTGCTAAAGCATTAAAAGCCAAGCAAGTACTTAAACTAGCAAATACTCACAAGATGGACGGAGATGCTGAAGTAGTTGCACCTGCAGCAGCAAGGGCTTTAATGGACTACTCACAACCGAAGATTGATGACATTCAGTCAAGTATCATTCGTCCAGCAATTGCGGCTCCTACATTTGAAATTAAATCCAGCACTATTCAGATGGTGCAGAATCAAGTACAGTACGGAGGAACTGCAACGGAAGATCCTAACTTACACATTAGGAACTTCATAGAAATATGCGACACATTCAGATTCAACAATGTGTCAGATGATGCTGTGAAGTTGAGACTCTTCCCGTTTTCCTTAAGAGACAAGGCCAAAAGTTGGTTACACTCTCTGCCACCGGGATCTATCACCACCTGGGCTGATCTAGCTCAAAAGTTTCTTAGCAAATTCTTCCCCATGGCAAAGACTGCAGCTATAAGGAATGCTATCACGCAATTTTCTCAACAGTCTGGTGAATCTTTATGTGAAGCGTGGGAAAGATACAAGGAAATGCTTCGACAATGCCCTCATCATGGCATGCCAAATTGGATGGTCATAAATTGCTTCTATAATGGACTAGGAATACAATCAAGGCCAATGGTAGATGCAGCTTCAGGGGGAGCATTATGGGCTAAAAGTTATGAGGAGGCCTACGATCTTATCGAGATGATGGCAGCTAATGAATATCAAAATCCAACTCAGAGGATGCCACAACAGAAGGTAGCAGGAATTCTTAATGTCGACAAGGCCACTTCCTTAGCAGCTCAGATAGAGGCTTTGAACTTGAAAATAGACTCTTTGACAACACAAGGATTTCATCAAGTTGCCAGTGTTTGTGAGTTGTGTGCGGGCGCACATGAATCAAACCAATGTGCCATCTCAAACGAGTCGGTTCAATTCGTAAGCAATTTCCAAAGACAGCAACAGCCAGCTCCAAATTCCTACCATCCGAACAACCGAAATCATCCAAATTTCAGTTGGAGCAATAATCAAGGAGGAGCGCAACAATCAAATCAGCCCTACCAACAATTTCAAAATCAGCAGTTTGGAGCTAGGCCATATAATCCATCTGGATTCCAGCAACAGCAGGGGCACCAATATCAGCAACAATATGCCCCACGACAATTTCAACCCCCAGGATTTCAACAACAATCCTATGGGAATTCTGGGCAATCATCTTCTAGTGAAAAGGCAGAATTGGAGGAGTTGAGGTTGGCGTCCAAAAGCCAAGCGGCTTCTATTAAAAATCTGGAAACTCAATTGGGACAACTCGCTAGTTTCATGATGAGCCGACCACAAGGAACACTCCCAAGTGATACTGAAGCTAATCCGGGGAGAAAGAACAACCAAGAGCACATTAAAGCCATCACTTTAAGATCGGGAAAAGTCATAGAAGGCACCGAATTGGAAAGAGCAAAAAGAATTCTGCCCGATGAAGAAACAGTGAACGAGGACAAGGGTAAGGCTCTAATTTCAAGCACGGAGGTAGAAGAAAGTGTACCACCTCCTAAACAATCAGTCCTTGTGCAGAAAGAAGCAGAAGTGCATGTTTATCCACCTCCGCCATTTCCTCGACGTTTGCAAAAACAGAAACTGGACAAGCAGTTTGGCAAATTTCTTGAAGTCTTTAAGAAATTACATATCAACATTCCATTTGTTGAAGCTCTGGAACAAATGCCGAGTTACGCCAAGTTCATGAAGGGCATTCTATCAAGAAAAGTAAAACTTGAGGACTTAGAAACTGTTGCTCTGACAGAAGAGTGTAGTGCGGTATTGCAACAAAAGTTACCGCCTAAGCTAAAAGATCCTGGAAGTTTCACCATACCATGCACCATTGGGAATTTGTCTTTTGACAAATGTTTATGTGATTTAGGAGCAAGCATCAACCTCATGCCATACTCAGTTTTCTTACAACTTGGCCTTCCTGAGCCAACCCCGACGAACATGTCACTTCAGTTGGCTGATCGCTCTATCACTTATCCTCGGGGAGTTGTTGAAGATGTCCTAGTGAAAGTAGAAAAACTTATCTTCCCAGCTGATTTTGTCATACTTGATTTCGAAGAGGACAAGAAGATTCCGATCATTCTTGGTAGACCATTCTTGGCGACAGGACAAACGTTGATTGACGTCCAAAAGGGGGAACTTACAATGAGAGTGCATGATCAAAATGTCACCTTCAATGTTTTCAAAGCCATGAAGTTTCCAACAGAAGAAGAGCAGTGTCTGAAGGTAGACTTGATTGAGTCTACGGTACAAGAAAAGTTGGATCACATGTTCATGAATGACACTTTGGAAAAGGCCCTTAGTGGAAGGTATTCATTAGATGAAGATGATATAGATGAACAATTGCAATATCTGGATGCTTTGCCGTGGCAAAGAAAATTTGAAAGACCAGTTGAATCATTGGATCTGCCAGAACTAAAAGGGCCGCATCAGCAATTGAAACCATCTATCGAGGAAGCTCCAACTCTAGAGCTCAAACCACTTCCTAATCATTTAAAGTATGCTTCTCTTGGTGAATCATCTACCTTACCTGTGATTATTTCTGCTAACCTTTCAGACTCTGAGGAAGACAAGCTTTTAAGAGTCCTGAGGGAATTCAAAACAGCCATTGGTTGGACCCTAGCGGATATCAAAGGCATCAGCCCAGCTTATTGTCAACATAAAATTCCATTGGAAGAAGGTAGTAAACCAACAGTGGAGCATCAAAGGCGGCTAAATCCTCTTATGAAAGAGGTAGTGAAGAAAGAAATCATCAAGTGGCTGGATGCAGGGATTATCTATCCCATTTCTGACAGTGCATGGGTGAGTCCAGTGCAATGTGTACCGAAGAAAGGAGGCATGACTGTGATTACCAATGAAAAGAATGAACTCATCTCTACTCGCACAGTCACCGGTTGGCGAATCTGCATGGACTACCGGAAGTTGAATAAAGCCACAAGGAAGGATCATTTTCCCCTTCCTTTCATTGATCAGATGCTAGATAGACTAGCCGGCCATGATTATTACTGCCTTCTGGATGGTTATTCTGGATATAACCAAATTTGCATTGCTCCTGAGGATCAGGAGAAAACAACATTTACATGCCCGTTCGGCACTTTCGCCTTTCGGCGGGTTTCTTTTGGCTTGTGTGGAGCACCTGGTACTTTTCAAAGGTGCATGATGGCCATCTTCTCAGACATGATTGGCAAGACCGTAGAAGTCTTCATGGATGACTTCTCGGTATTCGGTCTATCTTTTGATGAATGCTTGCAAAATCTTGGCTCGGTGCTGAAAAGATGCGTGGAAACTAACCTAGTGCTCAATTGGGAGAAGTGCCACTTCATGGTACAAGAAGGAACTATTCTCGGGCACAAGGTGTCAAGGAAAGGTCTAGAAGTGGACAGAGCAAAGATAGAAGCTATTGAAAAGCTGCCGCCGCCTAATTCAGTGCGAGGGATTCGCAGTTTCCTTGGGCACGCAGGTTTCTACAGGCGTTTTATCAAGGACTTCGCAAAAATTTCCAAACCTTTGTGTCAGCTGCTGGAAAAAGATATTCATTTCAAATTTAACGAAGAATGTCTCACAGCATTCGAGACTCTGAAGAATAAATTGATTTCAGCACCCGTGATCATTGCTCCAGATTGGAGTGAGCCTTTCGCTATGATGTGTGATGCTAGCGATTACGCAGTTGGGGCCGTTCTTGGCCAAAAGAAAAATAAAATGTTTCATGTCATCTACTATGCAAGCAAAACCCTCAGCGATGCTCAATTAAACTACACTACCACTGAGAAGGAGTTGTTAGCCATAGTTTATGGTTTTGAAAAATTTCGTTCATACTTGCTTGGCACGAAGGTGACTGTGTACACTGATCACGCGGCTATCAGATATCTGCTCTCTAAAAAGGACTCCAAACCTAGGTTGATTCGATGGATTCTTCTGCTGCAAGAATTCGATGTGGAGATCAAGGATAGAAAAGGGACAGAAAACCAAGTAGCCGACCATCTCTCACGATTGGAAGACCTTGGGAAGACATCCCAAGACAAAACCGTCATTAATGAATCCTTTCCTGATGAACAGTTGTTTGGGATACAAGAAGAAGAGCCTTGGTTTGCAGACATTGTGAACTTTCTGGTGAGTCGAGTGATTCCTCCCGAGCTCTCTTTTGCACAAAGAAAGAAATTCTTGCATGAAGTCAAATGGTATCGTTGGGACGAACCATATCTGTTCAAACAAGGAGCCGATCAGGTGATTAGGAGATGTGTGCCATACAGTGAAACAGAGGCTATTCTAAGGGATTATCACGCCACGACATATGGTGGCCATTATGGAAGTGAAAAGACCGCAACTCGAATTCTTCAAGCGGGATTTTATTGGCCATCCCTTTTTAAGGATGCCCATCAGTTTGTGCTAAAGTGTGATCGTTGTCAGCGTGTTGGTAACATATTTAGGAGGAATGAGATGCCCCTCAATATAATGCTAGAGGTAGAAATCTTCGATGTTTGGGGCATCGATTTCATGGGACCATTCATTTCCTCGTGTAGCAACCAATACATCTTGTTGGCCGTTGATTATGTTTCCAAATGGGTGGAGGTCAAGGCACTTCCGACCAATAATGCCAATGTCGTGCTCAACTTCCTTCACAAGAACATCTTCACAAGATTCGGCACTCCTCGAGTAATCATAAGCGATGAAGGTACTCACTTTTGCAATCGCAAGTTTACTAATCTCATGGCAAGGTACAACATCAACCACCGGGTAGCTACGGCATACCACCCGCAAACCAATGGCCAAGCCGAGGTATCTAATCGCGAGATTAAGCGCATTCTGGAAAAAGTGGTGAACCCTTCGAGAAAGGATTGGTCTTTAAAACTCGATGAAGCCGCATGGGCTTATCGTACAGCATATAAAACACCCTTAGGCATGTCACCATATCAGCTTGTCTATGGGAAAGCTTGCCATTTACCGGCAGAATTGGAACACAAAGCTTATTGGGCTTTGAAGAAGCTAAATTTCGATCTTAAGGCCGCAGGTGAGAAAAGGATGGTGCAACTCAACGAGATGGACGAGTTTCGATTGCAGGCATATGAGAACAATAAGCTATATAAGGAGAAAGTGAAACGATGGCATGATCGTCGTCTTATTCAAAAGGTATTCGTTCCTGGTCAGTCGGTATTATTATATAACTCTCGTCTTCGATTGTTTCCAGGGAAGCTAAAATCGAGATGGTCAGGGCCATTTGTTGTCAAAACTGTGTTTCCACACGGAGCGGTGGAAATCTTTGAGAAATCACCCGATCAATCGTTCAAAGTGAATGGGCAGAGATTGAAACCCTATTTTGGTGACACGGTGAACCGTGAGGCTGATACCACCAAGTTGGCCACCACATGATTCTCAGTATAATCGTCAAGCTAGCGACAATAAACAAGCGCTTCATGGGAGGCAACCCATAGGTTTAGTGTTTTTATGTGTGGTTTGATTTTGTGTGATTTTGTTGAGAGTGCAGGTCATTGACGAGTTACAGGAGCAGGCTTTGCAAAAGATAAACTTTTCTTTCGAGGTAGACTGGCCTCAGTTTGGAGCTCATGCAGCATTTCCACCTGATTCACCACCCGAGGAGGGTGACGATGCCAGCAGTTAAGGGAGTTCTCGTTTATCCTTTATCTATACCTTCAATGAGGACATTGAACATTTTAAGTTTGGGGGTGATTTAGGATATTTGATTAATTGAGTCATAGTATGCATATAGTTTCATATAGTTCATAATATACCATGCTAGTATAATTTCATATAATTCATAAAAAAAAAATTATTGCATAATCATGATTAGTTGCATATCATATTTTCCTTGATCCCGTAGCGCTTGGCGATTCCGTTTAGTAGTCAATGATGAATTTGAGTGTGATAATGATGGATAGAGGGCTGATTTAAATACTTATGAATTGACGTGCATGTTGCAGAAACACAATCTTACACAACTCATCGGTTACTTTTGGGCTAGGTTAAGGTCATTCTTGTTTGGTTGTTGAAATTTAATCACCTGATTATATTCAGAATTTTCCTTATTCCCTTGATGGCGTAGGAGCACTAAATTCTAAGTTTGGGGGAAACCAGGGTTCATGCTAGCTTGTGTGTAGTTGTTAATAATGGATACGTGTCAATTGGCTAGTAGCCAGCTCATATTTATATGAGTAGTCTAGGGTTGGAATAGAGAATTCTCATTCCAGATTGCATTTGTAAAAAAAAAAAAAAAAACAAACAAACAAAAAACAAGAAGAAAAGAAAAAAAAAAGGGGAAAAGATAAGAAAAGAAAAAAAAAAAAGTGTTTATGAGAGTGTGAGTTTGCAGAATTGGCCAGGTTGAGCTCTTTAATACTCGAACAATTAAGTACGAGGGGACTTTGTGCCTAGTGACCTAAGGCTTTTGTAGTCTGGGATCCACTGACCTAACGTTCGCTACATGGGTATTATTGTATAAGCCTTTTGGGGTCTCATCCATTGCACGGTCAAATAAGCATGTGTGTTGTGTATAGTATTTGCATCATAATTGTTAATAAAACATGAATTCCTGTCTAACTCAAATGATGATGGAGGTATTTCTAGGTTATGAAGTGTCTAGCGTTCATTCTATTTATAAACTTGTGATTGTCTTGGCGAAGAATAAGTATGGTTTTGATTTAGTGCTAAGAGTAATTCTGATGAGTATTGCACGCACGCACGTTTCTGTACTTGTAAATGTTAATATGCGGGTATTTAGTCGATCTCTATTTGGAATTTTCACATTCTCTGAGACACTCTGCTAAATTGGTTTTTGCTTTGCCTATGGGATCCTTTAATCAGTTGCATTCATGCATTTAGAGATAATCGAGTCTGTTTTCGCTTGAGGACAAGCTTCAGTTTAAGTTTGGGGGTGTGATAAGTGGATTTTATATCCACTTATTATGCGCTAAATGGCCTAGATTGATGGTTTATCCTTAAGTATGTTGTGTCTTTTAATTCATTTTTGTTGTGTTTCAGCATTTGTTGTGCAGAACTCGCAACTTTAGGTATCGTGGCGATAAAAGACTAAAAACGGTGAAATTTTGCACCAATTCGGAATTAAGAGTTGCCAAAAGAATTATCATAAAGAAATTCTGAGTGATATATTCTTAAAGCAGAAATCCCGGTTGGAATTGATATATTTTTCGTTTCGCGAAAGGAATCCAGTTTCAGATCCTCAGCAGGCCGTAATTTGCACTTGGACGAGCAATGAGAAAATAGAATTATCACAAAAAGATGGAAAGTGATATATTCTTAAAGAGAAAACCCCGGTTTGAATTGTTATATTTTTTGTTAAGCAAAAGGAGTCCGGTTTCAGACCATCAAAATACCGCAGCTTAGTACATAAGGATTTATTTATATTAATAAATATTTTATTTAATTAGAAAATTATATTTATAAATATCTAATAATATTAGATATTTATTTTTATAATTTCTGAATTAAATTAATTATTTATTAAATAAAGATTATAAGTTGTGCGGGTTAAAAAACATTTCTACGGAGCCCATTCATATAAAAACAAAATAGGCCATGGAAATTGTTTCTTGTCTCCGCAGTTGGTTTTTGTTGGAAAGCAAGTGGGTGGTTTATTAAATAAACAATGAATTGATAATTCTCAAGGTGTGCAGGTGGCCATGATGTTCAGCATTTAATCAGGCGGCTGGGTTTTTTTTTTAGCTGAGTGTCCGAGCAGTTGTGGAGTGTTGTTGGTGTGATCACTTTCGGCTCTATAATTAAATTATGTGCTGTTTGTTTTTTATTTTTTTATTTTTTTTATTTCTTTTCATTTTTATTTTATTAATTTGGTGTGCTAATTTGTGCTATAAATAGCCTAGTTCTCAAGCTTGTAAACACACAAAAAAATTTGGAGAGCTTCATTCTCTCTTGTAATTCTCTCTAGTTCTTGTAATATTAAGTTTGTTTTTATACACTTTAATTTTTGGCAAATTTAGTATAAGTGTTATTTTGGTTGAAGAAATTACGGGAATTATTTGGAAGTGCTCTTCTCTTTCGGTGGAAGCTATTTCGGTTTTATTTTCTAATTTCTTATTTTACAGGGAATTATCGGAGTGCTCGTTTCTTGCAAGTGGAAATTATTTCGGTTTTAGTTTCTAAACTCTTATAATTTTCATATTTAATTTATCGTAATTTTTAATTTAGTTTTATTATTATTGTTATTATTATTATTATTATTATTATTATTATTATTATTATTATTATTATTATTATTATGATTATTTTGATTTCAATTAATCCCATGATGACGATTCGTTTAATTATGAACTAATCGCCGTCATGGGATTCTAATGGATTTATTTACGTAATTTAGTAATTCGATGCCTTAATAAATTGTGTTATGATAAAAATGTCCGATTGCCTAACGTGGTTGTGCTTAATTTATTAGATGCGTAGCTATCATCTAAATTATTAATTCTTAATGAATGCGAAAGTGGATTTGAGAATTTAGAATTTGCCATGTTAGCACAGGTTCGTAATTTTCATATATAATTACGATTAGTGGTAAGGTTTTGGATCATATCGCCCTGTGTAGCCAAAAATAAGGAATTTATTCGTAAACCAG
The DNA here is from genome assembly GCA_036435485.1 of Saposhnikovia divaricata. Classification (NCBI taxonomy): domain Eukaryota; kingdom Viridiplantae; phylum Streptophyta; class Magnoliopsida; order Apiales; family Apiaceae; genus Saposhnikovia; species Saposhnikovia divaricata. The sequence goes on from CM071600.1 coordinate 161,248,083, forward strand.
TTATGTTTTCAAATCTTATAGACATATAGGGTCTAGACATAAATGGTGTCCACGCAACTTCTATCTTTTTAAGTGGATGTTTGTATGGTTTGATATAAGTTAAGGCTGAAAGGCGCTTATATTAGTTTCGTGTTCCCGGCTAGCTTTCATAATTATCAGAATCACTTTACATTAAGGCATCAATTCTAAATGAAATAAATAATGAAATTAGAATCCCATGTTTATCTCATATATAAAATCTTATTATTTGTAGTCGTTATTTCATTAATTAATTGTGATTTGAACAAACCAACCATTTCGTTGTTCAGGCTTCTATAATTAACCGAACGTTGTTGAATAAACATATTTACTTAAATACACCAAGTCTTCGTGGGAACGATCCTTATTTCCCTATATTGCTTTTGGACTGCGTATACTTGCGTAGAGAAAATAGCGAACAGTTAGATCTATTATTGAACAATATTTTTCTTTTTCTTAGCAAAATAAAGTATTTTTATTTTACTAATTTATGTTGGCTATAAAGATTTGGATTGAAGAAACTTTATATTCGACAAAATGATAAGAACCATTAGATATTAATTTGGAAAACCGTCGAATCTAATATCAAAAATTGTATTGGGTTAGTAGAATTATAATTTATTACCAAAACTTGGATTCTAATAATTTAAATCAAATTTGAGTGGATTTCCTAAATTGAATAGAATTTTTCGTGTAAAAATTTATAAATTTCTTTTCAGTTGGATTGTGGATGGTTCAAGTTGGATAGAATTATTTTGTACGTTTTACATGGGTTATAAAATCATTCAAATCTGATTTTTAGAATTCAAGAAAGAGCCCAAAAATTTTAAAAGTAGTGTATCTAAAATCTATTAATATCCATTTGTTTATTTATTTTACCTTCAATTTGATTATTCTTTAATATGAAGAAGTGTTTAATATTCTAATAGTTAAAATTACTGTAGTACATTAAGAATAAGTATTTATATTGTTCAAAATTAAAAAAAATATCTAAAATTTAAAAAAATTATATATTTTTTAAGAAAAGTTCATGAATTAATATAGTTATAAGTATTAAAAACTGATTCGTGCATTATACAGGTTATAAAGTAGTATAAAAATACTAGTTGATAAAGCCGCGCTTCGCGGCGGCATTACAATTTTTATTTTTAAAAAAATTCAATACATTTACGTTATATTATAATATTAATATTAAATTTTAATAATTAAATAATCTTCTCTAATGAACCAATTTTTTGTTAAATACGATTCTGTCGATTGAGCCGCTCTCTAGTTAAAACCGAAATCCCAACTTTTTAACATATATTATAAAGACTTATATAATATTTTTTTATCCATAAAATCGAACCGTAAAAATAAAAAAAATTATGATTACAGTATCAAATTCTAATAGCTAATACAATCTTTTCTAGCGAGCCCTCTCCCCGTTAAATACGTTTCGAGCCGCTCTTATTTGAAACCGAAATTATAACTTCACTATATAAAGAGAGTAAATTCCAATTTTTATATTCTTTAAACTTTCTAATATTTATAGAGTTTTAAAAGATGAAAATACATCTTATATTTTCTGTATATTATAGATAAACTTGTATAAAAAAGTTAAAATAAAGGATTTTTAGGAAAAAAGATGTATAGTTTTAAAAAAATCGTATATAACGTCTCCACCGTCCTCGTATTCTACTTCCAATAAAACATTTTATTTTATGTATTATATATTTAAACACTTTTTATACGGTCTTATTTAATGAACCGCTTTCTTGTTAAACGGTTTCTTATTAAACACGGTTATTACTATTGATCCGCTCTCTCGTTACGACCAAAAACCTAACTTTTACATATATTACTTGTATGATAATGTTTATCCATAAAAATCAAATCCTAAAAATAAAATAAAATTTATAACATCAATATAGTATTTTAATAGCTAGTACAATCTTTTATATTGAGCCGTCTTCCCGTTAAACATGTTTCGAGCCGCTCTCGTTTGGGATCGAAATTCCAACTTCATTACATATTATTGATGATACTTACCTTACACAACAATTTCTTTCCTTAAAATCAAAACCTAAAAAATAGAGTGAATTCCAATTTATAATTTCTCTAGACTTTCTAAAATTTTTGGAGTTTTAGAAAATGAAAACACGTCTTATTTTCTCTTTATATTATAGATACTCCTGTATTTATTTAGGATTCTTGCATGAGATTGTTCTTTTATTATGTTAACACATCAATTCTTTTCTTTTTAAATACGGTGAATTATGTTAACACATCAATTCTTTTTTTTTTTTTAAATACGGTGACTTTTTTTTATGACAATAGTATTGGATTTATGAATAAATTTTCCTAATTTAAGTATAATTAACTTATATAAAAAATATATAATTTAAGAAGATCGTACTTTCTATAAAATATTTAATTATATTTCTGCTCTATATATTCAAACACCTATTCTACTTCTAGTAGAACGTTTATTTATATATTTTTTCGATAAATTCGAACTCTTATTCTTTATAAATTCGAACTCCTATTCTACTTCCAATAGAACTTTTAATCGTATGCCTTATAAATACTTATTATACTTACAATAGAACTTCTAATCATATGTCTTCCCTATAAATTCGAACTCTTCTCCTTTATAAATTCGAACACCTATTCTACTTCTAATATGTTAATTGATATTTTGTATTTATTAGTGTTTAAAATTCTAAAATTCTAGAAAATTAGAAAAATAGATTGAGACGATCTTAGAGCGCCACCTAAACTCCCGCTATCCTCCTTTATATATATTGATATATTGATTGATGATTTAATATGTAGTTATTCGGATATTATTGTAAAAATAATATTACTTTGTCTCAGAGTTTTATCTACTTGGCTAGTTGGCTTTACATAATACATACTATGATACTAATCACATGGTGGGTTGGTCAATGGGTTGCTTCGAAGTTCCATTTACTTACGTTGCTAGTTAAATTCGTTGTGAACTATTCACTGAACAGAAACGAACGAAGCGATGAAGTTAAGTATAAAAAGCAAATCTAAAAATCTATTTCAAATTATATAATTTGTAACTTTTAAAATAAATCTTATAATATTATAAGAATATTTACATATTGTTATAGCCAAAATTCAATTCGGATATTTTCAAAATGGATTTGGGTTTATAATGGGTTCGGTTTGGGAAATTCCCAAGTAAATTAGGGTTTTTTGCAAGATGAGGAAGAATCAGGACGTGCCCTCTCCGTCCTAACAATGCCCTCTACAACAAATCATAGTGAAGGTTTCTACTAAGGATGGCTTTCCAAGTTGTATTGAAGAATTCCCTCCTGTCGTATTTTAGGAGGGGGATGTCCGTCGTAGAAGGCCTCCAGGGGTTTGCCTGGATTTAAGGACCCTTCTTAGACACATAGGGCGCGCCTTAAGGTGGAAAGACGGGGATTTTTGGTATGTGCTTTGGAGCTCTATTCCTGTATTCAATGGACGCGCTCTCATTGGGGAATTTCGGGGTAATCCTGCACTTTGCACCCAAAAGCTCTGGATCACTTGTCCTGCTATCTGGTGGGTGCTTCTCATTCGGGAGACAAGGATGCGTTCTGCACTTGGGGTAAACCACGACTATACCTACATCCTTGAAATCAATAAATAGCTGGTAGCAGAAAGGACTAGTCCTCGACGGGGGAAGTTTCCTTATCCGTGAAGTCTTGAGATCTTGGATGAGACTTAGCCCTTTGTGGTTAGGCCTCATAGTAGAACATTCCTGAAGCTGGACCGACAATCCAAGCCCATTTGGGTTTCTTGATCTCCAAGAACTACATATGGCTTGATCCCCTATAAATACCAGGGTACGTAGGCCGATTGAAGGTTTGGAAGTTGAGAGCTCTGAGGCAGCCACCATTAACACTTATCAATCTCAGCCACCACCACCACTTTTTCCTACAAAGCACCACCGTCATAGATCTAATTTCTGGCTACGTACCTCGAATTTTGTTATTCCCAAATTCCTCCGTCAACACATATTATCCATGAAAATTAAATTAAAAACTTTTAATTACATCTTTAGATCTTCATGTATATATAATTTTTTTAAATATGTCATGGACCCATGGTAGTACTCCCTTATTATCCCTTTTACTCTTATTATATAATAGGATATAATGAAAGGAGTATCTCTTTAGCATTAAATCCAACAGATCTCATTAATCTATATTAAAGTTCAACGATTGGTATTAAGTGTACCAAAAAAGTGTACTCAACTATTAAAAAAATTCTATAATCTATACTATTATATAAAAGCCGAAACATTAAAAGTTTTGGTACCTATTTTTTGGTACGTAGTGAATTTACTTATTTACCCTTCATTATAAATAAAATATATATGATATCTATACTATTAAAACTCCAAAAATATATAATAACATAATATAAATTAATGGTTAGTAGTCAATTTCCTTTTTTCATATTTACTTTTAATTGAAGATATTACCTTTTATTAACACCTAAAAACATCACTGGTATCATATCTTTCAATCATTAATATTTCCTTTCGAATTAAAACACGTTACCTTTTTAATGTAAAACTAATCTTACAATCATTAATATATACCCGAAAATATAACATTATATTTTTCAATTATTAATAAAATGTATTAAAAATATGTATACGTTGTTTATAATAATGAAACATTAGCCGAAACATTAAAAATTTTGGCACCTATTTTTTGGTATATATTTTTTAGTATTTCGTAAATTTACTTATTTAACCTTTATTATAAAGAAAAATATATACAATAATCTATACTATTAAAACACCTAAAATAAATAATAACATAATATAATTATGGTAATTAGTCGATTGTCTTTTTCACATTAACTTTTAGTTTAAAATATATAATAACATAATATAAATTAATGGTTAGTAGTCAATTGTCTTTTTTCATATTTACTTTTAATTGAAGATATTGCCTTTTATTAACGCCTAAAAACATCAATCGTATAATATCTTCCAATCATTAATATTTTCTTTCGAATTAAAACACGTTACCTTTTTAATGTAAAACTAATCTTACAATCATTAATATATACCCGAAAATATAACATTACATATTTCAATTATTAATAAAATGTATTAAAAATATGTATACGTTGTTTATAATAAGGAAACATTAGCCGAAACATTAAAAATTTTGACACCTATTTTTTGGTATATGTTTTTTATTATTTCGTAAATTTACTTATTTAACCTTTATTATAAAGAAAAATATATACAATAATCTATACTATTACAACACCTAAAATAAATAATAACATAATATAATTATGGTAATTAGTCTATTGTCTTTTTCACATTAACTTTTAGTTGAAGATATTACCTTTTATAAACACCTAAAAACATCAATCATATCATATCTTCCAATCATATCATATCTAGCAATAATTAATATATACACAGAAATATCACATCATATATTCTAATCACTAACAAAATATAATAAAAATTCGTATACTACGAATAATGACCATTAGATTTTCAGTAAAAAATTAAAATCGTTAGATCTAATGATTATATATTATATTAAAAGTTCGAATTCTATCAACTACATATTTATTTTAAAATTTTATAATATAAGTTTTAAACCATGTATATCATTAATTAAATTTATATTAAATTATTAATATTAAAATTAAAATAAAATATTTTAAGTAATGATTATATAAAAATATAATTATAAAATAAAATAAAAAATTTTACATATAAAAAAAAATTAGTGCATCGCACGGGTTATAAGCTAGTATTATATAAAAGCCGAAACATTAAAAGTTTGGTTGGTCGGTACGGTACCTGTTGATTTTACTAATTTACCCTTACTTAATTACAAATAAAATCCATCATACTAAATCATCAATTTCTTTTTTTAGGTTAAAGTATTATCTATTCTATTTTTTAATAAATAAGTAATTTCCTTTTTTAGGTAAAATACAATATCTTTTATATTTTATCTAACTAAAATTTCTCCTTTACTAATCAATTTTCTTTGTCAGTTTAAGCATATTGCCTTTTCTATTTTTCAAAACTAAATAATTTTCTTTTTCAAGTAAAGTAAAATATCTTTTATATTTTATCTAACTAAAATTTCTCCTTTTTAAAAATATTACGAGCAATTTTGTTTAATAAGATATCATAATTATATTATAATTATTATTAACTAATTAATTACCTTTTTCAGCCAAAACACGTTATATTTTCTCTTTTCTCTAACTAAAATCTCTTTTTTTCCAATTATATCACGGGCAATTACCTTATATCACGGGCAATTACCTTTTTCAGCCAAAACACGTTACCTTTTCTATTTTCTCTAAATAAAATCTCCCTCTTTCCAATTATATCACGGACGGTTCTTTTAATAAAAATAAATTAATAATATTGTAATATTAATAATTAACTAGATTACCTTTTAAGGTAAAACATATCATTTTTTCCATCCCTTACTTAATCTATACTATTATATAAATTTCGAAACATTGAAAGTTTTGGTACCTGTTTTTTGGTACCTGTTTTTTGGTACTGAGTGAATTTACTTATATACCCTTCATTATAAAGAAACATAAATACACCTAAAATAAATAAAAACATAATATAATTAATGGTAATTAGTCGAGATAATACCTTTTATAAACACCTAAAAACATCAATCGTATCATATCTTTCCATCATTAATATTTTCTTTCCAATTAAAACATGTTATAATTAATGATAATTAGTCGAGTAAGATAATAAAATTAATGGTAATTAGTAGATTGCCTTTTTCAAATTAATATAATAAAATTAATGGTAATTAGTGATTGCCTTTTTCACATTTACTTTTAGTTGAACATATTACCTTTTATAAACACCTAAAAACATCAATTTTATCAAATCTTTCAATCATTAATATTATTACGTTACCTTTTTAATTTACAACAAATCTTATAATCATAATATATACATGAAAATATCACATTATATTTCTCTATTATTAATAAAATATATTAAAAATCGTATACATTGTTTATAATAATGATACATGAAAATGTATCATCTTTGCTATTTTTTCTAATTAAATTTCCTTTTTTTCTAGAAATATTACGGACAACATTAATTTCTCATTTCTAAAAATTATGAGCAATTTTATTTAGTAAAATAACATAATTAAATTATAATTACTATGAACTTATCAATTACCATTTTCACATAAATCATGTCATCTTTTTAATTTTCACATTACCTTTCTATTTTCTCTGACTAAAATATCTCTTTTTCCAATTGTATCACGGGCGGTTCTATTTAATACAATAAACTAATAATATTATAATATTAATAATTAACCGATTATCTTTTTCAGCTAAAACGTATCATCTTTTCTATATTTTCTAACTAAAATCCCTCTTTTAATAGAAATATCACGGATAATATTAATTTCTCCTTTTCTAAAAACATTGTATTTAGTAAGAAACATAATTAAATTATAATTACTATAAACTAATCAATTACCTTTTCACCTAGAACATGTTACCTTTTTAATTTTCTCTAACTAAATCCTCTCTTTTTCTAATCATATAATGGGCATTCTATTTAATAAAATAAAATAATAATTTTATAATCACTAATAATTAACCGATTACCTTTTTCAACTAAAATCTATCATCTTTTCTAACTAAAATCCCTTATTTTCTAGAAATATCACGGATAACATTTATATAATTATTATCAAATCATCTCATATAAAAATTAAACCCTCCAAAATTCATGTTTAAAAAAATTAATTTAAAATAATGAAAAAGTTTCATATAATATTAAAAAAAATCCGTGCATCGCACGGGTTTTAAGCTAGTTACAAATAAAATCCATCCTACTAAATGATCAATTTCTTTTTTCAGGTTAAAGATATTATCTATTTTAGTTTTCAATAACTAAATAGTTTCATTTTTTAGGTAAAATACAATATTTTTATATTTTATCTAACTAAAATTTCTCCTTTACCAGTCAATTTTCGTTTTCAGTTTAAACATATTACCTTTTCTATTTTTCAAAACTAAATAATTTTCTTTTTCAAGTAAAGTACAATATCTTTTATATTTTATCTAACTAAAATTTCTCATTTTTAAAAATATTACGAGCAATTTTGTTTAATAAGATATCATAATTATATTATAATTATTATTAACCAATTAATTACCTTTTTCAGCCAAAACACGTTACCTTTTCTCTTTTCTCTAACTAAAATCTCTTTTTTTCCAATTATATCGCGGGCAATTACCTTTTTCAGCCAAAACACGTTACCTTTTCTCTAACTAAAATCTCTCTCTTTCCAATTATATCACGGGCGGTTCTATTAATAAAAATAAATTAATAATATTGTAATATTAATAATTAACTAGATTACCTTTTCAGGTAAAACGTATCATTTTTTCCATCTTTTCTAATCAAACTCCCTTTTTTATTTATTTTACAAGTTGAGGACTTATCTTTTCTCTAACTAAAATCTCTTTTTTCCAATTATATCACGGGCAATTACCTTTTTCAGCAAAAACACGTTATCTTTTCTCTTTTCTCTAACTAAAATTTCTCTCTTTCCAATTATATCACGGGCGATTCTATTTAATAAAAATAAAATTATAAAATTATAATATTGATAATTAACTTATTACCATTTCAGCTAAAACGTAACATTTTTTCCATCTTTTTTAATTAAATTCCCTTTTTTCTAGAAATATCTTGGGCAACATTAATTTCTCATTTTATAAAAACACGACGAGCAATTTTATTAAGTTAAATAAGATAATTAAATTATAATTATTATAAACTAATCAATTACCTTTTTCACCTAAAACATGTCATCTTTTTAATTTTCACGTTACCTTTTCTATTTTTTCTAACTAAATCTTTCTTTATCACGAAATCTCTCTTTTTCCAATTATATCACGGGTGGTTTTATTTAATAAAATAAAATAATATTATTATAATAATAGTTAAACGATGACCTTTTTAGCTAAAATATATTATTTTTTCTATATGTTATAACTAACATCACTCTTTTTCTAGAAATATCACGGACAACTTTAATTTCTCCTTTTTCTAAAAACATTACGAGCAATTTTATTTAGTAAAATAACATAATTAAATTATAATTACTATTAACTAATTAATTACCCTTTTCACAGAAAACATGTTACCTTTTTAATTTTCTCTAACTTAGATCTCTCCTTTTCCATTTATATCACGAGCATTCTATTTAATAAAGTAAAATAATAATTTTATAATTACTAATAATTAACTGATTACATTTTTTAACTAAAACCTATCATCTTTTCTGTATTATCTAACTAAAACCTCTCATATTCTAGAAATATCACGAATAACATTTATGTAATTATTATCAAATCATCCCATTTAAACTTTTAAGTCTCCAAAATTCATGTTTTAAAAAAAATTCAAATTAATGAAAAAAATTCATATAATATTAAAAAAATCCGTGCATCGCACGGGTTTTAAGCTAGTACTATTAAATTACCGACCAAATAAATACTAATTTGTTTTTATAATAGTATAGTATAGTATAAAATGACGAAATCAGAGAAACTACTACTTGTTTCTGAAGTTAGTTGGGCAAATGCGATTTACAGCCAAAACAAAACAACCAATAATAACTTTTGTTCTTACCATTTGCAACCAAAAATAATCAGATGTAATTTTTTTTTTGTTTTTCGGAAAAGTAATTGAAGTTGTTTGGTTGCATTCAGTTTCATCCTATTGCATTGGATTGTAAAATTGTATTTTTGTAACAATTAAAAAAAATTGTATTTTTGCAGAAAATGAAAAAAACAATGTATTTTTTATGAAAAGAAAAATTAATATCACATTTTTCAAAAAATCTCAAAAAACTAATCTTCATTTATTTGTACGTATAAGTAATTATATAATGAAAAATTACCTCTACAATTCGCGAGACAAAGAAAATACCATATTCCTAAAAGATTTATTGGAGCTTGGATCCTCTGTCCCCTTCTCCATGCCCCTCTCTGTGTTCCCTGCTGTTATGGAATAGAAACTAGGTTACTAGTATTGCGGCTAGGGTTTGTGTATTTAATGCAAAAGTGTGTGAGTTTCGTGCTTTAATGGCTGCTCTCGTGCTCGTGGCTGAATCTGCCTTCACAAGATGCCTACGTACTTTGATGAATATCAAAGATCAAGCCAAAAAAACGTAGTTCTGAGAATGAGGGGTCAGACCCTTTATATAGGCTGTGGGAGCCTTAGAATTATGGTAGGAGTCAGAGACTTGGTGAACAAGTCTTCCTTGAGGAAGGTTCCAGATCTATTCCTTGTAGGAATCAGTTTCCATATCGAATTGGATGCCTTGGTGGATAAGTCTAATGGAGATAATATCCTTACCCAACTCTTATTGCTGAGCTGTTTATTTCCCTCAATATTAATTACGAAATTAATATTAAAATAGGGATTCTGACCTCATTAATGGGCCCCACGTTTGGACCATGCTGGGTCTAATTAATGCCATATTAAATGTGTCTTTAGGGCTTATTTTCAGCCCATATCATTTGCCCCCCAACTTCTAGGAAAACTGATCAGGTTTTCCTCGAAGTTTTAACGGCCTTTCCGAGACTTGGGTCAGGGTTTATTGCTTGTCGTACACTAGTGTTTCACGAATACTGTCTTAATGTAAAGTGTGGAGCGACCTACACATTTACGACGTTTGGCTTTATTCGAAGCTAATGGTATTTACGTCTTACAGGGAATTATAGATAATTTCCTTGCGTTCTTTATGTACCCACAGGTATTTTACTTTTTCTTGAATATTTTACCAAAAATAATTAATGGTACTTTCAAGCATAAAATAATTTTTCCGTTATTCGGGATTTTTTGGAAATTATTTTCCAATTTCCCAATCATCATTGGCTTGTTTTCAGAATTTTTAAAGGATTTTCTTTCATTAATTTCAGAAAGACATCCTGCCAAAAAATGAAGCATCTTAGGCGTGGGTACCCCCGCCAAGGAGACACTTTCCTTAGGCACGCTTAGGAAGTTTGGTCTCCTAGGCGTGGGTGTACCTTCGTCCCTCATAAACCATCCTGGGCGTGGGTACCCCCGCCAAGGAGACACCTTCCTTAGGCACGCCTAGGAGGTTTGGTCTCCTGGGCGTGGGTATACTCTCATCCCTCAAAAATCATCTTGGGCATGGGTACCCCCGCCAAGGAGACACCTTCCTTAGGCACGCCTAGGAGGTTTGGTCTCCTGGGCGTGGGTATACCCTCGTTTATGAAAAGCCAACTTGGGCGTGGGTACCCCGCCAAGGAGACACCTTCCTTAGGCACGCCTAGGAGGTTTGGTCTCCTAGGCGTGGGTATACCCTTGTTTGTAAAAAACGAGCCTGGGTGTGGGCATCCCCGCCTAGAAGATACCTTGCGAACCAACGCCTAGGAGTTTTATCCTCCTGGGCGTGGCCCTTTTAATTGGGCTTCCTGCCTTTAAACTCCGACAGATTTTTATCCTATTTTCTAAAAATGTCATAGAACATTCTAGAATTTAGTAAAATTAATTCAAAATTTGAATTTCATGGGCTTCCCGCCTATTCAAAGGCCCAGTCACCTGTTGACAGCCAATTTACTTACTATAACCGGTTGAGTGACCGACCGTGAACTCTATAAAAGAGTGGTGTACGTTCCTCATTTCACATCTCATTTTTCTGCAAGAATTTTCTCTCAATATCCCACAAATACTTTCCAAAAAGCTCTGCTAGGGTTCTGTCGTGAGGCGATTTCCGGCACCTTTCCACCGCTCTATTCCCCAGTTTCCGTTTGAAGATCGTTGAATCTTCATCTTCTCCAACATTTTCTTTCAATTTTTCTGGGTTCAAGCTTACAAAGGAAGCGCTTCAATGGAGGATTCCAGTTCTTCAGGCCAGTCTCAACTTGCTCATACCTCTACCACTGCTCCAAGGCTTTCAAGGGGTAAGAACCCTAAAACATCTCTTGTCCATGCCAATGTTTTTTCCCTTAGAGATCTTTTAAACGAATTTGGTCAAGCTTTTCCCAATATGCTTCATTTAGATGCTTACGAGTATAAATCAAAATACAAACAGCATAGGGTAGATATTCTAGCCCAACTTTTTCGTATTAATGGGCCTTATAGGGCGGTTGTTCCGGCCTCAAACGAAAGGGCTTGTCACCCAAAGCCTGGGGCAATTAGGGTTTACAAAGAAACTTTCTATGTTGGTTTCCGCCTTCCACCTCCTCCTTTTGTTTGCTGTCTTTTGGCTGAAGCCAGGGTTTGTCCAACCCAAGTTATGCCAAATGCATGGCGTTTTATTTATTGCGTCATGGTCCAGTGTAAGAAACATGGGCTTGAGCCCAGTATTTCTGTTTTTCGTTATTTATTCAAGTTTGTCAATTCTTCTGACAACTCGGGTTGGGTCAAAATCCAACATCGTTCTCTAGCCCGTTCTTGTTTCGTTTCGGATTCCGCTCCTGATTCCCTTCCTGATTGGAAGAGGGAGTGGTTTTATGCCTTTTTGGATGGGGATGATTGGGACAAATATTTTCGGCCCAATTTCTGCAGAGCCGTTGATGGGCCTGTCAGGAGTATAAAATTGGGTGTGGAAGAAGAGGCTGCCATAGCTTTGTTAACATCTGATAATTTGCATCAATGTGCAAATTTGATTTCTGAAGATTCGTTGCAGGCCCATGGGCTAAGCGATTTGGGCCCTGAGGGTAATTAACTTGAAATCCTCACCTCTTGCCTTATTAAAATTTTATGCTAGATATAATTTTCTGACATTTTGTAATCATTTTGCAGCCAAAGCTGCTCTGGGAGCAATTTTTAAGCAGAGGGAGGCTGCTGCTGCTGCTGCTAAGGTAGTAACAGAGAATCCTAGGGCCAAAAGGGCCAGGACTGATGATGCTTCTCCTGCGGTGGAGCATGTTCCTGGCTTTCTTCAAGAAAAGCCAGTTCCCATTGATGAAGACCTCACTCCTTTCACAGTGGGATGGGGTTTATGCAATAGAGACACAGCTGTAGGCGACTCTAGGGCCGCAGCTGAGTGGTCTAGGAGCGTGGTTACTCCACGAGATAGGGTCCACATTGTGGAGTCTTCTGATGATCTGTAGATTAAGCTTCTTGGGGCCCAAGCTGTTGCTTCGGTAATTTCTTGTTCAACTCCTTAATTTAATTGTATTTCCGTTTCCCTTATTCACTTGTTTTCTTTGCAGATGAACGCCTACCTTCAGGCCGCCGTTCATAACCTGAAGGAGGTACGTGCTGACAAGACTATAGCTGAGAGGGACAGGGATAGGTACTTTGCCTCCTCTGAGGCAAACTTTGCTCGTTTTAGGGAGGTGGAGAAGGAGCTGGCAGCTGAGAAGGAGAGGAACAGGAAGCTGCAGCTGGAGGTGCAGCAGAACAGGGAACACATCATAGCTGACTACAAGGCTTCTAAGGACTTTCAAGATGTCATGAATGCCGAGTATGATGCGAATTTTCCTGGTACCTTTAAGGAGTGCTGGGAGGAGATCATCGAGGAGCTGAGTGGGAAGATTGAGGGGGTGTCCCTAGAGAGGTTCCCGGTTCCTGCTATCCCTGGAATGACAGCTGCTATGGAGGTTGCTATAGAGGCAGCTGTGGATGGGGACTCTCAGCCCACTCAGGATCCACCTTCTTCTCCTGGGGTAGAGGCAGCAGATCCTCCTCTTACCCAAGGAGATGTTGTAGTTGATGACTTAGATGTGTAGATGGCCCTGCGTGGCTTATTTCTGCTTTATATCTTTATTTATTCTGAACTTTTGCCCTTCGGGGTTTATGACTTAACTTATCTATGCAGTTAGTTTCTTTTGTTTCCATATTCTTGTTTTTGCTTATAGTTTGTTGCGCTCTTGTACTGGGCCTCTTGGCTTATACTATACTCACAAATTTATTCATCATTCGTCTTTTATAACAAAACGAAAAAAGTAATCTAATGGAAGCAAAAACAAACTTTATTGATAAGCTAACATAATGTCAATGGAATGGGTTCAACCCTTACATAGATAATCTACTTTATAGTCTGAGCTTAATGGCTCTGGAATGGTTTCATTCGAACCTTATTCCTAATAAATAGACAAAAGTCCAAGTCTTCGTCGAAAGAACTTAAACATAATAAACTTTGAGGTTCAAAGCATGCCAAGTTCGGGGCACCTCAACCCCATCCAAGGTTTCTAACTCGTAGGATCCTCGTCCTAACACCTTTTTGACTAAGTACGGTCCTTCCCAGTTTGGTGCTAACTTTCCTTTCTGGTCGACTCCTGAGGCTTCAATCTTCCTTAGAACCATGTCGCCTTGTCGAAAAAATCTTTCCTTAACTCTCTGGTTGTAGTGAAAAGAGGCTCTCTTCTGATATTCAGTATTCCTAGCATTAGATTCATCTCTAACCTCGTCAATTAAGTCAAGGGCAAGTCTCATCCCTTCTTCATTAGTTTCTGGTTCATATGCCTCAACTCGAGGTGACGCTTGCATGATCTCCAAAGGCACAACTGCCTCAGCTCCGTAAGCCAGCAGGAATGGGGTTGCTCCAGTTGTCACTTTACAAGTGGTACGATATGCCCAAAGTATGGGCAGTAATTCATCTACCCAAGTGTTCCTAGAGCGTTCGACCCTCTTTTTCAGTCCATCAAGGATAATTCGATTAGCTACCTCAGCTTGCCCATTGGCTTGTGGATGTGCCACTGAGGTAAAACGGAGCTCAATCGCATTCTCTTCACAATACTTCCTGAACTCTTCATTATTGAACTGTGTCCCATTGTCTGTTACAAGGATTCGTGGGATTCCATATCTGCAGATTATGTTCTCCCAAAAGAACTAGGCAACTTGTTTGGTTGTTATCTTAGCCATAGGTTTAGCCTCAATCCACTTAGTGAAGTAATCAATGGCCACTATCAAGAACTTCCTTTGTGCTGAAGCCATGGGAAAGGGACCAAGTATATCCATCCCCCACATCGCAAACGGAATGGGAGAGTTAATTGAAGTCAACATCTCAGGCGGTTGCCTAACAATCGGAGCATGTTTTTGACATCTCTCACACCTCTTGACATAGTGTTGTGCATCAGCCAACATCTCCGGCCAGTGGAACCCTAAATGAATGATCTTGTGAGCTAGGGCTCTGCCCCCCAAGTGTTCCCCACAGATCCCTTCATGAACTTCCTCCAATGCTTCTCTTGCCTCTTGAGGCCTTAAACACTTCAAGTACGGGATGACGAACGACCTTTTGTACAGAATGCCTTCAATCAAAGTGTATCTCAATGCTCTTACTGAAAGTTTTCGTGCCTCCAATGCATTGTCTGGGAGCCACCCGGTCTCAAGGTGTGCCTTGATCGGATCTTTCCAAGAGCCCCCTATATCAATTGGTGCCACTAACTTTGAGTTTACGGTCGGGGCCTTCAAGACCTGAAAGTAGACACTCCCAGCATAATTTTCTATCTCGGAAGAAGCGAACTTAGACAGGGCATCGGCCTTAATGTTTTCTTCTCTCGGAATGTGCTCAACATAGCACTCCTCAAACTGAGACGTAACAACCTTTACTACTCTCAGGTATTTCGCCATAGTCTCGTCCTTAGCCTCGAATTCACCATTTCCTTGTGATACCACAAGCCTTGAATCTCCACAAACTTTGAGATTTTTGACCCTCATGATTCTAGCCAAACCCAAACCATCTATTAATGGCTCATACTCCGCCTCATTGTTGGTAGTAGGAAAATCCAATTTTAAAGCGTACTCAACTGTGAACCCATCGGGGCTTTGCAAAACCAAACCTGCACCACTAGATTTTGTTTTTGATGCTCCATCAAAATAGAGCACCCAATATTCCTTCATATCAGGTGTAAGTTCCTCTTCTGTTAGGCCGAATACACAAATAATAATCAACTTTGTATGAGAGATTAACAAGTAAAAGCGTTTATGCACTTTAAAAACTTCTGGTATTTCAAACCCTCTTCGTGATGTAAAATATCACAAAGAGCTGCTAGGTTACAATAATGATAATTCGTTATCGATACCCTTCTAGGGTTAACCTATCTGTATTTATATAACATACAGCTACGATACAATCTCTAATTGATATTCCTAATAATCAGCTATACAATGATATCAATTACAGATTGTCACACGTCTCCTATGTCAACTCGATCTCTTTGATAGCTATCCAATCTTCAAAGATATCGCTTCCATAATTAATCTTTAATCACTGTTGAACAGTAGACGCCCTTCCTCCAGACAGAGTTTAACAAACTCTGTCGAGCTTCCAACTGTCAGAGTTTACACAAACTCTGACTACTTCCAGCTAAACTCTGATAACTCCCTGTAACACTTAAACACTGATCAAAACACATCAATTATATTTAACAATCTCCCCCAACTTGTTCATTATCAAAAATGTACAAGTTAATAACAATAATTGATGATGTCAAAACAAATGATAAATACAGTGTTTATACAGATTCAGAGTTTAAACTTGAAGACTATAGAGAATAAGAAAATTCTTACAGAACTTTAATCTCTAATCATTTCAAGATCTGGCATGGTTCTGAGATAATCAATCAGCAATCTTCTTTCTGCATTTTCAAGTTCAGTCTTCATTGCTTCTTTGATTTCTCTGAGTTGAGGATCACTTTCATCTGTTTGGTAAATAGCAGCCCTAAGATCATAAATCTTGTTTCTTCTCATTTCATTACCCAGTCTGATAAATCTGTCTTTTTCTGCCTGAGTATTGAATTCAAGTACTGTGATTCCCAAATCAGTTTTTAATTTTGCAGTACCTTTCTTCATTTCAATGAGATTGCCTTGATAATCCCTGTACTTAGGAATGTATCTGCTATTGTATTTCTGTCCTCTAATAGCCAGATTCTGAATCATCTTCTGTCTTAGTACATGAGCAACAGATTGAGTCCTTCGACTATTCACCTTGAGAAGATATAGAACATACTCTAGTTCTTCCCAATATTTCAAGATGATATCATTCTCACCAACTTTGAATACTGTCCCATCAGCCATGAAGTAAAGAAGAAAATCTTTATCTAAACTCTTCTGATAAACCAACTGCACTGATTCCAGTCTATCCAGACTCTCTTGAGGTACACCACGACCTGGAACAGCCAGTGAAGAAGGATCTCTAGGACCAGTATATTGCCTCCTGTCTCTATGTGAGCCTAATCCAGCTTTATTATTTCCAATCTTACCAGATAAAGCTCTTCCATCAGAAATATTCATTGAGACTCCAGATAACTCATTTGGATCAGAAATTGTTCCTTTGCCAAAAACAGATTTCAACTGAGAAGATAGAGGTTTAAACACAACTTGTGTAGCAACAGAGGTTGTATCTTTCTTCTTTGAATCTTCTCCTTCCATAACAATACCTTTCAGCTTGTGTTTAGCTTCAGCTTCTGTTGATTTCTTAGATAAATGTGATCTTTGATCAGCATCAACATTTTCCTTGATTACAACGCCTTTAAGAACAGGCCTAGGAGCTTTTTCTTTTTGTACTTTGTCAGACTTTAAAGCTTTAAGATGTTCTTCATGTAAACTCTTTTCCTCAGCTTCAATGTCTTCAAACGTTACTCCTTCCTCATTCTCTTCAATAAATAACTTAGCAGCCAACTCTTCATCAGTTTGTGGATTTGAAGATAACAGTAAACTCTTGGTCCTTGAAGTTCCTTGAGTATCAGTATTTCTTCCAACAGACTGTGATTTGGATGACTTACTAGTTCTCAGAGTTTGAACCTCCTCAGCCTTTTTCTCCCCTTTGTCTTTGTTACCTGCCCCTCCATCTCCAGAACTATCCCTTCTAACAACTCTCTCCCCCTTTTTGACATCATCAGGCATAAGGATAGAAGTAATTAACTCCAGAGAGGTAGCAATAGAATCAATTTTAGCAGATAAATCAGACTGATTCTCTTCAACTTTACTCAATCTGGCAAGGATATTGTCTTGAGCTTTAGAGAATTTTGTAGTCACTAGTTTGGAATGTGTTTCCATCTTCATCTCTCTAGCTACAACCTCATTTCTCAAAGAAGTGATTGCCAAATTAGTATCATCAAATCGTCTATCCAGAGTTTTAACTTGAACTATAGTTGCTTTCAAGCAAGAAAGAATCTCTGGATTAGAGATAGTATCAGCACTTTGCTTAACAAACATAGCTGCTCTTCTTGATGGAAAAATACAATCTTCTTTGTACCATTCAGCAGCATTCTTGGCAAATTGTACTCTTTCAACTTCATGAGAAGAACAAGGTTGAGAAAAAAGTGTATGTTTATCATCAGTTTGTACTGGTGCACTCAGAGAAGTATCAGAGTTTGCACTACTGTCACCTTCAGCTTCAACACTTGTAGCTTTAACTGGTTCATCTTCAGCCATAGATTTAGCAATATCTTCTGTAGGCTTTTGAAGATTTTCTTCATGTTGCTCAGGCTCAGCAACAGGCATTGACTGAGAAGTTACTTTGGTTGCCTGATCAATTTCTTCACCTTCTTCAACAGTGTGGTGGGCATCAGATATTATCTCAGTATGAGATGCCACAACTTCAGAAGGTACAGATGTAAGTTGATCAACTACACCAACATTAGAGATAGGATCAGAAAATGGCATAAATGAATCAGGAACATCATTTATTGGAGAAACACCATCTCTTGCATCCTCTTCCGCAGGCATTTTATCCTCTGCAGGCATTACATCCTCTGCAGGTACTACATCCTCTGCAGGTATTACATCCTCTGCAGGTATTGCATCTGTCTCAATCTCAACAGAAGGTGTTTGCTGTGAAACAACCTCTGGAGCTTCAATATCGTCATCCACAGAATCAGAGAATAACACTTTTCTTCGTTTTGCTAGAGGTACATTATCTGAATCCTCTTCGCTAATTGATGGAGTTCGTTCTACCACTGAGAGTGACTTAGATATGTTTGCCCGAGCTTTCATTCTTTTCCCCCTTCTAGTGTAAACAGCTTCAGGAGATTTCCGTTTTGATTTTCTTTGTGTCTCTACTTCCTGCTTTAGACTTGCACGTAGTTTAGTAACTGCCTTCTTAGCTCTTTGCATTTTAGACTGTGATGCTGGTGGAGATTGTGACGAATCAGAGTTTGTGTTTGAAGTGGGTGAAGGTTGCTTTGCAGGTGAGTCAGTGTTTGGTTCTAGTTGAGATTCAAGGTGTGGTTCAGGTTGTTGTGGTTCTTGTTCAGGTTCATCTTGTTGTGATGCATCGTGTTGTGGTTCCTGTTGGTCTTGTTGTGGTTCTTGTGGTTGATTTAGAAAATTTCGTAAAGCAAGAGGCATGATAAACTCAGGAAGATTTTCTTTACCAACATCCTTGTTAGTCATATCAGAGAATATGCGCTTATTGACTCTAAAAGGATCAACTGTATCAGTTTCATCAATGTCAAGACCAGGTACACATGCATTGAACAACATTTGACAGAAACGAGCATAATAAACAGTGGTAGTCTCTGACAATTTATCACCTAAATTCATCAAAACATATCGACCAAAATCAAAATTAATACCATAGAGCAAAGAATACCCGATATGGAGACTATCCATTGGAATGGCATCCCAGTTTGTGACTTTCTTCTGGAATGTTCTTGTTATGCAATCAAAGAAGAAATTCCATTCTTTTCTAAGATTTGGTCTTTTTATACTGCCGAGCTTGTCAAGAGATTCCATGTAACCTATCTCTTGTAGCATATCTCTCAGATAACTTTCATTAACCAGAGCATAAGAAGTATGTGTGTCAAAACCCATCGTATCTCGTACAGTCTGTGGAGTAATCACATGGTCTTGATCGTCATAGGTGAAGATAATGGTAGGAGTTCCACTTTCTCCTCCATCCACATAAACTGAGTTCTGCCAGAATGAAGCAATTTGAGACGCAGAAAGAATAGCAGGTCCAGTCAGAGCTTGTCCAATCTCTGAATCCCTCAAAAAGTTCTGCATGAGATGAAACGATTCTGGAACGCGTTCATGATAGAGTGGAGCTTCATAGTTATTAGGAACAAACCGTAAGCCAAGAGCAGTGAATGCTTTAGATGCCATTGAGTTAAGAATTCCCAAGAATTTCCAAACAATATGAATGTAGAAAAGGTGTTTGCGTGAGTGCCCAAGAGAAAAATAAGAAAACTGTGAGAGTAAGAATAAAGCACACTTGTTTGGACACAAAAGTGATTAAATTAATAAAAACTCAATCTCTTATGTAACAAACACTCAAACAGTTCCTTGATTAATGTGTAGTGGGACACGATAATAGGTAAGTGGGACACATTAAAGACGAGTGGGTCATGTGCGCCTATTTTTAAAAAGAGTATATTAAAATTAAAACATTAAAATATTTGATTTTAACAAAAATCAAATAATACTCTTTTAAAAATATCTGGACCCAAGTAAAATCAGAATTTGAAACGTTTACCTGTTGCCTTTAATAACCAGAATACGAAGCGATTAAGGACTTCGTTCTTACCCATCTCTATTTAAGGCCTAGAGACTTGATCAGATTATTTCATTAAACCTTTAACCTTTCAGTCTCCCCTGTAAAATCACAAACCTTTCAAACCAAATACTCTTGAAAAACAATGGCTAACCTTACCATCAAAGAGAAAAACCTTCATCTTGTCGAAAATAGAGACATCTTCAGCTATACTCGTGAAGAGTTTGAAGCGTTTGAGTGGGAAAGGCAGCTTGAGACGCTGTGGCTGCAAATGGATGCTGGTCTGGAAGAGCTCGAGAGAGAGAAACCAGCAAGGGTGATCGACATCGATGCTGCCCTCCAAGCAACATTGGCATGGCTCTCCTCGAAGGCATCCTCATCCACCACCACCAACCATTGTTAATGAATATGTCAGCAAAAATAACCTTATCCCTTCAACTTCCACCCAAATAAAGTGGCAAAGATGGGATCTGGGAGTTTTTGCTAACAATGGAGTGGTGTGGACGGACCTTTTACTTTCCTGTTGAATAGATTAGCAGATAGAGAGAACAAAAATATGTAATATTTGCTTGTAATCTCTTTCTTATTATCAATGAAAATTTTGCTTTTCTAATCATATTCATTGTTTTCTGCAACTGTTATTTGAGTGATATGAACTATTCTTCAAGAAAATGCATCAAGAAAAGAATATGAAAACTAATTAAAGTAATCATATAAAGAACACATTCATCAACTATCCACTGAAACAGTTGTCAAAAACCCTACTTACTCCAAGACTTTCAAATTGTCCAAGTGAAAATTTACCTTAGAGTACAAATCACGAATCAACAGCGTTTGTCAATTCTCCAACTTTATCATCGAAACCCTTTCATAAATCGCACAGTTGTGAATATATGTGTGTGTGAAGCAGAGTTTACTAAGTCAATCTTTAGAGCATCTAATTTTTCATAAAATCCATAAAGTAAATCAATAAACACTGGATGCACAAACTGTCATAGTAAACACTGACTGTGTGATGAAAGCTAAACTCTGAAGTATTCGAACTTTATACAGTAATTTTTTATTTTATACCCTCTTTATATACACATTTTTTTTTCATTTTCATTTTTTTTTTTTTTTTTTTTTTTTATTATTTTTTTTTTTTCATTCCAGTAATCAGAGGTTGGAACCAGTCACCAAAAATTCAAAAATTTTAGCCCTTATCATTTTGATAAGTTCCTGGGTCATCCCAGTATTTAACTAGTCACCAAAAATTAGAGAATTTTAGCACATATTTTATACCAATAGGTTCCTGGGTCATCCTAGTATCCAACATAATCTCAAAGGAGTATAACAACCTATATACACTTTCTTTGGGGTATTGCAGTAAACATTTTATTTTATCAGAGTATAACTAACAGAGTTTAGAGTTCATCAACATCAGTAGTTCTTCATGAAAGGTAATGCACACAGTATTTATAGACTCAGAGTTTAGGACAGAATAAACTAAGAGATGCTATAAATATGAGCCAGTATCATGCTGTGTTAACTTTCTGCACAATCTAAGATTAGATCTCAATAACTCAGAAAGATTCATGATTAATTGCTGAGAATCATGCTTCATACATATTTCTTCATTGGTGTTTTCATTCAGACAAAAATCAACTCAAAGTTCACAGAGTTTATCAAACTTATTAATCAGTGTATGACATATGTACATTCGATATCTCAAAGACTCAATATGCCAAAATAACACTATTCGATATCTCAAGGATTCGATATGTCAAAATAACACTATTCGATATCTCAAGGATTCGCAGAGAAAAGAGCTATTCGAGAAGTGATTCGATGTGTCAAGATAACACTATTCGAGAACTTAGAGTTATCGATCAAGGCAACTCCAGTTCTCGAATCACTTACTTAGTCACTTCTCGAATACATTCTTGAGGACAAAATATGACAGAGTTTAACAGAGTATGCATAACAGAGTTTAATCAACAGAGTTCACTTAGTATTTAACCAATCAGGAAATATGATTAATACATCACATAAGTAAAGTTTGAATCTAACCAACATTTCTAGTCAGAACCAGAGATCATTCCTAGTTCATTGACCAGCCTTGTAAATGTAACTTCACTCAATGGTTTAGTGAAGATATCTGCAAGCTGTTGTTCTGTAGAGACAAAATGTAGTTCAATATTTCCTTCTTCCACATGTTCTCTGATGAAGTGGTACCTTATGCTGATGTGCTTGGTCATTGAATGCTGTACTGGATTACCTGTCATAGCAATAGCACTTTGGTTATCACAGTAAATAGGTATATTACTGTACCTCAATCCATAATCCAGCAATTGATTCTGCATCCATAAGATCTGTGCACAACAGCTACCAGCTGCAATATACTCTGCTTCAGCTGTAGATGTGGAGATTGATTTCTGTTTCTTGCTGTACCAGGAAACAAGTCTGTCACCAAGAAATTGACAACTTCCACTAGTGCTCTTTCTGTCTACCTTACAGCCTGCAAAGTCAGCATCGGAATACCCAAGTAGCTTAAAATCTGATTCTCTGGGGTACCACAGACCTAATGATATGGTGCCCTTGAGATACTTGAAGATTCTTTTCACAGCTGTCAGATGTGGCTCTCTAGGATCGGCCTGAAACCTTGCACAAAGACAGGTTGCATACATGATGTCAGGCCTACTAGCTGTCAAGTATAGAAGAGATCCTATCATGCCCCTGAAGTTTGTCATATCCACTGAAACTCCTGTGTCTTTGTCCAGTTTAGTTGCTGTTGCCATGGGAGTTGATGCAGATGAACAGTCAAGCATACCAAATTTCTTGAGAAGATTTCTGGTGTATTTTTCTTGATTAATGAAAATTCCATCTTCTGTTTGTTTCACCTGTAGGCCTAGAAAGTAACTAAGCTCTCCCATCATGCTCATTTGATATCTGGATTGCATGAGCTTGGCAAACTTCTTACAGAGTTTATCATTAGTAGACCCAAAGATGATGTCATCAACATAAATTTGAACTAAAAGGAGGTCACTTCCTTGGTTGAAATAAAACAGAGTTTTGTCAATTGTACCTCTGTTGAATCCACTTTCTAGAAGAAACTGAGCAAGTGTCTCATACCATGCTCTTGGTGCCTGCTTAAGTCCATATAGTGCCTTATCTAGTCTGTAGACATAATCTGGATATTTGGGGTCCACAAATCCTGGTGGTTGTTCAACAAACACTTCTTCTTCAAGCTTTCCATTCAGAAAAGCACTTTTCACATCCATCTGGAACACTTTGAATTTCTTGTGAGAGGCATATGCTAGAAAAATTCTGATTGCCTCCAATCTTGCTACTGGAGCAAATGTTTCATCATAATCTATTCCTTCTTGCTGTGAATAACCTTTTGCTACCAGTCTAGCCTTGTTCCTTGTGATAACACCTTCACTGTCAGTCTTGTTTCTGAAAACCCATTTAGTACCAACAATAGATCTGTTCTTTGGTCTTGGTACAAGGGTCCAAACTTCATTTCTTTCAAATTCATTTAACTCTTCCTGCATTGCTGTTATCCAGTCTGCATCTTGAAGAGCTTCTTCCACTTTCTTTGGTTCATTTTTAGACAAGAATGCATGAAATAGACATTCACTTGCAGTAGCACTTCTTGTCTTTACTTTTGCATCTGGATCACCAATTATCAAATCAGGTGTATGTGATTTAGTCCATTTCCTAGCAGAAGGCAAATGACTTCTATCAGCATGTGATCCTCCCCCTTGATCCATGCTCTCCTGATTCTGTTGTGATCTATTTTCGTTTTCTGAGACTCCCCCTGAACTTGACTGTCCAGAGTCAGAATTTGAATTTTCAGAGTTTGAAGCATCAGAGTTTGATCCAGATTTTTCAGTTGACTCAGTATCAGTGTTTGAGTCTTCATCTTGATTATGCTCCCCCTCAACTGATTCTCCTCTTTGTTGTGACTGAGAAGTTTCTCCAGAATTTATCAGTAGAGGTTCAGAGTTTGTTTCAACAGAGTCTGTCAGAATTGTTTCATCAGAGTTTCCTTCATCAGAGTTTAAAACTTCATTTTCAAAGTTCAGTTGATCATATTCGTCTTTGTCTTCAAGTCCAGTTATCTTCTTATCATCAAAAGAAACATGTATTGATTCCATGATCACTTTAGTTCTCAGATTGTAAACTCTGAATGCCTTTGTTGATAGTGGATAGCCAACAAAAATTCCTTCATCTGCCTTTAACTCAAACTTGGTCAACTGTTCTGGATGAGTCTTCAAAACGAAACATTTGCACCCGAAAATATGAAAGTATTTCAGGTTAGGCTTCTTTTTCTTCACCATCTCATATGGTGTTTTTCCATGCTTATTGATCAGTGTTGCATTTTGAGTAAAACAAGCAGTTTGAACAGCTTCTGCCCAGAAATAAGTTGGCAATTTTGCTTCATCAAGCATAGTTCTGGCAGCTTCAATTAATGTTCTATTTTTCCTCTCAACTACACCATTTTGTTGTGGTGTACCAGGTGCTGAAAATTCTTGTTTCACTCCATTGTCCTTGCAGAATTCTTCCATTGTTGCATTTCTGAACTCAGTTCCATTATCACTTCTGATGATTCTCACTTTGTTGCTTGATCCTTTGTCCAGAAGCTTCACATGCTCCATCAGAGTTGATGCTGTTTCATCCTTCTTTGCTAGAAAATACACCCAGGTGAATCTAGTGTATTCATCAACAATGACTAAAGCATATTTCTTCCTTGCAATAGACATAACATTTACTGGACCAAATAGATCAACATGAAGAAGATGATGAGGATCAGTGATAGAAGATTCTGTTTTGCTCTTGAAAGATGACTTCCTTTGTTTAGCCTTCTGACATGAGTCACATAGGCCATCAACATTTAACAGGGTCTTTGGGAGTCCTCTTACAAGATCCTTTCTGATCAATTCATTGATGTTGTTCAAGTTCAAATGTGAGAGTTTCTTGTGCCACTTCCAACTCTCTTCATTAGACATTCTTGTAGACAGGCAAACAGCTTTTCCAACAGAGTCTATCAAAAGCTTGATTTCATAAATGTTGTTTTGCCTGTGACCAACTAGAACAACCTTTCCTGTAGATTTGCTGATAACTTCACAATATTCAGGTTGGAAATCTACATGATATCCCTTGTCACAGATTTGACTCACAGATAGCAAGTCATGCTTGAGTCCTGGGACATGAGCTACATTGTTGATGATGACATTTCCAAGATTGATATTGCCATATCCCAATGTTCTTCCTATATTGCCATCACCATAGGAAACTTTTGGGCCAGCCTTCTCCTCATATTCTGAAAGCAGGGCTTTATTTCCAGTCATGTGTCCTGAACATCCACTGTCCACGACTAGGGTTGCCTCCCTGTTACCCTGCAATCACAAACAATTACTGAGGATTAGTTTTAAGGATCCAGACTTGCTTGGATCCTTTGGCATTCTTAACTTTGTTAGCTTTTGCAGCGGAATTAACATTATCAGAGTTTGAGCTAACAGTATCAGTGTTTGCACTTGCAGTATCAACTTTAACCCATTTTAGATTGGGTTTCAGTTCATAGTAATTATGATAGATAGCATGATATTTTCTGCAAGTATAGATGGAATGCCAAGTGCTTCCACAGTGTGTGCATAGAGTCTGTGGCTTAGTTCTAGCAGAATCCTTCTTTACCTCAGACTTTGTAGGTAAAGAATTTATATTTTTATTTTTCTTGCAGAAATTTGCAAGATGCTTAGTACTACCACAGTTATGACATGTCTTTCTTGGAGCATAACTAGCAAGCATTGGTTTATTTCCTGAAGTAATGCCTACTTTTCCATTTCTGTTCTTGTTTGACACTTTCTTTTTCTCAACAGATTTTAACTCCTTCAATTTATGTTTGAGTTGTTTATCTGTCATTGAACCAATGTTAACCTGATTAACACTAGTTTTTACTGGTTTACTATTGACAGCTTCTTTTTCATTCTCAGACAAAAATTTACTGGTTCCATGAACAAATTTAGTTCTGACTTTAACTTGATTTTGAAATCTAAGTTCGTCTTCCTCATTATAACCTAGACCAACAGTGTCTGTTTGAAAAATCTGTTGTGTGTCCTTTCCAGAATTAGTCCAAGTCCTAATTTTCTTATTTGCTTCCTCCAACTCAGATTCTAGTTGTTTATATTTCTGAAGCAAAATCTGTTCTTTGCAAACAGCATCATCTCTCTCTTTCTGAACTTGTTGCATGTTTTCAAGTTTCTCTTCAACAAGTTTATTTCTCTCTTTAAGTTCAGAATTTTCAGCTTTTATCCTCTCATTTTCTAAAGTCTGATCCCTATAACTTATATGCAATGACTTAAGAAAGATTCTTAATTGAGCAATGTCATCAATATTATAAGCATAGGTAGTTGGAGGTACCTGATTTTCAGAGGATTCTGATTCAGTAGTAGCCATGAGAGCATAGTTCACTTCTTCATCAGAATCTGAAGTATCTGCCCAATCTCTGCCTTTAGTGTAGAGTACCTTTCCAGTTTTACCCTTCTTGCACTCAGGAGCATAGTGACCCATCTCCTTACACTTGTAGCATTGAATTTCAGACTTATCCTTCTTCCCTTTAGAGTCTCTCTTATCAGACTTCCTGTAGCTTTTCCTGTCTTCATTTGAATCCCTAGAAAACCTTTTTCCTTTCTTGAAATTCTTGAAGCCCATTTTCTTGAAAGTTTTCACCATCAGCACAGCCATTTTTCTCATCTCTTCTTCATCATCCTCAGAGTCAGATGATTCAGAAGAGTTTGAATCATAATCTGAGTTTGGTGAATCACTTTCTGAGTGTATGACCAAAGCTTTTCCCTTCATTTTCCTTCTTGATGCCTCTTTCTTCTGAGGCTTCTCTTCAACATTAAGAGCAACTGACTTTCCTTTTCTACTTAATCTCCTGTTTCTCTGCTCCATTTCCAATTCATAAGTTTTGAGCAGTCCATAAATTTCATCAATCTCTGTTTCAGCAAGATCATAGTTGTCTCTAATAGTGGTTGTTTTCACATCCCACTTTTCAGGTAGAGAAAGAAGAAACTTGAGATTCGAGTCTTCTAGATCATACTCTTTGTTGACCAATGACAGATCATTAATAAGTTTACAGAATCTATCAAATGTTTCTGTCATGGTCTCTTCAGGTTTAGCCTCAAAATGCTCATACTCTTGTGTGAGTATGTTTCTCCTATTCTTCTTAATAGCTGCAGTTCCTTGACACCTGACTTCAAGTGCATCCCATATCTCTTTTGCAGTGGTGCAGTTAATGACTTTGTTAGACATGACATTGTCTAAGGCACTATGAAGTAAATGCCTAACTTTTGCATCCTTAGCAATTGATGATAGATCTTCAGGAGTCATGTCCTTCTTTTCCTTTGGAACCATTTTTGCTGCTTCACCAGCAACTGCAACAGATAGCTTTGTAGGATTGTGAGGACCTTCATAAATCCTGTCAAGATATTCTGGATCTGTAGCCTCCAGAAACATAGTCATCTTGGCCTTCCACGTAGCATACTCTAACGGCCTCAGAATAGGAACCCTGATTGGTTCATAACGACTCACAGTAGTAGGAGCCTTTTCAGAAACAGTAGGTGTTGGTGGAGGAATTTCTGACATGATTATTGTTGTGTTTGGATCTTAACCTGTAATAAAGTAACAGATTGGCTCTGATACCACTTGTTAGGCCGAATACACAAATAATAATCAACTTTGTATGAGAGATTAACAAGTAAAAGCGTTTATGCACTTTAAAAACTTCTGGTATTTCAAACCCTCTTCGTGATGTAAAATATCACAAAGAGCTGCTAGGTTACAATAATGATAATTCGTTATCGATACCCTTCTAGGGTTAACCTATCTGTATTTATATAACATACAGCTACGATACAATCTCTAATTGATATTCCTAATAATCAGCTATACAATGATATCAATTACAGATTGTCACACGTCTCCTATGTCAACTCGATCTCTTTGATAGCTATCCAATCTTCAAAGATATCGCTTCCATAATTAATCTTTAATCACTGTTGAACAGTAGACGCCCTTCCTCCAGACAGAGTTTAACAAACTCTGTCGAGCTTCCAACTGTCAGAGTTTACACAAACTCTGACTACTTCCAGCTAAACTCTGATAACTCCCTGTAACACTTAAACACTGATCAAAACACATCAATTATATTTAACATCTTCTTTTTTCTCTTGCCCAGGGGTAGTCACTATCCCTTGCCCCCCGACTTGTTGGTTGTTAATGGTGCATTCAACCACGAAGTCAGCCAATGCCTGAGCCTTGATGGCTATCCGAGGCTTGTATGTGATATCAAACTCTCCTAACTCAATCGCCCACTTGATTAGCCTTCCACTGGCCTTAGGGCTATGCAATATGTTTCTCAACTGCTGGTTTGTCAGAACTTGAATCTTATGTGCCTGGAAGTAAGGCCGCAACTTCCTCGAGGCAGTTACTAATGCCAAAGCAAACTTTTCTATGGGTGAGTAATTCAACTCAGCCCCATGCAACACTTTGCTCACATAGTAGATAGGTTTCTGGACTTTCTCCTCTTCCCGAATGAGGACAGCACTCAGGGCTTGTTCAGATACCGCCAGGTATAGACAAAGAGTCTCCCTAGGGCTTGGTTTGGTCAACAACGGGGCTTCAACCATGTACTTCTTCAGTTGCTCAAAGGCCTCTTGGCTCTCAGGTGTCCACTCAAAATTTTTCACCTTCTTCAATGCTTGAAAGAAAGGCAAGCATTTGTCACCAGACTTGGAGATGAATCTTCCTAAAGCCGCTACCCGGCCTGTTAACTTCTGCACATCCCTTATAGAGCGTGGGGGTTCCATATCTAAGATCGCCTTGATCTTGTCAGGGTTGGCCTCTATGCCTCTCTTGGAAACCATCAGACCCAAAAATTTGCCTGATCCAACGCCAAAGGCACACTTGGCTGGATTCAACATCATTTTGTGGTGCCTCAGCACTTCAAATGCCTCTCTGAGGTGTTTAATATGGTCCGCCTTGACCAAGCTTTTAACCAGCATATCATCGACATAGACCTCCATGGTTTTTCCAATCAGATGGGCGAATATCTTATTCACCAATCGTTGGTAAGTAGCCCCTGCATTCTTTAGACCAAACGCCATAACAAGATAGCAGAAAACACCAAAGTCAATTATGAAAGATACCTTTGGGATGTCATCCTTGTGCATCTTAATTTGATTGTAGCCGCTGAACCCATCCATGAAGCTCAACATCTCATGTCCTGTTGTGGCATCTATTAACATGTCTACCCTTGGTAAAGGGAAACAATCCTTAGGGCATGCGTCATTCAAGTCGGTGAAGTCTATACACATCCTCCACTTACCGTTGGCTTTCTTGACCATCAGAAGGTTAGCCAACCATTCCGGAAACTGAATCTCTTCAATAAACCCAGCCTCCAAGAGTTTGTCCACCTCTTGCTTAATGGCCTCTTGCTTTTCTGGAGCAAAATTCCTTTTCTTCTGCTTTATGGTCTTTCGCTTGGGATCAACATTCAATTTATGAGTTATAAGTTGGGGATCAATCCCTGGCATATCAGCCGCTGTCCATGCAAACACATCACTATTTTCTTGTAAGAATGCTATAAATTTGCCCTTCAAGGGTTCCTTTAGAGAGGCTCCCACATAAGTAACTTTTCCAGGTTCGCCTAACTCTAGAGGTATGGGAACAAAGTCCTCTGCTGGCCTTCCTCGGTGTTCATCATCACCACGGACATCCATGTCTTCGATCGGGAGTACCTGCCCCCCGGTTCCATCAGCTCTTAAAGCAGCCACATAGCAACTCCTGGCCATTTTCTGATCACCCTTTTGTTCTCCAACACCATTCCTGGTTGGAAACTTCACCTTCATGTGATAGGTAGAGGCAACAGCCTTGAACGCATGAAGGCCGGTTCTCCCCAAGATTGCATTGTACGTCGAGGTAGCCTTAATCACTAGAAAATTCAACATCTGGGTGGCTTCCTTAGGTTCTTGCCCTATTGTCACGGGCAGCTGAATGATCCCTTCAACCTTGGACTCAACTCCGTTAAACCCGTAGATAGGCATGTTAGTCGGGGTCAATTGGGAGTCAGTATACCCCATTTTCACAAAAGCGTCGTGAAACAAGATATCAACAGAAGCTCCATTGTCTATCAGGACCCGCTTCACTTCTGAGTTTCCAATTACAGGAGTTATGACCAACGGGTCGTCATGGGGGAATTTCACCCCTTCAAGGTCTGAATCATCAAAACCAATTACTATCTCAGTCTTAGCACGCTTCGGGGCTTCTCCTACGATGTGCATCACTTCTCTGGCATAGGCCTTTCGAGAGTTTCGGGTAGTGCCGGCCGCTGTTGGTCCTCCCCAAATCATATTGATTACTGGCCCTCGAGGCTGTGGGTTACGATCACGATCGTTATCCCTCATATCATTGTCTCTTCTATCATAATCCCTTTTCTGGGCTCCACGATCTTCACCCTTGGCGAACTTGTTCAACTTTCCCTTCCGGATTAAAAATTCAATTTCATCCTTTAACTATCTGCAGTCATCTGTGTCATGTCCCACATCCCTGTGGAATCTACAATACAGATCTTTGTTTCTCTTTTCGGGGTCACCCCTGAGTGGCTTAGTCCAACGAAAGTCCTTATCCTTCTCAATATCTAACAAAATTTGACTCCTAGGAGCGTTCAGCCTTGCGTAATCAGAAAACCTCGGTCCAAAACCCTTATTGGGTGATGACTCGGAATCCTTGCCAGCCCGGGGATACTTGTCCCTAGCGTCGTACTCTTGCTCTGGCTTTCGTTTCTTTGAATCATTAGAACCCTTGCCATTGCCTCCCGTGGTTTCCTTCTTCATGCTGTCCTCAGCCTTGATATATTTATCGGCTCTTCTCTGGAGCTCGGCCATGTTTTCAGGAGGGTGTTTTGCCAAGGACCTTTTAAAGAAGAGGTCAGTGGTTCCGTGTTCCAGGGCTACCATGGCCACCTTATTTTCCAGATCAGTGATATTCAACGTCTCTTTGGTAAATCGCTTGAGATAATCCCTCAAGTTCTCATTCTTTCCCTGCACCACATACATAAGGGATGCAGAACTTTTCTCATGAATTCTCCCACTAATGAATTGGCTGATAAAGGCAGCGCTCAACTCCTTAAAAGAGCCAATTGAGTTTGCAGGTAGGCGGCTGTACCATCTTTGAGCCATGCCCGACAGAGTTTGAGGGAACGCCCTACACTTTAAGGCGTCACTAGCAGGCTGCAGCAGCAGTGCGTTTGAGAATGTCCTGACATGGTTTGCGGGATCGCCCGTTCCATCATAGGCCTTAATAGTCGGCATCTTAAATTTCCTTGAGATATTGGCATTCATCACCTCCTCAGTAAACGGAGGTGTGGGGTCATCAGGGTCCCCAAGTGGCATTAGATCTTTGGGGTTGCTTCTGGGGGTCTCCACCCTTGTCGATTTTTCGGTTCGGGTATCAGCCCTTCTTTGCCTTCTTGAAGGCCTCTCCAAATTTATAATGGGAATCCTCTCTGCAGTTGGAGGAGGCTGAGTTTGATTCAATCTATCTTGTTCTCTTGCAATATCGTCCTTCAGTTTTAAAATCTCAGCCTCATAAGCCTTGATTTTTTCAGCAGTTGTCAAGGGGAGTCCATCATGGATTCTTCGTGTCCTTCTTAGAGGTTCTTTGCTAGCACGTCGCCTCCTCGGGGCTTCATCTCGATCATCATCCTTAGTTGATGATGAATCATCAGTATAGGGACCAGAGTAGTCATCATATTCTCGATCCCGGATCTGTAAGGCGTGACCGCTTGGTCCAGGTTCCCTTCGTCGGGGGGGATAATTATGCAGCCCATACATCGGGTTGGTATTCAGAGGGAGATCCGTAGTATGGATCTGTACCCCCGGGGGTAGCGTGCGATCAACGTTACCAAGAAGAGAAACCACCATCTGAAGAGGGTTAGTTTCTTGGCCTTGATGGACAGTCACCGGGAGGGTCCCCTCTACATGGGGAGTCGTCCCTGGGGGCTGAGTGGGCAGAGGTTGAATGACCGCCCCTATTGATGGGAGTATTTGTCCTTCCTCAGTAACGATAAGCGGATCAGAAGTGGCTGGTGGAGCAGAGTTAAGGGGTACAGCCTCAGTTGATGTTGTTCTTCGTGTTTGAACCATGGTTGATGTTGTCTTCCCACAGACGGCGCCAAATGTTATGGAATAGAAACTAGGTTACTAGTATTGCGGCTAGGGTTTGTGTATTTAATGCAAAAGTGTGTGAGCTTCGTGCTTTAATGGCTGCTCTCGTGCTCGTGGCTGAATCTGCCTTCACAAGATGCCTACGTACTTTGATGAATATCAAAGATCAAGCCAAAAAAACGTAGTTCTGAGAATGAGGGGTGAGGCCCTTTATATAGGCTGTGGGAGCCTTAGAATTATGGTAGGAGTCAGAGACTTGGTGAACAAGTCTTCCTTGAGGAAGGTTCCAGATCTATTCCTTGTAGGAATCAGTTTCCATATCGAATTGGATGCCTTGGTGGATAAGTCTAATGGAGATAATATCCTTACCCAACTCTTATTGCTGAGCTGTTTATTTCCCTCAATATTAATTACGAAATTAATATTAAAATAGGGATTCTGACCTCATTAATGGGCCCCACGTTTGGACCATGCTGGGTCTAATTAATGCCATATTAAATGTGTCTTTAGGGCTTATTTTCAGCCCATATCACCTGCTCTTTTAGTATTAAAAAAATGTCAAGCCATTTTAAGGAAAGTAAAAATAAAAATATTATTTTCATTAAAATGGGTCCGTCAGTAGCATTTTTTAATATTAAAAAAAGCATGAACACAGGGGACATGGAGAAGGGGATAGAGGATCCCTACTCGATTTATTTATAAGAACGTATGAACAAAACAATAAATAATGATTTTTTTTTTTGACACGGAACAATAAATAATGATAGGTACAAATAAAAACGACACCACTATTAAAAGAGCTTGTTTTATTGTTTTGAAATTTACCAAATTGAGATGTCATTTTCTTGTTTATTGTGAAACAAGATAGATACAAGTAGGCCAATTTTTTTACTCCCTTCACCATATATTCCTGACAAATATCATTAGTCTCTACCAATTTATTATTTTTTCAAAAAAAATTTAAAATTCGGTCAACAAAATAGCCAGCAGGATTTAGACATGCTCATTTGTGTCTATTTGGACTTTTATTTTAACCTCTTTTTCATCATTTATTATTTAATAAAAATAAAAGCAATTAAGCAGTCGGTAAAATTGTGATACCTCCAATGGGAGAAACACAAAGCAAAAAAATTTTACTTGACAAATATTATGCATAATTTATATTAATTATGAAGCTCCACCCACTCAAAATCTTTGGATGAAATTATAGACAACCATATCACAGTGGCCAAATTTATAAAAACTTTTAAAAGTTGTAAGCACAATTTTAGTAAAATTTAGTCAATTATTTTTTTTTCGTATTATATTAGGTAACCATTTTTACCAATCTACTGGAGATGCTCACTTTGCCATTCATTTTAATTTTTGGTAACTGTATGTTATTCATTTATTAAGCGATAATTTACTGGTTCAAAATTTTAAAAATTTAAGCAAATATGTTCCTGTTTGACAATAATGCATAATACTTATCAGCTTATATAAAATCTAATTTCTATTAGTTTTTGTTCCTCGTAACTCCTAAATGAGATGCCCATCTAAAAAATAATTCTGTCCTGCCGACAGTTACAGGCCTTTAGTTGATTAGCCCAAGTTTTCAGCCCATTACTGTAACTCTGTAAGGGCAAGTTCAGGATATTGTAGACCCAGAACCGTACCTTGTGGCAGAACTTTTCATTTTTCCCGGTCTTCTGCAGCTAAAGACCTAAATTTTTATTTTTTTTATTTACTAAGTTTTATTTTTATTCAATTTTACACAAAACACGATAGAAAATTATACGAACACGAATATACACGAATCTTAAATAGATTGTGTTAGAGTTTAACATTTGAGTACACGATTCACGAAATTGCACGACATGAAAATGTATGATACGAACGAATTGTCAAATATAGTGCAGTCCTTTAACATAAAAGCTTGTCGCTTGATGGTAAAACACTGAATAATTTTTTTTAGTAAATGTATGTAGTGTGGATCCTGTTTTTAAATCATGTAATTCATGAAATGTGTATCAATTTATTTGTCCATACTTAAATCTGAAATAGGTAAAATTTATATTCACTTGACCTGTTAAAATCGTTCCATCAACATACACACTCACAAAAATAAAAAGTTACGATGATTTATAATTTTATAAATATTTTATTTGATTTAATTAAAAGTAAATAGTAAATAAATTTTTAAACATCTAAATATATTATCAAAAATATTAGAATACATAACCTTTCATTTTGTTACAGTATCATTCCAGGAAAATGTGTAGAACTCAATGAAAACTTATTTTTACTTCTCGAATACACATATAGAGGTATTTGTTTGATATTTATTATGACTTTAATCAGGCCCGTCTTAAACTTAAACTTTACAGGGGCCATGTACTAATTATAAAATTGGGCCCTTAGTTTATTTAAAATTTAAACAAGTTATATAAAATAATTATATTTGAAAAGACATTAGAGGAAGTTTTGATTTTAGACGTGTGTAACTGAAGTTGAAATCTGAATAAGTGAAGGTTTGGTGTAATTTTATTAACAATTAGATGGACATATATAACATATATAGATGGGTTTTTCTGATTTGGGGCCTAATAATTTTGGGGCCCAGTGTTGTTGGGCTCCTTGCACACCCTCCTAGACGGGTCTGACTTTAATAATTCAAATGATACTCCATTAAGATTAGTGAATGAATTGATATACGGTCTCCACTTCAGTGACCATTTTGATACTTAACCCGATATTAAACGTACCGGTTCATCTTATGTTACAAACTTTATGCGATAATGCTTGAACAATGTATATCTTACATGTAGATAATCATATAAGTTTGACATCTGACGATGATTCTAGGAATAGAGTGCATATCGGTCCATTATAGATTTTGACCGGGAAGAGGTATACTATTTTGTTGAGATATGGTTATGAAAACCCGAGAAGTTCTTCGGAGAAAGTCTATATATTTACAAATATTAAATAACTATTATATTAAAATATTTTAAATAAATTATTTGACTTGGATTTAATAGAATTTAAATATTTAATAAATATTTTCAATTCTTTCAAAAGTCATAAAATATTATTTTAAAATCATCCAAGGTTTCCTAAATTATTATTTAAATATTCGCGGATCTTCGAGACGTTGACTCATCAACTCAAAATTCTTAATAAACCCCGGTCTTGTTTGCTCAAGTTGCTTTATTATACACATATCCGTTAGCTTCCTCAAGATCCGAAAGTAACGAAAAGAATGAAAAATATCTATCAACAAGTATTTACTTGGGAAACATGAATTTATTTTGTTCCAAGGTGAAAGATTCGTCAGGCGGACTGGGAGATAATAGCGTAAGAGGTTGAAGTCACGTCAAGTCCAGCACAATTTGGCCTGTATACGATCTAGGGTGACATCCGGTTTTGGACTAATGCTTCTACATGTAGAGAAGATTGATCAAGGTGAACTTCGTGCCATACGACTGATCATTATGTATGGAGACATGGTGATGCTCCCTGTGACGCCCCCAAATCCGATGTCAGGATTTGGTGCTACAAACCATTACAATCAAATATAACTTGATTATATAATGACCCCTCACCGTGGATCGATCTCGGGTTATGATGTGAAATAAGAATCTAAATGACAATTGTTATTACAACCACTATAACTTCTTATCTATAGCGCAGTCTGATACCGTATATGTCCGTGCTGAAGCTGAAATCTATTTTTTATAAAATGTTTCATCACTCTCATTCGACTCGCAACACATAGGTATCCAATCCTTAACCTTAACTGAAAAGGGAGGGTAAAACAAAGCAAGAGTGAGCCAACAATGCTCAGCAAGTGAATAATATAGTGAAACAACAATTTCTCAACATTTCATTGATGAACAATATCAATGATCAATTTATCTCAAGGGAATAATCAATTTCCATCATAGGATAAACTTTCCATTTTCATCAAATCATATCTTTTCATCAAAACCTTCCTTTTTTAAAACAATTTTATCATTGAAACATACTTTTCATAAAACCTTTTAAAGATATTTAAGTTGATTGGAGTTTTTCCTTAACAACGTACAACACGGGTGATCAGCCACGTAAAGTCCCCATACCGGACACGAAGTCCCTCTTGACCTTAAAATTGGGTTTCCAATTAGGCAACACATTGGCCTTTAAAATGCTGGACTAAGAGAACCACCCTTAGCCTCTTACGCTAAATGAAAAGTGTTGGACTAGGGAAACCACCCCTACCTCTTACGCCAATTAAAAGTGTCTTATTTTAACAATTCCAATAAAACATTTTACTTTTCAGTACTTAAACTCAATAATAACAGATCAGCCCAGTATAAGGAATTTTAAAACATCTTTAAATAATTAAGCCATTTTTATGAGCAACAGTAAAAGATTAAGGGTCAGGGAAGCATTCGATATAAGGAATCATAAACAACAAAGCAACAAGATTTAATTAAATATGGTATGGTTCAGCAAAATAGAATCATATATCAACAAGGAAACATAAATCAATTAAGGAAAGAAGCATTTGTTAAGATTCTAGAAATCGAATAGGAATTTATAAGGAAATCACAAAATAGAGAAAATCTGAAGTTTAAAAGAAGATTTAAGTAAATGCATTGGTTATAAACCACTCCTTTCAAAGGTATTTAGAAATAAGTATTCGTCAAGCTCTTGATATTACAGAGGTGCAGTAAAAGGTGGTATTGAAGTACAAGACAGGGTCATAATCTAATAAGGAACAAAACAAGTTTTAGGGTTCTATAAGTTTAACTCAAGGGTTATGGAATCTGGCTTCTCTGATATGGTTTAAATAAATAAGCGTAAGGAAACTAAATAAAGAAAGGCAGAAATTATAAGTCAAGGGTTATAGTTCAACAGGAAACAAGGTAAATAATAAGGTACATGTGTTTCAACAGTAATTTATAAAGGATAAATAATAAGGTATAAAGGGTTCAACAATAATTAAAAAGGAATAGCAGTAAGGTATAAGGATTGAAACAACAATTTATAAGCAGTTCAAGGAATCTGAACTTAAATACAAGGTTCGAGTCACTTGCAACAAA
Organism: Saposhnikovia divaricata; assembly: GCA_036435485.1. Lineage (NCBI taxonomy): Eukaryota > Viridiplantae > Streptophyta > Magnoliopsida > Apiales > Apiaceae > Saposhnikovia > Saposhnikovia divaricata. The sequence goes on from CM071600.1 coordinate 161,285,859, forward strand.
AGAAAGGGGTGTAGACCCTAGCAACACAGCTTGGAAGAACTTACAATTAATAGAAACAGACTCACATCATTCAAAATGAAAATGAAGAGTACAGATGCTTCCAAGAAGGGATTTGAAAGAACATATATAAATAACACAGGAAAATTCACATCACTTGAACGATAAGTGAGGGATAATATAACTTACCTCAATACACGCAGTTTCCAATTCCAACATCTTGATCCTTTACTCACTTTACATTAGTCTCTCCTTCTTTATACATTGACCATTCTTTGATCACACATTCATCTTTCCTTTATCACTTGTCAGTCTCTACACGAGCACACTCGTCAATCCCGATAATTATCTTCTTCCTCTATTTTCCATCAACACATGCACTGGCTCTTACGAAATTCAGAAATCCAAACCACTGCGTTCTTACCAATTAAAACTTAAATAATCGTTTTTATGAGACTCGATTATATTGGGCCAATGTAAACCCAATATTCACAATGCATTCGGTTTGTGCTATCAAAGTTACAGAAGGATTTTGTCTAAGTATTTGTTTGAGGCATCAACAGATCTAAAGACTACCCCAGTGATTTGATATACGAGTCTAACAAGTATGCACACAAGGTGTTTGGGTAAAGTCCTGAGAGAATAAAAGCTTACATCAGTGGAAGTTTTGTTCAAGATCCGTTACATATAAAGTAACAGACTATAGTCACCAACTGTACTGGTTATTCCTGACCGACGTATCGCCGGAAGAATATTTTATAACACCACCAGCATTTTAGATTCTTTTAACTAACAATATATTAGTAGATATTTGTGTGTTTTACCGTCTTTGCAGGTTTAGCTTACCAGAATATCAAGCTCATCCGAAGTTGCATTCGAAGTCTGGTATCATTTTATTTTTCTAAAATTATTTCTGGAAAAAAAAATATTGCTGTCAATCATTTATTTATTATTTACTACGTAACCACCTCTATTTTTGCCTGCATTTAAATTGTGATCTAGATTTTACCTTCATTTAGGTGGGTATTGTGTTGTTTTTCCACGTTTGTTTTGACGATGTCGCGTAGTTTGCGTGTTGGCAGTTTGAATTTAGGTACCTTAATGGGCAAATTTTTGGAGTTAGTGGACATGCTGAGGAAGCGAAGAGTGGATGTGGCTTGTATTCAAGAGACTAGGTGGAAGGGGGCTCAGTCTAGAGAAGCGAACGGGTATAAATTTTGGTACTCAGGTCTTGCCAACTCGAGGAATGGAGTGGGTATTCTTTTGGTAAAGGATCTAAAAGACAACGTCGTGGAACTGAAGAGGTGCAATGACAGGATCATGTCCGTCAGAGTTGTGGTTGGGGAGAAGGTGGTGAACGTGGTGTGTGCATATGCCCCCAAGTCGGTTTGGGCGACTCTGAGAAGGAGGCTTTCTGGGTCTGCTTAGATGAGTTGGTAGGAAGTATTCCTGACGACCAATTTTTAGTGTTGGGTGGCGATTTAAATGGTCATATTGGTGAGAGGGCAGATGGCTATCTCAGCGCTCATAGGGGTTTCGGCTTCGGGGTCAGGAATGTCGGTGGGTCCGCGTTGTTGGAGTTTGCTACTGCCCAGGAGTTAGTAATTGTGAATTCTGTTTTTCAGAAGAGGGCTGAGCACCTCATCACCTTTAGTAGTGGGGGGCACAACACTCAAATCGATTACCTACTTATGCGTAGGCGTGATGTTAGGGCATGCATGGATTGCAAGGTGTTCCGGAGTGAGGCGTGTGCTTCCCAGCACCGTTTGTTAGCCATGGATCTATCCATGGGGGGTCGAGTTGTTCGCAGGACGAGAGAGTCTAGACCAAGAATCCTTTGGAAAGATTTGAAGGGCAAGAAGGCGGCCGAATTCAGGGAGTCTCTGCTCAACGAAGGTTTTTTTGCGCGTGGTGGAGATGTCAATTTTAGGTGGGCCAACATGGCGAAGGCTATTCGGTGTGTGGGCGAGAAGGTGGTGGGGGTTTCCTCAGGAAAGTTCAGTGGTCTTAAGGAGTCATGGTGGTGGAACGAGGAGGTTCAAAAGAAAGTTAAGGCTAAACTTGCGCTCTTTAAAGAGCTTTTGTCGCTTTGTGCAGGGGCGGAGAGGATTCTGAAGATGGAAGCGTACAAGGTGGCGAGACGAGAGGAAAAAAAAGCTGTGGCGAAAGCCAAAGGTGAAGCCTATGAGGGGCTGTATAAATGCCTAGATACCAAGGAAGGAGCGAACGCTATCTTTAAACTAGCTAAAGCTAGGGAGAGAGGGCGGCGCGACCTGGGTTCTGTTAAGTTTGTTAAGGATGATTCAGGCCAAGTATTATTGAATGAAGATGCTATTAAGGAGAGGTGTAGTTCGTATTTTCATATTCTTTTCAATGAGGCTAGGAGGAGTGGTGCCGGTGTGGAGCAAGAGGTCTCTCTTTCGTCTATGCGTTCTTTTGGTTCCTGTGAGCGTATCAGCAAGGATGAAGTCAAGGGGGCCCTTCAAAAGATGGCTAGAGGAAAGGCGGTTGGTCCGGATCAGATCCAAATCGAGGTGTGGCTGTGTCCTCGTGAGGTTGGCGTTCAATGGCTAGCAGATCTGTTCAATGTGCTCCTCTTGGGTGCTAAGATGCCAGCTGAATGGAGGCGTAGTATTGTGGTCCCTTTTTTCAAGAACAAAGGAGATGCTCAGAGTTGTAGTAACTATCGGGGTTTTAAATTACTCAGTCATACTATGAAACTTTGGGAGAGAGTGGTTGAATGTCGGATTAGAAGAGAAGTTGAAATTTCAGAGAATCAATTTGGTTTTATGCCTGGGAGATCGACGATCGAGGCCATTCATCTCGTCAGACGCCTTATGGAGAAGTTCAGGGAACGTCGCAAAGACCTCCATATGGTGTTCATTGATCTTGAGAAGGCTTATGATAGCATCCCCCGTGAAGCTATTTGGAAGAGCCTTGAGGAGAGGAGAGTGTCATCGTCGTACGTTAGGGTGATTCAAGACATGTACTCCCAAGCTAGTTCCTGCGTTCGGACCCCAGTTGGTGACTCCCGTTTTTTCCCTTTTGAGATTGGGCTACACCAGGGGTCGGCCCTAAGTCCTCTTCTTTTCGCCCTTATCCTAGATGTCATGTCGCGAGGGATTCAAGATGGCATCCCTTGGTGCATGCTTTTCGCTGATGATATCGTGTTAGTGGCGGAGTCGAGGGGGGAGGTGAACGTGAAGTTGGAGTTATGGAGATCTACTTTGGAGCCCCAAGGCTTGTGTCTGAGCCGGTCTAAAACCGAGTATCTCTGGTGTAACTTCAGTGGTGAGGCCAACGAGGTAGGGGTGGAGGTTAGGATTGAAGATCAGATCGTCCCTCGTACGGATAAATTCAAGTATTTGGGTTTGATCATCCAGAAGGAAGGTGAGATTGAAGATGATGTCACGCATCGTATCAAGGCTGGGTGGCTAAGGTGGAGGGCAGCGTCAGGGGTGATGTGCGACAAGAAAGTCCCGTTAAAGTTGAAAGGGAAATTCTATAGAGCGGTAATCCGCCCTGCGATGTTATATGGTTCGGAGTGTTGGGCGGCGAAGAAGGCCCTCGAGAGCAAGTTGGAAGCGGCTGAAATGAGGATGTTGCGGTGGTCATGTGGGAGCACGATATTGGATAGAATCCCGAATGTGGTTTTTAGGAGCGAGCTTGAGGTGGCACCTTTTTCTGCGAAAGCTAGGGAATGGAGGTTGAGATGGTTCGGCCACGTCCGTAGGAGGCTAGCTGAAGCCCCAGTGAGGGGGGTCGAGAGTCTTTCGATTGTTGGGGTGAGGAGGAGAGGTAGACCGAGGAGGTCGTGGGAAGAGCAGCTTAGGTTGGATTTAAAGGCCTTAAACTTAAATGAGAACATGACCACTGATAGGTGTTCTTGGGGGCGCCAGATCAGAGTGGTGGATTCTCTTTTAGGGAGCGGCTCTGTGGTTGAGAGCCTCAGAGTTGGGTTGTCTCGGTTAGCTTTATCTTAGAAGTTCGGTTGTTTCGTTCTCATTTCTCGTTTTATTGTCTTCTGTTTTCTAGTTTTGCAGTTTCAGGTAGCTTGGCCATGTGTCATCTTAGATCAGAGTGCTTTGCAGAGCGGAGTAGTCAATCCCCTGGTAGGTAAGCCCCATGTGTTCTAAGCCATGGGCTCAGGTATGACGATGAGCCTTTTTCAAATCTTAGATAACCCTTGTGAATATCACACACTATTAGCTTAATGTGCACTTAGCCGGGGGTCTTCACGGAAATAGCCTCCCTACCGTTAAAAGTAGGGGCATGGTCTGCGTACATCTCACCTCCCCAGACCCTGCTCTGAGCGGGATATACTGGTATGTTTGGTTCGGTTTGGTTTGGTTTACATGCACTGGCTCTTAGCCGGCCTCCTATTCGTACCTATGTACAAGTACTACTTCAGTACGCTTATAACCGTAATCGTCTAACTTTGTTCTATCCAAACGCATCCTATAACGCTTTACACTTAACACATATTGCCCCTACTTATCATATTCTCAAAATAGTAATGCATACCCACAAAATCATATAAGCACTTAGCACGTAATATCAACTTACACTTATACCTTTCTAACACATATATCACATCGATTTACAAATAATTCTTATCAAATTATTTTAAGATTTATAAAATAATTCTAACGAAAATTGGACAGCACCTCCTTTATAATATCATCTAACTTTTCGGAATACAACCGACCCACACAGCTTTAACTACCACATTCGAACTACATTTACAATCAATCTCTATTATACCCATCATACATAAACCAAAAACAAGCAATTCGAATTTACAAATTGCCCTAATTACCGAACAATTCTTCATATTAATCCAATTATACAAATACGAATACAGACTTCTGAAATTAAAAACAAGAAATTAAAAATGTTTCATAATTAATAAAATAATTATTTTTGGACTCAGGGTACCATCATCGTCCCCGTCATCTGCTGAAGCTCATCGCCGACGGCGGCAAAAATCTGGAGGTGCCCGAAAATTGGGATTTCCATCAACAGACCCCACTAATCAACTCGTATATCAATTAAGAACCATATTTTATCACAAAACCGAAATCAATTGACTCGGTTAATACAAGATTCAAAAAACCCCTTTGTAGTATCAACAAGATATATCGCAATACACACACCCAACATATACAACAAAGCATTACTTTAAACGCAACAGTATTCAACCACGACAACATCGTAGTCATAACAACATGACCAAAAACGAATCAATACAGGAGGAACAATGATTTCACAGGAGGATTGCATCGAACTCGCAAGGAAACCAACACACACATGCGGCATACCGAATCCACAAGCAAAAATACACACACACTCACTCATAGCAGCGAACACACACCCATATGCTCACTAAAAACACGTATATACATATATAATTCACATACCCATTGTTTAATACACACCCACACCGTTGCTGTTCCACAATCTGCAGCAATCACACACACACACACACACACACAGCTCGGTAATACACACACTTGTATACATAGCAACATACGTTATTTATACATGCAAATCACAGGAATCAGACTAATTACTCACACAGTCACACACCTACTGATTCACGATTGTAAGGGAGGAGAGGGAATTGATTTCCACCAGAGTTGTCAATACAGACCCGAGTTGAGACTCACCGGAGAGAGTGAGGGTGAGAATCGAGAATTTTTGAGAGAGATTCAAGTGAGAGAGAGGAGGTTTGTGAGAGACAAGGAGATAGCCAAGAACATTCAAGAAAAATGAAGAAGGATCGGGAATTGGTGGCTATGCAGTTAAAAAAAAAGATAGGGGCATGTTGGTCTTTTGCCATGCTGAAAAACAAAACAAAAATGCAATTAAATCACTTCTAAAATTGAAATTTAATGGGAAATATTTAAAAAATTAAATTTTAAAATTTTAAAATCAAAAGCATGAAATACAAACACCCACATATTTTTAAAATATTTTTAGGATCGAAAATGAATTAAATGTGAATTTTGCAAGTTTTGATCCTTTAAATGCGACATAACTCTTAAAATCATTTTAAAATACTTAAACACCCAAAATAATTCTACCAAAAAATTTCAAAACTAAATAATTATACAAAGATAATATTACAAAAAATTTCATGATTTTAGTAACTCCAATGATTTTATAAAATTCTCAGAAGATCAATAATGCACGATTTAAATAGATTTAAATCGTCAAAAATACAAATAAAAATACACGGACATACCCGGCACCCATAGATCATCATTTAAACATATAAACACGATATCGCACATATTTGACCTTCCTGATAATATTCACACAATATAATCACATTTAATATTAAATAAACAATAAAAAATACGAAATTTTCTAGGACGTTATGCTCCCGATACAGTTCCCCCTTTTCTCCATTTGGAGGTTAGCCCAAACACTGTAACAAAAGGCAAGGTGTTGAGTTGTTAGGGGTGTTTGCTAAAAATTAAAACTCTCCTTGTGCTGTACCTCGAACTACAAGGTGTTTTAAATCAGAAAGTTTTGCTTTTAAATTTGAATTATTATACTGGTAATTGCTCTAGGATTTCATTTAAAGCTTTAAACTGCTAAAAGAATTACATTATGTTGGTGAGATAGAAAGGTTGTATGAACAGTAAGATGTGATAACTCAACACTAGAATAGGACATGTAAATAATACTACAACTACACAGGAATCAAGAAGATATGGGGACGATGCAATTACAAAGAATCAAAATATGGGATGCAATTCTGAAGTCTGTTCAAGGGTCACTGAAAGAAGTTCATTAATATGTTCATGCCTCGGTAAAGATTAATTTTTGAAGACATTCAGGGTTACAGAAGTATTGAAGATTTAGTATAAGGGCCACTAGAAGATTTCAGTATATTTACATTGATTAGTTATAGACAGTGCTCGAAGCACAGGAATTGGAAAAAGTTGAAGACATGGTAAAGACAAAGGTTAAAGAATACAACTACAGTCTTGAAGTTATACTCACTGAAAGAAGTTCATATACATGTTCAAGCATCGTTGAATAACAGATTGAAGTATTCAACATTGTGGTAATAGTGAAGATGTTGTCTAAAGTACTAGATTAGATTCCAGTGAAAGTACATTGTTTATTGGTAGTCAATGTTTGAAATAAGAAGCTGCACCAAGATAAGGTTGTTAGTCACAGAGGCATGTTTGTATACATCTAATAACAAGCCTACTTGATCATAGTAGTACTGTATATCACTTAAATGATCCATTAACTAGGGAACCCATTAGTTAGGTTTCTGTCTTGTAATTTTACTTAGTAATAGGCATCATCTTCATATGTGTGTTGTATAAAAAGTCACATAATAATGCTTGAAAGAAGATCCATGGATCATGTTTCAAGATTGAAGAAGAAGGCTGAAAAATAAACATATTTGGAGTTTGAAGAAGGAAATTTTTCCTAAGTAAAAATTCGAGAAGTAATTATGCCCTCAGCCCTAAGAAGGCCTAATGGGCTTGAATAGAGGTCCAGCGAGGTCTAGAATACTGTCTCTGCAAGGTCCAGCGAGGCCTAGAATACTCTTATGAAGGCTCATAGCTAAGCCCAGCGAGGTCGCATGAGTATGATTATCTCCATAGCGTGGGATCACCTCGCATGACTAAGCCCAGTGAGGTCGCATGCGAGACCACGTAGTTTTTCCATTAGCCTCGCCAGTGAGGCCATACGATCCGAGCATCATGCTAGCCATAGGTAACCTTTATTGGGCCATGGGTCATGAGCGGGATTAATGGATAGATTATATCAGCCCAAAGACATCTAGTGGATTTGGGCCAAGTCGAGCCCACAGAAACCCTAGCCCGTCTGGTTAGCTTCTTCTCCAAGAGAACTACGTATGGCTTGATCCCTATAAATAGGGTACGTAGGCATCTTGTTATGGATGATTGACAGTTGGCAGCAACAAAGAATAAACATTTTCTCTGACATTCAACGAATCAACAAGCAAGATCAGCCACAAAAAATCACCAATCTCCTTCCGCGTTCTTCGTGTTCTTAGCGAAATATCCGTATTTTGCTCCGTGATTCTAGCAAACCTCCAAAATATTGTTATACAATATTCTCCCGATAACATTTGGCGCTAGAAGGAGGGGAAGTCATCGTATTGGGGGAAAGATGACTAACTCGAACAAGAAGATGAACGGAGGGCACAACAACGGGGAGACCCCGGGGTCGTACAAGACACCGAAAGGCGATCCCCCCAGGAACGAGGAGGAGGATGGACACGGGAAGGTGTCAGCTGTACAAGAAAGGATGACTAGAGTGAAGAAGCGGCATAGATCAAGAGGTACGAAGAGGAATGCCAGGAAGAGGCCCAAGTCCTATTAGGAGGAGAGCATTAAGGGTCCCACCAAGAAACTCTTGGATAGATTTGATGATGTTACGGATGAAACAAACCCTTAATTCTATGAAAACCTCGAGTGGGAGGAGGATATAGAGGCTACTAGGACAAAGGAAGGGTTGCAGCATGAGGCCGCCTCATCTAAGAGGAGGTCAGTTAATGTCTTTGATCATCTCAGAAAGAAGTTAGCTGAGCATGATCTCCACCTCAAGCTCGGAAAACTTACAGCTGACAAGAAGGATTAACGATCCCAAGCTTGGAGCCAAGGTTTGGAACGACCCCCCTCTCCTCATCGAGAGCGTGAGCGGTCCCAGAGGTACAAACCTGACCCCCTGAATCGCAAGGAGGATCGAGAGGAGTCTAGAGCTCCCAAGAAGACCCAATCCCACCATGATGACACGGGAAAAGGAAAGAAAAAAGCTGAAGATAAGAAGACCAGGGTTGGAGACTACAAGCTAGGGGAGCTAAAGAAGGCCTTGAATAAGAAGAATGCAAATAAGGGGATCCTTAACCCCATGGATCCGGCCTCGCCTTTCACTCAAGAGATCAAGACCACTCCGCTTCCCACTATATTTAGGAGTATTAACCTAGACATGACTTATAATGGGGACACAGACCCTACAGAGTTTGTTATTCGATTCAACAATGATATGGATGTGTACCGGATCTCACTATTGGCTAGGTGCAGGTTATTTGTGGCCTCGTTGAGGGGTAGTGCTCAGCAGTGGTTCTCTAAGTTAGGGGCTCACATCACTATATACTCCTGGGAGCAGCTCGTGGACATTTTCATTAAGCATTTTCAGTTGAACATAAGGCAGAAGGAGGGTGAGACCCTACAGGACTACTTCAAGAGATTTAACGCCGAGGACCCTAGCGTGCTAGGAGCAAATGACGAGGCCATTAAAAATTTTCTTATTGCTGGGCTGAGAGAGGGCACCAAGTTCTGGAAGAAGTTGCAGGCACAGACACCTGGCACTCTCTTTGAGTTCTACAAGGAGGCAGAGCCTTACAAATGGACTAAAAAGTTGATGGAGAACCTCAAGAAGAATAATGAGGCTAGCAGCAGTGGAAGTAAGGGCAATGGAGTAAAGAGGAAGGACTTCGAAGCCCTAGGCGAAGACAAGATTACGGTGAGAGCCCAAAGAGGAGGGGTCGTGATCTGTCACGGAGGTTACCACCGCGAGCTCAAAGTGGATGGAATGAGGGTCAGTCCACACCTTTAGTGGCCCCAATTGATCATATCTATGCAGTTAATGCTGACTAGGGGATGTTTAAGAAGCCCTCACCTATGAATAGTCGGGCAACCAGGGATACTCATAAATATTGTGTCTTTAACGAACAGACAGGGCATGATACTGCAAATTATAGGCATCTCATGGAGCAAATTGAAGAGCTAATTCGCAATGGCCCAGCTAACTGAATGGGTAGTTCGTGAGGTGAAGAAGCATGATACTAAGCCATGTCTTGGTTTCAATAATGTCCCACCGCTTGGGCAAAAAGAAAAGTCCCACAAAGAAAGAGAGGAGCGAGCTGGGAGTATTCATGTCATTATGGGGGAGGCCCATATTGGAGGAGATGGCAACAAGGCCAAAGAGAGGTATGCTCGTGAGGCCAAGAAATGGCCCCTCATGAAAGTACATCACCTTCAGGTGAGACCCCAAAGCTCTTCAAAGGGGATGGTACAAATATCATGTTCACCGAGGAGGATGCGAAGTGGGTTCATTATCCCTTCCCTGAATCTCTGGTTGTTCGGGTTCGCATAGGATCTCAAAATATCTACAGGGTCTTCGTGGATAATGGGAGCGCAGTCAATGTCCTTACATATGAAGTCTATAGGAAGATGGGATTTATGGACAAGGTGACACCTAGCTTTGCGAGGTCGCAAACCCGTTATCTTGAAATGTGAGGCCTCTTGGCCCCATTGGCGATAATGGATCAGTTCATAAATCTACACAACGTGGAGCTATCTTTATGCATGCATTAAAGTCAGTCTATAAGCAAAGGAGAGCATGTGAAGACTCAACGAGACCCCTATATGGTGTGGCTATCGAGATCAATGAGACGCCTCTACATGAGATGCTTCTTGGTGAAATACCTCTACGTCGAGGAGAGGGGGGACGCCCCCGATCCTTGGCGGCAATGAGGAGGTCCTTAACTACCTTAGTACACCAGGAAGAGCATCTATCAAACAAGCCCCCTGCTTGGTATGGACTTCAATAATATCAACATACATTACCCCAATCTGAAGGAGAACTCATAGTGGGGTCACATCAAAATTATCTTCATTATAAATACAAGAAGATTGCTGAAACACTTTGATTCCTCATCATATCAACGATGATAATGAGGACTCGGGGGGTAGTGCCATTACATAAACACCTCTTTTAGTGGGACATTTGAAGAATTACAAGACAAAGCCAGCACCTAGCGTTGCGAGGTCGCACCTAGCGTTGCAAGGTCGCAAGCCCGATATCTTGCGATGTGAGGCCACTTGACCCCAGTAGCGATGATGGGGGGGGATCAAATGAAGACTCAATCAGCTATCCCAAAGCACTTGGAAAAATTCAAAATTATTAGTTTTCAAAGATTCATGGCCCACCAGCTAGCATATGCGAGCCGGGGCTAGAGCCCAGCAACATGATGGATGCAATATGTCTACAAGGCTATAAAATAAAGTAGAATACGAGGCCACAGAATCAAGGATCAAAAGGAAGTTAAAAAGCGGGGCAGCATGATCAACTAAAATAAAAAAGACGAACAGGGGTCTGCGTGTGGAGTAACAGGAGCACATGTGGCTTATTAAAAAAAGAAACAAGGTGTCCTTACATATACATGTATAGAGGAGTCTTCCTATTCTATCAGCAAGGAGGCCTCTCCACATAAGAGGCCATAAGGAGTCCTCTTATTATATCAACAAGAGTTAATAAAAATAGAAGGAAGCAGCGAAAGGCGAGGAGATCTCAGCAAAAGTGAAAAGAAAAAATATTAAAAAAAAAGTCAGCGAGGTGAAAGTACAAATACGAGGACCACAACTCCACAAGGCTATAAAGAAAAACAAGGCGAGAAGAGACGCAAGGAGAATACATACGCGGGGAAAGAATGTTGCGAGGTGGCTAGTGTGAGGAGACATGGGCTCGCATTAAATTAAAAAAATAAAAGCTGCCAAGCGAGGAGGCTTCCTAAAAAATCAAATATTTATTTTGATTTTATTTTTGAACGAGTTCAGAATAATTTTGAAGAAATTTTGAAGACCAGAAAAAATAGTTTTCCGCTACAACTGCCTGCACCGAAGAACTGGGGGTAGTTATTATGCTCGAAAATTGATACAGGCTCTAAGCAGACTCATTATGAAAATTGAGGATAATATTGATACCGCTATGAGGTGGAGGCCTCGCAACATATTAGGCTGCAAGGAGGCCTCGCAACATATAAGGCTGCAAGGAGGCCTCGCAACGTATGAGGCTGCGAGGAGGCCTCGAAACATATGAGGCTGCAAGGAGGCCTCGCAGCATATGAGACTGCAAGGAGTCCTCTCAACTTATGAGGAGGCCTCTCATCATAATAACAAGGAACAACGGAGAGTCATCTCATTATATTTTAAGAAGACCTGAAGACATAGATGAGAGCCCGAGCTCACCTATTAGCTGGACAGAAGATATAATTATAACAACTTATGACTGCAAGGCCCTATGGGGTCGCTTCTCAAGGTCCCTGCAGGACCACATTACGCTTGGAAGGACCCCTTGAGGTCACCATTACTCACTTATACATGGCTTCAAATTAATTGAAAGACACACAACACGTGTCATCATCTTAGCGGCTGAGAGAAGATCTCGAGACACGACAGCTGTTCGAAACCATTCAAAATTATAGGGGTCGCGATGCGATCCCAAGGCACTTGAGATAGCTATCAGATCTAGCTGTTGTTTTGATATAATAAATAAAGCAAGGGTGAGCAAAAGAGCCCACCAAAAATAGTTGTAACTGAACAACAATATGTAACAGTTTGAAAATATCTCTGAAAAACCATATGCCATGCATTAACGAACATAGTGCTAGTATAACGTAAAAGATGAAGTTACAAGGTAATTTAATATATAACTTTCGTAGAAATATCTGCTATGCAAAATATACGCAAGGATCAACATGTATCTCAAAAAAGGAAGTTGCAAGGTAATATATTGCAACTTTAGTTTTGAACACTTCTCAAACCCCTGCCAACCTGATCGGAATTCTCTTCGATACGTGTTGCAGGAAATACCCATCAACCTGAAAGAAGTCTCTTCGATACGTGTTGCAGGAAATATCCAAATTTGGATGATGAACTAATACCGGAGTATTCACAGCGCCAGTTGTCCCAACCTGTAACACCCCCAGATCCAGGGTCGGGGATCCGGTCGTCGGGGTCTCAATTTCCATCCACAACATCAACATAAATTAACTTACAACCTTGTGACCCAAAACAACAACATAAAACACACCCGTTATAGTCCCAAAGATGAAACCAGAGTAACCAACAGTTATTATTAATCACAAGTTTTGAGTTCTTACAACCCAAAGGAATTACAATTTAATTGTTACATACTCTTTGCCATCCATTTACATAGGTCATACATATAATAAGTCTGATGAATCAAAAGCTGACAGTCTAGCCTACTGGTTGCTCCTAAATGCCGACCATGACATCAGTGGGCAACCCTATGACTACTGTCCCTGCTTGCACCGAGTGTGACTTGTGCTGGCCATAAGATCTAGCTGTTGTTGTGATATAATAAATAAAGCAAGGGTGAGCAACAGCCCACCAAAAATAATATGTAACTGAACAACAATAATATATAAAAGTTCTGAAATATCTTTGAAACCATATGCCATGCATTAATGAACATGAAACCAGTATAATATAAAGGATGAAGTTACAGGTAACTCGAATTATATCTTTCGTAAGAATATCTGCTATACAAGGATTAGAGCCAAATATCATCACTTTTTTTTAAAAAGGAAATTGCAGGAAAAATATGCAATTCCAGTCTTGAACAATTTTCAACCCTGCCAATACTGATAATGTTGCAGAAAATAAATAGATTCTGGATAGTGAACCAATACTGGAGTATGTCGCGCCAGATGACACCGTCTTACGATGATCAGTCGCAGGTTGTGCATCTCAAGATTTGTTTTACTACCGGTAGAAGGAAGAACATATGGACACCACCATACGCCGGATCTCCCTAGCCATCTTTGGGCTTAGACGGGACTGGCGCCACTCGGACCCTACTTCTAGGATGGACTGTCCCACAGCCTCTTATACCAGTTTCAATGATGGACTGTCCTGCAGCCTCTTACACAAATACTCCTAGTTCAAATAAATCCATGATTCTGAAATGTAAAGTTCGTCCTCCTTTTCCCAAGTATAATACTTGTTGATAAGACTCCACGAAGTAGTCGTATCTAGTTGGAAAGGAAAATTCACCGATATTTCCCAAGCTGATGCTTGCTAATGGATATTAACTTGTTCCAATAATCTTACCCCTCGAATGATGAGGAAGTAACCAACAAACTCATTTGATGGTTAGCAACCAAGTTGCGAGTGAAAAGAATAGTTTAACAAGTATATGACCGGGCAGTCAAATAAATAACAGCTCTCAAGCAAGGTTCCCTTATAATTTGGAAGATAGATTTGAATGAAGAATGCAATTTTGAGAACCTTCCTTGATATAAGTATTAATAATACTATGACTCCGAAATAATTTCCATAATAATCGAAGGTCGAAGATAATATTTGAAGAAGATAAAAAAATATTGAAGTTATTCCAAAGTATTGAATAAATATTCAGAGAATATTTACTGAATCAGAAATATTTAAAGAATATTTATAAATATGAAAAAATATTTTTAATTGAAGTATTTCTCAAAATAATTCTCGAATGAGTATAAAAAAATATTTATTGAATAAATAAATACTTAGATGAGTATTCGAAATAATATTCGTTTAATCAATAAGAATTGAAAGGAATATTTGAAGTAATATTCGTTAAGTAAATAGAACTTCATATGAATATTTAAGATAATATTCATTAAGTAGATAAAACCTTAAATGAATATTCAACAATAATATTCATTTAATAAATTATATTCTAAATGAATATCAAAATAATATCCATTTAGTAATCAAAGCTTTAAAGGAATATTCGAAATAATATTCGATAAATGAATCGACTTTAAATGAATATTGATAAATAATATTCATTGAATAGATAACGCTCAAATAAATATTTGAAGTAATGATCGCTAAATAAATAATCTCAGACGAATATTCAAAATAATATTCGTTAACCAAATAATGGAAAAATATTTACTTAAATATTTTCCTCTGAAAGTAATCACGATATATCAAGAAATACTGACTCCCGGTCTATATTCAACGAATAAGATTTATATGCCCTTCTCTAAGGGTCTTAGCAATATCCGGCTTATACTGATATATCACATCTAGTCTATAAGCCAACAAATCGAGGAACAAGTATAACAATATAACTTGAAAATAAGCATGCATGCAATGGCATGTGTATAACAAAATCACATCATATATATTATCACAACAACAGTTCCAAAGTATTGGAAACTTGCCTGGTAGTCAAGTAGGGGTAGCGTGTCCTGGGTCTGCTCGGTGATCTATAAACAACCAAAGCATTCGAGGTTAACACTTAACTCTTTTTAAAAGGCTAAGCATATACTTAACTTAAGTCGAAACACGTTTTCAAGTTATCGCTCATTATCACCGTTATGACCCGATACTTGCTTTCTATCAAGGTATGTCATTACACTTACACTTGGTAGGTACTTAAGCCATATAAGTTTTAAGATCGAAAGATTATACCTCGAGATTTATCGATCGTTATCTAAGTGATTTTCCAAAGTTATAACCAAGTGTGCTTTTAGGGGTTCGTTCGCGTTTAACCGTGATTCTAACATTTTTATAAAATTGAAAAATGATCCGTTTGACACGAGGTTTTCTCCTACACCTTCCTTATGATCTCTAATATTTAATTACCATGATTCGCCACTGACTTACATATTTTATAGTGGCTCAATTTTAATAACGAACTCGTACTTACGGTTTCGAACGACTTTTAGTAAATCGGCCATAATTCCTAAACCGTAAGTCTGTTTGTTTCGATTCTTTCGCCAAAACGATCTATGACTTGAGATCTACAAGGACATGTCATATAATCAACCATGTCAGGAAATTATACCAACTGTTATGAATGGATTCTTAAGGTCTAACGAAAATCGGGCATTACGACGGCTATCAATCGATCGTTTCCAAATTTACCACAATCAAACCAAGCCACACCGAGCATCCATGCATCTTATACACATGTTATAAATCTCAAATAGTCCAGAAATATCATGCTTCACCATCATATGTATCATACTACTTAAATCACTAAACTACTAACTAATCATGCTAGTTATAACACCATAATCATAACTTAACTAACAATCACCAAGAACATCCATAAACTTAAAGTAAGAGCTAGGGTTTTGATGAGATATACCTTACTTGGAGAGTTCTAAAGCCTTACTAAGCCTTGATCTAGTCCTTGTGTGGCCTAAGCTAGATTAGATCAATCAAAAGAAACAAGAAAACCAAGATTAGTTCTTAGAGATCACTATTCATCACCTACTTTGATGATTTATTTGAAAATGGTAAAAGATGTATTTGAAGCTAATATTTCTAGGAGATTACTTTTATGCAATATAGGACTTACCATAAAAGTTTTAAGATCAAATGATGGTTGGAAGGTGGATTTTGGATTTGGAATTAATGAAGAAGCCGAATAGAGTAGTTCTTGGAGAGAAAATGAGTTGCTTGGTTGGTTCCTTGAATATTAATGCATAAAGTGATTTTGCTTGGGATAATATCTTGCTAGTTGCATTATTAAAGGTGTGATGTAAGGGATGATGTCTTTGGAGTGGACAAATGTTGTTGTTTAAGTGGTAAGATGAGAAAGAGATGCTAAGTACTTGGTTTTGATTCTAAGTGTGCTAGTTACTTAAGTAACTACTTGGTTGCTAGATATTTTCTACTAGCACATGCATGTATCATGATCCCCTTCTTGTTTCTTTGTCCGGTTATTGCTCAATTCATTGATCGTTCGGAGGAATATCGCAAAGCTTTCTAATCAGGGTTTTACCGGAAACCGTCTTAATAATAATACTTTCATTCTCATTTCTCCTTTATAATTCTTGCATTTAAATTCCTTAAATTCTCTTAATAAATCCTTGAGTCTTTCAGTGTCCAGGAAATCTCGGGAAAAATAAAAGTGCTATTTTTCAGAATCCGATAACTTTTACATACACTCTTTTTCCCCTTGGATCATTAATACGAACTCAGAAATCCGTTCTGGGTACTCCTATATGGCGTCGTCCAATAATATTCTAATTTCCACCAAAATTACTATTCATCACTTATTCTTTACTTTATTCCTTATAATTAGAAAAATGTCCTTGCGCTTTCCCGAGCGTTCCTTAACCCTTTTTACGGAACCACTGGACTAATAACAGATATCGATTTGGATGACATGAGAATAACTCTCCTATTTGGAATTAACATATCTTACTTTCCCTGGAGATAGATTATTCTTACCTAAGTTGTCAACCCATTGCATTCTTCATGACATATAAATACTGGAATCCAAATCCATTAAATATTCGTTCATTAAAACCTCTGTAACATTATAGTCGTAACCACTATTCATCATTACATCAATACATAATAAAAAGTTTTAATTCTTACCAAAAATCTGGGTTCTTACAGTCTCCCCTCCTTAAAAGGATTCCGTCCCGGAATCAGGTAGGAAACAGTTGGGTACTTGGTTTGCATTTCGCTTTCCAGTTCCCCGATTGATCCTTAAACATTCCAATCCTTTCTCAGCCCATCTACTGGTGCTACAATAAACACTTTATCCCTTTTTCCATCAGCTTTGCTACTTTTCGTACAACACATTATCCGGTTATGCTCTTACTCAGTCATATACTATTACCCTTAATGGTATCTGCAGTAACTTTGGTATCTCTGTCGCGCTGCGAATTCGGAGATAACCTCACTCGCACTATGCATTTCCTGATCGCTTTAATCTTTGAAATCTCGATCATTACAGAGAAGTGGAAAGATTTATTGAGAGATCACTATGATCAAATGAACATTTGTTATATTGCATAGTTAGTATAGAAGGGGGCCAGCCTTTAGTACTTGACAAGCAATTAAACAAGTTATGGTATTCCACTTAGACTTCTATCACACAGACAAATAGTCACGTAGCAGTACCTTCCCTCCTTAAAGGGTTGTTCTTCTCAATTCAAAAAGAAGATGAATAAGAGAGAAGAAAAGAAAAGAATTTCAAGGAATTATAGAAAATTTCCATGATTGCAAAATATCATACTTAGAATTGACCTCTGAACTATAGAGGTTCATCAGAGAAGAAAAATAATCATATTCGTATCAAACACTACTTTATCGTAATCTCACGTGTCAACATGTCCTCACTGCTCCGTCCATCATTCTATGGACCTATACTCTTGTTTAATCTTAGCAACGCTCACTTTTAGAAAATTCCTTCAACATTTCAGGTTAAATCTTAGGTTTCCCGCTTGACATCATTGTTATTGACATTCCATGCCACGCTACTAGCTTTTTCATATATATAATACTAACACTATCAGGTTATCATCCCGAGAATTCATTAGAAAGCCCATTCATTAATCCATTCATAACATTCCTTGCTTCACATTCCATAGTTGCTTTCCCATTCTTTTCTTTATCAATCACATCCTTCTTATTATCTGATTCTTATTCACTTCTGTTATTTACCTCCACCGTCATCTCTTTATTGAGACATCTTTTATATTTGGCACCTCCATATTGGTATCCCGTCACATTTACTCTATAATCATCACATTATTCCAATTTAAACCCTCCGAAATGAATCTGGCCGATTTCTTTAGCTTAGATCCAATATAATCTACTTTTGCAAAACTTGTTTCTCATCACTTGTTCTTTTCTATCCGCAATTTTCCACAGGTTGTTCTTCGTAAGTCAGACCAGGTCGTATATCTACCTGCTCGTACTCTTATCATCTATCGAGCATCTACGTTTTACTGGCGTGGCCCTACTACATGAAACACGTTACGATCATGCTAATAGTTTTGGGGATAAAGCTGGCTCGAATGCTACCTTCCGAACAGTTTTAAACTCTCAGATGGCCCAATAAATCTCGGGCTCAACTGCCCTTCTCTCCAAGTCTCATTAATTCTTTCCACGGGAATACCTTTAGCATCATGAATCATCAACCTCATATTCTCTATCTTGTTTGCGCAGAAATACACTAACACAAACTTGCTTGTCATTCATCAACATGCCATTTAGCTTATCAATAGCGGCAATATCTTTATCTTTGCGTTGTCATCTACTTTCTTAGAAGAATCATCACTATATTAATGTAGTCCATTGTTGAATCACCATCGTTTACTGCTTACGTGGTGCTTTTATAGTTAATCATACGGGTTTCATAATTGTCAGATCAAAATCCTCTAGGAAGACAAAATAATCACTATTCCTTATTCGTAAGGGATACTTCCTGAACTCGATGTAGCTTTTACATGAAACAGATAAAATTGCAAAAGAGCTTCGAGCATCACAACTATGACAGGTTGCTGAAATTACTAATCATATATCTTTAATAGAAGACTAGAAGCTTAATGGTTCACTTAATCAATTTCGTATCATGGTCCTGGTTTACCTCGAAATAGGACCTTCTTATGCAAGTAATATGCTTAAGACGATATCAGGAATCAGATCTTTACTTAAACTATTATTACAGTCGATTCTTGCACAATCATCAGAAGGAATGTAAATTCCTCCACTCCGATATGACCTTCAAGGTTCTTCCGAATATCATTCCATTTTTTCGGTATGAGCATTTATAATTACTCCTCTATACTTAAAGTGTCGGCCACCTCATTGGCCTTTCCTGATAGTAATAATTTCTTGAAATCAAAGTTCTCTGGATCTATTCCAACTCAAATTTTTCTACCTCATACCCATCACTATTGGGTGAAAGCATTCTCCCTTAAGCTCTGCTGAAGGATAAAAGTATCTATCAGTCTTTTTCCATAAGTCATTGCTTCCACCTTTCTGTGTGAACCTTATCACGGTTACTCCTAATTATACCTAGGATATTTCTCCTCTTAGTTCTTTCTTGTTTTAGGATAATATCAACTTTATTTGGTCCAATCCATACTTCTTCATGGTCTCACACATGCCTCGCCTGGCATTATTATTATTGGGTCATACATTTCTTACCAAAATTCCTTTTTTGAAACTTAGGATATTAACTCTATCTATGTAAAATCTCTTAGGCCATCTTCATCATGTTTCCTGTATTTTCTAGGTACAGGGTATATCAAAATATCGCTAATCAATCTTATTACAATTCTGTCTATATACTTTCCAAAACTCCTTCCAATGAATCCTTAAAGATTATTGATGCCTTGGTCAATCCAACTTATCTCGTCCAAATTCACAATGTCTTTATTAGGGGTAATGCCATCCTTTGTGCATCCCCCGGGTTCGTCTTAGATTATGGACATTCTATCCTCAATTCTATTTTCAAGAAATACTTTCAACAATCAGATCACATATCCTTAATAAGGGTCTCTTTTCATTCATTTTCATTTTTATAATCTATAGGTTGCTTAATAACCTTCCAAAAGACAACATATGTCTATCCGCTTTTCTTACAGAACTTGATATTGGTAGCAAGGATGTTCTGGAAGATATTGGTCGAGTTCAACGTGAATCTCTTAATACCTATTACTCTTCTTGAGGATATTCTATTTCAAATAACATTTATGCATCATACTGCATCATCTCTGACACTCTTCATAAACCTCCATTGATGTAAAATCCCATCGTCATGTATCTCATTTCACTTTATTTCTCTTTCTAGCTCATAAGATGGTCAATCATATACGGCTGAATCACTTCGCTTTATATCCAAAGTTCTCGCGGTTGGTGCTTGATTAGAAGCACCCCGCTTTGTCCTTACATAGCTGGTTTAATCACTTTATAATTCTTTGCCACATGGCCCCAAATGGCCGTGCTACAGTATATGAGTTTAGGGTTAGCTAATGGCATTACTTTTCTAGCAATTGCCGGCATAGTGCCTCCTTCATCCATAGTAAAGATAATTATCTAAGGTAGGTTACGCTT
The DNA here is from genome assembly GCA_036435485.1 of Saposhnikovia divaricata. Lineage (NCBI taxonomy): Eukaryota > Viridiplantae > Streptophyta > Magnoliopsida > Apiales > Apiaceae > Saposhnikovia > Saposhnikovia divaricata. The sequence continues at coordinate 161,306,519 of CM071600.1, forward strand.
ATCAATATGCTTTTTCCCGCGTATTCTTCACCCTTTTCTTTTTGTATTTGTTCACTATTTTCCTTTACACGGCAATCTTAGGTACCAGAGTAGCATAGTCACTCAACTTGAGCACTGCCACTCCTCGTTCATCCCTTTGCCTCGATACCTTCTGATCTTTTCAAAATTTTATTCCATATAATTAAGTCTCAATCGACTTCTCGGTACCGTCTCCGGGCACCTTTCCTTTATTTTTATCTTTTCAAATTCTCTTATCTATCCCACGTGCTACACAAGCTTATACTTTTGGCATAATAACCTTTTCATTTAAGTCAATCCCAGAACTCCTCAGTCCGTTTTGGTCCTTAAGTACGTTTCCCCTTTACCGTCCAATCTCAACTTCATCATTTTATTTCTACAATCAATCGCAATAATCAAGGTCTGTCCACCAACCCATATAGCGGCTACCTTACCCAATTCACGGGGTTAGCCACAGTCTCCACTCTCTTTAGTGACGTTCTCTGATAATCAAAAAGACAAGGTTTGCCAAAGTTTGTTGAATTTCTTTCCAGAATCAGGAAAATTTTGGTTAATCTATCCACCCACTGGTAACAATTAGGAAGATCAGTTTCGAAACCTAAAGATCAGTTCTATGAACATCCAAGCAGGTAGAATCGTAAGCAGTTATAATACGGAATGTTTAACACAAAGTTAGAAGTTTAACCACTGGAAAGGAATCAAATATATACATCCTATAGAAGGGAAATTGGAAGTTTCAAACTGAAACATGCCACATCTTCCTGATGCATATACATCCTAATAGTTGATACTACCAAATGTTAGTCTATCTAACCACCAGTATCAAAAGGACCACTACCGTCGGAGTCGTCGTTCCACAATATTGGCACTATCAAGGCCATCCGACTCTGGTGAACCGTGCTGTCCGAATGCATCCATAATTGTTCTACCGTGCTACATAAGCACACCACCTAAACCTATATGAGGTGCATCATAATATCTCACAAAGTCTTCCTTCTTCCATTAGTCAACTCCAACGCTGGGTCGCCTCAAATTTCCTCTTTTGCTCCAGGAAGATTTTCTCAAAATTTCCTGTTCATTCAAACTTTTTAGTCTTAAAAATAAGTCGGTTTACGGGACTGCAATCTTTGTAAATTCCTGAACAAATCTTTGGTATTACCTGGTGAATCCTATGAAATTTCTCAACTTTGATGGGCTGGTTGGCCTTTCCTAATTGAAACTTCCTTTAACTCGGCGGGGTCAACCAACACTACTTGCTATTTGATCGCATGTCCTAATAACTGAACTTCATTTTATCAGAATTCCTACTTCGAGAACTTGGCATACACTTTCTCTTTCAGGTTTCATCTCAAAACATTTTCCATTACCTCTTAACCACTGATCGTATTACTTGATCCATTTATGATTCAGCGTAGGAGTAAACTTAATGTAACTATTATAATCCATTCAAGGAAAAGAAAGAATTTAATATTCCTCTGAATCACATCCATATAATGTTTCTAGTTCATCACTCAACTGAGTTGGATTAACACTATACTTAGTCTCTGACAACAATCTTATTACGAGTTTATCATAGATTCACTGGTCTTTTCCTCTTGTAGGTTCTGAGACTATCGTTTCACTTATTACTTCCTTATAAGCTTTATCCATTCAACAAAATATGAACATTTCCTGGATAAAATCACCTCCTCTATCTTAATTTGACTTCATAATTTATAACCTATGGAATCTGCCTTCTCATGGCGAATTACCTTTGACAGTATTCACACTAATTCATTTATCCAATGATATGGCACTTACTGCCTCTATCTCAACTGCTCCTAGAGACTCTGCTCCCCATATAAGATCTCAAGTTATTTTTCCAATCCGTCTTACTTGCTGGTACTACACCCGGTAGTCCAGCTATGAATTCAATATGCATCTTCAGATCTCTTAATAATATCTTATTTCTTTATACTCACTTCTCTGGGTGCTATACTTTAACTCTTATAGTCTCTCTAGCTGCAGCCCTCATATCCTCAAGGGTAAACTCTTTATCCTTAACAGGATTCTCCTCCTTAGCTGGAACCTCCTTCGGGTCCTCAGTAGGGTACTCTATCGAGTCTTCAAACCGATCGTCAACATTTAATAAAGCATCCTCGTGCTGCTGCTCGTAAGCCTCAAGGTCCGTCGCCTTACTCGTCAATACGATATCGAGCTAAGTTACTATCATGATAGTTAAGAGTTCCCATAAGGGTTTTATATGTCAGTACTACATTAAGTAGTCTAACTATGAACTTGGCAAGAGTTCTTATTATCTTAGTGAATTTATCGTTTTAACGTCGCGTCGTCTCTGGGGTTTATAACGTAACGCTCTGATACCATTTCTGTAACACCCCTAGATCCAGGATTGGGGATCCGGTCGTCACGGTCTCAATTTCCATCCACAACATCAACATAAATTAACTTAAAACCTTGTGACCCAAAACAACAACATAAAACACACTCGTTATAGTCCCAGAGATGAAATCAGAGTTAGGGGTGTCAACCGGATAATACGGAGCCGGATTCACCTGTATTCGAATTCGTATCCGGGAAATGAAAATCGTATCCGAATTCGTATCTGGATCCGGGAATTTGAGGAAGAAAATGTCTGAATCCGTATCCGTCGGATATTATCCGGATACGGATATTATCCGGATCCATTTTTTAAAAATCACCAAAAATAATGTTCAGACTATTTAAGAATTAAAACTTAAGCTATTCAATAGCAAATGTAGATTTGAAATCATAGTTTACCAAGAGATATTAAAACAATTACACAAACATGGGCATCCTGGCCAATCTTTCTTTTTGAACAAAACATATAGATCACAAATTCCAACTATTTGCGAAAAATTTACAAAGAAAAAACAGAATATGTTGCACTCTAGGACTCTACAATATCATCTCAGCACACTCCTTTTCAGTTTTCAATTTGCCGCAGAACCTGAAAAAAGCAAGCAAATAGAATTAGCAATTTCTAAGTTCTACCTGTCTAGAAATGGGAGAAGAGGAACATGAAGAAAATGAACATGTTTAGCAGAAGATTATCTATTCTACTCCAACTATACCATGAACGGAGAACCTTAGATCTGCAAAAATGTCCTCGCTTAGATCTGCAACAAGAACGGAGAACCTTATAATTAAGAAACAATTAAGAATTAAATTGCTGTTAAATTAAGAAACAAGAACCTTGTAATTAAGAAAAAAGAACCCAATCATACAGCAGTTTGTTAAATTACATACCTTATACGAACAATTAGGATTAGGGTTAGCCGATTAGGATTAGGGTTTATGATTAGGGATCGAAGAACTGATGGAAAAAGAATATGCGTCACTGAGAATTGAGATTTGAGATGGGGATTTGAGATGGGGAGCTGAGAACTCAAGCCGATTAGGTATGTGGAGTTGTGGACTATAGTCTATTAGTCTGTAGGTCGACCTCTGTGTACTCCGTACTCGTGTATTATTCTTTTTGGATTGACAAAAATAAGTTTTTATAATGAATGATAAAATATAAGTTTTTAATAAATAATTAAATTGTAAGAAAATTATATCGGATATGTCGAATACAGATACGGATAATATTCGCTTTGTTTCGGATACGGATAATATCCGCTTTATATCGGATACGGATACAGATATTTCGAACGAATATCCGCAACCCTATGACTGTTGTCCCTGCTTGCACCGAGTGTGACTTGTGCTAGCCATAAGATCTAGCTGTTGTTGTGATTTAATAAATAAAGCAAGGGTGAGCAACAGCCCACCAAAAATAATATGTAACTGAACAACAATAATATATAACAGTTCTGAAATATCTTTGAAACCATATGCCATGCATTAACGAACAAAGAGAGAGTATAATATAAAGGATGAAGTTACAGGTAACTCGAATTATATTTTTCGTAAGAATATCTGCTATACAAGGATAAGAGCCAGATATCATCACTTTTTCTTAAAAAGGAAATTGCAGGAAAAATATGCAATTCCAATCTTGAACAATTTTTAACCCTGCCAATACTGATAATGTTGCAAAAAATAAATAAATTCTGGATAGTGAACCAACACTGGAGTATGTCGCACCAGATGACACCGCCTTACGATGATCAGTCGCAGGTTGTGCATCTCAAGATTTGTTTTACTACCGGTAGAAGGAAGAACATATGGACACCACCATGCGCCGGATCTCCCTAGCCATCTTTGGGCTTAGACGGGACCGGCGCCACTCGGACCTTACTTCTAGGATGGACTGTCCCACAGCCTCTTATACCAGTTTCAATGATGGACTGTCCCACAGCCTCTTACACAAATACTCCTAGTTCGAATAAATCCATGATTCTGAAATGTAAAGTTCGTCCCCTATTCCCCAAGTATAATACTTGTTGATAAGACTCCACGAAGTAGTCGTATCTAGTTGGAAAGGAAAATTCACCGATATTTCCCAAGCTGATGCTTGTTAATGGGTATTAACTTGTTCCAATAATCTTACCCCTCGAATGATGAGGAAGTAACCAACAGACTCAATTTGATGGTTAGCAACCAAGTTGCGAGTGAAAAGAATAGTTTAACAAGTATATGACCGGGCAGTCAAATAAATAACAGCTCTCAAGCAAGGTTCCCTTATAATTTGGAAGATAGATTTGAATGAAGAATGCAATTTTGAGAACCTTCCTTGATATAAGTATTAATAATACTTTGACTCCAAAATAATTTCCATAATAATCGAAGGTCGAAGATAATATTTGAAGAAGATAAAACAATATTGAAGTTATTCCAAAGTATTGAATAAATATTCAGAGAATATTTATTGAATCAGAAATATTTAAAGAATATTTATAAATATGAAAGAATATTTTTAATTGAAGTATTTCTCAAAATAATTCTCGAATGAGTATAAAAAAATATTTATTGAATAAATAAATACTTAAATGAGTATTCGAAATAATATTCGTTTAATCAATAAGACTTGAAAGGAATAGTTGAAATAATATTCGTTAAGTAAATAGAAATTCAGATGAATATTTAAGATAATATTCATTAAATAGATAAAACCTTAAATGAATATTCAACAATAATATTCATTTAATAAATTATATCCTAAATGAATATCAAAATAATATTCATTTATTAATCAAAACTTTAAAGGAATATTCGAAATAATATTCGATAAATGAATCGACTTTAAATGAATATTGAAAAATAATATTCATTGAATAGATAACGCTGAAATAAATATTTGAAGTAATGATCGCTAAATAAATAATCTCAGACGAATATTCAAAATAATATTCGTTAACCAAATAATGGAAAAATATTTACTTAAATATTTTCCTCCGAAAGTAATCACGATATATCAAGAAATATTGACTCTCGGTCTATATTCAACGAATAAGATTTATATGCCCTTCTCTAAGGGTCTTAGCAATATCCGGCTTATACTGATATATCACATCTAGTCTATAAGCCAACAATAAATCGAGGAACAAGTATAACAATATAACTTGAAAATAGGCATGCATGCAATGGCATATGTATAACAAAATCACATCATATATATTATCACAACAACAGTTCCAAAGTATTGGAAACTTGCCTGGTAGTCGAGTAGGGGTAGCGTGTTCTGGGTCTGCTCGGTGATCTATAAACAACAAAAGCATTCGAGGTTAACACTTAACTCTTTTCAAAAGGCTAAGCATATACTTAACTTAAGTCGAAACACGTTTTCAAGTTATCGCTCATTATCACCGTTATGACCCGACACTTGCTTGCTATCAAGGTATGTCATTACACTTACACTTGGTAGATACTTAAGCCATATAAGTTTTAAGGTTGAAAGATTATACCTCGAGATTTATCGATCGTTATCTAATTGATTTTCCAAAGTTATAACCAAGTGTGCTTTTAAGGTTCGTTCGCGTTTAACCTTGATTCAAACATTTTTATAAACCTTCCTTATGATCTCTAATATTTAATTACCATGATTCGCCACTAACTTACATATTTTACAGGGGTTCAATTTTAATAACGAACTCGTACTTACGGTTTCGAACGACTTTTAGTAAATCGGCCATAATTCCTAAACCGTAAGTCCGTTTGTTTCGATTCTTTCGCCAAAACGATCTATGACTCGAGATCTACAAGGACATGTCATATAATCAACCAGGTCAGGAAATTATACCAACTGTTATGAACGGATTCTTAAGGTTTAACGAAAATCGGTCATTACGACGGCTATAAATCGATCGTTTCCAAATTTACCACAATCAAACCAAGCCACACCGGGCATCCATGCATCTTATACACATGTTATACATCTCAAAATGTCCATAAATATCATGCTTCACCATCATATGCATCATACTACTTAAATCACTAAACTACTAACTAATCATGCTAGTTATAACACCATAATCATAACTTAACTAACAATCACCAAGAACATCCATAAACTTAAAGTAAGAGCTAGGGTTTTGATGAGATATACATTCCTTGGAGAGTGCTAGAGCCTTACTAAGCCTTGATCTAGTCTTGTGTGGCCTAAGCTAGCTTAGATCAATCAAAAGAAACAAGAAAAACAAGATTAGTTCATAGATCACTATTCATCACCTACTTTGATGATTTATTTGAAAATGGTAAAAGATGTATTTGAAGCTAAGATTTCTAAGAGATTACTTTTATGAAATATAGGACTTACCATAAAAGTCTCAAGATCAAATGATGGTTGAAAGATGGATTTTGGATTTGGAATTAATGAAGAAGCCGAATGGAGTAGTTCTTGGAGAGAAAATGAGTTGCTTGGTTGGTTCCTTGAATAATAATGCATAAAGTGATTTTGATTTGGATAATATCTTGCTAGTTGCATTATTAAAGGTGTGATGTAAGGGATGATGTCTTTGGAGTGGACAAATGTTGTTGTTTAAGTGGTAAGATGAGAAAGAGATGCTAAGTACTTGGTTTTGATTCTAAGTGTGCTAGTTACTTATGTAACTACTTAGTTGCTAGATATTTTCTACTAGCACATGCATGTATCTTGATCCCCTGCTTGTTTCTTTGTTCGGTTATTGCTCAATTCATTGATCGTTCAGAGGAATATCGCGAAGATTTCTAATCAGGGTTTTACCGGAAACCGTGTTAATAATAATACTTCCATTCTCATTTCTCCTTTATAATTCTTGCATTTAAATTCCTTAAAACCTCTTAATAAATCCTTAAGTCTTTCAGTGTCTAGGAAATCTCGGGGAAAATAAAAGTGCTATTTTTCAGAATTCGATAACTTTTACATACACTCTTTTTCCCCTTAGATCATTAATACGAACTCAGAAATCTGTTCCGGGTACTCCTATATGGCGTCTTTTAATAATATTCTAATTTCCACCAAAATCACTATTCATCAATTATTCTTTACTTTATTCCTTATAATTAGAAAAATGTCCTTGCGCTTTCCCGAGCATTTTTTTAACCCTTTTTACGGAACCACTGGACGAATAACAGATATCGATTTGGATGACATGAGAATAACTCTCCTATTTGGAATTAACATATCTTACTTACCCAGGAGATAGATTATTCTTACCAAAGTTGTCAACCCATTGCATTCTTCATGACATATAAATATTGGAATCCAAATCCATTAAATATTCGTTCATTAAAACCTCTGTTACATTATAGTCATAAGCATTATTCATCATTACATCAATACATAATAAAAAGTTTTAATTCTTACCAAAAATCTGGGTTCTTACACAACCTATGATGATCAGTCACTGATGAGTGGGCATTTTATTCACTTAAAACGTTTCCAATTAGCTTAAAACGAATGTTTGTACTCGAGTTGTGGTATTTTTGATCTCTTTTAAGGGTATTGTGCAGGAATATTAATCACAGGTGTTAAAGGAATGAAGCGGAGCAATCGGAGCGCAAATCGGAGTTATAATGAAGAAAAGGGAAAAATGCAGTTTGCTGAACAGAAGGCACGGCGCGGCAGCGCCGTGTTTGAGCTTGTATATGGCGCGGCAGCGCTGGGAGCATAGAGGTGGCGCGGCAGCGCCGGTTTCATACATAGAAGTGGCACGGCAACACCGTTTGGTCTGACGAAAATTCCTGATTTGCTGATTTTTCGAGATGAAGTAAAAAATAAAATTCCTTACGACTTACTTGCACCTGGAGGCCTATATAAAGGAAGAAAAAACCCTAGAATAGAGGGAGAGACCACGTATTTTATCTACGGAGTTTTGAAGCACGAAGAAGCGAGGAAGAAGATAGTTTTCAATTTATTCTTGTATTCTTTCTAGTTTGTGGATGCTTGATTTGGGTGTATTCTTTAGAACCCTTGATATTTATCTCATTCATTATTCGTTTTCTTCTATCATGTTTACATTGGAACCCATGGTGACGATTAGTTTGATTATGAACTAATTCGTTGTCATGGGGTTTTAGCGGATTTACTCATGAAGTTTACTTGTTGAATCTTCTCGATACCTATAGTGTGATTGATGTGATATCCTATCATGGTTGATTTAATTCGTTATAGGAGAGTAGCTAACTCCTGTAATTGTGTGTTAATTTTTATTGAAGCGAAAGTGGATATAAGTGTTTAGAACTTGCCATGATAGCATAGGTTTATGCGTGAGAATATCATTCATAATTAGTGTCATAACTCTAACCGTTTTGTGACGACTATGTGATCAATTGAATGCTTGTACTTCAACCATTATGTATCAATCTTTATAGACATATAGAGATTAGGCATAATTGGGAGACTAAGTGATTTCTATCTTTATTGTGGAAGTTATTTAGGATGGTATTTGTGCAACGAAGGTTGGCTTATATCAGTTTTGTGTATTCGATCAGGTATTAACAATTCACATGAAAAGGCTAGAGAAGTGGAGAATATAGATGGATTGTTTAATGAAGTTAAAATCCCATGTTTTATTCGCATAAGCAATTCGACATAATTTTTAGTCCAAGTAGTTTATAATTAGTTATAAATCTTAGAGTACTTGTAGTGATAACAAAAATCCAATTGTTAATCTGTCGTAGCATCGAATAATAATCATACATCGGTGAGTGAATTAACTAGACAATACAACGAGTCCCTGTAGGAACGAATCTTATTTGCTATCTATATTACTTTAGATCACGTGCACTTGCGTGTTGAGTTTGGTCGTAACAAGTTTTTGGCGCCGCTGCCGGGGACGCGGTTTTGTTTGTTTAGTTTCAGTATTTGCCATCAGTGGTCATTAAAGTTCGGTGACTAGGACGTTTCTCACCAAATTTCTTGTTGGTGAATTTCAGGTACTTTTTGAGAGTGTATGCGTACACGAGCTCAAGCACGTAGAGAAGAACTAGCAAGGAGAAAACTTGACTTTGAGAACATCGGGTTAGAAGACGATCTTGAATCAATAGAAGAAATGGCGGATCAAGCACAACCAGCGAAGGTTTTGAGTGAATTCTCTCAGCCAAAAGTGGAGGATATTCATACCAGTATTGTTCGCCCAGCTATTGGGGCTAATAATTTCGAGCTTAAGCCAAACATCATTCAGATGATTCAAAATACAGTACAGTTTGGGGGTAGTCCTGCTGAAGATCCCAATGCTCATATTAGGGACTTCCTTGAGATCTGTGACACCTTCAAATTCAACGGAGTTACAGATGACGCAATCAGATTGAGACTATTTCCCTTCTCTCTTAGGGATAAAGCCAAGAGTTGGTTACATTCTATGCCATCAGGCTCTATTAAAACATGGGCAGACTGTGCTCAAAAGTTCTTGACAAAGTATTTCTCCATGGCGAAGACAGCAGCTTATCGGAATTCTATTTCTCAGTTTGCTCAGCAACCTCAGGAATCTTTGGGGGAAGCTTGGGAAAGGTACAAGGAGATATTGGCACGTTGTCCTCATCATGGGATGCCGGATTGGATGATAATCAGCAATTTCTATAACGGATTGGGAGCTCAGTCCAGGCCTATGTTAGATGCAGCTTCTGGAGGTGCGCTATGGGCAAAAAGCTATGAGGATGCCTATAATCTTATTGAAATGATGGCTGCCAATGAGTTTCAAAATCCTACTCAATGCTTGCCACCTGCTAAAGTGGCTGGAGTTCTTGACTTGGATGCAGCTATTGGTGCTCAACTCAAGGCGTTGACAATGAAGGTAGATTCCCTTTCTAATCATGGGACTAACCAGGTTGCTATGGTGTGTGAATTGTGTGCAGGGGCTCATGACACGAATCTGTGTGCTATCTCATCTGAATCTGCACAATTTGTTAGTAATTTTGAAAGAGCTCAGCAACCAGTGCCTAATGCTTATCATCCCAACAATCGGAATCATCCTAATTTCAGTTGGAGCAACAATCAGGGTGGTGTTCAGCAACCCCAAAATCAGCAGTTCAATGCAAGGCCATATAATCAGAACTATCAACCACCACCTTATGCTCCACGGCAACCATTCAATCCACCGGGATTTCAACCATCTCAAGGGAATTCATTGAATCAGTCTGAGAAGTCTGAATTGGAAGAGCTTCGAATGATGTACAAGAGTCAGGCGGTGTCATTGAAAACTTTAGAGAATCAAATTGGCCAACTTGCCAATGCATTGTTGAACCGTCAACCAGGAACGCTTCCGAGTGACACAGAGATGAATCCAGGCAAGAAAGATCACAAGGAACAGGTCCAGGCAGTAACAATACGGTCAGGAAGAATTCTACAAGGTCAGAACAAAGAAAAATCAACCGAGGAAAAAAGTGAAAAATCTGAACAGACTGCACGGCGCGGCAGCGCCGTTTCCCATTATAATACTGGCGCGGCAGCGCCGCAGCTTCTGGAAGAAAAAGTTGATTTTGATGCTGGGGTTGAATCTGGTCCTAAATTGCTACCGAATGCTACTCCCTCGACTCTTATAACTTGTAAGAATGATAATGCTCAGGAAGAAGTAGAAGATAAGGTGTTTCCACCTCCTCCATACCCAAAACGAATTCAAAGGCAATATGTCTTCAAGAAGCTTCAGATTAACATACCATTTGCGGAGGCTCTTGAGCAAATGCCGAGCTATGCAAAGTTTATGAAGGGCATACTCTCGAAGAAATTGAAACTTGAGGAGTTGGAGACCGTTGCCTTGACGGAGGAATGTAGTGCCATCTTGCAACAAAAGCTGCCACCTAAGTTGAAGGACCCCAGGAGCTTTACCATTCCAAGTACTATTGGAGATCTCTCATTCAGCAAATGATTTTGTGATTTGGGTGCAAGTATTAATCTCATGCCCTTGTCTATTTTCAAGCAACTTGGTCTGCCGGAGCCAAAGCCAACTAACATCTCCTTGCAGTTGGCTGATAGGACGATCACGTATCCGAGGGGTATAGTAGAGGACGTCTTGGTGAAGGTTGATAAGCTCATCTTTCCTGCCGATTTTGTGATTCTAGATTTTGAAGAAGATAAGAAGATTCCCATAATCTTGGGAAGGCCTTTTCTAGCTACGGGTCGTACTCTGATCGATGTGCAAAAAGGAGAGCTTACAATGAGGGTGCAAGATCAGAATGTCACCTTTAATGTGTTCAAGGCCATGAAATTTCCGACAGAGGATGAGGAGTGTTTCAGTGTGGAGATAGTTGATACGGGTCAGGCAGAAGAGTTTGATCATTTATTGAGCAAAAAGTTAGACGTGCACAAGCTCGAGCATCACATCAGTGATTCCATTGATAATTCTTCCATTCAAGATCTCTCGAAGGTGAAGCTTGGGAGGCTGCCACCACACTTGAAGTATGTCCTTGTGGATGATGAACTTGTGATTTTTGAAGTATGCCAAGATAACGTGTTAAGAAGGTGGATGACCGATGATGAAGTAGAAGAGAGTGTTGTTCAGCCGTCCGAATCGAATAAGCACCTTAGAGGTGTGAGGAAGAAAAAGAAGGCGAAGAAGTCGACGGTTGGAAAAATCAAGTTGAAGAGTGAAAGAAAAGTTTTGTTGGGAGGAAACAAACATGTCAACGTGTGCATGAATGGTCTTTCGGTTGAGGACGGTTCGGTTATTCTTTTGAAACCGCCGTGAGTTGAGGAAGTGACGTCCGGCTAAATGATGTTAACGACAGTGCTTCGTGGGAGGCAACCCATGTGTTTCGTCGAGTAGGTATGTTTTCTGCTTTCCCTCGTATTTACTTCCATTCAATGCGGACATTGAATTTTTCAAGTTTGGGGGTGTTTTGGGGGATAAGCAGTGTATAGTAGTATTTGTGTGTTATTGTGTTTCATGTAGATTGCATATATTTTGCATAGTAGTAATAGTTCATGCATATATGTTCGTATTATTTATGTTTGTTTCATATAGAACATTCTGTTTATTGTGATATTTATGTTCATATAGTTGCATTTTCATGGCATGGCATGCATTTTTCATGATCCCTTAGAACGAGCTAATTCTGATTGGTAGGTAGATGTCTAATTGGGTGTGGTAATGATAAATAGAGGGCTGATTTATAGTTCCTAGGAATTGACTTGCATGCTTCAGAAACACAATTTTTACACAGTCTCATCGTTTGCTTTTTGGCTAGGTTGAGGTTATGCTTGTTTGGATGTTTTGAGATTTAATCACTTGTTTATATTTAGAATTTTCATTATTCCCTTGATGGCCTAGAACACTTAAGTCTAAGTTTGGGGGAAAACAGGGATTTCATGCTAGTTGTTGGCTAGGTGTCAAATGGCTAGTAGCCGGCTCATATTTATATGAGTAGTCAAGGGTTGGAATTGAGAATTCTCATTCCAGATTGCATAAAAAAAACAGAAAAAAAAGAGAAAAAAAATCAGAAAAAAAAGGAAAAAAAAAAGTCAAAAGTCTAATTGTTTAATGCAAAATTAACCAGAGTGAGCTCTTTAATACTTGAGTAATTAAGTCTGAGGGGACTTAGTCCTAGTGACCTAAGGCTTTTATAGTCTGGGATCCACTGACCCAACACTCGCTACATGGGTATTATTGTATAAGCCTTTTGGGGTCTCATACATTGCACGGTTAAATAAGCATGCGTATTGTATATAGTATTATGTGTCATAGTAATAAAGCATGAGTTTCTGTCTACCTTGGATAAGGGTGGAGGTGTTCCTAGGTTATGAAGTGTCTACAGTCTATTCTAGTTATAAACCTGTGATTGTCCTGACTAAAAGCATGTATGATTTTTGACCTAGTTTTGGGAGTATTTCTGATGAGCATCGCACACACGCACGTTTCTGTTCATGTATTGTTAGTATACAGGGACTTAGTCGAGCTCTATTTGGATTTGTTGCATTCTTTGAGATATTTGCTTGTTAGTTGGTTTTGGTGAGTTTAAAGGGGATCCTTGCATTTTTCATGTAGTTGCATACATATAGTTAGTTGCATTGTTAGTTGCATAATAGATCGGATTTTGTGGGTACATTCGTTATAGGCCCTCACGAGACCTTACTCGTCCACTAGGGCTGCCTAGGGGTTTTAAGGGCTTGTTGCATATGCCAAATGCAACCGTGATCACCTACGGAAGTGGTATTAGTTAGTTGTAAATAATTTGTCTGTTTATGCTTGAGGACAAGCATCGGTTTAAGTTTGGGGGTGTGATGAGTGGGTATTTTATTCACTTAAAACGTTTCCAATTGGCTTAAAACGAATGTTTGTACTCGAGTTGTGGTATTTTTGATCTCTTTTAAGGGTATTGTGCAGGAATATTAATCACAGGTGTTAAAGGAATGAAGCGGAGCAATCGGAGCGCAAATCGGAGTTATAATGAAGAAAAGGGAAAAATGCAGTTTGCTGAACAGAAGGCACGGCGCGGCAGCGCCGTGTTTGAGCTTGTATATGGCGCGGCAGCGCTGGGAGCATAGAGGTGGCGCGGCAGCGCCAGTTTCATACATAGAAGTGGCGCGGCAGCGCCGTTTGGTCTGACGAAAATTCCTGATTTGCTGATTTTTCGAGATGAAGTAAAAAATAAAATTCCTTACGACTTACTTGCACCTGGAGGCCTATATAAAGGAAGAAAAAACCCTAGAATAGAGGGAGAGACTACGTATTTTATCTACGGAGTTTTGAAGCACGAAGAAGCGAGGAAGAAGATAGTTTTCAATTTATTCTTGTATTCTTTCTAGTTTGTGGATGCTTGATTTGGGTGTATTCTTTAGAACCCTTGATATTTATCTCATTCATTATTCGTTTTCTTCTATCATGTTTACATTGGAACCCATGGTGACGATTAGTTTGATTATGAACTAATTCGTTGTCATGGGGTTTTAGCAGATTTACTCATGAAGTTTACTTGTTGAATCTTCTCGATACCTATAGTGTGATTGATGTGATATCCTATCATGGTTGATTTAATTCGTTATAGGAGAGTAGCTAACTCCTGTAATTGTGTGTTAATTTTTATTGAAGCGAAAGTGGATATAAGAGTTTAGAACTTGCCATGCTAGCATAGGTTTATGCGAGAGAATATCATTCATAATTAGTGTCGTAACTCTAACCGTTTTATGACGACTATGTGATCAATTGAATGCTTGTACTTCAACCATTATGTATCAATCTTTATAGACATATAGAGATTAGGCATAATTGGGAGACTAAGTGATTTCTATCTTTATTGTGGAAGTTATTTAGGATGGTATTTGTGCAACGAAGGTTGGCTTATATCAGTTTTGTGTATTCGATCAGGTATTAACAAATCACATGAAAAGGCTAGAGAAGTGGAGACTATAGATGGATTGTTTAATGATGTTAAAATCCCATGTTTTATTCGCATAAGCAATTCGACATAATTTTTAGTCCAAGTAGTTGATAATTAGTTATAAATCTTAGAGTACTTGTAGTGATAACAAAAATCCAATTTTTAATCTGTCGTAGCATCGAATAATAATCATACATCGGTGAGTGAATTAACTAGACAATACAACGAGTCCCTGTAGGAACGAATCTTATTTGCTATCTATATTACTTTAGATCACGTGCACTTGCGTGTTGAGTTTGGTCGTAACAGTCACAGTTGTACAACACGGATATGGTTTTACTACCGGTAGAAGGAAGAACTGGCGGATTTACTTGTCTACCGTCCCTCTAGTGACTCCCTGGCCAACGGTTGGGCCTTGGACCGGCGATACTCGGCCCCTTATACGACTCCTAGTTCGAATAGAATCCATGACTCTGAAACGTAAAGTTCGTCCTCCTTTCCCCAACTATAATACTTGTTGATAGGACTCCACAAAGTAGTCGTATCTAATTGGAAAGGAAAATTCACCAATATTTCCCGAGCTATTGCTCGTTAATGGATTATAACTTGTTTCATCAATCTTACTCCTCGAGTGTTGAGGAAGTAACAAAAAACTCATTTTGATGATTTAGAAATCAACATGCGAGTGAAAATAATACTTTCAAAATCTATGACCGGGCAGTCAATCATAAATAACAGTTCTCAAGTAAGGTTCCTTTATAATTTTGAAGTTTTGAGCGAGCATTTAAATCTTCCTATAAGATAGATTTAAATGGAAAATAGAGTTTTGGGAACCTCTTCTTGATAAAATAATCATAATAAAGCTCAAAAATATTTTACATAATTTTTGAGGGTCAAAGATAATTTTGAATAAGAGAAATCACCTTTAAAACTAGTTAAAAGTATTAAATAATTATTCAAATAATATTTATTAAATCGTAAATAATTAAAGAATATTTTTAATCAAAAATATTGCTCATAAATAATCCTCGAATGAATATATAAAAATATTCACTAAATAATTAAATCCTCGAATGAATATTCAAAATAATATTCATTAAATAAATCAAGTCCTTAAATGAATATTCAAAATAATATTCATTTAATAAATAAAACTCTAAATGAATATTCGAAATAATATTCCTTAAAGAAATAATGAAAAACATTTACCTAATATTTTCCTCAAAAAATAATCACAAGATATACAGAAATACCGACTCCCGGTCTATATTTAAAGAATGAAAATCATATGCCCTTCAATAAGGGTCTTAGCGAAACATTCGGCTTATAACTATTATATCTCATATCTAGCTTATAAGCCAATATCAACTCATAAAACAAGTATCACAATATACTTTCGAAAACAGGCATGCATGCTATGGCATATGTATAATAGGAAACATATACATTCACAACAACAGTTTTTAAAAGGTTTTGAAACTTGCCTGGAAGTGTCGTAGGGGTAGCGTGTCTCGGATCGGTCCGGTGATCTATAAATAACCAAAATTATTCAAGGTTAATCACCCAACACTTTGAAAAGCTAAGTACATACTTTACTTATGCTAAAACACGTTTTCAAGTTAACACTTATTAACACCGTTGTGATCCAACACTTGCTTGTCATCAAGGCATGTCATTACACTTACACTTGGTACGTACTTAAGTCGTATAAGTTCTACGGTCGGTCGTTTATTTGAAAGATTATACCTCAAGATTTATTGTCCGTTTTCTAAGTGGTTTTCCAAAGTTATCACTAAGTGCTCTTTTTAAGTGTTCCCTCGCACTTAACCTTGATTCGAACATTTTTATAAAATCGAAAAACGATCCTTTTAACATGAGGTCTTCTCTCACACCTTCCTTATGATCTCTAATATTTAATTACCAAGATTCGCAACTAAATTACTCATGTTAATGGAGTTCAATTGAAGTTACGAACTTGCACTTACGTTTTCGAACCACTTTTACTAAATCGACCATATCTCCTAAACCGTAAGTCCATTTGTTTTGATTCTCGCGCCAAAACGAACCTTAAAACATGAGCTAACATATCATGGCAGTATTGACTTATGGTCAGTGGGGTTTTGGTCCGAAAATCACACACACAACTAGGTATTTTAAAATCGGGTATTATAACGGCTATGTTTACACGCTTTTCCAAATTTCTCACTCCACCAAGATCATACCATGATCAAACCAACAACTTATATACATCACATACATCTTAACAAGCCCAAGAACACCTCACTCAACCATCATTTGAATCATATCTTTTAGATCTACTAAAACAACTACATAATCATGCTTATGTGCTTATAATAACATCATCATCATATCTCATCTAAAACCATCAAGAACATCCATAAAACTCAAAGTAAAACTAAGGGTTCATGAGATTCATACCTTCCTTGATGTGTGTATAGACCTAGTAAGCCTTGTATAGCCCTTAGAATACCTTAATAAAGCTTAGATCATCCAAAGAAACCAAGAAATCAAAGTTAGTACTTGAAAGTTACTATTCAGCATCAACTTTAATGATTTTATTAACCATGCAAAACTTGGAATCTATGGCTCAAATTCATAGGATAACTTAGTTAGGAATTATAGGACTCACCTAAATAATCTTGAGATTTTAGAATGGTTGAAAGCTTGATTTCCCTCCTTGGAAATGAGCTAGGCCAAGAGCTCCCTTGGTGGGTGTTCTTGGTGTTTGCTTTTTGTTGCTTGGCTAATTCTTGCATAAAGTGAGGTGTTTGGATAATATCTAGCATAAATTAGCTTTAATAAAGTAATTAGATCATCTAATGCCATGTGTTATATTCTTATGGTGTTGATGATGTAATTAGGCTAACTAGTTTGGTTAGCTTCTAATGATGCTAGTTACCATTGTAACTAACTTGGTTCCTTGATTCCATCCACTTGCACAAGCTTATCTCTTGGTTCTCTGCTTGTTTCTTTGTCTGGATATTACTCAATTTCATTGATCGTTTGGAGGAATATCTCAAGTATTTATTGTTAGGGTTTTACTAGAAACCTTCTTGGTATTTTTACTACCATTTTCCACCCTTCTTTATAATCCTTGAATTTGAATCCCTTAAATCTTTTAATTAAATCCTTAAATCCTTCAGTATCTAGGGAAATCTCGGGAAAATAAAAGTGCTGTTTTTCAGAATTTGATATCATTTACATACACTTGTTTTGTCCATAGATCATCAATACGAACTCAGAAATCCACTCTGAATACTTCTATATAGGGTCGTTTGATAATATTCCAAAATCCACCAAAAACACTATTCATCGTTTATTCTCTCATTATTCCCTGTACTTAAAAAGTGTTCTGGTGCTTTCTCGAACATTCTCAATTTTCTTTGCGGAGCTACTTGACTTTTATTAGATATCGATTTGGATGACATGAGAATCCCTTTCTTTCTTGGAATACCATAGCTTACTCTTTTGGACGATAGATTATTCTTATATAATTTTGTCAACCTTTTATCTCATTCATAGCATATAAACACTAGAACCCACATCCATTAAAATATTCGTTCATTACAATCACTGATACATTGGAGTCATAACCACTACTCATTCATACACCAATACATAATAAAAGTTTTAATTCCTCCAAAAATCTGGGTTCTTACATTAATACTCGAGAGAGGTTATTGGTATTTTATAGGACGCATCTTTCCTCTTGAGTAGTACATGATTAATTGGGGTAGGAAATCATAATTGTATTGATTCATGCTAGCGGGGATACTTAATTATAGATGTTTTTAGTTTATTGATAAATACAACATAATTGCCTTAGTATAATATTAGTTTAAAACTCTCTCAACAATTTATTGTGTTACTTTCTTAGTTGAATCGAGCCAAGAATAACTAGTGATTGATACTTTTGTTTATGTGGGATCGACTCTGACTTACCCTGCTACATAGTTGAAAGGATTTGTTAGATATTATTATTTGATAAGCACGCGACAGTCTTGTCAAGAACATTATAAAAATTTTATTGATATAAAATATTAATTATCTATATAATAGTACAATTATTTCAAGATAAAATGATAAAATAAAATTATTTTTCTCATCAAATTCTAACCATTATTCAAAATCACTACAATTTTTTTAGGCAACAATAAATAGACAATTTTAACTTTTCGATAAATTTGTATCTATCTATATCTATATATATTATAATGTCTGGAGATCGGAAATGCACAGGACGAGTTCAAGGCATTTTTCTTGAATTTTGATTTTTTTTTTAATTTTTTTATTAAATTTTTTTTGCATTAAATAGTTATTAATGACATTTTAATTAATCATTAATTATACCTATTGAACATATATTAAATTTACTCTATTTAATTTGTTTAAAAATTAGCAAACTTTATTTGAACATTATAGTTATTATTTCAAAATTAAAAATTAATTATATATATATAAGTTTATTTTTAGATAAAATGACGACTAACAATTGTTTATATTGCGTTCTTTTTTATCCCTATTGAAGATCATTATATTTTCTTTTCTGATGACTATAGGGTAGACGGTCTTAACTTCTAAAACAATTTTTATTTTCATTGATTGTGAAAGTCGTAATAAATTATTGAAGTACAAGATCTTTACTTAATATCTGGAATTGTATATAAACAATACAGATAGAATTTTAATTTTGCACATGAATAAATTATACATGATTTGTTATCAAATCGATTAAATTTAATAAACCCGGAAGATAAAATCGATAAAAAAGCTATACACTCATTGTTTCATTATGCTGTGTCGAAATAAATTTATATTCTAATTAAACAAATTCTTACACTATTATTAAATATGTATATTATGAGAGGGGTGTCGGTTTTAAAAAATGTTATTAACCTTTAACTTCTCAAGCAATCTTTATTATCAGTGATTTTGGAGTCATAATAAGTTATGAAACTACACAAATCTTTACTTAATATATGAAATTTGTATACATATAATGCAGATAGATGTTTACTTTTGCACATGAATAATTACACATTGGTTATGACCAAAATAATTAAATTGAACAAACCCAACCATTTTATCGGAAAACTAAATCGATAAAAATTTATACACCTATTGTTTCATTATATTGTGTCAAAATAAATTAATATTCAAATTAAATAAATTCTTACACTATTATTGAACATGCATACTATGAGAGGGGTGTCGGCTTTAAAAAACGTTATTTAGTTATATTCAATATTTGTAACTTTAGATCGTAAGATTAAGTTCATATTGTAATTTTTATTTTTATATGTTTTTGATATTTTTAAGATTATACATATGTAATGAGAGCTATTTCCAATTAATAATTCATGTAAATTGTTTTAAAATTTTTTTTTTAAAATTTCATAAGCGACCAATCAATTTTTGAGAATAATAGAAATTAATTGATCTATTTTTAGTACTTTAAAATAAAAATTTATAAATCACGCGAAGCGCAAATAAATTGACTAGTATATATATATATTATAATGCCAAGAGATCGGAAATGCACCAGAATCGTTTAAAATATTTTTCTTAAATTTTCACTTTTTTGCTTTTTTCTTATTTAATTTTTTTTTTTGCATTAAGTAGCATCTTAATGACATCTTAATGGCATTTTAATAATCATTAATTACTTAATTACACTTATGAATATATATATATATATATATATATATATATATGTGTGTGTGTGTGTGTGTGTGTGTGTGTGTCGCCCCCAAATCCACTGTTTGTAGACTTAGGTCGCCACTTACCGTCAATACCTGCCTTATTCAAAAATACAATACAACGCATAATGAACATGAAGGTTTTATCGTACATCAGTGGTTCCATCCCACAAGTCCAAGCATCGACAAGTCTCAGAATTATTACAACATATAACTAGTACACACGATATCAATAAACACGTCGGAACAGATGCTAATAGTCTTCGATAGGGTCATCGTCTCTGAGGTAAGCATACTAGTCCCGCTCAGTGCCCTGGTGCATTTTCTCCTTCCCCTTGAAACGAGAGGTTTCGCCTTGTTCCACCTTTACTGAAAAACAGTATCAACAACAAGAATGAGCAACTAGGTGCTCAGCAAGTCCACTGACTCGCTCTCTCACTAACAAGGAAGGTGGAAAGAAAACAACTCTATTTATGAAAGATACTCGTATGCAGGCAAAATGCCATGGAAATACTTACTGATAAACTGATAACGTGTATTTTATACACGTTTTGTCTTTTATTCTTCTGCATTTTTGTTAGTTTCGAATGTTGTTTTATTAATATTTGTTATGTTTTTCATCTTTCAGTGCCTCGTGCTTAATTGTTGAAAAGATTGCTTATTTTGGGCTTGGAAGGCAAAGAAATTCAAGAGGATAGTTAGAAGATGCATGCTCGCAATGTCGGGAGGTGTTTAATGCATTATATTGAAGATTTTATCTCGTACGGGCAGCTGTACGGCCGTTCAACAGGCCGTTCAAAGGAGCAGAATTTTCGTACGGGCAGCTGTACGGCCGTACAGCAGGCCGTACGGAGCTGCTGAGTATTAAATGAGCATATCACAACTTAACCTACCTCTTATCTTCATCAAAACCTAACCTTATCTTGTAGTCTCATCTTGTAAATATAATTAGAGTAGGAGGAAGAACATTGGTTACTTGTAATCTAGCATTGATTATGAGTAACTAACTTCATTTATTTGGCTCAAGGAAGGATTTCTTGTACAAAACCAATTTCAATTTAAGTAAGATCTATTTCACTCTATCTTGAATTCTTGAGTTGTATTGTTTATGATTTTGCTTGGAGAATTGTAAGTTGCTTCAATTTGCTCTTCTTGTAATATCAATTGCTATTTGTTTGTGCTAATCCGTAATTGTTAGTACATTCATTATAGTAGCACAAGTTTAGTGTACCTAAATTCTCAAAATTCAAGTGCAAATACCTAGGTTGAGCTCCTCATCCTTGGGTTTGTCCTAACCTCTCTTTGATTGATTCCTTGATTTGGTTAAATTGGTAGTGCTTCACTATTGGTTGCTAGTATCAAGAGAACTAATTTATGTGCTTCACTAAATTAGTGTTTATAATAGAAGAGAAATAAGTGATTGTGTGCTTCACCAATTATCTTGGTTAGGTAGAGTTGGATATATTTGCTTGTTGTTGGGTTGAAGTGCTTGAATATCAATAATCCTTGGGTCAAATATCCCTTGTCTTGTTAATTTGCTCATTGTGTTGTTGAGTTGGCAAATTTGGATATTAGCCATTAAATTAGTTGTGTTTTTGTAGCAATTTATTTATCGTAGGCAGGGTGTTTGTTAAAATACCTCAACCAAATCAAAAACCCCCCCATTTTCCACACTACTAGATTGTAAGAGATAATCTACTCGAAATCGATATTGAGAGTCCTTCCCTGTGAACGAACTTCAGAAAATACTACCTTCAAATTGGCGCCGCTGCCGGGGAAGGCAACAATATTAATTTTGAGTTAATTGTTTCTTATATTTTAGATTTTATCTTTGTATATAATTTTTTTTTTCTTTCTTTGTTTTTTTTTATTGGTGTGTCTTCATGTTTATTGGATATAGACATGAACTAACTCTTTCAGGAGACGATGGATAGCTATTTTGGTTGGAATAACGCTCAAGATTTCACCTATGATCAAGAACGATATCAAGATTTTAATTCTTTTCAGAATTTTAATGCGTATCAGGTGAATTCTTTATATTCTACAAACTCATGCTATGCTCCTTACCCTCCTAGCATCGATTATTCATATGCTTATGAAAATCGATGCTATGATCCGCAATATAATTTTCAAGACCATCAATGGTCTTCTTCATCTACATTGTCATCACTTGAAGAAATGATGAAGCAAATGGCGGCAAACAACCTCCAATTTCAAAACGCCACTTTTCAAAGTATATCCAACTTGGAAAAGATCATTTCTCAAATGGAAAAGAACACTTCTCAAAGCATATCCAACTTGGAAAAGCAAATGAGCCAACTAGCCGAAACCGTGAATCGATTAGAGGAGGTCAATTCTCCTACTAATCACGATTCTTGTTTTGTAATTGATGAAAATGTTGTGCATGATGAATTTTCTTGTTTAGTTGACGATTGCCCTAAGCTTAATGATGATAAATTGGATGCAGTTGAGGATCTACCAACTTTAGAAAATACTTTTGTGCTTAATGAATTGGTAGATGAGATAAAAATTAATGAATGTCCAATTAAAATTGAGAAGGAATTTGAGCTTAAGATTGATGAGGTTGAAATTTTTGCTTGGGTATATAAGGATCCAATTTGGGAAGAGTTTTTGAGTCGTAGTTATAATGATTATTCTGACGATTTTTCTAACTACTTTTCTTTTTCAAAGTCTCTTGAAGATGTGAAGATCCTAAAAATATTTTTATATTTTTATGGATCAAAGGTATATTTGCACACCTTATTCTTATTATTGATTCGTAGGTATGTTCATTTATTTGCTTTTTCACCTCATTAGTTATAATACTTGTATAAATAAGTCGAGCCAACGACAATAAACAAAGCGCTTTTTGGGAGGCAACCCAAGGTACGTATGTATTTATATATTTTTTATGCGTGTGTTAGCTTTCTTGCATTTATGTAGGGTGTTATTCATATTGTGGGTTTGAGGATTGATGTAAATATTAGTGAGTGGGGATTCCATTTTTTCATCTATTTTAATTCTAAGAAAATATCCCAAAAAAAAATAAAAAAAATTAAGTAAATAAAAAAATTATTATGTATTTTTGTGGTGTGATTAATGAATTTTATAATAGATTTTTAAAAAAAAAATTGTAATAATAATGCCCCGCTCAATAATATTTAGTATCGTTAATTATAGTTTTTATATTTTGTAGATTTGTTTCACTCGTGCCTTGATGTGTTTGTTTCATATTTTCAGGAATTAGTATTTTATTCAAGCATTCAAGGATTTGTGGGAATTTTCTGTAAAAAAAAATAGTTTTTGTGAAATTTTAGGGCTGCACGGGCTGTTGTACGGGGTGCAGGCCGTACAACAAGCCGTGCAACAGCCCGTTCATTTTTTGTAGGCTTCTGTCCAGTTATTAGTTCAAAATGAGAGGTATTTTCAACCCCTCACCCACTTCTTGCACTGGCTGTGCAACCTTTTTTAAAAAAAAAAACCCCTTTCTCCATTCCCTTTATTCCACCTACCCCTTTTTATCCCCACCAGCCTCCACTCATTTCAATCTCTCATCCCATCACTTCACTTCCCTCCCCATTTTTCACAACGACCCCCCCCCCCCTCGTGTTTTCCAAACCCATTCTTTAGCTTAGTTTTTTTTTTGTTTTTCTTTTTTTTTTGTTTGATTTTTGTTTTAATTTGTTTTACTTTTATTTCTTTTATTTATTTTCATTCCCTTCTTTATTTTTAATTTTGTTTTTCTGTTTATACTTTTCTAAAACTAAACATATTTTATGAATCCTGAAATCAATTTAAATTTACTTTGAATTTGATTTTCGAATTTTTGATTTTATTATTAATTACTTAGTTATTTTATTTTAGTTTTAAATTTTATTTTTGATTTTATTATTAATTTGATTTTTTCTTTAAAATTTTATTTTTGATTTTATTATTAATTTTTAGTGATTTATTTTGTTTCATTTTATTTTATCTTTAAAAAAAATCAAAAACCAAAATTTTAATTCTTTTTAATTTTTATTTTAGTTTTTCATTTTCTAAAACTAAGTAATTTATATAAATTCAAGAATAAATTTTATTTCACTTTAGAATTTGATTTTGATTTTATTATTAATTTGTTAGTTCTTTTATTTTATTTTATTTTAATTCTCAATTTGATTTTTTTTACTTTTTTTTATTATTTTATTTTGGTTTTAGTTTTAAATTAGATTTTTAATTTTATTATTATTTTAGTTTTAAAATTTGATTTTTTTTAATTTTTTATTAATTACTTAGTTATTTTATTTTATTTTAGTTTATTTTAGTTTTAAATTTGATTTTTTCTTTTATTATTATTTCAGTTTTAAATTTGATTTGATTTTTATTTTAATTAATTTTATTTTTTTAATTGGTTATTTATTTTATTTTATTTTATTCTATTTTCTTTTTAAAAAAAAACAAAAACAAATTTTTTTTATTATTATTTTTTATTTGTATTTCCTTAATTAGTGTATTGCAGGGCTTTGTAGGGTGTTGGATTTTGGCTTGTCGGTTATTTTGTTGAGTTGATTGTGGTGCTCGGCATTAGCTCAATTCTTGGCGTGCAAATTTTGGAGTTGGATTTGGGCAAATATGATGGTGCTCCCGATCCTCGTTGCTTATTTTTAGGGGAGTTTTCTTTCACTTTGTTTCTCCCTCATTTTTATTTGTCATGCATGAGGACATGCCATGTTTTAAGTGGGGGAAGGATTGCTTATGTTCATAATAGTAGTATAATATGTAGTTAGTATTAGTACTATCTTTTGTTTCATTTGATGTCCGTTTTGTTTGCATTTGGTAAATAAGTTTAGTCATGAGTGTGTTTACTTGTTTGTGAAATTTATGACATTGTGAGCTTGCAGCCTTGTTTTCTCCTATTTCGTGCCTAGCATTACCAATTTGATGTGAATCTATAAGTTTGATGCACCTCTTTTGCACACACGCACACCTGAAATGGCATGAAGAGTCTAGATGTTTGTAATTAAATTGTGACATGACGATTATCTCTTAGAATGCATGGAATCAAATCGAGAAGATGTTATTACAACTTAAACCTTGTGAGGCCTTGAACGATGATTCTTTTTCTTGTGTGTTGCTCCCTCTTTATGTGTGTTTGTTGCTCTAGGGCTTGCATTAAACCTTCATTCATGGATGCACCATAATAAGGAAATTCTATTTAGGATAACCTTTTTGACCTTTTCAGCTTGTGAACCATGAAAATAATCCCTAGTTACCCCCTTTGAAGCTTATATCCATATTTTTCTTCGTCACTTTCTCCTTTTATACATGAGTCAAAGCCAAATACTTCACTCTCGACCTAGTTGAGCTAGTTGAGTCTTGGAAAGAATTGATTGATGAGCATGTGAATTTGGAGAAGTTGTGAAGAGGAAGAATTCTATTTATTGTAAGTGGGAACTAGTTTGATGTGTATATCTAGATGTGGTTCAAAGTTCTTTGTAGTATTTATATATGTTATGCATCCCCTTTGCTAAAAAAATAATAATAATAATAATAAAGGGGATGTAAAAAAAAAAAAAAAAAGAAGAAAAAAAAAAGAAAAAAAGGAAAAAGAAAAAGCAATAAATCTTTGTACTTTATTTTTTTTTTTTTTCAATTTTCTTGGTAAATGTGGTTGTGTTTTGTAATTGTAAATGAGTGAAGACATTCTTTAGTTTGAGAATTTGGTGGATGAAGCGAGCAAGCGTCATTTTGACTCAACTAGCGAGACTTTTACACCTTCCTTGAACTTAAATTTTCACACCTTCACCCAAGCCTCATTACAACCCATTTTATGAATTCCTTGTTTTTGGTGCAATCCGGAATTTAGGTGAACATGCAAGGTCAAGTAGAGCGCATGCATTTAGACTTGGAGTTGAGTGAAATCTCTAGCCCATACTTGTGTGATACATAATTGAGAGATGTGAGATTTTTCACCATACAATTTCATCTTCTTAATGCGAAGCCGTGTATGCTTTGTGATAATCTTGTCTAATGTTCACGATTGAGGTGCATTTATTCTAACTTTAATGTCATGGTTAAATTTTGCACAAGGTGTGTTATCTTGATTCTTGAATTGGTTGTTAGCTCGTTTTAGTGGATGACAAGGTGGATAGATCTATATGTTTGATTTTAGTTACAAGTAGACGACTCGGATATGTGAGTGTAGTAGTTAGTTTAATTAGTAGGTATTGTTAGTTTTTTGTTTGTTGGTGATTTTGGTGATTTTGTGGGTACATCATCTATAAACCCTCACGAGACCTCACTCGTCCACTAGGGCTACCTAGGGGTTCCAAGGGCTTGTTGCATATGCCAAATGCAACCGTGATCACCTACGGAAGTGGTACTAGTTAGGAGTATATGGTTATGTTAATTTTAGTTTGCTCGGGACTAGCAAAGTTTAAGTGGGGGAAGATTTGATAACGTGTATTTTATACACGTTTTGTCTTTTATTCTTCTGCATTTTTGTTAGTTTCGAATGTTGTTTTATTAATATTTGTTATGTTTTTCATCTTTCAGTGCCTCGTGCTTAATTGTTGAAAAGATGGCTTATTTTGGGCTTGGAAGGCAAAGAAATTCAAGAGGATAGTTAGAAGATGCATGCTCGCAATGTCGGGAGGTGTTTAATGCATTATATTGAAGATTTTATCTCGTACGGGCAGCTGTACGGCCGTTCAACAGGCCGTTCAAAGGAGCAGAATTTTCGTACGGGCAGCTGTACGGCCGTACAGCAGGCCGTACGGAGCTGCTGAGTATTAAATGAGCATATCACAACTTAACCTACCTCTTATCTTCATCAAAACCTAACCTTATCTTGTAGTCTCATCTTGTAAATATAATTAGAGTAGGAGGAAGAACATTGGTTACTTGTAATCTAGCATTGATTATGAGTAACTAACTTCATTTATTTGGCTCAAGGAAGGATTTCTTGTACAAAACCAATTTCAATTTAAGTAAGATCTATTTCACTCTATCTTGAATTCTTGAGTTGTATTGTTTATGATTTTGCTTGGAGAATTGTAAGTTGCTTCAATTTGCTCTTCTTGTAATATCAATTGCTAATTGTTTGTGCTAATCCGTAATTGTTAGTACATTCATTATAGTAGCACAAGTTTAGTGTACCTAAATTCTCAAAATTCAAGTGCAAATACCTAGGTTGAGCTCCTCATCCTTGGGTTTGTCCTAACCTCTCTTTGATTGATTCCTTGATTTGGTTAAATTGGTAGTGCTTCACTATTGGTTGCTAGTATCAAGAGAACTAATTTATGTGCTTCACTAAATTAGTGTTTATAATAGAAGAGAAATAAGTGATTGTGTGCTTCACCAATTATCTTGGTTAGGTAGAGTTGGATATATTTGCTTGTTGTTGGGTTGAAGTGCTTGAATATCAATAATCCTTGGGTCAAATATCCCTTGTCTTGTTAATTTGCTCATTGTGTTGGCAAATTTGGATATTAGCCATTAAATTAGTTGTGTTTTTGTAGCAATTTATTTATCGTAGGCATGGTGTTTGTTAAAATACCTCAACCAAATCAAAAACCCCCCATTTTCCACACTACTAGATTGTAAGAGATAATCTACTCGAAATCGATATTGAGAGTCCTTCCCTGTGAACGAACTTCGGAAAATACTACCTTCATAAACTTAAACAACTTATCTCTGAATAAAGAAATTGAAATTTAAAACTTGAAATACCGGTCTTCCACCTTTACGATACCCCACAACGAGATCAACCGCTGTGTCTCAAGTACCGCACACCTATGATACCCCATAGCACGATCACTACTATGTCGCAGGTACCACCATATCGTTTTGCTAGCAAAAAGTTGGTTGAAAAGTCAACCCGGCAACGTTTGTGCCAAAATGTTAATCTTTTTCCTTCGATGCCACGAGTTTATTTCTCGTGTTGATCTGAAAGAAAATCCATGGGCCATCTCCCATGTTGACTAGTGGATTACATGATTATTCCTCCGGATAACAATTTATTGCCTTGGATTCCTATTCGATTCTGGCCGACCGCCAGTCTACATTTTGTACAAGACCGACCTGATCAATAGGTCGTCACAATATTTTCAAAAGAAATTAATTTATTATATTGACACGAACAATATGTCAATTCAAGACAATAAGTAACAACCTTGAACAAGTAAGGTTCGTTCATTAAAATAATTCATGTGAAGTCGTCTTGAAATAATAAGAACGACTCGATTCAGGAGAAAACTTCCAATTACGCTAGAGTATGTATTTTAGAGGAAATTCTGATGATATACTATTCTTCTATTCACTATTCTGAATGCAACTATTTTGATTCGAACAATGAATCAAATTTGAATATTGAAACAACATTTATCGGATCTGAACAATAGATCTGATTAAAGTCAATAAAAATGTAACTACCTCGATATATGAGCGTAGTTATAACTGAATAATACTTAAGGGTCATCTCGAAACAATTAAGATACCCTGGATTTTAATCAAATTACGTTATATGAATTTATCAAAATTTTGGGAAAATCTCTAAAATTTTCTAAATCAATACTATGATAAACAGGATATTTTATAACGAACTGGCAATTCAAAACATAATTTTAACAGAATAATATCCAAACATTTCTCGAAATATTTCAGAAGGAGTGAGGGTCAGAAGGTACTTGCCTTGATCTTGAAGTGCAAATGAAAGCAGATAAAATTTATACTCTACCCGTGAACTTGACTTCGATCTACGGCTCGAGAATTATTCTCTAAAAATGGTAACCAGAAATATGTGAGCGCTTCGTCAAAAATAAAATATTTCTCAAGCGATAATATAATAAATAATAATATAATATCTCATAAATCTCTCGAATAAATAAAGGAAGGTAATTCCAGGATAAATATCTCTTCGAACTCAGGAATTAAATCTGGAGAATATATCCTATTTTTAATATCTGGAAATCTCAATTTATTGCTCAAAATGAAAAATTCAACAATCCATTTTTATTCAATTTAGATCCAAAATAATTATGCTCGTTTTTAAAATAATTTATCAAAGAATTCTAATTTTAAGCAACCTCACAAATTCTAATTTATTTAAATCAAATTTTTAATCTCTAAAATAAATCTGACTCGATCCGGTTAATCAGAATAAACCGGAATCGCTAATTATAAATCTCCTAAAATAATACCGCTTTCTAATTCTATTTATTCACAATTATTCCCCCTTTTATTTATAAATTAATAAATCTCTAATTTGTGTTCAAAAACACAAAATATATCTATTTAATTACTCAATTAGTAAATATCTAAATTACGTTTTAAAAACTCTAAATAATTCTATTTAATTAATTAAACTCTTTTATTACTCACAATTTTTAAAAAAAATAGCAAACCAATTAATAAAGTCTCGATTTTAAACATTCAATCGTTAATATACTAAACTATATCGTTTTATTACTACTGTATTATTGCAATATCGATGTGGGCCCCACCTGCACCAAGTGGGTCCCACCTGCTACCCCTCTCTCCCGTTTCTCTATCTCTCTCTCGTTCTCTCCTAATCTCTCTCTCTCGCATCTCTCTCTCTCTCTCTCTCTCTCTCTCTTCTCTCTCTCTCTCTATATATATATATATATATATATATATATATATATATATATATATATCTCCCCGCCTGTCTCTCCCCGTCTATCTCACTATCTCCACCCCCCTCTATTCGGCTCCTCCCTACAACACCCAATCGCACACCACCATAACAACAACACTCGACTATATTACTCTCCCTCTCCGCCTCTCTTTGAATCTCCCTCATCCTCTCTACCCCTCAACTTCAATCTCCCTACCTTCTTCTAATCTCCCCACTCCGACAACAACAATCACAATCCTCCTCCTTTCTCCGCTGCAAAACTCCGACCGCATCACCGCATAAAGCCACACGCACACCCTCACCTCCTCTCCGTCATCCTCCACTCTCTCCCTCCTCTGCATCTCTCCTTTACCGTCGTCTCTCCGCCTCAATCTCTCCCGCCACTGCCTCCATCTCTCCACCCTCTCTTCTTATTTCACCAACAACTACAACGACCACAACACTGACCTCCTTCCACCTTAGATTCCGATTCGAACACAATCACCCACATCGAAACACAAATAATCGAGCCTAACTGATTAAACCAATGAAACCGGAAAAAAAAACAATAGAAAAGAAAAAGTAAACTACCTGTACTCTATTTTTGTAAATATGGTCATGTTTTATGTGTATATGCGTAGGGGGTTTTTGTCTATAAAAGAAAGAGACTGGAGTTTGATTTTTTTGTGGCTTCCTATATGTGTGATATACCCCTTTTATTCTAAGTATTGTGATAATTGCCTGGTCCGGTTTTATTATTACTAAAATTATGCAATACTCTTATAATCATGAAGCTGTTAATGCTTGCAATAAAAAAAATAAAAAGACTAAATCATGGAGGCAAAATCATTGTAACATTTTTAGTGGCCATAATGCCTAATTATTATTTTGTAAGTGGTAATTATTAAATAAAAATGGGGGACAAATTGAAATGATATAATGATGAAAATATTTAATATAATTATTTGGTAAAAAGAGTTCGTTTTCCTCCCGCTGACTAATTAAAATGATACCATAAATTCGACTCAAAATTAAAATATTATTCGAAAATTCGTGGTTATTACAGTCTTCCCCCCTTATAGGATTCCGTCCTCGGAATCAAAATTATGCACTAAACAATTCAGGATATTTGTTTCACATTTCGCATTCTAATTCCCACGTGGCTTCCTCAACTTGGTGATTTCTCCAAAGTACTTTCACTAAATTTACTTTCTTAGTGCTTAACTCTTGCACTTTGTAATCTAGGATCTCTACTGGCTTTTCTTCGTACGATAAATCAGGACGTATCTCCACTGGCTCGTAGGTTATAACATGCCTGAATTCAAAATGGTATTGTCTTAACGCAGAAACATGAAACACATCGTGGATATGCTGAAGATCTGGAGGTAGGGCCAACTGATAAGCTAGTGGTCCTATCTTCTTAAGAATCTCAAAAGGTCCTATATATCTGGGGCTTAACTTGCCTTTCTTTCCGAATCTCATTACTCCTTTCCAAGGTGAAACTTTCAACATCACTTTATCTCCCACTTCAAACGCTTTGTCTTTTCTCTTTTGATTGGCATACTTCCTCTGTCGATCTTGAGCTGCAACTAACCTTTTTCGAATAACTTCGGTTGTTTGCTTAGTTTGTTGAAGTAATTCTGGTCCTAGTATCTTTCTTTCTCCTACCTCATCCTAGTATAGAGGTGATCTACACTTTCTTCCATACAATGCTTCATATGGTGCCATACCTATGCTGGAGTGGTAACTATTGTTGTAAGCAAACTCAACTAGGGGCAAATGCTCATCCCAACTCCCTTTGAAGTTAAGTGCACAAGCCCTTAACATATCTTCAACTGTTTGAATCGTCCTTTCACTTTGCCCGTCGGTCTGTGGATGATATGCAGTGCTCAGATTTAACTTCGTGCCAAGACATTCCTGAAAACTCTTCCAAAATCGAGAAGTAAAACGGGCATCACTATCAGATACAATTAAAACAGGCACTCCGTGACGAACTACAATTTCCTTTAGGTATATGTTTACCAATCTTTCAACGGAGTACTTATCACTAATTGGTAGGAAATGCGCAGATTTAGTGAGTTGGTCGACAATAACCTAAATTGCATCATGGCTAGCTCTAGGTCGGGGCAATTCTACGACAAAATCCATGGTAATATCTTCTCATTTCCATTCGGGTATCTCTAAGGGTTGTAGAAGTCCACTTAAGCTGACCTCCTACGTCGATAATTTATTTGCGCATCATAATGTGTTAACCAATCCATCCTTAGGATTACGACAAATTCCCCTAACTTAAAAAGAATGAGGTTAGCGTCAAAACGTTGCCCATGTATCCTTATGGAACAATTTGGACACAATCGGTTCACTGATAACTTCCTGATTAGCTACGTCTATGCTCAGAATTCCTTCTAAGGGAAACAGACTCGAGATTCAACTTATTCATGAAATTTTTAGAAATAAAAGATTTGGTAGCTCTAGAATCAACTAAAACACACGCATTCTCAGAGTCTACTAGAAGCGTACCTTCTTTCACATTGTTGTCATCGATGGCATCTCGCACAGTCATGTTGAAGGTTCTTGCTGTCGGTTTGTTGCTGGGAGGTGCTGTGAGTCGAGGCACTGGATTCTCCTTCGCAGGCTGTCGGCAATCTCGGGACACATGACCTTTCCTTCCACAGTCAAAACAGGTGACATATTTATCCTTGCAACTAGAAGCATAATGACCCTTCTGTCCACAGTTATAACAATTCACACTCGCTTGATAACAGGGTCCCGGGTGTTTCTTCCCACATGTCTTGCATTCTAGCAAAGGTGGTCCTCCTTGCATCACATTGGCCGCCTGTGGCTGTCTAAACCTCTGGTTGCTTCCACTCCGATTGTCAGGCTTCCTCTCAAAACTAGCTTCATGATTCTGAAATTTCCTTTTCTTCACATCCTTGTCCTTTGAGTACAACTCGGTTCCACTTTCAACAATAGATGCTTTCTAAACTAAAGTAGCATAATTGGTGATTTCTAGTATCGCAACTCGATTCTGGATCCATGGCTTCAGCCCAAGTTGAAAACGTTTAGCTCTCTTTTCGTCAGTATCCACATGATAAGGCACAAACCTAGAGAGTTCAGAAAACTTGGCTTCATATTCAGCTATAGTCATATTGCCTTGTTTAAGTTCCAGAAATTTTATCTCCATCTGATCTCCCAAGTATTTAGGAAAATATTTCTCTAAAAACAGCTGGGTGAACCTAGTCCAGGGTATGACTAAGTTCCCTTCCATTGCTCTCTTTGATTCCCACCAATAATTCGCTTCACCTTTTAACATGTAGGTTGCAAAAATGGTTTTCTTCTCTTCTTCTACTCCTACAATTTCAAAGGTCTTTTCCATCTCTCGTAACCATATCCTTGCCTCAACAGGATCAGTGTTACCTTTAAACTCAGGGGGATTCAACGATTTAAAAGATTTAAATGCAACTGAATTTTTAGCTGGGGGTGCAGGTGGTTGATCATTTCTGACTTGAGGTATTTCTTGTCTAGGTGAAGGATTCTGTGTATATTGTCTCAGAAATTCCACGAGTAAACTCATAGGGTCATTAGCATTTGGATTTGGTTGTACTACTGGTGCAGGCTCAGGTTCAGGTTCTTGTTCGAGATTGGTATCAACTTCATGGTGATCCTCTGCTAGGGGTACTCTTTGGATCTTGCGGGGTCTACCTCTTTTAGGTGGCATCTTTTTCTATTAAGATTGAAAACAATAAGATATGTTATATCACAGGTATGTAGTTATATGACACCATTGCTGAAACAGTTATGCTAGGTATTCAAAAATAATCACTCGGTCAAAATTTCTGGTTCCTCAAAATAAATCATACTCAAAATCGTGATTCTCTCTGGTCCCTTTATAAACGATTACTCTTATTCCTATTTATAAAAAATTTCAGATACTCGTAAAGATCTATCTCAGTTTAGATGGCGGTTCTCAAGGAAACCTTATAAGTTCTAAAATTCATCGTTATTAATCTTTGGTTCTCGAATTTTGGTTAAACTCATTTTAAGTCGTAATTTCTGAAAAGATGTTTCATCACTCCAAAATTCCAGTATACACTCTTGAAACTTCGAAGCACTACCATTCCAGGTTCAATTAGAACTTTGAAAGAAGAAGAATAATCCAACATATAATACTGAGAGGCAATAACATGGGTATGTTCAACTCTTAATAGTGAGAATTTTTTTTTTTAAAGAATTAACCGAGAGATCAATATGATCTTCGAACATTTGTTTTGTTGCATGTATCATTAGGACAACCGTCATAGTACACAAGGTGGCCAGCCTTTGGTACTCTAATGACAAACAACAATACAAACGGTGGCGTCCCACCAGACTTCTATCACAGAGACAGATAGTCTTCCCCTATATATTTAGGGTTGTTCATCTCAGTATTTCAAAGGGTGTCAAATATAGGAATGAGTATGAAAGGGGTTTGTATTTTTTTTTTTTTTGAAAGTTGATAATGTCCGGTAAATCAAGCTCTAACAACATAGGTCATTTTCAAACAGGATAGAAATTGTCTGAGTAAATTCGAATGATATGAATTATTGATAATCATTGCGAAGGAAATTATTTAAAGAATGATTTTCCAGCACAAAATAAGTTATTAGGAGTATCTATCGATTCTCGAATAAAAGCGATGTTTGCAGACTCTGGTGGCTCGTCAGAGAAGAAAATCCCTAAGAGGGAATGTACGAAAAACACATTATCATATAGAACTATTTCAACCTCTATAAGTTATATATCTAGAAAACTAATGTCGGTCACGAAATCGTTTAAGAATTTAGCCTCGAACTCGGAACACATAGTTGCATATCTCTCTAGGTCCATCTCTGGTGCACGTACCTTGTGCTAGCCCAACTCTGACTGGTAAAGATACTGACAACATTTACAAAATGTGGGATACTCTGCAGGGTATCATCCAATCTTAACAATAATGAAAACTTAGGCATCCTATCTTAAATCAATTGTGAACTAGGGGTCCATGCGAATAAGGTGTAGGAAGTCTATCTCGAGCAGAACAAAAGTCAGCAGATCCGGAGGTAGACATCTACAAAAGTACGAAAAATCTCGGTTACAACCAGGTTCTAATCGATTGGATAAGGCTATAAATATATATAAGGGTGTAAAGCACTTAGTGCTAAATTCTCAACATCGTATTATACCTCTAACTCTCACGTCGCGTTATAATTCTAGGCTCGTACGATTCCTAAAAATATAACTAATGCTCTGATACCAAGCTGTGACGCCCCCAAATCCACTGTTTGTAGACTTAGGTCGCCACTTACCGTCAATACCTGCCTTATTCAAAAATACAATACAACGCATAATGAACATGAAGGTTTTATCGTACATCAGTGGTTCCATCCCACAAGTCCAAGCATCGACAAGTCTCAGAATTATTACAACATATAACTAGTACACATGATATCAATAAACACGTCGGAACAGATGCTAATAGTCTTCGATAGGGTCATCGTCTCTGAGGTAAGCATACTAGTCCCGCTCAGTGCCCTGGTGCATTTTCTCCTTCCCCTTGAAACGAGAGGTTTCGCCTTGTTCCACCTTTACTGAAAAACAATATCAACAACAAGAATCAGCAACTAGGTGCTCAGCAAGTCCACTGACTCACTCTCTCACTAACAAGGAAGGTGGAAAGAAAACAACTCTATTTATGAAAGATACTCGTATGCAGGCAAAATGCCATGGAAATACTTATTGATAAACTTAAACAACTTATCTCTGAATAAAGAAATTGGAATTTAAAACTTGAAATACCGGTCTTCCACCTTTACGATACCCCACAACGAGATCAATCGCTGTGTCTCAAGTACCGCACACCTATGATACCCCATAGCACGATCACTACTATGTCGCAGGTACCACCATATCGTTTTGCTAGCAAAAAGTTGGTTGAAAAGTCAACCCGGCAACGTTTGTGCCAAAATGTTAATCTTTTTCCTTCGATGCCACGAGTTTATTTCTCGTGTTGATCTGAAAGAAAATCCATGGGCCATCTCCCATGTTGACCAGTGGATTACATGATTATTCCTCCGGATAACAATTTATTGACTTGGATTCCTATTCGATTCTGGCCGACCGCCAGTCTACATTTTGTACAAGACCGACCTGATCAATAGGTCGTCACAATATTTTCAAAAGAAATTAATTTATTATATTGACACGAACAATATGTCAATTCAAGACAATAAGTAACAACCTTGAACAAGTAAGGTTCGTTCATTAAAATAATTCATGTGAAGTCGTCTTGAAATAATAAGAACGACTCGATTCAGGAGAAAACTTCCAATTACGCTAGAGTATGTATTTTAGAGGAAATTCTGATGATATACTATTCTTCTATTCACTATTCTGAATGCAACTATTTTGATTCGAACAATGAATCAAATTTGAATATTGAAACAACATTTATCGGATCTGAACAATAGATCTGATTAAAGTCAATAAAATCTAACTACCTCGATATATGAGCGTAGTTATAACTGAATAATACTTAAGGGTCATCTCGAAACAATTAAGATACCCTGGATTTTAATCAAATTACGTTATATGAATTTATCAAAATTTTGGGAAAATCTCTAAAATTTTCTAAATCAATACTATGATAAACAGGATATTTTATAACGAAATGGCAATTCAAAACATAATTTTAACAGAATAATATCCAAACATTTCTCGAAATATTTCAGAAGGAGTGAGGGTCAGAAGGTACTTGCCTCGATCTTGAAGTGCAAATGAAAGCAGATAAAATTTATACTCTACCCGTGAACTTGACTTCGATCTATGGCTCGAGAATTATTCTCTAAAAATGGTAACCAGAAATATGTGAGCGCTTCGTCAAAAATAAAATATTTCTCAAGCGATAATATAATAAATAATAATATAATATCTCATAAATCTCTCGAATAAATAAAGGAAGGTGATTCCAGGATAAATATCTCTTCGAACTCAGGAATTAAATCTGGAGAATATATACTAAACTGTATCGTTTTATTACTACTGTATTATTGCAATATCGATGTGGGCCCCACCTGCACCAAATGGATCCCACCTGCTACCTCTCTCTCCCGTTTCTCTATCTCCCTCTTTTCTCTATCTCTCTCTCGTTCTCTCCTAATCTCTCTCTTTCTCGTATCTCTCTCTCTCTCTCTCTCTCTCTCTCTCTCTCTTTCTCTCTCTCTCTCTCTCTCTCTCTCCCCGCCTGTCTCTCCCCGTCTATCTCACTATCTCCACCCCCCCTCTATTCGGCTCCTCCCTACAACACCCAATCGCACACCACCATAACAACAACACTCGACTATATTACTCTCCCTCTCCGCCTCTCTTTGAATCTCCCTCATCCTCTCTACCCCTCAACTTCAATCTCCCTACCTTCGTCTAATCTCCCCACTCCGACAACAACAATCACAATCCTCCTCCTTTCTCTGCTGCAAAACTCTGACCGCATCACCGTACAAAGCCACACGCACACCCTCACCTCCTCTCCGTCATCCTCCACTCTCTCCCTCCTCTGCATCTCTCCTTTACCGTCGTCTCTCCGCCTCAATCTCTCCCGCCACTGCCTCCATCTCTCCACTCTCTCTTCTTATTTCACCAACAACTACAACGACCACAACACTGACCTCCTTCCCCCTTAGATTCCGATTCGAACACAATCACCCACATCGAAACACAAATAATCGAGCCTAACTGATTAAAACAATGAAACCGGAAAAAAAAACAATAGAAAAGAAAAAGTAAACTACCTGTACTCTGTTTTTGTAAATATGGTCGTGTTTTGTGTGTATATGCGTAGGGGGTTTTTGTCTATAAAAGAAAGAGACTGGAGTTTGATTTTTTTGTGGCTTCCTATATTGGTGATATACCCCTTTTATTCTAAGTATTGTGCTAATTGCCTGGTCCGGTTTTATTATTACTAAAATTATGCACTACTCTTATAATCATGAAGCTGTTAATGCTTGCAATAAAAAAAAAAGACTAAATCATGGAGGCAAAATCATTGTAACATTTTTAGTGGCCATAATGCCTAATTATTATTTTATAAGTGGTAATTATTAAATAAAAATGGGGGACAAATTGAAATGATATAATGATGAAAATATTTAATATAATTATTTGGTAAAAAGAGTTCATTTTCCTCCCGCTGACTAATTAAAACGATACCTTAAATTCGACTCAAAATTAAAATATTATTCGAAAATTCGCGGTTATTACAATATATATATATATATATATATTAAATTTACGTCATGTTATTTATATAAAATATTAATAAATTTTATTTGAGCATTATAATTATTATTCAAATTTAAAATATTAGTTATATGTATAAAACTAAGATTATTTTCATGTAAATTAATGACTAAAAATTGTTCACATTGCGTCATTTTTTATTACATGTTGAAGATTTTTGTAAACTTTTTTCGAACGATTGTAGGACAAACGATCTTAACTTCTCGAACAATATTTTATCAATAATTGTGGAAATCGTTATAAGTTATAGAAGTATAATCTTTTGGTTAAAATCTAGAATTTGTACAAAATAATATTGACAGATTTTTTATTTTTTACATAATAAACTCAATCATTTTATTGCGCAATTAAGTCGATAAAAATGTTATACACGTGTTGTTTCATTATATTGTGTCAAAATAAATTAATATTCTAATTATATAAATTCTTATGCTATTATTGAGCATATATGTTATGAGAGGGGTGTCGGCTTTCAAAACGTTATTTAGTTCTATTTAATATTGTATTTGCTACTTTTCATATTATGATATTTCTAAGATTATTAAACTTTTTGATATATAATTAGAATATTATTCCAACTAATAATTCATACAAACTGTTTTAAATTACTTTTTTAGGAAAATTTTAAAATACCAATCTACATATCTACATATATTATAATAGCCGGAGATTGAAGAGGCTTTCACTCTGAAGCTTCAAAAAAATTTTCTTGATTTTTCACATTTTTGATTTTTTTATTAAATAATTTCCATGCATTTAATAGGATTATAATTAGTCATTAATTGTACCTATTAAACTTATATTAAATACACTTTATTTTATACTTAAAACAAAATTTTAGCCAATAATTATTATAATTATCTATATAAAATATTTTAGTTATTATTATTTCTTTATTAGAACATTTTAATTATTATATTAATATAAAATATTAATTATCCATATAAAAGTACAATTATTTCAAGTTAAAATGATAAACTAAAATTATTTATATAGTTCATTTCTAATCCTTATTCAAAATCATTGCAATTTTTTTGGCAATAATAAATAAACGATTTTAACTTTTCGATAAATTCGTAATTAGTGACCGTGAGAATCCTGATAAGTTACGGAAGTATATAAATTTTTCAATTAACATCTACAATTTAAAATACAAGTAATATTATATAATTTACTTTTACACATGAAACATGGGGTATGATAAACTCGATTAAATTGAACCAATCCAACCTTTTTCTTTAATGATTAAATCAATGAAAAAGTTATACGTTCATTGTTTCATTATATTGTGTTGGAATAAATTAATATTCTAACTAAACACATTCTTATACTAATACTAATCAATTAATCATGCATGTATGTTATGAGATGGGTGTCGGCTTTAAATAACAATTTATTTAATATTTATAAATTTTTATTATAAAAATTATGTTGATAGTGTAATTTGGTAGGACAAAAAATAAGAGGCCTTTA
Organism: Saposhnikovia divaricata; assembly: GCA_036435485.1. Lineage (NCBI taxonomy): Eukaryota > Viridiplantae > Streptophyta > Magnoliopsida > Apiales > Apiaceae > Saposhnikovia > Saposhnikovia divaricata. The sequence continues at coordinate 161,346,350 of CM071600.1, forward strand.
ATTGCTTACCGTAATTTGGTACTTACCATTGTGAGGGTACTTACCGTGTAATTTGGTTGTTTATCAAGATAAGTACCCTCAACATGGTAAGCTTTGTTATTTTGATTTTCTTGAAATAATTTAGGGGTTTGTTTTGTTTTGATGGGTTTTTTGTTTTTGTGAATTGGGTTGTTTATTCTGTTGTTTCGGATGGTGGGTTTTCGAAAAGATTGTAGCTTTTTGGTTGGTTTTAGAAAGATGCTAGCTTTTTGGGTGGTTTATGAAAGAATGCTAGCTTTTGGTGTCTGGATTTTTTGGGTTTATGTTCTCTATATCTTGGGTTGTGTTCGTATACAAAGTAGCTTAGCCTACGAAGTGCAATTCAAGGGAAGCTTTCAATTTTATCTTAATTTCCTTGGAAAAAAGGTTAGGTGTTTGTTTTGTTTTTTGGGGTTTGGTTTTTGTGAAGTGGGTTTGTTATAATGTTTCGGATGGTCGATATATGAAGAGATAATAGCTTTTTGGTTAGTTTATGAAATAATGCTAAGTTTTTTTGTTTGATTTCTTTGGGTTTATGTTATGTTATCTATAAGAATCTGTGTATAGGTCATAATATATGGATGTCTGTTTAATACTAGCTGATTTAGCTTACAGGCTACAAACTACGATCAAAATAAATCATTTTTTTTGCTGATTTTATTAATCTATGCAAGTATTATGAAATTTCTGTTTAACTGCCAACATGAGTTCCAGTGATCTCTCATCAAAGAGTAATAGCTTTATGTTCGAGAGTTCTATCGAATTCTCAATCTTTTTTTTACAGATTTTATATAAACATATTACTTTTGTAAGAAGAAAATGTGGATGTATTTTTTTTAGAAAAAGAGGAGAGTAGTAGTCTGCAGGCCTGTGTTTTGCTTCATTTTCTATCTCATATATACACACGTGACATGCGCGTATGTTCTATATGTATTTTTTTTTGTCAGGATGTTCTATATGTATTTTGATATCTCTTATCATAGCTAATTTTCTGAACTGTCACTCCAATTGCGACTGTATTTTTCAATTCTTCAACTCAATCTTAGTTGTAATTAGATGTTTATCCGTATTTGTATACTAGGAATTGTAATTTTGTCCTTGCATTTATACAATTTTGCAGTCTGTTTGCACCCTAATTTCTGGTGATCTTAAGAATTTTCTCTATGGAAAAGATTTACACTATATTGATAATTTTGTGCATGACTGCAATTATGGTTTGTTTTAATAATTTGGTTTGGCGTGTGATCTTTTAATGACCATTTAGGTGGCTGAATCCAGTGTTGTGTTTGATTCAAAGAGTGACAAGAGTAAGGAAGTATCACACTCTCTTTTGTCAATTGGGAGACAAATGCAGTCATCGAATTTGTGTTCCTCAAACACATGGCAAGGAGACTTGGGTTGAATAGGTAAACACATCAAGTTACCCATAATTGGTCATCGGTGTCCTCGTCATGTTTGAATGTTTGCTAAATTTTCTAATTTTGCCTTTTTATAGTATTCTTGGATGATTTATGAATGTTGTTGATCACTTCATACAAATAGGCCATTAGTGTATTTTAAAAGTTGTTTATGTTTGTCTTCATAGTCCTTTAAATGGGTCTTTTTAGCATTAGACTTTAGGAGGCTAGATCACTCAGATATTTCTCACCAAATTGTCTTTTCTAATTGAGTTGTGTATCATGGCATCATCTTGGACTTGCTAAGATCATGTGTCCAGAGTATTCATAAGCAAGATAACTTGTGCTTAAGAATTTTGAAGGGAACTGTAGATGCCTTTCAACTTCTAATTTTGTAACAGTTTTATAAAATTTTATATGTGACATGTTGTTGACTAGAATTAAGCTTCTACACACACATAAAAAATTCCTATATTTTTTTTATATGGTTGGTTAGCTTTTTGTATATTCATTGCTTAGCTCCGCAAAGTGTGTTTCTTACTGATCTAATGTGCCCCTTATAATCTCTTAAGAATGCCAACTAGGTCAGTGTCACCAATTTCCAATTTCCGGGTGACTTGTCTTTTTACCCATTGGTATTTGATAACACTAATTAACAAAAAAACATTAATTTAGATTATTGAACATATACACTATAAAAGTTCATAATTTTAATTTGATAATTTTAAATTTAAATTAAGTTTTATGAAATTGAATTTGGTTCATTTTCATCCATTGCGATACCTAAACTACATCAAAAAAAGGTGGTCGCTTCCATGAAACAATTTTTACTGTGAAATGTTTTAGATTTAACTTGATTTATAAATCCTCTGCTGCACGCATAATGTTCCTGGTAAAGAAAAGAAATAAATTGCACACTCCAGATTGTTTCCTCCTGCAGAGCCATGTCGCTTCATGTACTTAACCTCTATTAGCTTCTACAGGATAGGACTTCCCCACACCCCTTTAGTTTCTACCAAGAATGAAAACAAAAAGAAGTGGGATTTCTACAACCTTCTTTAATAGATTTTGAGAAGAGTCAACTTCGTGACAATTATTACTATACATGGTGGCTAACTTAAAGACTGTACCTTCTTAGTACATGGCTATTTTTATATGTACTTCCTAATTGTCAGGACAAAACAAAATATATTTACTGGAAACAAACTGTCATTCTTTCTTATCTTATATATACAAGTTTATGCACTCGATGTTCAAACTAAAGCACATAAAATGGAGGTGTAGGCTTCGGATTCCTTCCCTACTTTTGGTACACAAGAAAAATTGAAAAGAAATGGATGTAATCAACAATTTTAGTTATCATGACAGTCAAGCTTCAAATTTTACATGCACACTGGTATTCATAACAGGATTCCAAGGCAGCCGTGTGGGCACACACATGCGTACATATATATAAATTTATTCATTCACAATTGCTTAATGTTCTTTTATCAGCATAGTTTACCGGTGAGGTCTTTCTTGAGTATTTTTCATTGCTTTGTATCCAAATTACAATCGGTAACTTTCTATTATATATGTTTTTTTGTAAATAATTGGTTTAATATGTAAATTCTATATAAGATCAAACATTTTTTGTTAAGAAATTTACGAAGTGCCAGGAGGAACTTGTAATCTTAAATCCACTATAATATATAAATTAAACTTCTGAAACGTCTTGTGTTTAGCTGTTACATGTGGCTTCTTGTAAAATTATTTGAAGTCTGGTCAAGTCATCTACCCCGCAAATTCTCAACAATTCCTTCTGTTTCAACAACTGTAGCAACTAGCAACTATTGGGGAATTTATGACTCGACTACCATCAACATTGGGATATTGATGGCTCAGCACGGAGGACCAAAGGAAAATTTATTTCTCAAATAAAAGATCCCACGTAAGACTACGGCCATCAATTCATAATTTAGCCTTCAATGGTGCTTGAAGCATTTGTATAGTATATTTGTGAGCATTTGCTGAGCAAGTTACTTATAACTCAATCCTGGGTGCCTGCTATCTTACTTAATAGCTAACTGCTAAATCGATTTTTTTCCCAGGGCACATATTAATAGGTATACATCACCAGTGGTTGTGTACACCACTATCATACTTAGATGGTGGTCGTGAAGGATAAAATATACGTCAAGGTAACCTACTTTACTTTTTTATGTGCGGATTGCATCTTGAAAGTAATAACATATGTTTTGTTAGGCAAATTGCTTCTTTTGTGACAATAGTGTTGGGTGCATTACAAATCCTTAAAGAAGGGTTAGTTGAACTATTCTGCAACATTTTAGCTATACAGAACTTGAAGAGTATAATGAGATATGATATAGGGAACATTGAAATATCCCTTTAGGATTATAAAGAATCATATATTCTGAATTTGTGTGGGTGGTTCCAGTTATGCCACTTTCTTTTCCTTAGTTATCTTAGGTTGTACTTACTGGCAAGACTTCGCGTTCATCAAACCTTTGTTCTATTTCTGCTAATAATACTGTAGTCAAGGCACTGTACTTTGACAGGGTACTCATTAATGATCATAGGCAATATGATTTTACTCTAATCTCTTGAAATGAACCGAGGCCCTGGACTAGACCCTTCAGAGTTGAGAGGTTAGAACACCTGACTCAGTAGCTTGCTAATAGGGACAACATTCACAACAATACCAGAGACTAACACTCTCTGACGAACAAACTATTAAATTGTGGAACATCAATGTATTTGGAAACTTAGACAACCATATCTAGCAGGCGAAAGCCATTTGGAAACATAGATACCCGGATCTAGTAGGAGGAAGCAAAACTTGCAGGCTGATTAACTTGGCAACAATCTTGGTTGTATTTCACAGGTTCAAGCGACACAAAGGAATTCTATGTGGTGGGGGGGAGATCAGGGCAGCAAAGAAGATTTTGGAAGATTAATTAAATGATAAAAATGATCAGCCAGCAACGAACAAATTAAATCTGAGAGACTTGCGTATGTTGAAGATGGCGATTTTGATCAAGTAATGACGAAAAAAGTTATCCTTGATCTTGTATCATAAAAAATCCAAAATTTAAGTAATTTGATAGTCTACCATTTCGTTTAGGTTGTTTTCACTCGGAAGAAATGAAACTTGGCAGAAACTTATAAACAAAAAATATGATAGGAATAAGGATGTTAGTGACTACATAGTACTTGTGTATTATGAATTTACCAAAAGATAGAATAGAAGAGCAGATAACGTCTATTTCATACTATTTCATGCTTATAAGAAATGTGGATAATTATTTCTCCTCAGAGTATTGCAAGTGCTATACTGCTATGCATGATAACAGTAAAATAGTGTGTGCTAATATCCCCCGATATATGGTGCCAAACATTTTAGAAAATGAAAATATCTATCTAATTTAGGCATCATTATAAGATAAGAATACGTGGTAGAATATTTCCGTTTTGCTTTGCACGTTTCCCATTATATCATCGATGGCATCATGAATCAGTAATGCCCAGCTCTTTCGGTGTCCCTTGCGGCATAAATTCCGTAAACAAAAAGACTCATTCTGATTGTTAAGACCCTTGCTTTTTATCATTTAAATTAAATGTATATAGGGAAAAGAGTATCTAAAGGTCACATTATTATTAGAAACAACCAAGTATTTTTAATGGTCCCCTTGATTTAATAAGAACTAGACTGAAGAGACAAGTAGGTAGCCTTTTGTAATTTAAAATGAATTTTGTTTCTTTCTAAACTGTCTAATTTGTCTAATTTGTTGATAAATATAATATTAGTCATCCACTGATTAGTTATAAGAACTTAACTTAATTATATCATTACAGAGGTGTATGCCTTTGAGCGCTAAAGCCAGTTTGTACACATGTGTCAGGTATACTAAAGTAATAGTTTTTGCGTAATCAGTACATAAAAATATTGTAGCCGAGTGTCTATAGAAAAAGACAATCAACAAGAGACACAATCCAAATAACCGCGGGAACTGGAGAATCAAATTACATTGGTGGTCATATATCACGGGCTGCTTATATGTAAGTTCCCATAACCCCGGTAGAGACATGGCGAGATTTATAGCACAAATTCACAAAAAGAATAAAAGGTTCGTTTAAATATTTACAACAAAATTTACAAACCTACTGCCACATATGGGGACAAGTGACCTATTAGCAATTTCAAATTCCCGAAGAATCACTACCGTTTTCTGTGAAGAAAATCTGTACCTTTTCCAGCTCCAAAAGCAACCTCCTTGCCGTGGTTCCAAGATAGAGGTTGAAAAGTAGAACCTCCAGTTACTTTATACTTATATGTACTAGACCGTGCCAAGCACTGCCCAGGAAAAATATACTTAAATTGAGCAATAATTTATTATTTTGATTTATATTAAAATTTTGTATTATTTTATATAATAATAATAATAATAATAATAATAATAATAATAATAATAATAATAATAATAATCCCAATAATAATAATAATAATAATAATAATAATAATAATAATAATAATAAAATTAGTAATTATAATATTAAAACTCTGATTTTTTTTTTATTATAGTTATATTACGTTTTTGGTGTGTAATTAATAATTGAATTTTTTGAAATATTTTATTTAGTAAAACATTATCAGTGTTATCCAGTAAAATATGAAAATATTATCTTATTTATTTACAACATAATGTAACAATTACATCGATATCATTATCTAATATAAAAATCAAAATTAAGCAAATCAAATAAATAATTTATAAAAATTATAAAACAACAATTATTAAATTATTTAATTATTAAATTGTGTAATTTAGTAGTGTTATAACAAAAAAAATTGCGCTTATAACAAAACTTTAACATTCTATTATTTATTAATTAAAAAGCCATATAAAATTGTAGGGAAGATAAAAATCAAAATAGGGATGGAACTAAATTTGGTACCAATATATACTTACAACATAATGAAACAGTTTTATCGACATCATTATTTAACATCATAGTATCAGAGAAAGTTTTAATATGTCTTATTGTTAATCTTTTCCATTCTTAAGCATATTGAGACAATCTTAAATTTGAGACATATTTTATTGGATACAGCTATATAAATTTGACAAACCAGTTTAGCGTTGCACAAGTCATATTCATGTACTCCCTCCGTCCCAACCAAATGTTTACATTTGGTTTGGGCACGGAGACCAAGGAAAAATATAAAGAAGGAGGAGAGAAGTAGAAAAAATGAGTAAAGTGGTAGGACCCATCACTATATAATGTATAAAATGAGTTAGTGGAGGAAAGTAGTGGATGTAGTTGATTTTTATATTATAAAACTTTACTATTTTAGGAAAGTTTAGAAATGTAAAGAATTGAATAGGACATCCCAAAAAGGAAAGTGTAAACAAATGGATGGGACAGAGGGAGTAACTTTTCTTCATCCTGTCCACTTACCAAGCACTTTTGCTCCTTTTCTACAAATTGTATAGTTTGCCTTAAGTGTTTTTCAGATTTACGCAGTATGAGCTTAAACTTTTGTTTAGAAGTTGGTCAATTTACAGCTTTTCTACAAGCAATATTTTAGCTTATATCAACCTTTGACATCATAGTCGAATTTAAGACAAGACCCGTCAAGGGGACAACTCGAGACAATAAAAATTTCATAACCTTTTACTACAAAGAAAATACTTATCATCTTTCAACACTTGACACACATTTTTTTCAGGTGAGAAGCTGTCCCGCAATAAAAAATTCAAAATTAAATGAAACAACTAAGATAATGACATTGCAAAAGCACGAAACAAGCATAACACAGAAATCTTATACAACGTGTTTCTATTACAATATAGTTAACTATCAAAGATTTTTGCATTTGCATAGACAACTCCCAAATTTATCATAAACTTCTTACTGCCACGAGTGTTTGCATTACAATTTGATTGGTTTGTATGTAAAACGGGTTTTGTTCTCACTGTTTTTTTCTCAACTTCCGTTGGTCTACAATGATATGTTTCACTACAGTTTGCCATACTATGTGCATCAACTTTTACATCATAATGTCCCTTTAGTTGCTTTCTTAAAGCTATTTATCTAAACATAAATATTGTTGATTTTTATTTGCTTTTCTACAGTGAGATTGCTCTTGCTATCTGTAATGTCTGCAAGATGAAGGTTCCTTTACAATATCCTGTTGATACATCAAAGGATTGGTCAGAATTGCTGCGAAAAAAGTTTCTTAACTCCCTCGGCTGTTAGGCCCTTATATATATATATATTTATATTTATATATGTAAGTACTAATTTTCAAGATTAGACACCGACAATTTGGCTAAACTTCTATATAAAAAATGGCCAGTGTATGTGGGCACTTTATAGAATGACACGTGGACCTAATACAGAGCTAACAATACATTGCAGAACAATAGTCTTTATTCTCTATGCATGGATTGTACATGACCACAAAAATTGCGTGGGTATTAATCGAGGTTGAGTATTTACCATTTATAATTTAAAATGCCTCACACACGGGAATGATGTAGGAGGTTACCAAATGTTATATGTGGTTTCCTAGCTACCTTCGAAGTTCACCATTGTTGGCCACAAGTATTGAATACAAGTATATACAACAATGAACAAACTATAATGGGAGAGTAAAGTACAGGGCATCATTTGTAGATTGGTGACATGGAGTGAAGAGTTCCTCAACCTGGCCTTTGCAAAATTTTGTAGAATGCACAAAAATTTGAAAAATATAGCGATTGTTTCTCACCGATAACTACTAATCTTTTATCAAATTTTGTGGGGTGCTAGAAAATGACCCGTGCCTTGCACGGGTTATTATGCTAGTATATACAAGTGTCGGATCACTCCAAAAAATATGAAGCATGACTTATAAAATGCATTTGAATTCTCTTTTGTTTGTCATACAACCAAATTTATCGAAAAGTTAAATCAATCACACTTCTTATCACATTTACATTCTGCTACTTTTCTTCGTTATACAAACAAATTTATCAACAAACTAAGCAATCACGTCTTTCACATGGCATCGACAACAAAAATATTTCAAAAATGTTACTTTTACTTATCCATTGTCAAACTTTACAAATGTTTATCAATATTGAATTTCAAAAGCATTTTTTATTCAACAAAATAGATGTCATCAATATTTTCGAAAATATTATTATTAACACTTAAGAGTTTAACTAAAAACATGTTTTCTTTTCTTTTCTCTATAATTCTTAAATATTCAAATTTAATTACATTTTACACAAGTTTCAATTTATCATATCAACTTTCAAATAATAAAACTCAACGAACAATGATGTTATATATACAATTTTTAAAAATAATTTCGTGTCGCGCGTAGCGCGGCTTTGTTACCTAGTATATTTTAATAGTAGGAGATCGGAGAGGCTTTCACTCAGAAGCTTCAAAATTATTTTTCTTGATTCTTAATATTTTTTATTTTTTATTAAAATAATTTCTTTGCACTTAATAGCATTTTAATTAATCATTAATTGTACCTATTAAACTTATATTAAATGCACTTTATTTTATACTTAATATAAAATTTTAGTAATCTTGATTAGAACATTATAATTATTTTATTAATAATTATCTATATAAAAGTACAATTATTTCAAGACAAAACGATATAATAAAACTATTTATATCATCAATTTCTAATTCTTATTCAAAATCACTGCAATTTTTTTATGCAACAATAAATAAACAATTTTAACATTTCGATAAACTTGTAATAAGTGAACGTGAGAATTATGATAAGATACGAAAGTATATAAATTATTCAATTAACATCCACAATTTAAAAACAGGTAATACTGTATAATTTACATTTACACACGAACAAATTACACATGACAAATTACACATGGGGTGTGACCAACTCGATTAAGTTGAACCAATCTAACCCTTTTCTTTACTGATTAAATCAATGAAAAAGTTATATATTCGTTGTTTCATTATATTTTGTTGGAATAAATTATTTTTCAAACTAAACACATTCTTATACTATTAATAATCAATTAATCATGCATTTATGTTATAAGATAGGCGTCGGCATTTAAGAACGTTAATTTGTTATATTTAATATTTATAAATTTATATTATTAAAATTACGTTGACATTGTAATTTGGTATGAAAAAAGTAAGAGGTATTTATGGAGTTGATGAAGTTGATAATATGTTAGAGGATCTTCATTTTGTTTATATAATTAATTTTAAACGGCTTAGTACTTATTCAGATTCCAATAATTTTTAAATTCATTATATATTGGAGATAGAAAATAATTACATGTACATATTTATTGTAAGATATAATATAAAAGTATTAGAATATGTGAGTATTTTGAACATGTCTCCATGAATTTAAATTTAATATTACATACAAAAAAGTTCTTATAAATGCTCAAAAAAATTAATTAAATGAATTGACATAAGTGTCGGATCACTCCAAAAAATATGAAGCATGACTTATAAAATGTATTTGAATTCTGCTTTGTTTGTCATACAACCAAATTTACCGAAAAGTTAAGTCAATCACACCTCTCATCACATTTACACTATTTTTCTTTTCTTTAGCATACAAACAAATTAATCAACAAACTAAGCAATTACGTCTTTCATAATGCCTTCGACAACAAAAATGATTCAAAAATGTTATTTTTACTTATCCATTGTCAAACTTAACAAATGTTTATAAATATTGGATTTCAAAAATATGTTTAATGCAACAAATAGGTGTCGTCAACATATTCGAAAAAATTATTATTAATACTTAATAATTTAACTGAAACATGTTTTCTTTCTATTAATTCTTTTCTCTATAATTCTGAAACATTCAAATTTAAGTACATTTTACACAAATTTCAATTCATCATATCAACTTTCAAATAATAAAATTCAACGAACATACAACAATCGTATTCTTAAGACAATGTTGTTACCGGCACGTCATTTGTATTTTCACATTATATTATTACTTTCTAAAAAAATTTGGAAGCATTTGCATTTCTCCCTTATATTTTTAAGGGATATTCCAAATGGTACCACTGTACAATTGGCTTTTCCATTTGGTACCATCCAACATTTTTGACTTCCAAGTGGTACCACTGTGCTTTTGGCTTCATCCATTTTATATCATTCTGTCAATTAAACGTTAGTCAGCCGTTAGATTATTCTTAATGGTACCACTATACAATTGACTTTTTCATACGGTGCCATCCAATATTTTTGACTTCTACATGGTGCCATTTTTCTCTCACTTAGGTCAAATTTTTCTCTGAATTTCACAATTTATCTATACATTTTACCCTATAATAAGTCATTGATTCTCTCACTTTATCTGATCAGCCTCCAAGTCATACATTATATATATATATATATATATAATGTAAACCCTCCGGAAGCTCCTGGACAGATCCGAGCACACATTATATATGTATATATTCATACAGGTTGATTCTATATATTATGTATTAATTTAATATTTTGAACTATTGATCAAAGTTTATTTTGATTGGACAATTGGATCCGAGTCTAATGAATGACTTGATTGCTTATCAGAAATAGTGATAGTTAGAGAATCAATGACTTTTACCGACAACGCATATAGATAAGTTGTGAAAATTCCAATAAAAATTTGATTTTAGTGAGAGAAAAATGGTACCATGTAGAAGTCAAAAATATTGGATGGCGCCGTATGAAAAAGTCAATTGTATAGTGGTACCATTAAGAATAATCTAACGTCCGACTAACGTTTGCTTGACAGAATGGTATAAAATGGATTAAACCAAAAGTACAGTGGTGCCACTTGAAAATCAAAAATATTAAATGGTACCAAATAGAAAAATCAATTATACAGTAGTACCATTTGGAATATTCCTATTTTTTAAAGGTGCTTTGTTTAATTTAGCATCTAATGACAGCTGATTGTGAGCGGAACTTTCCGATTAAGACAAAGGATAACAGTAGCTTAAAAGGTGATAAAATATGTTAAAACCTAGAAAACCCCCCGACTAATATAAAAAAATATAATTTGTGCACAAAGAACTGCTGGGAACAGACAGCATTAGGGCTGAGCATTCGGTCGGTTCGGTCTGGATCGAACCGAAGTTTAATTATGGACCGAACTGGACCGAACCGAAATAAATCGGTTCGGTTCGGTCCGGACCGAAAAAACCAATTTTTTTTTAAAAAAAACCTATATTATAAATAAAGCTAAAATTCATAATTTATCAAAAAAATAATAATTAATTAATCACCACTATTTCACCAACATAGATATAATTATAATTTACAAATTAGATATTATAATTATATCTTATAAGATATATATATATATAATGTATATAATATAACTATAAAAATTAAAATATATATTATTTGGACTATTCGGTCCGGACCGAAATATTTTTTAAAGAACCGGATCAAACCGATTTTTATTTCGGTCTATTCGGTCCGGACCGAATAGACCGATTTTCAGAAAATTAGAACCGAACCGAATCGAATTTGCACGATTCGGTTCGGTTTTTCGGTTTCGGTTCGGTTTTGCTCAGTCCTAGACAGCATTGCATTTTGTCAACTCCCAACTTAAAAAAATCTTCTCAAGAGATTATGATTAAAAAAAATGTAAGCTATTATTACGACTAAAAGAATCAAAACGGATAGTCATTTAGAGGGTGTTTGGACACTTTAAGGAGGTTTTGGTGTGTTTGGCAACATGGGCTTTAAGTTAAAAAACTGCTTTAAGTCATAAGTTTCATTTAGGTACTTTTGACTTATGACTTATGACTTATGGAATTTTTTTTTTTTTTCCCACGATTCTTGTAAAGTTTAAATATTATGAATTTTAAATTTTTTTAAGTCAAATTTCACTTTAAGTAAAAATTATTAAACCCCCATTTAACTTTAAGTAAAATTATCCAAACACATTCATTCAACTTAAAGTAAACAACTTTACTTTTTCCTTTAAGTTAAAAACACCTCTATTAAGTCAAAAGTATCTTATTTTAAGCAATGCCAAACACCCTTTTATTCGGACAGAAGAAGATTATGTAAACACTTTATAACGCCCCCTTAAAAAAATGGAAGGAGATATTACCTATAATCCATAAACCTGCAAACAGAGCACTAAAATAATTCTCTAAATAACAATTAAACAGTCTAATAATCTCCACAATTTAAATAAACCTCCAAATTACAATCAAAACAATAAATACGAAAAACCACAATTCCCTAAATAAATAATCAAGTGTAAATAATTCTAGAAGTCCATAAATCCTAAGCAACGAAATAATGGGTAGCACTCCATCACACAGTCCCAGATCCCCCTAAGCACCTGCCAGAAAAAGAATACGGCATGAGCCAAACGCCCAGTACGGATTTGGAATACAATATATAAAACAGAAAAACAGATATGAATATTTGACAGTTATAATAAAACATTTATTTTTAAAAAAAATATGCATGGCTGAAGCAACGAGTGGCTTGGATATTTCATACCGAGATCAAAACAGAACAGATACAAATACACACATCATAGGGTACCTAATGTGTGCAACAAATCGGATAACGTGTACGGCATATACACGTCACCGCCAAATCAAATCACAAATCAAATCAAATCTGGGTGCACCCACGTATCCTGAAACAAATATCACAATGCGCAAAAGCTCTCCACCTGAGCTATCAGAAGGATACGCCGTGACCAATCACACTGCCACGGAAGTGTCATGTCACTGGTGCCGCAATGACATGGCTGTAGTACCCCTACAGCTGGTTAACTCGGTATACCCTATATCGCTAAGGTTTCAAATAAAATATTTCGCAAAATCTTTTGAACATTTCCAACAAATATATAATTTGCAAAATTCTAAAGAGTCGCAGAAACAGATATTTAAATATTTTCAAACAGATATAAAAATCATTTTTCAAAGTCAATGAGTCAAAATATTTTTTTTTTTAAATCAGAACAGTCAAAACCAAGTGAATATATTTGAGGACAAAACAGATTTAATATAATAAATCCTAAGATGAGTAGCGCTGAATAAAAAGGGAGAGAGAATCCGTACCTCGAAAATAACGATCGGAAATACTCACGAAATTCGTAATTAATCCGCTAAACTTCCGGCCCCCGATCTAAAATCAGAATGTAATTTATAATTAAAATACACTCTCTTTATATTTAATTATTAAATTCATTGATGCTATAAACGTACTAATAATCTATGACAGTAGTGGTAAATAACATGTTCATGTATTACACTTACAACCACTGTAATTCACATAACTCATGATATTTTAGAGCATCTCCAACGGCACTAGGTATAATGGTTAGCTAAAATTAGTGTTAGCTAAAATTTGCTGAACCTGTAACACATTGTGCTCCAATGGTGTTAGCAATAATGGTTAGCTATAATTCAAAAACAGTGTTTTATTATTATTTTGGTTCACCTTTATCGTTCCTTCACCATGGATATAATTTAAATAAGGTAAAAAAGTGACGTGGATATTTTAGATAATGGCTACAGACTCAACAGATATAGAAGATGAAATAAAGGATATCTATAATTTTTGCTAACAAGTCTTGTGGTTGGAGGGTTATAATTTTTAGCTAATATGTATATCATAGTGCCACCTAGACATTTTAGCTAACAGGTGGTGGTGGTTGGAGATGCTCTTATTTTATAACTATTTTAATACCAAACTAACATATTAGGCATTGTTTAATAATTAACTTATCTAAAGATATTAACCTTAATATTACCAGACCATTGTTTTGAATCCGCACACCCTCACAGACATCGTAGTTGTTAAATTAATAAAATAATAATCATGATTTAAGCTATAATTTATTAAGGTCCTATTAATGCTTAATGCCTCACTTACATGTATACATTAAATTTACCAACGGCATTAACTAACCAAATAACCTCTAACTATTGTAGCATTAAAAATTTACAAAACTTAAACATCTATACAAAGACTCGTAGATATGTAAAATTAAGTTTAATTAATTAAATTGCTAACACACTCATGATATTATACATGTAACAGTTTAATACTCACACAACAATTGAACAAGAAAATCATCACTGCATAAGAAAATTAATATTAACTATTGAATACTAGTATAATGTCTCATGACTATTTATATCCCAATGCAACTCATGTACATGGCAACCTAATATGCTATGATAATATTAATATAAATGTAAATCAGTGATGCACATGAACCAATGTCAAAAATAAATTTTAATAACATAAGTTTAACATATAAAATTAAATTAGACTATGTCCATAAAACTTGTATACAATCAATTAAGCACATGCGTAGAGACGTTACTATTGGGTCTGTGCTCCAAAAACAGAACTCCATATGCTACTTTTTGTTCTAATCAACACATTATCTAACTAATAATAATACTTGTATCTTGTAAACAGTTACCTGATTTTGTTGACACACAATTGACCTTTGTTTCTCTCCTCTGCCGCGGCTCCTCTTCACAATACTTATTAGGGTTAATCTAATATGGAACAGACGTATATTTATCTATATATAGGCACACGACACCGACTCCTTTTCTAATTAGTAATTTTATTAAATAACCAATTCTCTTTTTAATGAATTATTATTATTATTATTATTATTATTATTATTATTATTATTATTAAAATTCACGTATATTACATATATACCCCCTTAAAAAGGATTCCGTCCCCGGAATCAAACGAAAACTAAAATCGTACCTGAATCGAATAAATGCGGATATCTCTCACGAATAGATGCCTCTAGTTCCCAAGTATCCTCTCTCTCGGGATGATTTTTCCACAAAACCTTCACAAACGGTATAGTATTCTTCCTCAAAACTTGCTCCTCTCGAGCTAAGATAGCTTCTGCTTCCTCCTCGCAAGAAAGATCTTCTCTAATCTTATATAACGGGTACTGAACTATGTGTAATGGATGATACTTATAGCCTCTCAAAACCGATACATGGAACACGTTATGTACATGAGATAACTGTGGTGGCAACGCAACTCTGTAAGACACTTCCCCCACTTTCTCTATAACGTCAAACGGGCCAACATATCTCGGATTAAGCTTTCCCTTCATACCAAAGCGCTTAACACCCTTGCAAGGAGACACCTTCAAGAACACATGATCACCTGGTTCAAATCCACCAAACTTCCTATGTTGATCTGCATAACTCTTTTGACGCGATCGAGCCTCCTTCAAGCTTGCCTTAGCCTTCTCTACCTTCTCATTAGTAACTCTAACTAGTTCTGGTCCTTCAATGACTCTCTCACCAACCTCATCCCAACAAGATGGTGCCCTACACCTCCTACCATACAAAGCTTCAAATGGTGGCATACCAATACTCGCGTGCCAGCTATTATTGTACGCAAACTCAACAAGATACAAATACTTATCCCAATCACCTGTCCACTCCAAAGCACAAGCCCTCAGCATATCCTCCAATGTCTGAATCGTCCTCTCTGACTGTCCATCAGTCTGCGGATGATAAGCAGTACTAAAATTAAGTCTCGTACCCCAAGCTTGCTGAAATCCCTTCCAAAAACGTGATGTAAACCTCGTATCCCTGTCAGAAACTATCGACACAGGCACACCATGAAGTCTAACAATATCCCGCTGAAAAATCTCTGCCAACTCATGAACAGGAGTAGTCTCTCTAATAGGTAAGAAATGAGCAGACTTAGTAAGTCTATCAACCACCACCCATATAACATCATTCTTTCTAAAGGTCCTCGGCAAATGAGTCACAAAATCCATAGTAATGTTCTCCCACTTCCATACTGGAATATCCAACTGCTGCAACAATCCACTAGGCCTCTGATGATCTATCTTCACCTGTTGACATATGAGACATTTTCCCACAAACTCTGCTATGTCTCCCTTCATTCCACTCCACCAAAAGTGCTTCTTCAAATCTCTATACATCTTGGTGGAACCTGGATGAATAGAGAATGAAGAACTATGAGCCTCAGTCAAAATCTCTTCACGAATCGCCACATCCGCGGGCACACACAATTTACTACCCAACCATATCACACCCTCATCATCAACACGAAAATATTTCTGTTTACCTTCTGCCACCTCTGATCTAATAACTTCCAATCCTGTATCATTCTTTTGAGCTTCCTTAACCCTTGGAACCAGATTTGGTTCCACTCTCAAACTCGCAATGCTACCATATGATCCCCTAACATACAGCTCAATACCAAACCGCTCCATGTCTGAAATAAGATGCGGCTGAGTAATGAGAGATGCAACACTCCCCAAGTTCTTCCTACTAAGAGCGTCTGCCACAACATTCGCCTTCCCTGGATGGTACTGAATATTAGCATCATAATCCTTAAGAAGTTCAAGCCATCTTCACTGCCTCATGTTAAGCTCCTTCTAAGTAAAAATGTACTTAAGACTCTTATGATCAGTGAAGATATCACAAGTCTCTCCATACAGATAATGCCTCCAAATCTTCAAAGCAAAGACCACTGCTGCTAACTCTAAGTCATGAGTAGGGTAACTTACCTCATAAGGTTTAAGCTGCCTAGAAGCGTACGAAATCACCTTCCCATGCTGCATAAGAACACACCCCAATCCTCTCTTAGAAGCATCACTATAAACCTGAAATCCTCCACTCCCTGATGGCAACACAAGTATAGGAGCTGACACCAACCTCTTCTTTAACTCTTGGAAACTCTGCTCACGGTCATCATTCCACTCGAACTTAACACCCTTCCTCATCAGTTGAGTCAATGGCAAAGCTATGGATGAGAAACCTTCCACAAAGCGCCTGTAGTAACCTGCCAAACCCAAGAAACTCCTCACCTCTATCACATTGCTAGGTCTTGGCCAGTTAGTGATAGCCTCGACTTTCGCAGGATCCAACTCAATCCCTCTAGAAGACACAATATGCCCCAAAAATGCCACCTGCTCCAACCAGAACTCACATTTTGAAAATTTTGCAAATAACTTCTTCTCCCTCAAGATCTCAAGCACAATACGTAAATGTTCCTCATGCTCCTCCCTGTTCCTCGAGTATATCAAGATATCATCAATGAAGACCACAACAAACTTATCCAAGTAATCATGAAAGACCCGGTTCATCAAATCCATAAACACCGCTGGTGCATTCGTCAACCCAAAGGTCATCACGAGAAACTCATAATGACCATAACGAGTACGAAATGCAGTCTTCGGAATATCTTCTTCCCTCACTCGCAATTGGTGATAACCTGATCTCAAATCTATCTTCGAAAAGAATATCGCCCCTTGTAACTGATCAAACAGGTCATCAATGCATGGCAAAGGATATCTGTTTCTGATAGTCACCTTATTCAACTCCCTGTAGTCGATGCACAACCTCATAGAACCGTCCTTCTTCTTCACAAACAATACCGGAGCACCCCATGGAGATACACTTGGCCTGATAAATCCTCTATCCAACAACTCTTGCAACTGCACTTTCAATTCCTGCAACTCTAGTGGTGCCATTCGGTATGGCGCCTTAGAAATAGGCTCTGCACCTGGAACAAGTTCAATAGTAAACTCCACTTCTCTCTGTGGTGGCAAACCTGGTAGCTCATCGGGAAACACATCTGTAAACTCATTAACAACTGGATAATCCTCGATGCGAGGCTCATCCTTAGACGTATCCTTCACAAAAGCAAGATAGCCATCACAACCCTTAGACAAAAGTTTACCCGCCTTTAGAGCTGAAATCATTTTAATCTCTCCTTTCGGTTGAGAACCCTAGTATACAAATTCTGGTTTATCTGCATCTCCAAAGATCACCCTCTTCCCCTGACAGTCAATTGTAGCTCGATGCTCACTCAACCAATCCATACCCAGAATAATGTCAAAATCATGCATCTCCATCGGAAGCAAGTTAACCTTACAATTTCTCTCCCCAACAGCTATCGGGCACTCTCGGTACACATCAGAAATAATAACAGAATTCCCCATCGGGGTAGCAATAGACATACGAGGATATAGTAATGAAGGTTCAACACCAAGATGACGAACAAACGATAAACATACTACAGAATGAGTCGAACCAGTATCAAATAACACATAAGCATCAAGTCTACCAACAAGAAGTGTTCCTGAGACGGTACCTGAATTAGCTGCTGCCTGATTAGCAGTCAATGCAAACACTCTGCCTGAAGTATTCTGCTGACTGCCACTACCACTACCACCTGCTCCTCCACCAGTGCTACGTGACGCGGTACAATCCTTTGCCCTATGTGACATGCTACCACACAAGAAACAAGCCCCGGTCTGTTTATAACAAGCTCTCCCTGGATGATGTCCACCACATGTAGCACAAGGAGCCACTGGAATCATATTGGGGTTGCCCCCATAAACTGAATAACGACTCTGCCCCTGTTGACGACCCTGCCACTGCCTAGGCTGCTGCTGCTGAAATCGCTGATTCTGATTCTGTTTCTGACCACCATACTGATTCTGACCATAAGCTGACTGAGTCCTCATATTCTGATGTCTTCCACGCCACTGTCCCTGCTGAGTACCCTGACCTCCATTCCACTGCTTACCCTGTACAAAACTCTGATCATCTCTATTCCGCTTGCGATCATTCTGGAACCTTTAAGCTCTATACTCTGTGCGCTCCTTCTCAATATCCTTAGCTGCATCTGCCACCTCAGCCACATTAGGAAACCTCAGTGAAATGATACCACCCCTCAGATTAGGCCTCAACCCCCATTTAAATTTCTCAGCCTGCTGTGCAGCAGTCCCTGCAACTGTCCCAGCAAATCCAGCCAACCTGATGAACCTCGCCATATAGTCAGTAATGCTCTCATCAAAATTCTGCGCAATAGAATGAAACTCCCTCAAGTAACCCTCTCTGTCTGCATTAGAAAAGTACTGCTCATAGAACACCTCCTTGAATCCCTGCCATACCAATGTCTCTGTAAATTCCTCTCCTCTAGTAACTTTCACTCCTCTCCACCACCTCTGAGCATCCCCCTCCAACTTATACACAGCTAACCTGACCTTCTGAACCTCATCATAACCCAAGGCATCAAAAATCTTCTCAAGATGTACAATCCAGTTTTCAGCATCTATAGGAGTCGGCGCTGAATGAAAAGAATCCGGTTTCTGCTTAGAAAACCTCTCCAACCATGCAAATGGCTCTGACTGATTACCCTGGCCATCCTGATTGCCTTGGCCATTCTGATTGCCCTGACCATTCTGATTATTCTGATTTCCCTGACCATTCTGATTGCCTTGGCCATTCTGATTACCCTGACCATTCTGATTATTCATATTTGCCATAGCTTGTTGTATACCGTTCGCCACTGCTTGTCCTAACATATTAGCTAGCTAAGCCAGGCTAACATTCAGGGTAGTTTGATTTTGATTTTTCTTAGGAGGCATCTACAATATAAGATTAACAAACGAATGAAGATCACAAGAATAGATAATCAGAAGCAGTTAAAAATAGATATCGAAAGAGTAAAGCAAGATGATATGAATTTTAAACAGAATACCCATCCTAACGTCTACCCAAACTCACAGGTCAACCTAAATAGGTTTTCTACAAGAAAGAACCTAAGCTCTGATGCCAACTTTATAACGCCCCCTTAAAAAAAATGGAAGGAGATATTACCTATAATCCATAAACCTGCAAACAGAGCACTAAAATAATTCTCTAAATAACAATTAAACAGTCTAATAATCTCCACAATTTAAATAAACCTCCAAATTACAATCAAAACAATAAATACGAAAAACCACAATTCCCTAAATAAATAATCAAGTGTAAATAATTCTAGAAGTCCATAAATCCTAAGCAACGAAATAATGGGTAGCACTCCATCACACAGTCCCAGATCCCCCTAAGCACCTGCCAGAAAAAGAATACGGCATGAGCCAAACGCCCAGTACGGATTTGGAATACAATATATAAAACAGAAAAACAGATATGAATATTTGACAGTTATAATAAAACATTTATTTTTAGAAAAAATATGCATGGCTAAAGCAACGAGTGGCTTGGATATTTCATACCGAGATCAAAACAGAACAGATACAAATACACACATCATAGGGTACCTAATGTGTGCAACAAATCGGATAACGTGTACGGCATATACACGTCACCGCCAAATCAAATCACAAATCAAATCAAATCTGGGTGCACCCACATATCCTGAAACAAATATCACAATGCGCAAAAGCTCTCCACCTGAGCTATCAGAAGGATACGCCGTGACCAATCACACTGCCACGGAAGTGTCATGTCACTGGTGCCGCAATGACATGGCTGTAGTACCCCTACAGCTGGTTAACTCGGTATACCCTATATCGCTAAGGGTTCAAATAAAATATTTCGCAAAATCTTTTGAACATTTCCAACAAATATATAATTTGCGAAATTCTAAAGAGTCGCAGAAACATAAAACACTTATACGCAATAATTCTGTCGTCAAAGAGGATCAAATATAAAGGTTCTTGTTTGAAAGTGGAAAGGACATGGAGAAAGGAGTTGTTTGTGTAACTGGTGGAACAGGATATGTAGCTTCATGGCTGATCATGAGACTTCTTCAACATGGCTTTGCTGTTAATACCACCATTAGATTTGATCCTGCAAGTAAGTTTATGATATGTTCCCAAACATAGACAGATCCTTTGCTAATAATTTTGATTAATTAGAAACTGGTTCCTAGTCTAATCAGATTATTATTACTTTTGTACAGTTTTGAAATATCATTTGTTTAACTTACCTGACAATAAGCAACAATAAGCAAAATAGCAACTACTAGAAGCATTTGAGGAATTAGAGTTAGTAAAATTGTAATATAGTTTTCCAATGAATCAGGATGAAATGATTTTCGTGGAGAAAGGTTTAGGTCATTACATCTATGCACGAATTTATTTATTTTTGGATACATCCCAAAAGGTCTCGTATTAACGGAGTTAATTTTGCATACATCCCAAAAGGTCTTAAACTAATGAATTTAACTGACCGCTTATTAATTAGCTATCTGTCCCTTCCGCAAACAATGTGGGACAACTCCCAACATTTGATTCATTCATTTTCCCCTTTTCGTGCTGGAATTCAGCTGCCAATACTGGATCAACTTGATCTTAGTTACTTTTGTTCTTTACGCATGTTTAATGAAGCTTATTTAGGTAACTATTAATTTGATATCGCTTCTAGGCCAAAAGAAGGATGTAAGCTATCTAACAAACCTACCAGGAGCATTGGAGAGGCTTCGGATATTCAATGCAAATCTTGACAAACCAGCAAGTTTTAATGATTCGATTGAAGGATGTGTTGGGGTGTTTCATCTTGCTCATACAACAGATTTTGAGGTGAAAGAAGATGTAGAAACAATTACAAAAAGATCAATTAATGCGACCATAAGCATTTTACAGGCATGCCTTGATTCGAAAACTGTGAAAAGAGTTGTGTACACTTCAAGCGCAACCACCGTGATGTTTAGTGGAGAAGATCTGGAAGTACTGGATGATGCATCATGGACCGACGTAGATGTTGTCAGATCTCTAAAGACGGTAAGAGAATCATACTACATTTCTAAGACATTAACTGAAAGAGCAGCGTTGGAGTTTGCAGAAACACATGGACTGGATCTTGTCACTGTACTTCCTCCTTTTATTCATGGTCCTTTTATTACTCCTCTTTTTCCAGGCTCAGTGCGCACTTCAATGTCAATGATAATTGGTATGTACTTTGATTTACAATTGATTTTGCTCCTAGTTAATAACCTAGTTATAAAACTGATTAGATGTTAAGTCCCCTTTGAAACATGCACATGAGTATCAGAACCTAAACCATACTAGCTAGTTGTCTTTACCAAATTCAGATTGTTCTTGTTAAACTACATAGGCAGCCACAGTCATTGCGCTTTCATGTCTCTGTCTTTACAGAAATCGACAGCCTCAATATTGGCCTTCTGAAAGTTTTGAAAATTCGTACTAGTTGATCTCTCATCTCAGAACCGCGAAACAAGTTTTTTGGCTATAAGGGGTTCATGATGTTGTCCCCTTAAGTTCTTCGAAGTTATGTTATTATCTTCATCTGTATGGCTTGATGTATATATCAGCATTTCGTAAAAAACTACTATTTTATCCAAACCTAGGTAGTCATGTTAGAACATGCCTGATTGGTGTTTTTGATTTGAGCAGATGACGAGAATCCATTTGAATTTTCTGGTAATACCTCCTTTGTTCACATAGATGATGTGGCTACTGCCCATATCTTCCTTTTTGAATATCCAAATGCTAGAGGAAGGTACATTTGCTCAGGGGCTGAAATAGCACTTGAAGATTTCCCTAAATTTCTTCAAGAAAGATATCCTGAATACGAAGTTTCAATGACCAGGTAAAGTCTTGGTTTTTTATGAACTATTTCTAATTTAATGCTCAAGAAGATTTAACTTAAATGATGACCATAATCGGGTTTATTAAGATTCCAAAAGATGCTGAAAGATTCTAAAATTGTTCGACTCTCGTCAAAGAAGCTGTTAGAGACTGGATTCAAATTTAAATACGGACTCGAGCAAATTTATGATGATGCAATTGAATGCTGCAAACAGAAGGGTCTTCTCTAGTATATGCTTGGCAACGTTCTCAGATGTTCAGTATATTCATAATTTAAACCAAGTGTGTATTCTCCTTTTCTTTTTTTCCATGTCTATTAAAATTTGAATATTCATAATGTTCTTACCTTTAGTTCTCAAGATTTTTCATTTGTTCTAATGTTTTTGATTTTCTACCATAACACTATTAGTAGAATATCCTTACCTAAAAATTGGTACAAAGTGCCAAACATAGGCCAAATCTCCTCATTGGTGAATGTCGATATCCTGTAATGGTGGCGCCATCGTTGAAAAGCCTTTGCTGTTCTAGTAGCTTCTTCGATTTAAGACCATTATTTTGCGTTATCTGGAAGCTATGCCTTATCTAAAAACATAGCAGAGGTTGGCCTAGCCACTAGCTTTGCTTTTGCTGTAACTGTCTGATGTTGGTAGTACGCTTAGCTTGTGCCGAGGGAGGTTTCAAATATTAAAGAATTCGGGACCATGATTGCTTAGAAAAAGAAATAGCTTGAACAGGATTCAAGTAGGCATGTAAATAATGTTTCTGAAATCTTCGCTAAGGCGTATGACCTATATCAACACTTTTAGCAAACATGCATATGGTTCCGTAAAAACCTCTTAACTTCTGATTTCCAGTTTACACCTAGCTTCATATCAACATCTAAGGCATTTCCCACTTTATCTACCCAACTCACTTGGGGAAATAAGTCAAACAACATAACCAAACTAGTTGGAGCTACTCTTTTACTGTGAGCTAGTAATAGATAACAAAGAGATGAAGGCACATCAGTTGATAAATATAGAATGAGGACAAAATCGAATTAGAATGCGTCATAAAGGGTAAACACCATCAATCAACAAGAAGGTCAGGTTCACATTTTATAATTTGGAAATGCAAATACCTCTTTGCTCACAAATTGTTTAACCAGATCATGGTCAGATGTAATAGGAAACACATCCTAAAAAAAACAAGCAAGAAACTGAACTAAAGAGATCAGACTGATTACTTGAAGAGAACAAAACTTGCTGACTCTTATATAACTTATAACTTTTGATTTCATAACAGAAGCTCAAATTGCACCGAGGAGTAATGTGCGATCATGCTTGCAAGTTGCAAGGTAAATTTTACCTTCATTCTACAAGTTATAGTTCAACGCAGAACAAGAGTTTGTATCTACTAGAACTCTTTAAGCAGTTGAGCACACACTTTCTTATGATTTCCAATAACCATGTCAGAATTCACATATCACAATTTGAACAAAGACATCCTCTAAGAGTTTACTTCTTGCTCACTATTGAGTAATAATGAACGCTAGTCAGGATTAAAATATAAACAATACTCTAACCAGTTACGAAATATTAGGTTGCAGATCGGGACAACCCATAAGAATGATTGAATGGGAAAGGTTTTTCTAAAAAGAAGGCATTTGGTAAAAATGATCTGTGTACGATCAAAATATAATAACTACGACTTGAGAGTCTACAGTTCCTAAAGAGCAAAGAACACAGAAAGAGAGATATATTTGATTGCCATCAAGACCGTCAAGTCTAGGTCATGATAGGAGTAAAACATAGTGAGATTTCAGTAGCTTCTTTGGCACAACAAGCTAGTAATCTGCATAATAATAGAATAAGCTGATAATATTAACAAGAAAAAGTTTATATCTGAAAAATTGACTCAATGGATGAAGGGATAACCAGAGCCATTAGACTACAGTTTATCCTGATAAAAGCAGCTATTACCTGCTGGGTAACTTTTGTCTGCCAACCTCTACCTATATGATAAGCAACAAATGTTAAGTTATGTAGACACTATCATACTTCTAAACCAATTTGCATCGCCTTTTATATATATAAAAGAACTCTTGCATAGAACTCTTGACCAATTTGCATCGCCTTTTATATATATATAAAAGAACTCTTGCATAGAACCTTGGCTATTATTAGATAGATAGATAGATAGATAGATAGATAGATGAATGCCTTTCATATATATAAAAGAACTCTTGCATTTCAAAAAGCACTTCTACATATATCAACTAGTACGTCCTGCAAGTTAAATTAACCTAAAACCCCCATAAAATATTATAGCTGTCCGAATGTACCTTTGGCAAGAAAACTAATCTCTCAGGTAGAATTTCTGAAAGTGATATAAACTGAATGGTTGATTACACAGACATGATTCTAAGAAATATAATGGTGTATATGATGCTTTAGTAAGAATGAGGAAATGGTAACAAACTAGATACATAAAAAAAAAAAAAAAAAAAAAACATATCACATTCGTGTGTTTTTACTTTTACTTTCCAATATAAGATCAATTACACAGCATCGATGTACTTAATATCATTTCTATGCAGGAATAACATAAAGTCATAAAGATTATTTGAGAAAGCATGAATACAAATAAGTATTTGCGACTTATAGAGCTATTAAAAATATCAACAATTAACCACAATAACCAAACTATAGGTGTACTATCTATTGCATCGCATAAAGATGATACAGGTCTAGCAATCAGCAAATTGTTCTGTCAGCCGTGGATTGACAATGATAAACTACAACAGTTACAGTCGATGAGTAGAAAAAATGCTTCTGCATTTTTCGATACAACTCACAATGCTCACCAATCACAAAAATACATTCACTTCCTTACAGTGGGATGAGACCTTCTCATATGACCTCACTAAGATACATAGCAAGCAGATTACCATTGAAGGAACAGAGAGATCAAAACAATCACATCAACTGGAATGTGAAAGCGGAGTGGAATGACCCTACCACACAATCAAAGAACGCATCATTGGTCACTCTTCTTTTCATCTTTATAGTAATTGAGGTACCAACGAACAAATTTCTTCAACCCTGTTTGCAAATCTGTTGAGGGCTCATATCCAAGCTCTCTATGAGCTGCACTAATGTTTGCATGCGTAAATTGCACATCCCCGTTTCGTGGCAACTTCATTATAGATTTTTTCGCTTTCACTTTTAGCAACCTCTCCAAAATATTCACAAGATTCGAAACTGGTACAGGTGAAGTATTCCCCAAGTTGAACACTCTCAATTGAGCAGGGCCCTTCTTCTTTCCACCACTACCTGTACTCTTCTCAGAAGTATCCAGTGCTGCCAAACAACCCTTCACAATATCATCAATGTAGGTAAAATCTCTAGCTACCGTGCCATGATTGGCAGCCTCAAAGATCTGTATTGACTTTCCTTTCAATATATCTCTTGTGAAAAAGAAATAAGCCATGTCAGGTCTTCCCCAAGGGCCATAAACAGTAAAGAACCGCAATCCAGTAAGCGAAAGTCCATATATATGATTATACGTATGCGCAATCTCTTCACCGGCCTTCTTTGTAGCAGCATACAGACTAGCAGGTTGATCAGTTCTGTCTTTCTCAGAAAACGGGACTTTAGTATTAAGTCCATAAACAGAACTAGATGATGCCCAAACAATTGCAGGCTGCGGATTAGCAGCCTTACAAACTTCAAGCAAACTAACAAGTCCAGCAATATTACTATGAACATACGAGCTCGGATTCTCCATTGCATACCTAACACCGGCCTGAGCAGCCAAATGCATCACATGTGTAAATGCCACAACCTCAAACAACTTCTCCAAAAGAACCATATCATTAATATCACCCTCCACAATATACACACCCGAGCGCTCCAAAAGCACCTGACGGGCTCGTTTCAATGAAGGATCATAGTAATCATTAAAATTATCAAGCCCTAAAACCCCATCACCACGACGTTTCAACGCAGAAGACACATGTGTCCCAACAAACCCTGCAGCCCCTGTAACAAGAACTGATATCCCATTTTTAGACCTAACTCGAGCAGATGATCTGACCCTTTTCTCCCAAACTGGACCACCCCAAGAACTAGTCCTAAGGGAACGTCTCGAGACATCCGAGGGCAACGATGAGGACGAAGACGATGACTTAAAAAAGCACACTAAAATCAACCCCAAAAACACAAAAGACCAAAATGTGAGCTTTGTAAGACAAGATTGCCATCTAAACCTATGCATATACCAGGACTTATCCATCTTAAACTTCCCTGGACTTGTTGGGATATTATCAATATGAGACATTTGCTTCATGACTACTAACTTTTCTCAAAAATTTCGAACAAAGCCCTTGATTTAATTCCCCCCCCCCCCCCCCCCGTACTAATTCAACAATATTTTCTTGAATTTAAGGGGAAAGAGAACTTTCCGATTCTTAACTTCTTTGCAAATCTTTTTCAATATGAATCTTCCAAGACACTAAACAAAATCAAAATTCTCACAAAAATGTGATCTTGAAGCTTCACATTTTCAAGAGAAATAATTGGTCTTGATGGCTAATTTTTTGTGGGTATCTTTCAATTCACAAATAGAAAAAGACCCACATTTTGAAAATTCACGATAAGAATCAAGAAACTAGAAGAATAGACACATATATTTTGTGTCTATAATGTGTTTTTGTGTGTGTGTGACTTGAAGGTGGACTTAAAGAAAATGGGTTTTGAATAAATTTTCTGGAAGATTACAATGAAGATTCAGAGAAGATCAAGAATGGTCAATTTGTTGAAAAGGGGTTGATTTTTTCTTCCCCCTTTTGAAAAAATTAAACTAGGGTTTCTAATTTCAAAGTGTATATTTTGTTCAAAATAAATGAGTGGATAATTTGATAAGGCCAAAAATAACTACCGTATCTTTAAGCTAGCCTTGTGATTGGCTGTTTGGTCCTCGAATTTAGGCCACCGTCTTTTTCAAATTTCAGAGTCTTTTAAGAAATCTTGTACAGGAACTTTCAAAATCTCTGAGATTTGTTGGAGATAGCCGGCATTGTTGTGGTTCAAATGTTGACCCCGTTTGAGGTGGGTAGAGGGTGGTTCGGCTCCCGAAACCGTAATCATATATATTCGGTTTTGAAAATCGAAAATTGTAATTGTAACCAAATTATCGATTCCGTTTTTATTTTCAATATTTTTGATTTGATTACATCAATTCGATTTCGGCTAAAAAAATTGCATCAAAATCATATAATTTATGTTGTCTGTCGTCTTAATTTTTCGGAACAAATTTCCAATGATAGTTAAATCAAAGTTATCCTTTGTTAATGAATTGGTATCTGCTTTTTCACATCTTAATCTACATCTTTACTGGAATACAGTAATGAAATCTACAAGATGTGCAGGAATGCAAAAATGTTTGATAGTTCTTGCATAGATTTAAAATAATTTAAGTGTATAAAATTTGTTGTGTAGATCTTCTGATAATTTCGAAAATTATCTAGCTTCTTAGATAAATATAAATGATATACTAATCAACCAACATTCTACAGCTCAATCACATTCTAATATTTTACTATATACGAAGATGATAGAAAATTTTAATATACTGTACCAGCTTTTATTTACCAAGCCATTAGATTATTAGTGAATTTGAGTGTTAAGACACTTAGGGCATTTCCAATAGAAGTTGCCAACTTCGAACACATCATCACATATATTACTTTTTTATTTCTTCTCTCCTCCATCTCATTGTTGACAATTTTTATTACAAATCTACTCCAATAGTTGGCAACTTTAAAAGTTGCCAATGTGGTCCCATACATCAATTTTATATTATCTTATAAACACATATTATATTTATATATTCTAAATAAAATTGAAAATTTGGATATTTAAAATACTTAATTCCCTCCCGTAATGATTTTTTTTCCTTTTTTTGACATTACATTAATATAAAATATCAAATGATTTAAATTTTTAAATATAAAATAATATTATCTTTACATCAATATCATTTGATTAAATGAAAATAGTGCAAAAAAATTTATATTTTTTTCTTTTCTTCTCATGTGCATTAATGATATTAGATATGTGAGATATTTAAAAAAAAAAGAAAAAAACATTTAAAGAGATAATAAAATGTGGGAGATATAAAAAAGGTTAAAGTTAAATACACTTTTGGGGAGTTGTATGTGTTTTAACTAAATGGGAAAGTTGCCAACTTTTGGCAACTTTGGTTGATGGCAACATTGAACCTCCAATAGGTGGGCAACCAAGGGTGCCATGCCACATAGGACTTGGCAACCTCTTGGCAACCCCTATTGGAGATGCTCTTAGGGGTCATTTATAGAGTGTTGGTCCTATATATCAAAATTTGAAAGAAAATGGTTTCAAATATTATAGCTCAAAATTTTGACCCCAAATATCACTTCAAAACAAAATTACGTTCATCATTTTCATTTTTTTCTTTAAAAACGCTACATCGTGTAGCGTTTTATATTTTTTTTACTTTTTTTTTTAAAATGCTAAAACGTTTCACGTTTTGGGGTTTATTATTTTTTTCTTTTTTATAAACGCTAACTAGTTTAGAGTTAATGAAGAACGCTACTTGATATACTGTTGGGGGTGTTTTAACGCCACACTTAAGTGCCGTTTGGGTGTCAGCTTTTACTTTTTTTTTACTTTTTTTTTGTTTTTGTTTTTGTTTTTTTCTCCTAAATATATATTTGCAAAAAAATATTAAAAAATTTATTTATAAATGGTCAATTAAAATTAAAATTTTATTTTTTAAAATCCGTATACGGTTTATTGATCGTTTCGAATATTTCTAAGCCTAAAATGGAATTATTTAACCCCAAAGGTTAATTATTGAAACCCCAAGGCAAAACAAATAAAATTAAAAAATTTTAATTAAAAAATTGAATCCGGTGGCTTAATTTTTAAACGCTAACGCGTTTAAAAATCAGGATAAGTTAGGGTTTAGGGTCTAGGGTTTAAACCCTAAATTCGTATACAGTTTAATCGTCATTCTGAATATTTCTAAAACCCAACATGGAAATGTTGAACCCCAAAAGTTAATTGTTAAATCCCTAAATTTAATTAAAATTGTTCTTTTTAAATTTAAAAATTTTAATTAAAAAATTGAATCCGGCGTCCTGATTTTTTAAACGCCAACGCGTTTAAAAACCAGGATAAGTTAGGGTCTAGGGTCTAGGATTTAGGGTTGTAAACAACCCTAAACCCTAAACCCTAAGTTCACATACGGTTTATTCGTTGTTCGGAATATTTCTAAAACCCAAAATGGAAACGTTGAACCCCAAAGATTAATTATTGAACCCCTAAAATTAATTTAAAAAAAATTAGTTTAAAAGAAACAATTTTAATTGACCAAATATTTATAAATTTTTAATATTATTTACAAATATATATTTAGAATTATAAAAAAAAAAAAAAAAAAAACCAACCAACCCCAACGCCACACTATGTGACGTTTCCCAATCAGGATAAGTTAGGGTCTAGGGTTTAGGATTGTAAACAACCCTAAACCCTAAGTTCGCATACGGTTTATTCGTCGTTCGGAATATTTTTAAAACCCAAAATCGAAACGTTGAACCCCAAAGATTAATTATTAAACCCCTAAAATTAATTAAAAAAAATTTAGTTTAAAAGAAACAATTTTAATTGACCAATTATTTATAAATTATTAATATTATTTACAAATATATATTTAGAATTATAAAAATTTAAAAAAAAAAAAAAAAAAACCAACCCCAACGCCACACTATGTGGCGTTTCCCAATCTCCCCCCCAACTAAAACGACAAACGCAATAGCGTTTTAAACAAATAAAATAAACGCTATATTATATAGTATTTTGGAGTAATATTTGGGACAGAGTTTTGATATTTGAGACCATTTACTTTCAAATTGTGATATTGGGGACCTTTATTCTCATTTATAATGATTGAATGAAATAATAGAACTTAATGAGAGGAATGATATGGTTAAGATCATTTGTTTGCTATTTTCTGTTTGCTACATAATCAATCTAATTATATAATAGACATCTAATTTATATAGCAATAATTTGGTTTTTCATTCATCGGTATTATTATCCTTACATGTTTCACAAGGATATAAAATTGATATTGGAGTATAAATCATATAAAATTTTATATTATATATTGTATATTATTATGTAAATAACACTTTTGACATTCATATTTCTTTTTTATTATATGAATGAATATATATATATATATATATATATATATTATGCTCACTTCAAATTTGTCTAAATTTTTTTTTAAAAAAAAAATATGATTCAAATTTGTCAATAAAATTTTGATTTATATGAACAATTTAGAAAATTGACTCGCCCAAGAAATGAACTCGTTCAGAATTTCAATCATTCAAAAAAATATGATTTATAGATTTATCAAATGGTCCCTTAAAGCATTTTCAACCATCATAAGTCCTTAGCTAAAAATCTACATGATTTACCTTAAATAAAAAATATAGAGATTTTGTAAAATTGTTGGCACTTCAACGGGTCTTAACCCTTAGCAAAATTTTTAGTCAACCAAAACATATTAGCTATATTTACTGAAACTCTAGAGACCTGTAGTGAAATTACACATCATTTTTATTGCCCATATTAAAAGATATATTCTATTTATAACAACTAAAATAATAATATACCATTTTTAAAATATAGCCAATCATTACAGCAAACTACATTGGAGCATAATACCCTACAGGTTTAGCAAATTTTACATAATCGATATTTTAACTAATCATTTTGGCAAATATCGTTGGAGATGCTCTCAGACTCTTGATTATGGACCATAAATATAGCTCCTTGCTAAAAACTAAAGGTTCATTAGTAGTTTTCTATAGACTCGGTAATTTCGTACACGATACGATAACACGATACGAAAACGATACGATAATATCGTATTTATATTTACCTTTTCGGTACACGAACACAAAAATACAAGAACACGAAATTACACGGGTAAATTTTGTGTCAATTTTGGGTTTACCCTTAGTTACACGACACAAAACGAAAATACACGAAAAACATAAATAACTAAAAAATTTTAACATTATATGAATATTTAACATTATATGAATACATATAATAAATAAATGTTGTATATGTAATTTTTACAAAAAGAATATAGAAAATAGTTTAAAATTTAAGTTTAACATATTTGACCATACTTAACTCATTATGAATTATTAACTTAAGAGTCAATTAGTAAAAATTTAACCGAAAAATCTAATATTTAAATATTTTTATTTATTTATTATTATTTTTATTTAGAATTACACGAAATACGACACGAAACATACACGAAATAAAGGTACACGAATAAGAAACGACACGAATTCTTAATGAATCGTGTATGGATTTAGCATTCATGTACAAGAAACATGAAAGTACACGACACGAAAGTATACGATACGAACGAATTATCAGGTCTAATTTCCTACATATAAGTCAGAACAGAGAACTAATGCATACTTTAAAAATTAAATGTAATTATTATTTTTTATAAAATTATGAAAAATGTAATATGTATAAAATTTCTATATTAATATAATAACAATCAGTTCGATTAGATTTTTTTCGGTTTGGTTGTAATCTATAATAGGAACCGAACCGTTTGAAATTGTTTTTTTTTATTTTATTTCGATTCAAGTTTTTACCGACTTGAATCATTTCGTTTCGTGTACCTTCATTTCATGTACATTTCGTGTCGTGATTGATGTAATTTTTGAATAAAATTAAAAATATTTAAATATTAAATTTTTACTAGTCGAGTATTAAGTCAATATGTCATAAAGAATTAAATGTTCTCAAGTCTTGTGAAACTAAAATTTGAAACTATTTTGTATTTATCTTATGTAAAAATTATATATAAAGTATTATTTTAAAATATGTATTCATATAATTTTAGTAAAATTATGTAAATATTTATTTATTTCGTATATTTTCGTTTTGTGTCGTGTACTCAAGGGTAAACCCAAAACCGATACTAAATTCATCCGTGTAATTTCGTGTTCGTGTATTGCAAAGGTCAACCCAAGCCCGTAATTTTCGTATCGTTTTTATATCATATTTTTGTGTCATGTACGAAATTTCCGGCTTTAATTTTAATTCAATTTCATTTCCATTTCTTGCTCTACCTTATCCACAGGTGACATATTGATCGGAATAAATAAATATTATAAATTCCGACCCACCCGATCTTTACCCGTTTCTTTTCTCTTCCTAGTCATGTAACAGCAAACATAGAAGAACCTTTACTTTTGTAATGAAAACATTATAATAGAGAGAACAAGAAGTGGCAAAACTGGGTACTTGGGAAGTTGTAAAGTCGTGGAGTTGTTGAAAAGACACACTTTCCTGTGCTATTTTAAATCACTATATACATACACACAACACATTTATAAACACACACCTTTAGATCTTTGTAGCCACATCCTTATTTGTTTTACCCATGTCTTCAATCTCGCAGCCAAGAAGAAAATTGGTGTTTAGTGAAGAGGATGATATTTCACTTTTAAAGGCTATAAATGATTATGAGATGCTAAAACAAGCCAACCCTTATGATGATATGGGTAAGTTTCTTGATTTTGTTAAGCCATATCTTTCCTTTGATGTTCAGAGAAGACAACTTACTGATAAGCTTTGGAGGATGAAGAATAGGTATGTTAACTCTGAGTATGATATATCCAAACCCCATCATGCGAATTTACTTGAGCTTTCCAAATTAATTAAGTGCTGGGGACAACATGCAATTGTGAGCCTTGATAGTGACAATGTTGTATCTGGTGATAGTGATATGAATAGTGATAGTCAGAATGTTCAAGGGGTTAATGTGGTTAGCGACGATGTTACTGTTGGTAAGTCGTCGAAAGTAGTTGAAAGTAAAGGGATGGGGAAAGTTGTGACTTACGATTGTCAACAGGATAATGTGGCTGTAGACGATGATACATTTCTTAATGAGGGTCGGAAACTAGGTAAGAAGAAGAGGAAGCATTTTTCGAGGGATGGTCAGTATGATAAAGAGGGTAATGTGGTTTTAGATGATGCTGATGGTGACACCTATAAGAATGTTGCAAATAGTGACGGTCAGAATGTTCGAGGGGATGCTGTAGTTGTTGGTGATGTGGAGGTTGATAAGACCTCAAAAGTAGTTAACAATAAAGGAAAGGGGAAAATTGTTGTAAACAAAGGTAAGGGGAAAGTTATGACTTGTGATGGTGAAAATGACAAAGAGGATGCTGTGGTTTTAGGAAATGTGAATGTGCATAAAGAAGTAAACAGAAAAAAATTGAAAGATTCTACATCTGTGTATCCAGAATTAACTAGGGCGCTGGAGTTGAAAGCGCTATCTGGGATGCCGAAGAAGTGTGTAATGGATATAATTAGTTCTATGGGGAGGAAAAAGGCGAGCGAACTGGAGGAAAAATGGGCTGATTTTCGCTTGATGGAGATTCAACTGAATGCTAAGAAGTTGGACTTGAGCAATAAGCAAATTAAAGTGATTTTGGAGGCGGCGCGCAAATAAATTCAAGCCTTAATGTCAGTACCTACCAAGTGGTTAGTAATTCTATGTTTTTGTTAGATATTTAACTCATGTAGATCTGGGTTGATTGTGATGAGCTGTTGTTTCCCTTTGACTTCTGTTTCCTTGTACTTTGGAGTTATGATCCATAGGAACTGGCTTTTAGTAGAAGGTAAATTTTTAGAGCTCGTGGTAACTATGTTACCCTGACCCTTCATTTTCTCTGGAGTACCGTGTCGGACACTCGACACTCGGACATGGGTATGGACACTCCAACACTTATTTTAGGCCATAAACATGTAAAATTTTCAAAATATTGCCGAGTCCGACCCTCGGACACGTATCCATGTTGGACACTTTTAGCCGAGTCCGGGTAACATAGCGTGGTAATATATCTAATTATGTTCTGGTTTTTACGTATAACTGGTCACTAGCATGCTTGCGATGACCCTTTTATCTACGATACACATTTTGTTGCTGTCTTAAACTTGTCTAATGACATGATTAAAAATTTGATAATTGTGCATAGAATCTTATTTAAATTCTAGTTACAATCAAAAGTTGTTTAGTAAAACAAAAATATGGAATTACACTGGATGAGGGTGGGCTACAATCTCAATTTCTCAGATACCACCCTTCTAATTATTACAGCAGATAAATAGGTCAGTATCACAATATCTAGTCGATATTATGATAAAAAAACCTACAAAACCATTGAACGTACCTCCACTGCTCCAACCCTCTAAGCAGAAACATCCTTAATTCATCACTGCTGATACAAAGTAATAAAATACCTTGAAAATCAGGGCCATTGATACCTAATAAACAAATCAGAATGATTAATATGCTTATATGCTGATGAAACATAATTAAATCATGATATTATACTCTAAAATGTAGAAAAAAAGAGAGAGCTTCACACACACAGAAGCATTTTGAATTCATTTATATGTGTTTCTTTATATATATATATATATATATGGATGTTTGTTTAAACTAAATGGCTCAAGCATCTTGTAGAAACCTGTAGAGATAGGGGAGATTTGCTAAAAAATATCCAGGAGTGATATAGATATGAGTTCCTAAAGTAATTCTGTAGCAGATGATGAAAATACAATAATCCTAATCTTCAGTTTATACTTTGGCTGGACAACGTATTTCCTGCTGTTTTCGTACTTAAAGCAAAACATTTTTATTTGATGAAAAAGAGCAAAGGAATTATGTCATAAGAAACAAGTACTATGCTAGTTATAGTAAATCAGGTAGACTGGGACAGAGTGATTGCAGGTTATATAATTTACTACAAGTGAGTTTTTGAAAAATTTCGAAAATTAGTAAGGTTTGTATAAAACTTTATCCTGTGATTTGGCAAAAAAAAAAAAAAAAAAAACAAACTGCATGCTGTGTATGATTGTATAACAGGGGGCTGGGGGTTAAGTCTAGCCATTACTCCAATGTTTTAATGTCCATTCAAAAACTCATTTTAAGAATTCAAATACCACTTCATTATTTGTAAGTAGGTAACGAACATTCTCCAGCAATCCCAATTTCAAAGTCCCATTTCTTTTTTGGGAACATCTATAGAGTACAATGGTCTCTGTTTTGTCCTAGGTTATGTAAGTACTGCTTGAATTAAAACCACCAAGCCCTACTCTTCAGTCTTTATCTCAACAAAACAAATTATCCTGCAACTTATATATTAACTAGGAATCGCCTTATGATTATACTACGACAATATCTTGGATTTAAGAACACTTTATTTCAATATATAGTTATCTGTTGATTGTGTTTACTCACAAGCAAAACAGCTCCACTTCTTTTCATCTGAAGTTAAATTTATCTTGGTATTGGATATTTCTGTTATAATCATTACAAGTAAGGTTGACATTGTTGATCTTGAAATTTTTTATCTTAATATGGTAGTTTCATCATGTTAGTGACACATTTTCTGACAGTACTGGTGCTGCAGATTAGCCTCTCCCAGACAATGATGATGATGCTTTTGTGTAAAGATGGAAAGCTTATAGGTAGTTGCTGTGGAGTAGTTTTTTCTTAGTTTTACGTAACCTTCGTCTCAAAGTCCTCTTAACGGGATTATGTTGTTCCAGATTTTCTTTTGATGGTTTGACTGGCATGTAGAAGTTTTATTTGGATCCACAAATCTTATTTTGGTAATTGTTGCTCTGCTGACAGTTAGGCTTACTTATTTATATCATCATTATATCAATCTCGTTTGGTTCATTTTGCTCCTTACTGTATGTCAAATGTGATTGTTGCACTATACATTACAATCACAGGAGATGTCATGTTACTGTTAGTCGACCCAAGTCACCCAACCCAATGCGAACTTACTGTATGGTCTAAAATTGGTCAGTATGATTCTAGCTTTCGTTGTTCTCTCATGTTCTGTGATGGAGCCCCGACTTGCAGAGGTAAGGACTGTGGTTAAGACTCCCCATACACATTTTTTTCTAAAAAAAGTATGTAAATATGAAAAAAAATTCGGAATAAGTAACTTATAAGCTACAATTAAGAAATGGCAAACGGGATCTAATTACTCTTCCTAATTTTTCTTCTATTGGTCCTTACCAGAGGGTGATTGTCATTTTCTTGTCCCTCAAAACGTAAGACTCAGCGTGGGACACATGCACATCAGTACATGTATTTTCTTTCTAGTAAGTAGCAAACTTTGAAAACACAAAACAACATACAAATGCTACTTGAAATACAAACCAAATTAATTAGTATTAAAAAGTTTGAGTGCAGGCACATCTATTTTGTAACCCAGAATTAAGATCAGCTGTGTTATCTCTCTTGTTACTCCTGCATATCAACCAATTACGATTACAGAAATATGATCAAATTTGATCCTTTAGCATTAGCTCTGTTTAACTTGGTACGTGTTAACTGTTAAAGATCTATAATCCAAGAATCCCTTCAAGTAACACAGTGTGCCTGTTTGGCAAACCATTTTTTACGGACTTATTGATTTATTTTCGGGTAAAAATTTTATATTTCGATAATTTTTTTTATACAATATTTAATGTATGTTTGAGATTCAATAAGTTGCAAAAATAAGTTGGAAAATAAGTTGGAAAGTTAGGAATCTTAACTTTCAACATAAAATAGGTTGACTTATTCTGGAAAATAAGTTTCCCCAAACACCCTACGTTAACACATTTGAAGTTAGTTGTTATCGGATAATTGTTTGACAAACGTAGAGTACTCGAGCACAAGTATAATGGAGAGTACTCAAGATGCTACACCCTTTTTTGTTCACGCTCTGTATTTTCTAAAATTTACAAAGGAAAAAATAACAATATAGTGACTGATCCTGTATTGTTGGAGGGGGAACTATAACAGCTAATTGCTTTTAACACAAATAACTACTAAATATAAAAGATTCAAATCCCACCCTAGCATTTAATTATTATAACAAATTGTATAATTTGTATTACGATTATATTACAATTTATTATAATAAATAATTATAATTGATATTTTGTGGTGCGAATACGGAGATTCTATTTATAATCATATTTCAATCCATTTCCCAACCTACCATTCCACTTTTATTCAGCCACACCACAATACACCAAATTATTAACCATCTACCATACAATCATGTTACTGTTAACTGTCGAATAGTCGTCAATAAACAAGCAAGCAAATCTACATACTACATGTAGAAGAAGCATAATTAAGAAACATTCAAGTGTTTCCCGTAGGAGGCAACACCATCGGAATCTGCACGCACCAGTGTTGTGAAAACATTAATACATTCTATAAGCTCCATGAAACAGAACTTGTTACTGCTTATCTCCCTACTTGGTGAATTGATCATCAGTCTTGTCAAAAGTGATTTCCCATACTTGGTCAAAACGTGTTGTTCAGGACCAGGACCGGCCGATCAGCCCCATGGTCAACACCGGCATGTAAATCATGCTAACCGTGCGGTAAGACCCAGGGCTTCCCTGCAATACGCAAGATACATCGCGCCTTGTCTTGGTCAAAGTTTCCACTGTCTCTCCAACACCGGGGCGGGTGAGGTTCGAACCCGTGACCCTTTGGATCAACGCAAACACTAAGCCGCCCCTGCTGAAAGCTCCATGAAAATGAGCCAAAAACTTCTACAATTGTTACGTTATTTCTTTAGTTTAACATTGAGCTCTAGATTTTATTGTGCTTTTTTTCAGTGGTTTGTCCCTAATGACAATCAACCACTTAATGGCTTATATTATGCCACTTACAGAATGCAGCAACTCAAAGTCCTCTTTTTTTATTTTGCTGTATCAAATACCGCCCTGAACAACAGCTATGACAATCATACTCTCACATGGGTTCACTAGGTTACTTTATGGTTTGTAAGAATTTAAAAATAGTGCCTGCAAAGTAACCACATTACTTGAGATTTAAAACTGGGCTGCAACACAATCACTGTTAATTTGATTTTTTTAACTGGGATAACAGAACACATTACTCTAAGTATGTACAATTAGTAAGTGTTACAAAGATAAACTTCATAAAAACATTAAGCATGGATATCATCTAAATCACAGCCCAGGATATGTCATTCTGTAGGCAAATTTCCATACTGCCATGGGTTGAACTCTATTGATGTGACATCCTCTGCAACATGGCTATCCGAACTATCTACAGTTGCTCGATGTTCAGCATATTTACCATTGTACTCGTACACTTCCAAGTCTCCCCAAGGTGTTTGAGCAATTTCGTCAGTTTGATCAAACCATCTTGGCATAAACTGTTCGCCTTTTGCTTCCCGCATCCTTTTTTCTGCCCTCTGCTTCTCCTCTAAACTGAGAAGGAATGAAATATTTGCAAATTTTAGTTTACAGTGTAATGGGCAGAAAAATGATAAGCCTACTTATAAATTTGCAATGTTACTATTGTCTTTAGAAGGCTAATTATTTCTCCAAAGTACTGTTGCCTATTTGTGATACATCTGAAACAATGATTGGGTCACTACAAATACTCAAAATTTGTTGAGAATCAGTACAACCTAATTGACATATCTTTGACATTTTACTGCAGATTCTACCTATATATTGATCCAGTTCCACATTTGATACTTCATGCTGCCAGTAAATGATGTGGCATTGCACAGTTATATTCCTTCTTCAAGAATTAACAAAAGTCCAGAACTTCACATCTAAATAAATCTGAACAAACTTGTGTTCATCCGGATGCTTGGATCCCATTATTCTAGAAGCATTTTATGTTGTGTAATTGTTTCCGCTTAAAACTCACTGCTTCAATGTTCATAATCATTGCCTAAAAGTTTTTTGTTGATCACTAGCTGTAAGATTAACCATGATAACCTCACACTTCTTGCAAATTTAAGCTTAAATTTGGCTACAAGTATTTACGTATTATACCTTTACCCTATTACACATTAAGAATCATGGAGTTCAAAATTAGATCGGAAACGGATGTATTTAATTTTTCACATAATCTTAAGAAAATATGAAAAATGTTACAGACTACAAACGGCTATATTGGATTATCTAATAAAAAGGTTACAGAAGTAACAAAGAAGCATCATCTAACATATTCTTGTCTATCGAATCAAATGCAAAGGTCAAACTTACTTTTCCGTAGAAATTAGAACACAACAATTTACTAGAATTATTATTGTCATTTTTATGGGTAATTTCTGAGCTCTAAGCATCTTGAACCCTCGACCTCTTCTTACCAAGGGTGAGGGGTATCCACCAAACAACAATGCTATGAATTTCTATTAAATTTTCTTGTCTAACCTTTACTAAACTTATCACCCCTCAGTAGCCACGCACAAGAAACAGTGTGAGGAAGAGTTCATGAAAGCTTAAAATTAAGGGCAGAAGAGAGAACTGCATCTTTCAGTATTAAATAGACAAATTTATATTGTACAATCACGTATATATAACCATATTAAATATGAATATACTCTAATGTTAGCTAACAAAACAGAGAACATGAATTAAAGAATTGATTAGAATACATGTTAGTCAAATAGTCCGTCATAATCTTCTATTATCTCTTTAGCAATGATGGGTGATGCACACAAAATTCCTAGTGTCAAGAAATTACACCTTTTCACCAATATGGGTAATTAGTTGGTTAAATTGGTACCAGACCAATCTAACAGCTAAGAAGGAAATTAGGGCCCATGAATCTTAACAAAATATAAGTTTTATGTTGGATGTTCAGTCCAGGAGTGCAATGTTTCAATACTAATAACTGCATGATACTACCACAACTTAATGGATGAATTACTTAAAAGGGAAACAATGGTTTTAAGGAATTGTCTCTTTATAAACTAGTTATGTAATCCATGCTTCTCCAAGAAGAATAGCGAGCTTCCAAGTCCCATGCTGTTTACATAGACTAGAAGAAAAACATTAAGACCTCTTTCACTCTCTGCAAGGGTTATCTGGGTCTGGAGATGGAGGATTATTGAACTCACTGTAGCAAATACCCATAAACTATTCTAAGGACCTTCAGTAAGGGCATGCATTCAGAACCTAACTTGTGACTACTTTATCATTTCACATATTTAATTAGTTATAAAAAACTTCCATAGCGGCCACAGGCCCACAGCAATGTTGTGCAGCATATAGAGCAGTTAAAAGCTAAGCACTGAATCTAAGAGTCTTAAATTTATATTTAAGTGCATCTAATCATTTAAAACAACAAATGTTCCTATGAACATTTAGAAGTGTTTACTTATCCCGCATGTGTGTGTGTGTGTGTGTGTGTGTGTGTGTGTGTGTGTGTGAGAGAGAGAGAGAGAGAGAGAGAGAGAGAACCTGCTCTTCTCTGCACCAGCTTTAGATAGGTCACCCTTTTCAAGGGCATATCTATCAGGACGGATGCGGGAATCTGAAGCCAAAAACTTTCTAGGGGCAGTTTCGAAGCTATTTAACTTATGTGCAAAGTGTGTATAGCCGAATTTGTCATCAGCAGGGAGGTCTGCTACTCTCCAGACCTGTACATTTTTAACAATCATACCACGCGGCAAAATACTTGTGTCAATACTGATAAGATATATATCGTTCCAAATTTTTTATTATTATCATCTTTAAGATTAATTTTCCATGTTTTATTTTATTTTGTTAAATTTAAATATAGTTAATAAGAAATCATATACTCGAACTATCTGAAGATTAAATATTTGATAACTTTACCTCTTTCAATTCTGTGTCAGGAAGTGGTTCCCCTTCCATATCGCATGGTTGATAACTCATGGACTCATTATATTTACCAGTCATCAATATCTTAGGTTCTTCATCAGCATTATATACATAACCATCAACTTCATATCGACCAGCACTGGGGGCCAACAACAATCATTGAATAGCATTAGGAGATGGGAAGGGAAACCAACACATTAAATATTAGTGCATGACCATGTGCACAAAAATGCTATGTTACCCTGACCCTTCATTTTCTCTGGAGTACCCGTGTCGGACACTCGACACTCGGACATGGGTATGGACACTCCAACACTTATTTTAGGCCATAAACATGTAAAATTTTCAAAATATTGCCGAGTCCGACCCTCGGACACGTATCCATGTTGGACACTTTTAGCTGAGTCCGGGTAACATAGCAAAAATGTGAATGCACTTGTTGAAGATAGATGAAATTTCGAAACAAACAACACCACAATCTCGGACAAAGTGAATACGGTACTGAACTATAACAATATGCCCCAAATAAGTATTTCAAGTAATTAAGAAAGTTAAGCAGGATTACAGCATGTAACATGCAAATATGACTCTAGAAACAGTATGGAAAATATCTTGTCAACATAGTAGGATTTACAATATTTAGAAACATACCCAAACCAGCCACACGGTTGAAAATAGAGCACAACTTTGTCTCCAGTAGTCATATTTGTCATAACCATCTCCCCTGGTGAATCTATCCATGTTCGTCCAAATATCAAATTGTTAACTTTCGTAGGAGGTGGAACTAAATCAAGGATTACGCCATCTCTTTTAAGTGACACACGTGTCCTGCAAGCAAAATTTTAATTACATATATTCTGTTCACAACTTCCTGCAACAATAATTAAGAGCTAATGCCTATAGGTTTATAAATAGTTTAAAGCATCTCCCAAAGATCTAATAGACAGGAGAGGATGGGAAATACACAATAAAACTCAAGAAATTGCATAGATATGACAAACTATTTTTACTAATGAAGACTTGGTCAATTTGTATCCTGCATGAAGACTGTCATCAGATGCTAGAAAAGGATCTAGCACAAGATGCATAATTAAATAGAGGACAACTCCTTCTCCTGTTTTGTTCTTTTTCCCCATTATTCAAACAATAGTGAAAATGAGAGATATAATGAAAATATTGAATTCTTGTAATCCAGAAAAGAAAAGCGACATACTATCTATAGTAATATGAGTGAATATAAAAAAGTTAAACTGACCTTCCAAGTGGATACACATCAACTGAATTCCCTAACAGCTTAGTTTTCAACTTCGAAGTTATATCATATGTAAAATGCTTATTTTCAGCATGGCCTGCACTCATTGGAGGATGATGAC
The DNA here is from genome assembly GCA_036435485.1 of Saposhnikovia divaricata. NCBI lineage: Eukaryota > Viridiplantae > Streptophyta > Magnoliopsida > Apiales > Apiaceae > Saposhnikovia > Saposhnikovia divaricata. The sequence goes on from CM071600.1 coordinate 161,389,338, forward strand.
ACACCTGCAATGTTTTAAAATTTAACAAATTACAAGTAACAAAAATTAACAAACAAATTTTCTGTAAACCAGAAATCAATAACTTTCAAAATTAACTAGAATTCAGAGAAATAGTGCTCTCCAAGTCATTTGTATCAAAGTTGAATATCTGTCTCGTCAGCCCACCTGCTCAGCAATGAATGTAATGTCGTTGTGATTGACCAGCTCATAAGTCTCTCCAAGAATAGGATTAAAAGGCTTCCAGGTGCGTTGGTAAGCAAAGTATACAGAGATTGCCCATGATGCTGAAAAGAAATGATATTACATTTTTTATAAGTATCGTACGTTGCAAATTTGTCATAAAACTACCAGTCCTTCAGTACACTCACATGCATAAACCAATCGCATGTACGGATCTTCACATTCATCTGTTTGGTCTAGTAGATGAGAGTATTCCATCAACTGTCTCAAGAAATGCGACAAATTGCACGGGTCAAAAAACATGAACAATCAACAAACAAAAGATATGCAGATAAATTATCACAAACCTCTGCCATCTTCTGAATCATTGTCATTGGCTCAAATATCATGACAGGAAGAGTGACCATCGATGTTATATCTGACCCAATATAATTTTGCATCATTTTCCAGTAACTGTCGCGTTCCTGTAAGAAAGATTGTCTCAAATTTTTTTTTTAAAAAAAAAACAAGAAATGACCTTATGTATCAAGTGAAACACTCATAGCAAGTAAACAAGTCATCTTGATCTTTGCAGATATTTACTTTAAACAAATCATATTTATCTATCTTTTTCTGGAGTAAGGCGGGAGTAAAAAATAAAATAAGTAAATAAAAGGAAGACTCGTCTGAATATACCTACATAGAGAACTAGCTAGTGCAAGGGATTTCCAGTCTATGATCATACAGTCCTACCAGTGGCTGAATAATACAGGAATCATGTACAGTCCTACCAGTGACTGAATAATACAGTAATCATGCTTTTCTAATAAACTGGTTTTCAAAATAAAGTTTTAGTACAAGCACAATGATACCTCATACTTACATAAATGGATAATAACAGTAAATAAGCAACTTTTGCTTCGATCGATTATATGTACTTGTGTCCAGATAGCATATTCAAGCAAGGCGTTTACTAAATAGGTACAGATCCATGATTCATTTTAAGAGTCCTTACAGTCACTCAAAGATATATATTAAGCTACAGAAAGTGAAATTTAAGTGCCTGCTACAGATGTTTCAAGCAAAAATTTAAACACTACTTGGTACTAAAAAAAATACTAGTCCAACTTAATTTTAGCAAAACCAGTAGATAGCTGGACTTGTTACATTTATTTAATTTGATATTTTTTCAGTAGACAGATAAAAGACTTGTGATTTATATTGCCAGAAAAATAAAAATAAAAAGAAAGAAAACGATAGGACGAGGGGAAATGAAAGGTTCTAAAAAGCCTATTATTCGAATCCCCACCACAGGTATCACTAAATTATTATACTTCCAAGGTTCTTTAGAACACTAATTATATAAAATAATTACATAACTCCTATAACTATAAGATAATTCTTTTACTAAAATATAATTATTGACAATCCAATGTATTATTCCAAGTTATAAATACAGCAACTTGTTAGATATTACTATAAGCATGAAATTTCATTCAACTCACCTTTTTAGGAGGGCGTTTGATTCATAGTTAATAAGCCCGGTTAACGAGAATTGGAACCTCGATCCCACGTGTTAGTGTTTGGATTAGCAATTTTGTTGCATGGAATCGGAACCTTATTCCCTCTAGGTGGATAAATTATAACTCTCCCTACCTCATAGAATTTTATAACATTCCATTCCCATTTACCACCATTCCCAGAATTTATTCCCATTACCCATCCAAACGGCCCCTAAAATTTCATACAAACAAATATAGATATGCCCAATGTTTGTAATTTAAAAATATAATAGCTGAAATGATAATCTATCAGTAGTTGTATTGATTTGTCCCACAACTTATTACTATTAGACCATTCTGCTTTTAAAGTCTTTCTTTTTGTAGCTCAAACAGATGGTCTGAATGACCCTAATTTTCGGTGGCCTTGATCTTAAGCCCATTCCGACCAATTAATAGCAAAATAATTGGGGTCTAAAACTTGACCCTTCTGTAATCAGTGATAGGCTACAAATCAGAAAGGAGAGTTATCAATCAGCCTTTGCTTATATCTTGAAAACTGAAACTAGTCTAAATTTACATCTGGCTTCATGGAATATAGTGGGTTCACATGGTTAAATTTGTGCTAGTGCTATGCTAATTATATATAAACAATAAAGCTTAAGGCTACTAAAATGGAAGATAAGAAGATATCACCAGCATCAAAACAGTATCAAAGCCTACCTCTTGCTTCCATCTTCCTCTCTGAGCTTCTTCTTCTGCATCTTCTTTCCCGCCTTCTGGATTTATAACCTCCACCCCTTCATAACCAAGTAATCTAGAGATATAAACAGGAAGAGGGTGAACAGGAAGTAGTTGTTGATACAGTACATCTTAAAACAGTAGTTCCCCAAAAACCAATTATTTTGATAAGCATGTTGGAAACCACAGAAGTTTCATGAACTTCTGGGGAATTTGTCAAGAGAAAGCCATTTTACTGGTCCTAGAACAACCCAAAACATCAATAAGCTACTAAGTCAAAGATTGTAGAAGCTATCAGGATTTGAATATAGTAAGCAACAAATTTAAATATGCCAATTTGTTAAAATATGCCACTAAGCTATTCATATATCTTTTAGTTTGAAAGGAAAAAACAACATCTATAAGTATCTTCAATAAAAAAGTCTAGTCTAGACTGCACAATTTTGATTCAGTAAGCAGTCGAACTAAATCGGGTACCTGCCTAACAGATTGTGATAATTGCCATGGAATACAGAATATAGGCTAATTATCTCTAACTCTGCACACAGAATTATAAACTACTACTAATCTACACAATTAGTATAATCTATGGACTAATAATCGCTAACAAAAATCGAACCAAACACACCACTTAATCTGACACATGACTCATGGCAAAAACACACACACACAAACAATCAATAAAAAAAAGATAATACCAAACCACAAACATGCAAGAATACATAGATATAACAAAAACATACATACCCGTTAACAGATCTACCCATAGCAATCCCAAATCTTGAAAAACTAGAACTCATAGATGAGAAGAATCCACTGTTCACTTTCTTGTCTGGACTACCCATCTTTCTTGATTTTCAGCTCAATTATACAAGAATCAATATGATCAAATACCAAGAACAATAAATTTGAACTTTTTTTACAACAATTTTTGGAAAAGAAACAGAGGAAATGAAAAGTTGGGAGTGTGTGAATATAGGGTTTGATCGGGTCACAGTGTTTTGTATTGCACGTTTGTAGCTACAAGTGTGGCTTTTATTTTTTCTTGACAAAAGCTGTTCCGCTTATACATGCACGTGTATTTTTCGTTTCATCAAAATAATCATGTTTCCTCTCGAAACATCTACACGGAATTTATTTCAACTTTTTGAATTTTTTTTTTGTTTTTAAGATAAAGTTAAAGAAATGCAAACTATAAAGACTATAACAGAATATATTAAATATGATAATTAAAGATGAAATTTTAAATTTTGAAACAATTGTTTTTTTTTTGAGAAAATTTTTTGGAAACAATTTGGTCACTAGTGATATGTTTTTAAATTTTATAAAGAAAGGAAAACAACATAATACTATATAGGGTTAATTATAAAACTACCCAGGTTAACTATTGGGTTTTTAAAAATATACAGCCCAACTTTCTAATATTATGAAAATACGGCCATTACTTTCACAATTTTAAAAATATGTTAATCAGTATAGTATGAATGGGTTTGGAAGATTATTTTTTGGGGTTCAGGTTCATGGGGTTGTTGTTTGGATGGGGTTTGATTGTGATGTGGTGACTGGAAGTGCATTGTTGGATATGTATGCAAAATGTAAAAAATTGAAAGAGTCGATACAGGTTTTTAGTGAAATGCCTAAGAGGAATTGGGTTTCGTGGAGTACGCTAATTGCTGGTTGTGTTCAGAATAGAGAGTTTTTTCTGGGGATGAATTTGTTTAAAGAGATGCAAATTGAAGGAATTAGAGTGAGTCAGTCCATTTATCGCTAACGTTTTTCGGTCATGTGCAGATGTATACTAAGTTTTGGTTCTCAAATGCATGGTCATACAATAAAGGTGAATTTTTGGTTATACAAGAAATCTATAGTTCTAATCAACTCTATAGTGATTCTCAATTTAAGTTAAGCTCTGATGCAGTCAATTATTTAATTGTGACTCTGAATTAGTACCTTCTGGACACAGGCCCCGCAGGGGAAGCTTTGCAATCGGACATCTCCGTCTTCATGTGAAACGAAAGATGCTCAAGTTTGAATGATGGATCAGGCATCGGGGCTGCTCTTCTTGCTGCGGAAACTCACAGTCCGTGGCTTGTTACTACGAGGGGTCAGAATTATTTCGTTTGAGGGGATTGATTGGTTGATGTAGGTTGGGGGCAGTGAGTTTAGTGTGATTTGGGGCTCATTGTGCAAGGTTGGGATGGTGATCGTCTCGAGTTTGCAGGTGGTCTTTTTGTGGAAAGCGGATGCCTTTCGTAGAATATTTTATTTGGTTTTTATGTTTTTTGTTAGTGATAGTGTTTTGTTTGGTTTTGTTTATTTTTGTTTAAAGTTGTTCCAAGCGAAAGTTGTGTTTTGATGCGGTTTGTTCTGTTTTTTTCTTGAGAGGAGTCTTCTCATCTCTGTTTGTAAATATTTTGTATGATACAAATTTTGATCCATGTATAATAAATGATGCAACTTCATTTGCCAAAATTTACAGTTATTTTCATTTATTTTCCACATAATGCTTCATGGTTGCAAAAAAATATCGCTCTTGTCTCTATCAGTTGCAACCATGGTTGCAACCTTTGCAAATATGGTTGCACAAGTTGCAAACAAGGTTGCAACTGATACAAATAGTTAAATCTAACATAATTTTCTTTTTTCTTGCATATTTGTAAAAGGTTGCAACCAAGGTTGCAACTTTTGCAACCTTGCAACCTTTGCAAACAAGGTTGCAGGAGTTGCAACCTTTGCATGACTTAACATGTTCATGTGTTTTTGTGTAAGAGTTCTAAAATATGACAGGGAAGAACATATTGAAGAAAGGAAAATAATTCATTAATCATATCATTACATAAGAAAAGGAAAATTACATAAGAAATGAGAAAATTAATCATATTTATTCTTCTCATTCTCTTCCTCTTCCTCCAATATCCATTGAAGGAAGATCTCATTTCCTTCCTTCCTCTCGTTATCTGCTTCTGCTTGTATCTTAGTAGCAGCAGTCTTTCTCTCTTCTTCTTCGTGATCCTTGTGAATATTTTCATTCATGATTGCCCACTCTTCATCAATCTCTTGATCTATCTCAGTCTTTTGCTCCACTCATTGCCATTGGAGGCTAACAATTTCATACCATGGCAGATTCTTTTCCTCCACAGCACTAACTCTCATGTTGCATGACATTTTGGCTAGAGGATTGTTTTGAGATTGTGTATAAACTGTAATTCTTGAGATAATGTGATGAGATTTTCTTTTCAGGCCTAATAGTTATATTGGCAGATCAAAGGTAAATGAAAAGGCACAATTTAAATTGTAGAGTTTAATGCTCTACATGCATTGGATATGATCTTTGACTATAATTATTTTCATGATTTCCAAGAAATAGTTTACTGAATGGTTATACCTGTAGGAAAAGGTTTGTCTCTCTGCAAAAGCATCAATTTGCATTGGTTAAATTAACAAGTAGGTGGAACACATTAATTAACAAGTAGTTGGATTTAATTCATTATTGCCTATTGAAAAGGTTACAACTGACGTTGCAAAGGTTGCAGCTGACATTGCAAAGGTTGAAACCTCAGTTACAAAGGTTGCAGCTGACGTTGCAAAGGTTGTAACCTCAGTTGCAAAGGTTGCAACTGAGGTTGCAAAAGTGATAATATGTACAAGTACAAAATGCAAAAAAAATAAACAAAATGCAATTTCATTACTTGTTCAAAATTCACTGCTTTAATATTCAGAAAAGATGATATACAGTTAAACCTCGATAAATGAATATACTCGGGACCGAAAATTTTTATTCATTAATCGAGATAATTCATTTATCAAGATCAAAAATACACTGTCTCTATTATGTTGGGACCAGAAAAAATTATTCATTTGACGAGGTTATTCGTTTATCGAATATTCATTTATCGAGGTTCTACTGTATATTGCTCTCTACTTTTTTATTTGGTAAAATTACAACGGCCTTCCTCTTTCACTAAATCTAATCTAATAGCATGTCTGTTCAAACTTGCTTTAAATAGGAAGTAAAAAGCGTAATTCTTTAATCATGAAGTCTGTTCATCTTTAGACAACAATTGTAGGCCTAATAGCCATGGGAGCATTGTTCGCAGCATTGGTAGGCATAGGCCTATTGAGAGAGTGGTTACCACTGCCACGAGCTGCTGGAACGTCATGATTGTGTTTCCCTTCATAGGTTGTTATTACGGCCCTCAGATCATAAGCTGCTCCCTCGACATGTTTCCTCACAGGGCATCTCGGATTTGTGCAGTTGTGGTAACTCTTGCACATAATGCACAACTCACATTATAAGAAATCTCCATATCCCCACACTTTACATGCATATCTACTACAGCAGCAACAACATGAGGTCTACATCAATCAAGCAAACTTTGGGTAACATATGAGTCAACCCATTTAGCCAGTTCCAAGCTACCAACCTGGGAACAGGCAGACATCAAATTAACTATTATATACTCATCAGGTTTAACATTTTGCGCACGCAAGTCAGTGAACAATTGTACAGCTTCATTAGGCTACCCATTCTGAGTATACCCGAAATCAATGTAGACCATAAAACAACATCCTTACTATCCTTACATATGGTCAGAACAATGTGAATAATATCGAACACAACACATGAATCGATCAAAAACTTACACACACAATTATATCAACAAAAATCGTAACAGAACAAGCAATCACAATCAAGCACGCACAACATTTTAACAAAAATAAAACAGAGCTAAATTGACATTATAATATATCTATCCTAGGAATTTCATCAAACACCTGACGTGCTTTCTATAAACACCCACATTTCGGATACATAATCATCACATATTTCACAACTCACCATCGCTGCTCAGATTTAGAAGATGCCCCTACGGGGCCTGCTCTAAGAAGAACGGAGAAACAGTGTTGAATCAATTTTTCGGAGATGTTAAAGGATATGCTCGCAAAGCTGGTAGGTAAGTGGTAGAAAATATGATTGTGAAAATGAGAAGAAGGCAACGAATGGAGATGGAGGTGGAGATCGACGAAGATGGAGTGTAGATTGACGGAGATGGCCTGCGGCTCCGGAGAACGGAGATGTGCCGGAGGTGATGGTGGCTAGTCAGTGGGGGTGACGCGATAGAAGATGAAAGATGGAGTCGGGGTTGGAGGCTTGGAGCAGGGAGAAGGTTGTAATTTTAAAAAAATAGAAGTTAAAAACAAAAGGGGTAGTATATTTACAAAACTGAAAGTATACATTTGGAACCCCATTTTAAAGACAGTAAAAATGCAAATAATTACAAAAAACATATATATTTTTGTAGATTTCGCTACTATATATTTACTATTTCTCCTAATTTTTGTAAAACAGTATTCTTGAATATATAAAATTAATTCTTAATTATATTCAAATGTCGGAGAAAAATAAAAGTGAAAAGAATGTTATTTTCCTTTGATCCTTCTTATGTGAGAAGAGACTTTTGCATAAAGAAACTTTTTCATTCTTCAATTTTTGTTTTCTTTTCTTATGAAAATGTTGCTCACAAGTGAATCAAATCAAAAAAAAAAAAATTGTAGCTTTACCTTACTTGAAAATAAATAATTTGTGAATAATACAAAAGTGTAAATAAGATTTTGTTTTATTTTTAAAATACAATAGGCCTCCACTAATATTTAAGCATGATGAGCACGAACTAGTATGAGCATACATCTACGAACGGGAATCACCTACCGGTGTAGCAACAAGAACCTGCAAGCCCATAAAGAGACACGACACCCCTAACATAATATTGTTGGAGAGGGAATTAATTTCACGACCTCTTGCATAAACCAGAAAGATACTAACCATTGGGTCAAAGGTCATAGTAGTGTAAGTAAAATTTTGAAGATAGATCTGATATGGGTGAAAAATAATCCCTAAAGACATAATTAATGTTACATTTATTGGCTCATTAATAAGGCCCGAAACCCTATTTGGGCATTAAATTCATAATTAATGATTGAGCCCAAAGAACAGCCCAAACCGGGGACGCCCGGTATAAGATTGTTTCTAAAATGGGCCTGATCCACAAACCAGGAATGTTCTAGAATCAAGGGACAAGGAGTAGCCTCCAAGGCACCTAAATTCGACAAGGAAACAGACTCCTACAAGGTAGGAGTCTAGAACTTTCCTCAAGGCGGTGACTTGTCCACCAAGTCACCTAACCCTACTACGATTCTAAGGCTCCCACAGCCTATATTAGGGCCTGACCCCTCAATCTCAGAACTACGTCTTGGGTTGATTTTCAACTCTGAGATACGTAGGCACCTTGTGAGGACCCGAATTAGGTCACAAAACTCAAGCGCAGCCATTAAAGCACGAAGCTCACGAACCCTAGCCGCAATTTAATAACCCTAATTTTTATTCCACAACATTTGGCACCGTCTGTGGGAAAACAACATCAACCATGGTTACAACAACCGAGGCAGCTCCCGTCACCTCTGTTCCACCAGTTGTCACCTCCGCTCCGCCCGTTGTTATGGAACAAGGGCATGTGCCCCCATAAATAGGGGCGATCACTCAAACTCAAGTCTCTCAACCTGTAGGGACGACTCCCCATGACGTGAGAAACCAATCGATGGTTGTCCACCCGGGACAGAAGACTAGCCAACTTCACATGGTGGTCTCTCCTCTGACTATCCCCACCACATCAATCACGCTCCCCGTAAGCACCAACTCGGCACACGGGTTGCCTAACTATCCCCCAAATTGAAAAGAACCTGGACCAAGCGGTCATGCCCTGAAGATACATGAGCCATATCAACCACCTTACATTAGGGGTTTAGCCCCTCCTGAGCAAGGATATTACGATTACTCCGGTCCTTATACTGATAATTCATCGTCCGAGGATGACGATCGTGATGAAGCCCCGAGGAGGCGGCGTGCAAGAAAAGAGCCTGTGAGAAGGACCCAAAGAATCCATGATGGACCCCCTCTAACAGATGCTGAGAAGATTCAGGCTCATGAGGCCAAGATCCAAAAGCTGAAGGACGACATAGCTAGAGAGCAAGCAAGGTAGAATCAGAATCGACCTCCTCCAACTTTAGGAGAGATTCCCTTCATTGATTTGGAGAAGTCTTCATGGAGACAGAAAAGGGTTGATGCCCCAACCGGAGGAGCTACGAGGGTGGAAACCCCCAGGGGTGATCCCAAGGACCTGATGCCACTTGGAGACCCTGACGATCCCACACCCCCATTCACTGAGGAGGTGATGAATGCTCATGTCTCCAGGAAGTTTAAGATGCCTACGATAAAGGCATACGATAGAACGGGTGATCCCTCAAACCATATAAGGACGTTCTCAAATGCACTGTTGTTGCAGCCCGCTAGCGACGCTCTCAAGTATAGGGCGTTCCCTCAAACCCTTGCATGCATGGCTCAACGATGGTATAGCCGGTTGCCCACAAAATCGATTGGCTCTTTCAAGGAATTGAGCACAGCTTTCATTAACCAATTAGTTAGTGGAAAAGTCCATGAGAGGAGCTCTGCATATCTCATGCAAGTGAAACAAGGAAAGAATGAGAATCTAAGGGATTATCTCAAGCGCTTCACCAAGGAGACTTTGAATGTTCCTGATCTGGAAAATAAGGTAGCTATCATAGCCTTGGAGAATGGAACAACGAACACCTTCTTTTAGATGTCATTGGTAAAGCATCCCCCTGAAAGCATGATTGAGCTCCAAAGAAGAGCAAGCAAATACATAAAGGCTGAAGAAAGCATGAGGAAGGCGGAAGCTCCCACCGTGGGTGGAGGAAACGGGAACTCCCGGAAGCGAAAGCAAGAGCAGGAGTATGATGCTAGGAACAAGTATTCCCGAACTAGCAAGGACTCCGACTCTGCCCTTAAGAAAAATCGGGGGCCAAGGTTATCTAAATACGTGAGGTTGAACGCTCCTAGGAGTCAGATGATGGATATTGAGAAAGACAAGGATTTCCGATGGCCGAAGCCACTCATGGGTGATCCCGCAAAGAGAAACAAGGATCAGTACTGTAGGTTCCATAAGGAGGACATGACACTGATGATTGTCGACAACTCAAGGACAAGATCGAATTCTTGATCCGAAAAGGGAAACTAAGCAAGTTCACGAAGGGCGAAGATCGTGGAAATCAAAGAAGAGACTATGATAGAAGGGATAATGATAGGAGGGATAACGATCGTGATCGTAACCCACAGCCCCGGGGGCCAGTTATCAACATGATTTGGGAAGGCCCGACAGCGGCCGACACAACAAAGAACTCTCGAAAGGCATACGCCAGGGAGCTGATGCACATCGTATGAGAGGCCCCGAAACGTGCAAAGACTGAAGTAGTGATTTATTTCGATGATTCAGACTTGGAAGGGGTGAAGTTCCCCCATGACGACCCATTGGTCATAACTCCTGTAACTGGAAACTCAGAGGTGAAGCGAGTCTTGATAAACAATGGGGCTTTCGTTGATATTCTGTTTCATGATGCGTTTGTGAGGATGGGGTACAATGACTCTCAGTTGACCCCAAATAATATGCCTATATACGGGTTCAATGGAGTCGAATCCAATGTTGAAAGGACTATCCAATTGCCTGTAACAATTGGAAAGGAGCCCAAGGAGGCTACTCAGATGTTGAATTTTCTGGTAATCAAGGCGGCTTCCACACATAATGCGATCCTTGGAAGGACTGGACTCCACGCGTTTAAGGTTGTTGCCTCCAACAATCATATGAAAGTCAAGTTCCCAACCCGGAATGGTGTTGGAGAACAGAAGGGTGATCAGAAGATGGTCAGAAGTTATTATGTGGCCGCATTAAGAGCTAAGAGAGTCGGGGGGCAGGTCCTCCCGATTGAAGACATGGATGTCCGTGATGAAGATGAACACCGAGGGAAGCCAGCAGAGGATTTGGTCCCCATACCTCTGGACCTGGGAGACCCTGAAAAGGTTACGTATGTTGGAGCTTCTCTGAAAGAACCCTTGAAGGGCAAGTTGATAGAGTTCCTATAAGGGAACGGGGATGTGTTTGCTTGGACAGCAGCTGATATGCAAGGGATTGACCCCCAACTCATAACTCACAAGTTGAATGTCAATCCCAAGTGGAAGACAATAAAACAGAAGAAGAGGAATTTTGCTCCTAAAAGGCAGGAGGCCATTAAGCAAGAGGTGGAAGCTCTTAGAAGCTGGTTTTATTGAGGAGATTCAGTTCCCTGAATGGTTGGCTAACCCTGTGATGGTCAAGAAGGCCAATGGAAAGTGAAGGATGTGCATAGACTTCACTGATTTGAATGACGCGTGTCCTAAGGATTGTTTCCCCCTTCCGAGAATTGACACACTAATAGATGCCACAACTGGGCATGAAATGTTGTGCTTCATGGATGGTTTTAGTGGCTACAACCAGATTAAGATGCACAAGGATGACATCCCAAAAGTATCTTTCATAACTAACTTTGGTGTTTTCTGTTATCTTGTCATGGCTTTCGGACTAAAGAATACAGGAGCTACTTATCAACGACTGGTAAATAAGATATTCACCCATCTGATTGGGAAAACCATGGAGGTCTATGTTGATGATATATTGGTCAAGAGCCTATTCATGGCAGACCATATTGAGCACCACAGGGAGGCATTTGAAATGTTGAGGCACCATAAGATGATGTTGAATCCAGCCAAGTGTGTCTTTGGTGTTGGATTGGGAAATTTTTTAGGTCTGATGGTTTCAAAACGAGGCATTGAAGCTAACTTGGATAAGATCAAGGCGATTCTAGACATGGAGCCACCCTGTTCTGTGAGGGATGTTCAGAAGTTAACTGGCAGAGTGGCTATCTTGGGAAGATTCATCTCAAAGTCTGGCGACAAGTGTTTGCCTTTCTTTTAGGCTTTGAAGAAGGTGAAAAATTTTGAGTTGACTTCAGAAAGCCAAGAGGCCTTTGAACAGTTGAAAAAGTACATGGCTGAAGCCCCGTTGTTGGCCAAACATAGTCCCGGAGAGACCCTGTATCTGTATCTAGCAATATCCGAACAAGCACTGAGTGCTGTTCTCATTCGAGAGGAAAACAAGGTCCAAAAGCCTATCTACTACGTGAGTAAGGTGTTGCATGGAGCTGAGTTAAATTACTCTCCTATTGAAAAATTTGCTTTGGCACTGGTAACAACCTCAAGAAAGCTACGACCGTACTTCCAGGCACACAAGATTGAAGTCCTGACAGACCAGCAGCTGAGGAACATATTGCATAGCCGAAGGCCAGTGGAAGGCTAATTAAGTGGGTAATCGAACTCGGGGTGTTTGATATCACGTACAAGCCTCGAACAGCCATCTAGGCTCAGGAATTGGCCGACTTCGTGGTTGAATGTACCATTGACAACCAAGAAGTCAGGGGCAAGAGATAATACCCAACCAGTAAAGTAAGGATAAAGATGGGGAAGTTGTACCTGATTAGAAGTAGTATTGGGTGCTCTATTTTGCTGGAGCATCGAAAACAAAGTCTAGTGGTGCAGGTTTAGTCTTGAAAAGCCTCGATGGGTTCACAGTGGAGTATGCTTTGAAGTTGGATTTTCCAACAACCAACAACGAAGTTGAATATGAAGCCTTGATAGCCGGATTAGGCTTGACCAGAATATTGAGGGTCAAGAACCTCAAAGTCTATGGAGATTCAGGATTGGTAGTCTCACAAGTGAATGGAGAGTTTAAAGCCAAGGATGAAACTATGGCTAAGTATCTAAGGGTTATGAAAGCCATTATGACTAGGTTTGATGAGTGCTATATGGAGCACATTCAGAGGGAGGAGAACGTTAAGGCCAATGCCCTGTCAAAGTTCGCCTCTTCTGAGATAGAGAATTATGTCGGGAGTGTTTACTTCCAGGTCCTGAAGGCCCCTACCATCAATTCAAAATTGGTGGCACCTATTGACGTATGAAGCTGTTGGATAGATCATATCAAGGCTCATTTGGAAACCAAATGGCTCCCTGACGATGCCTTGGAGGTACGGAAATTGTGAGTGAGAGCATTGAGATATGCCTTTATTGAAGGCATCCTTTATAAAATGTGACGCCCTCCCGACCTGGGGCCTAGATCGGAGAGTCACTGACGCACTAGATACAACAATCCTAAAATAATAAACATAAAAATAGCATGCTGACTAGCCCCAACTCTATTATCCAAGATCTTTCATAGGTAATGGTATGAAACATGCAAGCCAACGTCTAACTATTTATTATTACAAGTCATAATCAAACTATTATTATTATTACAGACCATGAATTCAAATTCTTACATCAACTAGTTCTCACAACTAACTTAGAAACCAACTATTAAATTCTCCTCACTGAGCTGTTATTGCATCTACCTCGGGACCTATCTCAAAATGAACCAACTCGGGGCCACGGTAAGTGCGCTTCCTCGCGGTTTGAATAGTACGAACATGATTCTTATGCTACTGTCAAAAGGGTTAGACAAAAATAATAATGAGCCAACGCTCAGCAAGTAACTAAAGATCTCAACTGAAAATAGTATAACAGGGTATTGCAAAAGATGACAGTAATTCAAGATATGGCATGATTATCTGAAAACAATAATAATGACCCTGATATAAGAATTTTGACAGGGAATCAACTGATAATAGGATATCAATAGATATTTCAAAATTGTGTAAAGAAATTGACATTTCAATCGGTAAACCCATTTCATTTCATAGTAAATTAAAAGTAATCATCCTTTAAGAAAACTGATTGGATGTAACAGCCCCAGATCCGGGGTCGGGTATCCGGTCGTTACGGTCTCAATTTCCGTTAATAATACTTGAAATTGAATCAAAATAAATAAATTGCATGTTGTGACCCCGCAATAATAACACATTACACAACTATTTATAGTCCCAGAGATGAAATTGGAATAAGTATCTAGTCATAGGATCCACAAGTTATAAGTTATTACAAACCCAAAATGATTACAGAGTACGCTTCCTAGTTTCTTGTCGTTGTTTAACTTAAGTCATAAATATAAATAAGTCTGATACACAAAAGCTGCCAGCCTAGACTACTGGTTGCTCCTACCTCAGCAATGGCGGCTATGACATCAGTGGGTAACTCTCGGATGACTACCACCCGCTTGCGCCGAGTGTGCTTTGTTCGGGCCGTCTGCTCTAGCTGTTGTTGTGATATAAATAAATAAAGCAAGGGTGAGCAATAGAGCCTACCAAAATAATTTGTAACTGATCAACAATAGATAACAGTTCTAAAATATCTTTATAACCATATGCTATGCAATAAACGAACAAGGTTCTAGTATAATGTAAAAGATGAAGTTACAAGGTAGTGCAAAATAACTTTTCTGTAACAATATCTGTTATGCAGAGATAATATAAACAGATATCAACATATTTCTTAAAAGAGTAAATTGCAAGATAATTATTACAATGTTAGTTTTGAACACTTTTCAAACCCTGCCAACACTTATCGGTCACCCAGCCATAGCTTTCCGATCGGGGTGCTCTCGATAATGTCGTAGAAAATATCCAAATTTGGATGATGAACTAATACTGGAGTACTGACGCGCCAAAAGCCACAACCTTACGATGATCAGTCGTAAGTCGTGCATCTCAAGATTTGTTTCTCTACATGTAGAAGGAAAAACATATGGACACCACCATACGCCGGATCTCCATAGCCAACTTTGGGCATAGACGGGACTGGCGCCACTCAGACCCTTTTTCAATGATGGACTGTCCCATAGCCTCTTACACAGATTTTTAATGATGGACTGTCCCACCGCCACTTACACAAATACTCCTAGTTCGAGTAAATCCATGACTCTGGAATGTAAAGTTCGTCCTCCTTTCCCCAAGTGTAATACTTGTTAATGCAACTCCACAAAGTAGTTGCATCAGATTGGAAAGGAAAATTTCACTAATATTTCCCAAGCTATTGCTTGTTAATGGATTATAACTTGATACTCGGATTACTTCTCGAATAATTGAAGAAGTAACTAAATTATGTTGACTGGCAACACTGAAGGTACGAATGAAAAATAATTTCCTTCAAAAGTTTATGACTGGGCAGTCAGCCATTATAAATAACAGTCTCTCAAGTGAGGTTCCCTATATTTTGGGAGTTTTAGCGAGCATTTAAATTTTCTTAAACACAGATTTAAATGGAAAACAGAGTTTGGGAACCTCCCCTTGATAAAATAATCATGAGAAATATTTTTCATAATTATTGAAGGTCAAATATAACTTTCAAATAAGATAAACCATTTTTAAAACTAGTTTAAAAGCATTTAATAAATATTCAAATAGCATTTATTAAATCATAATTGTGTAACGAATATGTTTAGTCAAAATAATTGCTCATAATTAACCCTTGAATGAATATATGAAATAATATTCACTTAATAAATAAGTCCTTAAATGAATATTTCAAAATAATATTCATCTAATAAATAAAACTTTAATGGATATTCAAAATAATATTTATTAAATAAATACAACTTTAAATGAATATTCAAAGCAATATTCATTAAATAAATAAAACCTTAAATGAATATTCAAAATAATATTCATTTAATAAAATAATAATTGAATAATATTTATTCAATATTTTTATCAGAAAATAAGCAATCAGATATACCGAAATATATCAACTCCCGGTCTATACCAAAGAATACGATTCGTACGCCTTATACCCAAGGGCATTTGTAAAACCTGTTTGCCAAAAACGCGCAAGCGAACGCGGTCACAAGTAATATTCGATAAGTTAAGTTCGTTCCCACAGAGACTGGCTATTTCTATGTAAATATGCTCATGCAACAATGTATGGTCAATATCAATTGCTTGGACAAGTAACAAGTTGGGTTATGAGATTATCTAAATTAACTAATAAGCTATTTAACATTATTAAGAATTAACTAATTACGAGAATTAAATATAAAATTACTCATATGCGATAAAATATGGGATTCTAATTTCATTATTTATTTCATTTAGAATTGATGCCTTAATTTCAAAGTAATTTTGATAATTTACGAAAGCTAGTCGGGAACACGAAAATAACATAAGCGCCTTTCAGTCTTAACTTATATCAAACCACACGAACATCCACTTAAAAAGATAGAAGTCGCGAGGACACCTTTTATGCCTAGACCCTATATGTCTATAAGATTTGAAAACATAATTGGTTTACGAACAAATTCCTTTATTATGACTACACAGGGTGATGTGATCCAAAATCCTACCACTTATCGTAAATGTAAATGACAATTACGAACCTATGCTAACATGGCAAATTCTAAATTCCTAAATCCACTTTCGCATTCATTAGGAATTAATAATTTAGACATTAGCTACGCATCTAATAAATTAAGCGCAAACACATTAGGCAATCTGAATTTTTATCATAATACAAATTATTAAGGCATCGAATTACTAAATTACGTAAATAAATCCATTAGAATCCCATGACGGCGATTAGTTCATAATCGAACGGATCGTCATCATGGGATTAAATGAAAACATAATAATAATAATAATAACAATAATAATAATAATAATAATAATAATAATAATAATAATAATAATAATAATAATAATAATAAAAACTAAATTAAAAATTGCGATAAATTAAATATGAAATTGCAAGAGTTTAGAACGTAGAACCGAAATAGCTTCCAATGAAAGAAAGGAGCACTCCAAATAATCCCCGTAAATTCTTCAACCAATATAACACTTATACTAATTTTGCAAAAATTAAAAGTGTATAAAAATGAAACTAAAATTACAAAGAAACTAGAGAGAATACAAGAGAGAATTTTTCTCTCCAAAAATGGTGTGTTCTTACAAGCTTGAGAACTAACCTATTTATAGCAAAAAACTAGCACACCAAATTAATAAAATACAAATGAAAAGAATTAAAAAGAAATCAAAAGAAATAATAAAAAAAAAAAAACAGCACAACTTATTTCAAATCCCAGCCGAAAGCATGCCTAACCAACTACAATCCACTGGCTGTGCTCGGTTCTGCATAACTCCCACTCGCAGGTACAGCGCGTGCAAGCCACGCGCGGCATCTTCCCCCAACAGCACGGGCGCGTGACACACACGCAGGCCCAGGCGCGTTTGATTCCTAATTCCAGGCGGCCGACATCATTTAGATCATAACACACTAGAATTCTTCTTTTGTTAACTTTAAACATAGCACTTCACTATTTTTTTTTATTATTATTTAGAATCAAATAAATCCTCTGGAAAGCTTTGTTGAATATGCACGATTCCGAAAAAAAAATTCTTTTAACCCGCATAGCTTATTATCTTTAATTAATAAATAATTAATTTAATCCAGATATTATAAAAATAAATATCTAATATAATTAGATATTTAAAAAATAATTTCCTAATTAAATAAAATATTTATTAATATAAATAAATCCTTAAATCCTAAGCTGCGGTCTCTGGAGGATCTGAAACCAGACTCCTTTTGCTTAACGAAAAATATAACAATTCCAACCGGGGTTTCAGCATTAAGAAAATATCACTCGGAATTTCTTTATGATAATTCTTTTTCCTCGTAGCCAGTCCACTTGATAAAATTGAGATAGAAATCCACCGTTTTTAGCCTTTTATTGCCACAATACCTAAAGTTGCGAGTTCTGCACAACAAAAACTTAATTAACAAAAAACGAATTAAAAATCACAACATACTTAAGGATAAACCACCAATTTAGGTCCAATTAGCGGAAAATAAGTGGATATAAAATCCA
The DNA here is from genome assembly GCA_036435485.1 of Saposhnikovia divaricata. Lineage (NCBI taxonomy): Eukaryota > Viridiplantae > Streptophyta > Magnoliopsida > Apiales > Apiaceae > Saposhnikovia > Saposhnikovia divaricata. The sequence continues at coordinate 161,407,468 of CM071600.1, forward strand.
CTTATCAAAACCCGGCTCATAACTAATATCTCATATCCAGCTTATAAGCCAAAATCAAATCATCATAAACCAAGTATCACAATATACTTTCAAAAACAGATATGCATGCTATGAACATATATAGCAGAAATCATATTTATTCACAACAACAGTTTAGCAAAAAGGTTTGAAAACTTGCCTGGAAGTGTCGTAGGGGTAGTGTGTCCCGGGTTGGTCCGGTGATCTATAAATAGTCAAAAGATCCGAGATTAATCACTTAACGCTTTGAAAAGCTAAGTATATACATTACTTATGCTAAAACACGTTTTCAAGTTAACTCTTGTTAACACCGTTATGATCCGACACTTGCTTCTTATCAAGGCGTGTCATTCTACTTTACACTTGATAGGTACTTAAGTCGTATAGGTTTTAGGGTCGATCGTTTACTTGGGACGATTATACTTCAAGATCTTTTGTCCATTTTCTAAGTGGTTTCTCGAAGTTATAACTAAGTGTTCCTCTAAGGGGTTTCTTCGTACTTAATCTTGATTCGAACATTGTTATAAAATTGAAAAATGATCCTTTTTACATAAGGTCTTCTCTCACGTCTTCCTTATGACCTCTAATATTTAATTACTAAGATTTGTAATCGAATTACTCATGTTAAGGGGGTTCAATTGAAGTTACGAACTTGCACTTACGTTTTCGAACAACTTTTACTAAATCGACCATATCTCCTAAACTGTAAGTCTAATTGTTTCGATTCTCGCGCAAAAACGATCTATGACTTGAGATTTATAAGGACAAGTCATATAATCATCAAGATCAGAGACACTATCATGCACGGTTTTTAAGGGTTAAGGAAATTTCGGCATTACGACGGCTATAACTCGGATATTTCCAAAACTAAAACTTTCCAATAATCATAGTTTCCACTCCAAATCACACATGCATATTATTTAACATTGAACTAAGGCCAAGCACTGCCTTTCCGTTCATATAATCCATTTTAACATATATCAAAACCCAATCACATCTCTAAGGTCTTATACATGCATATAATCATCAAAACTTCATAAAAACTCAAGATCGATAAAAGGGTTTCAAGTGTCATACCTTCCTTGGAGTGTCTAAGAACTTACTAAGCCTTGTATAGCCCTTATATAACCTTAATATAGCTTGATTCATCCAAAGAAATCAAGAAAATCAAAGTTAGTTATTGGAAATCACTATTTACCCTCAACTTTGATGATTTTATTACCTAAGAAAGAAATGGATTTAGAGGCTAAGATTCATAGGAGATCTTAGTTATGAATTAAAGGACTCACCTAAATAATCTTGGAATTCTTGAGTGGTGGCAAGTTGGATTTTTGTTCTTGAATTAGGCCATGGGTTGAATGTTGTTTTCGAGAGAGAGGAATGGAGTTCTTGCTTGGTTGCTTGGTTACTAGTGCATAAAGTGAATTATCAAGATAATATCTAGCCATACTACTTTAATAAAGTGATGATGTCTTGGTGGTGATCTCATCCAAGTGCCATGTGTTGGTGTTTTATGGTGAGGATGATGCAAGGTTGCTAACTAGCTTGGTTAGTTTCTAATGTTGCTAGTTTCTTTATAACCAACTTAGTTCCTTGAGGTGTCATTCATCCGTTGGTCCATGTATTGATAATCTATTTGTATACTTGTTAGCTTTAGAACATGAAAGTCCATTTTTTTTATAAATGCAACTACACCACTTAACTTGTAGTTGACTTTCATGTAAATCCCTTTGATCTTTCTTTTTCCACCAATTTGATTTCCTTTGTGTCTTTTTAATAAAATCAATACGTTACAACTTATATGTTGCAATTTATCATTCCATTGTGGCACCATCCCTTAAATCAATATGAACTCCAATATTCCTTATTTATTCTATCTTTAATTCTTGTACTTAGAAAATGTTCTCGCGCTTTCTCGAGCGTTCTCAATCTCTTTTGGGGAGTTACTTGACTTATACCAGATATCGATTTGGATGACATGAGAATCCCTTTCTTTCTTGGAATACCACAGCTTACTCTTTGGACGATAGATTATTCTTATATAATTTTGTCAACCTATTATATCATTCATAGCATATAAACACTAGAACCCACCTCTATTAAAATATTCGTTCATTAACACCACTGATACATTCATACACCAATATATAATAAAAGTTTTAATTCCTACAAAAAATTTGGGTTCTTACAGTCTCCCCTCCTTAAAAGGATTCCGTCCCGGAATCAGTTTAAAAACAAAAGGGGATATTTTTCTAGCATTGCACTTTCTAGTTCCCAAGTTGATTCTTCCACATTGTGGTTCTGCCACAGAACTCTAACTAGCTTGATGACTTTGTTTCGGAGCACTTGTTCTTTTCGATCTATGATTCCCACATGCTGCTCCACATAGGTTAGGTCTGGTTGTATGTCTACGTGCTCGTATTCTACTATATGCTTAGCATCCGGATTGTATTTTCTCAACATCGAAACATGAAACACATTGTGCACTTGTTGCAGGTTTGGGGTTAATTATAACGCCCTAGAAAATATTGTAATTATTATTATTGTTATTTAATTATTTAATATTAAATGTGGATTCTATGGTGTGAATTTTTTTTTTAGGATAAAATATATGTGACGTCATGTCTACATGTTATATGATGATTTATATGTAAAATTTGGTTCGTGTATTTTTATTTTAATTTTGATGACTAAACTCTGTTTAAATTGTGTATTATTGATCTTCTGAAATTTTTATAAAATCTTCGGAGTATTTAAAAATCATGAAACCTTTTGTGTTATCATCTTTGTGATATTAAATAGTTTTTAAAATTTTTGGAAGAATTAATTTGGGTGTTTAAGTATTTTAAAATTATTTTTCGAGTTATATTGGATTTAAATGATCAAAACTTGTAAAATTCGTATTTAATTCATTTTTGATCCTAAAAATATTTTAAAAATATGTCGGTGATCGTAATTTCATGCTCTTGATTTTAAAAATCTTAAAATTTAATTTTCTTTTATTTCTCATTTGATTCGATTTTAAAGGCTATTCTAATTTGATTTATTTTAGTTTTTTTTAAGCAATAAAAGTTATCATTTTGCCTTTGCATATTTGTTAACAGAGACTCTGTTTTTCTCCTCTTTAATTAACATCACTCTCGAACTCTCCAGAGTTCTTCAATCTAACCTATCTCTCTCTTAAACTCAATCTCTCTCTCGACCACTCTTCTATCTCATTTCTCCCTCTCTAAGCTCTCCTTCATTTCGAATTTCTCTTCTTCTCTTGTAATCGTTTATTGAGTTGAGTGTGTGTGATGAATCGATGTACGGTGTATGTGTGTGTTGTGAAAATTTGTGGCTGGGTGTGTAAACAATCGAGTGTGTGTGTATAATAGGTGGGTGTGTTTAGTGTGTATATATGGGTTTATGGCAACACAGTGACTTGTGTGTGAGATTTGGTGGTTCTGTGTATATGTTGTTGCCGTGCGTGTAAGCATTGTATGGGTCAATTGGGACTTTATTTGTGTTCCGTTTTGGTTGATTCAGCAGCGTGTGAGTTCGGGTGTGGCTGCAATTGCAGTGTGTTGCCGGGTGTGGAAAGGAATCAGTGTGGTTGTTGTGTGACTAGATATGCGTGTATAAGACTTAGTCGTATGTGCTGAATCGTGGGTATGTGATGAAGACGTAAGGGGTTTAGTGAAGCTATTGTAGTGATGCTTTGTGCAGCTGCTGTTCTGCGTGCTTGTGAGGTGATGTTGGGTCGTATGTAAGCGTGTTTAGGGCTGTTGGGTTGTGATAATGGAAGGTGATGGGGATACGAATGGAAATGACTAGAAGGTTTTGCTGTTGAGCTTTGGTTTGAGGCTGTCTTCTATAGTCCTGCTACAAATTACGTTTTCTCTTCCCCGTGTTGTTGTAAATGTGTAGCTGGGTGGATCTAATTGGGTAGTGTATGTATAGTCGAATGGTTGAGTTAAGCAAATTGGGGGATGTGCGGCTGAGAGGGGGTGTTTAGTCGGTACAATGGTAATGCCGAGCGTAGAGGGAGAAGAAGGAGGAAGTAGAGGGGTGTTAGTGGATTCTGCCATTAAAATTATGTGGTTGTGATGCTAGCTTGAGTTGTAAATTGGGTATGGAATAGTGAAAGAACGATAAGAGTGCAGGGGTTGGGAGTGTCTATGGTGGTGTGCGGTGGATTCATGTATACATTTTGGTTGAGTGAAGCTATCGTGGACATGTGGCTGGTACGAAGTCGAGAAAGAAAATAGACAGGCGGGTGTGGGCGATTGCCTGCACACATGTGTGTATTTCGGTTAAGACCATGTGTGGTATGATGGTATATTGTTTGAGTTAGTTCGTAAATGGTGAATGTTGATATATGCAATAAACAAAATGTGTGGGTTCATTTATGTATGGTAAGTTTGGTTAGCGGGTTGAGCTTATGGTATTGCTGCTTGTTGTAATTATTGTTAAGAGTAGTGATTGTAATTTAAGTTCAAATTGTCCAAGTTGGTACAAATTGTTAGTAATGGCAGTTATAAATATAACGTGGGAATATGTGTATTGTAATTTTAAATTTGTTAGTAAGTTGAATGTTTAAAGTGGAAATCGAGTATTGATATAGCGTGAGTATCAAAGGATGGTTGTTTGCTGATTGGGTCGGTTATATTCTAGCGGGCTAGACGATATTTTAAAGGAGGTGCTGCCCAATTTTTATTAAAATAATTTAATGATTTTTAGAGTATTTTGATAAGGATTATTTGTGTGCACGTGTTATATGTGTGATATTAGAAATAAGTATAAGTAGATGATACATGATACGTGCTTATGTGAATTATATGATTGTACTACTCTATTCCGCAAGTATGATCAATATGTGCTATATGTGATAAGTTATAAAGCTTTATAGGACGCGTTTGGGTAGAATATAGTTAAGACAGTTAAGGATTGTAGTGGATGGAAGTAGTGCTTTATCTATATATAGGTACCATTAGGAGGTCGACTAAGAGCCAGCACATGACTAGATGGAATCTGGAGAAATGGAATGATTATCGGAGTGGACGAGTATGCTCGGGTAGAGACTGAAAAGTGATAAAGGAAAAATGGATGTGTGATTGAAGAAAGATCAAGTAGAGACGGATGTAAAAATGATAAGGAGTTAAAGTATTGGAAATAGAAACCCCGTGTATTGAGGCAAGTATACTACCCTTCACTTATCATTCAAGTGATGTGAAATTGTTTCTATTATTTATACGATGTTCCTTCAAATCATTCTGCTTGTGTCTATACCCCTTCCTTTTGTTCCAAGTGCCTCGAACTCTGTATTGAAATTCAGATTGCTTAAACTGCTTATGAAATTGTTGTTTAAATTCTTATGAAAGTCTGTTAGAATAATTTCTAATTTTAACATATTTCACCCGATAGACCCTCGTTAAGGGGTGTTTTCTTCGAATTGATATACAAATTAACAATTCCGAGATTATCCTATACATGTTCGTTTTAAACCGCTTATTTCACTTATGTTGGTGCAAACTCAAAATATGTTAGAAAATTTTGTTAGATGTTAGCACTTGACTATATCCTTTATCTTGTAGTCTCAGTTGTTGTTAATCAAATTGCCAGTATTTACTTTCGCTTCTCGTTAAAGTGAGATTGTTCCTTAATTCCTTTAGTGATGATATCACCCCCATTGCTTATATTGAACCTATTGATTCCTTATGAGATTGTCGTTTTCAATTTATTACTCTATTTGTCTTGTCGAACTCATCGACACTGGTTGATATTGTTGTTTTCATTTACACACCCTGTTGTTGTATCGAACTTGTCATTACCAGTTGATTTTGTTGCTATTTAATTATTACCCAATTGTTGTGTCGACACTTGTTGATATTTAATCCTCCATTGATTCTTGGATTATGAGGAGTCGTTCTGAAACGTGAGTTTTCCAGTTGTTTGGTTGGCAAAGGTTGTCGATTGTCCCGACACCTAGTGCGTTTGATATAGAATTGGAAATGTTTTTAAATGTGGCCCTTGGGGCGTGAAACCCTTCGGGGTGGGACCATATTATGGTCGGAAGTTAAGGCCAATGTGTGTCATGGATCCAATTAAGGACATTGCTGTGTGCGTTTGTCCGGGGTTAGTGCGTGACTGATCAGCAGCCTAACCTTACTGTTTTTTTTAAATATATAAAAATTCCAATTCTAATCTATATGTTGAGATTGGGTTGTCTTGGTACCCAATTCCCTTGAGGTTTATTTCAATTAGATCTCGCTATCAAAACTTTTATCAGTTCTAATTATTGATACACCCCATTCCAGTGATGCAATGTTGGTCCCTCATGGTAATAAAAAAAATATATATTTGACTTAGTTGATACTTTTCGAAGCAGATGATAATTCTTCTTGACTTATCAGAACTTATTACTGTTGTTGACATTATATAACTATTTGCACTTGCTGAGCGTTTTTGGCTCACTCTTGCTTTGTTTTACCTTCCCTTTTCAGTTAGGGTTAAGGAGTTGGATACCTATGTGTTATAATTCAAGTGAGGGCGATGGAGCATTCTTTAAAAGTTAAATGCAGAGTTAAATGCAGAGCTAGCACGGGTATATGCTAAATGGGCTTGCGTTATGGTTTAGATGGTGTAAAGGTTGGTAATTGAATTTAGATACAAGTTGTAGTAATTTGTATAGTATAGATTCTTGTTTCATACCATAACCTGGAATCGATCCTCGGTGAGGAATCGTTGGTGTATTAAGTTTTATTTGTGATTGTGAATTGAAATTTGGTTTGGATTGAAATACAGGTGGAAATCCGATTTACGAATATTTCATGCCGGAATTTTCTAAAATACCCCTGTATCAAAGTCTATTTTATTATAAAAAGTATATTTCCAGTATTGGGAAGTCGGGGCGTTACAGGTTGGTATCAGAGCGACAGGTTATGGTCACTGAAACAAGTTAGGATGATTAAGTATACGTATTTAAGTGGGACGCGATACAGGACGAACGATTTAGGATAAGATTCGCCTTAGGATATTAGGATGATTGTTGCAACGTTATTTGGTATTTCAATATATCGCGCGAGCAGAAATTCGATTCATCCAGAGACTCAATTTAGGACGAGGCAGATAATTCGGAACAACATACGTAAATAAATGACCGGAGTTACATGCTTGGAGGACGCTACGTGTAGACTTTTGTGTACCTTCTAGAGTTTCTTTTGCGACTTGAGTTACCTCGCGAGCGATATAGAAATTGCGAAAGGATTGTAAACAAGATGTGAAATACGATTACTAGCATGGATTGGAGGAATGGCGTGGTTATTCGTTACTAGCCACTGATTTCAATTAGTTTATTGATTAAGGAGATTCAACCTTTCTTTCTGTACTTCTTATTTTGATAAAACCCATCACCTTTGATAATCAACTTTATTTCAATTGCTAACGAATTTTTTTTCAGATTCATTTAAACATATCTCTATTTTTCAGAGATACCTCTATTTTCCAGGGGATCACTTGATTCAACATGATGCATATAAATTATTGAGATCCTTGAATTCTTTCTATTTTCCCCGAATATTTGCTATTCCTTATTCAACATTGTAAATATATAAACTTTTGAACTCTTTTTGTTCTCTCTGAATACTTGACCTTATTATTCTAACTGGGATGAACAACTCTATGTATATAGGGGATTCAGGGACATCTTATCTATGTGATAGAACTCTGGTGGGACGCCACTGATTGTGTTTGTCATGAAAGTACAGAAGGCTGGCCCCCTTCTTGTGCTATGGCGGTTGACCTAAGTGACAAATGCAACATGAAATTAGTTCAATGATCATATTGATCTCTCTGTTAAACTCTTTTATAAAATTCTTACCAAACAAAACTCATCTTATATTCATACACGTTAATACCTGTCTATTCTATTGATCCCTTTTGTTATAAACCCTTGTGATTTTAAAAGTCATCAATGATCGAGAGCAGTAAAGATGGAGACGATGAAATTTTGAGTGATGTAAGCTACATTTACGTCGAATGAAAATGTGATGAGTAGGTTTGAGAATTAAGGTTAAAGCAGAGATTGAATATAAAGTTAGATTACTTATTGGACAAACAAAACGCGTACAAGATTCAATAATACGGAAAAACTGATTTTGGTTAAGGAGCAGATGATAAGGACATGAAATGATAATGTTGTTAAAGTCGAAAATGGAGGGATGATTGGTATAATTGGTATGTGATGGTTATCGTGAAGGAAAGATCGTTGAAGAAAATTTTTTTATTATATATTTTCTTTGTGGATACAATAGATAAATATTACAAGAATTTGGATGTTGAGATAAATTTTCAAACATAAAAGTTTAGAGACGGAACGGGATAACTTGAGCAAGACAAGGTAGAGTGTGACGGTTCATTTTTGGGGAATTTAGCAAGAATTGAAGCTTTGGATAAGGAAGTGAAGTGATTGTGTAGAGTTAATAACTTGTGCGAATATAGTCAGAGGATGTGAAATTTGCATGGAAAGGAATGTAAGAGCTAGGAGATTTTGAAAACTAGGATAAGGAGGCAAGATAACTAATTACAGGATATGAATTACTGAGACTTGCAAGGCTACCCTTATCAGAAGATAAGATTTCGAGAAAAAGTATATGGCAATAGTACTAGGATGAAGATGAAAGGCTATCATGATAAGTGAAAGGAATAGTATGGTAGGAATTGATAGAATTAGAAGCTAGAAGTTCAATATAATTATGAATGATTATATTAAGGATATGAATGCGATGGCAGTTAAAAGAGCTGAGTGTGAGTTAGGATTGGATTGTATGATTAACTATAAAGTACAGGCAAGGTGTGAAGATAAGAAGGTGAAATTATGATTTTCAAGAAATATGTAAGTTGTATTTCAAGTCGGAAAGTGGATAAAGAAGTTTTAGTGGTCATGTATACTAAGAGGTTATTATAATAAGATTTTAAGGTTATATTATATATGTGGGAGATATCGATAAGGAGATAACTAAAGTGAAGCAGATTTCAGTGGTCAATATTTCTCGAATATGTGACTTGAGGAATTACCAGGATTATTACCAAACAGAGATATAAAGTTGATTAATTAATTACAACCAGGAATGTAATGAGTTTCGAGAATTTAAGATCTAAAGACTTAGCAAGATATTTGAGGGTATAATAAGAACATGCACAAGATTTATAAGTATGAGCTTTGGAATTGAAAGAATTATAATCTTCAGGATATGATGAAGGATATGACAAAGGGATTGAAGTGAATACGAGAGGAGGAAGCAGTAATGAATCGGGAAAGGGCGAAGATGCCAGCAAAGATCAAAAGTTTTGAAGGATCAGCTAGGAATTTCTTTAGATTGTTAAAGATTTTACCAAGATATCTATAGCAGTGGACAAGACTATAAATCAAGAAACGAATGGATAAAAGTGGAGAAAGCTTTTAGGAGTCAATGAAGAGATCGAAAACCGCTTAAGTGTAAATACAATCGGATGAACCAGAAGAGATTAAATAGGCATACAATGCTCAAGGAAATGTTAAAATAATTTGGGGAGTTAGAGATGGAAGATCCAAAGGTCTAGATTATTGTGAATAAATAGTTAGAGGAAAGTAGGAAGTACAAAGCAAAGTTGATGGAAGCAGAAGGTGAATTGATGAATGTATAGGAATGAAATAGTTCAAGGAAATGAGTTATTGATAAATATGGGAGTTATAATGTGTAAAGTTAAATTTTGACGATTTATAAGACATGTAGAGTCATGGTTCGGAAGTCGAGTTTTGATACTAGGGGATATTAGAGTTGGAGTTTAATTGGGTTGAAAGTTTGATTTTGATTGGTATTGGAGGGTTGTGACCTCAGGATAGTTTGTGTATATATGTTTTAAAGTAAATGGTGCCTCAGTAAAACAATGGGATTAAGGATAGATAGAAGTTTCCTAATTATTCCCTCCTCGAGTAACATTGTACGTTGAAAGGGGAGTAAGAATGATTGGGGGATTTCTTGATATTCTTTTTCTCAAAGTTTTATCTGAGCCAACCTGAATAATGAGTAGGAGCGTGGAAGTGGTATCAATTGTTTTAGTCGCTTGGATTTCATTTTAAAGATTTAATTAATTACCCATTTACTTTAAGTCAAGATATATTTCTTCGCTTATATAATTGCTGCAAGTCAAGGCAGGTCCTGTTTTAGTATTGTATATGAATGAAATGTTTATAAATGATGGGAGTAGTAATTGAGATACTTTCATACAGGGCATAGTCCATGATACGAATAGGTCATGTCCGATTTTCGGTAGAAAAGGATCGTCACGTACGAGTGAAAAGTATCTATAATTAATGAGGCATGTAAATCAAGTGTTTAAGTTTATGTTAGAATTTTCGGGCTTAGAGAACGAGCCTAGCGAGATATGAATTGATATAAAGGAATTTGAGAATGAGAGAAATGACTTGGAAAATTTAAAGATAGATGGTGGAGTAATACTGTCATTACGTTTTCTTAAAACTGATTCTGAGGACAGAATCCTATTAAGGGGGGAAGGATATAACGCCCTAAAAAATATTGTAATTATTATTATTGTTATTTAATTATTTAATATTAAATGTGGATTCTGTGGTGTGAATTTTTTTTTTTTAGGATAAAATATATGTGACGTCATGTCTACATGTTATATGATGATTTATATGTGAAATGTGGGTTCGTGTATTTTTATTTGAATTTTGATGACTAAACTCTATTTAAATTGTGTATTATTGATCTTCTGAAATTTTTATAAAATCTTCGGAGTATTTAAAAATCATGAAACCTTTTGTGTTATCATCTTTGTGATATTAAATAGTTTTTAAAAATTTTGGAAGAATTAATTTGGGTGTTTAAGTATTTTAAAATGATTTTTCGAGTTATATTGGATTTAAATGATCAAAACTTGTTAAATTCATATTTAATTCATTTTTGATCCTAAAAATATTTTAAAAATATGTCGGTGATCGTAATTTCATGCTCTTGATTTTAAAAATCTTAAAATTTAATTTTCTTTTATTTCTCATTTGATTCGATTTTAAAGGCTATTCTAATTTGATTTATTTTAGTTTTTTTAAGCAATAAAAGTTATCATTTTGCCTTTGCATATTTGTTAACAGCAACTCTGTTTTTCTCCTCTTTAATTAACATCACTCTCGAACTCTCCAGAGTTCTTCAATCTAACCTATCTCTCTCTTAAACTCAATCTCTCTCACTCTCAATCTCTCTCTCGACCACTCTTCTATCTCATTTCTCCCTCTCTAAGCTCTCCTTCATTTCGAATTTCTCTTCTTCTCTTGTAATCGTGTGTTGAGTTGAGCGTGTGTGATGAATCGATGTACGGTGTATGTGTGTGTTGCGAAAATTTGTGGCTGGGTGTGTAAACACTCGAATGTGTGTGTATAATAGATGGGTGTGTTTAGTGTGTATATATGGGTTTATGGCAACGCAGTGACTAGTGTGTGAGATTTGGTGGTTCTGTGTATATGTTGTTGCCGTGTGTGTAAGCATTGTATGGGTCAATTGGGACTTTATTTGTGTTCCGTTTTGGTTGATTCAGCAGCGTGTGAGTTCGGGTGTGGCTGCAATTGCAGTGTGTTGCCGGGTGTGGAAAGGAATCAGTGTGGTTGTTGTGTGACTAGCTATGCGTGTATAAGACTTAGTCGTATGTGCTGAATCGTGGGTATGTGATGAAGACGTAAGGGGTTTAGTGAAGCTATTGTAGTGATGCTTTGTGCAGTTGCTGTTCTGCGTGCTTGTGAGGTGATGTTGGGTCGTATGTAAGCGTGTTTAGGGCTGTTGGGTTGTGATAATGGGAGGCGATGGGGATACGAATGGAAATGACTAGAAGGTTTTGCTGTTGAGCTTTGGTTTGAGGCTGTCTTCTATAGTCCTGCTACAAATTACGTTTTCTCTTCCCCGTGTTGTTGTAAATGTGTAGCTGGGTGGATCTAATTGGGTAGTGTATGTATAGTCGAATGGTTGAGTTAAGCAAATTGGGGGATATGCGGCTGAGAGGGGGTGTTTAGTTGGTACAATGGTAATGCCGAGCGTAGAGGGAGAAGAAGGAGGAAGTAGAGGGGTGTTAGTGGATTCTGCCATTAAAATTATGTGGTTGTGATGCTAGCTTGAGTTGTAAATTGGGTATGGAATGGTGAAAGAACGATAAGAGTGCAGGGGTTGTGAGTGTCTATGGTGGTGTGCGGTGGATTCATGTATACATTTTGGTTGAGTGAAGCTAGTCGTGGACATGTGGCTAGTACGAAGTCGAGAAAGAAAATAGACATGTGGGTGTGGGCGATTGCCTGCACACATGTGTGTATTTCGGTTAAGACCATGTATGGTATGATGGTATATTGTTTGAGTTAGTTCGTAAATGGTGAATGTTGATATATGCAATAAACAAAATGTGCGGGTTCATTTATGTATGGTAAGTTTGGTTAGCGGGTCGAGCTTATGGTAATGCTGCTTGTTGTAAGTATTGTTAAGAGTAGTGATTGTAATTTAAGTTCAAATTGTCCAAGTTGGTACAAATTGTTAGTAATGGCAGTTATAAATATAACGTGGGAATATGTGTATTGTAATTTGAAATTTGTTAGTAAGTTGAATGTTTAAAGTGGAAATCGAGTATTGATATAGCGTGAGTATCAAAGGATGGTTGTTTGCTGATTGGGTCGGTTATATTCTAACGGGCTAGACGATATTTTAAAGGAGGTGCTGCCCAATTTTTATTAAAATAATTTTATGATTTTTAGAGTATTTTGATAAGGATTATTTGTGTGCACGTGTTATATGTGTGATATTAGAAATAAGTATAAGTAGATGATACATGATACGTGCTTATGTGAATTATATGATTGTACTACTCTATTCCGCAAGTATGATCAATATGTGCTATATGTGATAAGTTATAAAGCTTTATAGGACGCGTTTGGGTAGAATATAGTTAAGACAGTTAAGGATTGTAGTGGATTGAAGTAGTGCTTTATCTATATATAGGTACCATTAGGAGGTCGACTAAGAGCCAGCACATGACTAGATGGAACTGGAGAAATGGAATGATTATCGGAGTGGACGAGTGTGCTCGGGTAGAGACTGAAAACTGATAAAGGAAAAATGGATGTGTGATTGAAGAAAGATCAAGTAGAGACGGATGTAAAAATGATAAGGAGTTAAAGTATTGGAAATGGAAACCCCGTGTATTGAGGCAAGTATACTACCCTTCACTTATCATTCAAGTGATGTGAAATTGTTTCTATTAAATATACGATGTTCCTTCAAATCATTCTGCTTGTGTCTATACCCCTTCCATTTGTTCCAAGTGCCTCGAACTCTGTATTGAAATTCAGATTGCTTGATCTGCTTATGAAATTGTTGTTTAAATTCTTATGAAAGTCTATTAGAATAATTTCTAATTTTAACATATTTCACCCGATAGACCCTCGTTAAGGGGTGTTTTCTTCGAATTGATATACAAATTAACAATTCTGAGATTATCCTATACATGTTCGTTTTAAACCGCTTATTTCACTTATGTTGGTGCAAACTCAAAATATGTTAGAAAATTTTATTAGATGTTAGCACTTGAATATATCCTTTATCTTGTAGTCTCAGTTGTTGTTAATCAAATTGCCAGTATTTACTTTCGCTTCTCGTTAAAGTGAGATTGTTCCTTAATTCCTTTAATGATGATATCACCCCCATTGCTTATATTGAACCTATTGATTCCTTATGAGATTGTTGTTTTCAATTTATTACTCTATTTGTCTTGTCGAACTCGTCGACACTGGTTGATACTGTTGTTTTCATTTACACACCCTGTTGTTGTATCGAACTTGTCGTTACCAGTTGATTTTGTTGCTATTTAATTATTACCCAATTGTTGTGTCGACACTTGTTGATATTTAATCCTCCATTGATTCTTGGATTATAAGGAGTCGTTCTGAAACGTGAGTTTTCCAGTTGTTTGGTTGGCAAAGGTTGTCGATTGTCCCGACACCTAGTGCGTTTGATATAGAATTGGAAATGTTTTTAAATGTCGCCCTTGGGGCGTGAAACCCTTCGGGGTGGGACCATATTATGGTCGGAAGTTAAGGCTAATGTGTGCCATGGATCCAATTAAGGACATTGCTGTGTGCGTTTGTCCGGGGTTAGTGCGTGACTGATCAGCAGCCTAACCTTACTGTTTTTTTTAAATATATAAAAATTCCAATTCTAATCTATATGTTGAGATTGGGTTGTCTTGGTACCCAATTCCCTTGAGGTTTATTTCAATTAGATCTCGCTATCAAAACTTTTATCAGTTCTAATTATTGATACACCCCATTCCAGTGATGCAATGTTGGTCCCTCATGGTAATAAAAAAAAATATATATATTTGACTTAGTTGATACTTTTCGAAGCAGATGATAATTCTTCTTGACTTATCAGAACTTATTACTGTTGTTGACATTATATAACTATTTGCACTTGCTGAGCGTTTTTGGCTCACTCTTGCTTTGTTTTACCTTCCCTTTTCAGTTAGGGTTAAGGAGTTGGATACCTATGCGTTATAATTCAAGTGAGGGCGATAGAGCATTCTTTAAAAGTTAAATGCAGAGTTAAATGCAGAGCTAGCACGGGTATATGCTAAATGGGCTTGCATTATGGTTTAGATGGTGTAAAGGTTGGTAATTGAATTTAGATACAAGTTGTAGTAATTTGTATAGTATAGATTCTTGTTTCATACCATAACCTGGAATCGATCCTCGGTGAGGAATCGTTGGTGTATTAAGTTTTATTTGTGATTATGAATTGAAATTTGGTTTGGATTGAAATACAGGTGGAAATCCGATTTACGAATATTTCATGCCGGAATTTTCTAAAATACCCCTGTATCAAAGTCTATTTTATTATAAAAAGTATATTTCCAGTATTGGGAAGTCGGGGCGTTACATTAATGCTAGTTCGTAAGCTAGCTTCCCAATGCGTCTTAAGATCTCAAACAGCCCAATGTATCTAGGACTCAGTTTTCCCTTTTTCGGAAACCTCATTAAACCTTTCCAAGGAGATACCTTTAAAAATACTAGGTCTCTAACTTCATATTCCTTGCCTTTCCGAGTTAGATCAGCATATTTCTTTTGTCGATCTTGGGCTGCAACCAGCCATCCTCTGATTAGATCTACTATGTCTTTAGTCCATTGGACCACTTCGGGCCCGAGCATCTTCCGCTCTCCAACTTCATCCCAATACAAGGGAGATCGGCATTTTCTTCCATAAAGGGCCTCGTAAGGCGGCATTCCTATGCTTGCATGAAAGATATTATTGTAGGAGAACTCAATCAGTGGCAAGTGATCATCCCAATTTCCTTTAAAGTCTATAGCACAAACTCTCAACATATCCTCTAGCGTTTGGATGGTCCTTTCACTTTGCCCGTCTATTTGGGGGTGGTAGGCGGTACTCATGTTTAGCTTGGTTCCTACACATTCTTGAAAGCTTCTCCAAAATCTGGAGTTAAATCTGGGGTCTCGATCGGATACTATGGCGACTGGGACTCCATGTCGCGCTACTATCTCCTTTAAGTAGATATCCACTAGTTTGTCGACCGTGTACTTTTCATTGATTGGAAGAAAGTGAGCTGACTTCGTTAGTCGGTCTATGATTACCCATATGGCGTCATGATTGGCTTTGGTCCTTGGTAAACCTACTACGAAATCCATGGCTATATGTTCCCATTTCCATTCGGGAATCTCCAGGGGTCGTAAAAGTCCACTGGGTCTCTGGTGTTCCACTTTCACCCGTTGGCAGGTCAATCATCTGCTTACCCACTCTGCTACGTCCTTTTTCATGTTAGGCCACCAATAGTACTCTTTCAAATCTCTGTACATCTTGGTACTACCGGGGTGTATTGAGTACCTTGAGTTATGTCCCTCATATAAA
Source organism: Saposhnikovia divaricata (assembly GCA_036435485.1). Classification (NCBI taxonomy): domain Eukaryota; kingdom Viridiplantae; phylum Streptophyta; class Magnoliopsida; order Apiales; family Apiaceae; genus Saposhnikovia; species Saposhnikovia divaricata. Next base: position 161,423,421 of record CM071600.1, read on the forward strand.
ATTTCGTCCTCTAGCTCTTGCACATTTGGGACCCATATCCTTGATGCGTATCCCATGATCCCTCCTTCATCCTTTCACACATAATTTCTTCCCCGGTCATTATTTCTTCCTCCAAGTTCTTTTCTTCTTCCATCATCCGTTCTTGACATAGCCTAATCTTTTCCAACAATAGGGGTTGGATTCGAATTTCCATCAACCTCTATTGACCATCTTCTGGTAACCTGACCTCGATTTCCAGCTTCTCGAAGTCTCTTACTAACTCTTATTCTGAGGTTATCATTTTGAGTCTCTCTTTCCTACTAAGGGCATCGGCCACCACATTGGCCTTACCCGGGTGATAACGAATCTCACAATCATAATCCTTGATTAGCTCTAACCATCTCTGGTGCATATTAAGCTCCTTCTGGGTAAAGATGTACTTGAGGCTTTTATGGTCAGTGTAAATCTCGCACTTCTCTCCATACAAGTAGTGCCTCCAAATCTTTAAAGTGAAAACTATAGCTGCCAATTCCAAATCATGAGTGGGATATCGAATCTCATATTCCTTTAGCTGCCTTGACGCATACGTGATTACCTTACCGTGCTGCATGAGCACGTATCCTAATCCTTTATGCGAAGCATCACTATAGATTACAAAATCTCCTTTTCCATCAGGCAACGCCAATACAGGGGCCATCACCAATCTCTTCTTTAGCTCTTGGAAGCTATTCTCACATTTTTCAGTCCATTCGAACTTCTCAGTCTTGCGGGTAAGTCGAGTTAATGGGGCTGCAATCTTTGCAAAATCTTGAACAAATCTTTTATAAAACCCCGCCAGTCCGATGAAACTTCTTACCTCTGTTGGTGTGGTTGGTCGTTCCCAATTTGAAATTGCCTCTATCTTGGAGGGGTCGACCAACACTCATTCCCTATTGATCACATGTCCTAAGAACTGCACCTCATTTTTCCAGAATTCACACTTCAAGAATTTGGAATACAACTGCTCTTTCCTGAGTATCTTTAGGGTTATCCTCAAATGTTCTGCGTGTTCTGCCTTTGTCTTTGAGTAGATAAGAATATTATCAATGAAAACTATAATGAACTCATCCAAATACTTCTTGAACACCCTATTCATTAGATCCATGAAAGCTGCCGGGGCATTGGTCAATCCAAACGACATCACCAAGAACTCATAATGTCCATATATGGTACGAAATGCCGTCTTTGGAATATCTTCGGGTTTAATCTTCAGTTGGTGATATCCGATTCTCAAGTCAATCTAAGAGAAGTATTCAGCACCCCTTAGCTGGTCAAACAAATCGTCTATTCTGGGAAACGGGTACTTATTCTTTGTGGTTAGCTTGTTCAACTCCCGATAGTCAATACATAGCCTCGTACTCCCATCCTTCTTCTTAACAAACAACACCGGTGCCCCCCAAGGTGACACACTCGGTCGTATCATACCCTTCTCCAATAGTTCTTGTAACTGGTTAGCTAGCTCTTTCATTTCTACTGAGGCTAACCGGTATGGGGCCTTTGAAACTGGCGCCGTCCCTGGGGCTAACTCAATAGCAAACTCAATTTCCCTATCAGGTGGTAATCCTGGAAGATCGTGTGGAAACACATCTTCAAACTCATTAACTACCGGAATGTCTTGCAACTTGGGCACCTCCTTCTGGGTGTCCACAACATAAGCTAAGTAAGCCTCGTTTCCCTTTCGTAGCAATCTTTTGGTTTGCGCCATGGTTAAAAATTTCTGTGTCTGTCTTATCCCCCTAAACACTATTTCCTTCTCTCCTGGGGTATTCAATTTAACCTTTTTTCCCTTTACAATCTATCTGAGCATTATTGCGAGACAACCAATCCATTCCCAAAATGACATCAAATTCCCCTAGTTTAAAAGGAATCAAATTAACACAAAAAGATTGTTCCCCTATTTTTAATTTACAATCGGGGTGAATCTGATTGACTGGAATTATCTATTTGTTGGATATTTTTACTTGTAAGGAATCCTTCAATGGTTGGGCTTTAAGTTTTAATTTATAAGCAAAATCCCTCGATATGAAAGATTTGGTCGCCCCAGAATCAAAACAAACATTTGCACTAACTGAATTAAGAGAAAAGGTACCTATGTCCCTCACGGCATCCTGTACTGTCATGTTAAAAGTTCTAGCAGTTGGTGGCTTGTTGGAGGCAGCTTTGCTTGCCCCTGATGCTGCTGGTTTGTTCATTGGGCAATCTTTCTTCATGTGACCTTGACGTCCGCACTGAAAACAATTGGTGCTATTAGGAGTAACCGTGGTAGAAGAGGTAGAATAGTGGCCCACTCGTCCACCCTTAAAACAGGTTATCAGTTTCTGGTGGCACACACCGGAATGTTTCTTTCCATAAGTTGAACATATTGGTAATGGTGGTCGAGAATGGTGGGAGTGAGACACTCCTGATTGCTTACCGCCCTGGCTTACATTTGCTCTCATAGGTCGTTTGAATCCCACATTCCTTTCAGGTAGGGAAACTGCCCCTCGGTTAAACTTATTTTGGGGTTCCCTCCTGCAGAACCTCCACCCACACTTGCATATTTTCTTTTCATCCCCCCTTTTGCTCTTTCCTTCTGTATTTGATCACTCCCTGCTTCCACAATTGATGCTTTCTGCACTAAGGTGGTATAGTCTGCAATCTCCAAGACTACCACGCGATTCTGAATCCACGGTTTCAACCCCTGCTGAAACCTATTAGCTTTCTTCTCTTCAGTATCCACAACTCTGGCACAAACCTTGATAGCTCGGTAAACTTGGCCTCATAATCAGCCACTGACAAATTGTTCTGCTTTAATTCTAAAAACTTGAGCTCCATTTGAGTTTTCATAAACCTTGGGAAGTAGTTTTCCAAAAACAATTGTTTGAACCTTGCCCAGGTTATTATAGCATCCGTCTCCATGTTTTTCTTGGCCTCCCACCAGTAGTTGGCCTCTCCTTTCAGAAGGTAAGTGGCAAAAATAGTCTTTTGCGCCTCCTCAATGCTTAGAATTTGCCACGGTATTGTTGTTTCCTTGGGGTGGTTGGGGATAATGGTCCAAATTCTGCCTGAGCAGATTCATAAACTGACCCATAGGGTCTCTGTCCTGGTTCTCCCCTTCTTGCTCAACTTTAATTTCTTCTCCTTCTATTTCTTCCTCGAACTATGCAGTGTAAAAGGGTTCATCTGCTTCTCCATACTGGGAGTCATCCTGCTCATTATAATCCTCATCTTGCTCTTCATCATATTCGGGGTTTTCCCTATGTTGATTATGACTTTCTTGATCGGTAGACTCACGGGGGGTTAGCCCTAGTTCCCATTCTTCGTGGAGGCATCTTACTGAAAATTTGGAAAATTTCACATTAGGCTTATTCACTTGTTTTAAAGATTTCCCTTGCACATTCATTACATGTTTGGAATTGGAATCCCACAGTTCTATATTTTATGGCAATTTAATCAATAACAGTACGTGCAGATATCAATCTAATAAACTTGTGATCGTGTCACAACAGAATTAAACTGAAAGGAAACAAATATATACATGGTACTGAAGATACATAATCCGAGTTAACATCGACAATTTAAAGGTACAACTGCCCTCACAACCTCTAGTCAAAAGTGAAATACATAGTCTATCCTTTTAGTCAGAAAAGGAAAACTATATACAATGGAACCATCCCACAAAAGTTGGCACTATACTATGGCCACACATGACTAGAAGACTAGACTACCACATCACCATCTCTGAAATCAGCCACCAGTGTGGCCCAAAGCCCTAACCCTCGCCGTAGCACGGTGAAAAATCTCCTCAACATTCGCCCTGGATATCCTGCTACCCCCATCAGTAGGTAAAGCTCGAACCCTCATCCATGCCCTAGGCACAATGCGAGTCATCGCCCTCCGAGTAGCTCGAGGGGTAGAGAACCTCCCGCCGCCCTGACATCCAATCCTGGCAGCTCTCTCTGCCGCTAATTCCATCTGTGACTTTGCTAGTCTAGCCTCAGCCACTCCCAACTCTGAAAACACTCTGCCCACTATCCAGTTATGCACAAACAAGGGTATCCCCTCTATCGGAACATGAGGTGGGGTATCCGGGTCTGCTGGTGGTACAATCTCTGTCTGCTGGGGCTCAGGGGTGAGCTCCTCAAAATCATCATCAGGAGGGCTCAAAGGCAATGCTGGAGGGGTAGGGGCTCTCTCAGTAGGAAGTGGAGGCAAGTAAAGACCCGAACTCCCAGTAGTATCAACAACCGGCTCCTCAGCATGAGCCTCCATCTCAGAATCATCCCCCTCAGTATCGTACCCAGTCTGCTCCTCAGTATCCCCCTCAGCACCCTCATCAACCATCTGCTCAGTAACTATAACCATCCTCTGCTCAGTACTCACCCCAGTCATCTACTCAGTATCCCCCTCCCTAATCTCCTCTGGATCCTCATCCTCAGAATCCTCATCAACAACCTCAGTGTCCCCAGCGGCCTAGACCTCCTCCGGGTCCTTATCCTCATCAATCAGACGCTCATAATACGGGTCCATGGTCTGGAGTAAGTCCTCGTCATGCTGGTGCTCATAAGTCTCAGGGTCAGAGATGTCGCTCGCCTACACAATAACGAACTATGTTACTACCATGATACTTAAGAGTTCCCATAAGGGTTTTAGTTGAACTTGGCAAGAGTTCTTATTATCTTAGTGAATTTATTATTATAACGTAACATCATCTCTGGGGTTTATAATTCTCGCTCTGATACCATTTCTGTAACAGCCCCAGATCCGAGGTCGGGGATCCGGTCGTTACGGTCTCAATTTCCATAAATAATACTTGAACTTGAATCGAAATAAATAAATTGCATGCTGTGACCCCGCAATAATAACACATTACACAACTAGTTATAGTCCCAGAGATGAAATTAGAATAAGTATCTAGTCATAGGATCCACAAGTTATAAGTTATTACAAACCCAAAATGATTACAGAGTACGCTTACTAGTTTCTTGCCGTTGTTTAACATAAGTCATAAATATAAATAAGTCTGATACACAAAAGCTGCCAGCCTAGACCACTGGTTGCTCCTACCTCAGCAATGGCGTGTATGACATCAGCGGGTAACTCTCGGACGACTACCACCAGCTTGCGCCGAGTGTTCTTTGTTCGGGCCATCTGCTCTAGCTGTTTTTGTGATACAAATAAATAAAGCAAGGGTGAGCAATAGAGCCCACCAAAATAATATGTAACTGATCAACAATAGATAACAGTTCTAAAATATCTTTATAACCATATGCTATGCAATAAACGAACAAGGTTCTAGTATAATGTAAAAGATGAAGTTACAAGGTAGTGCAAAATAACTTTTCTGTAACAATATCTGTTATGTAGAGATAATATAAACAGATATCAACATATTTCTTAAAAGAGTAAATTGCAAGATAATTATTGCAATGTTAGTTTTGAACACTTTTCAAACCCTTCCAACACTTATCGGTCACCCATCCGTAGCTTTCCGATCGGGGTGCTCTCGATAATGTCGCAGAAAATATCCAAATTTGGATGATGAACTAATACTGGAGTACTGACGCGCTAGAAGCCACAACCTTACGATGATCAGTCGTAAGTCGTGCATCTCAAGATTTGTTTCTCTACATGTAGAAGGAAGAACATATGGACACCACCATACGCCGGATCTCCCTAGCCAACTTTGGGCATAGACGGGACCGGCGCCACTCGGACCCTTTTTCAATGATGGACTGTCCCACAGCCTCTTACACAAATTTTTAATGATGGACTATCCCACAGCCTCTTACACAAATACTTCTAGTTCGAGTAAAGACTCTGAAACGTAAAGTTCGTCCTCCTTTCCCCAAGTGTAATACTTGTTAATGCAACTCCACAAAGTAGTTGCATCAGATTGGAAAGGAAAATTTCACCAATATTTCCCAAGCTATTGCTTGTTAATGGATTATAACTTGATACTCGGATTACTTCTCGAATAATTGAAGAAGTAACTAGATTATGTTGACTGGCAACACTGAAGGTACGAATGAAAATAATTTCCTTCAAAAGTTTATGACCGGGCAGTTAACCATTATAAATAACAGTCTCTCAAGTGAGGTTCCCTATATTTTGGGAGTTTGAGCGAGCATTTAAATTTTCTTAAAGACAGATTTAAATGGAAATCAGAGTTTGGGAACCTCCCCTTGATAAAATAATCATGAGAAATATTTTTCATAATTATTGAAGGTCAAATATAACTTTCAAATAAGATAAACCATTTTTAAAACTAGTTTAAAAGCATTTAATAAATATTCAAATAGCATTTATTAAATCATAATTGTGTAACGAATATTTTTAGTCAAAATAATTGCTCATAATTAACCCTCGAATGAATATATGAAATAATATTCACTTAATAAATAAGTCCTTAAATGAATATTTCAAAATAATATTCATCCAATAAATAAAACTTTAATGGATATTCAAAATAATATTCATTAAATAAATACAACTTTAAATGAATATTCAAAGCAATATTCATTAAATAAATAAAACCTTAAATGAATATTCTAAATAATATTCATTTAATAAAATAATAATTGAATAATATTTATTCAATATTTTTATCAGAAAATAAGCGATCAGATATACCGAAATATATCAACTCCCGGTCTATACCAAAGAATACGATTCGTACGCCTTATACCAAGGGCATTTGTAAAACCCGACTTATAACTAATATCTTATATCCAGCTTATAAGCCAATATCAAATCATCATAAACCAAGTATCACAATATACTTTCGAAAACAGATATGCATGCTATGAACATATATAGCAGAAATCATATTTATAGAAAATAGTATTTAAGTGATCCATCTCAAGTTTCAAGTCATCCTAGCAAGTGGAAGTATTTTATTTGGATTTAATACAATTAAATCAGCTTTCGGTTCCGAATAAAATACGATTGGTTTTTCTATGAAATAAATATATCTTTTGACCAATGTTTTGACTAGAATAACTACTTAGAATATATTTCCTAATATATAAAATATTTTGAGAGTGTAGGAAATATTTTTGAATATTTAAAATAATTTTCTCCGAAAATGGAGTAAATTTGAGACGAGGAAGAAAAATTACTTTAAATATTTCTGGCACGAGATACGAATGAGTATTGATATTCCACCACTGAATATTAATATTCTTGAGGATAAAAACATTTTGAGTGCTAAGGTAGAATATTTTTGAATAAAAACTGATCGTTTGAAAATATAGCACGAGTTCTCTAAAGAATATTAGACCTCGAATATTCTTTGTTCGAGCTTGTCGCCTTATCAATGTTGCAACGGAGATCTAAAAAATATCAAACTTCGATATTTCTTTTTTCGATCTTATTGCCTTAGAGATATATTCCATAAAAATATAATTTGATTTTTAGCAATAATGGAATATCTCTTATAAGTAAAAATAAATATTGCTAGAATTGACTTTTGACGGAATCAATTAAATTAATGACCTAGTGGAGAGGATAACTAAGTGTAATTAAATTTTATGTTAAATCGTACAAATACCAAAATAAATAATATATCGAAGATATCCTTTCAATCTTCCCCTTTTTGGTATTTGCCAAACAAAACATAAAATTTAAAAATTTACCAGTGTGTGCTTCCCCTTAGTGTATGCATGAATGTTTGAAAAACTTTTAGACTCGATTTGAAGCACGCGGCCTAATTCCACTAATTGATTCCCTGCAAAAACAACTTATGAGATGTATTAGAAATAAAACTTTAAATTTTGAATTGGGGGGTCTAATTTTCTCTTCCCCTTTTTGTTTGGTATATTACCAAAAAAATTCAAATTGCTTCATCTCCTTATATCTCCTTTTTAGCACAATATATCTGTTTTTGTATTTTGATCTATTAAGAATTTCTGCTTCCCCTTAAGAAGTGATCCGTTTTGAATCAAATTAATTTCAGTCTTCCCTTTTTATCAAGAACTTCCCTATTTCGTTTCCATTTTCAATTTGGTGTAATGCCAAATTTTTCTTTTCTTTTCTCCTTTACAATCGGTGTGTTACCAAATCATTTTCTTCTTCCCCTTTAAGTATAAAAACTTCTGTTTAAATTCCTTGTCTTTGAAGTTTTACAGAGGTTTTTGTTTTCTATTGAACCAAATTCTCTCTTCTCTTTGGTGTAGTACCGAAATAGTAGCTCATGTTTATCGATCTAAGTTGCTCGTTCTTGGCAATCTTGATTCGTATATTAACATTATAAACACCTGTTTACTCGGACTTAAAAAAACAAAGGTAATACATTAATCTCACTATGTAATGTAGAATTACAAAGTTTCTGATACAATATATCACAGAATCGATAAAGAACTGAGTAAATCAAAAGTAAACTTATACAAATGTTTCATGCATAGTCAATACAGTCACTGTTTGTTGAATACATTTCATTTGAATAAATCTTCTAACAGAATCTGAATCAGACATACATATCTTTGAGGAACGAAAAAAAAATCAAACTACAGGTTGCTCAATACAACAAGTCTTCAAAAATATAGAGATCATAATGTAGACAGGTAGTGAGATAGAGAAAACATCTGTACTATGATAGTGAATTACATAAAAGTGCAGAAATTCTGAGTAGTACATAAACTTGAATCACACTGTATCCAGTCTTGTAGATCACAGCAACAACCATATGTAATTTCAGTACTTAAGACAAATTCTCTATTAGTACAATATTCAGCTATAGAGTTTAGGATTTCATACAATCAACCTACTGTCAGAATGAAGATTTTATCATAGGATTATCACTGATTAACATACTTGTGCAGTGTGTGTGTGATTGTGTACACAAATATAGCAGAGATGCAGTATTTTAGGAAATGCAGATTCATATATACAATCAAAAGAGTTCAAGAAAATCAATGTGGTTCACTGATTATTATGAACTATAATCTGCAACTTAACCAACTTAAACAACATGAAGCATGCAAGCTTCCCAACTTCCAAAAGTGACAGAAATACAACAAACCATTACAATAAAAACCAGCAGAAACAACAAAAGTTTGTCAAAAGCATAACCAACCAAACAAACAATCACAAAAGCCAACTATCTACAGCAGACTACTCATTAGTAGGTGCAGTCACATCAATATCAAGATTCACATCAATATCAGGCAGATCAGAGAACACTTTGTCATTTTCATCATTCAAACCAACAGAGACCAATTCCTTAACCATTTGAACCTCATATTTCTTAGAAGTTTCAGCATCAATGCCAACAATTTTCATTCCCTCTTTCTGCTCCATTTTACTCTCAAGATCATCTAACCTTGTCAACATCTTAAGGTTCTCATTTTTAAGATTAGTTATTTCTGAGTTAAGCTTAACTACCTCAGATTTTAGGGCTTCAAGATTTTCAGCTTTTAAGGGAGGAATAGAAACAGAAGTAACAACACATGGTTTACAATCACTTAAGGAAATCGTAGGTTGAGTAAAGCCTTCAACTAAACATGGTTCTATCTTGCTAGCATAAATCTTAGGCATTTAAACATAATAAGTCTCAAAGATAGAAGTCAAGAGAAAACCACATGGCATATACTCAGCAATGTGTGCATATATCATATTAAGAACAAGAACATAGTTGAGTTGAATTCAACAGAATTAGTCACAAGTTGAAACATAACCTTGAGGTCAACAAAGTCAAAAGATTTATCATTTTTAGGTTTTGGGAGTATGTTTGACCTAAGGATGAGTGCTAACTATTGAAACTTAGGAGTAAAGTGCCTAAAATTAATACCACAATTTTTAGCACATAGACCTAGAGGAACATCTTCATCACAGAACAACCCAAGATACAATTCAAACTCTCTCTGATTAAACACAAATTTCTCATATATGTTGATGCAAGGCAGATTAGAAGGCTTGTTACCTAACCTAAGAGATATATTTAGCACACTTTGATCAACATACACATTTTTACCATTGACAAAGGAGCTAAAGTAAAACACACCATCTGTAAGAACCCCAAATTTTGGATATAATTAAAACTTTTTATTATGTACTGAGGTAATGGTGAATAATGATTACGACTACGATGTAACGATTAAGATAATGAATGAAAGGAATAGATTTGGATTCAAATGTTTATATGCCATGAAGAATACTATTGGTTGACACTTTAGATAAGAATTATCTATCTCCTAGGGAATTGAGATTTGATAATTCTAAAGGAGAAGATTATTCTTATGTCATCCAAATCGATATCTGTTATTGGTCCAGTGGGTCCGTAAAAAGGTTAAGGAACGATCGAAAGAGATCAGGGACAATTGTACAACCCTAAGAGAAAAAGTAAAGAATAAAGAATGAATAGTGTTTTTAGTGGAAAAGAGGATATTATGAGATGACACTATATAGAAGTATTCGGAACGGATTTCCGAGTTCGTAATAGTGATCCAGGGGGAAAATAAGTGTATGTAAAAGCTGTCGGATTCTGAAAAACCACACTTTTATTTTCTTCGAGAGTTCCCTGGACACTGATAGACTTAAGAATTTAATGAAGGGATTTAAGGAATATAAATTCGAAAGTTAGTAAGAAAGATGGAGAATGATAGTATTAATATTAAGAAGATTCCCGGTAAACCCTAATTTGAAATCCGTGAAATATTTCTACGAACGATCAATCGAAACGAGCAATAACCGGACAAAAGAAACAAGCAGAGGAAGCAAGAGTCATGCATAAGCCACTAGAAAAGATCTAGCAACAAAGTGGACTCAAGTAACTAGGATACTTAGCAAGAAACTAGTACTTAGCAAATCAAATCACTTGGTTAGCCGTAAACCATCCAATCTTCAACACTTGTCCTCACAAAGACATCATCTAGTGCATCATCACTTTATTAAAGCTACTTTAACCAAGATATTATCCAAGGCTTCACTTTATACAATTATTTTCCAAGAGCCAAGCAAGAAACATCAAACTCTCTCCCAAGTATATACCATTCGACTTTTTCATTAATTCCAAAGGAGAAATCAAGCTTCCACTCCTTGTTTGATATTGTCATTTTTAAGGTGAGTCCTATATTTCGAGAAAGTAATCTCCTCAAAATTTTAGCTTCAAACTCCTTTGTTTCCATTTTCAAAAAAATAAAGAAAGAGGAGGGTGAATAGTGCTTTCATGAAACTAACATTATTTTTCTTGATTCTTTTGGATGATCTAAGCTTTGTTAAGGAAATCTATGGACTATACAAGGCTTACTAAGTGCATACACACTCAAAGGAAGGTATAAACTTCAAGAACCCAAGTTTTTGTTTTGCGTTTTAATGGAGTTTTAGATGAGATTTGGTGATGATGTTAGTATAAGCATGTTTACATGATCATGTAGTTGTTCTTAGTAGTTATTTAATCATGATTCAAGTACTTGATGATTTTGAGGTTAAGATCAGTGGTTCTAGGACTTGTGGATATGAGAATCATGTTTATAAATTGTGTTGATGCCCGGTGTGGCTTGGTTGTGTTGTTACAATTTTTAGAACGTCCGATTTATAGCCGTCGTAATGTCGAATTTTTGTTAACACTTAAAAACCAAGCATGGAAGTTAATGTAGGTTCCTTACCTTGATAATATTATGACTGGTCCTTGTAGATCTCGAGCCATAGATCGTTTTGGCGAAAGAATCGAAACATTCCGACTTACGGTTTAGGAGTTATGGTCAAATTACTAAAATCGGTTCGAAACCGTAAGTAAAAGTTCGTAACTTCAATTGAACCCTCGTAAAGCATGTTACTCAGTGGCGAATCTTGGTAAATAAATAATAGGGGTCATAAGGAAGGTATGAAAGAAAACCACATATCAAACGGATCGTTTTCCGATTTTATAAAAATGTTGGAATCGAAGTTAAACGCGAACGAACCCCTAAAAACCCGCTTGGTTATAACTTTGGTAAAACACTTAAAACGAATGATAAAACTCGAGGTATAATCTCGGTTCGTAATCGATCGACGTTAGAACTTATACGACTTAAGTATATACCGAGTGCGGGTATGATGATATATCGTAATAACAAACAAATGTCGGATCATATCAGTAATAAAAAGAGTTACACTAAAAGGTGTATAACTAGATAATTCGAAAACGTGTTTCGATTTAAGTGAAGTTTATACCTAGACTTTTAAGACGTGTTAAGTGGTTAATCTCGAATGTTCTGATTATTTATAGATCATCGAGCAGACCCAGGACATGCTATCTCCGCCCATACCCGATTACCAGGCAAGTGTTCAAAACTTTGAACCTGTTGTTGTGATAATATATATATGTGATTGCCATTTTACATATGCCATAGCATGCATGCCTATTGTCAAATTATATTATGATACCTGTTCCCTGAATTAATATTGGCTTATAGACTAGATACGAATTATCAGTTATAAGCCGGATTGTTTTGATAAGACCCTTAGCGAAGGGCATATGATATTCATTCTTAAATATAGACCGGGAGTCGGTATTTTGAGATATAGATAGTCGTGGAAACCCGGAGGGATTCCAACGGCAGATTATTATTTATTTTAAGGAATGTTATTATTAAACTTTATTTATATTTCCATAAAGTATCAATTACTTGGAATTATTTCGAGGAATGTTATTCGAGTATTATCTCAGTCGAGAGATATTAAATGAATGTTAGTTTCGAATATTCATTTAGAGTTGATTATCTAATGAATATTATTTTGATATTCATTAGAATGTTATTTATTAAATGAATATTACCTTCGAATATTCATTTAAAGTTTTATGTACTTGATGAATATTATTTTAAAATATTCATTGGAAGTTCTATTTACTTAAGGAATATTATTTCAATTATTCCTTTAAAGTTTTGATTACTAAATGAATATTATTTGGATATTCATTTAGAAGATTATTTTCAAATATTCATTTAAGGTTTGACTTATTTATTGAATATTATTTTAAATATTTATTGGAGTTTAATTATTTAATGAATATTATTTCGAATATTCATTTAAGGAGGGATTTATTTAGTAAATAATTCCATATATTCATTCGAGGATTACTAACGAGCAATATTATGAGTTAATAATATTCCGTAATTATTATTGAGTTAATAAATATTCTTGGAATATTTATTTAATTCTTTTAAATTCTTTTTAAAATGATTTATATTATTTGGAGATTATCTTTCACCTCTAAATATTATGTAAAATATTTCGGAGTCTTTTTACGACTATTTTATCAAGGAAAGGTTCCCAACTCTTTTTATTTTTCCTTTAAATCTATATTAAAAGGATTTAAATGCTCGCTCAAACTTCCATATTATAGGGGAACCTACTTGAGCAATGTTAATTATCTTGTTGACTTCCCGGTCATAAATCTTGTAAAACTATCCATTTCCCTCGCAACGTGGTTGCTGTTTATCAATTGAATCTTTGAGTAACCTTCTCATCGTTCGAGGGGTAAGATTATTGGAACAAGATGGTATCCTCTAACAAGCAGCAGCTTGGGAGATAAGATGTTGAATTTTCCTTTCCAACTAGATACGACTACTATGTGGAGTCTTATCAACAAGTATTATACTTGGGGAAAGGGGGACAAACATTGCGTTCAGAGTCATGAATTTCTTTTCGAACTTGGAGTCGTGTAAGAGGCCGAGTAGCGCCGGTCCATCCTCTTTGGCCCAACCGTTGGCCGGGGAGAGCTAGTAGGGCGGTAGATAAGTAAAGCCTTCAGTTCTTCCTTCTACCGGTAGTAAATCTAAATTGAGCTGTACAATCTGCGACTGATCATCGTAAGATTGGCAGTGGGCGCGGTGAATACTCCAACATAAGTTCATCACTCAAATTCTTTTATTTTTCTGCAACATTATCATTGTTGGCAGTATTGGAAAAGTATTTATAATTGGAATTGCAATATTTTCCTGCAAGTTCCTCTTTTATGATAAATGATAATATCTGGCTTATCTTTGACATAGCAGATATTCCCACCTATATATGCAGTTTGAGTTACCTCGTAACTTCATCGTTCATGTTATTCTCTCATCATTCCCGTAAATGCATGGCATATGGTTTGAAAGATACTTTTGAACTGTTATATATTATCATTCAGTTATATATTATTGTGACGCCCCCAGATCCGGGGTCGGAGATCTAGGCGCTCACGGTCCATTTTCCATTAATAACATACCTGTTCTTGCATATAATATATATAACACAGCCATCGACCCCACAATAAACTCATACCGCACACACACACACAGGTTAGAGCCTCAGAAACGTCACAACATTGATTAAGCAGAAATAAAATTATCAGAGTTATTACAGACCGAATTAAATAGTATTTATGCTACCAGCAACACTTCGATATGAAGCAAAGTTGGCGGCTTGAAAGTTTGTTACGATACACTGCCTTGCACTGGTCATACTGATAAATAGAACGAACTAACAAAAGCTGCCAACCAATCCGGCTAATGGGGCCTACCGGTGGAATCTCAACTGCTGGCTCGGGTCTAGTCACCTGCTTTCGAGCAGTCTGTCTGGTTCTTGCCATTTCGCTTAGCTGTTGTATTTGTAAAATTTGAAAACAAGCAAGAGTGAGCAACTATAGCTCAGCAAGAAATATATGTATAAGGTAAGCAATATAACATTTCATATGATTGGCAGTTATTAAACTTGTTTGTATCAATTAGATATAAAATAACTTGTCATAGTTGATAAATCTCGAAGGTGCAACAATATGTGCCCTTGTTTTCAAAATAAACTTGCAGTTCTAGATACTGCATTGAGTCAACATCTTTCTCATCAAAATAGAACACTATCAGCAACTTGGCACAAAAGCCTAAGAAGCAGTGTCAAAGCATTTTTCCAAAATGGAGGAATGGGACTTGAAGAAAACATAAAAACCTGACAAGGATTGACGATGATCAGTCGCCACATCCAAGTCCAATAATCCGCGGGTCTTCTCTACCGGTAGAAGGATAGAAACTACATCCGTAACTATCCCTCGGGTGAAAACTACATCCGTAATCACCCTCGATGAAAACTACATCCGTGATCATCCTTCGGCAACACCTGGGCCGGAATAATAATTGATGGACCGCCTGGCTCACGGCCGCTTACACATCCCGGGAATCGTTCGTCAACGGTTCCCACACCTGCCAGAGTCCCTTTTTCTTTTTCTTTTGAAAACTTGATTTTGATTGAAAATAGAGTAATTGAGGTCCGACATCAGTCGACCGATGATTCTTGAAATCATACAAGAAGCAGAACCTGACCGGGGGTTTTCGAAAATGTTTTGAGTTCGAATGAGTTCGAGTTTGAAAGTATTAAAATGTATCTTGGATTAACTTTGTCTTTAAATAATGAACAATAATTAATAAATAATATTTTAAGATTTAATATTAATAATTAATAAAATAATTATTCGATAAAATAAACTTTTAATCCAAGATAGGGTTTCGAGTATTTACGAAGATATGCACATAATATTTGAGTATACGATACTCCCCGAATGACCCTTCGGGTTTTCGCAATCTAGATACGATATAATAATATACCGCTCCCCGGTCAATAGTATATATGGACCGCTACGACCTCTATTGCTAGAGTCGTTGTCCGAAGAAAACATTTCAATCTAAGTTCAAGGGGTACAAGCATATATGTACTTATACAATCTCAATTGCATCAATACTTTGATAAACATAGCATTTGATATAATTGAAAACTAAAAACACAACAGTGAAAGTCCTTGTATATGGATAAGTTTTGAAAAGTAAACTTGCCTTGGTTTGGTTGGGGTGGTCGAGCGTGCGGAGTCGAACGATCTATACATAAGCAATAACCGCTCGTTAGTACCTTAACAATATCTCTTTAATTACGGGGTTTTAGGGGGGTTACAAAATTAACTTAACGACTTCGTCTTATGACACTCTAGCCCCACTATAGGTTCATGTCGTCACTCGATTATGCTTGTCACTTAATCGACTTAATTTAGTTACCACATTCGAATAATAACCATTAACCCTAGAATTATGCTCCACTAATCGACTTTTTCCCTTGCGCGAAATTTACTCTAGCATTTTTATAAAATCCAAAAATTCGTATTTTAATCCAATTCTTTTTGGGTGGTCTTCACCACTGCATTCCCTAACTTCTCAAAATTTTCCATGATCCCACATATACTTTTAGGGGTTTAAACAAGGTTCACAAGGGGGTCACTTAGTGCAGTCCGGAATCCAGAACACAATTCACTCCTCCGGCCATAACTTAAAATCTATACATCACCTAGCCATGAACCTTACATTTCCAGAAACTACATTCAATTATCTTTCCAAAAATATATGGTAGGACATCAGGGGACAACATTTGGGGGTTCAAAACCGTGTTACAAGACAGGTCAATGCTCCTGGAAAAACTCAGCAAGCACATACTACTTAGATCAACCATTTTTAACAATTCCACAACACAACCAACACTTAATACACTTAGTTCATGGTTCATGACACTCATGGAGATATATATACTATCCATAATCATAAAAGTCACAATCTCAACATCAAAACTCAAGATCCATGTCATCCAATACTTATACAACCAAGATTAGCTCATATATACATGGATCTACTACCAAACATTATAAATACTACATAACCAAGAGGGTTTGTGATTTTTATACCTTCTTGAGCACCTAGGAGCCTTGGATAAGCTTTACACAACTCAATAACACCTTGAATGGTCTCCTACAACCCTTACAATCCAAGATCTAAAGGAAAATCAAACATGGTTACTATTCACCCAATCTTTAACAATTTGTAACTTGAATTTGGTTGGATGAAATGGCTTGAAATTACTAACATACCTTGTCTAGATGATGGAGATAGCCTAGGATTTATGTTGTGATTTATGAGTGATGGAAAAGGAGGAAGAAGAATTTTTCTTCTTCTCATTTCTTCTTGGCCGAGAGCAAATAACAAGGGGGGGGAGTGTTTTGGTTTTTGTGTTTTGTGTGTGTTGTGTGGTTGAATAATTGATAAAGTTATGTTGGGTGATAGATATTATGTATGTATAGGCAAGTACTAGCAAGGCATGGGCATGTGTACTACTTGTCTCCCTTTTTGAAAAAGCAAGTAACTAGTTACTATTCCTCTTCCAATTTGCCAACTAGTTTGCTTATCCTAACCACTTGGTTGCATGGAACTTGCATGCAATACTACTCCTTGTATCATTATTCTTCCACCAATGCTTGTCATTTAATCTTTAATTCGTATCGTACCTTAATTAATCTCTCGTAATAATATTTTATCGCGTAGAGATTTCCCCTATAATTCCTTAAGTACTTAATTTTGTAAATTCATCGAATGTCCATAATTCCTCGTCATAATTCTTAATAAATCCTTTAATACTCTAACCATTCTCAAATCCCAAGTTTTATAAATCTTACTAACAATAAGACTCCTGCCTTCACAATCTTCCTTTTTATCTTACATAATAAATGCAACAACGCAGTTTCTCAGACAATCAATTCTATTAATCAACAGGGATGACTAGAAAGGTTCCATATTGACAATGTCACAAGATATTAAATAAAAGGAAATATTACCAAAAATTAGGGTTCTTACAGCCTCCCCTCCTTAAAAGGATTCCGTCCCGGAATCAGGTTGAAAACAGTTGGGGGTGCTTTTCACGCATCGCGCTCTCTAGTTCCCATGTTGATTCTTCGACATTCTGATTCCTCCACAAAACTCTTACTAATTTGACAACCTTGTTCCTCAGCACCTGTTCTTTTCTATCCATGATTTCTACGGGTTGCTCTACATATGTTAAGTCCGGTTGCAGATCCACTTGATCATGTTCTATTACATGTCGGAAGTCGGTATGGTATGGTCGTAGCATGGACACATGGAACACATTATGCACTTGCTTTAAGCTCGGTGGTAAAGCCAATTCATAGGCTAACTTCCCAACTCGTTTCAAGATCTCAAAAGGTCCAATAAATCTCGGGCTTAGTTTCCTTTTCTTACCAAATCTCATCAATCCTTTCCACGGTGATACCTTCAACATCACAAACTCTCCTACTTCATATTCTTTGTCCTTGCGAGTCTGGTCCGCATACTTCTTCTGTCTGTCTTGGGCCGCTACCAGCCGTCCTCTTATGAGTTCGATAGTTTCTCTTGTCTGTTGGACCAGTTCAGGTCCTAAAATCTTCCGCTCTCCAACCTCTTCCCAACACAAGGGAGACCGACATCTTCGTCCGTATAAAGCTTCATATGGGGGCATGCCTATACTCGCATGGTAACTGTTGTTGTAGGAAAATTCGATCAACGGCACGTGGTCATCCCAACTTCCCTTAAAATCAATGGCACATACCCTCAACATGTCCTCGATGGTCTGGATGGTTCTCTCACTCTGTCCGTCTGTTTGGGGATGGTATGCAGTACTCATGTTTAACTTGGTCCCCACACAATCCTGAAAACTCCTCCAGAACCTGGAGTTGAATCTTGGGTCTCTATCTGATACAATGCTCACAGGAACCCCATGCCTAACCACAATCTCCTTTAAGTAAATATCTGCCAGCTTGTCGACAGTGTATCTCTCGTTGATTGGAAGAAAATGTGCTGACTTGGTCAACCTATCGATAATTACCCAAATGGCATCATGATTAGTCTTGGTCCTTGGTAATCCGACCACAAAGTCCATCGCAATTTGCTCCCACTTCCACTCGGGTATCTCTAAGGGTTGCAACAATCCACTGGGCCTCTGGTGTTCGGCCTTTACTCGTTGACATGTCAAGCATTTACTTACCCACTCGGCCACGTCCTTCTTCATATTTGGCCACCAATAGTATTCTCTCAGATCTCTATACATCTTAGTGCCTCCAGGGTGAATTGAGTACCTCGAACTATGAGCCTCTTGCAAAATCTCGTCCTTCAATTCTTGAACGTTCGGCATCCATATCCTAGATGCGTACCTCATAATTCCATTTCCGTCCTTCTCACACTTAATTTCCTCGCCAGTCAAAATTTTCTCCATCGAATTCTTTTCTTCTTCTATCTTCTTTTCCTGGCATAACTTAATCTTTTCCAATAGCGGTGGCTGGACTTTTATTTCCATTAGACTCTCTTGTCCATTTCCTGGTAACCTCACTTCAATCTCCAGTTTCTCAAGGTCCTTGATCAATTCGTCCACTGACGTTATCATCTTAAGCCTCTCCTTTCGGCTAAGTGCATCGGCCACTACGTTGGCCTTCCCCGGGTGATAATGAATCTCACAATCATAATCCTTGATTTGCTCTAACTACCTCCTCTGCCTCATGTTTAACTCTTTCTGAGTGAATATGTACTTTAAGCTCTTGTGATCCGTGTAGATTTCACACTTTTCTCCGTAAAGATAATGTCTCCAAATCTTCAAAGCAAAAACTATCGCTGCTAATTCCAAATCATGGGTGGGGTATCTCATCTCGTACTCCTTAAGTTGTCTGGATGCATACGCGATCACTTTACCGTGCTGCATAAGCACACACCCTAAACCTTTATGGGATGCGTCGCTATAAATCACAAAATCTCCCTTATCATCAGGTAGGGCGAGTACTGGTGCCGTCACCAACCTCTTCTTCAACTCTTGGAAGCTCTCTTCGCATTTCTCAGTCCACACAAACTTCTCGGTCTTGCGAGTTAGTCGGGTCAAAGGGGCTGCTATCTTGGCAAAGTCTTGGACAAATCTCCTATAGTAGCCAGCCAGTCCTATGAAACTTCTCACCTCTATCGGAGTGGTTGGTCTCTCCCAATCTGATACAGCCTCTATTTTGGCTGGGTCCACTAGAATGCCTTGTTCGCTAATCACATGCCCTAAAAACTGAACTTCCTTCAACCAAAATTCACACTTCGAGAACTTAGCATACAACTTTTCTTCTCTCAATGCTCCCAATACAATCCTCAAGTGCTCTGCATGTTCCTCCTTCGTCTTGGAATAAATCAAGATGTCGTCGATGAAGACAATAACACACTTGTCCAAGTACTTCTTGAAGACTCGATTCATTAAATCCATAAAGGCTGCAGGGGCATTCGTTAGAGTCCGTCAATAGTATATACGGACCGCTACGACCTCTATTGCTAGAGTCGTTGTCCGAAGAAAACATTTCAATCTAAGTTCAAGGGGTACAAGCATATATGTACTTATACAATCTCAATTGCATCAATACTTCGATAAACATAGCATTTGATATAATTGAAAACTACAAACACAACAGTGAAAGTCCTTGTATATGGATAAGTTTTGAAAAGTAAACTTGCCTTGGTTTGGTTGGGGTGGTCGAGCGTGCGGAGTCGAACGATCTATACATAAGCAATAACCGCTCGTTAGTACCTTAACAATATCTCTTTAATTACGGGGTTTTAGGGGGGGTACGAAATTAACTTAACGACTTCGTCTTATGACACTCTAGCCCCACTATAGGTTCATGTCATCACTCGATTATGCTTGTCACTTAATCGACTTAATTTAGTTACCACATTCTAATAATAACCATTAACCCTAGAATTATGCTCCACTAATCGACTTTTTCCCTTGCGCGAAATTTACTCTAGCATTTTTATAAAATCCAAAAATTCGTATTTTAATCCAATTCTTTTTGGGTGCTCTTCACCACTGCATTCCCTAACTTCTCAAATTTTTCCATGATCCCACATATATTTTTAGGGGTTTAAACAAGGTTCACAAGGGGGTCACTTAGTGCAGTCCGGAATCCAGAAACACAATTCACTCCTCCGGCCATAACTTAAAATCTATACATCACCTAGCCATGAACCTTACATTTCCAGAAACTACATTCAATTATCTTTCCAAAAATATATGGTAGGACATCAGGGGACAACATTTGGGGGTTCAAAACCGTGTTACAAGACAGGTCAATGCTCCTGGAAAAACTCAGCAAGCACATACTACTTAGATCAACCATTTTTCACAATTCCACAACACAACCAACACTTAATACACTTAGTTCATGGTTCATAACACTCATGGAGATATATATACTATCCACAATCATAAAAGTCACAATCTCAACATCAAAACTCAAGATCCATGTCATCCAATACTTATACAACCAAGATTAGCTCATATATACATGGATCTACTACCAAACATTATAAATACTACATAACCAAGAGGGTTTGTGATTTTTATACCTTCTTGAGCACCTAGGAGCCTTGGATAAGCTTTACACAACTCAATAACACCTTGAATGGTCTCCTACAACCCTTACAATCCAAGATCTAAAGGAAAATCAAACATGGTTACTATTCACCCAATCTTTAACAATTTGTAACTTGAATTTGGGTGGATGAAATGGCTTGAAATTACTAACATACCTTGTCTAGATGATGGAGATAGCCTAGGATTTATGTTGTGATTTATGAGTGATGGAAAAGGGGGAAGAAGAATTTTTCTTCTTCTCCTTTCTTCTTGGCCGAGAGCAAATAACAAGGGGGGGGAGTGTTTTGGTTTGTTTTGTGTGTGTTGTGTGGTTGAATAATTGATAAAGTTATGTTGGGTGATACATATTATGTATGTATAGGCAAGTACTAGCAAGGCATGGGCATGTGTACTACTTGTCTCCCTTTTTGAAAAAGCAAGTAACTAGTTACTATTCCTCTTCCAATTTGCCAACTAGTTTGCTTATCCTAACCACTTGGTTGCATGGAACTTGCATGCAATACTACTCCTTGTATCATTATTCTTCCACCAATGCTTGTCATTTAATCTTTAATTCGTATCGTATCTTAATTAATCTCTCGTAATAATATTTTGTCGCGTAGAGATTTCCCCTATAATTCCTTAAGTACTTAATTGTGTAAATTCCTCGAATGTCCATAATTTCTCGTCATAATTCTTAATAAATCCTTTAATACTCTAACCATTCTCAAATCCCAAGTTTTATAAATCTTACTAACAATAAGACTCCTGCCTTCACAATCTTCCTTTTTATCTTACATAATAAATGCAACAACGCAGTTTCTCAGACAATCAATTCTATTAATCAACAGGGATGACTAGAAAGGTTCCATATTGATAATGTCACAAGATATTAAATAAAAGGAAATATTACCAAAAATTAGGGTTCTTACAATTATTGTTGGTGGGCTATTGCTCACCCTTGCTTTATTATTATATCACAACAATAGCTAGACCAGATGACTCGCAAAAGGCGCACTCGACGCTGGCAAGGACGATGAGACTACCAGAGTTGAAGAGAAAGCTATTGGTAGGATAGATTTATTCTTTCAGTACCAAGTATATGGTCTAGTATGACTTATGCAAATGGATGGCAAAGAGTATGTATTCATATTGAAATTCTTTTGGATTGTAAGAACTCATAATGTGTTTAATAAAATTTGGTTGTTACTCTGATTTCATCTCTGGGACTATAACGGGTGAGTTTTATATTGTTGTGTTGGGTCATAAAGATGTAATTTATTGTATGTTGAAGTAAGTTCAAGTATTGTGGACAGAATTGGAGACCGTAACGACCGGATCCCGGACCCCGGATCTGGGGCTGTTACAGAAGTGGTATCAGAGCGTACGTTATAAACCCCAGAGATGAGGCGACGTTAAAACAATAAATTCACTAAGATAATAAGAACTCTTGCCAAGTTCATAGTCGGACTACTTAATGTAGTAATGACCTATAAAACCCTTATGGGAACTCTTAAGTATCATGATAGTAACTTAGTTCGATATCGTATCGACGAGTAAGGCGACAAACCTTGAGGCATACGAGCAGCAGCGCGATGATGCTTTATATGCTAAAGATCAGCGGGTAAATTCGATGGAGTACCCTACTGGAGACTCGGAAGTGGTTCCAGCAGATAAGGACAGTCCTGTTAGGATAAGGAGCTTACCCTTGAGGAATGAGGGCCGCAGCCAGAAAGACTTTGATGATTAAGGTATGGTGCTCAGAAAAGTGAGCATAAAGAACTGAGCTATTAGCAAGAGAACTGAAGATTCATGTTAGATTCGTAGCCGGACTACTGGATGTAGTACCAGCAAGTAAGACGGATTGAAAGGATCACTTGAGATTTTATACGGGAATAGATGAGAATACCTATAGACTTTCATATTAACGAAAAAAGAGCTAGAGGGATGAATGATTATCAAAGACATCGATTTAGGGCGAGGAACAGAGTCCCTAGGGATAGTTGGGAAGGAGGTAGTAAGTGCCACATCATTTGATAAATGAATTAGTATGAATATTGTCAGTAATAATTCGCCATAAGAAGGCAGATGTCATAGGTTATAATTTATGGAACCAAATTGAGGTTAATGAGGTGGTTTCATTCAGGGAAATGTTCATTTTATGAATGAATCAGTTAGAAAGTAAAGACATTGGAAAGTGACAGCATGATTGGATAAAGTTATATAAGGAAGTAGTAGGCAAGACAATGATCTCAGAACCTACCGGAAGATAAGACCAATGAGTCAAGATGAATTCGTAATGAGACTACTGTCAGAGACTGATTATAGGGTTATTTTAACTCAGTGAAATGATGAACCAGAAATGTTAAATGCATGTGATTCAGAGGAATATTAAATACTTTCTTTGAATGGATTATAGTAGTTACCTTAAGTTTACTCCGACGCGGAATTATAATGGATCAAGTAATACGATCAGCAGTTAAAGAGAAAAATGTGAGAAAATCTTCTTGGAGCTAAAAGATGAAATGGGTAATGACCAAGAGTTGGCATTGCTTAATGGAAAAAGAAGACTTTGTGCTTCCAACGATGCTTCGCATAATGGATTAGGATGTGTGCTTGCGCAATATGACAAAGTACTTGCGGATGCATTCGGACAGCACGGTTCACCAGGTTCGGATGGCCTTAGTAGTGCCAATCTTGTGGAACGATTAACTCCGACGGTAGTGTTCCTTCTGAGACTAGTGGTTAGATAGACTAACATTTGGTAATATTGAATATCAGGACGTATAAGTATCAGGACGTTGTGTCAGGTTTCAGTTTGAAACTGTTGATTTCCCTTCTAAGGGATGTATATAATTGGTTCCTCTCCAATGGGTAAACTTCCAATCTGATGGTGATTATTTCGTTAATTATGACTGCTTATGGTTCTACCTGCTTGGAGGTTCATAGAACTATTCTTCAGGTTTCGAAACTGGTCTCCTTAATGTTACCAGTAGGTGGATAGATTGACCAAAATTTCCCTGATTCTAGAAAGGAATCCGGAGAATTTTGGCAAACCTTGTCTTTCTGATTATCAGAGAACATCATTGAAAAGAATGGAAACTGGAGCGAACCCTGTGGATTGGTTAAGGTTGCTGTCAAATGGGTTAGTAAACGGATCCTGA
Source organism: Saposhnikovia divaricata (assembly GCA_036435485.1). Lineage (NCBI taxonomy): Eukaryota > Viridiplantae > Streptophyta > Magnoliopsida > Apiales > Apiaceae > Saposhnikovia > Saposhnikovia divaricata. The sequence continues at coordinate 161,447,771 of CM071600.1, forward strand.
GCATTACAATCGATGGTAGAGATAAAATGATGAAGTGAGATTGGACGAAAACAGGAAATGTAAGTAAGAAACCAGCCGGACTGAGAAACTCCGGGATTGACTTAAGTGAAAAGGCTGTTATGCCAGGAATGGTAAGCTTACGTGGCACGCGGGATTAATAAGAATAGTTAAAAAGATAAAAGTAGAGGAAAGGTGATCGAAGACGGTGCCGAGTAGTCAATTAAGACTTATATGAAGTAAAGTTTTGGAAAGGTAGAAAGGTATCAAAGAAGAAGGCACTATGCCGGAAATTTCTAGAAAAGTAATGCTAATTAGCCAACCCCTAAAATCATATATTTTTATTTTAGTGTGGCCAGTTGAGGCCAAGTCACAACGGATTATCAAGTGACTAGACCAGCAATGAAAGGACAAAGCAGGGTTGCTTCTAAGTAAGCACCACTTGCAAGGCCTTCTGATATAAAAGAAACATTAATGAGATTGTAGGAATCTTATACTAAACCCTTTACAACCCATGTTTTGATGGGGAATTTACTAGATTCTTTAGAATGGGGTCACCCATACTAAAGTGATTCATGTGTATACGACTGTCCAAGATTACGAGTAAAATTAGAAGTATAGTGACTTGAGATGTATGATGTTAGGGTATTATGAATACCATGAATATATTATGACTAAGGAAAGCAAATAACGAAGGTTTATGAAGAGAGTATAGAAATGGTCAGAGATTGATCAGTATGCTGTAGAAATTTTGTATGAGGCAAGTACCTTTGCGAAGAACGATAAGTACTAAGAGATTCATGTTGAACTCGACCAATATCTTCCAGAACATCCTTGCTACCATTACCAAGTTCTATAAGAGAGCAGATAGACATACGTTGTCTTTTGGAAGGTCAAATAGGCTGATAACTATCTGAAAGAAGAGGTTAGCATTAAGCCACCGATCGATTATCAAATGAGAATGATTGAAAAGAGACCATTATTAAGGATACATGATTTGATTGCCAAGTATAGGATGCAAGAATTCCTTGGCAGTTGAATTAAGGATAGGATATCCATAAATTAAGACAAACCCTGGGGAATGCACAAGGGATGGAATTAACCCTAATAACGACATTATGAATTCCGATGATATGAGTTGAACTTGCTAAGGCAACAATGACCGGTAAGAATTATTAAAAAGAGTTCTGGAAAGAACATAGATAGAATTATTAGAGTATTGATCATGACGTTTTGATATACCCTGTACCTAGAAAATACAGGAGGAATGATGAGGATGACCTAAGAAACCTTACAAGGAAAAAGGTAATATTCCGAACTTCAAAATGGAAGTTTGGTAAGGAATGTATGACATTGTAACAATAATGCCAGATGAGGCATGTATGAAGCCCTGAGGAAGTACGGATTGAACCTATAAAGGTTGAGATTATCCTAAGATAAGGAAAGAACTAAGAAAAGAAGTATCCCAAGTAGAATTGGGAATAAACGTGATAAAGTTCCCACGGGTAGGTGGAAGCAATGACTTATGGAAAAAGACTGATAGATATATTTTTCTTCTTCAGCAGAGCTTAAGGGAGAATGCTTTCACCCAACAGTGATGGGAATGAGGTAGAAAAAATTGAGTTGGAATGTATCCAGAGAACATGGATTACAAGAAATTATTATTATCAGGAAAGGCCAATGAGGTGGCCGACAGTCTAAGTATAGAGGAATAATTACAAATGTTCATACCAAAGAAACAGAATGATATTTGGAAGGACCTTGAAGGTCATATCGGAGTGGAGGAAATTACATTCCTTCTGATGACTGTGCAAGAATCGACGGTAATAGTAGTTTAAGTAAAGATTCGATTCCTGATATCGTCTTAAGCGAACTACACACCTTAGAAGGTCCCGTTTTGAGGCAAACCAGGACTGTAACACCCCCAGATCTGGGATCCGGGATCCGATCGTTACGGTCTCCAATTCTGTCCATAATACTTGAACTTACCTCAACATAAAATAAATTACATCTTTATGACCCAACACAACAATATAAAACACACCCGTTATAGTCCCAGAGATGAAATCAGAGTAACAACCAAATTTTATTAAACACATTATGAGTTCTTACAACCCAAAAGAGTTACAATATGAATACATACTCTTTGCCATCCATTTACATAAGTCATACTAGTCCATATATTTGGTACTGAAAGAATGAATCTATCCTACCAATAGCTTTCTCTTCGGCTCTGGTAGTCTCATCGTCCTCGCCAGCGTCGAGTGCGTCTTGTGCGAGTCATCTGGTCTAGCTGTTGTTGTGATGTAATAATAAAGCAAGGGTGAGCAATAGCCCACCAACAATAATATTTAAATGAACGATAACATATAACAGTTCAAAAGTATCTTTCAAACCATATGCCATGCATTTACGGAAATGATGCCAGAATAACATGAACGATGAAGTTACGAGGTAACTCAAAATGCATATATAGGTGGGAATATCTGCTATGTCAAAGATAAGCCAGATATTATCATTTATCATATAAAGAGGAACTTGCAAGGAAAATATTGCAATTCCAGTTATTAACATTTTTCAAAGTCCTACAACCTGAAAGAAGTCTCTTCGATACGTGTTGCGGAAGACACCGTCAACCTGAAAGAAGTCTCTTCGATACGTGTTGCAGGGAATTCCCAATTTGGGAGATGAACCAATACTGGAGTTATCACGCGCCAGCTGTCCCATTCCCTGATGATCAATCGGGGATGGTACAGCCCAATATAGTTTACTACCGGTAGAAGGAAGAACTGACGGTTCCACTTGTCGATTGCCTTTAATAGTAACTCCCTGGCCAATGGTTAGGCCTTGTGATGGACCGCGCGACTCGGCCTCTTACACACGACTCCTAGTTCGAATAAATCCACAGCATCGAAACGTAGAGTTTGTCCTCCCTTCCCCAAGTGAAATACTTGTTGATAAGACTCCACAAAGTAGTCGTATCTAGTTGGAAATGAAAATTCACCAACATTTCCCAAGCTTTTGCTTGTTAATGGATATCAACTTGTTCCAACAATCTTACCCCTCGAATGATGAGAAGGTACACACAGACTTAATGAGTCCATAGCGACCAAGTTGCGAGTGAAAAGGATAAATTATGAGATTTATGACCGGGAAGTCTACAAGATAAATAACATTGCTCAAGTAGGTTCCCCTATAACATGAAAGTTTGAGCGAGCATTTAAATCCTTTTAAGATAGATTTAAATGAAAAATAAAGAGTTGGCAACCTTTCCTTGACAAAATAGTCGTAAAAAGACTCCGAAATATTTTACATAATATCTAGAGGTGACAGATAATCTCCGACTAATATAAATCATTTTTAAAAAGAATTTAAAAATTTAAATAAATATTCCAAGAATATTTATTAACTCAATAATAATTACGGAATATTATTAAATTATGATATATCTCGTAAGTAATCCTCGAATGAATATATGGAATTATTTACTAAATAAATCCCTCCTTAAATGAATATTCGAAATAATATTCATTAAATAATTAAACTCCAATAAATGTTTAAAATAATATTCAATAAATAGGTCAATCCTTAAATGAATATTTGAAATAATATTCATTTAATAAATAATCTTCTAAATGAATATCCAAATAATATTCATTTAGTAATCAAAACTTTAGAAAGGAATAATCGAAATAATATTCCTTAAGTAAATAGAACTTCCAATGAATATTTTAAAATAATATTCATCAAGTACATAAAACCTTAAATGAATATTCGAAAGTAATATTCATTTAATAAATAATATTCTAATGAATATCAAAATAATATTCATTAAATAATAAACTCTAAATGAATATTCGAAACTAACATACATTTAATATCTCTCGACTGAGATAATACTCGAATAACATTCCTCGAAATATTTCCAAGTAATTGATACTTTATGGAATATAAATAACGTTTAACAATAACATTCCTCTGATAAATAATAATCTGTCGTTGGAATCCCTCCGGGTTTCCACGACTATCTATATCTCAAAATACCGACTCCCGGTCTATATTTAAGAATGAATATCAGATGCCTTTCGCTAAGGGTCTTACCAAAACAATCCGGCTTATAACTGATAATTCGTATCTAGTCTATAAGCCAATGGCAATTCAGGGAACATGTATCATAATATAATTTGACAACAGGCATGCATGCTATGGCATATGTAAGATGGCAATCATATATATATATATATATATATATATATATATATTATCACAACAACAGGTTCAAAGTTTTGAACACTTGCCTGGTAATCGGGTGTGGGTGGAGATAGCGTGTCCTGGGTCTGCTCGATGATCTATAAACAATCAGAACATTCGAGATTAACCACTTAACACGTTTTAAAAGTCTAAGTATAACTTCACTTAAATCGAAACACGTTTTCAAATTATCTCGTTATACACCTTTTAGTGTAACTCTTTTTATTACTGATACGATCCGACATTTGTTCGTTATTACGACATGTCGTCGTACCCACACTCGGTATATACTTAAGTCGTATAAGTTCTAAAGTCGATCAATTACGAACCGAGATTATACTTCGAGTTTTATCGTTCATTTCCTAAGTGTTTTACCAAAGTTATAACCAAGCGGGTTTTTAGGTGTTCGTTCGCGTTTAACTTCGATTCCAACATTTTTATAAAATTGGAAAACGATTCGTTTGATATGTGGTTTTCTTTCATACCTTCCTTATGACCCCTAGTATTTATTTACCAAGATTCGCCACTAAGTAACATGCTTTACGAGGGTTCAATTGAAGTTACGAACTTTTACTTACGGTTCCGAACCAATTTTAGTAATTTGACCATAACTCCTAAACCGTAAGTCGGAATGTTTCGATTCTCATGCCAAAATGATTTATGGCTCGAGATCTACAAGGGTATGTCATTTATTCATCAAGGCCAGAATAAATATTAAGCTATCGGATTCTGAAAAACCACGCTTTTATTTTCTTCGAGAGTTCCCTGGACACTGATAGACTTAAGAATTTAATGAAGGGATTTAAGGAATATAAATTCGAAAGTTAGTAAGAAAGATGGAGAATGATAGTATTAATATTAAGAAGATTCCCGGTAAACCCTAATTAGAAATCCGTGAAATATTTCTACGAACGATCAATCGAAACGAGCAATAACCGGAAAAAAGAAACAAGCAAAGGAAGCAAGAGTCATGCATAAGCCACTAGAAAAGATCTAGCAACCAAGTGGACTCAAGTAACTAGGATACTTAGCAAGAAACTAGTACTTAGCAAATCAAATCACTTGGTTAGCCTTAAACCATCCAATCTTCAACACTTTTCCTCACAAAGACATCATCTAGTGCATCATCACTTTATTAAAGCTACTTTAACCAAGATATTATCCAAGGCTTCACTTTATACAATTATTTTCCAAGAGCCAAGCAAGAAACATCAAACTCTCTCCCAAGTATATACCATTCGACTTTTTCATTAATTCCAAAGGAGAAATCAAGCTTCCACTCCTTGTTTGATCTTGTCATTTTTAAGGTGAGTCCTATATTTAAAGAAAGTAATCTCCTCAAAATTTTAGCTTCAAACTCCTTTGTTTCCATTTTCAAAAAAATCAAGAAAGAGGAGGGTGAATAGTGCTTTCATGAAACTAACATTGTTTTTCTTGATTCTTTTGGATGATCTAAGCTTTGTTAAGGAAATCTATGGACTATACAAGGCTTACTAAGTGCATACAAACTCCAAGGAAGGTATAAACTTGAAGAACCCAAGTTTTTGTTTTGAGTTTTAATGGAGTTTTAGATGAGATTTTGTGATGATGTTAGTATAAGCATGTTTACATGATCATGTAGTTGTTCTTAGTAGTTATTTAATCATGATTCAAGTACTTGATGATTTTGAGGTTAAGATCAGTGGTTCTAGGACTTGTGGATATGATAATCATGTTTATAAATTGTGTTGATGCCCGGTGTGGCTTGGTTGTGTTGTTACGATTTTTAGAACGTCCGATTTATAGCCGTCGTAATGTCAAATTTTTGTTAACACTTAAAAACCAAGCATGGAAGTTAATGTAGGTTCCTGACCTTGATAATATTATGACTGGTCCTTGTAGATCTCGAGCCATAGATCGTTTTGGCGAAAGAATCGAAACATTCCGACTTACAGTTTAGGAGTTATGGTCAAATTACTAAAATCGGTTGGAAACCGTAAGTAAAAGTTCGTAACTTCAATTGAACCCTCGTAAAGCATGTTACTCAGTGGCGAATCTTGGTAAATAAATACTAGGGGTCATAAGGAAGGTATAAAAGAAAACCATATATCAAACAGATCGTTTTCCGATTTTATAAAAATGTTGGAATCGAAGTTAAACGCGAACGAACCCCTAAAAACCCGCTTGGTTATAACTTTGGTAAAACACTTAGAAAACGAACGATAAAACTCGAGGTATAATCTCGGTTCGTAATCGATCGACGTTAGAACTTATACGACTTAAGTATATACCGAGTGTGGGTATGATGATATATCGTAATAACGAACAAATGTTGGATCGTATCAGTAATAAAAAGAGTTACACTAAAAGGTGTATAACGAGATAATTCGAAAACGTGTTTCGATTTAAGTGAAGTTTATACCTAGACTTTTAAGACGTGTTAAGTGGTTAATCTCGAATGTTCTGATTGTTTATAGATCATCGAGCAGACCCAGGACACGCTATCTCCACCCACACCCGATTACCAGGCAAGTGTTCAAAACTTTGAACCTGTTGTTGTGATAATATATATATGTGATTGCCATTTTATATATGCCATAGCATGCATGCCTATTGTCAAATTATATTATGATACCTGTTCCCTGAATTAATATTGGCTTATAGACTAGATACGAATTATCAGTTATAAGCCGGATTGTTTTGATAAGACCCTCAGCGAAGGGCATATGATATTCATTCTTAAATATAGACCGGGAGTCGGTATTTTGAGATATAGATAGTCGTGGATACCCGGAGGGATTCCAACGACAGATTATTATTTATTTTAAGGAATGTTATTATTAAACATTATTTATATTTCCATAAAGTATCAATTACTGGGAATTATTTCGAGGAATGTTATTCGAGTATTATCTCAGTCGAGAGATATTAAACGAATGTTAGTTTCGAATATTCATTTAGAGTTGATTATCTAATGAATCTTATTTTGATATTCATTAGAATGTTATTTATTAAATGAATATTACCTTCGAGTATTCATTTAAGGTTTTATGTACTTGATGAATATTATTTTAAAATATTCATTGGAAGTTCTATTTACTTAAGGAATATTATTTCAATTATTTCTTTAAAGTTTTGATTACTAAATGAATATTATTTGGATATTCATTTAGAAGATTATTTTCAAATATTCATTTAAGGTTTGACTTTTTTATTGAATATTATTTTAAATATTTATTGGAGTTTAATTATTTAATGAATATTATTTCGAATATTCATTTAAGGAGGGATTTATTTAGTAAATAATTCCATATATTCATTCGAGGATTACTTACGAGCAATATTATGAGTTAATAATATTCCATAATTATTATTGAGTTAATAAATATTCTTGGAATATTTATTTAATTCTTTTAAATTCTTTTTAAAATGATTTATATTATTTGGAGATTATCTTTCACCTCCAAATATTATGTAAAATATTTCGGAGTCTTTTTACGACTATTTTATCAAGGAAAGGTTCCCAACTCTTTTTATTTTTCATTTAAATCTATCTTAAAAGGATTTAAATGCTCGCTCAAACTTCCATATTATAGGGGAACCTACTTGAGCAATGTTAATTATCTTGTAGACTTCCCGGTCATAAATCTTGTAAAACTATCCATTTCCCTCGCAACGTGGTTGTTGTTTATCAATTGAATCTTTGAGTAACCTTCTCATCATTCGAGGGGTAAGATTATTGGAACAAGATGGTATCCTCTAACAAGCAGCAACTTGGGAGATAAGATGTTGAATTTTCCTTTCCAACTAGATACGACTACTATGTGGAGTCTTATCAACAAGTATTATACTTGGGGAAAGGGGGACGAACTTTGCGTTCAGAGTCATGAATTTCTTTTCGAACTGGGAGTCGTGTAAGAGGCCGAGTAGCGCCGGTCCATCCCGTTTGGCCCAACCGTTGGCCGGGGAGAGCTAGTAGGGCGGTGGACAAGTAAAGCCGTTAGTTCTTCCTTCTACCGGTAGTAAATCTAAATTGAGCTGTACAATCTACGACTGATCATCGTAAGATTGGCAGTGGGCGCGGTGAATACTCCAGCATAAGTTCATCACTCAAATTCTTTTATTTTTCTGCAACATTATCATTGTTGGCAGTATTGGAAAAGTATTTATAATTGGAATTGCAATATTTTCCTGCAACTTCCTTTTTTATGATAAATGATAATATCTGGCTTATCTTTGACATAATAGATATTCCCACCTATATATGCAGTTTGAGTTACCTCGTAATTTCATCGTTTATGTTATTCTGGCATCATTCCCGTAAATGCATGGCATATGGTTTGAAAGATACTTTTGAACTGTTATATATTATCATTCAGTTATATATTATTATTGGTGGGCTATTGCTCACCCTTGCTTTATTATTATATCACAACAACAGCTAGACCAGATGACTCGCACAAGGCGCACTCGACGCTGGCGAGGACGATGAGACTACCAGAGCCGAAGAGAAAGCTATTGGTAGGATAGATTTATTCTTTCAGTACCAAGTATATGGTGTAGTATGACTTATGCAAATGGATGGCAAAGAGTATGTATTCATATTGAAATTCTTTTGGATTGTAAGAACTCATAATGTGTTTAATAAAATTTGGTTGTTACTCTGATTTCATCTCTGGGACTATAACGGGTGAGTTTTATATTGTTGTGTTGGGTCATAAAGATGTAATTTATTGTATATTGAAGTAAGTTCAAGTATTGTGGACAGAATTGGAGACCGTAACGACCGGATCCCGGACCCCGGATCTGGGGCTGTTACACCATCTCTTTGTTTAATATCCATGTTAGCATAGAACTCGGCAATTAGATGTGTGTAGTAATTAGGACCTCTATGGAAGACATGATTATCCCATTTAGCAGCCATTAACATGCAGTGAACATCATCTTTTTGTGGAATGTAAATCATCATGCCAGGTTGACTGTTTCTCATTATCCTATTTAACTTACCAGTGTTGGTGAGTTTGACTAGAGTGGGTGAAGGATGCATGACACAAGCTCTAGGTGGTCCAGAATTGACAAATTTTGTGGAATCAGTTGTGTGTAAGTTAGGGTTTCTGTGTAAGTGAAGTTTTTTGTTAGAGTTTTGGTAAATGTGGCTTTGTTGAGTGGAGTGCATCTGTTTTTGTTTCTTGTGATAGTGATATTTGCTGCTGTTTGGGTGACATTGGGTTTGAAAGGCTTCAAACATAGGTAGGGGTTGTGGATTCTGGTTGAGGTTTCCAAGAAGAGGCAAAGTGATGAGGTTTCTAACTTTGGTTTGGGGTTTTGAGGGTAACAGAGTGAATTCCATGGTTAAGTGAGTGTAGATAATGTGTGTGTGTGTGTGTGTATTAATGCATGCAATTTGTGATATTTATAGAGACTGTTAACACATGTACACAGATATAGATTGTCATCACAGAGCATTCAAAGAGTGAGTGATGATGCAAGACACAGTAGTTTACTTGGTAATATGTGTACATAGATTGAATATATCAGATCAGTTCATGCATTTTTCCTAGATATTGTGTTTTTAAGCATGCCATAGAGTTCTGAGATCACTAAGTGTCACAAAGTATGTTAGATATTGATTCAAGTGATGGTCAGGATCTGGACTACTGATCAGATACTGATGCTGACGCCATTAGTAATACGATGTCAGTATTAGGTTGTTATCAGGATTAGAAGTTGATCAGGATTACATAAAGATATACATCAGTCCAGAGATCAAGGGAGATTGACATGTTGGTTCCTGATTTATAGGAACGCAGCTATCATTCAAGATATGTATTAAGAGTCGTATGTAATTGATTTAGTATATCTTGTAATTGATAGGGTAGCTGTGTGATGTATATAAACACAGTTTAGGTTTTACATTTAGGTAATCGCTTACACGAGTTATCTTGTAACCTAGCAGCTCTCAAGAACACAAGAATTTCTTGAGAGAGTTTGTAACAGTTTTATATCAGAGTTACTAAAGCTGTTATATTCATACTTGTGTTATCATTTCTATTTTAAGTCGAAAATCTTATACAATTGTATTCAACCCCCCTTCTACAATTGTTCTTTACTGGGTAACAATTGGTATCAAAGCAAACTGATTAATTACAATCAGAAACGATCTTAAGATGTCGACAAGCAAGTATGAAAGTATTAAAATCCCTGTTCTGAAAAAGGTTGAATACCCCACATGGAGGGTAAAGATGTTGATGTATCTGGAAGCAACTGATCCTAAATATCTCGATCGAATATATGATGGTCCATATATCCCTAAGAGACTGGTTGCTAGAATAGATATTGTACCTGAGCACTATGTTCAGAAGACAAAGGCTGAATGGACTCCTGAGGAAAAGGTTGAAGTACTCAGAGATGCAAAGGTGAAGAATATTCTTCATAATAGCCTTGATGATGTCATGTCAAACAGAGTGATAGCATGTAAAACTGCTAAGGAGATCTGGGAAACTTTGGAAACTCAATGCCAGGGCACTGAATCTATCAAAAGGAACAGAAGGGCTCTATTGATTCAAGAGTATGAGCAGTTTCATGCAAAATCTAATGAGAGCCTCACTGATCTGTATAATAGATTTCTAACATTATTGAATAATCTATCTCTGGTGGGTAAAGAGTATGAACCAGAGGACTCGAACACCAAGTTTCTTAGAGCTTTGCCTGAGGAGTGGGATACTCAAACCTCTTTCAATAGGCATTAGTATGATCTTAATGCTGTGTCTCTTGATGAAGTCTATGGGATGCTAAGAACCCATGATCTTGAGGTTCAATAAAGGAAGAATAAGAAAACCAACAAAGCAAAGACTGTTGCTTTAAATGTTGAATCAAAATCAAAAGGAAAAGCTGTGGAGGTTTCAAGGAGGAGAAGTAGAGTAGATGATTCCAATGCTATTGACTCATCATCAGATCCTGATGCAAATCCTGATACAGATACTGATGATGACTCTACTGATTCTGACATGATGGAAATGGTTGTTATGATAGTCAAAGGCTTCAAGAAGATGAAGTTCAGAAAGGCTAGAAGACAAGGCAACTTTCAGAAGAAACCTTTCAATATTGACAAGAACAGGTACAAGAAGAATGAAAGCAAAGGCAGCAAGATTGACAAGTCAAAAGTCAAATGCTACAACTGTGATGGAATGGGTCACTTTGCAACTGAATGCAAAAAAGCTAAGACCAAAGCTCTTATCTCATCAAGCATGGATTGGATGGACTCTTCCTCAGAATCTGAAGAGGAAAAGGTGAACTATGCATTAATGGCAAATGAGGATGAGATTGCTGCTCCTGAAAATAAGGTACCTGAAACTGTTTTTGATTTTGATACTGATAATGTTTCTGAGTTAAGATCTTTCTTAAAGTCTCTGCATATTAGCTTTAGAAGTCAATCTTTTGAAAATGCTAGAATAATATCTGATATGTCAGAATTGTCTAAAAGAAATGATAATCTAGAAGCTGAGTTACTCTTTATGCAAGAAGTACAAAATGAATGTGATAAGGCTAAGCACATGAAGCTAGAAATGGAGTTTAAATGTACTGCACTTGAAAAGGAAATTAATGATGCTAATGAGAAACTCAGAACCTGGACACACTCTGGAAAGAAAACACATGATATTATCACAGATAAGAACTGGAAAGAGTGTCTAGGTTATAACCAGAGGACAAGAAAAGAATAAAGGTAAAGTTGTTACTGCTGAAACAACAGAACCAGGAAGAGTTGTTGTGAATGAGTCAACAAATCCAAAAACTTATAGATATGTTACAATAGAACAAAAACTAAATTAAAACCTGTTAATTATGTGTATCCAGAAAATCCCAAATCTACTTCAGAAAAGGGATCTACTTCTACACAAAATTCTGAGTCTAAAACTGTCAAAAACAAAAATGTAGGTATTTTGTCTAAGAAACAACTCAGAGACAGAATCTGTGAAGCGACAGATAGAGAGAAAACCACTACTGCTAAGAGGAACAGGAATGGTAAAATTGGAATAAACAAAGAGAATAATTATAAGTATATTCCAAATGCACCAAGGAAAGTGTGTTTCAACTGTGGTAACACTAATCATCTTGCTATTGATTGCAGGAGAAGTAAAAAGAAGGCTACTGTAGTTCCTAAGTCTGATATTAGGAATAGATCAGTATTTTATAAACCACAGAATCCTTATTTTCACTGTGGCAGTAAATGGCATTCTATTTATACATGTGAAGAATACCATAGTTTGTACTACAACCATTATGATCCGTTGCCAAAGTTTAATAAAAGTGCAAATTCTAGTAAAATAAAGAGTGTGAATACTAAGCATGCATCTGTTAATTCTGATAATGACAAAGCAAATTCTGATGGATTCAAATCTGACAGAACTGCTTTTGTTAAAAAGACCTCTGCTGCTAAAAATTTTAAATTGCATGCAAAAAGAACCCAACAAGTGTAGGTTCTTAAAAATTCTAACTGAGTTCTTTGTGTTTTTGATTGCAGGGTAAAAAGACAAATGTGTTAGTCATGGATAGTGGATGCTCTGTGCACATGATTGGAAACAAAACCTTGCTATCAGAATTTGAGGAGAAAGCTGGCCCAACAGTGTCTTATGGAGATGGCAACATTGGACAAACTTTGGGATATGGCAATATAATCATTGGAAATGTCATCATTGAAAAAGTAGCTCTAGTGAGAGGACTCAAACATAATCTGCTTAGTGTTAGTCAAATCACAGACAGAGGTTATCATGTCAACTTCAATGATACTCACTTCGAAGTGGTCAGTAAAACATCTGGAAGGATTGTCTTGACTGGTCAAAGACGTGGTAACATTTATGAAGCCAACGTCTACACCAATACTGATGGTCCCCCTCAACATGTCTCATCAGTAAAGCAATAGTAGATGAAAGTTGGAATTGGCACAAGAAGCTTTCTCATCTCAACTTTAACAACATCAATGAGTTGGTTAAGAAAGACTTGGTGAGAGGATTACCTAAAGCATTGTATACTCCTGATGGACTCTGTGATGCTTGTCAGAAGGCCAAACAGAGAAGGACATCATTTAAGAGTAAAACTGAATCCTCAATTGATGAACCATATCACATGCTTCATCTTGACTTATTTGGACCAGTAAACATCATGTCCATCAGTTAGAAAAGATACACTCTAGTTATTGTTGATGAATTTACTAGATTCACTTGGGTGTATTTTCTTCATAGAAAAGATGAAATTGCTGAGATACTTTTGGACCATGTAAGACTCATTGAAATTGGCACAAAGTACAAAGTCAAGATTCTGAGAAGTGATAATGGAACTGAATTCAAGAATTCAGTAATAAGAGTTCTGCAAATACAAAGGAATAGCACAACAATTCTCTGCTCCTGGCACACCCCAGCAAAATGGAGTAGTTGAAAGAAAGAATAGAACTATTATTGAAGCCAGCAGAACTATGTTGGAGGAAGCTAAACTACCTACATACTTCTGGGCAGAAGCAGTCAACACAGCTTGTTACACTCAGAACATTTCATTAATCAACAGACATGGTGTGACTCTTTATCAAATGATAAAAGAAAAGAAGCCAAGTCTGAAACATCTACATATGTTTGGCTGCAAGTGCTTTGTTCTTAGACCTCATCCTGAACAGCTAGGGAAATTTGAAACTAAAGCTGATGAGGGCATCTTTATTAGTTATCCAACTTCAAGAGCCTTTAAAGTCTACAATCTAAGAACAAAGACAGTCATGGAGCCTGTCAATGTATCTTTTGATGATAAAAAGATAACAGGAATTCCTGAAGACTCTCATGACAGTTTGACTTTTGCAAATGAAGCTACCAAGAATCCTGATAACTCTGTGTAAGATATTGATATCTCATCAGATCCTGATGATTCACACATTCCTGATGAAGTACCAATTACTGATGGTGAAACTAACAATGCAAATGCTGAGGGGGAGCAACATCAAGACACCGTCAATACTGATTCAACTCAAACATCAGGAGAGGGTTCATCAGAAATGATTTCAAGTGATAATTCTAACAGTACTTCAGGAGGAGATAGCACTATCTCAGGGGGAGCTTCTAATAATTCTAGTTCTTTTGAAGATAACACCAATCTAGGGGGAGCATCCAATTCAAGAAATGATTTACCATCAGCAAGGAAATGGACCAAAAGCCATACTCCTGATTTAATTATTGGGAATCCTGATGAAGGTGTTAAAACTAGACGTGCAACAAAAAATGAATGTCTCTACAATAACTTTCTGTCAAAGGAAGAGCCTAAGAAAATTGAGGATGCACTCAAGGATGCTGATTGGGTTACAGTAATGCAAGAAGAACTGAATGAATTTGAGAGAAATGAAGTCTGGAAACTAGTACCAAGGCCAAAGGATAGGTCTATTGTAGGTACAAAGTGGGTGTTCAGAAATAAAACTGATTCAGATGGCACAATTGTAAGGAACAAAGCAAGGCTAGTTGCAAAGGGGTATTCTCAACAAGAGGGAATAGACTATGATGAAACTTTTGCTCCTGTTGCAAGGCTTGAAGCTATCAAGATTTTTCTGGCATATGCAGCCCACAAGAAATTCAAAGTGTTCCAGATGGATGTTAAAAGTGCTTTTCTAAATGGAGAATTGGAAGAGGAGGTATATGTTGAACAACCTCCTGGCTTCATTGATCCTAGATATCCAGATCATGTCTATAGACTGGATAAAGCACTTTATGGACTAAAGCAAGCTCCGAGAGCCTGGTATGAAACTCTGGCTCAATTCTTACTGGAAAGTGGTTTCAAAAGAGGTACAATTGACAAAACCTTGTTTTACTTGAATCATGGTAAGGGCTTATTGTTAGTTCAGATTTATGTTGATGATATCATTTTTGGGTCAACTTACTCCAAATTATGTGAGAAGTTTTCAAAGCTAATGCAGTCTAGATATCAAATGAGCATGATGGGAGAAATGAGCTATTTCTTAGGTCTGCAAGTTAAACAGACTGATGATGGGATTTTTATCAATCAGTCAAAGTACATAAAGAATCTATTGAAAAAGTTTAACATGCAAGACAGTGCTACTGCTACAACTCCCATAGCTACAGCTACTAAGCTTGATCCTGATCAAGGTATTGAGGTAGATGTAACTAACTACAGAGGTATGATTGGCTCACTTATGTATCTAACTGCTAGTAGACCAGATATCATGTATGCAACCTATCTTTGTGTAAGATTTCAGGCAAATCCTAGGGAACCACATCTCATTGCAGTCAAAAGGATTTTCAGATACTTGAAAGGCACTCCGTCTCTTGGCCTTTGGTATGCTAGAGATTCTGATTTTAGTTTATGTGGATACTCTGATGCTGATTTTGCAGGCTACAAAATAGACAGGAAAAGTTCTTCAGGCAGTTGTCAGTTTCTTGGAGAAAGACTAGTTTCTTGGTTCAGTAAAAAGCAAAAGTCTATTTCCACATCGACTGCTGAAGCTGAGTACATTGCTGCTGGAAGCTGTTGTGCTCAGATCATGTGGATGAGAAATCAGCTAATGGACTATGGTTTGTCATTTTCAAAAATACCTATTTATTGTGATAACCAAAGTGCCATTGCTAAGACAAGAAATCCAGTCCAGCATTCTCTTACTAAGCATATCAGTATAAGATATCATTTCATAAGAGAACAAGTACTGGAAGGGACAATCGAACTCCACTTTGTTCCTACTGATCGACAGCTGGCTGATATATTCACCAAGCCACTTTCTGAGGCTACTTTTACAAAGTTGGTGAATGAACTAGGAATGGTGAACTATGAGCATTTCTAAGAAAAAGAAGATCTCATATCCTGATGAATCTCAGATCCTGATGAATCTCAAATCCTGATGAAAAGTCAATACTGACAGTGGTCAAACATCGAATCCTGATGCGACGGTTCGTTTTTCAGTAAAATTTTCAGGATATAAATGTACTTTATGCTCTATTTTTCTGACTTATGTGATTCATATTATTAAACTTCTGAGAATATAATTACTTTAATTAGTTCTCATATCTATTTGCTGGTTTATATGCTACTCAGATCAGTTCACAATTCAAAAGTGCAGAAAATCATAAAACAGAGATTAGAGAAACAGATCTTTTCATTGATAATAAAAGAGATTACATGCATACATCAAATATGTTTTTTTCTCTATCTTCTAATCTATCAAACAACAAAAGAACAAAAAGAGTCCAAACCCTCCATAGTCAGCAGCTATCCCAGATCCCATCTTTGCCACTTTGTTTGGGTGGAAGTTGAAAGGGATAAGGTTATTTTTGCTGACATATTCATTAACAATGGTTGGAGGTTTTGGATGAGAATGCTTTAGAGGAAAGCCATTCGAATGTTGCTTGGAGAGCAACATCGATGTCGATCACTTTTACAGGTTTTTCCTTCTCGATCTCCTCGAGACAAGCATCCATCTGCAGCCACAAAGTTTCAAGCTGTCTTTCCTAATCAAAGGCTTCGAACTCTTCACGAGAATAACTAAAGATATCTCATTTCTCTACGAGATGGAGGTTTTTCTCTTTAATGGTAAGGTTCGACATTGTTTTGTTGTGTTTGATGTAGGGTTTTGGAGAGGCTTTTATCAAGAGAATACGAGAGGTTTTGCAAGAATGATGAGAATGACTGTGTTCTATTGGGAATAAATAGAAGTAAAAACACGAATGGTTCGTATTCTTCTTCTAAGGAAACAGGTATTTTAACAAATGACATTGTGATAATTGATTTATTTAATTTTTCAATTAAATAATTTATTGTTTATCTTTTTAATCAATATCACAAATAAATGTTAAATACTTGCCAATTGTTCATGCGCGTGTATCTCACTTGTCAATATATCAATATAGAGACACGTAGAATGACGTACAGTTATCATCACTAACCCACGATTATTGCCCATCAATTATCTGCACAAATCAGTTGCTGACACCTGTAATTAAAGTAATTTTGTTTGTTTAAAACAAAATGCAAACGATTCAGCTAATCATTGTTCTAATTACACCAGTAATTCATCAACCTCCTATCTCTGTGTGCTCTCAAACCCTAATTTCTAAAAACTCCCAAATCTCTCATTCACAATGTCAATAGATAATTCTTCATTCATAAACAGCAAGGTTGTTATCAATGGAATCACTTTTGCTCCTAATAACTATATTGTTGTTCTTAATCATCAGGAATTTCCAAATGATTTTCATATCATTCAGGACTTTTTGGCTTCTAGTCCAATCAATTATGCTTTAACACAACCTGTCAAAGTATCTTTCAAGTGTGTTATGCAGGTATGGGATACTGTGGTCTTTAGTGAAGGAGCATCATGAACGCCATTTATGACATTCATGTATAATGATGTCAAACACAATGTGACTCCTAGCATTGTGGTTGAAGCTCTTAAATTACCATCTCTAAATGGCAAAACTCCATCAAAGACTACTGATACTACTCTTCTTGAATTTGCTAAGAGTCTTGGATGCAAAGGAGACCCACAGAAGTTTGGAGACTTGTAAAGAACCAAGCTGAAGAAAGAATGGAATTTCTTCTTTGACACCATAAGTAGATGCTTCCTAAACAAAGTCTCAAACTTTGGTGCACTATGTAACGGTCCCAAAATCCGGGGTATAGATATGGGGCCACTAACCAACAACAATAACATACCTCTCTGAATGTAAACAACATTTAATAATAAAAACCCCTTCACCAAGATCGCATACAGGTTATGGTATGAAACAAACTATCAATCACATTATTACAACCCAATCTCAAAATAAAAGTATATTATACAAATTTATGAATGTACAAATTCTCTGTCTAACTAAATATCCAACTTTAACAATTCCCAATCCATTCTTTGAAAAGTCCATCACTCGAACGTCTCCTCTCGCTGTCTATAGAGCTATACCATCTGACCACTATGTTCTCTGATCACCTCTAACAACTGGTGAAATAAACAGAAGCAAGAGTGAGCCAGCAATGCTCAGCAAGTGTAAATAGTGATGACAATTTCAATAATGACAACAATTTTGATAAACAATAGAGTTTCATCTCATTTTATGATGGAATTAGTTACATCAACTTTTCAATTGCCACGAGGGCCAATAACTCACCATTCATAAGGTGCATCAAGAAATAGAACTGACAAGAATTTTGATATCAAGATATTATAAAAACAGACTTTCAAGGAGTCAAGAATTAAACATCTCAATCGCAGAATATAGATTAGAATTGGAATTTTTATTTATTTTAAAAAAACATCATGGTTAGGCTGCTGATCAGTCAACACTAACCCCGGACAAATGCACACAGCAATGTCCTAGGACAAACGCGCACAACAATGTCCTTAATTGGATCCATGGCACACATTGGCCTTAACTTCCGACCATAATAAGGTCCCACCCCGAAGGGTTTTACGCCCCAAGGGCCACATTTAAAAAAAAAACATTTCCGATTCTAAATCATCCACACTAGGTGTCGGGACAATCGACAAGCTTTGATCTCCAAACAACTGGAAACTCACGTCCAGAATAATAACTCAAGATTAAGAGTTAATAAGAAACAACAACATCACTTAGTATTGACAAGTTCGATACACTACAAGGAGCAAACGAACCATCAGGATTTTTAAAAGATATCGACAAGTTCGATACCAACTAGGGTGAGGAATATAAAGAATGACAATTCAAATAAATACTAACAAGAAGAATATGAATAACTGGAATTATTAACGTTATCAACTTAACAAGAGAGAGATTTCACTTGAGCACATAACAGATATACATTGCAATAAGATTTTCAATCATAAAAATTCTAAATTAAAGCGAAGGTGTGGTCAACACTAGGCACATTGTAAAGTTTGAGTTTCCATAAACAGATAAAGTAGCTCAAACATTTGTTTGTAAAACGACTCCAATATGGAAAGGTTCAAAACATTTTGACAGAAAACATTTTTTGCTAAATGGAGTACTTTTGTGAAAATATTCTAGAATCAAGAGTTTCGCTAGCAGGCTTTCGTAAGAGTTTAAAATCTTGGGCTTTCTTTTGTTTAGAAAAATCTTAGACAATTTCGACGAGAATAGGCGAAATGGCATTCCAGGGATAAGAAAATAAGCGAGAAAGGTTATTTGTCAAATTCTTTGTAAATCATGGGTAGGGGAGATAAACGGCATCATACTATACGAAAAAGTATGTCATCTGCCATCTATACTTAGCCAGATCATCACATACTACAAGTAAATTAAACTGCATAACTTGAACAATAAGTGATTAGCAAAAACACTTGCCTTGATTTACGAAATTCCTGATTCCACATCGGTACTCATTTGTCTTCTCTTCAGTTTCTTTCACTTACATATGGCTTCTCACTCGGTCTCACTTTCATTCTTTGCACTTTACCAGTTCCCACATTAGTTCACCCATAGGCTTGATACTTGTCCTTTTGTTCCTCTTTCAGGTCACCCGCACTGTCCTTGGCTAGGTTTCCTATTCGAACCTTTTCAAGATCAAATACTATTTTAGTATCCAACTAAGCAAAAGCTTATTGTTTTGCCCTACTCTACCCATCCGCGTCCTATAACGCTTACTTATATAACTTATACAACCATACTTAATCACATTCACAATATAATTCAAGACAACCTCTAAGGCAATTACTCACTTCACATAAATACTTAACACATATGGTTACTCGATACTTAGATACCATCTAGGCAACCACTTCACAGCAATACATATCAATTATAATATTTACCTCGACTCTCGAAAATCACCATATAATTTCAAATCACCAAATCAAATAAATTAAATAGGTTCTAAATAGATTTGCAGGGGATTTTTAGAAAATTTCGGCATGAAGTATTCGTTTATCGGACTATGGGCACAGCCCCTCAATATCAATTAAAAACAATTCAACCCTGTTTTTACAAAACTAAAGCTGCCTCAACTTGCAGCAACGTAAAAGTAAAAAATTAATGAAAAGTACCCGCCCGAACATGCGGCACATAGCACATAAGAAATTTATATTAGACTACTACTTACGCTACACCAATGATCGTATTTCTCACGCATTTTAATGATACACGTGACAATCAATCATTGATGTTCGTAAGCCCTAGGGAACAACGCCCAGCACTAACTATACTTACGCTATATCAATGATCATACCACTAGAGCATATTAATTATACCCGTGGCAATTAATCAATGGTGTTCGTAAGCCCCAGGAACTAGTTGAAGAGAATTACACAAGTACTTAAATATTGACATTTAAGACTCGAGATCTCATTTCAACTCCTCGTAGATAAACACATAATAAAATGAACCTCACAGTTAATCTTTGATAAATAACATTTAAACCGAAATATACTGCTTAAGCAATTCTCAATACGTACTCGACTCCAAATGTTTAACAAGCATAGCATTTAACCGATACTATAACTCGACTACAACATTCAATCTATATAACTCATTTACAATTAACAACTCATGTAAACTTCAACATTATACGACAATAATAATTAGTAACTAAAACAAACTCTTAGCACATATACATTTCCGACGCCATATGCAACTAGCAACTCATAATTACCCACTAACGACCACAAATTAATTCCCACCACTACACTTAGCAATTAGCATTTAAACATTCACGACAAGCAAGACCATATAACCTTTACATATTATTCGCCCGTCACAATTAGCAATTTACAATAAACATTACACAATTACTAACCGGCACATTAGTCGGGCCCCCAATTAACCTCAACAATTATACTTAACAATTATACCCTCCGGATTAAATCACAAAAATTAACACAATAATCTCTCACTTTAAAACAATTTAAATTACGACAATATTCTCAAAATTCAAATATAATCTAATTACAAGAATTAACATATTAAACTAGCCATTTAAGCTAATTAAATTACAACAATAATCTCGCAAATTTAAACTAATTTAAACAATATATCGAAATTCACAATTAATCTAATTATGAACATTAACACAATCTCACAATTTAAAACTAATTAAATTACAGCAATTTACACAATTAATCTAAAATTGACAATTAAATAATTACATCGAAATTGAAAATAAATAAATAAATAAATAAAAATATTATACCTTTTCGATTTCGGTTCGACTCGTCCGAAAATCAACCACCGGAAAAATCCCCATCATCTCTCTCCCTTCTCTCTCTCTCTCTCTCTCTCTCTCTCTCTCTCTCTCTCTCTCTCTCTCTCTCTCTCTCTCTCTCTCTCTCTCTCTCTCTCTCTTCCCACTGAAAATAAATAAATAAATAAATAAAAATATTATACCTTTTCGATTTCGGTTCGACTCGTCCGAAAATCAACCACCGGAAAAATCCCCATCATCTCTCTCTCCTCTCTCTCTCTCTCTCTCTCTCTCTCTCTCTCTCTCTCTCTCTCTCTCTCTCTTCCCACT
Source organism: Saposhnikovia divaricata (assembly GCA_036435485.1). Classification (NCBI taxonomy): domain Eukaryota; kingdom Viridiplantae; phylum Streptophyta; class Magnoliopsida; order Apiales; family Apiaceae; genus Saposhnikovia; species Saposhnikovia divaricata. The sequence continues at coordinate 161,469,470 of CM071600.1, forward strand.
GCTACCCACTGCCCTGCTGCTTGCCTCGTACCTCCACTACTCCGGCCACCACCATGGCCTGCTACGCCGCCAGGGAAGCCACCGCCGGCCGCCTCGCGTGCGGTGAGCTCTCCCCCTCCCCCTCCGCTACATCTCAGCCTCTTCCCTATTACACACAAGTATACACGCATATATGTGTATGTATATGTTGATTGATAGCTTCAATTTCCCCCCAATCTCTCTTTTCTTCCTCCCCAATTTCTCTTTCAATCTCTCTTTTCTCTTCTTCTTTCTCTTTTCTTCTTCCCATTTTTTTTTCTCTGCCGACCTCTCTAGAACTCTCAGCTATGTTTCTTTAATTGGGCATGACCCAATATCTTCTTTTCTCCACTCTACCCTCTTCTCGGCCCAATAATATACTAATAACCGACTTCTATAAATCACAATTATATAGAATATTCAAAAATTATACTTTTCATTTTTTTAAAATAAAGAATATAAAATTACGAGCACACACATATTTTTAAAATATTTTTCGGATCAAAATTGAATTAAATATGAATTTTTCAAGTTTTGATCCTTTAAATACAATAAAATTCTTAAAATCGTTTTAAAATACCGAAACATCCAAATTAATTCACCCAACCATTTTAAAAACTAAATAATATTATAAAGATAATATTACAAAAGATTCCATGATTTTTAATTCCTCCGATAATTTTATAAAACTTACAGAGGATCAAAAATGCATGATTTAAATATATTTAAATCCTCAAAATAAAAATAAAAATACACCAATCTTCACAACTTACCCAAATCATCAAATAATCACATAAACAGCATCTCACATACATTCCACCTTTACAACAATAATCACATAATATAATTTATAATTTATAATAAATAAATATTATTAAAAATCGAAATTTTCTAGGTCGTTATATCCTTCCCCCCTTAATAGGATTCTGTCCTCAGAATCAATCTTAAGGACACGAGTAACAATTCTCGTTAAACATCTTACTTCCACTTTCCAGGTTGCACTTTCAACTCTAGGATTCCATCATAACCTCTTATACTTTTATAAGCTCATTCCTTGAGCCTTGAATTCCCGTAATAACGTTAAGCTTTGGTTTTCGAATCTCTAACGTTCATCACACGTGAACAAATAACTTTCCGTGAAAATCAATAAGACTTTTTCGCATAATGAACTATACTCTGCGTCAATACTATATTACCGTGCCAATCCTTCGCAATAATACGACCGTGCAAGTTGCCTTAATTTACAATGACCTACACTTGGTATCACTTTCACGCTTTGGTGCACTACCCTCTGCTTCGGTTCAAATTGGGTACTCTCTAATCTATGAAACTCTATTTGATTATGGAGTGTTTAACTTGAAAGCATTAAGTGCTGGAAAAACAGATAAATGTGGTTATGTCCGTTTTATTAGATTTTTTCAATTGATATTTTCTCACTTATGTCCAAATGCTAATTTTGAAGATGATACAGTTTTGCCTATCTTTAAGATTTCTCAAAATAACATCAAATCCTTGGTTAAATCTGATAAGGCAAATGGTTTTGAGGGAAATCCTTATATTCCTGATGAGGTGTGGCTTCTCTTGAAAAAGAGATTGCCTGTTCTTTATGGCCCAGCAACAAGTGTTATGGGATAGGACCAAACACATCCTGTTCCTGACACAAGTACATATCCCATACAGCTATCTAAACAGTCAACCACCTCTGGTGTCTCCCAAAAGACATCAGTTGTAAAAGAAAAGAAATCTGCTAGATCTGATGTGTCTGGAAGACAATCAGGATCAAAGCATTTCTCCACTATAACCCTCACTCAAAAGAAGTCACAAGGAGGTGAACAAGGGGTTCTGATTGATGAGTCGTTGAGTAAGTCTTGAGTATTCAACGAAATAGGTGAGAAAAGAAAGTTTTTGCAACAGGATTCTGATTCTGTTAGTGATGACGATAAGTTCATCTCAATAATTATGAAGAAAAAGGAAGTTGCTGCTCCTGCTACTGATGAATTGGCTAAGCCAGTATAGCCAAAGAAAAGAAGAAAGATAGTCAACAAGAGCAAGTATTACATTCCTGAAGAGATGCAGAATTTTAATGATGATATCAATCTTGATGAATCATCAGTTCCTGACACATCTGCCATTCCTGATATCTCTACTCCTGATACGTCATCTATGAAGATTGTTGAAATTTCCGATTCTCCAGCTTCTGAGTCTCCAAAGAGGAGAATTGTTGAAATGTCCATGGAGAAAGTAAATGATATTGCTGCTCAGCTTGGTCTTGCACCATCACCACTTCTTGTGAAGAGATAGGCTGCAGCAAAGGTTTTTCAAAGACAGAAGAAACAGAGGACCGATTCCCCTCTGAAAGGATCCAGCCCACAAGAACCTGAACTTCAAAGGAGTTCAGTAGCTATTGCAGATTCAGTCCCACAAGAACCACTCACTCAAAGTGTGGGTGCAGACATTGTTGAAGGAATGGTCCCATAAGAACCACCTTTTCAAAGGGAAGGTGCAGACAAGAACATTCCTACCCCACAAGAACCATCTTCTCAAAGTGAAGATGCAGGCATAGATTCTACAACACAGGAGTTTTCTAACATTGCATAAGAGATTCCTGATATTCAGTTTGACTTAGCTCAAAGTGTTTCGGATAAAGCTAAACATGCTCTTCATAGTGCTGAACTGGATGCTGTACACATAGAAACTGCTTTTGAGGGAAGCACACAAGAACCTTCAGCTCAAAGTGTTGAAGAAGCTTCTGAACCTCTGGCTCCACAAGAACCATTAGTAGCAAATACTGATGCAAGCCCTCTTCCTGATGAAAGCATAGTTCCTAATGAGACTGTTGATACCATTCCTGACGATACTCAACCAATTCTGGTACAACCACTCTCATCAAGACCAATGGAATCTTTTACTACTTCATCAGGTAACACTTCTATCTCTACTTCTTTTACTACTGATAGCATGATTACAGATAGACCTGAGATAAGGGATACCTCTATTTGTATGACTTCAGTCCACTCCTCTGAGCCACCTCTTATTTCTTTGAATTTGTTGAGCCAAAACTTTTCTTGTGAGAAAGAGAGTGAACAATTAGAGAAAAAGAAGAGTGAAGAGAGGCAGTCTCCTGAACTTGCAAAAGGAGAGGTAGAACAGAGTGAGAAGTTTCAAACTTCTAGTGAGGTAGCAGCTACTATTGAAAGTAACTTAGGTGATGTTGTGAGAAGTGATGAGATCAATTTAGAAAAACAGAGAGATATAGGAATTGTTTCTAATCTGAATGCAGGATTTCAGGATACAATAGTACCATTTGCTGTTGATTTAAAATTGAAAGGAGTTATGAATCCTGAAGACAATGTGGATGATAGAATTCCTGAGGTTAATGATAGCTCAGATGATGATGATGATGATGCTGACAATGATCCGGAAGCAGCTCAGCTGAATGCTGTCATGAAAGCAAGTCTAGGATCTACTTATGGTTCATCCAGCAAGTTTATGGAGTCTGTGGGTAAATCTACAGCTGCTCAAGTTGAGATCAGAGGAGATTATAGTCATCTTATTCCTGAACATATTCAAGCTCTCAGGCGATCTGAATGGTATACTGAGTGGAATCAGCCTACTGCTGATATAAATTTCAATAATGCTCTTTTTCACTCAAGTCATATAGCTACTAAGATTTCTGATCCTAATCTCAAAGCTCATCTAAAGACTACTAATATTCTGGCAAAAGGTTTAAAAGATGAAATTAACTTCGTCAAGATTGATAATGAAAAATTTCATGCTCGGTTTGTTAAGGATTATTCTGAGATTGCTACTGCTAAACAGCTTCAACGTTTAAGCACTGCCTTCACCACAAGGATTGATACCTTGGAAGATAAAGTTGTTACTTTGTCCTCAAGGATGACTAATATTGAAGATTCTCTCCAATTGATCTTATCCTTGTTAACTGATCCTACTGATGATGCTTCTGATGTCAAAAAGGGGGAGAAGATGGTCAAAACAAAATGCACACCTAATCCAGTTGTAAGAAAGGATGATGACACTTCTGGAAATGATGGTGGTGCTCAGTCGCATGCACCAGGAACCTCTGATGCTGCTTTGGTAACAAGGAGAGGTTTGTCTCAAACTCAAACCAAGCAGTCAACTCATGTTTCTAAATTTTGGAAGAGAACAGTAAGAACAATGGTGCAATCTCAAATTCTGACAGAAGAACAATCTCAACTACCTGGTCAGAATCAATTACTTCCAACAATTCCTGAAGAAGATGAGGATTTGTTTATTACTGAGATAGAAGATGCTCCACATCTTTTAAGAAGATTACTTCCAAGTCAGGTGAGAGTGAAATTGTATATCACAATGATATTAAAGTTCAACAGCATCATGCTAGGGAGGCACTGGCTTTGATCTCTGCAGAGAATTCTGACATGAATACTCAAGAGATCTTAAAAGAACAAAAGAAGATTCTTGAGGAAATTGCTAAACAGAAAGAAGCTCCTGTTGCAAGTAGAGGGAGAGGCAAAGGAGGTAGAAGCAGAGGCAGAGGAAGAAAACTTGTTCAGACAAATGCAAGACAGACAAGGTCTAGTGGAATCAAAATTGAGGAGATAACTGAAGATCCTCAGAAAATTAAAAGGAAGAAAACTCCACTACTTCTTGAAATGGCTCAAGACAACATATTTAATGAAACTGAAGATATTGTCAATGTATCTGAAGAAGTTGAAGAAGAAAATCTACTGAGAGCTAGGAAGAGTAAAGCTACTGTGAGAGCACAGAATGTTGCTGCTGGAACTACTCAACCTGCTATTCCTGATGAGATGAACTTGAAGATTGATCAAGAAAGATTCAGAAAACTTGAAGAAGCAAAGGTTATCATGGAAAAAGGAAGAACTGTTGCTGATAGGGAAAGTGAAAAGTATTTGAGAAATGTTTTCAGATCTGACAAAAAGTTGTGGTATGATATCACAAAGCAAGCCAAGGAGGAAGAAACTAATGAATCTCATTCCAAAACGAAGGGAAACAGGTGGAAGAAGATTGATGACATAAAATACACTGGACCTGCTGTTTTTCAATCTGGTGGTGTGATAACTGAACCTCCACAAGTTGCTAAAGAAAAACTTCTTATTCCTCCACTGAATGTTGCAGATAAAGTTTCTAGATCTGACAAATTTTCACCTAGATGGACTAAAATGCAATCTGAGTTGAAAGGACTAGAACCTAACACAAGAGGAGGTATTGGTTCTAGAGAATCAGAATTTGTGCTTACAGCTCAATCAGATCAACATATTCTAGTGAAAAGAATTGGTGATGAACTAACAGTTGATGATCTTTGGGAACTTGAAGCTGTTGCAATTGTTGCTTGCAATGTTGATTCTAAGAAGGTAGAAAAGTTGTTGTATTTCATGAAAGACAAGAGTGTCAAGAAGCTGACTATTCAGGAGGTGTTGTGCAAATCAACAAAAGAGCTGAAATACATTCTTTATCTGCTCAAGAATAAAAGAATTCATGATAAGGAAGCTAATGTTTACAATAATTGGTGTACCATGATTCTCAGAACTATCAGATGCAGACATTTAGATGGAGGATCAAGGTATGATGGTAATTATACTCCCATGTACTTGAATATAGTAGGACAAGAAGTTGAAATACAAAGGGGTTCAGCTGTTAAAGAAGTGATATTTTATCAAGAACAATTATCTCTGAATCCTGGTGGGAAAGAACTTGCATATTTACTGTTGGGAGATTTAGATTTACCAAGAAGCTCAATTCAAAATCTCAGGGCAGGTATTTATCAGATTAATGAGGAAGATGAAGAACTCAGGAATCTGAAGAAAAGACTGATTCAAATTCTCGAAAGTAAAGAAGAAGAATTACTATCAAGTTTCCTGCAGATGAGTAATTTCTTTGTGGGAATTTCTGAGACTAAGCCTGAGGATTTTTATAATATTTTGTTTTGAGTTTTTGACATCACTGAATCAAGGAATATGTGCTTTATTTCATAAAGTACAAATTGGGGGAGATTGTTAGATATTGATTCAAGTGATGGTCAGGATCTGGACTACTGATCAGATACTGATGTTGACATCATCAGTAATACGATGTCAGTATTAGGTTGTTATCAGGATTAGAAGTTGATCAGGATTACATAAAGATATACATCAGTCCAGAGATCAAGGGAGATTGACATGTCGATTCCTGATTTATAGGAACGCAGCTATCATTCAAGATATGTATTAAGAGTCGTATGTAATCGATTTAGTATATCTTGTAATTGATAGGGTAGCTGTGTGATGTATATTAACATAGTTTAGGTTTTACATTTAGGTAATCGCTTACACGAGTTATCTTGTAACCTAGCAGCTCTCAAGAACACAAGAATTTCTTGAGAGAGTTTGTAACAGTTTTATATTAGAGTTAATAAAGCTGTTATTTATTCATACTTATGTTATCATTTCTGTTTTAAGTCGAAAATCTTATACAATTGTATTCAACCCCCCTTCTACAATTGTTCTTCATGGGTAACAAAGTATGCAATAAACAGCAAGGATGCTTGTCATATAGAGTACATACAAGTCATATGGATGCAAGAATAGTGTTTATCATGGATTAGATGCATGGATTTTTGAAATCTGAGAGCACAAAATTTTATTTTAAACTTAAAGTTTGTTTTGAAAACCAATGCAAAGGACAAGTATGGATTTTATCAATCCGGGTATTGTATGCTCAAGGAAGTGGTTTGCTGTAATAACCCGGATTTTTCAAGAAATGAATTATTATTATTTCAATAATAATAATGTTTTCCTAAAATGAGGAGGAATTTTTTTTTCTTTTTATTTTTATTTTATTATTGTATTATTTAATTATTTCGGTTAAGTGGAACCGGGACCCTTTTTAAAATTTTATGGACCGAGTAGATATCTCGAGTCAATAAATTATTTGGATAAAGATTTAATTTTGAAGTGTGGAATTATTCGGTAAAGATTTTGTTTTAAAATTTCTGAATAATATTAAGAGTTTTAAAATCCTTAGAAAAAGTTTATTTTAATTATTGGAGGATTTACAGAAATTACTCGATTAATTCATAAATATCGAGAATTTGAGGTTTTACTAAAACATTAGTGTTTGTAGTATTTTTATAAAGCCCGGTAAATTATGATTTAGGAATCACAATTATTATTTTTATGAATTGTTTTTATAAATTATTAATAATTTGCAAAATGCATATCAATTCAGAAAAATTAGATTTAATTCTAATTCTTTTTCCAAAAGTCTTTAAAAATAATCTAGTATTTAATTATGCTAGAAATTTTATTTTTTTTTTACAAATTAGAGTTATTAGTTTAAATTATTATATAAGATATATAGTAATTAATTTGGTTGTTTTAAGTGTTATTGGGCCAAGCCCATTAGGGATAAAAACACAAGTACACAGCACATCATATATACATACAACTACACACACAGCCGCACGAAGAAACCAGTCGGGGGGAGGGGAAGAAAACAGCGGGGGAAGGGGAGAAATTGGGAGAGGATGGAATTGGGGGCTGTTAAATTAGAGAGGGAGTGATGTGTTGGTGTGGGATGAAGAAGGGACTGAGGGGGAAGTTGCGTGCGGGGAGCAGCGGCGGCGGGAGGCGACCGGAGAAGCACGGCGGCGGCGAGGTTGTGGCGCGTCGTGGCTGCTGTGCGCGGGAGAGAGAGAGAGAGAGAGAGAGAGAGAGAGAGAGAGAGAGAGAGAGAGAGAGAGAGAGAGAGAAAGAGAGAGAGAGGGAGAGAAAGATTATTGCAGGGAATTGATGAAATTCGGAAGGTATAACCTCGCACTTTATCTATTTAATTTTTCGTATTTAATTAGTTAATTGTAATTTTAATTAGTCATGATTAATTGCGAGTTTATGGTGTTAATTTTTTTTTTTGTAATTAGATTATGTGGAATTTTGAGTATATGGTTGTAACTTAATTAGTTAAATGGTGAGATTATTGTGGTAATCAAGTCGGATTTAAATGGTAAGTTAATATGCTAATTTTCGTAATTAGATTAATATGGTGGATTATGAATATCGTTTGGATTTCCGTTATTTAATTCGGAGAGCATGATTGTTAATTATAATTGTGGAGAAAGTTGTGAGTCTGTAATATGTCGGATTAGTATTTGTTAATTGCTAATTATTATTGCCGAATATTATATGTCAAGAATTATTGAGTTGGCTAAGTATAGTTACCTTGTGCTAAATGATTGTTAGTACTAATTGTTTTTTTTTTTTTGACAACAAGTACTAATTGTTATATGTCGTATATTGTTGGAGTTATATGATGAACTAATTGTAAATTGTTAGTTGTTAACTGCAATTATTATTTGTCATATAATATTGGAGTTATATGAGTTTGTTAATTGTGAGCCGGTTATGTGCTCGGGTTTTTGTGATGGTTATTGGTTAATTAATTGTTAGTTATGATTGTGGGATTAATTATGAGACCGATAATATGTTTTGGTGTTTGATTAGTTGCTAATCATTGGTATTGCCATATAAGGCATGTTAAAAGTTTATTTGAGTTGCTAGTTGCATATAGTGTCGGAAATGTTTATGTGCTAAATGGTATAAAGTAAGTTGTAGTGTTGAATGGCTTTACTAATTATGAATGTTACATGTTAAGTGTTAGAATTTTATAATAATTAGAATTGTGCTAGGGGTTATGAGAAGATCACAAGTTTTTAAATGTAAATATTTAAAGGACTTGTGTAATTCTTTTCGACTAATCCCTAGGGCTTACGAATATCCATGATTAGCTATCACGGGTATAATTAATATACTTGAGTGGTGTGATCATCGATATAGCGTAAGTAATAGTTAGTGCTAGGGGTTGTTCCCTAGGGCTTACGAACATCAATGATTGATTGTCACGTGTATCATTAAAATACGTGAGAAATACGATCATTGGTGTAGCGTAAGTAGTAGTGTAATATAAATTATTATGTGCTATGTGCCGCATGTCAGGGCGGATACTTTCTTATGTGTTTATTTTATGTTGCTGCAAGTTGAGGCAGCTTTATTTTTGCTAAAACAGGGTTGTATTGTATTTGAGGGGCTGTGTCCATAGTCCGATAAACGAATACTTCATGCCAAAATTTTCTGAAAATCCCCTGCGATTAATTATATTTAATTTATTAAATTTCCGTGGTCTAGAGGCATGAAGTGGATGTTAACTGATTATGTGTATATGTGTTAAGTGGTTGATTTGAGGATTAATTGTTGTCTCGAGGATTTATGTGCTAAGTTAAGTATTAAAAATGGTATTAAGGATCAATGATGCTTTGAGGATTAATTATTTATTAAATTGGTTTAAGTCTATTAAATGGATATAAATGTGTTATGTGCATTAAGTGGTATTAGAATAGTTAACTATGGGGAAGACGCCTATAGTTTTCTTTAAGTGACTTAGTAGTAACTCTGAGTCGGGACTACTCGAGATACGAGGGAGGACTGACCCGTACTCGTAACCATTTCAGTACTATTAGGGCGTAATCAAATTGGAGCGACGTGCATCCAAAAAGGAAGATCGAGACGTCAGGTAAAGTCCATGGAATTGCTTGGAAGAGGTGCGAAGGATTTGTCCGCGGTTTCTATTTTCTGCTAAGGACCAGAGGCAAGTTTACTATGCATACTCTATTGTTCAGAGTATATTTATGTTAAATATATGAAATGTGTTAAATAAGTTTTCAATCCATAATCGCGAGTTTCCAACCTTGTACTTCTTCTTCCAAATCATTGTATTCCTGGTTTTGCCAACAATATTAAATTCTCCTCGTGTATAACCAAAACCCCATGGCTTATAATACTGTTGACGGGCAGTGATATTTTTATGGCTCTATATCTTGATTTATACGGTATATATATATATATCTATAAACTTTTCGTACTATGGTAGTGGACTATATGTTATGAGGTATGTATTTATGTATCGGAATAAGAGAGGCTCAGAGGGTAGAGCATGTATTGAGTTTTAGAACTTAGCCGCGTGTCGGGGCTATGTTGTATTGTATGTTTTCGAAAACCCGGGCAAAGCTTTTAAAAAGAATTTCGCAATAATTAACCTAAAGGCAACATCACCAATAAACCAGTGTTTATTTAATTAATAGATGCTTCTGAAAGCATTCACTAATTAAATAAACCTTATTCGCCTAATTAAATTTATTTAATTAGATGAATATCGTTTTCAAAACGCTTTCTTAAAATCACTTTGTCCCGGAGAAATAATAAAATAATTTAATGGAGTGATTCTATCTAGTATATTATTTACCGGAGATAGTTTATTTTCAATACGGATTAAAGATATTCCAATGGTTATAAATTGGTTATTTTCAGCTTAAAACAGCTAGATTGATATCGATATATGTTATTTGATTGATTATTTAAATGGATGAATATTAATTATAATATTCATTAACAAAAAAGGAGAAAAAGAAAAAGGATTTTTAGGCTTATTAATTATTTCTTACTGACCGAGAGTCAGTAGTAGTTATTTGATAAAGTGGCTAAAGTTTGGAGACTGCCGGGGAGAGATTGTGTCTTGATTTTTATTAGAAACATTACAAGAGTTGTATTTGGGTGTTTTGAGGTTATTAAATATTTCAGTCTTAATAGTAAATATTATTTGAATATTATTTAATGAATGAATATTATTTTGAGTATTCTTTTAAAAAGGGATTATTGAATATTTATTAATTGTTACATATTAGTCAAATATTTATTAAATACTTTGAGTGTTGAAGATTATAAAACACTATTCAGAGGGTGTCTAAGGACTTTCATAGTCATTTAAAATATTATATTTTGATTCTATATCGGTAAGTTACTTTTCAAGAACTCTTATATATATGGAATTATCCTGTTGTGTTACAAGCTTTATGCGTACCATTTTCCATACGTGAACACAAAACCCTGTGTCGGGATTGATATAAGTATAAGCGTATACCTATACTCGGACTCTTTCGAACTCAAAACATTTTCAAAAACCCCGGTCTGGTTTTACTTCCTTGCACATTTTTCAAGAATTATCGGTCGACTGTTGTCGGAACTCAATTACTCAGTTTTCAATCAAAATCAAGTTTTTAAAAGAGAAAGAAAAAGGGACTCTGGCAGGTGTGGGAACCGTTGACGAACGATTCCCGGGATGTGTAAGCGGCCGTGAGCCAGGCGGTCCATCAATTATTATTCCGGCCCAGGTGTTGCCGAAGGATGATTACGGATGTAGTTTTCATCGAGGGTGATTACGGATGTAGTTTTCACCCGGGGATAGTTACGGATGTAGTTTCTATCCTTCTACCGGTAGAGAAGACCCGTGGATTATTGGACTTGGATGTGGCGACTGATCATCGTCAATCCTTGTCAGGTTTTTATGTTTTCTTTAAGTCCCATCCTCCACTTTGGAAAAATACTCAAACATTGTTTCTTGGGCCTAAGTGCCAAGTTGCCGATAGAGTTGTTTTCAATTATGAAAGATGCTGATGAATTCATGCAGTATCTAGAACTGCAAGAATATTCTAACAATAATGGCACGTGTTTGTGCACTTTTGCAATTATTCAAAAGATGAAAGATGGTTCATCGGTTATTGATGTCAAGTCTCAAATGTTTTGCTTCAAGAGCTTTGACTCGCTTCCTATCAGTTATTTCTGAGTTTAGATTTATCAAGTGGTTAAAGAACTTATACCCGGTGCGTGATGTTGATCTGTGGGGTGTTTGATGAAAATGACATACTTATACGTATATACCTTCAGATTTGAGAAATACTAAAATGAAACCTTCTAATGGTTTGGTTTGTATACGATGATAAACAACCGTCTTAGCAGCATATTGAACTGCGTATTTTGAAAAGCTTTCTAAAAGATTAGCAATACTGTAGTGTATACTATTTCGCTAAGATAAGAGGATTGCTATGGTTATTATAAACTTATCTGTTCATTGGATGTTGCGTTAAACGTCATATTTTCCTTATTGAAGTTTCATAGTTATAAATGTTTCGGAAATGATGTTAAGTATTGTTTGATTTTAAAACCCCTGTGTATATTGGATTATATATTGTTAAACTCTATTAATACTTGCTGGGCAATTCTTTCGCTCATACTTGTTTGTTTTAAATATTAACCTTTCAGAGAAAGGTAGGGGGATGATGCTTATATGCATAGCTCGGGAGAAGCAGGTAGTATGCCCTGATGAAGACGACATGATCCAGAAAATCTATAGCTGGAGTAAGTTATATGTAATCATATTGATGTGTAATAATTATATTACTTTGTACAGGATAGCACTAGTTGCTGGTGTACTTCTCATCGAAGCTATACTAGTAGTATAGGATTTGTAATACACGATGTGATGTAATTGAATGGCTGTAATGAATCGAGTAATGTAAGGATTTTAGTTCTTGTTTCTAGCCCTATAACCCAAAAGATGCTTGGTAGTTGGGGTCTCAATGGTTGTATTTCTGTTAGTAAGTGACTACAAATGGTTTAATATTGATAAACAGGTGATTTGTTATTGAGGATTTCCGCGTGACGACCAAATCCCTGACCCCGGATTTGGGGTGTTACAGAAATGGTATCAGAGCTTAGGTTATAGTAAACTGGAAACGAGAGTGAGTAGGAGTGTGTATAGTTATGTGAGAACGTCAGAACTCATGTAGAGTTCATGTTGGACTACTGGACGTAGTGCCAATGATTAAGTTAAGATTGGAATGCCATGCTGAGGAATGTGTTGAGATAGAATTCACTTCTTGTGGCGATGGATGTCTACTAAAGAATTCTCAGAGACGAGTATTGGTCGGCAGGGGCGTAAATCGCCCGAGACCAAAGATTAAGATGATTTTAGGGGATTCATGGACGTAGTTATGTATTCTCCGAACTATAGGAAATTTCAATATGATGATGAAGGACAGAAAGTTGGCATCTAGTATTTTGGCAAGGATGTGTTGAGAACGTGTTCATACTGTTAAAATTCCAAAAGGGAAATAAAACAAGATCACTATGAAAGATTATTTTTTTTTTTTTTTGCTAAGTAATAATTGTATTAAAGAGCAAGAAAAACAAACACTAGGGGAGAACCCTAGAGCAACAGAAGAGAGGAACAGGCTCCAGCTCAATCAACAGAAACAAACATATGGGAAGCTCCTAGCATAGAAACTACCTAATATAACATAGGCACAATGTTTGGGTTTCTAGCAATTAATTTTTTGAATTTTTCACAACTAAAAACTTTTTCTCTAACTATGCGTCTTACATTACAAAGGACAGTGGCAGGGGAGCTGTGGAGACCTCCATGGAGTCTATTGTTTCGTTCTGACCAAATCAGGTGAGCTGCTACTGAGATAAAGAGCCTTCCAAGCTGCACTCGAGCTGTACTGGAATTCATTAAGTTGAAGAAAACATTATTTGAGAGCCAATTTCCCGGAATGTTCATAGGGCAGTTCCGCATAATCATAGAAGAAAAGCTGCAGCGGAAGAAGATGTGATCAGCAGATTCCGTGCTAGAAGAACAAAGCAAGCAGTTGAGCGGAGTTTGCATCCCGAAGAGAACCATCCTGTCCCTGGTAAGCAACCTATTTTTAATGATAAGCCACAAAAGAAAAGCGTACTTTGGAATTTTCATGTCATGCCAAATGAGATTGTACCAAGCCACAGCAGGAGCTCTAGATCGAATAGATTGCCAAACATTAGAGATTTTAATCTTCAGTTGGTTATCCCACAAGATTTCACTTCTGTCATGCACTGAAACAGTTTGGAGCAAGTTGCGCAATTCCATCATAAGAACATGGTTAGAAGGACAAACATTCCAATTGTCATGAACTAAAGAATCCCTAATCCGAGCAAAGGAAGAGGATTCCGCAATCGAGACAATCTCGATACCCAGGAGATGAGATAAAGAGTGACCTCTAAGCCAAGGATCATGCCACATTAGGAAGGACGAATCCAAGCCCACCTTGTACTGAATAAAGGGAAGAGCTTTAGGACGAGCTCGAAGAATCTTACGAAGGCTCCAAGGGCAGTGCTGAGGAATGACCATGGACCAAAACGGGCGATTCTTTAAGAAACAATTATTCACCCAGTTTAACCACAAGGAGTGACCCTGGTTAGAAATAATACGCCATAGCTGAAAGATAATCGCAGCATGATGCCAATCTTCTAAATTTTTCAAGCCCAGGCCTCCCTCAAGCCTTGGGAGACAACAATCAAACCAAGAAACTTTGAGTTGCGGATGTTTAAACCTTCTCGAGCTTAATAGAGTTTGAGGTAATATTATAAATGGATTGGTGGACAGACACCGATTGTTTCAATTGATTATAGAAGTAAAATGGTGAAGATGAAATTGGTCAATAGAGATGAAATGTTTTAAGAACGAAGACGGACTGAGAATATAATACCCCTATATTTTATTAATTATTTAGCTATCAATACATATATTAAATAAAATATTTGTTAAATTATAATTGGTTATATTTATTATTCTAGAAATATCTAGAAGCTAGTTTTGTAGTCCTAATCGGATTTTATAAACTAATGATAAGCTTGAGTTAAGTCGTTTAAGTAGATTTGATCACCTGTTTTTGTTAATCTATACTAATCCTAATATCCTTATAAATAATTGTTATTATACACGTAATTAAGGGTGTACAACAACACGGAGTGCATAGCAGGGGAGATAGTATATCGAGACTATCTCTGTCTTTGGTGACGAGGCTAGCAAGTTTTCACAATACTCTTCTCGAAACTATCAATACAATAAGGTTGGCTTTTGATTACAATATATTTATATTAATATTTTATGTTGAATGTTAACTCATATTTCCTCTGTATTTATTTTTAGTGTTTCACTGGTTCATTCTTAGATTACCACCTAGTTCTGATCTTCAAATTCCGGGACATCTATTATTGTAAGCCAATTCATACTTTTCTTTTTATATACATGAATGGTTTTCCTTTTGTACATTATTTTGGCATGATTATTAATTCTTGATTTTTATATATTGTTTTAGTATTAATTTTTGTTTCCTTATGTTTGTTTTAATTATTAATACTATTTTTAGTGTATTAAATTATATAATTGTGTTAGATCATATTAAAGTTGTATATGTACATAATAATTTATTTTATTACTTTCCCAAAAATGATACTTATTATAAAATAGAATATTATTTTTATTTTATTGGTAAAGGTAATGTTTTGACAAATGAGAATGTAAGTTGATTCGGTCATTTGGTATATTTTTGGTGCCAGTGTCAGTGTATCTTCTAATTTAATTAATGCGCTATTTTGTATGTAATTAATTTTATTAAATTTTGGTTACTTGTCCCTGTATTTGGATTAAATCTATACTATATTATAAAAGACGAAACACTGAAAGTTTTGGTACGGTACGGTAGTTACCTTATTTAACTATTGGATTAAATATGAATAATAGATGTACGTAGCATTCTTAGTTGCATCATGTTCCAGTGTAGTCTTTGAAGGTAACTCATGTACATTTTATTTGGGTATGGTACTTTTAGCTATAATATTTAATTATGAGTTGTTAATCTATTTCATAAAAATATTGGTTTGTTTGTCATGTGTATACTAGCCCCGGTAATATTAAGTGGGAGCCGATTAAGTGTACGATTCAATATTTTATTTATTGTAGAAATTGGTTTTGTTAATTAATTATTATAGTTAACTAGAATTATAATTATTTTACTATTAGTTTCAAATATCTATAATATTTTTATCCTTGGTGAAATTGTTATTTAAATGAGTTTCTAGATTTGTGGCATTAGATTTTCCTTCCGGGCATATAATGTTGGGCTATTCTAGCTAGTCCCTGTTAATTATTAATACTTGTTAACTCACATTTTGCTCACTGGTTTTACCATAATTATTTTAGACTATTAGTAACACCTCTTGTATTTTGATTAATTGAACCGGTTCGGGTGCTTTTTAGTTAACTGGTCCTGATCAGCTACTATTTTAGTTACATTATTTAATCAAAATCTTTATGGATGTGAAAGTCACAGTCATCATGTGATTTTTATAATAATTGTTTACATCAAATTAAAGTTATATATATACCTTGTACTTCTCTTGATAATTAATTTAAGAGTTATACATGTTTTTTTTTTTGTACTAATATATGGTTACGAAATTTATTTTTTTAGATTCAAATAAGGACTATTAGCAGTACACTTGAGTTCGGATATTTTACGGTTAGCTCAATATTTATATCAGGTACGAATTCTTTGTTCTCTCTTTTAATTAATAAATATTCGTTAAATTTATAGTGAATTCGTTTTCTAAAATTGTGAGCTTATTGTACTCTATGTGTACCTACTTGTACACATTCTCAGTTTCATTTCGAATTCCTTATTTTTGGACTTGTTGTTGTCTTGACTCGTACACATTGTTTTATTTCGCATTTTCTTGCGACATTGTTTATTTTGCTTCGTTTCATGCAACGAGTCAAGCAACCTTTGTAACCTATTTGTTGGGCTCTTAGACCGATCTGTGTGGGTTAATCACAGACAATGTTCACATGGAGTTCGGAGTAAAGGTGAACTAGGCACCTACTCGTATCGGTGGGTGAGTATACGAGCACGTCTCTGGGGTATGAGATGTGATTAGATCATGATCATTATTGTATTGTTGGGATGTTTTATACATTCCTTATTTCTTCTTCTGGATTACCGAAGGAGAAACCATTGTTCTGTACTTCGCTGGTGATTAGAGTTAGCGAGTATAGTTTTGTGTAAGAGACCCATATTGTACCCACCTTTCTTGCTATTCGGCCTTATTTTTAGTTTCATTATTAACCTAATTTTTTTAAATTATTATCCTGCTGATTCGTTTAACGTCGATAATTGTTTCGAAAATATATTGTTGATCTCTATATCATCTTTCGTTGTATCTTTGTGTTAGTAAGACACCACCCACTCATATTTAAATTTCATGTTTTATTTAAATATTATTCGTATTGAGCATTTGGCTCACTCCTTATTGTTTCTTTTCCGCAGGTAAATAGGGGTAAAGCGGGGAGAGTGATGAGTGCCACCCAGTCATTAATAGAGCTTTGGCTTAGTAGAATTATTGATCTTGAGAACTTATTTAGTTGGTTTCGAACTTTATTAGTTTCGTTATTTCGGATATTTGAACCTCGTACTTTAAATTTGGACTATTGACTTCGTTTATTACAGCTTACTATGATTTGGAATTGTTTAAGATGTAGGTTTACTTGTTATAATAGTAGGGTGTTACAGAGAAAGTCTGAGAAAGACTAGTACGAAGGCTGTTATGCCAAGGAGAGATGAGCTTAAGTAGCACATGAAATTGTCATGAGGACAGGAACATGTGGTATAAAGATGGTTGTAATGGTGACTGGATCTAAGTGGGTATTTTCTAGCAATGATCCGGAATATCATCCGTTCGACATGTGGAATTCGTCATTTCTAGGAGCGACACCGGTACCGAAGCCTACTTAAAGAAAAGAACGCTTGCGTGAGATGCTTGCGCCGAGTCGAATAGAACTCCTTGCGATTGTGAAGGTCGATGGTTGAATCTTTAGCGACTATTACGAGTCGACGATGACGTCAATTATCAAGCACCTTAGGGTGTGCATGGAAAAGAAAAGCTTTAAAATCGAACGATTATCTGTCAGAGGAGCCGATATAAAAGGCATCTGTGGCGACCTTGGCAATACCCTCCCCATTAGTGAATCATTTGGAGTATCTCCCCAATCTATGAATTATTTGATGTCTCCCCATTTGCAAATTATGTTTATTACCTCCCCAATCTATGAATTATTTGACACCTCCCCGTGCATAAATTATTTTGATTACCCCCTCATCTATGACCTATCTTGACATCTCTCCAAGAGAGAATTTTTAATAAAGAATACATTCCCTTCTCGAAGTTATTCTTTAATACTTGTGTTAAGCCATATTTAATTTCGATTGTGCCAGAAGCTGTCATTATTCCTACTTTTAGGTTTCTGAAATCCTGTCGAATGATGTTATTTTAAACTTCCACTTTCCTTCAATAGTGGATAATCCTATGGTGAAGTAACACCACTTGTCTGTTGTATACCAGTATCTTTCTGGTTATCCTTTCTTTTTGACATCTCACCTTGGAATCTGTTCAATTTTGGCCCAAGGTGACCCTTTTATGAATTAATTATCAAAAGATGACAATCATTAACTTGATTTTGAATTGCTTTCATACTAAACGACTTCCACTGAGGCGAACAACCCTATACTTATAGGGGCCACAAGGACTTTCTGTCTGTGTGATAGAAGTCTGATGGGACGCCGTCAATTGTGAGTTGTGAAATACAAGAAGGCTAATTACCTTTAGTAATGTCTTAACTGAGACACGCAACGTGAGTTCTTTTGATCATATTGATCTCTCGGTAAATTCTCTTATCTCAAATAAGGTTTACTTTAACACTCATAACCTTATGATCATCAATGTGTGGCAATAGCCTTGACATGACAGCTATCTTTTTAAAAGCTCCGTAATTCTTGTTATCTTAAATAAATTTCAAGGGGATGCCAACCAGGTCGGCCAAGTCATAAATTCGCTGATAGAAATTAGATTCGAATGGGATCGTCTATGACAAGAGCGAATTCCAAGGTGAATAGAATATCAGTGACGTATCAATGGAATTAGTAAATTCTTTCTCTCTCAATGATATTATGGAATTAGTGTATTCTCTCTCTCAAGGATGTTTTGTGAATAGAATCAGGGGACTTTCTCTCTCAAGGATAGTACGATAATGGAAAGTTGGTCGAGATATATGTGTGAAAGGAATAACGTGGTAAGACTCAAGTGATAACTGTGTCAAATGGAGATCCTAGGGTTGGATTGAGGTTTCGGAGGAGTTGTTTACGAATGGACACTTTCCGGTTTGGCAGAATAAATGTTGATGATGAAAGAGTTAAGGAATCCCAGTAGTGGCCTTAGCTGATTCCGTGGACGGAATTCTTTTAAGGAGGGTAGACTGTAATAACCCGGATTTTTCAAGAAATGAATTATTATTATTTCAATAATAATAATGTTTTCCTAAAATGAGGAGGAATTTTTTTTTCTTTTTATTTTTATTTTATTATTGTATTATTTAATTATTTCGGTTAAGTGGAACCGGGACCCTTTTTAAAATTTTATGGACCAAGTAGATATCTCGAGTCAATAAATTATTTGGATAAAGATTTAATTTTGAAGTGTGGAATTATTCGGTAAAGATTTTGTTTTAAAATTTAGGAATAATATTAAGAGTTTTAAAATCCTTAGAAAAAGTTTATTTTAATTATTTGAGGATTTACAGAAATTACTCGATTAATTCATAAATATCGAGAATTTGAGGTTTTACTAAAACATTAGTGTTCGTAGTATTTTTATAAAGCCCGGTAAATTATGATTTAGGAATCACAATTATTATTTTTATGAATTGTTTTTATAAATTATTAATAATTTGTAAAATGCATATCAATTCAGAAAAATTAGATTTAATTCTAATTCTTTTTCCAAAAGTCTTTAAAAATAATCTAGTATTTAATTATGCTAGAAATTTTATTTTTTTTACAAATTAGAGTTATTAGTTTAAATTATTATATAAGATATATAGTAATTAATTTGGTTGTTTTAAGTGTTATTGGGCCAAGCCCATTAGGGATAAAAACACAAGTACACAGCACATCATATATACAAACAACTACACACACAACCGCACGAAGAAACCAGTCGGGGGGAGGGGAAGAAAATAGCGGGGGAAGGGGAGAAATTGGGAGAGGATGGAATTGGGGGCTGTTAAATTAGAGAGGGAGTGATGTGTTGGTGTGGGATGAAGAAGGGACTGAGGGGGAAGTTTCGTGCGGGGAGCAGCGGCGGCGGGAGGCGACCGGAGAAGCACGGCGGCGGCGAGGTGGTGGCGCGTCGTGGTTGCTGTGCGCGGGAGAGAGAGAGAGAGAGAGAGAGAGAGAGAGAGAGAGAGAGAGAGAGAGAGAGAGAGAGAGAGAGAGAGAGAGAGAGGGAGAGAAAGATTATTGCGGGGAATTGATGAAATTCGGAAGGTATAACCTCGCACTTTATCTATTTAATTTTTCGTATTTAATTAGTTGATTGTAATTTTAATTAGTCATGATTAATTGCGAGTTTATGGTGTTAATTTTTTTTTTTGTAATTAGATTATGTGGAATTTTGAGTATATGGTTGTAACTTAATTAGTTAAATGGTGAGATTATTGTGGTAATCAAGTTGGATTTAAATGGTAAGTTAATATGCTAATTTTCGTAATTAGATTAATATGGTGGATTATGAATATCGTTTGGATTTCTGTTATTTAATTCGGAGAGCATGATTGTTAATTATAATTGTGGAGAAAGATGTGAGTCTGTAATATGTCGGATTAGTATTTGTTAATTGCTAATTATTATTGCCGAATATTATATGTCAAGAATTATTGAGTTGGCTAAGTATAGTTACCTTGTGCTAAATGATTGTTAGTACTAATTGTTATATGTCGTATATTGTTGGAGTTATATGATGAACTAATTGTAAATTGTTAGTTGTTAAGTGCAATTATTATTTGTCATATAATATTGGAGTTATATGAGTTTGTTAATTGTGAGCCGGTTATGTGCTCGGGTTTTTGTGATGGTTATTGGTTAATTAATTGTTAGTTATGATTGTGGGATTAATTATGAGACCGATAATATGTTTTGGTGTTTGATTAGTTGCTAATCATTGTTATTGCCATATAAGGCATGTTAAAAGTTTATTTGAGTTGCTAGTTGCATATAGTGTCGGAAATGTTTATGTGCTAAATGGTATAAAGTGAGTTGTAGTGTTGAATCGCTTTACTAATTATGAATGTTACATGTTAAGTGTTAGAATTTTATAATAATTAGAATTGTGCTAGGGGTTATGAGAAGATCACAAGTTTTTAAAAGTCAATATTTAAAGGACTTGTGTAATTCTTTTCGACTAATCCCTAGGGCTTACGAATATCCATGATTAGCTATCACGGGTATAATTAATATACTTGAGTGGTGTGATCATCGATATAGCGTAAGTAATAGTTAGTGCTAGGGGTTGTTCCCTAGGGCTTACGAACATCAATGATTGATTGTCACGTGTATCATTAAAATACGTGAGAAATACGATCATTGGTGTAGCGTAAGTAGTAGTGTACTATAAATTATTATGTGCTATGTGCCGCATGTCAGGGCGTATACTTTCTTATGTGTTTATTTTATGTTGCTGCAAGTTGAGGCAGCTTTATTTTTGCTAAAACAGGGTTGTATTGTATTTGAGGGGCTGTGCCCATAGTCCGATAAACGAATACTTCATGCCGAAATTTTCTGAAAATCCCCTGCGATTAATTATATTTAATTTATTAAATATCCGTGGTCTAGAGGCATGAAGTGGATGTTAACTGATTATGTGTATATGTGTTAAGTGGTTGATTTGAGGATTAATTGGTGTCTCGAGGATTTATGTGCTAAGTTAAGTATTAAAAATGGTATTAAGGATCAATGATGCTTTGAGGATTAATTATTTATTAAATTGGTTTAAGTCTATTAAATAATATAAATGTGTTATGTGCATTAAGTGGTATTAGAATAGTTAACTATGGGGAAGACGCCTATAGTTTTCTTTAAGTGACTTAGTAGTAACTCTGAGTCGGGACTACTCGAGATACGAGGGAGGACTGACCCGTACTCGTAACCATTTCAGTACTATTAGGGCGTAATCAAATTGGAGCGACGTGCATCCAAAAAGGAAGATCGAGACGTCAGGTAAAGTCCATGGAATTGCTTGGAAGAGGTGCGAAGGATTTGTCCGCGGTTTCTATTTTCTGCTAAGGACCAGAGGCAAGTTTACTATGCATACTCTATTGTTCAGAGTATATTTATGTTAAATATATGAAATGTGTTAAATAAGTTTTCAACCGTAATCGCGAGTTTTCCAACCTTGTACTTCTTCTTCCAAATCATTGTATTCCTGGTTTTGCCAACAATATTAAATTCTGCTCGTGTATAACCAAAACCCCATGGCTTATAATACTGTTGACGGGTAGTGATATTTTTATGGCTCTATATCTTGATTTCTACGGTATATATATATATATATATATATATATATATATATCTATAAACTTTTCGTACTATGGTAGTGGACTATATGTTATGAGGTATGTATTTATGTATCGGAATAAGAGAGGCTCAGAGGGTAGAGCATGTATTGAGTTTTAGAACTTAGCCGCGTGTCGGGGCTATGTTGTATTGTATGTTTTCGAAAACCCGGGCAAAGCTTTTAAAAAGAATTTCGCAATAATTAACCTAAAGGCAACATCACCAATAAACCAGTGTTTATTTAATTAATAGATGCTTCTGAAAGCATTCACTAATTAAATAAACCTTATTCGCCTAATTAAATTTATTTAATTAGATGAATATCATTTTCAAAACGCTTTCTTAAAATCACTTTGTCCTGGAGAAATAATAAAATAATTTAATGGAGTGATTCTATCTAGTATATTATTTACCGGAGATAGTTTATTTTCAATACGGATTAAAGATATTCCAATGGTTATAAATTGGTTATTTCAGCTTAAAACAGCTAGATTGATATCGATATATGTTATTTGATTGATTATTTAAATGGATGAATATTAATTATAATATTCATTAACAAAAAAGGAGAAAGAGAAAAAGGATTTTCAGGCTTATTAATTATTTCTTACTGACCGAGAGTCAGTAGTAGTTATTTGATAAAGTGGCTAAAGTTTGGAGACTGCCGGAGAGATTGTGTCTTGATTTTTATTAGAAACATTACAAGAGTTGTATTTGGGTGTTTTGAGGTTATTAAATATTTCAGTCTTAATAGTAAATATTATTTGAATATTATTTAATGAATGAATATTATTTTGAGTATTCTTTTAAAAAGGGATTATTGAATATTTATTAATTGTTACATATTAGTCAAATATTTATTAAATACTTTGAGTGTTGAAGATTATAAAACACTATTCAGAGGGTGTCTAAGGACTTTCATAGTCATTTAAAATATCATATTTTGATTCTATATCGGTAGGTTACTTTTCAAGAACTCTTATATATATGGAATTATCCTGTTGTGTTACAAGCTTTATGCGTACCATTTTCCATACGTGAACACAAAACCCTGTGTCGGGATTGATATAAGTATAAGCGTATACCTATACTCGGACTCTTTCGAACTCAAAACATTTTCGAAAACCCCGGTGTGGTTTTACTTCCTTGCACATTTTTCAAGAATTATCGGTCGACAGATGTCGGACCTCAATTACTCAGTTTTCAATCAAAATCAAGTTTTTAAAAGAGAAAGAAAAAGGGACTCTGGCAGGTGTGGGAACCGTTGACGAACGATTCCCGGGATGTGTAAGCGGCCGTGAGCCAGGCGGTCCATCAATTATTATTCCGGCCCAGGTGTTGCCGAAGGATGATTACGGATGTAGTTTTCATCGAGGGTGATTACGGATGTAGTTTTCACCCGGGGATAGTTACGGATGTAGTTTCTATCCTTCTACCGGTAGAGAAGACCCGCGGATTATTGGACTTGGATGTGGCGACTGATCATCGTCAATCCTTGTCAGGTTTTTATGTTTTCTTTAAGTCCCATCCTCCACTTTGGAAAAATACTCAAACACTGTTTCTTGGGCCTAAGTGCCAAGTTACCGATAGTGTTGTTTTCAATTATGAAAGATGCTAATGAATTCATGCAGTATCTAGAACTGCAAGAATATTCTAACAATAATGGCACGTGTTTGTGCACTTTTGCAATTATTCAAAAGATGAAAGATGGTTCATCGGTTATTGATGTCAAGTCTCAAATGTTTTGCTTCAAGAGCTTTGACTCGCTTCCTATCAGTTATTTCTGAGTTTAGATTTATCAAGTGGTTAAAGAACTTATACCCGGTGCATGATGTTGATCTGTGGGGTGTTTGATGAAAATGACATACTTATACGTATATACCTTCAAATTTGAGAAATACTAAAATGAAACCTTCTAATGGTTTGGTTTGTATACGATGATAAACAACCGTCTTAGCAGCATATTGAACTGCGTATTTTGAAAAGCTTTCTAAAAGATTAGAAATATTGTAGTGTATACTATTTCGCTAAGATAGGAGGATTGCTATGGTTATTATAAACTTATCTGTTCATTGGATGTTGCGTTAAACGTCATATTTTCCTTATTGAAGTTTCATAGTTATAAATGTTTCGGAAATGATGTTAAGTATTGTTGGATTTTAAAACCCCTGTGTATATTGGATTATATATTGTTAAACTCTATTAATACTTACTGGGCAATTCTTTCGCTCATACTTGTTTGTTTTAAATATTAACCTTTCAGAGAAAGGTAGGCGGATGATGCTTATATGCATAGCTCGGGAGAAGCAGGTAGTATGCCCTGATGAAGACGATATGATCCAGAAAATCTATAGTTGGAGTAAGTTATATGTAATCATATTGATGTGTAATAATTATATTACTTTGTACAGGATAGCACTAGTTGCTGGTGTACTTCTCATCGAAGCTATACTAGTAGTATAGGATTTGTAATACACGATGTGATGTAATTGAATGGCTGTAATGAATCGAGTAATGTAAGGATTTTAGTTCTTGTTTCTAGCCCTATAACCCAAAAGATGCTTGGTAGTTGGGGTCTCAATGGTTGTATTTCTGTTAGTAAGTGACTACAAATGGTTTAATATTGATAAACAGGTGATTTGTTATTGAGGATTTCCGCGTGACGACCAAATCCCTGACCCCGGATTTGGGGTGTTACATTTGCAAATAAGAGACATATAATATGCTTAAGTGTATGCAGTCCTATTATGGTAAAACAATATAAAACTGATGCATTTAAGGAGAGAAGCATATTCTTTGAAAAAGGAGGCTGCAAAGATGTCAAAGGGAACATATGAACCCACTAAGATGTCATTAAATGTCAAGATATATGCAGCTAGAATGCACACTTATGCTCAGTCATTTAATGTTATGCAAATGATTGATTTGACATAGACAGATGTGCGCTAAAATGTCTAAAACCTTAGAAGTCAATAAAACAATTTTTAATGTTAAACCATGTGCATGCTTGGATGGGTTTTGACCAGGTCATACTCAAGACAAGGGTTACATGAAATATGTCCAAAAAGTGACCAAGTGTAACATAATTCAATCAAGTAATGCACAAAACAGGTAAGACACATGCAACTAATACACAGACCTTCTTAAGGACTGAATAACACATGAAGTTGACACAAGAAAATTAAATTCATCAATGAGTACAAATTATAAGTTTTATTCTCCTAATTTTCTAAGGGGCCGTTATCATCCCAATGTCCAGATACTGGGGTTCTCAAAAGGATCCCCAGCCAGGTCTTTGGATGAGGGCAAGTGTGTGCAATGTATTAATTTTATTATTAATATTTAAGAAAAATGTTATCATTATACTGATAAATCATACAGACATTTCATAGATGAAACTGAGATGAAACAACATTATCATCCAAATCTAATTGTCCAGGATACAAATTCAAGTAGAGTCACATAAGGTACACCATGAAATTTATGCACAGTAAAGTCATTAATCAAATTGTAAAGTCTCCACTACATACAGTTTGACTAAGTCAAACAGCACAGAGGCACCACATAAAGTAATTTTCAGCACATAATTCGTACACCACATTTTGTCCCTTTAATAAGAGATTGATATCGCATACATATAGTAATACAAAAAAACTGAATTCCACATTGTCCAGATATAAACAATATCTCTCAAATAAATTAGATTCGAACCTCTTAATCAACCATAGAATCAACTTGACAGCTTAAGATTTCATAAAGAATTTTAAGAAAGACCGAGATATCACCGAGAACTTCAATAACGTTCAAGATATCATATCAAACTCGACAGTTTAAGCACGATAAGATACACATATGCAAGAGGTTTTACAGAGAATAAACACATAACTGAGTTTAATAGATAATTATACCTTATCCCAAGGCCTCGTCGTCTTCTTGGGACTTACCGATCCAAAATCTCTGAACTCGCACGAGTTCCGAGTTGACTCGTGAGTTGACTCACCGAGTCATGAGCGATTCCACCGGTTTGAACACCGATTTGACCGAGTTAAGCCTTTAAATCCATAGCTTTAATGCCATTTTCACCGATCTTGACTAAGGATAGCAAAAGAAAACATCACCTACAACCAAATCTTAATAAACGAGTTAGGGTTTTGAAAAATCAAACTTAAGATTTGAAAGAATAACTGTACGTGTATGTGTATTCGTGTAATATATGTATATATATGTTGATTTCGACTTGTAACTCAAGATCGATTGAGGCGAAAATGAGTAATTCATCGAAAATCATTCGATTTAACCAACCCTTAGCCTTATTTGAACGATTCTTGGATTAATCGAACAAAAGAATTGAAGAAAGGCTCGATTTAGTGTATAGAACATATAGATTGATTTTGAAAATTTAGGGTTTTGAGTCGTGAGAGATAGAAGCGGTGATAGAGAATACAGAGAGAACTCGAGAGAGAATGATGTATGCGGCTGTGTCTCACGCGTAAACAGTAATCATATAGTGTATATATTTTTAAGCTGGATGGATAGGATTAAATCCCTAATGTGGATCCAACGGATGAAAATAATCAGGGTTTTTGCTTAGGGTTGGGCTCAATATTGGGCCGGATTTGACCAATTGGACTAGGTCAAATAGGATAAAATACTCATAAAATAATATATTTTTATGTCTGAAAATATTTCTGTAAAATTATAATATATATATATATATATCATAAATATCAGAAAACATACTAATGTTTTGATTCTTTGTATTTAAGATTAAATATCATTTTTCTAGTATCTCAAAAATATTTCCGAAATAAATTCCGAAAAATATTTGCTCGACTAGTTTTATCTTTTCGAATGAAAATCAAAAAACCCGATCGATAAAGTTTCATATGTTATCATTATCGATGAATCTAAGTTTTTTAGAGATTCGTTATCCGGAATGATATCTTTTTCGTGAGATGACTATAAATAATGATAAATAATCTCATAAAATATATAAATATATATATAATATTTATATAAGTATATAGACCATTATTTGGGAGTTTTCAACATTCCTAAATCCAAACGGAGTTTAGTGAATCTTTCAGAATTCAATGGTTTCGTGAATATGTCTGCTAGATTGTACTCAGTTTCGATATGAGTCATTTTTATATCGCCTTTATTGACATGATCTCGTAAAAAGTGATGTCTCACATCTATATGCTTAGATCTTGAATGTAACATGGGTTTTTTGCTAAGATCAATAGCACTCGTGTTGTCGCATAAGATTGAGATTACATCAAATTTAGTATTGTAGTCTGCTAATATTTGCTTCATGCATAATATTTGAGCACAACATTTTGCGGCCGCTATATATTCGGCTTCCGTTGTGGAAATAGATACCAAATTTTGTTTCTTGGAAAACCAAGATATTAGGCATCCTCCTAGAAACTGACATGTACCACTTGTACTTTTTTTGTCGACTAAATGCCCGGCATAGTCCGAATCTGAAAAACATATTAATTCGAATGGTACTCCTTTAGGATACCAAAGACCTACGTCAGTGGTTCCTTTTAAATATCTCAATATTCGTTTAACCGCGGATAAGTGAGATTCCTTTGGTGCTACTTGGAATCTAGCACACTTACAAACACTATATTGAATATTGGGACGACTTGCGGTAATGTATGCAAACTACCAATCATGCCTCGATATTTCTTAGTGTCAACGGGTATTCCGTTGGGATATTCTGTTAATTTATCAGAAGTCGACATAGGAGTAGATATGGGTTTTGAATTTTCCATTTCAAATTTCTTTAGCATTTCTTTATAATATTTCGATTGTGAAATATGAATGCCTATATCCGATTGCTTAATTTGCAATCCTAGAAAGAAATTTAATTCACCCATCATACTCATTTCGAATTCCTTGCTCATATTGTTAGAGAATTCTTTACATAGTGCATCATTGGTCGAACCAAATATGATGTCATCTACGTATATTTGTACAAGCAAGATATCATTTTTTCTTGTCTTATAATTAAGGTTTTATCGGTCGTTCCCATTTTAAAGTTATTTTCTAATAGGAACTTGCTCAACCTTTCGTACCAAGCTCTTGGAGCTTGTTTTAAGCCATATAGAGCTTTGTATAATTTGTATACATATTCCGGATTTGTGGCATCTTCAAAACCGGGAGGTTGTTTGACATAGACTTCTTCTTCTAATATTCCGTTTAGAAAAGCTAATTTGACATCCATTTGGTATACTTTGAAATCTTTATGACACGCGTAAGCTAATAGCATTCGAATTGATTTGATTCGTGCTACGGGTGCATAAGTTTCATCTAAGTCTTTCCCTTCCATTTAGGTATAGCCTTGAGCAACTAATCTTGCATTATTTCTTATTACCGTTCCATTTTCATCTAACTTGTTTCTAAATACCCATTTTGTTCCAGTTATGGAAGTATCTTTGGGTTTTGGAACAAGTTCCCAAACTTTGCTACGAGTGAATTGTAGTAATTCATCTTGCATGGCCGAGATCCAATCCTCTTCTAGCAAAGCTTCTTTAGTAGTCTTAGGTTCTATTTGTGATAGAAAACTAAGATGATTCACAACATTTTGTACTTGTGACCGCGTTTGAACTCCTTTATTTAAGTCTCCAAGAACATTATCTAGTGGGTGAATTTTAATAATAGGAATTTATTTTGGGTTCTACTTCCGTTTCGGCTAATTCTAATGGATTTCTTGGAATGGGAGTTCCGAGATCCATATTTTTGAATTGTCGAATAATATTTTCTACATCATCTTGTTCAACATTTTCGTTTTCAACAAGATCTTTGTATTTTGATGGTGGTTTGCTTTCATCAAATGCAACATTCATAGATTCTTCCACCACTAGTGTTTTTAGGTTGAATACTCTATAGGCTTTGATATTTGTAGAGTATCCAAGAAATATACCTTCATTTGATTTAGGATCAAATTTGGTAAGATAGTCTTTCGAGTTTAATATGAAGCATTTGCATCCGAATACTCGAAAGTAACTTAGTTTCGGTGTTTTTCCAAAATAAAGCTCGTAAGGAGTCTTTTGTGTTATTGGTCGTAGCAAAACCCGATTAAGAATATGGCAAGAAGTAGACATTGCTTCGGCCAAAAAATATTTAGGTCGATGATATTCATTTAGCCTTGTGCTTGCCATTTCTTGTAAAGTTCTATTTTTCCTATCTACAACTCCATTTGATTGTGGAGTGTATGGATCGGAAAAATTATGTGTGATACCATTTTCATCACAAAAGTTCATAAAACTAGAATTCTTAAATTCTTTACCATGATCCGTTCGTATATAGACGATGGTACTATTTTGTTGATTTTAAATTTTTTTACATAGAGAAGAGAAAGATTCAAAAACATCACTTTTAGATTTGAGAAATTCTGTCCACGTGAATCGTGAATAATCATCAACGATTACTAACATGTATGAACAACCTCCGAGACTTTGTATAGGAACCAGACCAATAAGATCCATATGTAAAAGCTCGAGAGGTCTTGAAGTTGATACCATGAATTTAGCTTTGTGCGATGCTCGAATTTGTTTTCCAATTTCGCAACTTCACAAGTATGATCTTTTTGATAATTCAATTTTGTTATACCTCGTACATGATCTTTAGTTGATATATTTTTAATCAACTTCATGTTTGCATGTCCTAATCTTCGATTCCATAGCCAAGGTTCATCGTTTGTTGTGATTAGGCATACATTCTCATTCTTGCTCATGTCACATGTATAGACATTTTTGTTTCGAGGGCAAGTGAGAATCAATTTCCAATCTTTATCTAAAATACAACAATGAGTAGTATAAAAAATTACCTTGTATTCATTGTCGCAAAGTTGACTTATCGAGAGAAGATTGTACCTTAGTCCCGTGACTAGTTGAACATTTGAAATCTTGAATCGACTATTCCCGATGTCTCCGATGCCGACAATGATGCCTTTACTACTATCTCCAAATGTGACACTTCCCGCAGTGACCCTTTTAATGTTATTCAACAATGACTTGTTACCGGTCATGTGTCTTGAACAACGACTATCAAGGTACCACATGTCTTTCTTGACGGCAAGACAAACCTACAAAATAGATCAATTAAATTTATAGGTACCCTTTTGTCTTGAGGGTCCTGGGGTTAGTCCATCATAAATAATATTTGAGTTTGCATGATAAAATCTAGGCATAGAATATTCATTATTAGGCATGTATGTATTTCTAGGTGCATGATGTCTAAAATGATGTTGTGGATATCTAGTATTATCATAAGATCTAGAGTTAACATGATGCATATTATTTCTAGCATTTGCAAAATATGGAGCATGTTGAGGATAAACATTATGATTAGGCATACCTACTAGCATTGTTATGATACATTATGTTTCTATTTTGAAATACCCTAGGTTGTTGAAATCTTTGCTACCTTTGACCATTATAAGCAACTTTGTTAAATGGTACTTGTTTTTCAAACTTATCGTATGGTCTTGATCCTTTACGAATCCATACATGCTTCCCCTTAAATTCACCACTCTTGAGTTTGCAATATAGGACCGAATGTCCATCTTTGTTGAAATAAGTACATTTTAGGGTTTGTGGTTTAGGAGGAGCTATTATAGGTTGCACTCTTGGTTGAACCTCTTCTCTAGGAGGAGCGTTCTTATCGTATCCTAGACCTTCACGGTTATAGGAAACCTTTGAGTGTACCATTTTATCTAACATCTCATTGCCTTTAGTAAATCTTTCAACAACAGTTTCAAGATTTTCTTTTTCTTCTTTTGAGGCATCAATCTTGTTGTTAAAGAATCTTGCTTGATCCATAACTTGAGATATGAGCTTGAAATTTTCTTCTTTTAATCTTTGAGTTTCTTCTTGTAATTTCTATTCTTTTAACTCAAAGATTTGTGATAGCTCATTCTCTTTTTCAAGATTGTTTACATGAGATTGAGACGTTACATTAATTCGAACCATTGATTCATTTTGAATCTTTAAGTTCAAAAGATCAACATTAAGTTTACTAATGTTGTCATTGAGTTGTAACTTCTCATTTTCCAACTCTTCAACTTGAAGTACTAAGGCCATATTTTCAACTTCAAGATTGATAGCATTGTCTTTGAATTGATTGACCTCACCTTTCAAGAGATGATTTTGATCATTTAAAAATGTCATTTCATTCTCATTTTGGGTTGTATATCCATCATCCGAGTAAACTCTTTACTTTGATTATGATACATTTCTTCGAGTTTTATTTTCTCGGACCATAATAGATGAAGTCTGTTATCAACATCTTTATATTTATTGTTGATACCTACTACAAGCTAAATTAAATCATATTTACTCATATCAACTGGATTCAAGTTAGATTCATCTAATTGCAATTTATTTGAGATGTAGTTGAGATTAGAACTTACCTCTTGATGAGAAATGGAGGCTCCCATTGAAGTAGCTTCATCCCCGATAGTTATTAAGCACAAGTTGACAACTTCTTCACTAGCTTCCGGAACTTCTTCATCTTTACTTAAATCCCAACCGTTTTCCGCCACGAGAATCCTTCCTTTAGCTAGATTAGGACATTCTCTTTTGAAGTGACCCGGTTGCTTACATTCAAAACATACTTCTTGTGTTTCTTCCGGATTTTGCTCTTTATGTTTTGGAGGAGTGTAAGGAGGATTATTATTGTTATTGGCATTATTATAGGCATTAATATTTTGATTGCCTTTGCCTTTATTATAGCTCATTGTGGGAAAATTACTCTTATAATTAGGACTATAATTTTGGGAGTAATTAGGCCTTCCTTTAGAGTTAAAAACTCTTTGTTGATTATTGGATTTTAGGAAGCCTTTTCCATATCTTTAAGCTTTGCTTTGTAGCACACGACGAAGTTGTCTCGTTAATAAAGCAATTTCTCTTTCATCGAGATCTTGGAGTTCTTCGTTTAATTCTTCATCGTTTTCATTTTCATCGATTAATATAGCTTTTAAAGCCATGTTTTTCTTTTTGTCTTCCACTTTAGGAATGACTTTATCCGGGAGATTGTCTTCTTCGTATGCACGAAGATTTCCGAATAAGCTATCGATGTCATAATCATTTAGATTATGCATTTCTTTTATGGTAGTAACTTTAACCTTCCAACTAAGAGGTAAAGATTTAAGAACTCTTCGGTTCTTTACATTTCAAGAATAATTCTTTCCAAGTTGAGATAATTCATCGATAATACGAGTAAATCTTGTTTCCATATCGATGATATTTTCTCATTCTTGGAGTTTGAAGTTCTCGTATTCATGGATTAAAGTTTCCATTCGAGAATCTTTTATATCGATGGTTCCTTCGTAGGTAACCACTAGTTTGTTCCACATTTCTTGTGCGGACTTGTAATTGTTTACTCTTTTGTATTCTTTTTCGGCAAGTGCACTTGTGAGAACCATTTCCGTTTTAGCAGCAATATTCATCATATTTTCTTTAGCGAGAGTGTATTCACTAACTTTCTTTTCAATAATGACACCGTCAACTGTTTCGGTAGGAATAACAACTCTGTCTCCTATGGACATCCAAACTTTGACTCCTTGAGATCTAGCATAGATGCGAAACCTCATTTTCCATGTTGCAAAGTTGGTGCCATCAAATAGAGGAGGGCGAGAGCTAGATAGGCCTTCACCGCAACCGATGGTATTTGGATACGCCATGTAGGATCAATTTTTGTTATGCCTGTAAATCTGCAAATCACTCAACAAACACGTTAAAAAGCACCGCTCTGATACCAATTGTTAGGTCCCGTAAGTGGGCTATTTTAAGCTAGAGGGGGGGTTGAATAGCTTAATATCCAATTTAAAAATTATTATGGCGTTTTAAAATAATTTTCCCTTTTTTAAAACTTTTACCCAGTCGTTATGCAGTTTATAAGTGCAGAAATAAAAGACAAGCGAAGAAAATACCACACAAGAGATTTTATCCTAGTTTGCGATGGCGCAACCCCTAATGGATTCGCTCACCCCTACTCCAGTCCCCGAGCTCCTCTCCGGACTCGAGATTTTTCCCTTAAAAATAACTCGCTCCTTTTGTAGGCGGAGAAGCCTTTACAACCTTATAAACATTGGTCTTGGTACGTGTCTCCCCGACACTACCTCACAATAAAAATAAAAACCACAAGACTCGTCTTGGTCAAAGTCGTTGTGAAAACCTACACAACTTATCTTAGACAGCAACTCCCCGCTACTTCTTCAAAGTTGATGTAGAACCCTTGGTGTAGTCTTTGAATCCTTAGCTTTTTCCGGTCTTGGATCTTAGATGAAAGGTCTTGGGTCTTTCCTCATCTTCACGGTGCAAAGGCCACTAACTCCCCGATACTGCCTAGGACTTGGGTCTTAGAACGAGAATCACCTCACTTTAACTTCACCTTACTGCAAAACTTAGAAAACAATATCTACGAAACAAATAGTAATGTAAAGAGAGGTTTTGGACTAATATGTCCGAGAATGACTATAATATTCTTACACGAATATTAAGTGAAATAAGTTCGATAAGCTTTATTTGCTTACAATTTTATATGTATTCTTTTATTCGATATGACTTGTAGATCGAAGATTACTTTAATACAATACTCCGTTTTAATGAGATTCAAATATATCTCGGAGTTTGTAAATATTGATTATGCCCTTTAAGCTCGTAGGCTTATAAGGTTTATAATCGTATACTTTTGTCCGATGTTTGTAAACGTCGGTGTATACCTTAAAATTACTTCGTTATTGAAAATATATATATTTTCGAAGTAATGTATAGATCAAATCCTTCGTTAAGCTCTTGTAGCTTTAACGATGTTTGATTAGCAACTTTAACATTTTGCACTTTAATATAATTTGGCTAAATTAACACCACACACAAATATAACACACACGTGCCGAAAAGTAGCTCGCTTATCTATAGGATAAAACGAGGGCCGCTATTATGCGTTAAATTAGTGCGGAAAGTAAAATCACTCACAAGTGTGAGGACGAGAATAAAAGGGTGCGGAATAAATAAAAGGCTTTCGCCACGCTTTTACGCGTTTAAAATATATATAACAATTTTATCACAATTATATATAATACAAGCTTTAAAGATCTTCTTCCCACGAAACACTAGAGGTGATAGATGGGAATTAAATCAAGCCTTAGCACAGTTATATATATAAATACAATAAATAGCCAAAATGAGTGCGTTAAAGTATTACTAACAATGTTTGATATAAGAGTTTAATAAGATGAAGAGAGGTTAGTTAAGAGCTCTTATATTCTAACAAAATATGGTCGGTTAAGACTCGGAAAGGAAGCTAAAATATTACCACTTTTGGAGACGATCGGAAAGTTCGTCGGAAAAATTTGCCGGAGGTTCAGCCGGATTTTGGCTCGTGGTCGAACTTGGGCAGCCCTTCGGGAGGCCGGATTGTAGTGGTAGAGGAGCTTGCTTGGTGGGAGAGAGCATGGTTGAAGGAACTAAGCTTGTATAATCAAAAACCTTGAATATATGAAGATATATTGAAGAGAGAGAAGGTTTTTGAGAAGAAGTAAGTGTTTAAAGTGTTTGGATAGATGGAGAGAGCTTTTACTTCTAAAATCCCAGCAATTCTTTGGCTCTTTAGCTTATTAAAAAATGGTTGGGGGAAGGGGTTTATTTATAGGAGGAGTTAGGTGAAAGGAGTGGTTGAGATTGAAGGAAAAAGGAGTGGTTAGGATTAAAAGCACTTGATGAGGTGGAAAGTGGTTTGTGTTAGTTGGGAGTAGTTTTGTGTTTCTTTGAGGTGGTTTTGGTATTAGAAAGCAGCTATGTTTTATATTGTATCGTACTCGTATAAATTAACGATTAAATACGTAACTTGTATCGTTAATTAAATACCCGTAAAATACGAAACTACCCAATAAATAATTCTAAAATTATGGAGCACTTAGGAATATTATAAAATAATATTCTGGAAAGTTTGGTCAACCTTGACTTGGTCAAACGTGGTCAACTGTAGACCCACTTCCTCGATTTTCGTGCCCGGACCAAAATTCTCAGAAAATTACGAAACTTTTACCATGCATAGAAAATAGCATTTAAGTGACCCATCTCAAGTTTCAAGTCATCCTAGCAAGTGGAAGTATTTTATTTGGATTTAATACAATTAAATCAGCTTTCGGTTCCGAATAAAATACGATTGGTCTTTCTACGTAATAAATATATCTTTTGACCAATGTTTTGACTAGAATAACTACTTAGAATATATTTCCTAATATATAAAATATTTTGAGAGTGTATGAAATATTTTTGAATATTTAAAATAATTTTCTCCGAAAATGGAATAAATTTGAGACGAGGGAGAAAAATTACTTTAAATATTTCTGGCACGAGATACGAATGAGTATTAATATTCCACCACTGAATATTAATATTCTTGAGGATAAAAAAATTTTGAGTGCTAAGGTCGAATATTTTTTAATAAAAACTGATCGTTTTTAAATATAGCACGAGTTCTCTAAAGAATATTAAACCTCGAATATTCTTTGTTCGAGCTTGTCGCCTTATCAATGTTGCAACGGAGATCTAAAAAATATCAAACCTCGATATTTCTTTTTTCGATCTTATTGCCTTAGAGATATATTCCATAAAAATATAATTTGATTTTTAGCAATAATGGAATATCTCTTATAAGTAAAAATAAATATTGCTACAATTGACTTTTGACTTTTGACGGAATCAATTAAATTAATGACCTAGTGGAGAGGATAACTAAGTGTAATTAAATTTTATGTTAAATCGTACAAATACCAAAATAAATAATATATCGAAGATATCCTTTCATCCTCCCAATACACTGGCGATCTACACTTCCTTCCGTACAAAGCTTCATATGGTGGTATTCTGATACTCGCATGGTAACTATTGTTATACGAAAACTCAACCAATGGCAGATCCCAACTCCCTTTGAAATCCAATGCACAAGCTCTAAGCATATCTTCTATTGTTTGAATAGTCCTTTCACTCTGTCCGTCCGTTTGTGGATGATAAGCCGTACTCATCTTAAGTTGGGTTTCTAGGCATTCTTGAAATTATCGCCAAAACCTTGAATTAAATCGCGGGTCTCGATCGGATACTATCGAAATAGGAACTCCATGACGTGACACAATTTCCTTCAGATACAGATGTACTAACTTATCCAATGAGAATCTTTCGTTAATTGGTAGAAATTGTGCAGACTTTGTCAGTCGGTCGATAATAACCCAAATCGCATCGTGATTCGCTTTAGTCTTCGGCAATCCTACTACGAAATCCATGGTAAGGTGCTCCCATTTCCACTCAAGAATTTCTAACGGTTGTAACAATCAGCTTGACTTTTGATGTTCTGCTTTGATCCTCTAGCAGTTATAAAACTTACTTATCCATTCGGCAATTTCTCGTTTCATATCTGGCCACCAAAAATTTTCCTTCAAATCTCGGTACATCTTAGTACTTCCAGGGTGAATAGAATATCTCGAGCTATGGGCTTCAGTTAGAATCTCATTCTTCAACTCCAAAACATTAAGAATCCATATCCTCTTACCAAATCTCAAAATACCTTGATCATCTTTCTGTGTACAAATATCTTCTCCGGTCAATGTATTCATTTCGCAATTCATCACTTCTTCCTGACATCTCCGAATCTTCTCCAGCAACTTTGGCTGAAAAGTCATCGTACTCAGAAACTCATCTGCATCCATTGTATCATAAACTTCTAAACTTAACTTCTCAAATTCTCGAAATAACTCCTTTTTCATAGTCAATATATTCAACCTCTCCTTTCTACTCAGCGCATCAGCTACAACATTCGCCTTTCCGGGATGGTAACTTATCGTGCAATCATAATCCTTAATCAACTCCAACCATCTTCTTTGCCTCATATTCAACTCTTTCTGGGTAAAGATATACTTCAAACTCTTATGATCGGTGAAAATTTCACACTTCTCTCCGTACAAGTAATGTCTCCATATTTTTAACGCAAATACAATCGCAGCTAACTCTAAATCATGTGTTGGATACTTCTGTTCATGCGGCTTAAGCTGTCTCAAAGCGTACGCGATTAGGTTTTCGTGTTGCATCAAAACACATCCTAATCCTTTGTGCGAGGCATCACTATAGATAACAAAAATCTCCTTTATCATCTGGAAATACTAACACCGGTGCGGAAACCAATCTTTTCTTTAACTCTTGGAAACTTTCCTCACAATTATCATTCCAAATAAACTTCTCGTTCTTCCGGGTCAACTTAGTCAACGGCGTAGCTATATTTGAAAAATCTTGAACAAATCTCCTGTAATAACCATCCAATCCTAAGAAACTTCTTTTCTCAGTAGGAGTTCTTGGTCTACTCCAACTCACCACAGCTTCAATCTTGGCAGAATCCACTCTAATTCATTATTTACTAATTACGTGACCTAAAAATTGCACTTCTTGTAACCAAAACTCACACTTAGAAAACTTTGCATATAATCCTTCCTTCCTCAAGGTCTCTAATCCGATTCTCAAATGCTCGGCATGCTCTTCAGGGTTTCTCGAGTATATAAGGATGTCATCAATAAATAAAATTATGAATTTATCCAAATATCTCTTGAACACTCTATTCATTAAATCCATAAACACAGTTGGCGCATTCGTCAATCCAAAAGCCATCACTAGAAATTCATAATGTCCATATCGCGTGCAAAAAGCAGTCTTCGAAATGTCTTCTGGTTTAATCTTCAATTGGTGATAACCTGATCTCAAATCGATCTTGGAAAAGTAAGTAGCATCCTTCAGTTGGTCAAACAGATCATCATTCCTTGGTAGTGGATACTTGTTCTTGATAGTCAACTTGTTAAGTTCTCTATTATCAATACACAATCTCATACTTCCATCCTTCTTTTTAACAAACAACACTGGCGCTCCCCACGGGGACACACTTGGTCTTATAACTCCTTTATCCAATAAATCTTGCAATTGAGTAGCTAACTCCTTAATCTCAGCAGGTGCCATTCGGTACGGCGTTTTGGATATGGGCTCGGTTCCCGGTGCTAAATCAATTGGAAACTCAATTTCTCTATCTGGAGGAAATCCGGGCAATTCATCGGGAAACACATCAAGGAACTCATTCACAACTGGAATATCTTCCATTCTAGGGTTTTGTTTCTCTACATCAACCACATGTGCTAAATAAGCTTCGCATCCTTGGCTTAACAATCATCTTGCTTGCATAAACATTAGGAATCTTTTATCCTACATCTGTCCTTGAAATACTACTTCATTACCATCTTCAGTATGTAACTTAACTTGCTTCTTTCTACACTCAATCTACGCATCACACTCGGTTAACCAATCCATTCCTAGAATAACATCAAATTCTCCCAGATTAAATGGTAATAAATCTACGTAAAAAAGAAATCCTCCGATCTCAATATTACAGTTAGGACACTCCCGATCTACAGAAATCTTATCCTGATTAGCAACTTCTACTACTAACGTCTTGTCTAATTGACGAATCTCACAATGTAACTTATTAAGAAATCTCTCAGATATAAATGATCTAGTGGCTCCAGAATCAAGCAAAACTTTAGCTTCAAAAGAGTTGACAGGAAGCGTACCTGCAACCACATCGGCATCATTAACAGCTTCTTTGATAGACATGTTAAAAGTACGGGCTCTGGGCTGAGGTGCTTGATACGGCACTTATCGCGGTGCTGAAGGTGCGGTGATCCTTAGAATATTAGAAGTCTGAACAGGCTCCTTGCAATTCTTAGCTATGTGACCAACCTTACCACACTTATAACAAGTCAATCATACTGGCTTCGCTTCCAAACATTCTTGAGCATAGTGTCCTTTCTTCCCGCACTTGTAGCAAATTATGTTAGGTTTATTACAGATACCCGGGTGCTTTCTCCCACAAATCTTGCAGTCTTGTAGTACGGGTCTTGTTATAGCCTGAGGGTTTACTCCTTGGGGTATACGGTTTTGTCCTCCGTTACCACCTCCAAACTTCTGAAAATTTCTCTGTCCTCATGGTCGATTTCCAAACCTTCCTCTGTTCTGAAAACTCCTTTGACCTTCTGTCTGTTGACTCTTCTCTACTTTCTCAAACTTCCTCTTCTTACCAACTTTCTCCTTCTGGTTCAAATCACTCTCCCCTATAATCATTGCCTTCTGAACAATAGCAGAATAGGTTCTCAACTCAAACGCAGCAACTCTACTCCTTAACCAGGGCTTTAATCCATGCTAAAATTTCTTAGCCTTGCTGGCTTCGTTTCCTACATACTGGGGTGCAAACCTAGATAGCTCTGTAAACTTAGCTTCATACTCCGCAATAGTAATCCCTTCCTGTTTCAATTCCATAAACTTAATTTCCATCTGGTCTTGTAAATAACTTGGCAAATATTTCTCATTAAACAATTCTACAAATCTTAGCCATGTAATCGCATTTCCTTCTACAGCCTTAACAGACTCCCACCAAAAATTCGCTTCTGACCTCAAATAAAAACTGGCAAATTCTACCATCTTATCTTCTTCAACCCCAACCAATGTAAAGGCTTTCTCGATATCCATTAACCACGATTTAGCTTCAACAGGGTTCAAGGTACCTTTAAACTCAGGTGGGTGAATAGCTTGAAAAGATTTGAAAGTTGTAGCAGGTTGGGCAGCTTGGTGCTGTTGGTGTTGAACAAAAGTAGCTGTTTGTTGTTGTAGTAGTTGAAACATTTGGGCCATGTTAGGGTTATCTTGATTCTGTTGATCTTGGATTTCGGTATTATTGGTTTGACGGGTTCTTCTGGGAGGCATCTTTCTGATAAGAAAATAAATAGTAGGTAAACATGCAGGTTTATATGAAAGAAAACAGGTTTCAACCGTCTGGTACCAATAGACGATCGGTTCCGTTAAAACAATACAATATGGGTACAGTTTTTATATGCAACAGGGTTTATATGAACAGGTCAATAAGTATGGAAATATGGTATGTAAAGACAGTATATAAAATTGATAAGTAAAGCAGTGGACACAGGGATATACGAATAAATATACGTCATGAAGACGAAAACAAACCAACATCTAAAGTTAAGGGTATTCTAACCCTTCTACAAACAAAGCTAAATAAAATAAAGCTGAAAACAATAGCTACTATCCGTCTACCAGTACTAGGAAAATAGGAAAAATATCCTAGACTAGTAGTAATCACAACTAACACTAGTGGGCTGTATCAAATGTCCCACTCACTAACATCTCCACAGCAGCAGTCTAATCACGGGAACCTCGGGTCTCTCAAAGCTCACACAATTTCCAGCAAACCACACTCGATAGTCTACGAGCCTCTGCTAATACATCATGGTAATAGGGTCCCGGTGCAAACAGTGCCTCACAGCATCCTCCAACATCCTAATACGTGTCCTCCAATCGATAGAAGTCAAATCTACTCGAAGCTGCGCCTCCACTTTCATCTTTTCGATAACCTCCTTCATCTCTACATTCTGACCTGACAAACTCTCACACTCGTGAAGCAAATCCTCAAAGGTGCACTCCGGTGTGGGCTCGGGAACTGAATAAGATCCGATAGAAGACTCACCGTGCTTGGTGACAGATGGGGTCAAAACTTGTACTGGGACTAGAACATGCACGGTATCGGTAACAGGCTCAGACACATGTACAGGCTCAGTGGTAGGGACAGGAATGTCGGCACGGGCCGTGGGACTCTCAACCTCGGACTCAGACATCGGTCCATCAGACTCAAGCTCTGCATCAGCATCGGACATCGCCTCAGGAGGATCGGACTCCTCGGATGAGCTATCGGAATCAGGAAGTAAAGGTGCATCTTCGTCCAACTCCATCTCCTGTAGTAATAATATATATATATATATATATATACACACGTAGAATATAAACGTTATGTTAGGCTAGTCTTATAAAATCTAACACAATGGGAAGTACCTAAACCTATATCATTCCCTAACACCTATCACTCTTAAACCTAATTGTTTTTACTCCTTTTATTAGTGATCCTAAATCCTGGCTTGTTTCAGTGACCAAAACCCGTAGTTTTGATACCAACCTGTGACGCCCTCCCGACCTGGGGTCTAGATCGGAGAGTCACTGACGCACTAGATACAACAATCCTAAAATAATAACCATAAAAATAGCATGCTGACTGGCCCCAACTCTATTATCCAAGATCTTTCACAAGTAATGGTATGAAACAAGAAAGCCAATGTCTAACTATTTATTATTACAAGTCATAATCAAACTATTATTATTATTACAGACCATGAATTCAAATTCTTACATCAACTAGTTCTCACAACTAACTTAGAAACCAACTATTGAATTCTCCTCACTTAGCTGTTATTGCATCTACCTCGGGAGCTATCTCAAAACGAACCAACTTGGGGCCACGGTAAGTGCGCTTCCTCGCGGTTTGAATAGTACGAACCATGATTCTTATGCTACTGTCAAAAGGGTTAGACAAAAATAATAATGAGCCAACGCTCAGCAAGTAACTAAAGATCTCAACTGAAAATAGTATAAAAGGGTATTGCAAAAGATGACAGTAATTCAAGATATGGCATGATTATCCAAAAACAATAATAATGACCCTGGTATAAGAATTTTGACAGGGAATCAACTGATAACAAGATAACAATAGATATTTCAAAATTGTGTAAAGCAATTGACATTTTAATCGGTAAACCAATTTCATTTCATAGTAAATTAAAAGTAATCATCACTTTAGGAAAACTGATTGAAGGTTTTTATTTAAACAGACAATATGGGTGATCAGCCCATAAAGTCCCCATACCGGACACAAAGTCTCTCTGGACATTAATCCTCTCATTAGGATAGCTTGGGTTCCCAAGAGGCAACACATTGGCCTATAAAGGTGTCGAACTGGACAGACCAGAACAACACTAATACATATACAAACCGACGGAACCAGCATTACCTGTTCACCCCGTCTCTCCAATCGTCAGGAATCCGTGGAAACAATTTAGACGGAGTTCCTAACATTTTATTAAAATCTTATTTTAAAAAACATTAAGATTTGAAAAACTCTTTTTAACTTCGTAAAACATTTCAATACTTAATCTTTTAAAAAACATTTACTTCAAAGTATCTTCGACTCTCTGATAACAGATCAGCCCAGTCTAATTAACTTCAAAGTATTTTAAGAAAATGACTCATTTTGATTTGCAATGATAAAAGTCAAAGGGTTTGCCTAAGTTTTCTGATATCAATGAAATAGGGATACAAGTCTGAATCAAGAAGATATAGACTCAAAGGCATCAAGGCAATTGATCAGATTTCAAGTTTAAAGTATAGTATTATGGGTAATTAAGTTTTTGAATCAGTGTTTAGGTCATGAAGAAGTTTATATGTTTTTAGGGTCAACATAGGTTGAACTGGTCACGAAGATAGGTCAAGTAGATCACTGGTTTATCTGTCAGTCAATACGGTTTAATTATGGCAATCTGTTTGACATATATGGTCAAGAAGCAATTAAAAAAAATTAGTATTGTTTAACTCTAGGTGACAGTATGGTCAAGAAGCAATTATAAGAATTATGCTGGTCTAGGGTTTATATGTGTTTAATCAGGGTTTATCAATAAAGATTTTGGTTACATGCAAAGGTAGGTTTACGACAAGAGTATGATCAACATGGTATAAGATAGGCATGCTAGAATCAACAAGATATGACAGTTTCAAGAATATAAATTTTGAGAGGAAAGACAGAGTTACTTGCCTCCGGTAGAATGCAACAGCTAACAGCTCAGTCACTGATACTCAACCTTAGCTTTTCTTTTATCGCTAGGGCCTACGTCCTTCGTATCTACATAAAT
Source organism: Saposhnikovia divaricata (assembly GCA_036435485.1). Taxonomy (NCBI): domain Eukaryota; kingdom Viridiplantae; phylum Streptophyta; class Magnoliopsida; order Apiales; family Apiaceae; genus Saposhnikovia; species Saposhnikovia divaricata. The sequence continues at coordinate 161,512,477 of CM071600.1, forward strand.
CATAATCATTACTTTAGAATACTTTACTTCTAATACGTCTCATCCTAATCTACTCAAACGATTCCTATATCAAGTTACACTTAATATATATAACATATACTTACCAAATAGTTCACTAAGATCAGATAAGCACATATAGCATTTATAACATGAAATCACATAAGTCATTTAGGCACTTAACACGTGATACCAACTTGACTCATAGTTAACTTATAAGAATGTACTATAGGTTTTACAACTTATATTTCTAACGAAAATCGGGCAGCACTTCCTCTGTTTATAGGACTATCCCGTCAGAAAATATCCGACTCAAATCACAATCACAATTATCCGATGGATTATAAATCCACCTACACGCCCAAGCATACTAATATAATCTTTATTTATCGATAACAATATAACTCATCTTCGAACAAAATTACTAAGATCGTATAATTTGTACTAAACTGAATAATTCATAAACACATGCATATATTCGAATTTAATTCAAATTAAATCATACATATATATTCGAAATTTTTTAACAAAAAATCAAATGATACACATGCATCCATTTTTTATTCGAATAAATCAATCAATTTAAAAAATTAACGAACCAAATCTTTCGTATTTATTACATAATTCGAATATAATTCATGAAGAAAATATCATAAAAATTCTTGAAATATACATGCGACTTCGAAAATTAAATCAACATACTAAATTATCTATGGCAATCTCGAATCGATAATAAGCATTTAACGAGATATATTGATCGAATTTAAATTACTACAATTTCGAAAATTCACATAATCAAACAGATATTCAATATTCATCAATCAAAAGGAAGTTAACAATATTAATTAGGCTCAGAGAACTCATCACCGCCTTACCGCCAGCTCACCGGAGCTCACGGTCGGTGGGGTAGAAGTCGGAGGTGCCCAAATCAGTTGGGTTTTCCATCAACAACCTCTGCCTACACATACAAAGCATCAAATACAACTGAACAGCAAGAACTCGACCATAGCAACTCGTAATCAGGCAAAACCCGAAATGGGTTTCAAATTTTTCTTCATATAAATGACATGCAATAACAGAAATGAGTAAAGGGTTAAGAACTAAACAAGATTATGGCTTTAGATCGTGTAATCGATCAGATATGAAGAGAGAGGGAGAGAGAGAGAGAGAGAGAGAGAGAGAGAGAGAGAGAGAGACCTGCTCTCGACAGGCCACAAAGAAGAAGAAGAAGCAGTGAAATGAAATGGGAAGGGGGCGGTGGTGATGTTAATACCCTGAGGGGTATAACAGTCTTTTTACAATTGCTATTTATTTATGCAAAAAAACTTAATTTTTTATTCAATATAAATTCGAAATTAAATAAAGGATGGGGAGAAAATATATTTAAAATTTTTAAAATAAAGTTTATGAAATTAGGAACATCCCCATATTTTTAAAATAATATTTGGGTCAAAAATGAATTTTATAAAATTTTTTGAAATAAAGGACATTTAAAAGAAATAAAGCTTTCAAATCATTTTAAAATACCAAAGCATACAATTAAATACTCACTCCAATTTTTATAACTTACTAATATCACAAAGATGATAATGCAAAAGATTTCATGATTTAAAATGACTCCAATGATTTTATATGATTTTTGAAATATTAAAAATGCATTTTAAAAATACTTTAAATGCTCTAAAAATATAAATAAAATTCCACGAACATGTACGACACATAACAATCATCATATATTCACATAAACATGATTTCACACATATCTTGACTTCACCAAACATATACTCATCACATAAATCACATAATTTCCACATTTATTGATTAAATAAATACTTATAAATCGTGAAAAATTCTAGGTCATTATATAAAAGGTCTTTTGTTATCCCGTACTTGAGGCTTGAGGCCTAAAGAGGCAGAAGAAGCGCTAAAGGAAGTTCATGAAGGGAATGTGGGCAGCACTTGGGGGGCAGAGCCCTAGCCCATAAGATCACCCGTTTGGGGTTCTATTGGCCCGAGATGTTGGCTGATGCGCAAAATTATGTTAAGAAGTGTGATAGGTGCCAGAAACACGCTCCGATTGTCAAACAGCTGCCAGAGATGTTAACGTTGATTAACTCTCCTATTCCATTTGCCATGTGAGGGATGGACATACTTGGTCCTTTTCCTGTAGCTTCAGCACAAAGGAAGTTCCTGATAGTGGCCATCGATTATTTTACCAAGTGGATTGAGGCTAAGCCCTTAGCCAAGATAACCACCCAACAAGTTGCCTAGTTCTTTTGGGAGAACATAATATGCAAATTGTTGGGACAATCAGATCTTGGCACTGCGATTTTTGATACAATAAATTAACGAGTACGAATAGAAAATTAACCTTGTTAACGGTTGATTCCACGCTCTTCTATTGTATTCCCAAATTCCCTTGAGCGAAGTGTGGCCTTCGTCTTTTCAAGTTAACCTCTCTTCTTGCTCCGGGGTCAAGGATCCAGGTCATCATGGTCCAATTTCCATTCAATATCAATATCTCTTGAGTTTTTTTTTATATTTAATAATTAAGCAATTGACCCCACACTAATACACACACACACACCAGCCATATGCTCATAGAACAACATTCATAATATTAAAAGTTTAAAGTTAACAGTTATTACAAACCCAGAATTCTACTAAGTACATTGTTGAATAATACTTCTACAGGAAGCATTTCAACAACCAAAAGTTTATTACAAACTTACACCCTTAATTTACATAAGTCTACTAAGCCCCTTTCGCTGGTCACTACCTCGGGGATGGTCGCCAGCACTCGCTCAAAAGGTCGCCTTTCCCTTACCCTCTTGCGGGGTGTAGTGCGTAGTATCGGCATGGGACCAAGCTGCTATATACATAAGTAGCAAGAGTGAGCTATAATAGCTCAGCAAGATAATATTGTAACCTAGAATTTAGAATGTGAACAGGTATACATATATGTATATGCATATATAATAGCAGAAAACAATTAAAATCCTTAAGGAAGAATAAAGCTCTTATTTAATAATACATCATCCACTTACTATTATAAGAAAGAAATCTAAAATAATATAATATCAGTTTTTCTTCATCTGTAACCATAATTCCATCATCTCATATCATTATTCTGTTTTCAGTATAGAAATCTGAAAACCATTTTCTACACTTTCTTTCAAAAACATTGGGGATATCTGCTGTCGCCTGATACGTTAGGACGATGATCAGTCGCCTAATCGTACCTGCTCTCTTTTTACTACCGGTAGAAGGAATGAAGATCATCCCTGGAGGAAGGCCACCTGCTAACATCCTCCCTTGGCATCTTCGTGCCGTAATAAAAATAATAAATGCTGGACTGTGTCGCACACAGCCCTGACACAGCCACTTACGCAAGTCTGTTGCAATCCCCCTTTTTATCACATCATTATTCCCTTTTTAAAATATCATTCCACATTTCCATTTTCTCGCTTTCATTTCCACATATCAATCACTCATATCATTTCCATTCTTGCACATTACTTCTATAATATATATATATATAACAAAATGCTTTGATTATGATCCAAACATCTCTTCCATACACAGGAATCATCCATACTTTTATATTCATAAAATATTCCGTCTATTTTTAGAGTAATGAATGATAATCAAATAATATTTATTAAACCACTGATACTCAAAAAGAACATTTTTAATATAGTATTATAACCATATAACCCTAGATAACAACTGATACCATTCTCTCTTATTCTCTTAATCATAAGGCATATTCACTTCATGCATAATCATCTCTATACATATCCATCTCATACTCGTATTCGTATTCATATACATCTTCGTATATCTTTCTTTTCAAAAACATTACTCAAGGAAGACAATTTCTTCACAATATAATAATAATAGCATCACATATATATTCCATGAAATCAAGTTTCTTTGTGAAGATAAGTAGTTTTACAAGTAAGGATAGAACAAATCTTGCCTCGGTTTCGGTATCCTGACAGTATGGCTCGTCCCTCTTCCGGAGTTTCTATAAACACAAAAGGACCGTCGTTAGAATACCACATCTCTTACTCACTACACTCTTGTATAACATTACCTTTGAAACTTTAATATGTGTTTAACGTATCACTATTACCCCAAAGGTTCAAGAACTTAACCATTTAAAACCTTAATCGAAGTTTCAGGGGTTTTCACCATTTCCCCTAACGATCACACTTAACTGTAAAAATTCTCAGAAAATATGGATTTCGAATTTTACCACAAGGTCAACTGGTAACACCTCTTTGACTACCTTACTACACTATCCCAAAGTTTCATAATTTTTAAAAATGTTTAAGTATCGTAGTCATTGCCTCAAAGTTGACACAACTACGTTTTCTCGGTTTCTGAACCGCTTTCACTAAAACTGACTTTTCTCCTAAACCGTTCATCAGATTTTAACGTACCTTATATCAAAACGATCTACAAACTAAGCTCTATCATTTCATGGTCAATTGGTAACCTAGACAGTAGGGTACCGTACGGATGCAGGGGGTCCAAAACAGGGCAATTCACATCCTAACGAAAATCGGGCATTATAACGGCTATAATTTCGTACTTTCCAAAATCAAACTCCTCCAAATCAAACATCCACCTTATACACCATCACCTACACCATGTGGTCTCCATCCCAACCATGGTTACAAGTCCACAACACACAATTTCCATATCAAAACAAACCATTTATAACACATAATCATCATAAACTAAACATTAACATCACTTAACTACTAACCAACTGAATTTCCACCATAAATACAAAGAGGGCAAGAGTAGTTATACCTTCTTGAAGCTTTTACAACACTTAACAAGCCTTGGTAACCCTTAAACAACCTTACACTAGCTTGGATTAACTAAAAGAACCATGAAAATCAAGTTAGTTTCTTGAAAACTACTATTCATTACTATTCACCTTCACTTCTATGATTTTATTACCTTGCTAAATGATGATGGTTGGCCTTGAAAATTTGTAAATGATCCTTCCTAACCTCCAAGAAGCTCCATAAATTTCCTCTTGATTTTATCTTGATGCTAGCTAGGATTTTTGTTTTTATTTTCCTCTTTTTTCCCTATTTGGCCGAATGGAGTAAAGTGGATGGGGGAGAGAGATTTTTTTGTTTACTTGCTCTTATCTTGGCTTAATCTTGATTAGTCTAGTGTCTTGTGGAAGCTTGGAAGATATTTGTGGTTAAAACCATGCAAAAGTACTAATTTACCCTTAAAAACAATTAGTGGAAAGTGATGTCATCTTGATGACCTAATAATCTCTTTTCTTGTTTTTCTAAGTATTATGTTATTAATCTTGGATAATAATAATGTGGTATGCATCCTTGTTTGATTACTAATCTTAGTTGCTTGGTCTCCATACTCGTCTAATTGTGGTTCGTTTCGAGTATACCTCATTATCTCAGTGGTTTTCGAAATCATTTACGAATCAAATTTCCTTTGGTATTCTCTTAACTTAATAATCCCTTGGTTTAATCTAAATTCACTAATCCCTCAATATATAATTCTTATAGTGTTTCCATGCTCCTTAATATCAAAAAGAAGCTTATTCGAAATCAAAATCCTAAAAATCCATATTCAGGAATTTCTGGAATCTATCGTCATTTCGAGTCACTTATTTTCAATGTACAACACTAATATGGTTTCTGTTTATTCATTTTCTGTTTCAATCATAGTGTACCTACATACTATTTCCCTAAATCCTCAAATTTTACTATTCATGTGATCACTGTAGCATTACTAAAGTTTGGGTTATTACAGTCTCCCCCCCTTAAAAGCATTCCGTCCCGGAATCATGTTGGAAATGTCCATAAGTTTCTTTTTCATTCACACCTTCTAACTTCCACACTATTTCCTTTATCCTTTTCCTCTATCTTGTTTTCGCAGAAATACACCAATATCACTTCCTTGTCATTCATCAACATGCCATTTAGTTTATCAATAGCAGTACTTTTACTGTCTTTTCCTCACAAATCTCCTCCTGTTTCCAGTCATTCCATGTTATCTCGTCTCTCCTTCCACTTTCGACGAAGATATCCGCCACCACATTGGCCTTTTCTGAATGGTAGTGTATCTCACTTATGGTTTGACCATCTTCTGATCTCTATCATGACATAAATATTAACACCTCAATATTCCTATATCTCATCTCTGTAAAATTTTCCAGAAAATAAGCTCTAATAATATTCTTTAAAACAATTGTAGAAAATACTACCTATAATATATATTTCCTGTTCGTCTCAACGAGCTTGTGTTTTCCCAAAACACTCCTACTTTTCTTTTTATAACGTTTCCTAGCCCTTAACAGATACTGATTTTCCTTATCTATATTATTAACTTATTTATTCCATTAATTGATTAAGTCGATCCTTAACCAAAGACTTACACACAAAATTTAAATCGAAAAACAAGTACCTGTATCTGCATCTGGTTTGGTCAACGCTTCCCCTAAGGTCATGTTGTACACTCTAGCAGTAGGCCTATTTGAAGCAGTCACACTCTGACCTGGCGCGTATGACCCACCGGAACGGCAATCTCTAGCAATGTGTCCTAATTTCCCACACTGGTAACACTTAACATCTCTTTTAGGGTTTGTATCAATTGATGGGCACTGGTTAAGGTAGTGTCCTTTTTGTCCACAATTAAAACAAGTTACTCCCAGCACTCTACAGACTCCTATATGCTTCTTACCACACGTGTCACAATCTGGTAATGGTGGTCGTGATTGATTGGACTGAAATGTTCCTGAAGATTTACCACCCTGATTCACCGTCTCACTAGTAGTCTTGTTACCCCCCGACTTTCCCACAAATTGAGATTTTTGTCCTCTACCTCCTTTGTTAAAGTAGTTTCCCTCACTTGAACCTCCTTTCGGGCCCTCAAATCTTCTTTTCTTATTCTCTCGACCTATTTGAGCCTGTTCACTCTCGGCCTCTATAATAGACGCCTTTTGAACCACTGCAGCATAATCAGTCAACTCAAATCGTGCCACTCTCGTTCGTAACCAGGGTTTCAATCCTTGTTGAAACCATTTCGCTCGTTGTTCTTCAATACGCACAAACTCGGGAACAAACCTCGACAGTTCTGTAAATTTAGTTTCATACTCTGCCACTGTTAGGTTATCCTGTTTTAATTCCAGAAACTTTATTTCCATTTGGTTTTCTAAATACCTAGGAGAATACTTTTCTAGGAACACCCTAGTGAAACGCTCCCAGGTTATCACTCCCGCTTCTTCTAGGTTCTTCTTAGCTTCCCACCAGTAATTTGCCTCTCCCTTTAAGAGATAGGCTGCAAAGTCTGTTTTCTGATCTTCCTCTATTCTCAGTATTTCGAAAGCTTTCTCCATTTCTTTTAGCCATGCCCTGGCTACTACTGGGTTAGTGGTTCCCTCAAATTCTGGGGGCTTTAATGACTTAAAGGCATGAAAGGAATTAGCTGCCTGATTGGGGAGAACAGGTGGTTGTTGGGGATTCTGTGGATTAGCAAAATTCTGCCTTAATAAGTCCATGAATTGGGCAAAGGGATCACCTCCCGGATTCCTTTGTTGGCCAGTTGATTCCTCTTCTTCTTCTTCATGATTTTCTTCATTATGAGCATTTTCGTTCAGTCTATTACCTTCTATATTTCGACTTCTTTCGTCTCTCTCATTTTCCCTTGCATTCGCTCTACTATCACCTCTAGGCGGCATAGTTCTGTACATAACAATAGTCCTTATTAATTACCCGAATTTGGGTTACAATATACATCATTTCTATATACACAATTATATCATTAATTAACTCATTTGCACATCACAATATTCTTATCACGGGATTTGCATCTAGTTATATTATAACTTTAGTACGTAAGTGTATCGCCCTTAACACGATAGCCTTTTCATTAAGTCAATCACCTTTTATACATCAATATTTTTTTTGAGTCTCAACATTTATTATAAAAAAAATGCAGCAAAAATTTAGATAGAAATGCACAAACTTCATTAATTTACATAAATATTTTACAACTTGGGTACAACGTCTTTTACTACTAATATTTTACATCATAGGGTACATGGTTCGAAACCTATAAACATAACTGTACATACTAATCTGCTACAACAAAAGTGCTACTAGCTGTCTTCCAATCAGACTAGGATTAAAACAGCAACCAACTAAACTAATCCCCCAAAAAGACATCAGTAAGATGACTAGTCTGATTAGAGATGTAGACTACTATCCCAACTCACAGTCCTGCCCTAATAATGTCCTGGATCTGGACTACCATAGACGTGACTGTATCCACTATCGCAGCCCTCCACTCTGGGTCTCCTCTATCAGCTAACAGCCTCCTAATGTCACCCAGGGCCCGCAGCTCAACACTCACTAATCCCAAAGATATACCATCAGGAATGATACCTCCTCTCCCTCTCTCTGACCTCTACATCAGTGTGTCTATCACTCGGCGGGACTCCTCCAACTGACCCTATAGGGCAAAGTACTCCATCAACAGAATGGCTGGTAGGGAGTCAGCTGTCGGTAAGGGTACCTCCTGAGGGGGCACAGCAGCTGGGGCAGGTGCCTGTACAGGTGGAGGTGGTGGAGGTGCAAATGGTGGGGAGAGAGGAATAGACTCGGTATCTGCATCCTCAGACGGATCTCCCTCTATCTCATCCTCTAAGAAGATAAAATGTCCGGGCGGAGTGAATGGCTCAACTGGATCCTCTAGAGGGCCAGGATTCGGTGAGGGAGATGGGACTGGTGATGGTACTGGAATAGGCAAGGCAGGGGTAGGTATCATATGGATATCGGTCCACTCAATCTCCTCCTTCTCCTCAGCTATAACTGACAATCTAGGCCTCTTACGTAACGGCCTCTCCTCCTCCGGAATCTCCCATCTCACTCTGGAAGGACCTGCCTCATCAGATCCTGTAGAAGGTCTACCCATATATGGCACTATGGCCACAGCATCTCTCCGTCTCTGCTCCTCTGCCTCCTCTTTCTCAAATCTCTCTCTGGCCGTCGCCCGGCGTCTCTCCCTGAGGTCCTCGACTGCATACTCAGGGACCTCTACTCTGGCCAGCTGAAGATCTAGGAGCTCCTGCTCTGACATCCCTAGCCACTGGGGGTCCTGACTCGGCTCACTCATCTCCGCTCCCTATAATAAAACATAAAATTCTATTAGTAACAGTCTATAAAATTATAATATATGCTTAAAGTAAATACTACCTGCGATATACCACCCCTGAACTTGATGGAAGTTCACAATTTATATTATAACTGATACATTTATTATTATCACTTTTGTTCTTGAGCATTATGACTCTAAGCTCTGATACCATCTGTGACGCCCCTAGATTCGGGGTCAAGGATCCAGGTCATCATGGTCCAATTTCCATTCAATATCAATATCTCTTGAGTTTTTTTTTATATTTAATAATTAAGCAATTGACCCCACACTAATACACACACACACACACCAGTCATATGCTCATAGAACAATATTCATAATATTAAAAGTTTAAAGTTAACAGTTATTACAAACCCAGAATTCTACTAAGTACATTGTTGAATAATACTTCTACAGGAAGCATTTCAACAACCAAAAGTTTATTACAAACTTACACCCTTAATTTACATAAGTCTACTAAGCCCCTTTCGCTGGTCACTACCTCGGGGATGGTCGCCAGCACTCGCTCAAAAGGTCGCCTTTCCCTTACCCTCTTGCGGGGTGTAGTGCGTAGTATCGGCATGGGACCTAGCTGCTATATACATAAGTAGCAAGAGTGAGCTATAATAGCTCAGCAAGATAATATTGTAACCTAGAATTTAGAATGTGAACAGGTATACATATATGTATATGCATATATAATAGCAGAAAACAATTAAAATCCTTAAGGAAGAATAAAGCTCTTATTTAATAATACATCATCCACTTACTATTATAAGAAAGAAATCTAAAATAATATAATATCAGTTTTTCTTCATCTGTGACCATAATTCCATCATCTCATATCATTATTCTGTTTTCAGTATAGAAATCTGAAAACCATTTTCTACACTTTCTTTCAAAAACATTGGGGATATCTGCTGTCGCCTGATACGTTAGGACGATGATCAGTCGCCTAATCGTACCTGCTCTCTTTTTACTACCGGTAGAAGGAATGAAGATCATCCCTGGAGGAAGGCCACCTGCTAACATCCTCCCTTGGCATCTTCGTGCCGTAATAAAAATAATAAATGCTGGACTGTGTCGCACACAGCCCTGACACAGCCACTTACGCAAGTCTGTTGCAATCCCCCTTTTTATCACATCATTATTCCCTTTTTAAAATATCATTCCACATTTCCATTTTCTCGCTTTCATTTCCACATATCAATCACTCATATCATTTCCATTCTCGAACATTACTTCTATAAAATATATATATAACATAATGCTTTGATTATGATCCAAACATCTCTTCCATACACAAGAATCAAACATACTTTTATATTCATAAAATATTCCGTCTATTTTTAGAGTAATGAATGATAATCAAATAATATTTATTAAACCACTGATACTCAAAAAGAACATTTTTAATATAGTATTATAACCATATAACCCTAGATAACAACTGATACCATTCTCTCTTATTCTCTTAATCATAAGGCATATTCACTTCATGCATAATCATCTCTATACATATCCATCTCATACTCGTATTCGTATTCATATACATCTTCGTATATCTTTCTTTTCAAAAACATTACTCAAGGAAGACAATTTCTTCACAATATAATAATAATAGCATCACATATATATTCCATGAAATCAAGTTTCTTTGTGAAGATAAGTAGTTTTACAAGTAAGGATAGAAGAAATCTTGCCTCGGTTTCGGTATCCTGACAGTATGGCTCGTCCCTCTTCTAGAGTTTCTATAAACACAAAAGGACCGTCGTTAGAATACCACATCTCTTACTCACTACACTCTTGTATAACATTACCTTTGAAACTTTAATATGTGTTTAACGTATCACTATTACCCCAAAGGTTCAAGAACTTAACCATTTAAAACCTTAATCGAAGTTTCAGGGGTTTTCACCATTTCCCCTAACGATCACACTTAACTGTAAAAATTCTCAGAAAATATGGATTTCGAATTTTACCACAAGGTCAACTGGTAACAACTCTTTGACTACCTTACTACACTATCCCAAAGTTTCATAATTTTTAAAAATGTTTAAGTATGGTAGTCATTGCCTCAAAGTTGACTCAACTACGTTTTCTCGGTTTCTCCTAAACCGTTCATCAAATTTTAACGTACCTTATATCAAAACGATCTATGAACTAAGCTCTATCATTTCATGGTCAATTGGTAACCCAGACAGTAGGGTACCGTACGGATGAAGGGGGTCCAAAACAGGGCAATTCACATCCTAACGAAAATCAGGCATTATAACGGCTATAATTTCGTACTTTCCAAAATCAAACTCCTCCAAATCAAACATCCACCTTATACACCATCACCTACACCATGTGGTCTCCATCCCAACCATGGTTACAAGTCCACAACACACAATTTCCATATCAAAACAAACCATTTATAACACATAATCATCATAAACTAAACATTAACATCACTTAACTACTAACCAACTGAATTTCCACCATAAATACAAAGAGGGCAAGAGTAGTTATACCTTCTTGAAGCTTTGACAACACTTAACAAGCCATGGTAACCCTTAAACAACCTTACACTAGCTTGGATTAACTAAAAGAACCATGAAAATCAAGTTAGTTTCTTGAAAACTACTATTCATTACTATTCACCTTCACTTCTATGATTTTATTACCTTGCTAAATGATGATGGTTGGCCTTAAAAATTTGTAAATGATCCTTCCTAACCTCCAAGAAGCTCCATAAATTTCCACTTGATTTTATCTTGATGCTAGCTAGGATTTTTGTTTTTATTTTCCTCTTTTTTTCCATATTTGGCCGAATGGAGTAAAGTGGATGGGGGAGAGAGATTTTTTTGTTTACTTTCTCTTATCTTGGCTTAATCTTGATTAGTCTAGTGTCTTGTGGAAGCTTGGAAGATATTTGTGGTTAAAACCATGCAAAAGTACTAATTTACCCTTAAAAACAATTAGTGGAAAGTGATGTCATCTTGATGACCTAATATTCTCTTTTCTTGTTTTTCTAAGTATTATGTTATTAATCTTGGATAATAATAGTGTGGTATGCATCCTTGTTAGATTACTAATCTTGGTTGCTTGGTCTCCATACTCGTCTAATTGTGGTTCGTTTCGAGTATACCTCATTATCTCAGTGGTTTTCGAAATCATTTACGAATCAAATTTCCTTTGGTATTCTCTTAACTTAATAATCCCTTGGTTTAATCTAAATTCACTAATCCCTCAATATATAATTCTTATAGTGTTTCCATGCTCCTTAATATCAAAAAGAAGCTTATTCGAAATCAAACTCCTAAAAATCCATATTCAGGAATTTCTGGAATCTATCGTCATTTCGAGTCACTTATTTTCAATGTACAACACTAATATGGTTTCTGTTTATTCATTTTCTGTTTCAATCATAATGTACCTACATACTATTTCCCTAAATCCTCAAATTTTACTATTCATGTGATCACTGTAGCATTACTAAAGTTTGGGTTATTACATATAATATTAGATAGCATGTAAACATTTAAATGATTCTCAATAAAACTGGGCCAGAAATAAATGTATATACTTTAAATAAATATTTTCAGTATACACCAACAATCTCCCACTTATACTCAAAATATTCTATGAGTATATCAGTGTTTATTTAATCCACTATTACACAAAAAAAAACTATGTGTCCATCCATCTGACTCCTATCGCTTCCACATGCTTGTCAAAAACTTTGGCTGGCAAACTCTTTGTGAAAGGATCTGCCCGGTTGTCTTCTGATGATATGTGAGCCACAACTATATCTCCTCGCTTTACGATTCCTCGTATGAGATGATACTTACGTTCAATATGTTTAGCTGCTTTGTGATCTCTTGGTTCCTTCGAATTTGCCACAGCACCAGTGTTATCACAATACACTATCAAGCTCATAGGCAACTTAGGTACCACATCCAAGTCCAAAAGGAAGTTCCTGAACCAAATAGCCTCCTTTGCAGCCTCAGAGGCCGCCACGTACTCGGCTTCCATGGTAGAGTCTGCAATGCATTTCTGCTTTACACTCCTCCATATAACGGCTCCACCTCCCAAAGTAAAAACATATCCCGAGGTTGATTTCCTCTTATCCCTATCTGATTGAAAATCTGAATCAGTATATCCCAAAGGAAATAGATCTGAGGCCTTGTAAATTAACATATACTCCTTAGTCCTTCTCAGGTACTTGAGTATAGTTTTTACTGCACTCCAATGTTCCAGACCTGGGTTCGACTGATATCTACTAACCATGCCTACAGCAAAGAAGATGTCAGGCCTCGTACATAACATAGCATACATTAAGCTTCCACATGCCGAAGCATAAGGAACTACTTTCATGCTCTCTATATCCTTAGGTGTCGAAGGACACTGCTCCTTGGATTGAGCCACTCCATGCTTAAAAGGTAGAAGACCTTTCTTAGAGTTCTGCATGTTAAAACGAGCTAATACTTCATCAATGTAGGGCTCTTGAGATAAAGCCAACATCCTTTTCTTGCGATCCCTTATTACTTTGATCCCAAGGATGTATGCCGCTTCACCTAAGTCCTTCATTTCAAATTGTTTGAACAACCATGCCTTTACTAATGACAACATCTTAACATTGTTTCCAATGAGTAAAATGTCATCTACATACAGTACTAGAAAAACCACTGCATTACCCTCACTTCTCTTATACACACATGATTCGCTTGGACTTTGATCAAATCCATATGACTGGACTGCCTGATCAAAACGAATATTCCAGTCCCTAGAAGCTTGTTTTTGTCCATAAATAGACCTCTTAAGCTTACAAACAAGATGCTCTTGGCCTTCCTTAATGAATCCTTTTGGTTGTTGCATATAGATGGTTTCCTCAAGACTTCCATTAAGGAAAGCTGTCTTGACATCCATTTGCCAAATCTCATAATCGAGATGAGCTGCTATAGATAAAAGAATCCGGATCGACTTAAGCATAACAACTGGCGAAAAGGTTTCCTCATAATCGATCCCTTCTTTCTGAGTATACCCTTTCGCAACAAGTCGTGCTTTCCAGGCTTTCACCTTTTTGTCAGATCCTCTTTTCTTCTTGTAGATCCACATACATCCAATGGGTTTTACACCTTTGGGTGGTTCCACGAGCTCCCAAACTTGCTTAGAATACATAGATTCCATCTCAGATTCCATTGCCTTTTGCCAAAGATCTGCATCTTTATCTAGAATTGCTTCTTCGTATGTCCTGGGATCCTCATCATGTTCACCAGAGACAAAGTCCGAGGACTCTCCCAAAAACATGAATCTATCAGGTTGTTGAACAACCCTCCCACTACGACGAAGCACCGGTGTGGTATTAGTGACAGGTTGTGCATTTTCTTGTGGTTGATCTACTTGTACTATTGGCACTTGGTGATTATCTGTCCCTCCCACTAGTTCCTCTAAAACGATACTACTCATGGGTTTATGGTTCATTATATAGTCTTCTTCTAAGAATCTAGCATTGGTGCTAACAATGATATCTCGATCCCTAGGACTATAAAATGAATAACCTTTCGTTCCCATGGGATAACCTACAAACAGCCTTACTTCTGTACGAGATTCTAACTTGGTCGCGTTCTTGTTCAGCACATGTGCTGGACAACCCCAAATCCGAATATGTCTTAGACTTGGTTTGCTACCAGTCCACAATTCTATTGGAGTCTTGGGAACCGACTTAGAAGGTACCAAGTTCAGAAGGTAAGCCACTGTTTCTATAGCATATCCCCAAAACGACTTGGGTAAATCTGAATAACTCATCATCGATCTAACACTCTCTAAAAGAGTCCGATTCCTTCTCTCTGCTACACCATTCTGCTGAGGTGTGCCAGGTGCAGACAACTGGGATGTGATCCCATTTTCTGATAAATATTCCCTAAATTCTCCGAGCAAGTATTCGCCACCACGATCTGATCGTAGTGACTTGATACATTTTCCAAGATGTCGCTTCTCCGCACTTGCTTTATACTCTTTGAATTTTTCAAAGCACTCAGACTTACGGAGCAACAAATAAATGTACCCATATCTAGAATAATCGTCAATGAAAGTGACAAAATACTCATAACCTCCTCTTGCTTGGATACTCATAGGTCCACATAAATCAGTATGAACCAATTCTAACACTTCTTTAGCTCTATTCCCCTTTGCTTTAAAAGGCCTATTAGTCATCTTACCTTCCAAGCAGGATTCACAAACTGGAAATGGCTCCACTGCCAACGAGCCTAATGGCCCATCTACTACCAGTCTTTGAATCCTCTTCAAGTTAATATGACCTAATATTAAGTGCCAAAGATATGTTTGGTTCAATTGAGAAGGTTTCTTTCTTTTATTTGAGCTAGAAAGAATGTTATTAGTTTCCTTATGTTGCATCATTGGTTGGATAGGATTAATAATATATAAATTGTCTTGCAATGTACCAGAACATATAACTCGTTTATTCATCATAATAGAAACATTACGATCCAAACAAACATTATAACCATCCATGGCAAGTTTAGAAACCGAAATTAAATTCCTTCTAAACGAAGGTACATAAAGATAATTGTTCAAAACCAAAATCCTATCATCGCCAAAAGATAATGTAATTATTCCAACTGCAACTACTGCTACTTTCGTAGCATCTCCCATGAACACATATATCTCGCCATCTCTAAGCATTCTGGATTGCTGGAACCCCTGCATAGAGTTACAAACATGGTCAGTGGCTCCTGTATCTACACACCAAGTGCTCGTAGATATAGCCGCTATATATGTTTCTGTAACTAGAGAAAGAGACATACTGGTATTGTTTGTCTTCTTAGGAAGAGGACAATCCTGTTTCCAGTGACCTGACTGCTTGCACCTGAAGCACTTGCCCTTAGGCTTTTTCACAGCACCTTGAACTCCCACTGCATTAGCAACCTTTCCAGCTTTCTGTGTCTGAACCTTTTTCTTCTTCTTGCCTTTCGGATTAGAGGAAGAAGCTTTCTCAGCCACATTCACTTGAACATTCTGCTTAAAGAGTCCTTCAGCTGCCTGAAGTTCTGTCAGAAGTTCCGCGAGACTATACATCCTTTTGTTCATGGTGTAATTCAAGCGGAACTGCTCAAAACTTTTGGGCAGACTCATAAGGATGATATCGATCTGGGTTTCCTCATCAATATCAGTACCAAGGATCTCCATCTCATTCAGATGAGACATCATCCTGAGAACATGATCCCATAGAGGTGTTCCTTCAGCCATCTGAGTGTTCATTAAAGCCTTCATTGCTACTTGCCTAGCAGCCCTATTCTGTTCTCCAAAAAGTTCCTTGAGATTAAAGAGCATATCTGAAGCAGTGGGCATAGCCTGATGCTGATGCTGCAAAACACCCGACATTGCTGCCAGAATGTAACATCGCGACATCTCATCAGCCTTAACCCACCGCTTATAATACTCCTTCTCACTTTCAGGAGCATCTTCAGCAGGCTGATCTGGCTTGGGTTCATAAGTACAAAATTTGTACTCCTCAGCAGTCAACACTATGTCCAAATTACGTTTCCATTCAATATAGTTCGGTCCAGTAAGTTTGTTATCCTTAAGTATGGTGAATAGTGGATTAAAGCCCATAATGATCTAATCCTGAGAATCATACATGTAACACGTAATCAGAGAGTTGCACAAATCTTAAAACCTATTGGTTTCATCTAACAATTAATTAAAATTAATGCACTAATATTTAAACACCATAAGTATCTGGTACGCCACGATGGGTGACATATATACCACTTAAATTCATTTAAATATTACTTCGGTCCTATTACTAAATAATACGCCACGTTAGGGTGGACTATATATTATTTTTCATAGCTAAGTGTATACCATTATCAAATCTTAAATTACTTAAACCAAATACATCCGTTTGATATATTAATGGATAATTCCCAGGTCTCGGAGGAGTCACATCGGCCTCGCTTAATACCCAATTCCTAGACAGAATTCTCCATAGTCAACATCAAAAGAGTATTCAATTTTCGTAACGAATTCTATGAAACTTGGTATGTCACGTTAGGGTGATCTATATACCTTTCAACATTCGTAATTTAATTTAAGAATTTTGTTCTAGTAATTTCTACAACCTTTTAAAATACCGTAAATGGTACGCCACGTTAGGTGATCATATATACCATCTACATTATTTAAAAGATTATATTACATACAAAATAATGGAGACCGTGGGATTTAATTCCTAATTAATTCCCTCACCCACTTAGAATTTTTTAAAAAAAATTGAGGAATTTTAAATTAAATGGGGCCTATGTCATAAGAATTATGTCTAACATGCATTCAAAATACACACATAATTTACAACATATAACATTTAATTAAAGCAATAAATAAAAAATTATGTCCATGTCGTCCTAATTACGTTAAACATGCAATTAAAAATTACACACATAATTAACAACACACATAATAATTATTTAAAGCAATAATTAAAAAATTAAATAGCGAAATTTAAAAATTAAAACAAAAAATTCAATTCCACTATTATGGCCACAAATTGAATTAGCTGTAGCTATTGTCCGTGTAGTCGGCAGACAACTCCTGTAACGCATATCCTCCCTGCGCAACACCTTTTTCTGCATATTTTGCTTGTTGCGCATTCCTTTCCTGCGCAACACCTTTTTCTGGATATTTGGATTGTTGCGCATTCCTCTCATGCGTAACACAGGTTTGCTTAATTGTCATGTAACGCATGCAGGCCATGCGTGACACCATTCTGCTGGTTGGAACTGTTGCGCAGACCACCTCCTGTTCAATTTCTTCTTAACGCCAGTTTAATCAGTCGAACAAAACCAATCAGCCGAACAAAAACAAAAATCAAACAGAACCAGCAGCCAGTAACAGCTACGTAGCGGACAAAATTTATCTCCGGTTTTGATTTTCGATCGCACATAATTGTTACAAAATACCCGGATCTTAATAAAATCCAACAAACAATTACATAAAAAATAGATCTAATACAAAACTAATTTGAAAAATCTATTCTAACACGATCAACCCTCGTGTTTTACAACCACGATAAACCACGTGGAAACCAAACAAAATAACCACGATTAAACCACGTGGGATCCAAACACATAATTAAAATATACATGGCCATAATAGTGGATAACAACCTGCAAAAAAGAATTATACAAGCCTACCACTATATACTTGCATATATAATTACGACATGGACATCGTATCAAAAATCGTAGAACCATTGAACCAGGCTCTTGATACCAATTGTTGGGACAATCAGATCTTGGCACTGCGATTTTTGATACAATAAATTAACGAGTACGAATAGAAAATTAACCTTGTTAACGGTTGATTCCATGCTCTTCTATTGTATTCCCAAATTCCATTGAGCGAAGTGTGGCCTTCTCTTCTCAAGTTAACCTCTCTTCTTGCTCCTGGGTGGCTACAAAATTTTTTCGACCAACCCTAGCAAGAAGAGAATAAGAATATATATAGGGCTACAATAGGGATCATGGACAATTAGGTTGGGCCTTCTAATTACATCTTGGGCATAGCCCAATGTAATTAAATATTAATTCAATCAACTAAAGAATTAATATTTGCACTACCTTTCCCAATACCGTAATTTAATTAATTAATTCGGTTCCAATATTATTTGCTTATTAAATTCCCCATGTTTAAAATATCGCATGTCCATTAATTAAATAAATTACTGATAATTCATTTAATTAATATCTTTTATCCTTGATCATCCACTCAACCTTTATTTAATTATGCCGGAATAAATCCACCTGCAGGGTTTCACATAATTAAATTATTTTGAGTTTTCAAGGGGACATCATTAACCCGAATATTATCAGGACGTGGATTCCTTCAATAAATAATATTCACCATATATATTATTTCATCACCCAAAATATAATGAAATAAATCAAAAGAATTATTTCATATATAAATCAAAGCATGTAAATAATATACACGTGTCAATTACTATATCTGGATTAAGAACCTAAGCATTAATAATAACATAGAATCTTAGTTCACCTTCTTAATCAGTATAAGGGAACAATTCTAAATTTGATCCTGTTCATTATACACAAAGTATACTAGTATTATTTATTAGTCAATATAAACTAATCTAAATAATACTACAGCCATTTCAGTGGATTGTCTAACTCCACCTGTGCTGTGAACCTTATTATATTATATAAACCGTATTTAACAATCTAATATTCTGTATCCCATTTGATACTAGATTGTCCACAATATATAATATTAGACAGCATGTAAACATTTAAATGATTCTCAATAAAACTGGGCCAGAAATAAATGTATATACTTTAAATAAATATTTTCAGTATACACCAACACAAATATGGTATCCCGTGAATCCTTGTGACGGATAATGGACTCCAGTTCAACAATGAGGAGTTTAAGAAGTATTGCGAGGAGAACGCCATCGAACTTCGCTTCACTTCGGTAGCTCATCCTCAGGCTAATGGACAAGCTGAGGTAGGGAACTGGATTATCCTTGATGGACTCAAGAAAAGGGTCGAACGCTCAAGAAACACTTGGGTGGACAAGTTGCTTCCTATACAATGGGCATACCGCACCACCTGTAAAGTGACAATTGGAGCTACCCCATTTTTGCTAGCTTATGGAGCAGAGGCAGTTGTGCCCTTGGAAATTTCTCATGTGTCTCCAAGGGTGGAAGCATATGAACAAGAAACCAATGAAGAAGGCATGAGACTTGCCCTTGATCTAATTGATGTGGTCAGAGATGAAGTAAACACCCGCAATGCTGAGCATCAGAAGAAAGCATCCTTTCATTACAACAAGAGGGCTAAAGAAAGGTTCTTTTAGACAAGGCGACTTGGTTTTAAGGAAGATAGAAGCATCTGGAGTTGGACAAAAAGGAAAGTTGGCCCCTAATTGGGAAGGGCCGTATAGGGTCAGCAAGATGTTGGGAAGAGGTTCCTACAAGCTGGAAACCTTGGACGGAAACGAGGTGCCCCGCACTTGGCACGCCTCGAATCTCAAGGTTTATTATGTTTAAGCTCTCTCAATAAGGACTTAGATTTTTGCCTATCTAGTAGAAGTAGAAATAAGGTTCATATGAGACCATTGCAGAGCATGTTGCTCCCAGTAGGACGTAGCATTCTATGTAAGGGCTGAGCCTATTTCAAATTATTAATGCAAACTTGTTTTCCATTCTACGATTCTGTGATTTCAATTATGTACCAAGCACCTAATGTGTGTAATTCTAAGATGTCCAAGTACCGTAAATAAAAGAATGTATGAATTAAAGGAAACAAGCGCGAAAATAAAACACCCCTAAGGGGCAGTGTTAGGTCCAAAATAGTTTGGAGAAGGGGGTTGAATACAAACTATACCGTTTTATCGAAATTGTTCTTTGGGTGTATATTATTTTTTAAACAATTCGATGCAGAATAAAATGAAGCCAATATTCAAGTTAAATATAAAATTTATATTAACTTGGAGGAGTGTGCCTTAATGCATGGGTACAAATTATAAAGTTTGATGACCAAACTAATTATTACAAATTTTATAGAAAATTCGACATGAACTTTTCTATATTTGTAATAAAAAGATCGAATGCTAAAAAGCTATTCGAGAGATAAGTTCTAGGGAACTTAATATGCTAGATAGTTCCAATAGTACAAGTAAACTATTTCTAGTGGTTTAGATTTAATGATACAAGTTAGAAATAATTTACAAGAATTAAATTTGAAGTCCGGGAACTTTTTCTCTCTTGGTCTTTGTCTCTCCTGTGTGTTTTACCGAGAGATGATATTTGTGAAGATGTGTCTCTGTTTGTGTCCGCCTGTATCTATGAATATAGATTTTTAGTTGAAAAGTCTTCTACCTCTCTTTTACAATGAAACAGACTATTTAAATGATTTAGAAAGGCTTTGCAGACTATCCACTTAAATTGCAGACTATCCATTTAATTCATACAGACTATTGGAATGACTATCAATAGTCTTTTATGGCATGCAGACTATCTTCTTTTCAGACTATCTCGTGTAAACTATCTTCTTTTCAGACTATCTCTTGTAGACTATCTTCTTTTCAGATTATCTCTTATAGACTATCAACCAGACTATCCAGCATTCAGACTAATCATCTTATAGACTAACTTGCAGACTATCTAGCATTTTAGACTAGCTTGTAGACTATCCAGTAAATAGACTATCAGTAGGACACTTTACAAGCTGAGCAGACTATCCATTTTATAGGCAATCAGACTATAAAATAAATAGACTTTCGAACAGACTATCAAATTGAATTAAGAAAGTTGGCCATTTTTTTTCCATTTCTTTGGACACGTGGCACCACCTGATTGGTTTCTTTCAAAACAAAAACCACCTGCCCCTTCCATTGTTTGATTGTCGTAGGTTCTTTTAGATTAGCCCCGTAGAAATGCTTTTTGTCCCGCACAACTTATACTCTTTAATTAATAAATAAATAATTTAATTTAGAAATTATAAAATTAAATATCTAATATCATTAGATATTTATAAATGCAATTTTCTAATTAAATAAAATATTTATTAATATAAAAAAAATCCTTACGGTCTATGTAATAACCCGATTTTTTGGTAGAATTAAAACTTTTCTTATTATGATGAAGTACATCAGTGAATAGTGATTTTGGTGGATGAATAGTGATTTTAAGGATTAAGAAATTTTTCATGCCACCTATATACGAGACATGGTATGGATATTTCGAAGTCATATTAGTGATTTACGGAGTAAATAAGTGTATGTAATGACGATCGGAATTCAGAAATTCCAATTTCTATTTTGGTGTGATATTTGACCCGACAGTGAATTATATATCAGTATTATCAAGAAATGAGATATTAAATTTGAAGAATTGAGGATTTAATATTTTGGAATGTTATTATAATTGATTTGAGAATTTAGAACGAAAACCACTGAGACAGTGAAACAAACGTTCTAGAAACCGCTGAGACTTTATAACGAGATTAAACGATAAAGCGAACGAATTATGGATTTGGGATTGAGTTCATTACAAGATTAAATATCCTACATGGTCATCAAGAGAATTATATCAAGTGGATTGAATAATTTAATCAAAGATTAAATCAAGAACAATTAGGATTTAAGTGATTAAAACACTTAAATCATTTCTAAAAACAAAACAATTAGCAAAGCTTATCCGAGACTCTTTGCACAAGCCTCAAGGGGATCAACACAGCCACACACATCTGATAATATCAAGATATTATGTCCATAAAGTGGTTTGACAAGTCAAGATGGGTGTGAAGGAAAGAAAAGATCAAGAACAACCAAGTTCTCCAAAACTGCCCAGCAGGAATAGGAAGGGAAGAAAAATTCATATCTCCACTTCTACCCATTCTTAAATCACCAAATTTTAACCAAAGCTTCCTCAATGTATGTAGAACATTCGTTCAAAAGTTCATGGCTAACAAAGGAGTGTAGCCTAGTCAAATCTCTCCTCCAAGTTGGAGAACCAACTATGTCATGTTTCTGTCTAGCGGAAAGATGGGGCTCAAAACCCTAGCTAGGAAGCTTCAGATCTGATAATCTATAGCTCAAAAGAAAGCTTATGAGGAGCACAAGTTGTGGTAAAAATTTGAGCACCCAACTCTTATTTTCGATTTGTGATAAATTTTACAAGATGAGGATGAATAGTAACTCTCATTGTCTTCTTGTTTTGATCTTAAGGATTTAGCACTTTAAGGACCATCTAAAGCTTGTTAAAGGTTTATAAACACTTGATAGTGTTGTTAGAGCATCCAAGGAGGTAAAACCCTAACCCACGCTTTGAGTTCATATGAGTTTTGATGATTGTTTTGATGTTATATGCTTAAGAGATCATGTTTAAGTGTTTTAGTGGTTATTTAACCTTGTAAAATATGAAAAATGGTGGGTGTTGGATTGTAGCCACACCACTGACCTTAGAGAAGTAAAAAGGTAGTTTTTTGAGGTTGTGGATGTATGGTATGCCCGGTGTGGCTTGGTTGATTAAAAATATTCTGTAAATATTTACGATTTAGTAAATACTATTTGAGTATTTATTAAATAATTTTAAACTTGTTTTAAACATGATTTATCTTATTCAAAAATTATCTTCGACCTTCAAACTTTTGTAAAATATTTCTGAGTTTTATTATGATTATGTTATCAAGGGGAGGTTCCCAAAACTCTATTTTTTTTCATTTAAATCTATCTTATAGGAAGATTTAAATGCTCGCTCAAAACTTCCAAAATATAAGAGAACCTTACTTGAGAACTGTTATTTATTATGTTTGACTGCCCGGTCATAAATCTTTTAAAACTATTCCTTTCACTCGCAACTTGGTTGCTATTCATCAAATTGAGTCTTTTTGTTACTTCCTCATCATTCAAGGGGTAAGATTGTTGGAACAAGTCGATATCCATTAACAAGCAACTGCTTGGAAAATATTGGTGAATTTTCCTTTCCAACTAGATACGACTACTTTGTGGAGTCCTATCAACAAGTATTATACTTGGCGAAAGGGGGACGAACTTTACGTTTCAGAGTCATGGATTTACTCGAATTAGGAGTATTTGTGTAAGAGGCTGTGGGACAGTCCATCATTAAAATCGGTGTAAGAGGTTGTGGGACAGTCCATCCTTGAAACAGGGTTCGAGTGGCGCCGGTCCCGTCTAAGCCCAAAGATGGCTAGGGAGATCCGGCGTATGGTGGTATCCATATGTTCTTCCTTCTACATGTAGAGAAACAAATCTTGAGATGCACGACCTACGACTGATCATCGTAAGGTGGTGTCGTCTGGCACGACAATAGTACTCCAGTATTAGTTCATCATCCAATTTGGATATTTCCTGCAACACGTATCGAAGAGACTTCTTTCAGGTTGACAGGTAGCTCCCGCAACACGTATCGAAGAGACTTCTTTTAGGTTGGCAGGGGTTTGAAAAGTGTTCAAAACTAAAGTTGCAATATATTACCTTGCAACTTCCTCTTTTGAGATACATGTTGATACTTGCGTATATTTTGCATAGCAGATATTCCTACGGAAGTTATATATTAAATTACCTTGTAACTTCATCTTTTATATTATACTAGAACTTGGTTCATAGTATGAATAATGAAAGTTTGCAGAGATATTATGGAAATGATATTTGAAGTACTACAATGGTACTGTTTTTGAATATATTCCGATAAGGAAATACTTTCGGTAAAAAGACATTTTGACAATTATTGTGTTATACCCGCTATATATTCTGGGTTTGAATTAAAGGCAGAATTATGACATACTTTCATTACCTTGCTGAGCCTCACTCTTGCTTTTGTTTTATATATATTATATAGCAGCGAAGCAGGATTCCAATGGGACGGCACATACCCCGCGAGGCATTTCCATAAACAGTTTGTAGCTGTGATCCTGAAAGTAGTACGAACCAGTCGAATCAAGCTGCAGCTTTTGGTATTCATCTTATGTATAGATATGAATGGTATGGGAGGATTGTGAGCATGAGAAGGCTAAGTTGGTAATGTAACATTACTTAGAAGTTGTATCATTGAAAGATTCAAAAGACATTTGGGTATTGTAATAAAAATTATTTATTCCGCAGTTGTTATATTGTGTCATTTCTGAGACTCTAACCTCTGTGTGTGTGTGTGTGTGTGAGATATATAATGTTGGGGTACAAGCAGTTGAATTTTGTACATTACAAGTAATACAGGTAAGGCAAGGACTAAATGGATCGTGACTACTCCAAATCCCTGAACCCGGATTTGGGGCTGTTACAGTCTAAGTTGTGGTCTCCTCAGGGTCTGGAACCAGACTCCTTTTGCTTAACAAAAAATATAACAATTCCAACCGGGGTTCCATCTTTATGAATATATCACTTTCCATTTCTTTGTGATAATTCTTTTTACTCGTAGCCAGTCTTGATAGTAAAATCATTGTGGTTAATTAATTTAGCACTTCTGTTGCTTGCACAATGATTTTCCCTTTGTACCAGTCTTGATAGCTTGAACCATTGAAGTTAATGATGAACAACCACTGTTTAATCGATGCACGGTCTGGTTCATGAGTGACTAACCGCAATGACTGTTCTTCATATATATACTTTAAAGTTGTGGTTCATGTCTTCCTATTCTTCACTCTTTATTCAAACCTTTATAACTTTTATTCTGCCACTGTTGGAAACTCTTGTCACTATAAATAGATTCCACTATCTTGATTACTCCACTGATGCTTGATCAACAGAATGAACTTCTTCAAGTGTAGTATACCTCAAAACGGTAGATTGTCTTTGTCTTCTTTCTCTTGACAGTTATGCATTTGAGATCCTTGTGACAGTACATATACTATTTACTATTACATTCTTGTTTGAGTTGAGTTGAATCCTCGATGTTTACAAATAGGGTAAACATATGACTTACAATCTCCCCCTATTTGTTTATTAAACATTAACATACAAATTCCTAGAGGATAACTCAACTAAAAACAAGAAGAAGATAAAGCATTAAAGAACTATAGTAAATAACATAAAAAAATTTCTGGTTTAGATATAACATTTCCAGAATCTCAGTAGATGAAATGATAGATGATTGTTCCTCTAGCACTGAACTAATCTTCATTAAGTAACTCATCTTCATTTCTTGACATATTTGCCTGATAACCCTTTACATCAAACATTGAACATTATCAGCAAATACTTGGAAATTCTTCAGTGGTAAAGAATATGACTTGTCAACCACATACTGAAGAATTCTTCTTTGTCGTTTCATACTTCTCTCCTTCCTTATGTCTCCCTACCTAAGGTGATATGTCTCTTCCTTATAAAGGTGAATAATATTTCACTCCCCCTGACAAGGTGAATACTGATTACTCCCCTGACAAGGTGAATGCCTTTTCATAGCTCTCACCCTTCCTAAGGTTTATACTTTTTCTTCCATATCTCTCCCCTTAGATATAAAATCTCCCCCTCACTAAGGTAAGCTTCTTAGCTTCATGAATATATCCCCCCCTTTGTTAAGGTAAAGATAAACTTCTTCTTGAAATAATCTCCCCCTTAGTTGAGTATATCTTACTAAGGTAAGCTTTTAGCTTGAATATATATTCTTCAATATATCTCTCCTCTGTCAGAAGAATGAATCCTTTAAACATCAAGAATATATCTTCTTCAATATATCTCTCCCCCTTAGTTGAGGAATCCTCCAAACATCAAATTATATCAAACATCTAATTGTCTTCCCTTAAGGTGTTAAATTCGATGATACCACATATTCAATAATAAGTCACCTCTTACCTTTAGTACAACAATTTCTTCATACATTTATCATTGTTTGCTGCAATAAAGAAAAGAAGTTTTTCTTGTGTTGAAGGAATTTCCATGAAGACTTCCAGAATAGAAGTATGTAGTCTGATCAACTTTGCCCTTAAAATATTCAATATGGCTTCACTATCGATCATGCTGTCAACCAAATCTCCTGACAATTTCCTAATATCTCCCAACTATTGTAAGGTTTTAAGAATATAGCATTAAGAACCATGTTTGGGGAATAGAGAATGGGATTTGGTGTTTCTCTTTCTTCCTCACTGTGAGTGTGTGATTCTATTTCGTGTACCTCACAAGTGTTTCACTCTTCTCTCCACTCATATCACTTTCACACTGAATGAATCTCATTTCTCATCTTTCAAGTGTTTACACTCATGCTCACTAGTGTATCACTCTTATCTATCATAGCTCCAACATCCATGTGTACCTGCAAGGAAAATCACCCTAGCCCCTTCACGAGAGGTCAGTGGTGGTGCAATGGGAGTTCGAAAATCCCAAATCCTTGTTGGACTCGTCAAATGAATCTGAGTCATAATCTACAAGTTGATAAAATTTCCCCTTTTTGTGGGTTTCAGATTTGAATTCTGAGAAGGTAAACAATGAAATCAAAACTTAGAATTAAAATAAAGTTTCATTCTAATGTTGGTGAAGACATCTCCTTGTTTAACTCATCAGGTGAATCTGAATCATAGTCAACAAGTTGCCGATCCGCACCTATGTCGGACCCGTTACCCGCAGGATGCAGAGATTTTCCCTCTGGGGAGTTAGACAGTGATCCTGAAAGATTTTGCATTAGGGATCAAAGCCTTCTCTCGAGGTCTGTGAAGACTCTTGGTTCTTTGAAAAATCTTCAACTTATAGTCCTAACTGTAATATGGTCGGAGTATTAGTTGTTTTCGTCAATTCGTCCTTAGTGTGTGCAATCTCACTTTGTGTATAGGAAGTATTTAGTCTTGTGTATGAAGTAGTGACTTACCAACAGATGCCCTGGCCGATAGGCGAATTTCAATAGACTCATCCTGTTGAGAGAATGAATCCAGAGACTGTTTTAGTGCCATTTTCAGCTTTGCATCCTTTTGAGAGAATGCAAGAGAGCTTATAGATACCTCAAGTTGTATAAATCTTTTCTCCTTGAGAGGAAGAGCTATGGATTTACTATCCTTCACATCCTTATTTGCTGCATCAAGTGCAGTTACTCCCTTATTGACCTCTAGTCTAATAGGTTACTTCCATTTCAGGGGTATGTTAGGATGTGTTTAGATTTGGATTTATAGTCCGGGATAGAAGTTGTTGGGTTTACAACCTCATGACTTTCAATGTGAGAAAACTTCCACTGGGAGCTGAACCTGCATCACATAGCAGTAGAGCAATATAGAGATAGAATGCATTTACATCATACCAGAACATTGAGTGAAAACTTATGCATTATATCATGTGAGAGAAATGATGTACATTTATGATTTCAAAAAGTTATACAATTATAAGCAATCACAAATGTTAAAAATTTGTGTTTTCTTTTTAAAAACTGTTAATGTGCAAGAGTCTGTATTTATGCATAAAACAATATATTATCATGTTGTGCAAGAGTCTGTATTTATGCATAAAACAATATATTATCATGTCTTTTAATGAAAACTAGGTCGTTTTTTTAAAAGACACAAACTCTTGACTTCGCAATAATTAAGAAAGAAAGATTTTATTAATTATATACTAACACTAATGATTTGTAGATAAGCAACATTTACTTAGAATAAACCCTAAGTAATATCATCAGAGCTAATATATATCACAATTAGTTTGCAATAAAGTATCAGAGTAACCAACAATTGTTAGTAAACAAATATTTTATTATTTGATACTAACTGTTAGTATTTGTCAAACACTTTAAAATGCAAGTAATTGTGTATGTGATTATTTTACCAAAATTAAATTATGAGCAAATAAAACATATAATTGCTTCAAATCATAATTTAACTAAGATAGAAATAATCACTGTTAAATACTAAATATTTAATGATACCAATTGTTAAATAACTTCAAGTCAATGAGGATTGAATTGTTACATTGAATACCAATTGACAAAATGAATATTAGTATCAAATTACATATGACTATCATTCACTGACATTCATAAGTACGAAGAACTCGTTGACAAGAAATACACAAGTTCTTTAGATGTAACATTTCAAACTTATTACTTCAAGGCAACTCCTCGATAATAACAAGTGTTAACTCCTAAAAACTGCTAGTTATAGACAAACTTGGTTCAATAAATAAGACTTGATTACCAAAGTTGTCTTGTCTGCAATAAAAAAAAAAATATTCTAAGTCCAATACACCTTGATCCATTGTATGTACCATTTATTATCAAAGTGATTAGAAGCTTGCAAATAAGCATAAAAATTATTCGAAGTAACTGAACTATGGTAACTTTATATATTACAATATCCATAGTTCTACTTAGAGAATTTTCATACAATGTATAGTAGTAAGAGTGAATTGTAAAAGATATAACAATGATTACTTAAAGGAGTTCTAAGCAATTTCACTCATACTAATACATCTCACAATTAGTTAGTAAATAGTTTTCTAACTAAATATCATTATCTGATATAAGTCAAAACTTCAATACAACCAATTGTTAGAACCATGATATTAACTATAGTAAATTTTTGAAATGGAGCATTGATAAATTCACTAGAATTAACATCTCACAACTAATTGAAGACCAAGATAGATAGGTCCAAATTAGTTATGATTCAGATTTATTTTGATATATGAGGTACAGAGCAAATACTAAATTGAATTACTTCAAGTTCTATAACTCATATTAATCAAAATAAATAATTAAATAAATAAACACTAAATCTCTATGAGTTAGATTTTAGCATTTAAGTATTTAAATTATCCTTAAATAATCACCACTGAAATATATTGTAATTATACACATGGCAATCATTTAACAGATAATTCTCAGCGTGAGGTCTGGATCTAAACAAGTTCACAAGTCCTTTCAATACGGACAATTGAATACTTATGAACTCATTTATGAATGGCGTACAATGAATTCACAAGTCCTTTCAATACTGACAATTGAATACTTGTAAACTCATTTAAGAATTACTTATAGTAAAATCACAAGTCCTTTCAATACGGATAATTGACTACTTGTGATCTTCCTTAAGAATTACTTAACAGATGGGATTTACAAATCATATAGCATTAATAAAATCCCAAGTTTACAAACCAATCTTGAAAAATTAATTTCATCAAGTGATTTAGCAAACATGTCTGCAAGTTAATCTTAATTAAAGACATGCTCTCGAAATAATTGATACCTTATGGAAGATGCTTAGTCCTTGAGTGTTCCACAGAGTTGTTGGAGATGAATTTGATTCTTTATGTTCTCCTGCTTTCGTACAACTCATTTGATCTATCTCTATGCAGCAAAACATGTCAGAACTGATGTCTCTAGGGTACCATCTCTGCAAATTTGGGTCCAACTTAAGAAATCTGAAAATCAATTATAATACCTACAAGAATAGATTCTCTAGGTTCCACGTGGGACCTTGTACATTTGCATATTGAGAATATAATATGTGTGTAAATGATCTATTATCAATTGAATAAGATAATGAGTTGATGATTCCTCTATAGCCTGATTAGGTCCTAATTATTAGATCCTGAACTTGTTTGGTCAAATATCTCTAGGGTACCATTTCCTCAAATTTGGGTCCAGCTTAAGATTTTTGATTACCAACTTGTTAGGTCCAAACTAATAGGTCAAAAGCCAGCTATAGTGGTGTGTTGGCAGATAGTCTTGACAGGTGTAGAATCTTCTGAATAAAAACAAAAGATCCTTGACTTATTTTTATTGTCATCATTCTTTTGGCTTACTAATGTAAATCAAAAGAATTGCAACTTTACCAACAACAAAACAGCAAATATCTTGATACCAATTTATAGTTAGTAGACCAACATATAATATAATCAAGATATCATTGCACATATATATCATTTATGTTTTGTACCTAAAGATGTAGAGAGTTTTATAAATATGACACCAATTCTTAAAAGATACCAAATGTTAAATTATAGTTAGGTTGTCATACCATGTCTTCCATACTTGCTTGAGTGATGACACCAGTTCATACTAACCTGTAGAGATCTTCATTTATCTCAGCAACCAGGAGTGCACTTGTTCACATTCCTCTAGCATCCAGATTCAGCAGGTCTAGATGTCCATTATAATCATGAATGTGCAGCAGGTTCCTGATATCCTCAAGTCTTGTCACTGGTGCTTTTTGTCAAATATACCATTTGATCAAATTGTAACCTAGCATCCAGTTTGGCCTTGTCCCTCATAACAATGCCTTGACATCCAGTTAGACTTCTGGTAATCCTTGTACTAATTATAAACTTGTTGTTTGGTTTGGATACCAACTTCCCTACAATCTGCCTTTTCTACTGATTGAGATCATCTTGCATTGCAATCACTCAATCTGGATCTTTCAGAGCCTTTGTAGTTTTCTTAGTTTCTTCTAAAAGAAAACTAACGAAATAATCATTGGTACTCGAAGCTCTGCTAGTCTTTTACTTCCACCATTAGGAACACTAAGAACTAGGACAAAGAGTTAATTGGGTCAACACTCTTTGTCTTGGCAGACATGTTCTCATAGTGTCCTTTGATTTTCAATATGGTGTTAAGTTGGCTAGTTGATCCTTCTTTTATTCCTCCTAAGCTATTGTTGGATTTACATGAAGATTCTCCATGTTCCACATTGCTTGGATCTGAATCACCGTTACCGTAGACAACTGGGAGCTAGAAGTTGTTGAGCACTAAGACTTTCAATCACCTTCTATTAATTAATAACAATCACCCTGTAGGCTGTTGACTCCATTAAGTAACTGATAAGTGCATATTTTTGCATATTTTTATTACCTATTTATTGCTTGAACTCGTATTTTAATAAATTATTTTGTTTCATTTCAGGAAATTCATGAAAAATAGAGAAATGTCAGAATAAAGAAATAAAGAGCAAGGAAGGGAAAAAGAAGAAGAAAAAGGACTTAAATAAAAAAGAAAAAAAAGAATTAGGAGCTTGGAGCAAAAAGGAATATTTCAAACACACCCCCAAAACCCTAATTCTCATATATAAATACCCCTCTCCCTTTAAGTCACATCTTATTGTAAAAAGATTGATACATTGTCAAAGGTTTACACCATACACGGAAGTGATGGTGGAAAAAACTGCAAATTTTGATAAAGTGTCAAAGCATCAAGCAGCCAATGTTTACAAAGGGAGCTGTGGCTGGCCAATAAATAGCTCTTGTAAATTCATTTTAGAGGGGGACCAACAACATGCAATCACTTTATTCTACTTTCTCTTTTTCTTGTCGGTGTAGTTAATTCCTGTTTCTTCCTTTTAATACATCTTAGTTTTTAGTTACCATAAATTTTGTAACCTCCATCTTTATTTTTTTTCCTTTTTGTAATTGTTCTTTGTAAACACTTCTCTCATTTTTAATACAAGCTTTGTTTTCGTTATTTTCGTAAATCAGTTTAGTGGACAAAGTAGCGAAATGCTAACCACTTGGGGTTAGGAGTAACGATTTAAATTTCTTGTTCTTAGTTAATATAATCGTTTTTCAGCCCCTTTAAATCTCCATTTTATTGTGGGCAAATTAATCCTAATATTTTTAGTGCAATTTTAGTTTCGTAATTAGTTTCTTAATATATATATATATATATATATATATATATATATATATATATATATATATAATATTTTAGTAAATAATTTCTCTGCATTTTTTTCGCTTATTTTCATTTATTTCGAACCACTCCACTCTCTCCCCTGTTTCCGCTTGTTTTTCATCAAAACCCAGCTGAAGTTTTTGTTCCTTCCTCCCTTCATTTTCGTTTCTTTTTTTTTTCCTTTTCTTCGAAATCCCAGCAGACCACTCCCAGGCTGTTTACGTTCTTTGCATTTTCAACCTACAAGCAACACCCCCTTTCTTTTCTTTTTCTTTTTTTTTCCGAACCCAGCTAAACTCTTTCTCCCCTCCCCTCCTTTGTCTTTCTTCTACCTCAAACCCCTGTTCGAATCACACCCCCACCTCTTTCGTGTGATTCTCTTTTTGTTTTATTCCATTTCGTTTTGTTTCTTTTCAATTTAGTCCGAGTTTGTCATCGAGTTCTGTCAAGTTTCGAGCAGCAGTTTTGTGTTTGTTTAGTCGAGTCTTTGCCAAGTTATTATCGAGTCAATCACTGAGTTTGCAGTTGGGTTTGTATATTGATTTGGCATTTGTTAGAGTTTGTAGTGTTCGCTAGGTTGCTGTTGAGTCGAGTCGACTAAGTTTGAGTGTGTGATTTTATATTAGTCAAAACTGTGTTGAGTTTGTTGGTTAATTCCAGTTTTTGCTGCTTGTTAATCGTGTCGTCTGAAATCCGAGTTGTCATTCTATGTTTGTCGAGTCACTGTCCGTTTGTTCAGTTTTATCAGGAGTTTGAGTTTTCATTTAGAGTTGCTGAATCTTGTCCGAGTTTTTTTAGTTGGTCGCGAGTTATTGCTGGTTGTTTTCTTCTGCAATAATTTTCGTTTTAGTTTTTGGTGTTGAGATTTTTAGTTCAGAGATTTTCACCAAGCTATGCTTTTGTGCTTTTGTGTCGCTGTGCAATTTTGTTCTGAAAGATTTGGTGTGTCTATGGCTAGTTGAGTATACAAATACTTCATGTTCAAATTTTAATAAAAATTTCTGTAAATATAATTTATTTTCATTCTTTAGCAAAAAAAAATTTGTTTTCATTCGAGTTTTGAAATTTATTTTGAATTTAGAATAATTTGGTTTTTGTATATATATATATATATATATATATATATATATATATATATATATATATATATATATATATATATATATATATATATATATATATATATAGGGAGGTGCTCAAATGAGGCCCCTCTTATAATGAGACCCTCTCTTATAATGAGTCCCCCTCATATTTCATCTATTTTAAAGGGCCCCGCTAGGGGCACCCAATACGAAAAAGTCTTATAATTCTACCCTCTATTCATTCATCAAAAAAAAATAAAAAAAATATTTTTTTTTCAAAAAAAATGATGACGTGGCAGCTGTTTTTTATTTTTTTAAATTTTTTTTAATTTTTCTTTGATGAATGGATAGAGAGTATAATTATAAGCCTTTTTCGTATTGGGTGCCCCTGGCGGGGCCCTTTAGAATAAAAGAAATATGAGGGGGACTCATTATAAGAGAGGGTCTCATTATAAGAGGGGTCTCATTTGAGCAACCCCGTATATATTTATATATATAGTTTAGTAATATATGTTTTAATCTTCTATTTATGCATGCTTTATATAGTTATATTAATATTCATTGTTTCGTTCTAATCATGTCTAGCTAATTTTCTTATCCTAGGATGAAGATGAAGATGAAGTTAAATTAATTGCTCTTAATTTCTTCTCGTTCCTATTAATTAATTCTCATGATTTTTCTTGGTGCTTAATTGTTCAATCGATAAAGTGATTTTGATATATTATTGTTACCGGATTTATTTTTCATAGCCTATGCTTGCTCTTTGAAGTTTTGATAGGTTATTGTTAGATAACAAGTTTCATAGTATATGCTTGTCTCGTTAATTGATATATCTAATTTGTGAAGAAAAGAGGATTAATTTTAGGACGAGTTGATATTAATTGTGATTGATTGACGGATTCGGATTCCTAGGTTTTCCATATTATTTGATAATCTTTGTTAATTAGGCTAATTAATTCTCATCTTAAAAGTTAATTGTCTAGTTCGCCTAAATTAATTTTTAAGGAGTTGCGAAAAATATATAGTCTCTAAGGATCGAATCTTAAATATTAAAACGATGATCGTGCGCTTGCAATTTTAATTGTCATATTTTTAGCACATCAGTAACCAAGGAAATTATTCTCTTGAGCATTAGCTGATTGCCAAGATGCTCACTTTCATTTATCATTGCAAACCAATTTCCTTCATAACTTTGGATCTTCCTATATTTCTTACTGATCAGGGTTCAATCATGTCAGTAGCAAACTATTAACTGCTTTAGCATTAATAATCTTGAAGATGCAGAAATCATCCAGAACACTATTTGATAGGTCCTGTAATCTGGTCTCCAAGTTGTCATAGCCAGTTTTGCTTCCTGCCAATCTTCTAGATGTGATCAATCACCATCAGTGGTGTCTTGTCTTCAGATTGTCTGAACAACAACTTGTTTGTTGAGAGAAGCCATTAGTCATCACCACTAAAGTATATTTTTCTTTGATGTAGAACTTCTGTGTGATGCTTCTTTGATTTCCCTTTATGACATGCCTCATAATTTCATTTTGCGTTAATTCCAGATGAGGTAGTCTCCTTTACTGATTCGATTTCCAGGAAAGAATCTCTTGATTTGACATTCTGGTGTGAGATCTTCTTATGTCATAGTTGAACTCTTATCTGATGAAGCTTTAGATTAAACCTTGTTGACTTCACCTTTGACTGAGATTCCATGTCAACTACAAATAAGTTCCATTTCCTTAATCCTCGAATAGTAGGCTCTTCACCTTCTAAAGATGCTTTATTACTGACAACATTCCTAGCTATTGAATAGCCATGACCCTGGGTCATACCCTTGCTGTTGTCTCCAAGGGAAGAACCACTTGGTCTGTCTTCACATTCACATTTGATAGCAGGGTTCTTTCTTCGATGATATGCTTTGAATAGATCATTAACAATGCATAATCGATTAACCTGTTAAGCCCTACATTCACAAATGGATAAAAAGTTCTTGGTACCCAGATTTACTTGGGTCCAGATGGATTAGAGATATCTCTGTTTATAAAGGAAATCTACAGACTTGACATACATACAACATACAAACCATCACACATTTAAAACATGCAAACTATGACATGTAATGCATTAGTGGTAACAACAAACATAGCACTCATATAGCAATCAAACCATCACACATTTAAAATGTGCAAACTATGACATGTAATGCTATTTAGAAAATCCAGTTAACCTATATATAAGAATTTTCTAAAACCAGTTGGAATAGAAGAATTAATAAGTAATAATTAATTCTATCCAGTCCAAGGATGTTGTTATATACCAGCTAATAGTCTGTATTACATAAGTAATTTTTAGATACAGCTTTGTGTTCTACAAACATCCTAGCTAATCGGTCCATCTTTTAAAATTTTTAAACCTTAACAAACAATTCAGAATGAATAAACAAATGTGTTTTATTGGTGATCTTGAAACTAGCTTAAGCAAAGGTCTTATATGCATGACATATTGCAATTAAGAATTAAAAGATATTGTCTAGGGAACAACTCTAACTCACTACTGAAATTAATTAAATTCAGCAAGTATTCATACACATATTAAGATCTTCTAACCAAAGATATAACAATTAAAAAACTAAGATCTTAACATGCTTTGAATTTTTGAGAATTTCATATTACATTAGTTCAAAGAATTTATACCTGAGACATGTGAGGTGAATCATCTTCAGAGATTGCTATGAAAGCAAGATATTCATTAAGTTCTTCTCATCAACATCTAATCCATCCCAACTCTTTCCTTTATCAATAAGTTCTGCCTGATTCTTCTGTTTCATCTCAATTAATGAATCCATATTCATCCTTGTTTGTCAGAATTCTGTACTGTGTTGCAAACCTAGATAGTTACTTATCACATATATCTTTTCATAACTGCAACTATCAAGTCTTGTTTCTTTCCACCATCTCAGTCTTGTACCACCTCTTGAAGTTGAACTATATCCTGAAGAGTTTCTGTTTCGGAATTGATAGGCTTGATCCCTAGATGTAGCTTTATTACTCTTTCTGAAATGGTAACTCTTCCTATCTGTTCTGAGGTTCCATCATTAATTTCTGACTGAGATGTTTGCAGTCTAGTCCATTCTCAAACCTCCTTGATTCTATTCTTCTAAAATCTATGTTGATTCCTTGAAAGATATACCATTGGTACAAACCACTAAGTGTTTGTATATTAATGAATCACTAGAGTTGATCAAAATCTTCAAGAAAAATTTCATCCACTAAAACCGCTTCCATTTCTGCTTTTGAAAAACCAATAAGTCACATGGGATATGACTTACAAAAACTTAACAAGGTTATCATCAGCAAGTAGAATTAATTCCATTGGAAAATACATCTTCTTCAAAAGATTCAATCATCTTCACAACCCGGAGGAATCTTCACTCTAACAATTTTTGAGAACCATTGGCTAAGAATAGATTCAAATAAATTAAAATTCAAAAATTTCAAGGACTTCAAAATTTTTGAGAATTAAAAAATCTGAAGATAAGTTCAAATTAATTAAAATTCAAAATTCTCAAGAATTGAAAATTTTGAGAATTAGACAATTTGAAAATAAATTCAAGTTGTTTAAAAATCAAAAATTCCAAGTATTGAAAACTTCAAGAATTAAAAAATTCAAAGTTAAAGTCGAATTAATTAAGAATCAAAAATCTCAAGAAATGAAAATTTTTGAGAGTTAAAAAATCTGAAAATAAATTCAAGTTAATTAAAATTTGAAAATATCAAGAATTGAAAATTTTGAGAATTAAACAAATTGAAATTAAATTCAAGTTGTTTAAAAATCAAAAAAATTCAAGTATTGAAAATTTCAAGAATTAAAATATTCGAATATAAGTTCAAATTATTTAAAGATAAAAAATATCATGAAATGAAAATTTTTGAAGGTTAAAAAATTCGAAAATAGAGGAGTTGACTTTTTGGTCTAATACCGGATTTAATTTCTGTATGGGTCAACAAACTCGAAAACCAATTGGAGGACCACAACAATAAGGATCTTGATTTGTGCGTCAATCAAAAGGCTTTGATACCAATTGTTAGGTCCAAAATAGTTTGTAGAAGGGGGGTTGAATACAAACTATACCGTTTTATCAAAATTGTTCTTTGGGTGTATATTATTTTTTAAATAATTCGATGCGGAATAAAATGAAGCCAATATTCAAGTTAAATATAAAATTTATATTAACTTGGAGGGGTGTGCCTTAATGCACGGGTACAAATTACAAGGTTTGATGACCAAACTAATTATTACAAATTTTATAGAAAATTCGACATGAACTTTTCTATATTTGTAATAAAAAGATCGAATGCTAAAAAACTATTCGAGAGATAAGTTCTTGGGAACTTAATCCACTAGATAGTTCAAATAGGACAAGTAAACTATTTCTAGTGGTTTAGATTTAACGATACAAGCTAGACATAATTTACAAGAATTAAATTTGAAGTCCGGGAACCTTTTCTCTCTTGGTCTCTGTCTCTCCTGTGTGTTTTGCCGAGAGGTGATATTTGCGAAGATGTGTCTCTGTTTGTGTCCGCTTGTATCTATTAACATAGATTTTTAGTTGAAAAGTCTTCTACCTCTCTTTTACAATGAAACAGACTATTTAAATGATTTAGAAAGGCTTTGCAGACTATCCACTTAACTTGCAGACTATCCATTTAATTCATACAGACTATCGGAATGACTATCGATAGTCTTTTATGGCATGCAGACTATCTTCTTTTCAGACTATCTCGTGCAGACTATCTTCTTTTCAGACTATCTTTTTTTTTTTTTTTTTTTTACTAATTCTTTTCAGACTATCTCTTCTAGACTATTTTCTTTTCAGATTATCTCTTATAGACTATCAACCAGACTATCCAGCATTCAGACTAATCAGCTTATAGACTAACTTGTAGACTATCCAGCATTTTAGACTAGCTTGTAGACTATCCAGTAAATAGACTATCGGTAGGACAATTTACAAGCTGAGCAGACCATCCATTTTATAGGCAATCAGACTATAAACTAAATAGACTTTCGAACAAACTATCAAATTGAATTAAGAAACCTGGCCATTTTTTTCCATTTCTTTGGACACGTGGCACCACCTGATTGGTTTCTTTCAAAACAAAAACCACTTGCCCCTTCCATTGTTTGATTGTCGTAGGTTCTTTTAGATTAGCCCCGTAGAAATGCTTTTTGTCCCGCACAACTTATACTCTTTAATTAATAAATAATTAATTTAATTTAGAAATTATAAAAATAAATATCTAATATCATTAGATATTTATAAATATAATTTTCTAATTAAATAAAATATTTAATAATATAAATAAATCCTTACGGTCTAAGCAGTGGTGTCCTCAGGGTCTGGAACCGGACTCTTTTTGCTTAACAAAAAATATATCAATTCCAACCGGGGTTCCAGCTTTATGAATATATCACTTTCCATTTTTTGTGATAATTCTTTTTCCTCGTAGCCAGTCTTGATAGCAAAATCATTGTGGTTAATTAATTTAGCACTTCTGTTGCTTGCACAATGATTTTCCCTTTGCACCAGTCTTGATAGCTTGAACCACTGAAGTTAATGATGAACAACCACTGTATAATGTTGGCACTCGATGCACGGTCTGGTTCATGAGTGACTAACCGCAATGACTGTTCTTCATATATATATACTTTAAAGTTGTGGTTCCTGTCTTCCTATTCTTCAAACCTTTATAACTTGTATTCTCCCACTGTTGGAACCTCTTGTCACTATAAATAGATTCCACTGTCTTGATTACTCCACTGACGCTTGATCAACAGAATGAACTTCTTCAAGTGTAGTATACCTCAAAACGGTAGATTGTCTTTGTCTTCTTTCTCTTGACAGTTATACATTTGAGATCCTTGTGACAATACATATACTATTTACTATTACATTCTTGTTTGAGTTGAGTTGAATCCTCGATGTTTACAAATAGGGTAAACATATGACTTACAGGCAGGGTTCAAGTCATGATTACAAACACACCAAATAAAAATACAAGTCCACGAAGGACCACAACCAAAGTCGAGATATAATAAAAACTGAATAAAAGCCACATGAGGCTAGTAGAAGCCTTCTTGATAGAAGCATTCTTCATCAGACGTCTCTTAGGAGGAACAAATTGAACGGGAGCTTCTTCTCCATTAGACGACTCCTCTTCACCCTCTTCCCCGCTCTTGGAAGTCGAAGTTGATGAACCGCTTGCACTCACTGATTTGGGTTGGCGAATCTGACCAGCTAAAGGGCAATCTGAGCTACCACTTTGACTCTTCCCATAGGATTTTGAAGGCTGTCACCCAGGACTAGATCCTGAACGCTGGGGAGTGGCCTTAGTCCCTAAACTAGAAGCACACTTATTTCCTTGAGAGGTAGTGTTGGTCCCGGAGTGTATTGCAGAGGGGGGGTTGAATGCAATATATACAATTTCAAATCTTTAGCTCAACAACAATGATAAAGATTGTAAACTATCTAGATAAGAATTGCAAACACAAGTAGTAATTCCAGATGTTCTCACAAAATAAATATTTTATTTATTTTGTAATGTGTTGCTACAACCTCGAGAAAAATGGTTTTCTCAAGCTTCGACTTCTTGAAGGAAATCACTACAGAAAGAATGAGAGATGTGTCTCTATATAGACTAATCTTTCTCTAGCATCTCAATCACATGGGTCGTGGAGCTGTTGTCATTTTCAAGTGACAGCTCCTCACAATTTACCCACCCATGTGACCTTTCCTAAAATGCTATACAAACAAAGTTATCATTAAGCATAAGACATTCTGGGTTCTTTCCAAAATTATCTATAACAATTCTAGTAGATGCAGACTTCTCATACTCTTGAATTGTCGAGCCTCGTCTTGTGATCTCTAAAACTTCTGTCGTAGTCTTGCAGGTCTGCTACAATCTTTGACGAATTGCAGCAAATCTGTTTCTCGAACATCTAAACTGTCACGGGGGTTTAACTGAGATAAAATCCCCAAATCAAATAATTCAGTGAGACAGTAACCCTTGCCGCCAAGTTTGCTGTCATAGGAATATTCAGTAGTTGACAGTATGAGCTCCCGCCAATGTTGCTGTCGGAACTCCAAACTTGCTGTCAAGTGTGAGAATGTTTATGTCCCCTGCTTCAGCCAATGTTGCTGTCAAATGAAACTTGCTGTCGTGACCTTGCAACATGCAGTCTTCTTGTAACGTTACCATCAATGTATTCACAGTAACTTTATTATTGCTGTCGAACTGATTTATTCTCTTGAGGCTTGAACATATCAATGAACTTCTTCCAAGATACATACTTATTACATTTCAGCAATTATTTGATTACAAGAACACATTCTGGCTGTGACAGTATGTTCTACTTAGCCTATACAAATAAACTAAGTACTAGTTAAGTTGTCTCTACGCTATCACCCATAAATCCTAACAATCTCCCCCAATTTGGTTTTATGGACAATAACAACAAATTCTCAATAAAAGCATGCTGACAACTTAACTAACATAGATCAGAATAGGATTCTAGAACATTTCCAAGCATTTAGCATTACATAGGTCAATGATTTAAAGCGAAACAAGTACTCCTAGAGGTTGAGTAGATATGAGATTTACTTATCTTGTTATTAAGCTTTCCTGTTCTGTCTGTTCTCTCTCTTTATGTGGAGAGCTTCTTCCAAGTACTTTCTGAGATCTTGCACTAGCTTCTTTTCATCAGCGGATACAACATCGTCTTCAATCTCATCAATGTACTATTGGATTTGTTTAGAAGAGACATTCTGAACATCTTTCAGATCATACCATGATTCAAAATCATAGGTGTAACTATCTGCATAGATTTCTTCTTTGCCATCAATGATCCTGAGAGGATTTTCCAGTGCACATGATCCTGAGAGGATTTTCCACTGTTCATCTTGTTGACTTTCTTGCATTTTTCTTTCAGCTCAGCTTCCAC
This sequence comes from Saposhnikovia divaricata, assembly GCA_036435485.1. Classification (NCBI taxonomy): domain Eukaryota; kingdom Viridiplantae; phylum Streptophyta; class Magnoliopsida; order Apiales; family Apiaceae; genus Saposhnikovia; species Saposhnikovia divaricata. The sequence goes on from CM071600.1 coordinate 161,553,865, forward strand.
TACCTTAGCAGTCTATTTACCAAAATTAGCTTTTCTCCTAGCAGCTTCAGCAGCTAATTCGGCTTCATAGGTAGCCATTGCTTCAGGTGTATAGGAGGGCATCCTTTCTGTCCAATCATACTTAGACACAAGTTTTTCCTCATCTATACTCACATCCTCATTCACATCATCGATATTTCTCCAGTCACCATATCTCTCATAAAGTTCAGCATATCTTTCAGCATGGTACTTTTGGATGTGTTCCATGGCTTTCTTAGGAACATTTTCATACGTCCCCATAAGCTCCACCATTCTTTCCAGCACGAAGTAATTAACTCTACGCCTTACTTCTTGTGATGTTTGTTTGAGAGTGTATCTGTCTATTATTGTTGACGTATTCACCATAGTGAAATCCTTCTCAACAAACATGACTTTTGCTTTATCTTTACAAAGATTGTATCTAGATGCATATTCCTTAGAATTATCCAGCTCCAATTCGACTAAAGTGATATCTCGTGTCACAGCTTCCTTCTGGATTTCGAAGCTGTTTGTTTTTCTTCTTCGAATAGGCTTCTAAAAAACACCACTCCATGCTTCTTTTTCCTTGCTGCAGCCTTTGTCTTGCCCTTTCTTAGAACTGTACGCCAGGATTTTCCTCTTTATTTTGTCTTCCTAGACTTGGATGTCTTGACAGTTTTGTCTGTGACAGCTTCTTCATTCAAGCTCTTGACATTGTCTTTCATGACAGTGTCTTCTTTGACAGCAGCTTCTTTGACAGTAACTTCACCATTCTTGACAGCTTCTTTGTTGATAGTATCTTTTTCAGCATCAAAACAGTCAATAACAAATCTTAAGATACTTCCTTCCAGTGTGTCAAGAATGTCTGTCTCTCCCTCATCTTTAGCTTCAGCATCTTTCTTATCATCCTTGGGAGCTTCTTCCTTTGCTTCCTCCTGAGTCTGACTTCCAGTAATCTCAGCAGTTTCTTGACCATTTCCACTTGTACCAAATCCTCCAGTTCCATCAAGATCATCATCATCAAGGGTGTCATCATATGTGCAGCTTCCACCACTTTCACTTCTTCTGGCATTACCTTCAAAAATCAATTTCTTCACTTGAGAGCTAAGACTTTCATCTCTCTTTGCCAACATTTTGTGAATAGCTTTGACAGCCTTGACTTTGTCTTTGTTTATCTTAGATTTGAGGATCTGTTTCAGCACTCCCATAATTGTGTTAGAGTGCAATCTGGGTTCTTCACTTAGGATCAGAAATACAATCCTTTTAGCTCATGTGCTTGTGGTTGTTCTGTAGCAAATACCATAAGGTTCTTCAATCACTTCTGGTAGCTTTTCTTCAATAAGACCTTTAATTTGTGCTAGCAGATCGTTATTGAAGATTGTAGAATTTGCTTTCACTTTCGTTCCCATGGCATTCAGCACTCTAGCTTGCAGACTTTGCAGTAGCTGCATTGTAATAAATATAGAGATGCCAGTTTTCAGATAAACATCAACTGCCCATCTTTTCTCCAGATTCACCTTCATAGAGATACTTGTTATTTTGTCCTTCAGTATTGGTGACAATTTTGTATATACTCCTTCTGCCTCTTTTATGGCACTATTCACCACTGCACTGAATTCTTCATCTTTGTTCTGCAAAGTACTCTCCATGTAGCTAACCATAATCGTTTCTGCCTCTTCTGGACTATATTCACTTCCATATGACCAAATGTATCCTGTTGTAGGATTTACCTTTTCAGGCATTTTGTCTTTGCCTTTGCCTAGTCTGTTGGATTCTTCCATTTCTCTCCAATGCTGAAGTGGAGTTTCCATGACTTCAGGAGCTGGTTCATTGATTTTTAGAGGAGGCAATGTTGATGGTTGAGCCCTTTGTAATTGCTCCAATATTTCTTTAGTCACCAACATTGGCTCACCATCTACTTCAACAGATTCACCAATTCCACTAGCTCTCAACTCTTCACCAAAGAATCTATCTTCATTTGTATTTTGCTGCCCCTTACATCCATCTCCATCTTCTTCCATTTGCTCCCCCTCTATTCTAGACTCCCCCTTGCTTGTTGCTCCACCTTGTGTCTCCTTCTCCACTGGACTTACAGTATTCTGATTTTGCACTGTATTCTGATCTACCACTTTCTCCCCCTTAGTTAAGTTGACAGCACTAAGGGCAACAGAAAATGATAACAGAGTTTGTTGAGTCTCAGCAAAGCCAGTAGCTACCATGGTGGATAGAGCATCAAGTTTAGCTTCCATGGTTGCACATCTGCCCTCAAGGGATTTCAACCTTGATTCAGCTTGTTTAGAAGGACCATCAGACCTTAACCTTTTTTATGAGAAAGGAAAAGACTGAGGCAAGGAGGCTATGGGGTGTCTCACACTCTCATTGTTTTTCTGAGTGATCTCATCACTCCTCACAGAGTCCTCACAGAATGACTCTCAAGGCCTAGTGCCTTTTTGTGTGGGGTTCCCTCAAATTCACTCTGGACATGCTCAAGTCCCTCTCCTTTTGCCAGCTCATTTGGCTGCCTCTCATTTTTACGCTCACCTCTCTTTTCTTTTATCTCTCTTTTCTTTTGCACTCCCTCACTCATCCTAGATGCATGGGTATGAGCAGTACTTACATGCATTGAAAGAGAAGATTTAGATTTTACCATTCTGAAAGTAGAGATTAGCACAAGATCATTATCAGAAGCATCTTGTTAGGCCGAATACACAATTATAATCAAGATCGTATGAGAGATTAACAATAAAATACTCGTTTTTAAACAATTAAAAACTGTTTGGTATTAATAACTCCTCTCTCAGTGATGTAAAATATCACAGAGAGCTGCTTAGGTTACAATGAATAATGTTTTACAATAATCGATACCCTTCTAGGGTTAACCTAACTGTATTTATAATCGATAATTGATACTCCTATAAATTAGCTATACAATTGATATCAATTACGATTGCTACACGTCTCCTTAGTCAACTCAATCTCTTTGACAGCTATCCAATCTTCAAAGATATTGCTTCCTTAAATAATCTTCAAACACTGTTGACCAGTAGACGCTGCCTCCAGATAGAGTTTAACAAACTCTGTCGAGCTTCCAACTGTCAGCGTTTAACTAAACTCTGACTGCTTCCAGCTAAACTCTGATTTATCACTGTAACACTTAAACAGTGATTAATATTCACATCAATTATTTCTAACAATCTCCCCCAACTTGTTCATTAGCAAAAATGCACAAGTTTAACAATAATTGATGATGTCAAAACAAATAAATAAATACAGTGTTTAATATACAAACAGAGTTTAACTTCTACTTAACAAAATCTACAGAAAACAAAAGAAATCTTACAGAGCTTTAATCCTTAATCTCCTCAACATCTGGTGTTGTTCTAAGGTAGTCGATAAGTAATCTTCTTTCAGCATTCTCAAGCTCTGTTTGCATAACCTCCTTGATCTCCTTTAGCTTAGGATCATCTTCACCAGTTTGATAAATAGCAGATCTCAGATCATAGATTTTGTTTCTTTTCATCTCATTCCCCAGTCTGATGAACTGTGCTTTAGCTGACTCTGAGTTAAAATCAAGAACTGTTATACCCAGGTATGTCTTCAGTTTAGCACTACCCTTCTTCATCTCAACAATATTCCCATGATAATCTCTGTATTTTGGGACATATTGACTTTTGTATTTCATCCCTCTGACTGCCAAGTTATGTAGCATTTTATTTCTTAGCACATTTGCAGCTTGTTGAGTCCTTCGATTTTTCACCTTGAAAAGATATAGAACATATTCTAATTCCTCCCATAGCTTCAAATCAAGATCATACTCACCAATTTTGTATACAATACCATCTTCCATGAAATACAATAGAAAGTCTTTATCCAAACTTCTTTGATGAATCAACTGAACTGATTCCAGTCTGTCTAAACTCTCCTGAGTAACACCAAGACCTGGAACAGCCAGTGATGAAGGATCTCTAGGACTAGTGTTCATTCTGACTTCTTTATGAGAGCCCAATCCAGATTTATCTCAACCTTGCTTGTTAAATCTCTACTATGCAGAAAATCAGTAGTAGTACCTCCAGTCATCAGAGATGGATCATGAAGAGTTGGTTTTCCAAAAACCATTTGCATCTGAGTAGATAAAGGTCTCTGTACAACTTGTGTAGAAACAGAGGTTGTATTCTTCTTCTTTGAGTCTTCTCCTTCTTTAGCAATGCCTTTTAGCTTCAATCTAGCTTCAGCTTCTGTTGGTTTCTTAGATAATTGTAATCTTTGATCAGCACCAACATTTTCTTTAATCACAATGCCTTTAAGAACAGGCCTAGGAGCTTTTTCTTTCTTTTTAAACTTTCCAGACTTTAAAGCTTTCTGATGTTGTTCTTGTTGTTGGTGTATACTGAAAATATTTATTTGAAGTACATACATTTATTTCTGGCCTATTTTATTGAGAATCATTTAAATGTTTACATGTTGTCTAAATATTATATATTGTGAATAATCTAGTATCAAATGGGATCAAGAATATTAGATTATTAAATACGGTTTATATAATATAATATGGTTCACAGCACAGGTGGTGTTAGACAATCCACTGGAATGGCTGTAGTATTATTTAGATTAGTTTATATTGACTAATAAATAATACTAGTATACTTTGTGTATATTGAACAGGATCAAATTTAGAATTGTTCCCTTATACTGATTAAGAAGGTGAACTAAGATTCTATGTTATTATTAATGCTTAGGTTCTTAATCCAGATATAGTAATTGACACGTGTATATTATTTACATGCTTTGATTTATATATGAAATAATTCTTTTGATTTATTTCATTATATTTTGGGTGATGAAATAATATATATGGTGAATATTATTTATTGAAGGAATCCATGTCCTGATAATATTCGGGTTAATGATGTCCCCTTGAAAGCTCAAAAAGATTTAATTATGTGAAACCCTGCAGGTGGATTTATTCCGGCATAATTAAATAAAGGTTGAGTGGATGATCAAGGATAAAAGAGATTAATTAAATGAATTATCAGTAATTTATTTAATTAATGGACATACGATATTTTAAACATGGGGAATTTAATAAGCAAATAATATTGGAACCGAATTAATTAATTAAATTACGGTATTAGGAAAGGTAGTGCAAATATTAATTCTTTAGTGGATTGAATTAATATTTAATTACATTGGGCTGTGCCCAAGATGTAATTAGAAGGCCCAACCTAATTGTCCATGATCCCTATTGTAGCCCTATATATATTCCTATTCTCTTCTTGCTAGGGCTGGTCGAAAAAATTTTGTAGCCACCCAGGAGCAAGAAGAGAGGTTAACTTGAGAAGACGAAGGCCACACTTCGCTCAAGGGAATTTGGGAATACAATAGAAGAGCGTGGAATCAACCGTTAACAAGGTGATTTTTCTATTCGTACTCGTTAATTTATTGTATCAAAAATCGCAGTGCCAAGATCTGATTGTCCCAACAATTGGCATCAAGAGCTAGGTTCAATGGTTCTGCGATTTTTGATACGATGTCCATGTCGTAATTATATATGCATGTATATAGTGGTAGGCTTGTATATTCTAATTTGCAGGTTGTTATCCACTATTATGGCCATGTATTTTAATTATTTTGTTTGGTTCCCACGTGGTTTAATCGTGGTTATTTTGTTTGGTTTCCACGTGGTTTATCGTGGTTGTATAACACGAGGGTTGGTCGTGTTAGAATAGATTTTACAAATTAGTTTTGTATTAGATCTGTTTTTTATGTAATTGTTTGATGGATTTTGTATAATCCGGGTATTTTGTAACAATTATGTGCAATCGGAAATCAAAACGGAGAAAAGAAATCTTTCCGCTGCGAAATTCTGATGGGCTGCTGTTGGTAGAAGTCCGTAAAGTCGAACAGATGTAATCAGAAACAAACAGATCTGACAGACAGAACAAAGGCGGCGCGCGGAAAAAGAAAAGAAAAAAAAAATAAAGTGGGAAGGGCGATGCGCATCCTGGTGATGCGTATCCATATACTGTTCATGATGCGCATCACTGAGATGCGTATCCCGGTGGTCCAGGAAATACATGCAACACGCATCTGGGTGATGCGTAACCTATTCAGTGTTGGCCGTAGCAGTTTTTTTTTCAGCGGCTGCAGGAAATTAATTTGAGGGCCATAATAGTGGATTTATTTATTATTTTAAATTTTAATTCTGCTATTTAATTTTTTTTAATTATTGCTTTAAATAAATTATGTGTGTTGTTAATTATGTGTGTAATTTTTAATTGCATGTTTAACATAATAAGGATGACATGGACATAGATTTTTTATTTATTGATTTAATTAAATGTTTTATGTTGTTTAAATTATGTGTGTATTTGGAATGCATGTTAGACATAATTATAACGACATAGGCCCCATTTAATTTAAAACTTCCTCAATTTTTAAATAAAAATTCTAAGTGGGTGAGGGAATTAATTAGGAATTAAATCCCACGGTCTCCATTATTGTTTGTATGTAATTTAACACTAAGACGAATATAAATTGTATATAGTCCACCCTAACGTGGCGTATGATTTATGGTGTCAGATAGTGTTATGGATATTACTAGGATAAACTTCTTAAATTAATTACGAATATTGAAAGGTATATATGCCACCCAACGTGGCGTACCAAGTTTCATAGAATTCGATTAATTAGAAGGGTGCCAATGATTGAATATAGATTTTCGATATAGAGAGAAAGGATGATTCTGTCTAGAAAGGGGTCTTAAGTGATGCCTCTTGACAATGCTCCCCCCGATCTGGGAATTATCCTATTATCGATTATTGATTTAAAATATTTAATGGTGGTATTCGGTCTTTTTATTAATTTAAGATTTAATAATGGTATACACTTAGCTATGAAAAATAATATATAGTCCACCCTAACGTGGCGTATTATTTAGTAATAGGACCGAAGTAATATTTAAACGAATTTAAGTGGTATATATGTCACCCATCGTGGCGTACCAGATACTTATGGTGTTTAAATATTAATGCATTAATTTTAATTAATTGTTAGAGGAAACCAATAGGTTTTAAGATTTATGCAACTCTCTGATTATGTGTTACATGTATGATTCTCAGGATTAGATCATTATGGGCTTTAATCCACTATTCACCATACTTAAGGATAAAAACTTACTGGACCCAACTATATTGAATGGAAACGTAATTTGGACATAGTGTTGACTGCTGAGGAGTACAAATTTTGTACTTATGAACCCAAGCCAGATCAGCCTGCTGAAGATGCTCCTGAAAGTGAGAAGGAGTATTATAAGCGGTGGGTTAAGGCTGATGAGATGTCGCGATGTTACATTCTGGCAGCAATGTCGGGTGTTTTGCAGCATCAGCATCAGGCTATGCCCATAGCTTCAGATATGCTCTTTAATCTCAAGGAACTTTTTGGAGAACAGAATAGGGCTGCTAGGCAAGTAGCAATGAAGGCTTTAATGAACACTCAGATGGTTGAAGGAACACCTGTAAGGGATCATGTTCTCAGAATGATGTCTCATCTGAATGAGATGGAGATCCTTGGTACTGATATTGATGGGGAAACCCAGATCGATATCATCCTTATGAGCTTGCCCAAAAGTTTTGAGCAGTTCCGCTTGAATTACACCACGAACAAAAGGATGTATAGTCTCGCGGAACTTCTGACAGAACTTCAGGCAGCTGAAGGACTCTTTAAGCAGAATGTTCAAGTGAATGTGGCCGAGAAAGCTTCTTCATCTAAGCCGAAAGGTAAGAAGAAGAAAAAGACTCAGACACAGAAAGCTTGAAAGATTGCTAATGCAGTGGGAGTTCAAGGTGGTGTGAAAAAGCCTAAGGGCAAGTGCTTTAGGTGCAAGCAGTCAGGTCACTGGAAACAGGATTGTCCTCTTCCTAAGAAGACAAACAATACTGGTATGTCTCTTTCTCTAGTTACGGAAACATACATAGCGGCTATATCTACAAGCACTTGGTGTGTAGATACAGGAGCCACTGACCATGTTTGTAACTCATTGCAGGGGTTCCAGCAATCCAGAATGCTTAGAGATGGCGAGATATATGTGTTCATGGGAGATGCTACGAAAGTAGCAGTAGTTGCAGTTGGAATAATTACATTATCTTTTGGCGATGATAGGATTTTGGTTTTGAATAATTGTCTTTATGTACCTTCGTTTAGAAGGAATTTAATTTCGGTTTCTAAACTTGCCATGGATGGTTATAATGTTTGTTTGGATCGTAATGTTTCTATTATGATGAATAAACGAGTTATATGTTCTGGTACATTGCAAGACAATTTATATATTATTAATCCTGCCCAACCAATGCTGCAACAAAAGAAAACTAATAACATTCTTTCTAGCTCAAATAAAAGAAAGAAACCTTCTGAATTGAAGCAAACATATCTTTGGCACTTAAGATTAGGTCATATTAACTTGAGGAGGATTCAAAGACTGGTAGTAGATGGGCCATTAGGCTCGTTGGCAGTGGAGCCATTTCCAGTTTGTGAATCCTGCTTGGAAGGTAAAATGACTAATAGGCCTTTAAAAGCAAAAAGGGGAATAGAGCCAAAGAAGTGTTAGAATTGGTTCATACTGATTTATGTGGACCTATGAGTATCCAAGCAAGAGGAGGTTATGAGTATTTTGTCACTTTTATTGACGATTATTCTAGATATGGGTACATTTATTTGTTACGCCGTAAGTCTGAGTGCTTTGAAAAATTCAAAGAGTACAAAGCAAGTGCGGAGAAGCGACATCTTGGAAAATGTATCAAGTCACTACGATCAGATCGTGGTGGCAAATACTTGCTTGGAGAATTTAGGGAATATTTATCAGAAAATGGGATTGCATCCCAGTTGTCTGCACCTGGCACACCTCAGCAGAATGGTGTAGCAGAGAGAAGGAATCAGACTCTTTTAGAAAGTGTTAGATCGATGATGAGTTATTCAGATTTACCCAAGTCGTTCTGGGGATATGCTATAGAAACAGCGGCTTACCTTCTAAACTTGGTACCTTCTAAGTCGGTTCCCAAGACTCCAATAGAATTGTGGACTGGTAGCAAACCAAGTCTAAGACATATTCGGATTTGGGGTTGTCCAGCACATGTGCTGAACAAGAACGTGACCAAGTTAGAATCTCGTACAGAAGTAAGGCTGTTTGTAGGCTATCCCATGGGAACGAAAGGTTATTCATTTTATAGTCCTAGGGATCGAGATATCATTGTTAGCACCAATGCTAGATTCTTAGAAGAAGAATATATAATGAACCACAAACCCATGAGTAGTATCGTTTTATAGGAACTAGTGGGAGGGACAGATAATCCCCAAGTGCCAATAGTACAAGTAGATCAACCACAAGAAAATGCACAACCTGTCACTAATACCACACCGGTGCTTCGTCGTAGTGGGAGGGTTGTTCAACAACCTGATAGATTCATGTTTTTGGGAGAGTCCTCGGACTTGGTCTCTGGTGAACATGATGAGGATCCCAGGACATACGAAGAAGCAATTCTAGATAAAGATGCAGATCTTTGGCAAAAGGCAATGGAATCTGAGATGGAATCTATGTATTCTAATCAAGTTTGGGAGCTTGTGGAACCACCCAAAGGTGTAAAACCCATTGGATGTATGTGGATCTACAAGAAGAAAAGAGGATCTAACAAAAAGGTGAAAGCCTGGAAAGCACGACTTGTTACGAAAGGGTATACTCAGAAAGAAGGGATCGATTATGAGGAAACCTTTTCGCCAGTTGTTATGCTTAAGTCGATCCGGATTCTTTTATCTATAGCAGCTCATCTCGATTATGAGATTTGGCAAATGGATGTCAAGACAGCTTTCCTTATTGGAAGTCTAGAGGAAACCATCTATATGCAACAACCAAAAGGATTCATTAAGGAAGGCCAAGAGCATCTTGTTTGTAAGCTTAAGAGGTCTATTTATGGGCTAAAACAAGCTTCTAGGGACTGGAATATTCGTTTTGATCAGGCAGTCCAGTCATATGGATTTGATCAAAGTCCAAGCGAATCATGTGTGTATAAGAGAAGTGAGGGTAATGCAGTGGTTTTTCTAGTACTGTATGTGGATGACATTTTACTCATTGGAAACATGTTAAGATGTTGTCATCAGTAAAGGCATGGTTTGTTCAAACAATTTGAAATGAAGGACTTAGGTGAAGCGGCATACATCCTTGGGATCAAAGTAATAAGGGATCGCAAGAAAAGGATGTTGGCTTTATCTCAAGAGCCCTACATTGATGAAGTATTAGCTCGTTTTAACATGCAGAACTCTAAGAAAGGTTTTCTACCTTTTAAGCATGGAGTGGCTCTATCCAAGGAGCAGTGTCCTTCGACACCTAAGGATATAGAGAGCATGAAAGCAGTTCCTTATTCTTCGGCATGTGGAAGCTTAATGTATGCTATGTTATGTACGAGGCCTGACATCTGCTTTGTTGTAGGCATGGTTAGTAGATATCAGTCGAACCCAGGTCTGGAACATTGGAGTAAAAACTATACTCAAGTACTTGAGTAAAAACTATACTCAAGTACCTGAGAAGGACTAAGGAGTATATGTTAATTTACAAGGCCTCAGATCTATTTCCTTTGGGATATACTGATTCAGATTTTCAATCATATAGGGATAAGAGGAAATCAACCTCGGGATATGTTTTTACTTTAGGAGGTGGAGCCGTTATATGGAGGAGTGTAAAGCAGAAATGCATTGCAGACTCTACCATGGAAGCCGAGTACGTGGCAGCCTCTAAGGCTGCAAAGGAGGCTGTATGGTTCAGGAACTTCCTTTTGGACTTGGATGTGGTACCTAATTTGCCTAGGAGCTTGACAGTGTATTGTGATAACACTGGTGCTATGGCAAATTTGAAGGAACCGCGAGATCACAAAGCAGCCAAACATATTGAACGTAAGTATCATCTCATACGAGGAATCGTAAAGCGAGGAGATATAGTTGTGGCTCACATATCATCAGAAGACAACCGGGCAGATCCTTTCACAAAGAGTTTGCTAGCCAAAGTTTTTGACAGGCATGAGGAAGCGATAGGAGTCAGATGGATGGACACATAGTTTTTTGTGTAATAGTGGATTAAATAAACACTGATATACTCATAGAATATTTTGAGTATACGTGGGAGATTGTTGGTGTATACTGAAAATATTTATTTGAAGTATATACATTTATTTCTGGCCTATTTTATTGAGAATCATTTAAATGTCTATATGTTGTCTAAATATTATATATTGTGAATAATCTAGTATCAAATGGGATACAGAATATTAGATTGTTAAATACGGTTTATATAATATAATATGGTTCACAGCACAGGTGGTGTTAGACAATCCACTGGAATGGCTGTAGTATTATTTAGATTAGTTTATATTGACTAATAAATAATACTAGTATACTTTGTGTATATTGAACAGGATCAAATTTAGAATTGTTCCCTTATACTGATTAAGAAGGTGAACTAAGATTCTATGTTATTATTAATGCTTAGGTTCTTAATCCAGATATAGTAATTGACACGTGTATATTATTTACATGCTTTGATTTATATATGAAATAATTCTTTTGATTTATTTCATTATATTTTGGGTGATGAAATAATATATATGGTGAATATTATTTATTGAAGGAATCCATGTCCTGATAATATTCGAGTTAATGATGTCCCATTGAAAGCTCAAAAAGATTTAATTATGTGAAACCCTGCAGGTGGATTTATTCCGGCATAATTAAATAAAGGTTGAGTGGATGATCAAGGATAAAAGATATTAATTAAATGAATTATCAGTAATTTATATAATTAATGGACATACGATATTTTAAACATGGGGAATTTAATAAGCAAATAATATTGGAACCGAATTAATTAATTAAATTACGGTATTAGGAAAGGTAGTACAAATATTAATTCTTTAGTGGATTGAATTAATATTTAATTACATTGGGCTATGCCCAAGATGTAATTAGAAGGCCCAACCTAATTGTCCATGATCCCTATTGTAGCCCTATATATATTCCTATTCTCTTCTTGCTAGGGCTGGTCGAAAAAATTTTGTAGCCACCCAGGAGCAAGAAGAGAGGTTAACTTGAGAAGACGAAGGCCACACTTCGCTCAAGGGAATTTGGGAATACAATAGAAGAGCGTGGAATCAACCGTTAACAAGGTGATTTTTCTATTCGTACTCGTTAATTTATTGTATCAAAAATCGTAGTGCCAAGATCTGATTGTCCCAACTTGTAAGTTATTTTCTTCAGCTTTAATATCTTCAATAGTAGCTCCTTCTTCATTTTCTTCAAGAAATAACTTAGCAGCCAATTCCTCATCAGTCAGTGGATTTTCAGTGAATAATAAACTCTTGGTGTTTGAAGTACCTTGAGTATCTGATAGTGTTAGTGCCCTAGAGACAATGTAATTCTAGGATAGACTATTTTTTTATTCAGTGATTATGTTATATCGATTATTCAACAATAAATTTATTATGTCTTTATTTACTGCGATATAAATATTAGAACAATAAATGTCCTTGGAATATGTAACATGTATTCTATATCTTTAAGTATGTGACTTAAAAATGAGATTATAAGAATAGTGTTAATATTCCTAAATATCCCTAATCGAGCATTATTAATATGGGACAATTATAATGCATAAAGATTAGTATGTTTGTTGACTGATGACCACATCTCATTGGTCATAGGTATAGTGATACTAAAGTCAAGAACATAGGTGCATGTAATATTCTACATGGCACTGGATTGACCCATAGTGAGTTTCTACATGTTGATAATGTCATTCTAAAGACTCACAGTGATAATAGTGTAATGATCCTTAGACTTGAGATCATTATATTTCTATACGAGGATTAATATACTTTGACTACATTAAAAGTTACCTTTGACCGGGCGATGATAAAAATGTACATCGGGTATATTATGAGACGTATGAGAAATATGAATGATAGATAAAGGATTTAACCCTCCTATTCTTAGGAGAGATATTATTGGCCTCTTGATTGAGTGAGACTATGAAAATGCATGGCCATGCTCAAATATTGATTTGTTTTTTAATAGTCTACTCATTGATCAAGGAAACCCGGATTAAACATTGATGAGGATAACTAATTACATGCCTCGAGTTTAATCTATAATATATGGTTAAAGGGATTATATTACACGGAAACATTAATCACGAAAGGTTTAATTGGATCACCAATTATTATTACTTTGGTAGCAATGATGTATTACTAGATGCCGCTCATTGTTTATAATTTTATTATTGGATATTAAAATTATTGCCAACGTAATAATAACCTAAAGGGTTACACAATAAGAACGTTTAAAAGGAGTTTTAATTTAAATTTCGAATTTAAATTAATTGATGATAAAATTTGAAATTGGTTATTTAATTAATTAAGTGGGACTTAGTTAATTAGATTTCGAATTTAAATCATTAAAACCCAAATCAGTTTGGTTTTAGTAGAAGCCCAAACTGATTAGGGTTAAGCCCAGCTCATTCTCTCTTATATATACATAGAGATGTATTGGTTGAGGGTTAGACTTTGCCAAAATCGTTTTTAGCAAAAACCCTAGCAACTCTACATCAAGAGAGGCTAGAGAGAGAGATCGAGATAGAGGGCAGATTACGGCTAGTACCAACTCCGGAGATTACGGAGACAATCGTGCGTTCGTGTGGACTGAATAGCGAAGCAGATCTCACGAAGAGGGCTGTGTGGTGATCTTTCTTGGACCTCCATCTGTCAACCGAATCGGAAAGCTTTTATAAGGTACAGATTCTGTTCTCCATAATCAGCATGTCTTATACACGGATCCTAGGGTTAGGTTTCGGTTTTATTGTTTATTATCGTTTTTCCGTTGTGCTTGTTGCCCCGAAACCTTTCAGTATCAGTTTATATTCCAACAGACTTTGACTTAGAAGACTTGCTAAATTTCAGACTTTGATCAGCTATTAATAATTTCTTCCCTTTGTCCTTTGCTCCTGCTCCTCCATCTTCAGTATCTTCATCCTCTTTAGTCAGAGTTTGAGATTGCCTGCACTTAGACTTAGCAACTCTCTCCCCCTTTTTGACATCATCAGGAATCAAAATAGAAGTAATCAGTTCCAAGGAGTTAGCAATGGAGTCAATCTTTCCAGACAAGATAGTCTGATTCTGTTCAACTTGACCCAGTCTCTGAAACAAAGTTTCTTGAGCTTTGGAAATGGTCTTGAACTTTATTTGATTATCCCTCTGCATAGTCATATCTCTAGCAACAACATCAGCTCTTAGTTCATTAATTGATTTTTGAGACTCATCAAATCTTTCATTCAGAGTCTTTACTTGAACAATGGTTGCTTGTAGACTTGAGAGAATATCAAGATTTGAGATCATTGTAGCAGATTGATGAACAAATTTAGCTGCTCTTTCAATAGGAAAAATACAGTCTGACTTATACCAATCCCTTGAATTCTTGGCAAAGTGCTCAACTTTAATGTCATGTTGATCTGAAGGTTTAGAAAAAGGTGTGTGCTTAGCATCAGTTTGAACTGGTATACTCTGAGAAGAGTTTGACTCTGCACTTCCTTCATCTTCAACATCAACAGCTGCATCTTCAACTTGATTAGTATGCACTGTAACATTCTCTACAACAATCTCTGCAGGTTCGGTAACATTTACTGCTATTTCAGCAACAATCTCTGCAGGTGTATCTCTAGGCTCAACAGACTTTGGAACTTCAACTTGTTCAGGAACCTGGTGAGCATCAGAGAATAGCTCAGTGTGTGATGCCACTGTTTCATCAAGTACTACAGTTGGCTGATCAGCTGCACCAGTTTCTTCAGAGTTTGCAACAACAGGTGAGAGAGGAACATTAATGTGATCAGAGAATGGTATGGATGTCTTAACAAAATCATCCATAGTAGTAAAACCTTCTCTGTTGTCCTCATCCATTTGTACATTGGCAGGTGTATTGGTAGCTTCTTCTGCAGTATTTGTCTCAACAGTAGGTATTTCCTTGGAAATCACCTCTGGAGCTTCAATGTTTCATCAGAATCATCAAGAATCAATCTTCTTCTTTTAACCTGAGGCACTTCAACTGTCTCTTCTTCAGTAGAATCATCTAAGACAGAAGGTGATGGAGGTCTGTTTGCCCTTTCCTTTCTAGCCCTTTTAGGTCTGGCAGACTCCTTTTGAACTTTAGCAGAATCTCTTTTTGCTTTAGCTAATCGATGCTGTGTATTTACTGCTGTGTGTTTTATTCTACCTCCATGTTTTGGTTTGGGTTGGTTAACTGGTGATTGTTGTTCAGGTTGAGATTGGGTAAGTGGTGGTTCAGTGGTTTGAGTTTGAGGTTCAATGTTTGGAGTTGGTTGTATGGGTTCAGTGTTTAGAGTTTGGTGAGGTTCAGAGTTTGTAGGTTCAGAGTTAGGTTGTGGAGGTTCTTGAGGTTCTTGAGGTTGTGGAGGCTGTAGAGGTTCTTGAGGTTGGTGTAGAAAATTTTGAATTGCAAGTGGCAACACCAAATCAGGTAATTGCTCCTTGTTAGCATCTTTGTTGGTTAGATCAGAGAATATCCTCTTATTAACCTTAAAGGCTAATATGGTGTCATCCTCAGAAATTTCAACACCAGAGACACAAGCAGTGAATAATAATTGACAAAATCTAGAAAAATAGACAGTACTAGACTCTGACAACCTATCACCTAAATTCATTAAGACAAGTCTACCAAAATCAAAATTACTTCCATAGAGAAGAGAATACCCGATTTGAAGACTGTCAGTAGGAATGGAATCCCAGTTGGTGACTTTCTTGCCAAAAGCTCTTGTGATACAATCAAAGAAGAAACTCCATTCCTTCCTGAGCCCTGGCCTTTTTACATTACCAAGCTTGTCTAAAGAACCAGAAAACCTCAGCTGCTGCAACATCTCCTTCAATTGATTCTCACCAGCAATAGTGTATGAAGTGTGAGTGTCGAAACCCATAGTATCTCTAACAGTTGCAGGAGTAATCACATACTCTGTCTCCTCATAATTGAAAACAATTGATGGATTTCCATTCTCTCCTCCATCGTCATACACAGAGTTATTCCAGAAGGTAGCAATCTGCGTGGCAGAAAGCATTTGTGGTTCGACTAGAGCTATTCCAATCTCTGAATCTCCCAAAAAGTTTTGAATCAAGTGAAACGCCTCTGGAACGTTTTCATTGTTCAATGGGGCTGCATAATTGTTAGGAACAAACAATAATCCTTGGGCAGTAAAAGCTTTAGTGGCCATTAGAATCGATTTGAGAAGAAAATATGAGTGAAAAAGATATGTAGCAAAGGTATTTGTGAAAATGTGCAAATGAGATAGCAAGTAACTGTGAGTGGATTGTGTACAGAGAAAATAACCGTGTAAGTAAAAATGATTAGTGTTGTAATGAAAAAGTAAAACCCAATCGTTTTAACATTAAGACACTCAACCAATTACTCAATTAATGTGCAAGTGGGACTCATTAGTGGGTGAGTGGGACACGTGGCACATATATAATGGAACAAATATGCACGTTCAGTAACTATAGCAATAATTACTGCTAATTTCTCTCCCATTACCAACACACTTTACCACTCGAACACTCATTAACAGTTGGCAATAATTTATTTCATTTTTCAAAAACTCTTTTTTTTACCCCAAGTATGTAAATTGTCTGAAATAAATTACCTTAGAGTATTAGACAAAATTCGTCAGCGTTTGTCAATTCTCCAACTGCATTACCATAATCCTTTCACAAACTGCACAGGTGTGAATATATGTGTGTGTATAGCAGAGTTTTCCAATTCAAATTTTAGAGCATCTAATTTTTCATAAAATCCATAAAGTAAATCAGTAAACACTGGATGCACAAACTCTCATAGTAAACACTGAATGTCTCATGAATGCTAAACTCTGTGGTAAACAATTTATATACAGTAATGTTTAACTAATGTATAACCCCCCCCTTTTTTTTGTTTCTCCAGTAATCAGAGGTTGGAACTAGTCATCAAAAATCCTATAATTTTAGCCCTTATCATCTTTGATAAGTTCCTGGATCTTCCTAGTCTTTGACTAGTCACCAAAAATTAAAGAATTTTAGCCCTTACTATATACCAACAAGTTCCTGGGTCGTCCTAGACACCAACATAATCTCAAAGGAATTCTAACAGTCTATATACATTTACTTTGGGGGTAGACTAATAACAGAATTTAACTTAACAGTGTATAACTAACAGAGTTTAGAGCTCATCAACATCAGAAATTATTCATGAGAGGCAATGCACACAGTATTTACAGACTTAGAGTTTAGGATAAATAAACTAAGAGATGCTATAAATCTGAAACAGTATCATGCTGTGTTAATTTTATGCACAATCTAAGATTAGATCATAAATAACATAGAAGGATTCATGATTAATTACTGAAAATCATGCTTCATACAAATTTCTTCATTGGTGTTAACATTCAGACAAAAACATTATCAGAGTTTCTCAGAGTTTATCCAACATGTCAACAGTGTATGACCTACAAAGCATGCTATCAGAGTTTGACAGTTAATGAACAGAGTTTGCATAACAGATTTTAACAACAGAGTTCACATAGAAGTTAACATACCATAGAATTATGAGCAACACATTACATAAGTAAAATTTTGAGTCTAACCAATATCTCTAGTCAAAACCAGAGACCATTCCTTGTTCATTTACCAGCCTTGTAAATACAGCTTCACTCAATGGCTTGGTGAAAATATCTGCAAGCTGTTGTTCTGTAGACACAAAATGAAGCTCAATATTCCCTTCCTCTACATGTTCTCTGATAAAGTGATACCTTATGCTGATGTGCTTGGTCATTGAATGCTGTACTGGATTACCTGTCATAGCAATAGCACTTTAATTATCACAGTGAATAGGAATTTTACTGTACCTCAATCCATAATCCAGCAATTGATTCTTCATCCACAGAATATGTGCACAACAGCTACCAGCAGGAATATACTCTGCTTCAGCTGTAGATGTTGAAATTGATTTCTGTTTCTTGCTGTACCAAGAAACAAGTCTATCACCCAGAAATTGACAACTTCCACTGGTGCTTTTTCTGTCTATCTTGTAGCCTGTAAAGTCTGCATCAGAGTAACCAAGTAGCTTGAAATCTGATTCTCTAGGATACCACAGACCTAAGGTTATGGTTCCCTTGAGATACTTAAAAAACCTCTTCACAGCTGTTAGATGTGGTTCTCTGGGATTTGCCTGAAACCTTGCACAGAGACAAGTTGCATACATGATATCAGGCCTGCTAGCAGTTAGATAAAGAAGAGATCCTATCATGCCTCTATAGTTTGTCATATCTACTAAAGCTCCTGTATCTTTGTCCAACTTTGTTGCTGTTGCCATGGGAGTTGATGTAGATGAGCAGTCAAGCATACCAAATTTCTTGAGAAGATTTCTGGTATATTTTTCTTGATTTATGAAAATCCCATCATCTGTTTGCTTCACCTGTAGGCCTAGAAAATAACTAAGCTCTCCCATCATGCTCATTTGATACTTGGACTGCATGAGCTTGGCAAACTTTTTACAGAGTTTATCATTAGTAGACCCAAAAATTATGTCATCAACATATATCTGAACTAAAAGCAAGTCATCACCATAGTTAAAATAGAACAGTGTTTTATCAATTGCACCTCTGTTGAACCCACTTTCTAAAAGAAATTGAGCCAGAGTTTCATACCATGCTCTTGGTGCCTGCTTAAGTCCATAGAGTGCCTTATCCAGCCTGTATACATAGTCTGGATATTTTGGGTCCACAAAACCCGGTGGTTGTTCAACAAACACTTCTTCTTCAAGCTTCCCATTCAGAAAAGCACTTTTCACATCCATCTGAAATACCTTGAATTTCTTGTGAGAGGCATATGCTAGAAAAATTCTTATTGCCTCCAATCTTGCAACTGGAGCAAAAGTTTCATCATAGTCTATTCCTTCCTACTGTGAATAGCCTTTTGCTACAAGTCTTGCCTTGTTCCTTATAACAACTCCCTCACTGTCAGTTTTGTTTCTGAAAACCCATCTATTACCAACAACAGATCTATTCTTTGGTCTAGGTACAAGGGTCCATACTTCATTTCTTTCAAATTCATTTAACTCCTCCTGCATTGCTGTTATCCAGTCAGCATCTTGAAGAGCTTCTTCTACCTTCTTTGGTTCATTCTTAGACAAGAATGCATGAAAAAGACATTCACTTGCTGTAGCACTACTTGTCTTTACTGTTGCATCTGGATCTCCAATAATTAAATTAGGTGTATGATCATTTGTCCAGCAGCTTTACATGCTCCATCAGAGTTAATGCAGTTTCATCTTTCTTTGTTAGAAAATACACCCATGTATATCTGGTGTGTTCATCAACAAAGACTAGAGCATTTTTCTTTCTTCCAATTGACAAGAAAGAAATATCCCAGAGTACGTCCTATGTTGCCATCTCCATAGGAAACTTTTGGGCCAGCCTTCTCCACATACTCTGATAGCAGGGATTTATTTCTAGTCATGTGTCCTGAACATCCACTGTCCACGACTAGGGTACTTTCCCTGATGCCCTGCAATCACAAACAATTACTGAAGATTAGATTTAAGGATCCAGACTTGCTTGGATCCTTTGGCTTTCTTAATTTTGTTGCTTTAGCAGCGGAATTTACATTATTAGAGTTTAAGCTAACTTTATCAGAGTTTACACTTGCAGAATTAACCTTAACCCATTTCAAATTGGGCTTAAGTTCATAGTAGTTATGATAAGTAGCATGATAATCCCTGCAAGTATAAATAGAATGCCAAGTACTTCCACAATGTTTGCATAAAGTCTGTGGTCTAGTTCTAACATTATCTTTCTTTACTTCAGACTTGGAAGGTAAAGAATTAATGTTTTTGTTCTTCCTGCAGATACTAGCAAGATGGTTAGTGCTACCACAGTTATGACATGTCTTTCTTGGAGCAAAAGTAGCAAGCATTGGATAATTACCTTGAGTAATGCCTACTTTACCATTTCTATTCTTCCTAGACACTTTCTGTTTCTTGACAGATTTTAACTCCTTAAGCTTATGCTTGAGTTGTTTATCTGTCATTGAATCAATATTAACCTGTTTAACACTAGTTTTTACTGGTTCTTTCTTAACAGCTTCTTTTTCAGCTTCAGACTTAGGTTCATTTATTCCATGAACAAATTTTGTAGATGGAAGATGTGTTCTAATTTTGACTTTGTTTTGAAACCTAAGTTCATCTCCCTCACAGTAACCTAAACCAACTGTGTCTGACTGAAAAACCTCTTGAGTGTCTTTTTCAAAATGAGTCCAAGTTTTAATTATGTGATTTGCCTTCTCCAATTCAGATTCAAGTTGCTTATATTTTCCTAGCAAATCCTGTTCTAGATAAACAGCATCATCTCTTTCTTTCTGAACTTGTTGCATGTTTTCAAGTTTTTCTTCAACAATTTTATTTCTCACTTTAGGTTCAGAATTTTCAGATTTGATTCTCTCATTCTCTAAAGTCTGATCCCTATAACTGATATGCAAAGCCTTAAGATAAATTCTTAATTCAGTTATATCATCAGTATTATAAGCATAGGTAGTTAGAGGTACCTTTTTTTCAGAATCTTCAGATTCATTCTCAAATGAAGCCATGAGAGCATAGTTAACATCCTCATCTGAGTCTGAAGTGTCTGCCCAGTCTCTGCCTTTTGTGAAAAGTGCTTTTTCAGTTTTACCATTCTTGCACTCAGGAGCATAGTGACCCATCTCCTTACACTTGTAGCATTGAATCTCAGACTTGTCCTTCTTCCCAGACTTGGTATCCTTTCTCTCAGACTTTCTGAAACTTTTTCTGTCAGAATTTGAATCTTTCTTAGAAAACCTTTTGCCCTTCTTGAAGTTCTTAAAACCCATCTTCTTGAAGGTCTTCACCATCAAAGCAGCCATTTGCAACATTTCTTCTTCATCATCCTCAGGATCAGATGATTCATCAGTGTTTGAATCAACATCAGAATTTGATGACTCACTTTCAGAATGTATGACTAAAGTCTTTCCCTTAGATTTCTTCCTTGATGCTTCCTTCTTCAAGGGTTTTTTCTTCAACCTTAAGAGCAACAGACTTTGTCTTCTTGCCTGATCTCATGTTTCTCTGCTCCAATTCCAATTCATGAGTTTTGAGCAACCCATTGATTTCATCAATCTCAGTATCAGCAAGATCATAGTTATCTCTTATGGTGGTTGTCTTCACATCCCACTTTTCAGGTAAAGCAAGAAGAAATTTGAGATTTGAGTCTTCCAGATCATACTCTTTATTAACCAATGATAAATCATTGAGCAGTTTACAGAATCTGTCAAATGTTTATGTCATGGTTTCTTCAGATTTAGCCTCAAAGTGCTCATACTCCTGTGTGAGTATGTTCCTTCTATTCTTCTTTATAGCAACAGTTCCTTGACACCTAACCTCAAGGGCATCCCAAATTTCTTTGGCAGTAGTGCAGTTAATCACTTTATTAGACATAACATTGTCTAAAGCACTATGAAGTAGATTGTTAGGTCCGATAAGATTATAGAAGGGGGGGGGGGTTGAATACAATCTATACCATTTTCTCGAAATTTATTCGTTAAACAATTTTCACTTAAACGAATATTTTGTGTGGAATAATATAACACAAATTTCAAGTTGAATATAACAATATATTAACTTGATGGGTGTTACAAAATCAGTCCAAACGATTATCAAGTAATTAATAACTAATTAGAAAATTCAACATGAACTTTGCTAATTTAGTTAATAAAAATCAAGATACCAATTTGTGAACTAGGAAACTTAATTCGCCAGTAGTACAAGAATCACAAGTAAACAAGTTCCAATGGATAGGATATTACAACTGAGATGAACTTGAATTTACAGAATTTAATTTGTAAGTGTTCTTGAGCTTGAGAGAGAGATATATGAGCTGCTGTGTGTAATATTTCTGTGTTGCTCGACTGCCTCATTTCTTCTGCATTCTGCTTCTTTATATAACACAGCCATAGTCATATTACTTTGTTTTAACTGATATAACAATCAGTTAACACTAATATGACAATCGGTATGACTATCAATTGAATGTAATATGACTGTCCAGTTTAAATATAACTTTCGGTATAACTATCCAGCCCAATATAACATTCGGTATTACTATCCAGTTCAATATAACATTCGGTATTACTATCCTTTGAATGAAATATGACTATCCAATTGAACTGCATATGACTATCTCCTCTTTGAACTGTATATGACTATCGGTAACTATCAATTGATAGTTATATCATCATACTTTTCAGTTTATAATTAATTAAATGATTTATAAAAATCATTTAACTAATTATTTCTTTTTCATATTAATTCTTATTTAATTAATCTAATAATTACTTTAACAAATATATTAATTCTGATAGAATTAATTTATTTATTAACTTAATTACTTGATTTAATTAATTAAAGTAGAATTAATATAAATTCTTTAATAGTCAATACTTCACTGCGAACCACGTAATTATGATAAGGAACATACACTGGAACGATGTTGACGCTCGATGTACTGTCTGGTTCATGAACGACTAACTCCAATCTCTGTTATAACGCCTTAGAAATTTCAGAATATTTAATTACTAAAAACTATTTATTTTATATTAAATGTGAATTATGTGGCGTATATAATTGTTGTGGAGGTGATGTGTCTGTTGAATAATATTTGGAGGTCAGATTGATATTTTATAGGTGTTATGTAAGCCCGACTGTTTTAATTATATTTTTGGGATTTATTTCCTATTTAATTGCGTTATATTTATCTTCTGTGAATTTTATTAAATCTTCGGGATTAGCAGAAATCCTGAAATCTTCTTCATTAATAACTTTATTAGTTTATATGACTTTTAAAAATATTTGGTGAATTATTTTTGAGTTTCAAGGATTTTAAAATGATTCTTCGAATTATTTTCCGATTTAAGGATTCGATTTTTGTGAAATCCATATTTAATTCGTTTTAAATCCTAAAAATATTCTAAAATTATGGGGAGGTAGATAATTTTACTCCCTAAATTTTAAAATATAATTTGGGATTTTCTTAACCATTATTTATTTAATCGCTATTTTTCAAAATGAATATTAAAGTATTTTACATCATAAATCCATTTAAAAGAAAAAAATTTCATTTTTATCCCTTATATCTTTTCCCCAAATCGTTACATTCTAATCCCTAATTTTGGAAACCACAGTTGGGGGGGGGGGGGCTGGTCGTTCTCTGGAGTAATCGAGAATCTCTCTATTTCTCACGAAGAAAATCTCTCGGTAAAAAAAAAACTCTTCACCTCTCTCCCTCCCTGCCGTTTTCTCTCCTCCCTCCCCCGTTTCGCTCCTCTCCGTTTGTCCGGGGTGTGTCACTGTCTTGTTCCGATATCAATCTCTGCAGCGTGTGTAGTGGTGGTAGCGTTCTTGCTGTGTGTGTGTGTTGGTGTATCTATATACTCGTGACTGTGTGAGTTGGTTGTGTTGAGTAACCCCTCCCCTGTTCCTAGTCGAATTACTGTGTGGCTGCGAATATAAATTGTTCTTGTGGTGTTATTGTGCAGCGTACCTATATGTACGCGACTGTTTAGCTTGGGTTCTTGTAATGGTTCGTCTGGTTCCATTAATTGGCGAATTCCGTTTTTGATAAAACCAGTTGTTAAAGCCTAACTTGAGTTGGTTTTGCTGGTTGTGGCTCGTCTATTCTTGCTGTATAAAATCGTGGTTATATATGTACCAATTGTATGGTCCTGTGAAATGTAATTGTAATCTCCTGACTTACTGAGATATATAGTGAATTGTGGCTATTAATTTCACTAAATTATTTTTACTAATTCAATGATCTAAGTCGTGTATTGTTCGAATGAAAATTGTGTGCGGAGTTTCGAGTTGGAAGCCCTAAATATATGGGAACCCTCGAGATTTTGCCCTCGACGATGATATTAAATTGACGATGATATTAAATTGAGTCGGGAATTATGGCGATGATGATTATTTTCTGAGCCAAAAATTATTTAATATTTAATATTTGTTATTTATCTAATCAATTGTAATTTATTATCGAGTTGGTATTAATTGCTTAAATGGTATTAAATTATGAATCGGAGGATTGTAAATGCAAATCGAGATGTGAATTGGGATTGAATACTAATTATGGATTCGAGTGGTAATTGAAATTTGTGTTGGTTGTGTCGGCTGTATTCCGACTGGCAGTCCCCCGTATAAAGGGGATGCCGTCAAAATTTTACTAAAATATATATATTAAAAATCATTTCTTGGAATAAGTCTGTATAATTATACAATTTATACGAGTTGTGAGTCGGGCTTCATATTTTAAAATCTATGTGGTATGTGCTTACGTGGCTATATGATTAAATACTTTTGTCTGTAGCCTATGTATTGATATTATATGATTAAATAAACATAAATTAGGGAACTATTCGCAAGGGTACACTAAGTGGAATGTTTATTTTGATTAGTGAATATTGAACAGGATTCTAAAATAGTGTTATATTGTGTGTAGATCCCGTGGATAAAGGGAAGGCTAAAGCTGAGGACGTAAAGACACTTCGGATTCTGTGATTTTCTAGTTAAGGCAAGTAAAATTGCTTCAATTATCTTTTAAATGAGTTATGATTATAAAACCTGATTCATATGCTTATTCAAATTTCTCTTGCTATAATGGTTCCGTTAATTCCCTGAAATTTCGAATACTTAATTGTTATACCCCAAATTGATTCTACTGAGTTGTTGATACTTTTAGTGAATTAATTTACATCCATATTCCTTGCAAGTATATTATTCCACCTCTCTTTCAAGTAAACCACTTCACTTATATTTCCAACGAATTATGATTATCATAACTTGATTCTTATGCATTTGATTTATCCTTGATATAACTGCTCTGATAATTTCCATTAATTTTGAATATTCAATTGTTATACCCCAAGTCGATTATATCGTTTTCATTGATCCTTTTAGTAGCTTGACTTAAATCAACACCCCTTTTTGCCACATCGAACTTGTCGATATTTAATTCAGAGATTACTTGACCTTATTCTACTTGGTGAGATTTGAGATGTTGACCTGGAACGAAAGTGTCCAGGGTGTTTGGCAGTGGAGGTGGTCGATTGTTCCGACACCTGATGTTTAGTTAGGATTGGACTGTTAGTTTTTTTTAAATGTGGACCGTAAGGGTCGGACCAGATTCGTGGTCAGAAATTATTAAGGCCAATGTGTGCCGTGGATCCATTAAGGACATTGCTGTGTGCGTTTGTCCGGGGTTAGTGCGTGACTGATCAGCAGCCTAACCTTATAATTGTTTTTATTTATAAAATGCATGATAGTCCAATCCTCTTCTATTTTATGATTCAGACAAAAGATGAACTTTCAGTCGAGCTTATATAATGTTGATTGTTAATTCTTGATAATCTTGCAGACATTTCAGTTGTTATTGTTTTAATCATATATATATGCATACTTGCTGAGCACTTTGGCTCACTTGCTTGCTAATTCTGTTTCCTCAGCTAAGCCAGAAGATGTCTAGAAGAAGTGGCCCGTCTGGTTGGGGTAGTCACCGAGGCAGTCAGAGGGTTGAGGTGGTTGGATGGGTAGTGAGCATATATCTTTGTTTATATTATGTCTGTATTTGTAGGCAGATTATCATACTTAATGGGTTGTATATTATTTGATTCAGTTCTGGGTTGTAATAGCCATTGGTAGTTGTTTCATACAGTGACCTGTGAGCGGTCTGGGTTGTTATGGTTTTATTTCCTTATGGTCTAGTATAACTTGTGCATGTGAACTGTTTTAGTTCTATTGAGTTGTTTGAGCAGGTGGTTAGTTCAGTTTATGATTACATCATGCCGAAATTTCTAAAATTTCTCCTATGTTAATGTTTAATTGAATATAAGAGTTTATAATATTATTGTTGGCTAGTGGGGGTGTTACAAGTTGGTATCAGAGCCACAGGTCACAGTCACTGAAACAATTAGGTGGGGAGTCAGGGTAGAGTTATGAGAAAGGTTAGGATTGTTTCGTGAGAGATAGGAAGTCTAATTATATATATATATATATATATATACTTCAGGCACCTGCTTCTGGTTCCGATTCAGACCCGGACGAGGATCCGGAAGGAGGGGCTTCTGTACCGCAGCAGGTTTCCCCAGGGGTTATGCAGCCGTTCGTAGGATCGCAGGGCTCGGTGAATGGGCCAGCATACCAGTACACTCCTCAGCCTGTTCCATATCATGTGTACGAGCGAGTGGCCCGAGAGAGGGACTATCTCTTAGGGCAGATGGCAGAGTTGAGGGCTTTGAGGGCTGGGGAGGAGGACCGGGCTAGAGATCGAGATAGAGCGGTAGCCGAGCTGGAGGATGTCCGGAGGCGAGTACGAGCTCTTAGACGTGTTGTCATTAGGCGGGGACGGATTAGATCCCGAGATGAGCCGGCATTTGTGACACAGCAGGTGACTCTAGGTCTGGTGACGGCAGAGCTGGAGAGCATTCTGGGATCAGCTTGGCGGGGGGAGTCGGATGACGATGATGACCAGTGAAGATTAGGGCAGTATGATGATGTGGTATTTAGAGGCACGTTATGGCGGTAGTAGTACGTCAGGATTTGCAGTACGACTAGTTTTGTTGTATATATCTGTTGTACTGTGACTAGATGTTAGCAGTCTTCTCTTTTAGTATTATGTTGTACCCTTATCGAAGCGTTGTTCTTACGCTTGTATCAGATCTATCTATATATGTCATTATCACTTTCGCAGAACTGTGTTAAATTTCCTTATACTGTCATTTACTTAAGCATCTTATTTACTGCTCGTTTCATATTTACCTTCAGCATCATTTCCTTCTAGCATAGTTTTTACTTTCGATACTATGTTTGACCTTAGCATTATGACTATTGTTTCTTTATTGCACCTATTGAACGTTTGTGAATACCTTGTGTAACCTTGGATTGATATCCTATTGCACCCTGTGAATCAATTGTTGACCGGAATATTGGTTGGAGACCTCGAATTACTTTTCAGTAATATATTCATTGTTTGTTTAAGTTGGATCATTTTGAGCTATTATTTTCTGAACCTGAATCTAATATAATTGTTCATTGATTTCAGAAATATGCCTCCCAAAAAGAAGAAACAAAATACCCGCACCCCCGATCAGGGTGAACAAGCTAATCCACCTCCTGTTGGTCAGATGGATCCTGCCTTAGCACAAATATTACAAACTCTTGTTCAGCAGACTGCTACTCTGGCACAGCAACAGCAGCAATTACAGCAGCAGTTGTTGGCTCAACAGCAACAACAGCAACAACAGCAACAACAGCAGCAGCAGCAGCAGCAGCAGCCACCTGTTCCTCCGGTGGTTACTTTTAAGTCTTTCCAGGCAGTTAAACCTCCTGAGTTTAAAGGAACAGCGGACCCGGTAGAGGCGAGATCTTGGTTAAAAGAGATGGAAAAAGCCATTGCACTGGTGGGGGTCCCAGCAGACAAACAAACCGAATATGTAAGTTATTTCTTGAAGAATGAAGCCACTTATTGGTGGGAGTCGGTGAAGATGTTGGAAGCTACTGAGGTGATTCCTTGGGAGAGGTTCACAGAGCTATTTTTGGAAAAGTATTTCCCCGACTATATGAAAGACCAGATGGAGATGAAGTTTTTGGAGTTAAAACAGGGGAAAATGTCGGTGACAGAATATGAAACCAAGTTTACTGAACTAGCTAGGTTTGCTCCGGCCTATGTGGACACGGAGAGGAAGAAGGCTAAGAGGTTTCAACAAGGATTGAAACCATGGATTCGTACCAAACTAGCAGTTTTGGAGTTGGAGACTTATGCAGCAGTGGTGCAAAAGGCCATGATAGCTGAAGGAGAAAGCGAATTATACTTCAAGGAAAAAGAAGGAAAGAAGAGAAAGGCTGGGTCAATGGGGGAACGACAAGAGCAAGGCAGTTCTCATAATGTGCCAAATAAAAAGCCAGGATTCCAGCCAGGAAAGTATGGGAACCCTAAGAAGCCGGGATCAGGGAATGGGGGCCAAGGAAATAGAATTCAAGATGTGAGTCAACAGAAATTGGTTAGGCCACCCTTGGCAGAATGCAAGACTTGTGGAAAAAGGCATCCTGGAGTGTGTACAAAGCTGGAGGTGACGTGTTTCAAATGTAATCAAAAAAGTCATTATGCTCGGGAATGCAAGGCAGGAATTGTGTGCCACCGTTGTGGGAAGCCAGGGCATATAATGAAAGACTGTAAAGTACCTGTAGTGAAACCTCCAGTTCTGGCTAACCCAATACTGCAAGCAATTGAAGCACCCCCAACATCAAGTATCAGACCAGTGGCGAGGACTTTTAACATGACTCTGAACGAAGCTATTAAGAATTCGGATGTAGTAGCAGGTACGCTCCCTGTAAATTCTGTTGAAGCTAAAGTGTTAATTGATTCCGGGGCTACGAAATCCTTTATATCCAAAGAATTTGTTCAAAAGTTAAATTGTGAGGTATGCATGTTACGTGAGGCTATAGTTATAGAAATAGCTAATTCAGAACGAATTCCGGTTACTCAAGTGTGTCCTCGTTGCAAGATTGATATTTCAGGGCATTGTTTTTACGCTAATTTGATACCCTTTCAGTTAGGTGAATTTGATGTTATCTTAGGAATGGATTGGCTAACAGAGAATAATGCCCAAATTGATTGTAAGAATAAGAAGGTGATCCTTAAACCCTCTGATAATGTAGAAGTTACCTTTAGGGGTCAGAGGCAGACTAGGAGATTTTTGTCGATCATTCAAACAAAGAGGCTGTTGAGGCAAGGATGCGAGGGCTATATGGCTTATGTCATGGATACTAGTCAAGAGGTGCCTAAGATAGAGGAAATTCCAGTGGTGAATGAATTTCTTGATGTTTTTCCGGATGAACTTCCCGGATTACCTCCGGATAGAGAAATAGAATTTACCATCGATTTAGCCCCAGGAACTGAACCAGTGTCAAAGGCTCCCTATCGAATGGCACCTGTAGAGATGAAGGAATTGGCAGTTCAATTGCAAGATCTTCTGGAGAAAGGTATTATTAGACCTAGTGTATCGTCGTGGGGAGCTCCGGTATTGTTTGTAAAGAAGAAGGATGGAAGTATGAGACTGTGTATCGATTATCGGGAACTAAATAAGTTGACCATTAAGAATAAATACCCTTTGCCAAGAATTGACGATTTATTTGATCAGTTAAAAGGAGCAACTTGTTTCTCGAAGATTGATTTGCGGTCAGGATATTTTCAATTAAAGATTAGACCGGAAGACGTTCCAAAAACAGCGTTTCGAACTAGGTATGGGCACTACGAGTTCTTAGTATCGCCTTTGGGTAGCAGCGTTCATGGACCTAATGAATAGAGTCTTCAAGAAATATTTGGATAAGTTTGTGATTGTGTTTATAGATGATATTTTGATATATTCGAAGACCGAAGAAGAGCATGCAGGGCATTTGAGAATAGCCTTAGAAACGTTGAGGAAAGAGAAATTGTATGCGAAATTTTCCAAGTGTGAGTTTTGGTTGAAAGAAGTGCAGTTTTTGGGGCACGTTATCAGCAGTGAAGGGATCAAAGTGGATCCTGCTAAGATTGAAGCTGTGATGAGTTGGGATAGACCTAAAACACCCACAGAAGTTCGAAGTTTCTTAGGATTGGCGGGATATTATCGAAGATTTGTTCAAGACTTTGCGAAGATAGCCACCCCACTAACAAAGTTGACAAGGAAGAATGAAAAGTTTGTGTGGAATGAGAAGTGTGAGGAAAGTTTCCAGGAATTGAAGAAGAGATTGGTGACTGCACCTGTATTGACACTTCCAGATGAAAAAGGAAATTTTGTGATCTACAGTGATGCATCTCACAAAGGTTTGGGATGTGTACTAATGCAGCACGGTAAGGTAATTGCTTATGCTTCGAGACAATTGAAACCTCACGAGCAGAAATATCCTACTCATGACTTAGAATTAGCCGCGATTGTTTTCGCCTTGAAGATTTGGAGACATTATTTGTATGGGGAAAAGTGTGAAATTTATACAGACCATAAGAGCTTGAAGTATATCTTCACCCAGAAGGAGCTAAATATGAGACAGAGAAGATGGTTAGAATTACTCAAGGATTGTGATTGTACCATCAACTATCATCCCGGGAAGGCGAACGTGGTGGCGGACGCTTTAAGTAGGAAGGAGAAAATCAGTATGTTGACAATGCCTGAGGAATTATACAAAGAGTTTGAAAGATTGGAGATAGAGGTATGTATGCCTGCAAGTAGTACAGACACGGTTTACACTATGACGTTTCAGCCAGAATTGTTAGAAAAGATTCGCAGATGCCAGGAGGAAGTCATGAGCGGGGATGTGAACAAGTTAACAGGTGAGGAAATATGCACACAGGTAGATGACAAGGGGATATTGAGATTTTCTTCACGTATTTGGATACCCAATGTGACAGAGTTGAAGAATGAGATCCTACAGGAAGCCCACAGTTCGAAATATTCGATTCATCCAGGAAGTACGAAAATGTATCGAGACTTGAAAAGAAATTTCTGGTGGCCGGATATGAAGAGAGATATTGCTGAATGGGTGAGTAAGTGTTTGACCTGTCAGAAAGTAAAAGCAGAACATCAAAGGCCAAGTGGGATGCTACAACCATTAGAGATTCCCGAGTGGAAATGGGAACATATTGCAATGGACTTTGTGGTTGGACTGCCAAGGACGAGAGCTAATCATGATGCTATCTGGGTAATTGTTGATCGCTTAACAAAATCTGCACACTTTCTCCCAATAAATGAGAGGTTTTCATTAGACAAATTAGTTCATCTATACATAAAAGAAATTGTGGTGCGACATGGAGTTCCAGTATCAATAGTCTCAGATCGAGATCCAAGATTTAATTCAAGATTCTGGAGGAGTTTTCAAGAATGTTTGGGCACCGAATTAAAAATGAGTACTGCATACCATCCTCAAACTGATGGCCAGAGTGAAAGAACGATTCAAACAATTGAAGATATGCTCCGAGTTTGTGCATTGGATTTTGCAGGAAGTTGGGATGAACACTTGCCGTTAGTGGAATTTTCATACAACAATAGCTTTCATGCTAGTATCGGTATGCCACCGTATGAAGCGTTATATGGACGAAAGTGTCGATCTCCAGTATACTGGGAAGAAGTTGGCGAGCGAAAGATACTCGGACCTGAATTAGTGCAACAAACCAAGGAAGTAGTTCAACTTATTCAGAAACGGTTAGTGACAGCTCAGAACCGACAGAAGAAGTACGCTGATTTGACCAGAAAGAATATGGAATTCGAAGAAGGAGAGCAAGTACTGTTGAAAGTATCTCCGTGGAAAGGGTTAGTAAGATTTGGCAAGAAAGGAAAATTAAGTCCAAGATTTGTTGGGCCTTTCGAGGTATTGAAGAAAGTCGGGAAGGTCGCCTACGAGTTAGCTTTACCGCCTCATATGCAACATATCCATAACGTGTTCCATGTATCCATGCTTAAGAAATACCATCTGGATTCTAAACATGTCATTGAATATGAGCCGATAGAGATTCAGCCAGATTTATCTTATGTGGAGCAGCCTATCAAGATACTAGATCGAAAAGAAAAGGTTCTGAGGAATAAAACAATTCCTATAGTGAGAGTTTTGTGGAGAAACCCCAAGGTGGAAGAATCAACTTGGGAGTTGGAAAGCGATATGTTGGAAAAGTATCCTCAATTATTCTCTTAGGTGAGATTCTGAGGACAGAATCCTTTTAAGGGGGGAGGTTATAACGCCTTAGAAATTTCAGAATATTTAATTACTAAAAACTATTTATTTTATATTAAATGTGAATTATGTGGCGTATATAATTGTTGTGGAGGTGATGTGTCTGTTGAATAATATTTGGAGGTCAGATTGATATTTTATAGGTGTTATGTAAGCCCGACTGTTTTAATTATATTTTTGGGATTTATTTCCTATTTAATTGCGTTATATTTATCTTCTGTGAATTTTATTAAATCTTCGGGATTAGCAGAAATCCTGAAATCTTCTTCATTAATAACTTTATTAGTTTATATGACTTTTAAAAATATTTGGTGAATTATTTTTGAGTTTCAAGGATTTTAAAATGATTCTTCGAATTATTTTCCGATTTAAGGATTCGATTTTTGTGAAATCCATATTTAATTCGTTTTAAATCCTAAAAATATTCTAAAATTATGGGGAGGTAGATAATTTTACTCCCTAAATTTTAAAATATAATTTGGGATTTTCTTAACCATTATTTATTTAATCGCTATTTTTCAAAATGAATATTAAAGTATTTTACATCATAAATCCATTTAAAAGAAAAAAATTTCATTTTTATCCCTTATATCTTTTCCCCAAATCGTTACATTCTAATCCCTAATTTTGGAAACCACAGTTGGGGGGGGGCTGGTCGTTCTCTGGAGTAATCGAGAATCTCTCTATTTCTCACGAAGAAAATCTCTCGGTAAAAAAAAACTCTTCACCTCTCTCCCTCCCTGCCGTTTTCTCTCCTCCCTCCCCCGTTTCGCTCCTCTCCGTTTGTCCGGGGTGTGTCACTGTCTTGTTCCGATATCAATCTCTGCAGCGTGTGTAGTGGTGGTAGCGTTCTTGCTGTGTGTGTGTGTTGGTGTATCTATATACTCGTGACTGTGTGAGTTGGTTGTGTTGAGTAACCCCTCCCCTGTTCCTAGTCGAATTACTGTGTGGCTGCGAATATAAATTGTTCTTGTGGTGTTATTGTGCAGCGTACCTATATGTACGCGACTGTTTAGCTTGGGTTCTTGTAATGGTTCGTCTGGTTCCATTAATTGGCGAATTCCGTTTTTGATAAAACCAGTTGTTAAAGCCTAACTTGAGTTGGTTTTGCTGGTTGTGGCTCGTCTATTCTTGCTGTATAAAATCGTGGTTATATATGTACCAATTGTATGGTCCTGTGAAATGTAATTGTAATCTCCTGACTTACTGAGATATATAGTGAATTGTGGCTATTAATTTCACTAAATTATTTTTACTAATTCAATGATCTAAGTCGTGTATTGTTCGAATGAAAATTGTGTGCGGAGTTTCGAGTTGGAAGCCCTAAATATATGGGAACCCTCGAGATTTTGCCCTCGACGATGATATTAAATTGACGATGATATTAAATTGAGTCGGGAATTATGGCGATGATGATTATTTTCTGAGCCAAAAATTATTTAATATTTAATATTTGTTATTTATCTAATCAATTGTAATTTATTATCGAGTTGGTATTAATTGCTTAAATGGTATTAAATTATGAATCGGAGGATTGTAAATGCAAATCGAGATGTGAATTGGGATTGAATACTAATTATGGATTCGAGTGGTAATTGAAATTTGTGTTGGTTGTGTCGGCTGTATTCCGACTGGCAGTCCCCCGTATAAAGGGGATGCCGTCAAAATTTTACTAAAATATATATATTAAAAATCATTTCTTGGAATAAGTCTGTATAATTATACAATTTATACGAGTTGTGAGTCGGGCTTCATATTTTAAAATCTATGTGGTATGTGCTTACGTGGCTATATGATTAAATACTTTTGTCTGTAGCCTATGTATTGATATTATATGATTAAATAAACATAAATTAGGGAACTATTCGCAAGGGTAGACTAAGTGGAATGTTTATTTTGATTAGTGAATATTGAACAGGATTCTAAAATAGTGTTATATTGTGTGTAGATCCCGTGGATAAAGGGAAGGCTAAAGCTGAGGACGTAAAGACACTTCGGATTCTGTGATTTTCTAGTTAAGGCAAGTAAAATTGCTTCAATTATCTTTTAAATGAGTTATGATTATAAAACCTGATTCATATGCTTATTCAAATTTCTCTTGCTATAATGGTTCCGTTAATTCCCTGAAATTTCGAATACTTAATTGTTATACCCCAAATTGATTCTACTGAGTTGTTGATACTTTTAGTGAATTAATTTACATCCATATTCCTTGCAAGTATATTATTCCACCTCTCTTTCAAGTAAACCACTTCACTTATATTTCCAACGAATTATGATTATCATAACTTGATTCTTATGCATTTGATTTATCCTTGATATAACTGCTCTGATAATTTCCATTAATTTTGAATATTCAATTGTTATACCCCAAGTCGATTATATCGTTTTCATTGATCCTTTTAGTAGCTTGACTTAAATCAACACCCCTTTTTGCCACATCGAACTTGTCGATATTTAATTCAGAGATTACTTGACCTTATTCTACTTGGTGAGATTTGAGATGTTGACCTGGAACGAAAGTGTCCAGGGTGTTTGGCAGTGGAGGTGGTCGATTGTTCCGACACCTGATGTTTAGTTAGGATTGGACTGTTAGTTTTTTTTAAATGTGGACCGTAAGGGTCGGACCAGATTCGTGGTCAGAAATTATTAAGGCCAATGTGTGCCGTGGATCCATTAAGGACATTGCTGTGTGCGTTTGTCCGGGGTTAGTGCGTGACTGATCAGCAGCCTAACCTTATAATTGTTTTTATTTATAAAATGCATGATAGTCCAATCCTCTTCTATTTTATGATTCAGACAAAAGATGAACTTTCAGTCGAGCTTATATAATGTTGATTGTTAATTCTTGATAATCTTGCAGACATTTCAGTTGTTATTGTTTTAATCATATATATATGCATACTTGCTGAGCACTTTGGCTCACTTGCTTGCTAATTCTGTTTCCTCAGCTAAGCCAGAAGATGTCTAGAAGAAGTGGCCCGTCTGGTTGGGGTAGTCACCGAGGCAGTCAGAGGGTTGAGGTGGTTGGATGGGTAGTGAGCATATATCTTTGTTTATATTATGTCTGTATTTGTAGGCAGATTATCATACTTAATGGGTTGTATATTATTTGATTCAGTTCTGGGTTGTAATAGCCATTGGTAGTTGTTTCATACAGTGACCTGTGAGCGGTCTGGGTTGTTATGGTTTTATTTCCTTATGGTCTAGTATAACTTGTGCATGTGAACTGTTTTAGTTCTATTGAGTTGTTTGAGCAGGTGGTTAGTTCAGTTTATGATTACATCATGCCGAAATTTCTAAAATTTCTCCTATGTTAATGTTTAATTGAATATAAGAGTTTATAATATTATTGTTGGCTAGTGGGGGTGTTACATCTGTTCTTCATCGTGACTTTAACACTGTGGTCTTTTTATACTCTTCACTCTCATCAATCATTCGGTACTGAAATTGTTTCTTATCACTTATAGAAATCTCTGTCTCTTAAATGAATCCATTTGTTTCAATGCTACCTTGAGGCCTGATCAGATATCTGAATCTTCTTCCAGTGTATAACATCAAAACTATAGATTGACTTGTTGATTTTTCTTCTGACGGTTATCATCTTTTGAGATTCCTGTGACAGTTGATATTATTTACTTATTACAATCTAGTTTAATTGGATTAGGATCCTCGAACTACAAATAGGCTGAGTCATATGCCTTTCAATCTCCCCCTATTTGTTTGTTATACAATAACAAGCAAATACCTAGAGGATTCTTCAACTAATCCCAATTAAACAAGTAAAAGAAAACACTTTAAATGCTAAGTAAATAATGGAAAAGTTCTGGTTCATATTAACATTATCCAGATTCAAACAGAAAAGATAAATACAAGATAGATGATCCTCTAGACTGATCATATAAGACAATTATCCTATCTTGTTCTATCAAAGCTCTAATGATATAACTTGTAGAGCTAATCTTCATTTACCACCTTCTTCCTCGTTGATTTCTCCTTCTTCTTGTTCATCCATATTAGGTAGATTCTTGATCAATTCGGAGTCAACAAGTAATTCCCTTCTGGATGACACATCTGTAGGATAAACCAGTGGTATTCCAAGTTTCTTTCTCAACTCACCTTGATAGTGCTTGTACTTCTTCATGTTGGTCTGAGCATAGGATCGAATATGATCTGCAGCTTCAATTTTTTCTTGTGATGCAAAACCATGATTTCGAAGAGCATATTCAACATATACCAAATGTCTGGCAAGATGTGTATATAATTCTTCTGTCTGAAGATTAACAGTGTGAATAACTTCTCCCTTAAGAATTTTAACTTGTGGAGGGTTATCTATAACTTCAGGACCAGCTCTTTCAGCAAACTCTTGAAATTTTTCATGAAGCAGTATGCCTAGCTCAGAAGATGTTCTTACTTTTGGTCTCAACACCCAAAGCTCTGACAGAGATCTATCATAGAAGAACTGAAGAGATACTTTGTGAGATCCAAGCTTATGACATTCAACAAAGATTAGTAGCTCACCATTCTTAGGATCAGATGCAGTGGTTATTCTCACAATTTTTGTCTTCAAAGCTTTTAAGTACATGTCATGTACAGGGTTCTTCTTTTTAAAGCTTTCAAAAATAGCAATCATCCGACGATCATCATAGTCAGAAGTTTGTGGTGAGTCTATTACCTTTTGAGCACGTTCCCACTTATCACCATTTTTGTACTTGATGTACATCTTCCTAGCTTCCAGCTTTTGAGCATGTTCCTTTTGAAGTGCTTCCTGTTCAGCCTTTTGAAGTCTTTCATTATGAGCTAACTGTTCGAGTGTCTTCTTGAGTCTTTCTTCTCTCATAGACAGATTAGCTTCATTCTGTTCAAGTTCTTTATTTGCTTCAAAATTCATTCTTTGTGTTTCAACAGAATCAGGAATTATCGGCTCTTCATCATCCCAAAAACTGAGATCCGATTCATCGAATTCTTCACCAACATCAGGAAACTGTAAGTCAGCAAACAGATCAATATCAGGTTCACCTGTATAGTAATAACCTTCTACAGCATCATCATCATCCTGTTCTGCTGCTTGATGAGTTATCTTCTTCTTCCCCTCACTCCTATCTTCATCTTTCTCTTTACTCACACATCCTCCCCCTCTAGATTTCTCCCCCTTAGTTGAGGAATCCTCTACAGCTTTGTGGCTTGTACCAGCTCCAGGGTCACTTTCATCACTACTTCCAAAGAATTTCTTCTCTTCTGCTGTAAGTGAGTGAGTTCTGCTAATGATATTATATAAGTGTCTCAACCCCTTTGCTTGATGATCATTTTGCCTTTCAATTTGACTGAGACGATGTTCAGTGGATAAGTGATTCTCATTTATGTTATTCTGAAGATCTTCAATCTGATTCGACATAGAAGATATAATGATATCTTGAGCCACTGTGACATCTCCAGAGTCTTCGATTGCTTGTTATTGAGAGAGTTTAAGTGCATTGATCTTGTTGTTGAAGATAGTTCTCATGTTATCCATATCAAACCTTAAGTTTTTATTGTCTTCTTCAGCTTGAGCAAGATTTTCCTTCATTTGATCGAGTTGTGCCATGAGAGATAAAGTGTATGTGTCATTGTGTGCTCTCACCTCAATCGCTCTCTGAGTATCACTCACCTCACGTGCTAGTGTTTCACTCAGATTTGAGGTAATTCTCACATCACTCCTCTCATATTCCTGAGCTGCATCCATTGTACCGGCACTAGAAATCACCCTAGCCTTCTCTTTGAAGGTCAGTGGTGGTGCAATGGGAGTTCGCAAATCCCGATCAACCTTTGAGGGTTCTTCTGCCGTAACAATGGCAGGCACTGTAACTTGCTCTTCTTGCATAACAATGTTTTCAGCTTCATGTAAGAAAATATCTTCCCCCATTGTGAGCAACAGGGGTGAGCTTGAAGGAATGAATGGGTTTATGATTGCCTTTGACATGGTTTTACCTTTCTTTTGTAAAGGCAAATCTGTTTCACTCAAGACATCACTACTAGGGTTAGCTCTTTTAAATGACAATTTCTTTCTGCTATAGTGTTTGGAGAATTTATGATCAGTGTTTGGTGCATTGACCTGGGATAAGGGTTGTGGTTCTACAGCCCCTTGGTCACTTCTCACAATTAATTGACTATCAGAAAGATATTCAGATTGCAAAGTAGTTGAGTCAAATACCTGATCATTGACATGTACATCATCTTCATTCTGAGTGGGTTGATCCACTGGAAGTTGATGTTCAAGAGCAATTAAGGTTTCAGGATCAGGTTGAGGTTCTGGAACTTGTTCTGCTTTAGGTTGTGGAGCTTGTTCAATTAAAGGTATCTCAGCAGCTGGCTGTGGCATAACATTTGGCAAATTTATGAATGTGGACATATATGGTGTTATGACCACTGGAACATGCAACAAAACCTTAGAAGTATCCAACCTAGTGTAGAACTTCTTGTTTGGTTTACCAGACCATTGAATTCGATCATTTGGAAAAGGAGCAGGTTGATCCTTAGGCATAAGATGATTAAAAATTAATGTCAAAAATCGAGGATAATGACACTTAACCATTTTACCTTTTCCAAAGTTCTTTCTAGCCTTCGTCAACCGATTTAACAAAATAGGCCATATCAAGCTGCCAAAGTTGATCCTTCTATTGTGAGCAATTGAGAAACCAATTGACTGTAACATACCTGTGATGACAGTATTGTTACTCTTGGTAGAATTAGCAAACACCTTTTCTATAATCTCGAAGAAAATATTCCATTCTTGAACAAGATTGCTTTTGAGTGGACGTTTAAGATTCAGTTGACCTTGATAGTTCAGATTTGTAAAGAATTGAGCCAACTCATCATTTGAAGGCACTTCAGCAAATTGTTCAGTAGGAAGTCTCAGAGCAGCATTGAAGACAGATTCATCCACTGTATATGTCTTATCATTAAAGTTGAATGAAAACGATCTTTCATCTGAGACAGCTGTAGTACACATTAGTTTAAGTGGACCAAATTTCATGGGAACATTTGC
The DNA here is from genome assembly GCA_036435485.1 of Saposhnikovia divaricata. Classification (NCBI taxonomy): domain Eukaryota; kingdom Viridiplantae; phylum Streptophyta; class Magnoliopsida; order Apiales; family Apiaceae; genus Saposhnikovia; species Saposhnikovia divaricata. Next base: position 161,592,767 of record CM071600.1, read on the forward strand.
AGTTATAGGATGGCTACAGATATTTTGTTCGTTTAGGAATTTTATCCAGGGCTTGAACCGATCCACCGGGCAATCCTCGGGATTAAAATATCCAATATAATTGTGATTAACAAGCTCAAAATTATTATAAGCACCAGCCATTCCAAATCAAGGATTAAAATTAAGAAATCTGCAAAATTCAACAATTAACCCAATTAAATCACAAAATTCGAATTAATAAATACTTAAAAATTCGAAAAATCAAAATCTTCACCAAAAATTCTGAAAATTTGAGGCAAAGATCTTGATAACAGTACAAACACACACATATTTTTAGTTTTTGAAAAATCACCACCAATCTCTTTGAAATTTAGATCGAAAATTCGAACTTTTTTAACCAAAATCATCAAAACTCATCTAAATCTTACATTTAAACCGTTGTTTTGATGAAAATCGACTGGGTAATTCAGTTTTGTTCTTAGAATCGAGATTACAATGTGATTTGAGACCGAATTTGAGCAGCAATTCGACTTAGATGCGTGTATATGTATGTATGTATCGCACGAGTAAATTAGGTGACTTAACACGCTAATATGACTTAACACAATGATATAACTACTGAATATAACAATCTGTTTATATATAAAACAGCTAGATATGTGATATGGGCTAAAAATAAGCCCTAAAGACACATTTAGTGTTGCATTAATTAGACCCGGTATGGTCCGAACGTGGGGCCCACCAACAGGGTCCAAAGTCCTATTTTTAATATTAATTTCGTAATTAATATTAGGGGTAATAAACAGCTCAGCAATAAGTGTCAGATAAGGACATTATCTCTACAAGACTTAGCCTCCAAGGCATCCAATTCGATATCGCAACAGACTCCTACAAGGAAGGAGTCTAGAACTTTCCTCAAGGAGGTGACTTATCTATTAAGTCTCCAACTCCTACCTTAATTCTAAGGCTTCTCAGCCTATATAAAGGGCCTGACCCCTCATTCTCAGAACTACGTTGGCTTGATTCTCTAGTAATACAGAGATACGTAGGCATCTTGTGAGGACCGATCAGTCTCGAACGCAAGAACAGCCATTAAAGCTCGAAGCTCACCATCCCTAGTATTTAATACATACAAACCCTCGATTTTATTCCACAACATTTGGCGCCGTCTTTGGGAAGACAACATCAACCATGGTTCAAACACGAAGAACAACACCAGTTGTAACTGAGGTCGTGCCACTCAGCTCTGCTCCACCCCTGACCGAACAGGCTCCCCCAGTATCAGGGGCGATCATCCAACAGACTCCCCCAGCATCAGGGACGATCATTCAACAGGCTCCCCCAGCATCAGCTGTCATCATCCACTCTCAAGTTTCTCAGCAACAAGGGGTGATCCCCCATGCTGAGAGTACGTTGCCTCTGACCAATCAGGCAGGGACAAGCGACCAACTCTCTCCAGATTGTTGATCCGAACCACCCGCCACCAGGGGTATAGATCCATACTACGGATCTCCCCTTGAACACTAATCCCAGGCACGGTCTGCCCAACTACCCCCCGATGACTCAAGGTTCAGGACCAAGTGGTCATGCCTTACAAATCCGGGACCGAGATTATGATGACTACTCCGGCCCTTATACTGATGATTCATCGTCTGAGGATGATGATCGTGATGAAGCCCCGAGGAGGCAACGTTCTAGAAGAGAGCCTCAAGGAAGGACTCAAGGGATCCATGATGGACCTCCACCAACGGCTGAGGAGAGGATTAAGGCTCACGAGGCTGAGATCCAAAGGCTGAAGGATGACATAGCAATGGAGCAAGCAAGACAGAATCAAACTCGACCTCCTCCAACCTCAGGAACGATTCCCATCATTGATTTGGAGAGGTCTTCAAGGAGACAAAGAAGGGCTGATGCCTCATTCGGAAGAACAACCACAAGGATGGAAATTCCCAAGGGAAACCCCAAAGATCTGATGCCTCTAGGAGATCCTGATGATCCAACACCCCCGTTTACTGAGGAGGTGATGAATGCTCATATTTCTAGGAAGTTTAAGATGCCGACAATTAAGGCTTATGATGGAACGGGTGATCCCGCAAATCACGTCAGGACGTTCTCGAACGCACTGCTGCTGCAGCCTGCAAGTGATGCCCTAAAGTGCAGAGCGTTCCCCCAAACCCTGTCGGGCATGGCTCAGAGATGGTATAGCCGATTGCCTGCGAACTCTATTGGCTCTTTTAAGGAGTTGAGTGCCGCCTTCGTTAGCCAATTCATTAGCGGAAGGGTGCATGAGAAGAGCTCCGCATCTCTTATGTATGTGGTGCAAGGAAAGAATGAAAATCTGAGGGACTACCTCAAGCGATTCACTAAGGAGACCCTGAATATCACTGATTTGGAAAATAAGGTGGCAATGGTAGCCCTGGAGCACGGAACCACTGACCTCTTCTTCAAGAGATCATTGGCGAAGCATCCCCCTGAGAACATGGCTGAGCTCCAACGAAGGGCTGATAAGTATATTAAAGCTGAGGATAGCTTGAATAAAAAAACCACCGTAGGTGGAGGAGGAGGTAACAATGACTCCAAGAAGCGAAAGCAAGACCAGGACTATGATGATCAAGAGTATGATGCTAGGGACAAGTATCCCCGAACTAGCGAGGACTCCGACTCTGCCCCTAAGAAGAACCAAGGGTCAAGGTTCACTGAGTATGCAAGGTTGAATACTCCTAGGAGTCGAATCTTGTTGGACATTGAGAATGATAAGGATTTCAGATGGCCGAAGCCACTCAGGGGTGATCCCGCAAAGAGAAACCAGAATCAGTATTGCAGATTCCATAGAGACGTGGGGCATGACACTGACGATTGTAAGCAACTAAAAGATGAGATTGAGTTTTTGATCCGTAGAGGGAAGCTGAGGCACTTCACTAAGGGTAAAGACCGTGCTAATCAGAGAAGAGACTATAATAGAAGGGATGACGATCAAGATCGCAACCCACAGCCCCGAGGGCCAGTAATCAACATGATCTCAGGAGGCCCAACTGCGGCCGGGACAACTAGGAACTCTAGAAAGGCTTATGCCCGAGAGGTGTTGCACATCGTGGGAGAGGCCCCGAAGCGTGCAAAAACTGAGGTAGCGATTAGCTTTGATGACTCAGACTTGGAAGCGGTGAAGTTCCCCCATGATGACCCGTTGGTCATAACTCCTGTGATTGGAAACTCGGAGGTGAAGCGAGTCTTGATAGACAATGGAGCTTCCGTTGACATTCTGTTTCATGATGCGTTTGTGAAGATGGGATACACTGATTCTCAGTTGACCCCCAATAACATGCCTATATACGGATTTAATGGAGTAAAATCCAAAGTTGAAGGGACTATTCAGCTGCCTGTAACTATTGGGCAAGAGCCCAAGGAGGCCACTCAGATGTTGAACTTCCTGGTAATCAAGGCAGCTTCAACGTACAATGCTATCCTTGGAAGGACTGGACTTCATGCATTCAAGGCTGTTGCCTCAACTTATCATGTGAAGATCAAGTTCCCTACCAGGAATGGTGTTGGAGAACATAAAGGTGATCAGAAGATGGCACGAAGCTGTTATGTAGCCTCGTTAAGGCCTGATGGAGTCGGGGGGCAGGTCCTTCCGATTGAAGACATAGATGTCCACAGTGGTAAGGAACACAAAGAAAGGTCAGCAGAGGACATCACACAGAAGCCTCGGACAGCCATTGAGGCTAAGGCGTTAACTGACTTTGTGGTTGAGTGCAGCATTGGCAACCGAGAAGTTGGGGGGCAGGAGGTAGTACCCCGAGCAGGAAGTGAACTGCAAAATAAGAATGAGGAGACCAGAAGGAGTGGCGGGTGCTCTATTTTGATGGAGCATCAAAAACAAAATCAAGTGGTGCAGGCCTAGTCTTGCAAAACCCCGATTGGGCTTAAGTTATTCTAATAGGACTTAGCTTCATATTTATATAGTAGAAGTAGAAATAAGGTTCATTAAAACCATTGCAGAGCATGTTGCTCCGAGTAGGACAGTAGTACTCTATGTAAGGGTTGAACCCATTTCAAGTTATTAATGCAAGTTTGTTTTCCATTCATTGATTGTGATTTTATTTATGTGCCAAGCACCTGATGTGTGAGTCAAAGAAGACCAAGTACCGAAAATAAAAGAATACACGAATGAAAACAAACGAATGCATACCTCGAATGGTAGAGTTAGGTTACGGCAGATAAGAATTTAAGTCCTTGAAGGATCCTGGATAAAGACAAACGTTGAAGTCTTGATGGAACACCCGCTGAAGAAACATATTGCATAGCATGAAAGCCAATGGAAGGCTCATCAAGTGGGTAATCTAACTAAAAGAATTCGATGTTAAGCCTAGTACGGCCATCAAAGCTCAGGCTATAGACTTCGTGGTTGAATATACCATTGACAACCAAGAAGTCGGGGGGCAGGAGGTAATAGACCAGGAAGGTCAGCAAGGTGAGAAACCCCTGGAAGAGAAGAAGGAATATTGGATGCTCTATTTTGATGGGGCATCAAAAACAAAAAGCTCTATTTTCATGGGGCATCTAAAACAAAAACCAGTGGTGCAGGTTAAGTTATGCAAAGCCCCGATGGGTTCACACTCGAGTATGCCTTGAAGTTGGACTTCCAAACAACCTGCAACGAGGCAGAGTATGAAGCTCTATTGGCCAGCCTTGGATTGACGAGAGCCCTGAGGGTGAAGAACCTGAAAGTTTGTGGAGACTCAAATCTGGTAGTCTCACAAGTCAATGGAGAGTTTGAGGCTAGAGAAAAGAATATGGCCAAACACTTGAGGATTGTGAAATCCGTGATAGCCCCGCTCGATAAATGCCATGTTGAGTATATCCCAAGAGAGAAAAGAACATTAAGGCCGAAGCCCAATCTAAGTATGGCACTTCTGAGATAAAGAATTATGCAGAGAGCTTTTGCTTCCAGGTCTTGAAGACCCCACCATCGAATCAAAATTGGTAGCACCAGTTGATGTAAGCTGAAGGATAGACCCTCTTCGAGCTCATCTCGAGACTAGTTGGCTCCCTGATAATGCCTTGAAGGCACAGAAATAGTTAGTGAGAGTGTTGAGATGAGAGGTCCTTTGTCATTCCTTACTTAAAATCTTGAATCTCAAATCCCGACACAAAATTTTAGCCTTGATGGCCAAAAAGGTTGTCTGCCTCCAATCAAATTTGTCATTTGAAGTTTAAGGACTTGAATCAAGAGCCTTCAATCGAATATAAACCAAAGCAAGGTCCTGTGAGCATAAGAAGAAGGTTGGAAACCTAGAACCAAGAAAAGAAGGTTAACAACCAGCCAAGACACACCGGACTTGAAGTCAAACGCTGAGGAGCAAGTGAACTCCCTGTACGATCAACTGAAAAGTAAGACCTCCTCCGTATGAAGCAAGGGGGGCAAGAACTAAGGGACTTCATCATTCCTACATCTTAGAATGAGAATCAAGGAAATCAAGGGTTGATAATAACCTTAAAACCAAGGTCTCAGCAAATAAGTTAAGGCCCGGAAGGTCACAAGTCAAGGTTCACGAAACCATTTAAGGCATAACAAACACCTCATATTGACCTGAAACCTCGTGTTGGTGATCCAGAACACCAACATCAACATTAGAATCCAGGCCTTGTGTTATAAATCAAGGGCTAAGGAACTAAGTTGAAGCCTTAGAAGGCCAACAAAGCTATCAGATCCAACCTTGGATCAAGAGATTCGTGAACAACTCAAGAATGAGTAACTGAACCAACATTCCAACAAGGTGGATGAAAGGTTCAAAGTAATTCTATGTAAGATTAGGCAAGCATGAAACCTTTGAGAGGATTTTGAAGCTTTCTCGTGGAAGGTTTGGAAACCCATTTACTATGTCACCAAGGTGCTTCATGAAGCTGACCTGAATCACTCCGCTATAGAGAAGTTTGCTTTAGGCACGGTCATGGGCTCAAGAAAATTGAGACCTTACTTTTTAGTCACGTAAAATCGAGGTCTTGACAGACCAAGCCATTAAAAGGCCATTAATTCGACCAGAATCCTGGTCGAAATGACCAAGAATCCTGGTCGAAAAATTGTTCGACTGAGCCACGAAAAAGGCCATTAATTCGACCAGAATCCTGGTCGAAATGACCAAGAATCCTGGTCGAAAAATTGTTCGACTGAGCCACGAAAAAGGCCATTAATTCGACCAGAATCCTGGTCGAAATGACCAAGAATCCTGGTCGAAAAACTCTTCGACGAGGCCACGAATTTGGCCCTTATTTCGACCAGAATCCTGGTCGAAATGACTAGGAATTCTGATCGAAAATTCGTTCGACCAGAAGAAATTTTGGACCCTTAATTCGACCAGAATCCTGGTCGAAATGACTAGGAATTCTGGTCGAAAATCCGTTCGACCAGGAGAAAATTGAGACCTTATTTCGACCAGAATCCTGGTCGAAATGACTAGGAATTCTGATCGAAAATTCGTTCGACCAGGAGAAATTTTGGACCCTTATTTCGACCAGAATCCTGGTCGAAACGACCAGGAATCCTGGTCGAAAATCCGTTCGACCAGGAGAAAATTGAGACCTTATTTCGACCAGAATCCTGGTCGAAACGACCAGGAATCCTGGTCGAAAATCCGTTCGACCAGGAGAAAAATGAGACCTTATTTCGACCAGAATCCTGGTCGAAATCCTGGTCGAAAAATGTGAAGTTTCCTGATCGAAATTTGTGATCAAAATTCAGAAATTTGAGTCGAAATGATAATTTCTGAATAGTACTAGCCCTTGGAAATAAAAAATTTCCAAGCTCGACCCCAGCCAGGGGCTTTGCCCCTTGGACCCCACCAGGGGCTGCCGCCCCTTGGACCCCGCCCGGGGGCTGCTGCCCCCGGACCCCCGCTAGTGCCGTTTAGCACCGTTTAACGCCATTTAGAATCGCTTAACATTGTTTAAGTGTCGTTCAAGGCTTGTTAGTGCCGATAAGCACCGATTAAGTGTCGATTAGCACCGTTAGTGCCGATAAGCACCGATTACGTGCCGATAGCACCGTCAGTGCCGATAAGCACCGATTAAGTACCGATTAGCACCGTTAGTGCCAATAGCACCGTTAGTGCCGATAAGCACCGTTCAGTGTCGTTTAATACCGGTTGGCGTCACTTAAACGTTGTTTAAGTGTCGTTTAAGGCTAGTTAGTACCGTTTAGTGCCATTTTATGCCGTTCAACGTCGTTTAAACATTGTTTAAATGTCGTTAAGGCTGATTAGTGCCGATTAGCATCGAATTGACATTGTCGTAAACGCGTCGGTCGCTCCACGCTTTACATAAAGACAATACTCGTGAAACACTAGTGTATAAAGATGAACCCTGACCCGAGTCTTGGAAAGGACCGTTAAAACTTCAAGGAAAACCTGATCAGTTTTCCTAGAAGTTGGGGGGCAAATGATATGGGCTAAAAATAAGCCCTAAAGACACATTTAATATAGCATTAATTAGACCCAGCATGGTCCAAACGTGGGGCCCATTAATGAGGTCAGAATCCCTATTTTGATATTAATTTCGTAATTAATATTGAGGGAAATAAACAGCTCAGCAATAAGAGTTGGATAAGGATATTATCTCCATCATACTTAGCCACCAAGGCATCCAATTCGATATGGAAACTGATTCCTACAAGGAATAGATCTGGAACCTTCCTCAAGGAAGACTTGTCTACCAAGTCTTTGACTCCTACCATAATTCTAAGGCTCCTACAGCCTATATAAAGGGCCTGACCCCTCATTCTCAGAACTACGTTTTTTGGCTTGATTCTTGATATTCATCAAGGTACGTAGGCATCTTGTTAGGACCGAGTTAGTCCCCGACAACAAGAGCAGCCATTAAAGCTCGAAGCTCACCATCCCTTGTATTTAATACATACAAACCCTAGCCGCAATATTCGTAACCCTCGTTTTTATTCCACAACAATATGACTATCGGGTGATAGTCATACCGATAGTTATATTACGTTTAAACGTAATATAACTATCCTAATTTAGACAGTTATATAATAAATAAGCCTAAATATAACTATTGAAAAACAAAGGATATGACAATCGAATCAATAGTTATACTGATAGTCATATTTCGAGTAAAACACATAATATAACTATTAATTAATAACAGTTATATTTACAGAAAACAAAATTATAACTATCTTATTACTAAGTTATATTACACTAATTTTAACTAATATAACTATCACAAATTCAAATATAACAATCAGATGGATTGTTATACCGATAGTTATATTCTAACAAAACAGCTAATATAACTAACAAAAAAATTGAATATTAACAGAATTTTAACAAGTAACAAATTAAAAAAAAACAAATTAATTTACACAAGCCAAAAATTAGCAAATTAATTTACACTAAAATTATAAAACCTAATAAAAAATTATAAAAACGATCATATGTAGTCCCTTTTACGAAATCAAACAATAATAACAAAAGGACAAACACTACAAATCAAATAAAATAAAATAAAATAACATACTAAATATTCACATAATTATTTCTGATGAATTAATAAATCTATAAATTTTCTAATAAAATAATTTCCATATAGAAAATTATTCAAAAAGAAACTATGATTTATTTAAACAACAAAATTAATTAAACTGAATTTAAGATAATAACATTTTCAAGAAAAATAGATTTCTCACAAATTACAGCTTGTAAAATTCGAGAAAAATATTTTTAAAGAAAATGAATTAATTTAAAAACACAAGAAGTAATAAAAAAAATATAGAGAAGATAATAACAATGATTTAAGAAGAAACAAGCAAAAGTATAAGTTGATAAAATAATTATACAAGTGATTTTAATAACAAATATTAACACATCAATCACTTGTAAATTATTAAAGAACAAACCTCAGATATTAACCAGTTTAAATACTAGGACTATTTAACATACCCAATTCACCAACAATTCTGGTAAATGTGGATTCGTCAAGAGACTTAGTAAAAATATCTGCTGTTTGTTCTTCCGTAGGTACAAAAAATAACTCCACGGTACCATTCATGACATGCTCTCGAATAAAATGATACCTGATGTCAATATGCTTTGTCCTTGTGTGCTGCACAGGATTGTTAGAGATTGCTATGGCACTTGTATTGTCACATAAAATTGGAATTTTATCAAGTACAAAGCCATAGTCTCTCAGCTGATTCCTGATCCACAAAATCTGTGCACAACAGCTTCCAGCAGCTATATATTCAGCTTCAGCTGTTGAGTTGGAAACTGTTTGTTGTTTCTTGCTGTACCAGGAAACCAGTCTACCACCTAGGAATTGATAACTCCCAGATGTGCTTTTTCTATCCACAACACTTCCTGCATAGTCTGAATCTGTATATCCAACAAGATTAAAACTAGAATCTTTAGGGTACCAGATGCCTAAGTTAGGCGTACCCTTAAGATATCTCATAATTCGTTTAACAGCAATGAGATGAACATCTCTAGGATCCGATTGGAACCTTGCACACAAACACGTAGCATGCATAATATCAGGTCTACTCGCAGTAAGGTAAAGTAATGAGCCTATCATACCTCTGTAGCTTCTGATATCTACCTTGGCAGAATTTTCACATGCTCCAAATTGGACAGCAGTAGATGATGGTGTTCTTGCTGAAGATGAGTCCTCCATTTGATACTTCTTGAGAAGCTCTTTGACATACTTGGATTGACAGATAAATATTCCATCTGTCCTTTGATTTATTTGCAATCCAAGAAAGAACTTCAGCTCACCCATCATGCTCAGTTCAAATTTACCCTGCATTAACTTTGCAAATTTCTTGCACAAAAGATCATTAGTAGACCCGAATATTATATCGTCCATATAGACTTGGACTATAATTGTATCATTCTTATGTTTCTTTGTGAAGAGAGTTTTGTCTATGACACCTCTAACAAAATCCTTTTCAAGTAAAAATTCAGAGAGAGTGTCATACCATTTCCTTGGTGCTTGCTTAAGACCATAGACAGCCTTGAAAAGGAAGTAGACATAATCAATTAAATCTGGATCTTCAAAACCAGGGGGCTGTTCTACATAAACCTCTTCATCTAGCTTGCCATTCAAGAAAGCACTCTTGACATCCATTTGATAAACTTTAAAGTTTGAAAATGTTGCGAATGCCAAGAATATTCTTATGGCCTCAAGTCTAGCCACTGGAGCATGGGTCTCATCATAGTCAATGCCTTCAGATTGGGAGTAACCCTTTGCTACCAGTCTTGCTTTATTTCTCGTCACTGTGCCATCTTCATCAAGTTTGTTTCTGAATACCCACCTTGTGCCAACTACTTGTGCCAACTACTGGTCTGTCTGTAGGTCTGTCTGTAGGTCTGGGTGCAAATTGTGCTCAAGTCCTTTCACAAAAGAGACTTCATCAATGATAACATTTCCAGCTTCAAGTCTGCCATATCCATCAGTTCTACCTTTGCTGTTATCTCCAAAGGTAACTACTAGGCCGGCCTTCTCCATCACATTTGTCAGCAGGGTTCTATCACCAGTCATATGCCTCGAACATCCACTGTCCAAGATCCAGGTCACTCGTTCAACCTGCTCAACACCCTACAATGACAAACGGATTAAACCTTCTTCGGAACCCAAATTTGATTGGGTCCAGAATACTTAAAGAATTAGCCTTTGTCAGGCAAAACAACATTCTTTACTTTAACAACAGCTTTACCATTATTCAACAAACATTTCACTTTATAAGCAGATTTGACAAACTTCTGTTTTATTCTAGGTATCCACGTTTCTTTAGCAGCAATAACACTTGTTTCATTGACTGGACATTTGACCTTGTAAATAGCCTTAGTAGAACTTTGTTTAGGCTTAGGTACAAATGTATCTCTCCTTACATAAGGAGGACTAGCAGTCATTGATCTGACATTTTTGTTTCTGTTCATATGTTGTCTATGGGCAGTCTTATCAACACATGCATGATTACCAGAAAAGTAAGCAGACATGATATTAAAAGCACAAGACATACAATTGACAACACCACATGCTTTATGAGAAGAATCAATAATAGGCATAGCATGCATGTCAGACTTGTTATTGTTCTTTTTCAACTTGTTGTCACTTAACCCAATTTGAGAAGAACTAGTTAACTCAACAACCTTAACTTGTTATTTAGCAGATTTGTCATTATCAAGGACTATGCCATTAGCACTGTCCTCATTTTTCATTTCTTCCTGAATGACAATAGAAAGCATATTGGGTGGTTCAGCAACAGATTTTTTAAACATTGGTTTTTCAACATTCTTGAGAATATGTGGTATACCTCTTTCTTTAGCTGAAATAGGATTAGGAGAATGATTACTCAAAGAACCAACAGCTTGATTGTAATCAAATCCTATTCCTACAGTTCGTTCTACTGCTTGTTTGTTGAAGAACTCTTTAGAAACTTTAACAGTATTATAACAAGCTCAAATCTGTGTTTCAAGTTCTTTAATCCTGATGTCTTGATCAGCAATCCTATCAACTTGTTTTACCATGTATTCTCCTAATGACTTATCTCTGTAATTAAGTCGAGCTATTTCTTCTATATTCTTATCTTGATTAATCTGCACCTTTTTTAAATTTAACACTTCATTTTCAAGGTTAGTGTTAACAAGACTTATTCTCTCGTACCCTTTTTGTGCATTAGTCAAGCAATTACGTAAACTATGAATTAACTCAGCATCAGTAAAAGTTACCGATGTGGTGTAATAAGTTGATGATTCAGCATTTGCCACTAGTGCAAAGTTTCCATATTCTTCATCTTCACTATCTGTGTCATCCCAGCTTTTACCAGCAGCTACATAAGCTCTTCCAGTGTTCTTCTTTTCAGAAGCATAATCTTTCTTCTGTGCTTGCTTGGGTTTCTGACACTCAGTAGCAAAGTGTCCCAACTCATTACAGTTGAAGCAACGAATCTTGCTTCTGTCAACAGTTCCAGTTTTGTAACCTCCCCTGTTACTAGAGGATGAAGAACCTCCTCTCTGAAATCTGTTATTTGACTTAAACCTGAACTTTGGATTTCTTCTGAATCTGAAGTTACTGAATTGTCTCACCATCATCGCCATAGATTCATCTTCCAATTGATCCAGCTCTTCAAGTGAGTAAAATTCTCCACCATCCTGAGTAGCTGGTGTTTGGCCATGTTCCACTTCAGTTTGTTCCTTGTTGAAGCTGTTAGGTTGAACTACTTTAGCTTCCACTTCCTTAGGAACTTCAACCACTAGAGCTGTAGAAGAATTTGCCATTCTGCCTTTGCCATAGAATTCCTTTTGCTGTACTTGTTCTAATTCATATGTTTTCAGAACACCAAATAGCCTTTCAAGAGCAATCTTAGTTAAATCTCTAGATTCTCTGATGGCGGTGATTCTATGCTCTAAGTGAGTAGGCATAGTCAGTAAAAACTTCATGTTGATCTCCTTCTGAGTATATTGCTTGCCATGAACTTGCAAGTTGTTGATTATTTTTTTATACCTTTCGAACACTTCCTGAATGCCTTCATTAGGGCCAGCTCTAAAGTGTTCATATTCAGAGGTCAAAATTTGAAGTCTATTTTCCTTGACTTCATCAGTCCCTTCATTAATGATCTCAATAGTTTCCCAGATGTGCTTAGCAGTTTTACAATTCCTTACATGGCTATACATTACAGCATCTAGGGAATCTAATAGAATGAGTCTCCAATTTTTATCCAATCCAGCTTCCTCTTTTTCTTCAGAGGTAAAGTTCTTAGGGTCCTTTGGATAGGATTTTGCAGGTATTGTTACAATTCCATTTGTAACTGTTTCAGTATCATGTTGGATAGGAATTACTGGTCCATTTTTCAAAACCCACAAAAATCTTGGATTTGCTACATCAAGAAATAACTCCATTTTGTTTTTCCACATGTCATAGTTATCTTTATTAAAGATAGGAATTTTAACATTGCCTTTGGCTGACATGATGAATTTTTAAGAGAGTTAAAAATTCGAGCTTGATTTTTGATTGAGTAAAAATAGGATCTTGATTTGTGTATCAATCAATAGGCTCTGATACCAATTGTTAGGTCCGATAAGATTGTAGAAGGGGGGGTTGAATACAATCTATACCATTTTCTCGAAATTTATTCGTTAAACAATTTTCACTTAAACGAATATTTTTTGCGGAATAATATAACACAAATTTCAAGTTGAATATAACAATATATTAACTTAATGGGTGTTACAAAATCAGTCCAAACGATTATCAAGTAATTAATAACTAATTAGAAAATTCAACATGAACTTTGCTAATTTAGTTAATAAAAATCAAGATATCAATTTGTGAACTAGGAAACTTAATTCGCTAGTAGTACAAGAATCACAAGTAAACAAGTTCCAATGGATAGGATATTACAACTGAGATGAACTTGAATTTACAGAATTTAATTTGTAAGTGTTCTTGAGCTTGAGAGAGAGATATATGAGCTGCTGTGTGTAATATTTCTGTGTTGCTCGACTGCCTCATTTCTTCTGCATTCTGCTTCTTTATATAACACAGCCATAGTCATATTACTTTGTTTTAACTGATATAACAATCAGTTAACACTAATATGACAATCGGTATGACTATCAATTGAATGTAATATGACTGTCCAGTTTAAATATAACTTTCGGTATAACTATCCAGCCCAATATAACATTCGGTATTACTATCCAGTTCAATATAACATTCGGTATTACTATCCTTTGAATGAAATATGACTATCCAATTGAACTGCATATGACTATCTCCTCTTTGAACTGTATATGACTATCGGTATAACTATCAATTGATAGTTATATCATCATATTTTTCAGTTTATAATTAATTAAATGATTTATAAAAATCATTTAACTAATTATTTCTTTTTCATATTAATTCTTATTTAATTAATCTAATAATTACTTTAACAAATATATTAATTCTGATAGAATTAATTTATTTATTAACTTAGTTACTTGATTTAATTAATTAAAGTAGAATTAATATAAATTCTTTAATAGTCAATACTTCACTGCGAACCACGTAATTATGATAAGGAACATACACTGGAACGATGTTGACGCTCGATGTACTGTCTGGTTCATGAACGACTAACTCCAATCTCTGTTCTTCATCGTGACTTTAACACTGTGGTCTTTTTATACTCTTCACTCTCATCAATCATTCGGTACTGAAATTGTTTCTTATCACTTATAGAAATCTCTTTCTCTTAAATGAATCCATTTGTTTCAATGCTACCTTGAGGCCTGATCAGATATCTGAATTTCTTCCAGTGTAAAACAACAAAACTATAGATTGACTTATTGATTTTTCTTCTGACGGTTATCATCTTTTGAGATTCCTGTGACAGTTGATATTATTTACTTATTACAATCTAGTTTAATTGGATTAGGATCCTCGAACTACAAATAGGCTGAGTCTTATGCCTTTCACAGATGCCTAACTTTTGCATCCTTAGCAATAGATGAAAGATCTTCAGGAGTCAGATCTTTCTTTTCCTTTGGAACTGTTTTAGCTTCTTGACCAGCAGTAGCAACAGATAGCTTTGTAGGTTTATGAGGACCTTCATAAATTCTGTCAAGATATTCTGGATCTGTAGCCTCCAGAAACATGGTCATCTTCACCTTCCAGATTGAATACTCTGCTGGCCTGAGAATAGGAACCCTGATTGTCTCATAACGACTCACAGTAGTTGGTTGAGCCTTCTCAGAACTTGAACCTGTTGGAGGAGGTATCTCTGCCATTGATTATAGCTGTGTGTGTGGATCTTAAACTGTATAAAGTAACAGATTGGCTCTGATACCAATTGTTAGGCTGAATACACAATTATAATCAAGATCGTATGAGAGATTAACAATAAAATACGCGTTTTTAAATAATTAAAAACTGTTTGAAATTAATAACTCCTCTCTTAGTGATGTAAAATATCACAGAGAGCTGCTTAGGTTACAATGAATAATGTTTTACAATAATCGATACCCTTCTACGGTTAACCTAACTGTATTTATAAGATATACAGTTGCTATACAATCGATAATTGATACTCCTATAAATTAGCTATACAATTTATATCAATTACGATTGCTACACGTCTCCCTAGTTAACTCAATCTCTTTGACAACTATCCAATCTTCAAAGATATTTCTTCCTTAAATAATCTTCAAACACTGTTGACCAGTAGACGCTGCCTCCAGACAGAGTTTAACAAACTCTGTCGAGCTTCCAACTGTCAACGTTTAACTAAACTCTGACTACTTCCAGCTAAACTCTGATTTATCACTGTAACACTTAAACAGTGATTAATATTCACATCAATTATTTCTAACACATCTTCAATAATTACTGAATCTTGATCACACTGTGAAGAGGTGATAGCATCTTTGCCCAAAATGTTACTGTCCACAGGTGGGTTGAGAGCAACTTTTGTGGTGTCTTTGACAGCAACTGAGGCTGTGACAGCAACTTCCTGAAGGTCAGTTGCTTTTTGGAGGTCGACCAAGATGTTGGCTGTTTCATTTTCTGGCAGATTGCCATCTTGATCTAGCTCAGTGTTTGAGGGAGTGGTATCCATTTCACTTTGAGAAATGGGTTCTTGTGGACCACTTGATGGGGGCTCATCCATGACTTGAGATGGATGATCAAAACCTGAAGGGTTGGGACTGTCCCCTTCTCTAGGTTATTGAGAAGAAATAATTGATGGATTAGAGAATAAAGAAGGTGATGGTATAGAAGAGATTTCTGGCTGTTCCACGGAGATAACTTGTGGAACATCAAGAGTAGAAGTTTCATGACCCTCATTGTGCCCTAACTCCATGTGCATTTTTGCAAGTGTAGGCTCCTCATGAGTGAGTACATGAGGTTGTACAGATTCTTTACAGGATGCCTTGGGAGATAGGCCAGTTTCTATAGATACTTCTTGTTGAGAAGAAGCACCTAGAGATGTGTTTGATTCCCTTTTATCCTCCACAACCTTTTGTGAGACTGAGGGGTGGCTGATAGTGGTTTTGTCCCTCTTAGCTCTCTTCTTCTTAGACTCAAGAGGAACCACTGTGGGTTCACTTTTACTAACATCCTTATTTGCTGCACCAGGTGCAGTTTCTCCCTCAACATTCTCAGAACTACCACAAATTCCAGTTTCCAAGGATCTTTTCTTGGATTCTTGCAAGGCTATTTTTGTGGCTTTTGTTTGTCTGGAAGGTCTGATTGGAACGAATGGTGTAGAATGTGGGTTAACTAAATTTGGGTTTAATTCAGCTTCATTCTCAAGGGAGAAACTAACATACCCAGAAAGTAGTTCAAAATCAAGATTAGGCTCTTGATCACCCATGTGTTTGGTGAAACAGAGTGGAATATGTGCATTCAAATTTTGTGAATTGATTGATGTGTGTGTATTTCTTTTCAGAACATTGCACTCCATAGTTAGAGATGCATTATCGTCAGTACCACATAATGAATTTAAACACGTTGTAAGAAAGCGAGGATAGACATGTACCTTCTTGCTCAGAGCTGACTTGAGTTGACTCATAAGCAGCTTTCCAACATCCACTTTGTAACCATGGACTAGAGAGTGAGTCAGCTTCTTGATGTAGGAGGGAATCCATTCCAGCCAGTGGTTTTGGTTGAGAAAACCTTCACCGTGACATCAAAAATCATGCTCCATTCTTTTCTCAAATACTTTCTGTCCATTTCACCAGTTGAGTACCAATTTGATGTACCCTCTTCAAGAATAGGACCAGAATACCCAATTTTCAAGAAAAACTTCTTCAGGGTTTCATCACTTGCAAGTTCCTTCTATGATTCTTTAGCTTGCAGTCCAGTTCCCAAAGTTTCGTTAATACCTTTTATTGTGAGGATGCTGGTAACCCATTTGATTTTGCAGTTTATGGTTTCTTTACCTGTACCTCCTAGAACAAAGGTAGATTTCCAGAATTCTTCAAGTCTCTCTAGGTCCAAAGATGGAGTAGAGGTTATAGCATGACCTAGATAGGACTTGTTTAAGAAGGATACGAGTCCTTTGAACCCTTCACCATCATCTCCAGCAGAGAGAATACCAGCAAAGTTTGTTTGAGAAGAGGATTGTTTGGGTGCCATTTTTTGCTTTGAGTTTTGGGAGAGAGAGATTTTTGCTTTTGAGAGAGAGAGAGGTTATGTTGAGTGTTGTGTGTTTGACAGTTGCTTACATGAAAATAGTAAATGTTTTACTGAAGAAGGGAAAGTAGCAATGTCTTAGCCCATTAATCAGTCACGTGGTGTTGTGGGTAGTTAATTTTTAGTGGCTGTAAATCGTGGAGGTAAAATCCCAATTAAATCGGTCCACTAATCTTGACAGTAACCTGTGTGCTGTAACAAATTCATTAGTAATTTAGGAGGATGACAGCAAGTTTTGCTTGACAGTAACATCGATGCAAGAACATGTTGTCACCATTAAGCAATTTATACAATTTCCTTTAAATTTCATGAAAGAAACTTTTCCGTTGCTGATAAGGAACTTGCTGTCAAGGCACATCGTGACAGCATCTTCACTTATTGACAGCAACTTGTGCGGAAATAATTTGTGTTATGAATTTTAATCGACTTCGCCCATTGCTTAAGAGTAAAATTACCAATTAGCATTTTAATTGATTTAAGCACATATTTGTTAAGCAAGCATACATCCACATACATCCACACACATACACATACATGCATACAACAATAGTTGGCTATAGGGGTGTACATGGTTTGGTTCGGTCCGGATTTATCCTTTTTTTAAACCAAACCGATAACTACGGTTTTTTAAAATTTTAAACCAAACCAAACCAATAAAATGTATAAACCAATCCAAACCAATCCACCTAAAAACGGATTGGTTTGGTTTTGAA
Organism: Saposhnikovia divaricata; assembly: GCA_036435485.1. Lineage (NCBI taxonomy): Eukaryota > Viridiplantae > Streptophyta > Magnoliopsida > Apiales > Apiaceae > Saposhnikovia > Saposhnikovia divaricata. The sequence continues at coordinate 161,610,646 of CM071600.1, forward strand.
CCACGGTTTTGTTTTAATATTTTCCTTTTCAATTTGATAATTATATTTATTTAAAAATTTTAAGCAATTTTTAAACCTTTCAAATTGAAAAATTGTACAATATAGGTTACCAACCTAAAATAGGTTAACAGAAAGAAAACATATAAATATAAATATTCAAATGATTCATAAAGTAAATTCATACAAAGCATAACTTATCTCCAATATTAAAAGTTTGAACACAATAATATACTAAAGACATTAATTTTTAAAACTCGAACATAATTATTTGAATGATAATTTCTTGAAGTTTTGGTCCACATCATTGTCTTCAATTTCCAATCTCTTGTCCAGTTGTCCTGCTATTAGTCTTTCAATCTACAATATTGAAAATAAAAGTGTAAGCAAGTATATGAGTTATAATTATTAGCATCTTAATGATAACATTACATATGTAAATATACTTTTTATTTTGAAAGAATAAATATAAATATTCTTACTCAATTGCTTCCATAGTGTTAGGCCGAATACACACTTATAATCAACTAAGTATGAGAGAATAATAATAAGTTCTTTAAAAGCTTTAAAAACTGTTTGAAATTAACTTCTCTCTCAGTGATGTAAATTATCAAAGAGAGCTGCTTAGGTTACAATGAATAATATGATATTACACGATCGATACCCTTCTAGGGTTAACCTAACTGTATTTATAAAGTATACAGCTGCTATACAATCGATAATTGATACTCCTATAAATTAGCTATACAATTGATATCAATTACGATTGCTACTCGTCTCCTTAGTCAACTCAATCTCTTTGACAGCTATCCAATCTTCAAAGATATTGCTTCCATAATTATCTTCAATAATTCTTCAAACACTGTTGACAAGTAGACGCTTCCTCCAGACAGAGTTTAACAAACTCTGTCGAGCTTCCAACAGTCAGCGTATAGCAAACTCTGTTTAGCTTCTAACTGTCAGAGTTTAACTAAACTCTGACTGCTTCCTGTTTAAACTCTGTTTTTCCCTGCAAAACTTAAACACTGATATTAACCATATCAATTATATTTAACAATCTCCCCCAACTTGTTCATTAGTAGAAATGCACAAGATAACAATAATTGATGATGTCAAAACAATTTCATACAAACACAGTGTTTATTAAAATAAGCAGAGTTTGAACTTGACTTTAATCTCTAATCTCTTCAAGATCTGGCATTGTTCTGAGATAATCTATGAGTAATCTTCTTTCTGCATTTTTAAGCTCAATCTCCATAGCTTCTTTAATCTCTCTTAGCTGAGGATCACTCTCATCTGTCTGATAGATAGCAGATCTAAGATCATAGATTTTGTTTCTTCTCATCTCATTTCCCAGTCTGATAAATTTGACTTCTTCTGACTGTGAATTGAAGTCAAGTACTGTGATTCCCAAATCAGTCTTTAATTTCGCAGTACCCTTCTTCATTTCAATAAGATTTCCATTCCAATCCCTGTACTTAGGAACATATCTGCTATTGTACTTCATCCCTCTGATTGCCAAATTCTGGAGCATTTTCTTTCTGATCACATTTGCAACTGATTGAGTCCTTTGACTATTCACCTTGAAAAGATATAGAACATATTCTAATTCTTCCCAATATTTCAAGCCAATATCATTCTCACCAATTCTAAATACTGTCCCATCAGCCATGAAGTACAAGAGAAAGTCCTTCTTTAAACTCTTCTGATAGACTAACTGTACTGATTCCAATCTGTCCAAACTCTCTTGAGTGACACCACGACCTGGAACAGCCAGTGAAGAAGGATCTCTAGGACCAGTATATTGCCTTTTGTCCTTGTGTGAGCCTAGACCACCCTTATTGTTTCCAACCTTACCAGACAAGGCTCTTCCATCAGAAAAATCCATAGAGACTCCAGATAATAGATTTGGATCATGAAGTGTTCCTTTCCCAAAAACTGATTGCAGCTGAGAAGATAATGGTCTAGACACAACTTGTGTAGCAACAGAGGTTGTGTTTTCTTTCTTCTGTACAACTTGTGTAGAAACAGAGGTAGTAACTTTCTTCTGTGAACTTTCTCCTTCAATGCCTTTCAGCTTGAGTTTAGCTTCTGCTGCCATTGTTTCCTTTGATAACTGTGATTTTTGACTAACATCAGCACTTTCCTTGATCACAATGCCTTTAAGAACAGGCCTAGGAGCTTTTCCTTTCTTTAACTTACCAGACTTTAAAGCCTTGAGATGTTCTTCTTGTAAACTCTTTTCTTCAGCTTTAATGTCCTCAATTGTAACTCCTTCCTCATTTTCTTTAATAAATAACTTAGCAGCCAATTCTTCATCAGTCTGTGGATTAGAAGATAATAGCAAACTCTTGGTCTTTGAAGTACCTTGAGTATCAGTGTTTATCCCAACAAACTGTGATTTAGAGGACTTGCTAGTTTTCAGAGTTTGAAATTCTTCAGTTTTGCCCTTTCCTTTATTACTTGCTCCTCCATCTCCAGCATTATCCTTTCTGATCAGAGTTTGAGATTGCTTACATTTTTCTTTAGCAACTCTCTCCCCCTTTTTGACATCATCAGGAATCAAGATAGAAGTGATCAGCTCCAAGGAGGTAGCAATGGAATCAATTTTCCCAGACAATATATTCTGATTTTGTTCAACTTGACCCAGCCTCTGAAACAGAGTTTCTTGAGCTTTAGAAATGGTCTTAAACTTTGTCTGATTATCCCTCTGCATAGTCATATCTCTAGCAACAACATCAGCTCTCAATTCATTAATAGCTTTTTTAGACTCATCAAATCTTCCATTCAGAGTTTTGACTTGAACAATGGTTGCTTAAAGACTTGAGATAATATCAGGGTTTGAAATCTTCGTGGCAGATTGATGAACAAATTTAGCTGCTCTTTCAATAGGAAAAATACAGTCTAACTTATACCAATCCCTGGAATTCTTAGCAAAGTGCTCAGCTTCAATGTTATGTTGATCTGAAGGTTTAGAGAAAGGTGTGTGCTTAGCATCAGTTTGAACCGGTATACTCTGAGAAGAGTTTGACTTTGCACTTGCTTCATCTTCAACATCAACAGTTGTATTTTCAACTTGAGCAGTATGCACTGCAACATTTTCTTCAACAATCTCTGCAGTTTCGGTAACATTCACTGCAGTTTCAGTTTCAGTTGTGTCTCTAGCCTCAACAGACTTTGGGACTTCAACTTGTTCAACCTCTTCACCTTGTTCAAGAACCTGGTGAGCATCAGAGAATAACTCAGTGTGTGATGCCACTGTTTCATCAAGTACTCCAGTTGGATGATCAGCTGCACCAGTTTCTTCAGAATTTTCAATGATGGGTGAAAGAGGAACATTAATGTGATCAGAGAATGGCATAAATGTTTCAACAAAATCATCCGTAGCAGCAAAACCTTCTCTATTGTCCTCATCCATTTGTACATTAACATGTGTTTTGACAGCTTCTTCTTCAGTATATGTCTCAACAGTAGGTATATCCTTGGAAATCACCTCTGGAGCTTCAAAATTAACATCTTCATCAGATTCATCAAGAATTAATCTCCTTCTCTTAGCTGGAGGATTCACTTCTGCTCTCTCTTCTGCTGAAACAGAATCATCAGGTATAGAAGGAGATTTAGGTTTGTTTGCCTGTTCCTTATACTTCTTTGGCTTAGAAGCTTCAGCCATCCTCTGTTTTCTTGATGGCCTTATAGCCTTGCTTTTCTTTGGCTTCTTAGGTTTGGATTGTGGTTGAGGTTGAGGATGTGATGAAGATTGTGGTTGTGGAGATGTAGTTGTAGTGATTGGCTCAGTGTTTATGGTTTGAGGTGGCTCAGTGTTTGTGGGTTGAGGTGGTGACTGTGGAGGTTCAATGATTGGTTCATTTTGTGGTTCTTGTTGTTCTTGTGGTTGGTTGAGGAAGTTCCTGAGAGCAAGAGGATAGATAAACTCTGGTAGTTGCTCTTTGTTAGCATCCTTATTTGTCAGATCAGAGAACATTCTCTTATGACATTGGAAAGGTTGGATAACATCCTCAACAGCAATTGTCATATTTGGTAAACAAGCAGAGAATAAAGACTGACAAAAACGTGAGAAGTAAACAGTTGTACTAGACTTTGCAAGTTTTTCACCTAAATTCATAAGTACAAGACGACCAAAATCAAAGTTACTCCCATTAAGAAGAGAATACCCGATTTGAAGACTTTCACCAGGAATTGCATCCCAGTTGGTGACCTTCTTGCCAAATGCACGAGTAATGCATTCAAAGAAGAAGCTCCACTCCTTCCTGAGCCCTGTCCGTTTGACATCCCCAATCTTATCCAATGAACCAGAAAACCGTATTTGTTGTAACATTTCTTTCAATTGACCCACAACAACCACAGAGTATGAAGTGTGAGTGTCAAAGTCCAAAACCTCACGAACAGTTGTAGGAGTTATGACAAACTCTTGGTCTTCATAGGTAAACACAATTGATGGAGTCCCATTCTCTCCACCATCATCATAAACAGAGTTTTTCCAAAAGATTGAGATTTGTGTGGCTGAGAGTGTCTCTGGTTGAACAAGGGCCTTACCAATCTCCGAGTCTCTTAAAAAGTTTTGGATCAGATGAAATGATGCTGGAGCTTTAGCAGTGTCTAGAATTGCAGCATAATTGTTGGTAACAAAAGTTAATCCCTGAGCCACAAAGTTCTTGGTTGCCATTAGAACAGTATAAGACAGAAGAGAGTATATGGAAAAGTGTTTGTGAAAATGTTTAAGTGAAAGTAACAGAGAAATTTTGTGTGATGTTGTGTGTTTGTGGTTGTAAAGATGAAAAAGTGAATAATGAAATGATTTTGATTAGATCTGTAATTGAACAACAAAACCCAATCATTTTAGACATTAAACACGCAACCAATTTCTTGTTAAGTGTGTGAGTGGGACACGTGTCACATAAACAGTGGAACAGTTATTTACACGCGCAGTAATAATGCCTATTATTACTGCTGTTCTCTCTCCTATTTCCAATGAGCTTTAACTGTCTGACACAATTAAACAACTGGAAAATATTACATGCAAATGTCAAAAACTCTTTGTGTACTCCAAGCATATATTCTGTCTGAGATAAAATATTACCTTAGAGTACTCAACAAAATCCATCAGTGTTTATCAATTCTCCAACTTAATTACTGTTATCCTTTCAAACACTGCACAGTTGTGAATATACGTGTGTGTAGAGCAGAGTTTACTAGATCAGTATTTAGAGCATCTAGTATTTCATAAAATCCATAAAATAAATTAGTAAACACTGGATGCACAAACTCTCATAGTAAACACTGAATATATGATGAATGCTAAACTCTGTATTAAATAGTTTATATACAGTAATAATTTTTTTTTTTTTACTTTCTCCAGTAATCAGAGGTTGAAACTAGTCACCAAAAATCCTATAATTTTAGCCCTTATCAATTTGATAAGTTCTTGGGTCTTCCTAGCTTTCGACTAGTCACTAAAAATTAAAGAATTTTAGCCTTTACTATGTACCAGTAAGTTCCTGGATCGTCCTAGTTACAAACATGATCTCAAAGGAGTTCTAAAAATCTATATAGTTTAGCTTTGGGGTTATTCTAATAACAGAATCAAATTTAACATCAGAAACGAACAGAGTTTAGAGCTCATCAACATCAGAAATTATTTATGAGAGGCAATGCACACAGTCTTTACAGACTCAAAATTTAGGATAAATAAAGTAAGAGATGCTATAAATATAGAACAGTATCATGCTGTGTTAACTTTCTGCACAGTTTAAGATTAGATCACAGATAACTCAGAAAGATTCATGACTAATTACTGAGAATAATATTTCATACATGTATCTTCATCGGTGTTTATGTTCAGAAAGAAACTTTATCAGAGTTTCTCAGAGTTTATTCAACAGTTGACAGTGTATGACTTAAAAGCATGCTACCAGAGTTTAACATTCATTGAGTAGAGTTTGCATATCAGAGATTAACATACCACAGAAATATGAGCAACACAATACATAAGTAGAGTTTTGAGTCTAACCAATATCTCTAGTCAAAACTAGAGACCATTCCTAGTTCATTTACCAGCCTTGTAAATACTGCTTCACTCAATGGCTTGGTGAAGATATCTGCAAGCTGTTGTTCTATAGACACAAAATGAAGCTCACTGTTTCCTTCTTCTACATGTTCTCTGATAAAATGGTACCTTATGCTGATGTGCTTGGTCATTGAATGCTGTACTGGATTACCTGTCATAGCAATAGCACTTTGATTATCACAGTAAATAGGTATTTTACTGTACCTCAATCCATAATCCAGTAATTGATTCTTCATCCACAGAATCTGTGCACAACAGCTACCAGCAGCAATATACTCTGCTTCAGCTGTAGATGTAGAGATTGATTTCTGTTTCTTGCTGTACCAAGAAACAATTCTATCACCAAGAAATTGACAACTTCTACTAGTGCTTTTTATGTCTATCTTACAGCCTGCAAAGTCTTCATCAGAGTAACAAAGAAGCTGGAAGTCTGATTCTCTTGGATACCACAAGCCTAAAGTTATGGTTCCCTTAAGATATTTGAAGATTCTCTTCACAGCTGTTAGATGTGGTTCTCTTGGATCTGCCTGAAATCTTGCACAAAGACATGTTGCATACATGATGTCAGGTCTGCTAGCTGTTAGATAAAGAAGTGACCCAATCATTCCTCTATAGTTTGTCATATCCACTGATGAGCCTGTGTCTCTATCCAACTTTGTTGCTGTTGCCATAGGAGTTGTGGCAGATGAGCAGTCAAGCATGCCAAATTTCTTTAGAAGATTTCTGGTATATTTTGCTTGATTGATAAAAATTCCATCATCTGTTTGCTTCACCTGTAGCCCTAGAAAATAACTAAGCTCTCCCATCATGCTCATTTGATACCTAGACTGCATGAGCTTGGCAAACTTCTTACAGAGTTTATCATTAGTAGATCCAAAGATTATGTCATCAACATATATTTGAACTAATAACAGATCACTACCAAGATTGAAATAGAACAAGGTTTTATCAATTGTACCTCTGCGGAACCCACTTTCTAAAAGAAATTGAGCCAGAGTTTCATACCATGCTCTTGGTGCCTGTTTAAGTCCATAGAGTGCCTTGTCAAGCCTGTAGACATAATCTGGATACTTGGGATCTACAAATCCTGGTGGTTGTTCAACAAACACTTCTTCTTCAAGTTTTCCATTCAGAAAAGCACTCTTCACATCCATCTGAAAAACCTTGAATTTCTTGTGAGAAGCATATGCTAGAAAGATTCTTATTGCCTCCAATCTTGCAACTGGAGCAAAAGTTTCATCATAGTCTATTCCTTCTTGCTGTGAATAGCCTTTGGCCACAAGTCTGGCTTTGTTTCTTGTAACAACCCCATCACTGTCAATTTTGTTTCTGAAAACCCATCTAGTACCAACAACAGATCTATTCTTTGGTCTAGGTACAAGGGTCCATACTTCATTTCTCTCAAATTCATTTAACTCCTCCTGCATTGCTGTTATCCAGTCAGCATCTTGAAGAGCTTCTTCCACTTTCTTTGGTTCAGATTTGGACAGAAATGCATGGAACAGACATTCATTTGTTGTAGCACTTCTTGTCCTAAATTTTGCATCTGGATCTCCAATGATTAAATCAGGTGTATGTGATTTTGTCCATTTCCTAGCTGTAGGTAAATGACTTCTATCAATAGTTGATCCTCCCCCTTGATCAATGTTTTCCTGATTATCTTGATGCTTTTCTTCATTTTCTGAGGCTCCCCCTGAATTTGATCTCTCAGAGTTTGAACTTTCAGAATTTGGACTTTCAGAGTTTGAGTCATCAGAGTTTGAGTTTGATCCAGAATTTTCAGTTGACTCACTATCAGAATTTGAGTCATCACTATGATCATGCTCCCCCTCAACTGGTTCTCCTCTTTGTTCAGACTGTACTATTTCTTCTGTATGTACCAGTAGAGGTTCAGAGTTTGCAGCAACAGAGTTTGTTGGACTAGTGTCATCAGAGTTTATTTCGTCAGAGATTAGATCTTCATTTTCGAAATGCAATTGATCATGTTCATCAACATCTTCAAGTCCAGTGATTTTTCTGTCATCAAATGACACATGAATAGATTCCATAATCACCCTTGTTCTCAGATTGTAAACTCTGAATGCCTTGGTTGACACTGGATAGCCAACAAAAATTCCTTCATCTACTTTCAACTCAAACTTGGTCAACTGTTCAGGATGAGTTTTCAGCACAAAGCATTTGCACCCAAAAATATGAAAATATTTCAGGTTTGGCTTCTTTTCCCTCACCATCTCATATGGTGTTTTTCCATGCTTGTTGATCAGTGTTGCATTTTGAGTAAAACAAGCAGTTTGAACTGCCTTTGCCCAGAAATAGGTTGGCAATTTTGCTTCATCAAGCATAGTTCTTGCAGCTTCTATCAAGGTTCTGTTCTTCCTCTCAACTACACCATTTTGCTGTGGTGTACCAGGTGTAGAAAATTCTTGCTTAACTCCTCTGTTCTTGCAGAATTCTTCCATTGTTGTATTTCTGAATTCAGTTCCATTATCACTTCTGATTATTTTGACTTTGTGTTTTGATCCTTTGTCCAGTAGCTTTACATGCTCCATCAGTGTTAATGCAGTTTCATCCTTCTTTGCTAGAAAATACACCCAAGTGTATCTGGTATATTCATCAACAATAACTAAAGCATATTTCTTTCTTCCAATTGACAAGACATTTACTGGTCCAAAAAGATCAACATGTAACAGATGATATGGATCAACAGTTGAAGATTCAGACTTGCTCTTGAAAGAGGTCTTCCTCTGTTTGGCCTTTTGACATGAATCACACAGACCATCGACATTTAGTAAAGACTTTGGAAGTCCTCTAACAAGATCCTTTCTTATCAGCTCATTGATGTTGTTCAGATTCAAATGAGAAAGTTTCTTATGCCACTTCCAACTCTCCTCATTGGACATTCTTGTTGACAGGCACATTGTTTTTCCATCAGAGTTTGTCAACAAGCTTGCTTCATAGATATTGTTGCGCCTTTGTCCAACTAAAACAACTTTCCCTGTGGTTTTGCTGATAACCTCACAATATTCAAGTTGAAAATCTACATGAAAACCTCTGTCACAGATTTGACTCACAGATAGTAGATCATGCTTGAGTCCTGTAACCAGAGCTACATTTGTGATGATGACACTTCCAAGATTAATATTGTCATATCCCAGAGTATGTCCTATGTTGCCATCTCCATAGGAAACTTTTGGGCCAGCCTTCTCCACATACTTTGATAGCAGGGCTTTATTTCAAGTCATGTGTCCTGAACATCCACTGTCCACTACTAGGATGCTTTCCCTGATGCCCTGCAATCACAAACAATTACTGAGGATTAGTTTTAAGGATCCAGACTTGCTTGGATCCTTTGGCTTTCTTAATTCTGTTAGCTTTAGCAGCGGAATTTTCATTATCAGAGTTTAAACTAACTTTATCAGAGTTTACACTTGCAGAATTAACTCTAACCCATTTCAGATTAGGTTTCAGTTCATAGAAATTATGATAAATAGCATAATAATTTCTGCAAGTATAAATAGAATGCCAAGTGCTTCCACAGTGTTTGCATAAAGTCTGTGGTTTAGTTCTAACATTATCTTTCTTTACTTCAGACTTGGAAGGTAAAGAATTAATGTCTTTGTTCTTCCTGCAAAAACTAGCAAGATGGTTAGTACTTCCACAGTTATGACATGTCTTTCTTGGAGCTAAAGTAGCAAGCATTGGATAGTTGCCTTGAGTAATGCCTACTTTACCATTTCTGTTCTTTCTAGACACTTTCTGTTTCTTAACAGATTTTAACTCCTTAAGCTTATGCTTAAGTTGTTTATCTGTCATTAAACCAATATTAACCTGTTTAACATTAGTTTTTACTGGTTCATTCTTAACATCTTCTTTTCCACCTTCGAATCTAGGTTCATTTATTCCATTAACAAATGTTCCAAATTTCTTAGATGGAAGAGGTGGTCTAATCTTAACTGTATTCTGAAATCTAAGTTCATCTTTCTCAGAATAACCTAGACCTACAGTGTCAGATTGATAAACTTCTTGAGTGTCTTTTCCTGAGTGAGTCCAAGTTTTAATAATGTGATTTGCCTTTTCCAAATCAGATTCTAGTTGTTTATACTGACTTAACAACTCTTGTTCAAGATAGACAGCATCATCTCTCTCCTTTTGAACTTGCTGCATCTTAACAAGTTTCTCTTCTACAAGCTTATTTTTCTCTTTGAGTTCAGAATTCTCAGTTTTGATTCTCTCATTCTCTAAAGTCTGATCTCTATAACTGATATGCAAGGACTTAAGATAAATTCTTAATTCAGTTATATCATCAATGTTATAAGCATAGGTAGTTAGAGGTACCTTGTTTTCAAAATCTACAGCTACATCAACAGTAGTAGCCATGAGAGCATAGTTTACATCCTCATCTGAGTCAGAGGTATCTGCCCAATCTCTGCCTTTAGTGAAGAGTGCCTTCTCAGTTTTACCCTTCTTGCACTCAGGAGCATAATGACCCATCTCCTTACACTTGTAGCATTGAATCTCAGACTTGTCCCTTTTCCCAGATTTGGTATCCTTTCTCTCAGATTTTCTGAAATTCTTCTTGTCAAACTTTGAATCATTCTTGGAGAATTTCTTTCCTTTATTGAAGTTCTTGAAACCCATCTTCTTGAAAGTCTTTACCATCAAAGCAGCCATTTCCATCATTTCCTCATCATCTTCAGAATCAGATGATTCATCTGCATTTGAGTCAACATCAGAGTTTGATGACTCACTTTTAGAATGAATGACCAAGGCTTTTCCTTTTGCCTTCTTCCTGAATGCTTCCTTCTTTGAGGGTCTTTCTTCAACTCTTAGAGCAACAGATTTTGACTTTCTACCTGATCTTCTGCTTCTCTGTTCCATTTCTAGTTCATGAGTTTTGAGCAGCCCATAGATCTCATCAATATCAGTATCAGCCAGATCATAATTGTCTCTAATAGTGGTTGTTTTGACATCCCACTTTTCAGGTAGAGAAAGAAGAAACTTGAGATTTGAATCTTCTAGATCATATTCTTTATTAACCAGTGACAGATCATTAAGTAGCCTACAGAATCTGACAAAGGATTCTGTCATTGATTCTTCAGATTTAGCCTCAAAGTGTTCATACTCCTATGTGAGTATGTTCCTTCTATTCTTCTTAATTGCAGCAGTTCCCTGACATCTAACCTCTAGAGCATCCCAAATCTCTTTTGCAGTTTTACAGTTGATTACTTTGTTAGACATAACATTATCCAAAGAACTATGAAGGAGATGTCTAACCTTTGCATCCTTTCCAATGGATGAAATATCCTCAGGAGTCAAATCTTTCTTCTCCTTTGGAATAGATTTAGCTTCCTGTCCAGCAGCAACAACAGATAATTTTGTAGGCTTATGAGGGCCTTCATAAATTCTGTCAAGATATTCTGGATCTGTAGCTTCCAGAAACATAGCCATTTTCACCTTCCAGGTTGAGTATTCTGCTGGCTTAAGAATAGGAACCCTGATTGTTTCATATCGACTCACAGTTGCAGGTTGAGCCTTCTCAGCACTAGAGCCTGATGTAGGAGGAGGAATTTCTGCCATTGATTATAGTTATGTGTGTGTGTGGATCTTAAACTATATTAAATTAACAGATCAAGCTCTGATACCAATTGTTAGGCCGAATACACACTTATAATCAACTAAGTATGAAAGAATAACAATAAGTTCTTTAAAAGCTTTAAAAACTGTTTGAAATTAACTTCTCTCTCAGTGATGTAAATTATCACAGAGAGCTGCTTAGGTTACAATGAATAATATGATATTACACGATCGATACCCTTCTAGGGTTAGCCTAACTGTATTTATAAAGTATACAGCTGCTATACAATCGATAATTGATACTCCTATAAATTAGCTATACAATTGATATCAATTACGATTGCTACTCGTCTCCTTAGTCAACTCAATCTCTTTGACAGCTATCCAATCTTCAAAGATATTGCTTCCATAATTATCTTCAATAATTCTTCAAACACTGTTGACAAGTAGACGCTTCCTCCAGATAGAGTTTAACAAACTCTGTCGAGCTTCCAACAGTCAGCGTATAGCAAACTCTGTTTAGCTTCTAACTGTCAGAGTTTAACTAAACTCTGACTGCTTCCTGTTTAAACTCTGTTTTTCCCTGCAAAACTTAAACACTGATATTAACCATATCAATTATATTTAACACATAGCTTGTGGAAGAAAAGAATCCTCCTCTAAAGAAAATAAAAAAAATAATAATAAACATAGTTAGAATAATAGGTAGATACAAATTTAATAAATAAAAAATCAATAGGAGAATGTTATCACCTGGAAGGACTTTTACAGAGTCTTTGTAAGCTTCAACTTCATCCATATATTCACGTAGGACGACAGGTTCACCATGAGAACTTAACCAATTTTTTGAACAGATTAATGCCTGGACCATCTTGGGTGATAATGAACTTCTAAATGGATCAAGTATACGACCTCCAGTTGAGAAAGCGGATTCTGAGGCAACTGTAGATATAGGAGTTGCAAGAACATTCTTAGCAATTCTTGAGAGCACTTTATACCTGTTAGAATTTTGTTTCCACCATGCTAGTATATTAAAGTCATCTCCAAATTCATCTAAATCAGCCTCCAGGTATTTGTCAACTTCGTTTTTCTCAATCCCACCTCGCTTTACAGCCTTTTGTTTCATAAATGTTGAATGTATTTGTCTTTTAGCACCCAAGGTGGAAGCTTCAGTAGGGTGTACAGGCTCAGAAGTTTCTTCCAATGATCTTCCATAAGTTGTCGGCGGAGGAATGTCATCATATTCATGAAACAACCTACGTAATACTCCTTCAATAGATTTTAACATCCTTTTTGCAACTGGTTCTTCATAGATATAGCTAAAACACAGAGCCAGATACTCTAATTTATATCGAGGATCGAGCACAATACCAAGAAACAAGACAACATTCATTTTTTCAGGATCTCCCCAGTATTTGTCAAACATTTTCTTCATACTAGCTGCCATATTACCCAACAAACTATCATAGTCCTTAGATAAAACATCCAGCTCTTGTTTAACCTCACAAATTTCTAAAAAGTAAAGGTTGCTAGTGGAGTATAATGATCCACTAAATTTAAGAGTTAACTCATAAAATGTCTTCAAAAATTTAAGAAACACACCTGCATTATCCCAGTCGATCTCACTTGGTGGACCATCTATTTTTTTACCTTTCAACTTTTCTTCAAAGTAGCTTGTGTAATTCAAATCTCCTTCCAATCTTTTAAATGCTTTCTTAAATTTCAATGCAGCCTCGAGCATCAAATAGGTCGCGTTCCACCTAGTTGGAACATCCAAACATAGTAAAGCATTGGATTGTATATTTTCTTCCTTTGCACACTCCTTGAATCTTGTAAGCCGCGCTGGTGAAGATCTACAATATCTTACTGCATTTCGAATAGCACTTATAGAGGAGTGCAATTCATCCAAACCATCTCCAACAACTAGATTAAGGAGGTGACAAACACACCTTATGTGCAGCAAATCGCCGCCAATGACTACTGCTCCTTTCTTCTCGCCCAACTTAGTTTTCAACCTCGAAAGAGCTACATCATTAGAAGATGCGTTATCCACCGTGATAGTAAAAACTTTCCATATTCTCCAATCTTTTAAGCAGTCCATTATTTCATTTGCAATGGTCTCCCCCTTATGATTGCAGACTTAGAAAAAACCTATTATCCTCTTGTGCAATTTCCAATCTCCATCAATCAAATGTGCAGTTACACACATATAATTGATGTTCTGAATAGAAGTCCAGGTATCTGTAGTAAGACATACTCTTTCCTTAGTCAACACAGTTTTTATCTTTTTCTTCTCATCAACGTATGAATTGTAGATATCTCTAGCAACAGTAATTCGTGATGGAGGATCAAACTTTGGATTCATGTAGCGAGAGTATAACTTGAATCCCTCTCCTTCCACATGTCTAAACGGAAGCTCATCCAAAATAATATATTTTACTAAATGTTGTCGAGCACCCTCCTTGGTCCAAGACACCGTCGCTAAACTACCGAAACCATCTTCATGTTTAGTGAAAGACAATAACTTCTGGTTCATAGCTTCTTCTCTTCCTGGAAATTTCTTACATTTAATCAAATGAGCTCTAATCGTTGAAGTCCCATTTTTTGTTGGATTGTAAGCATAATCAGCTCCATAATACTTACATACACACCTAGGATTGTTACCTCCAGTAATAATATTATAATGTACCCAGACATCTGATGTTTTTTTTGGCTTTCTTTTTGGTTTATCTTTGTCATCTTGAACGATGGGACTAACATTTTGTGTATGGGAGATGGGTTCTTGAGTTTGAATAGGATTGGTATTGTCATTATCCATATTCACGGTTAAAAATTTGGTAATTAGTAAGTGAAGGTATATAATGATAGGTTTGGTAAAAAAAGATGATTAGAAACACTTTATATAACAGTTTTGATTTACTGTACAGAAGTCTAAAAGTTTAATGAGTTAAAGTAAAGTAATTAATAAGTTCAATGTATCACATAAAAACTCAACAGTTTTGTCATTGTAAATGTAAGTCAGATGACCATTTACAATACCAATACACACTCATTTATAGAGACTAAATATTAAGCCAATAAAGCTGGTCAATTGATAAAAATTCTATAGATTAAATCAATCTTTATAATTAAACGGTCCGGTTCGGATAAACCACCAAATATATTTAACAAACCGTAACCAAACCATTTATATTATTACGGTCCGGATAACCAAACCATTAATTACGGTTTTTACGGTCTCGGTTTTAAATGGTTTGGTTTGTCTCGGTCCGGTCTAAAACCACGATTTAACGATTTTAATGAACACCCCTAGTTGGCTAAGATGAGAAGATAAAGCATGGAATAGCACTGGGGAGACGAAACGATGAAAATTTTTTCATTAAAAAAATCTTAAAATAATATATAAAAGTTCTTAAGAACTAAACATTATTTTAAGTTTGGAAAAGCTTCCAGCAGTAGCCCTTCCACAACCTTCTCGATCTCCTTCTCAACGGAGACCCCCAGTGTTAGATATTGATCCAAGTGATGATCAGGATCTGGACTACTGATCAGATACTGATGCTGACATCATCAGTATTGCACCATCAGTATTAGGTTATCATCAGGATTGGAAGCTAATCAGGATTACACGAGGATATACATCAGTCCAGGAATCTAGGAAGATTGACATGTCGGTTCCTGATTTATTGGAACGCAGCTATCATTCAAGATATTTACTAAGAGACGTATGTAATTGATTTGATATATCTTGTAATTGATAGTGTAGCTGTGTACTGTATATAAACACAGTTTAGGTTTTACTTAATTGTGATCGCTTACACGAATTATCTTGTAATCTAGCAGCTCTCAAGAACATAAGAATTTCTTGAGAGAGTTTGTAACAGTTTTATATCAGAATTAATAAAGCTGTTATTTATTCATACTTGTGTTATTATTTCTGTTTAAGTCAAAAATCTTATACAATTGTATTCAACCCCCCTTCTATAATTGTTAATTACTGGGCAATAAGTGGTATCAGAGCAAACTGATTAATTACAATCAGAAACGATCTTAAGATGTCGACAAGCAAGTATGAAAGTATTAAAATCCCTGTTCTCAAAAAGGCTGAATACCCCACATGGAGGGTAAAGATGTTGATGTATCTGGAGGCAACTAATCCTAACTATCTTGATCAAATATATGATGGACCATATATCCCTAAGAGACTGGTTGCTAGAACAGATACTATACCTGAGCACTATGCTCAGAAGATAAAGGCTGAATGGACTCCTGAGGAAAAGGCTGAAGTACTCAGAGATGCAAAGGTGAAGAACATTCTTCATAATAGCCTTGATGTTGTCATGTCAAATAGAGTGATAGCATGTAAAACTGCTAAGGAGATCTGGGAAACTTTGGAGACTCAATGCCAGGGTACTGAATCTATCAAAAGAAACAGAAGGGCTCTGTTGATTCAAGAGTACGAGCAGTTTGATGCAAAATCTGATGAGAGCCTCACTGATCTGTATGATAGATTTTTGACATTATTGAATAATCTATCTCTAGTGGGTAAAGAGTATGAACCAGAAGACTCAAACGCCAAGTTTCTTAGAGCTTTGCCTGAGGAGTGGGATACTCAAACCTCTATCATTAGGCATCAGTATGATCTTAATGTTGTGTCTCTTGATGAAGTCTATGGGATGCTAAGAACCCATGATCTTGAGGTTCAACAAAGGAAGAATAAGAAGACCAACAAAGCAAAGGCTGTTGCTTTCAATGCTGAATCAAAATCAAAAGGAAAAAGCGTGGAGGTTTCAAGAAGGAGAAGTAGAGTAGCTGAGTCCGATACTGATGACTCATCATCAGATCCTGATGCCAATCCTGATACTGATACTGATGATGATTCTACTGATTCTGGTATGATGGAAATGGTTGCTATGATAGTCAAAGGTTTCAAGAAGATGAAATTCAGAAAGGCTTGAAGACAAGGCAACTTTCAGAAGAAACCTGTCAATACTGACAAGAACAGGTACAAGAAGAATGAAAGCAAAAGCAGCAAGTTTGACAAGTCAAAAGTTAAATGCTACAACTGTGATGGAATGGGTCATTTTGCAACTGAATGCAAAAAGGCTAAGACTAAACCTCTTATCTCATCAAGCAAGGATTGGATGGACTCTTCCGCAGACTCTGAAGAGGAAAAGGTGAACTATGCATTAATGGCAAATGTGGATGAGATTGCTGTTCCTGAAAATAAGGTACCTGAAGTTGTTTTTGATTTTGATACTGATAATGTTTCTGAGTTAAGATCTTTCTTAAAGTCTCTGCATATTAGTTTTAAAAGTCAATCCCTTGAAAATGCTAGAATAATATCTGAGATGTCAGAATTGACTAAAAGAAATGATCATCTAGATGCTGAGTTACTCTTTATGGAAGAA
This sequence comes from Saposhnikovia divaricata, assembly GCA_036435485.1. NCBI lineage: Eukaryota > Viridiplantae > Streptophyta > Magnoliopsida > Apiales > Apiaceae > Saposhnikovia > Saposhnikovia divaricata. The sequence continues at coordinate 161,627,713 of CM071600.1, forward strand.
GTACAAAATGAATGTGATAAGGCTAAGCACATGAAGCTAGAAATGGAGTTTAAATGTACTGCACTTGAAAAGGAACTTAATGAAGGTAATGAGAAACTCAGAACCTGGACACATTCTGGAAAGAAAACACATGATATTATCACAGATAAGAACTGGAAAGAGTGTCTAGGTTATAAACCAGAGGACAAGAAAAAGAAAAAGGGTAAAGTTGTTACTGCTGAAACAACAGAACCAGGAAGAGTTGTTGTGAATGAGTCAACAAATCCAAAAACCTATAGACATGTTACAGACAGAACAAAGACCAAATTAAAACCTGTTAAGTATGTGTATCCAGAAAATTCCAAATCTACTTTAGAAAAGGGATATAATTCTACACAAAATTCTGAGTCTAAATCTGTCAAAAATATAGGTCTTTTGTCTAAGAAATAACTCAGAGAGGGAATCTGTGAAGTGACAGATAGAGAGAAAACCACTACTGCTAAGAGGAACAGGATTGGTAAAATTGGAATAAACAAAGAAAATAATTATAAGTATATTCCAAATGCACCAAGGAAAACATGCTTTAATTGTGGTAACTCTAATCATCTTGCTATTGATTGCAAGAGGAGTAAAAAGAAGGCTACTGTAGTTCCTAAGCCTGACATTAGGAATAGATTAGTATTTTATAAACCACAGAATCCTTGTTTTCACTGTGGCAGTAAATGGCATTCTATTTATACATGTGAAGAATACCATAGTTTGTACTACAATTATTATAATCCCTTGCCAAAATTTAATAAAAGTGCAAATTCTGGTAGAAAAAAGAGTCTGAATACTAAGCATGCATCTGTTAATTCTGATAATGACAAAGCAAATTCTGAGGGATTTAGATCTGACAGAACTGCTTTTGTTAAAAAGACTTCTGCTGCTAAAAGTGTTAAATTGCATGCAAGAAGAACCCAACAAGTGTGGGTTCTTAAAAATTCTAACTGAGCTCTTTGTGTTTATGATTGCAGGGTAAAAAGAAAAATGTGTTAGTCATGGATAGTGGATGCTCTGTGCACATGACTGGAAACAAAACCTTGCTATCAGATTTGAGGAGAAAGTTGGCCCAACAGTGTCTTATGGAGATGGAAACATTGGACAAACTTTGGGATATGGCAATATAATCATTGGAAATGTCATCATTGAAAAAGTAGCTCTGGTGAAAGGACTCAAACACAATCTGCTAAGTGTTAGTCAAATCACAGACAGAGGTTATCATGTCAACTTCAATGATACTCTTTTTTTTTTTTGCTAAATTAAAGTATTATAACGAAAAAGGAAAAAGGATACAAGAATCCGGGGCATACCCCACAAAAAATGGCAAGAGACAGGATCTCACCATAAGCCAAAAGAAAAAACTAGGCTAAGCTATAATAAATTAGAGCAGCCAATTAACAACTGTTGGGTGCTTTCTAACATATTGCCTAAAACAATTACAAGAAAAAAGTTTTTCTTTAACCATCCGCTTTATAACTCGAACTAGCTCCAAGGTAGAGTGGCTTTTGCTGGAATTGTGGATTCTAAAGTTCCTCTCCTTCCACGTGTGATGAACTGCAACAGCTAGAAATAAGCTACCCATCTGATAAGATTTTCGTAGATGCTGGGAAGAGATCGCCATTTTGGCACTGCAACCAATCCGGGTTTAAAACAATAGGGCAAGCTCGTCTTATCATGTCAAAGAAAGGACAGTCTGAGAAAATATGATGCACAGTTTCTGGTCTCGAATTACATAGAGCACAATTCTGGTTAACCGCCATTCCAAACATGAGCATCCTATCTCTGGTAAGCAAACGATTTTTTAAAGCTAACCAGAGTGTAAACGAACATCTAGGAATGGAGAATGAGTTCCAAACTACTTCATGCCAAGAAGATATACCCGATCTCTCTCTAATAGACTGCCAGATGGTAGATAGCTTTACGTTTGAGGGGAGAAGACCATCCCAAGTAATAACGTCAGAATGGTAAATAGCAATTGAACCTACTCGACTCCGAAGCTCCATCATATCTACATGGTTTGATGGAGGAAGATGCCACTGCCCCTCACGAATAAAATTACCAACAGTCGCCATACTATTAGATTCAGCTATAGAAATAATGCCTGGTCGAAACTGAAGTGACAACGGAATGTGACGAACCCAGGGATCATGCCAAAATAAGAACTTTGATTGCCTACCCACCCTGAAATGTAGAAAGGCTTTTGCTTTCGGACGATAGTTAAGGATTTTCCGGAAAGACCAGGGGCATTTATACGGAATTTTTGCAGTCCAGAAAGCCTTCCTTTTCAGCAGAGAATTATGGATCCACTTAACCCACAAAGAAGTTGCATTTGGTTGAATTATTCGCCACAGCTGGTATAATATTGAAGCACAGTTTAGGTCGAAAAGGCTTTTCAACCCGAGGCCTCCTTCCTCTTTTGGTTTACAGCATTCCATCCAAGAAACTTTGTAATGACATTTGCCAGAACTTTTATAAAAGCCCCCCCAAATGAATTTAAATATCAGGGAATTTAGGCGCTTCAGAATATACTGAGGAAGGAAAATATAGGCGCTCCAAAAGCCCACAATGCCATATAGAATTGTGCGGATCAGCTGTAGTCTCCCAGCAAAATTAAGAAATCTAGAAGTCCAAGCCTCCAACCTGCTGCAAAAGCTGTTAATAAGAGGAGTGCAATCTCTTTCTGAAAGCCTAGTACACAATAAAGGAAGGCCCAAATATTTAACTGGTAAACTCCCTTCTGCTATACCAGTAAGAGAATGAATCTGAGAGATGACATCAGTAGCCACATTTCCATAAAAACACTGAGATTTCGATTCATTAATAGACAATCCAGAAATGTTCGAGAAATTTCTCAATCCTTGGAAAAGAGCAGTGACAGACAGGACGTCCCCTTTACTGAAGAGAAACACGTCGTCTGCAAATATGAGATGATGCAAATCAACCTCTTTCGTACGCCAATGATGACAGAAACCACTGTTAGAAGTAGACTGCTTTAAACAAGCAGACAGGACCTCCATGGAGATTACAAACAAATATGGCGAGATTGGGTCCCCCTGCCTCAACCCTGACCTGCCTTGAAAATAACCTTCAAGCGAGCCATTTACCTTAACTGAGAACATTGCTGTAGTAATGCATTGGTGTATCCAGCCGACAAACCTATCTGGAAACCCCATCCTTTGTAAGGTAGCGAAAAGAAAACTCCAATTCAGCGAATCAAACGCTTTGCGAATATCAAGCTTAAACGCACAGCGGGGCGTTCCAGAATTAATGTGGTAATCTCTGCACAAAGATTGAGCTAGCAAAACATTGTCACCCATAAGTCTACCAGGAACAAATGCAGATTGGTAAGGCGATATAAGACTTGGCATAATATTTCGTAACCGACCGCTCAAAAGCTTTGATATTACTTTGTAGATGACATTGCAGCACGAAATGGGCCTAAAATGGGTCATGTTTGTCGGATTTTGATGCTTTGGAACAAGAGCAATAGCGGCAGAGTTTACTTGACGCGGCATTAGTCCTTGCTCAAAGAAAGAAAGCACAGCACTTGTGACATCAGGCCCCACTATTTTCCAGGTTGCAATAAAGAATTCAGCTGTATAGCCGTCAGGGCCGGGACATCTATTTTTAGCAAGCGTTTTCAATACTCTAAAGACATCCTCTCTCGAGAAGGGAGCGTTCAGGTCTAAAACTTGGGATTCTGAAAGAACAGGGAGCTGCAAATTTTCTGGAAAAGACTGAACTGCATTATTTCGTCCCAATAAATCCTTGTAGAAAGAAGTAGCAACAGTGGCTATGCCCTCTTGAGTAACATGTGTAACTCCGTCATTATCCTCCAAGGATAAAATTTTATTAAGGTTCCAACGACCACGACAAGCATTGAAAAAATATTTGTTATTTCCATCTCCGTGCTTGAGCCAATGAACTCGAGATTTTTGTTTGAGGAAAATTTCCTCATTGTGAAGAGCATTAGAGTAATCATCAATAAGTCTTCTTTCTTCAACAAGTTGCTCTGAGCTAGGAAGCGCTGGAAGACTAGCTTGAAACTGAGTAAGAGCAGCCCTTGTTCCTTCCACTAAAGCATGAAGATTTCCGGTACCATTGTTCAAGGCTTTGAGGGCTAATTTAAGCTTTTTCAGCTTAGCTGTAAGAATGTACCAAGCATCACCTGAGATTTGAGAAGACCATACCTCCTGGACAGTTACAAAGAAGTCTTTATGATCAATAAGGTGATTGAAAAATTGAAACGGCTTACCCCGGAAATTTAAATTAATACCCAAGTTCACCGCTACCGGGTTGTGATCAGAGGCACCTCGAGGCATAAACGTGGCTAGAGACAGTGGAAAAGAAGCATGCCACTGTGCGTTGACTAAAACTCGATCCAGTTTCCTGAGTTTCGTAATATTAGTACTACTATCCCTCCAAGTAAACAACGGGCCAACACTACGCAAATCTGCAATCCCCAGCTGAATAACACAATCTCTGAACTCCGTTAAACTATTAGACCAGCGAATTGAACCACCTCTAGCTTCCTCTAGGTTTAGAATGACATTAAAATCACCACAGATCGCCCACGGCTGGTCACCAACTCTAGAAGAGACTGCAGTAAGATCAGCCCACAATTGGCGTCTTTCTTGACTGGTATTAAGACCATAAACAAAAGTGACTACAAACTTAGTTGAGTCCTGAAGCCTACAGACTGAACAAGTTATATGCTGTGAAGAAGAAGCTAAAACATTTAAGTTCCAAACTGCCTTATTCCATCCCACCCATATACGACCACCTGGGTGTGAGTCATAATTGAAAACCCAACAGAAGTTTGACGAGGAAATATCTTTAGAAACAAAACTTGCAACATCCTTATTTACATGTGTCTCAAGGAGGCCCACTAGAGACAACTTATTCGACAAAAGAAAATCCCTTGCAAAAGAGCGTTTATTATTGAGGCCCCGGACGTTGAAAGCACAAAAATCCACTAACATAAGATTAAGTAGAGGAGAGGGGATTCTTCCCCATGGCCGCAGCCCTAGCTTTTTTCAATTTCTTTCTCTGTGAGTTGCTAAGTATAGCACCATCTGGCCCTACCAAATCAATTTCATCCACCTTCTTTAGATTTTTAAAAGTGTTCAAAGGGGCAGGTGACTCATCCGAGGAGATAGAAGATGGAGCTTTTGAGGATTTACGTTTGACTTCTGTCCATCCATCCTCTGAAGTAGTGTTATTTATAACAGGTGCGGCTGCTACAGAGGAGTTGGCATTTGGGGTATCATTTGGGAAGACTTTAGTAGCCCTGTCATCTTGAGTAGCGCTTGGACCCACATTTGGAGCTGGCATTTTTGCCTCCTCATGGAGAGTATCTCTTGTTTCATCAGATTTAACTTTTTGAACCCACATCCTTTGCGAGGTAGGACAGGCGCCCACCATATGACCTAGGGATTTGCATCCCGAACAAGCAAGTGGCCTTATAGGATATGACACTTGGATTTTTGCTGTGTACATCTCATCAGTTGCAGGGTCTAGAGCTGTGGCCTCAATATCATTTGGGAGAGGATCCCCAAAATTGTATTTAACACAAATCTTTGCAAACGGTAGCAAATCAAGCTTTGACGTTAAAGTGTCTGCTCCAATTGGTTCACCCACTACACTGGCTAAACGACTAAGGCCTTCATCAGTCCAGTAACACTCAGGCACATTCGAAAGCTTTATCCAAAGAGGCATGGATGTTATTTTTGAGACACCTGGCTTTGCACCCCAAGCCGTGACTACCATAGGCTTTTGGCCTATGTACCAGGTTCCTCTAGCAAGAAAAGCATTCATGGTTGACTCCAGGTTGAACTTAAAAATGTAAGTACATGAATCTTTTTGGTAGGCATTAGTAAGACCTCTACCTCTCCAAAATTTATCAACAAATGCATTGACAGCAGAAAAAGATCTAGTGCCTTTAGTGAAAGTACCCACCACACACATCTTAAAACGATCAATACCTTTCTTTAGCATCTCAACCGGAGGTTTGACTATATTTGAACCTTTATCAATTGGATAGTAAGTGAACTTTACCTTATTTGCAGTAGCATCCTCTGATTTTAGCACATTTGCCCATGTCTTATTCTTTACTTCTGTCTTTTCATCCTCCTCCTTGTGCTTTATCCCATCCGGCGAGGACTCTGTATTCACCTGTTCATCCTTTAAACCAGAGCAGCTTTGTTGTGAATCCTTTTTACTGTGCCTAGTGGGGTTACTTTGAGGACATTCCTCAAACACCTTGCGCATCTTGTTGAAAATGGGCAGACCATTTTCATCTCTCCCAGAAATAAAGACATTGGGGTTTACAAACCCACCCTTTACATTGAAATCTGCTTCATCGCCATAAAACTCCTTTTCTAGGTCAGTCATCGAGATACCCTTTTTTTCGAGTATACTACCAATCTGCATCATTTTTAATCTTAGAGCAATGAGCTCCTCACGTTCAGCCTTATTTTCTGCAAACGCCATTTTTGTTGCTCTTTGGACGGTTACTCTCTCCATTTTTGCTCTATCATCTTCGTAACAAACATCTTCATCCTCAGAACAACTATCCACCACCACCTTTTCAAATGGTATGCCACCAGAAGAGCTTTCCTGAACATCACGACTGAAGCGCCCAAGTTGAGTACCATCTTTCAAAGGATCTGACTCGAGATGCGATGAGTCAGGCAAACCCGAGTCGTTTAAGCCCACCATCTCTTTCAAGACAGAACCAACAACTAAAAGAGGCGCCTCATGCCCATCAAAAACTCCATATTCAAGCGAGATTCCATCTTGATCAATAGGACATCCAAAAGAATCAACATTTGAATTTGAACTAGCCATGGCAGCGAGAAGAAAGATAACAATAATAATAATAAATAAGAAATATACTGTTTAGGTGAGAGATAAGAAGACGGAAATGGTTTTGTGAATGGATTTATGATAAAATGATGGGAATGAGGGTGTAAGAAAAAAGATCTAAGAGAGATAATTTAGGCGGCTGTATTAATTAGGGTTTCTAACCTAGAGAGAAGGGAGAGCTTTTTTTTTTGAGAGAGAAAACACATATGTACCTTGCTTATCCTTATGAAACATTATTTAAACTTGTGTACCCTAACTTCAATGATACTCACTTTGAAGTGATCAGTAAAACATCTGGAAGGATTGTCTTGATTGGTCAAAGACTTGGTAACATTAATGAAGCCAATGTCTACACCAATACTGATGGTCCCTCAACATGTCTCATCAGTAAAGCAACAGTAGATGAAAGTTGGAATTGGCACAAGAAGCTTTCTCATCTCAACTTCAACAACATCAATGAGTTGGTTAAGAAAGATTTGGTGAGAGGATTACCAAAGGCATTGTATACTCTTGATGGACTCTGTGATGCTTGTCAGAAGGCTAAACAGAGAAGGACATCATTCAAGAGTAAATCTGAATCCTCGTTTGATGAACCATATCACATGCTACATCTTGACTTGTTTGGACCAGTCAACATTATGTCCATCAGTAAGAAGAGGTATACTCTAGTCATTGTTGATGAATATACTAGATTTACCTGGGTGTATTTTCTGCACAGAAAAGATGAAACTGCTGAGATACTTTTGGACCATGTAAGACTCATTGAAACTGGCATAAAGTACAAAGTCAAGATTCTAAGAAGTGATAATGGAACTGAATTCAAGAATTCAGTAATGGAAGAGTTCTGTAAATACAAAGGAATAGTTCAAAAATTCTCTGCTCCTGGCACACCGCAACAAAATGGAGTAGTTGAAAGGAAGAACAGAACTCTTATTGAAGCTGGCAGAACAATGTTGGAGGAAGCTAAACTACCTACATATTTTTGGGCAGAAGCAGTCAACACAGCGTGCTATACTCAGAACATTACTCTAATCAACAGACATGGTGTCACTCCTTATCAAATGATTAAAGAGAAGAAGCCAAGTCTGAAACATTTACATGTGTTTGGCTGTAAGTGCTTTGTTCTTAGACCTCATCCTGAACAGCTAGGAAAATTTGAAACTAAAGCTGATGAGGGCATTTTTATTGGTTATCCAACTTCAAGAGCCTCTAAAGTCTATAATTTAAGAACAAGGACAATCATAGAGACTATCAATGTTTCTTTTGATGATAAGAAGATAACAGGAATTGCTGAAGACTCACATGATAGTTTGATCATTGCAAATGAAGCAACTAAGAATTCTGATGAAGTAATGTCAGATACTGATACTTCATCAGATCCTGACGATCGACCAATGCCTGATGAAACACAAGTTACTGATGATGATTTAAATAATGAAAATGTTGAGGGGGAGCAACTGCAAAATACCATCAGTACTGATACAACTCAAACATCAGGAGGACATTCATCAGAAACAGATTCAAGTGATAATCATGACAGCACTTCAGGAGGAGATAACACTATCTCAGGGGGAGCTTCTAATAATTCTAGTTCTTTTGAAGATAACACCAATCAAGGGGGAGCATCCAACTCAAGAAATGATTTACCATCAGCAAGGAAATGGACCAAAAGCCATACTCCTGATTTAATTATTGGGAATCCTGATGCAGGTGTTAAAACCAGAAGTGCAACACAAAATGAATGCCTCTATAATAACTTTCTGTCAAAGGAGGAGCCTAAGAAAGTTGAAGATGCACTCAAGGATGCTGATTGGGTTACAGCAATGCAAGAAGAACTGAATGAATTTGAAAGAAATGAAGTCTGGAAACTTGTACCAAGGCCAAAGGGTAGATTAATTGTTGGTACAAAGTGGGTGTTCAGAAACAAGACATATTCAGATGGCACTATTGAGGAATAAAGCAAGACTAGTTGCAAAGGGGAACTCTCAACAGGAAGGAACAGACTATGATGAGACTTTTGCTCCTGTTGTAAGGCTAGAAGCCATCAGAATTTTTCTGGCATATGCAGCCCATAAGCAATTCAAAGTTTTCCAGATGGATGTTAAAAGTGCTTTTCTGAATGGAGAATTAGAAGAGGAGGTATATGTTGAACAAACTCCTGGTTTCATTGATCCTAGATATCCAAATCATGTCTATAGATTGGATAAAGCACTTTATGGACTAAAGCAAGCTCCAAGAGCCTGGTATGAAACTCTGGCTCAATTCTTACTGGAAAGTGGTTTCAAAAGAGGTACAATTGATAAAACCTTGTTTTACTTAAATCATGGTAAGGACTTGCTATTAGTTCAGATTTATGTTGATGATATCATTTTTGGGTCAACTAACCCCAAATTATATGAGAAGTTTTCAAAGCTAATGCAGTCTAGATATCAAATGAGCATGATGGGAGAAATGAGCTATTTCTTAGGTCTGCAAGTTAAACAAACTGATGATGGAATTTTTATCAATCAGTCAAAGTACACAAAGAATCTATTGAAGAAGTTTAATATGCAAAACAGTGCTACTGCTACAACTCCCATAGCTACAGCTACAAAGCTTGATCCCGATCAAGGTATTGAGGTAGATGTAACTAAGGCCCTGTTTGGCTAACCATATAAGTTAACTTATATGGCCAAAGTCCGTTTCAATTTATTTTGTAGTGTTTGGCAAAATAAGTGAACGAGCTTATTAACAACTTATATGGGATAAGTTGAATGTTAAGAAATCCTAACATTCAACTTTCAACTTATTCTTATTTCTCGATACACGAAATATTCTTATCCTTTAAATCTTCAAAATCATATATATTTTGAGCCGTTCATTAAAAAATTGATATGTATATATCAAATTTCTCTACTCATCGAGATCTATCCATTGATATCCACTTATATATATTAAAAAACAAATATTTTGAAAATATTTAAAAAAGTTCTTATAAGTTCTGATTTACCAAACACTCTACTGACTTATAATTTCTGATTTACCAAACACTCTATTGACTTATAAGTTCTGATTTACTTATCACTTATATGACACTTATCACTTTAAGATATAAGTTACTTATTTTAAGGTAAGCCAAACGGGCACTAACTACAGAGGTATGATTGGCTCACTTTTGTATCTAACAGCTAGCAGACCAGATATCATGTATGCAACCTGTCTATGTGCAAGATTTCAGGCAAACCCCAGAGAACCACATCTCATTGTTGTTAAAAGGATTTTCAGATACTTGAAAGGCACTCCATCACTTGGCCTTTGGTATGCTAGAGAGTCTCTTTAATCTATGTGGTTACTCAGATACTGATTTTGCAGGATGCAAAATAGACAGGAAAAGTACTTCAGGCCGTTGTCAATTTCTTGGAGAAAGACTAGTTTCTTGGTTTAGTAAAAAGCAAAAGTCTATATCCACATCAACTGCAGAAGCTGAGTACATAGCTGCAGGAAGCTGTTGTGCTCAGATCATGTGGATGAGGAATCAGCTAATGGACAATGGTTTATCATATTCAAAAATACCTATTTATTGTGATAACCAAAGTGCTATTGCTATGACAGGAAATCCAGTCCAACATTCTCTTACTAAGCATATCAGTATCAGATATCATTTCATAAGAGAACAAGAACTGGAAGGGACAATCAAACTTCACTTTGTTCCTACTGATCGACAGCTAGCTGATATATTCACCAAGCCACTACCTGAAGCTACTTTTACAAAATTGGTGAATGAATTGGGAATGGTAAACTATGAAAGTTTCTGAGAACAAGGGGAGACCAAATACTGATGAGTGTTAGATCCTGATGCATGTCGAATACTGACGAAAAGTCAATCCTGACATTGGTCAAACATCAGATCCTGATGCATGTCGAATACTGACGAAAAGTCAATCCTGACGTTAGTCAAACATCAGATCCTGATGCAACGGTTTGGTTATCAGTACATTTGTATATTTCAAGTAATCCCTAATTGTTCTGTTCCTGATTTAACTGTGGTTATTGTTAATGAATTTGTTACTTACATGATTACTTTAATTAGTTTTCATATTCACTTCTTTGATTTAATTCTTTGAAAAACAGTTCATAAACATAAAAAATTGCAGAACACATTGAATAAGATTAGAGAAACAGGATTCTTCATTGATGATAAGAAAGAGATTACACGCAAATATTACATCTTTTTGTTCTCTCTATCTACTACTCTATTCAACAGGAAAATAAAAAAAATGAAGTCCAAACCACTCCATTGCTAGCAGCCATCCCAGATCCCATCTTTGCCACTTTTTTTGGGTGGAAGTTGAAGGGATAAGGTTATTTTTGCTGACATATTCATTAACAATGGTTGATGGTGTTGGATGAGGATGCCTTAGAGGAAAGCCATGCTAATGTTGCTTGAAGATCAGCATCGATGTTGATCATTCTTGCAGGCCTTTCTCTCTCGATTTCTTCAATACTGGCATCCATCTGCAGCCACAAAGTTTCAAGTTGCCTTTCCCAGTCAAAGGCATCAAACTCTTCACGAGTATAACTGAAGATATCTCTGTTCTCTACGAGATGGAGATTCTTTTCCTTGATGGTAAGTTTTGACATTGTTTAAAGGTGTGTTGTGTGAAGGGTTTTTGTTTTTCAGGAGAGAATGAAGGATTAAAGGAATAGTGGACAAGTCTCTAGGTGTTAAATAGAGATGGGTGAGTAACGAAGTCAAGAAACACTTCGTATTCTGGTTTTTAATGGTACCAGGTATTTTAAGAGAAGTGATATTTGATTTTTTAATTAAATATGTTATTGTCATATTTTTAATCATTCTCACAAATGCATTTCTTGAAAATATGAGCGCGTGTGTTTTACTCATTAATATATATAGATACACATCGTAAGTCGTGTCGTATACGGTTAACACCACTCTCTCACGTTGCACAAATCGATTACTGACACCTGTTTTTGAGAAATTATTAGTTGTCTAAAATCAATTTAGTTTTCTAAACTGATTCATTATTCTCAAAACTATCAGTATTGCCTTTTTCTCTATGCGAACATAAACCCTAATTGCTTAAAATTTCAATCTCTCTTTGTCACACCAAAAATGGAGAATTCATCATTTGTAAACAATCAAATTGTTATCAATGGTGTCACTTTTGCTCCCAACAACTATGTTGCTGTTCTTGACCATCAGGAACTATCGAATGAATTTCACATCATTCAGGATTTCTTGGCGTCTAGTCCGATTAAGTATGCTTTAATGGCACCTGCCAAAGTCTCTTTCAAGTGTGTGATGCAGGTTTGGAAGACCGCTGTCTTTGGTGTACTTGAACCTTCAGGAAGGCCTAACCTGACCTTTACATACAATGGAGTTACACATCATGTCACTCCAGAAGTAGTTGTTGAAGCTCTACAATTACCTTCTCTCAATGGGTAAGACTCCAGCAACAATTACTGATGCTTCTTTGTTGGAGTTTGCTACGAGTCTGGGTTACAATGGAGAGAACCAAGAAAGTTTGGATAGTTATACAGAACCAAGCTTAAGAAGGAATGGAATTTCTTCTTTGATACAATCAGTAGGTGCTTCTTGAACAAAGTCTCTAACTTTGATGCACTACCAACTGCTTCAGTTCACATTGGGTACTCTCTAATCAATGATACTTTGTTTGATTATGGGACTTTTATTTTGAGAGCATTAAATGCTAGGAAAACAAATAAATGTGGTTATGTCTGTTTTATTAGATTTTTTCAATTAATATTCTCTCATTTATGTCCCAATGTTGAATTTGAAAATGATATAGTTTTGCCTATCTTTAAGATTTCGGAAAACAATATCAAATCTTTGGTTAAATCAGATAAGGCAAATGGTTTTGAGGGAAATCCTTACATTCCTAATGGGGTCTGGCTTCTCTTGAAAAAGAGATTGCATGCACTCTATGGCCCAGCCACAAGTGCTATGGGACAGGACCAAACACATCATGTTCCTGACACGAGCACATATCATACACAGTTACCTAAACAGTCAACCACCTCTAGTGTCCCTCAAAAGACATCAGTTGTAAAAGGAAAGAAGTCAGCTAGATCTGATGTGTCTGGCAGACAATCAGGATCAAAGGATTTCTCCACTTCAACCCTCACTAAAAAGAAGTCACAAGGAGGTGAACAAGGGGTTGTGATTGATGAATCTTTGATTAAGCCTGGAGCATCTAAAGAAACAGGTGAAAAGAAAAAGTTTTTGCAACAGGTCTCTGATTCTGATAGTGATGATGACAAGACTATCTCTATAATCATGAAGAAAAAGGAAGTTGTTGCTCCTGTTACTGCTGAATTGGTTAAGCCAGTAAAGCAAAAGAAAAGAAGAAGGATACTCAACAAGAGTCAGTATTATATTCATGAAGATATGCAGAATCTTAATGATGATATTGATCTTGAAGAATCATCAGTTCCTGACACAACTGTCCTTCCTGATATCTCTACTCCTGATACATCACCTGTAAAGACTGTTGATATTTCTGATTCTCCAGCACCTACATCTCCAAAGAGAAGAATAATTGAGATGTCTGTGGATGAAGTAAATGCTATTGCTGCTCAGCTTGGTCATAAACCAACACCTCTTCAGATAAAGAGACAAGCTGAAGCAAAGGTTTTTAGTAGACAGAAGAAACAGATGATCACTTCACCTCTGAAAGGATCAAGCCCACAAGAACCTGAACTTCAAAGGAGTTCAGCAGCTATTGAAGATCCAGTCCCACAAGAACCACCCACTCAAAGTGTGGGTGCAGACATTTCTGAAGGAATGGTCCCACAAGAACCACTTTCTCAAAGGGAAGGTGAAGACAAGAACATTCCTGCCCCACAAGAACCATCTTCTCAAAGTGAAGATGCAGGCAAGCTCACATCAGCACAGGAGATTTTTAACACTACATTTGAGGGAAGCACACAAGAACCTTTGACTCAAAATGTTAAAGCAGCTTCACAACCTCAGACTACACAAGAACCATTGGTAACAAATACTGATGCAAGTCATTCTCCAGTTGCAGATGTCAATCCTGATGAAAGTATTTCTGATCCAAATATTCCACTGCTCATTGAACCGCTTTCTTCAAGACCAATGGAATCTATCTCAACTTTATCAGGTAACACTTCTATCTCTGCTTCTTTTACTGATAGTATGATTATAGATAGACCTGAGACAAGGGATACCTCTATTTGTTTGACTTCAGTCCACTCCTCTCAGCCACCTCTTATTTCTTTAAATTTGTTGAGCCAGAACTTTTCTTGTGAGAAAGAGAGTGTACATTTAGAGAAAAAGAAGAGTGAATAGAGGCAGTCTCCTGAACTGGCAAAAGGAGAGGTAGAACAGAGTGAGAAGTTTCAAACTTCTAGTGAGGTAGCAGTTAGTATTGAAAGTAACTTCGGTGATGTTGTGAGAAGTGATGAGATCACTTTAGAAAAATAGAGAGATATAAGAATTGTTTCTAATCTGAATGCAGGTTTTCAGGATACAACGGTACCATCTGCTGTTGATTTAAAATTGAAAGGAGTTATGAATCTTGAAGACAATGTGGATGATAGAATTCTTGAGGCTAATGATAGCTCAGATGATGATAATGATGATGATGATGCTGATAATGATCCTGAAGCAGCTCAGCTTAATGCTGTCATGAAAGCAAGTCTAGGATCTACTTATGGATCATCCAGTAAGTTTATTGAGTCTATGGGTAAATCTACAGCTGCTCAAGTTGAGATCATAGGAGATTACAACAATCTTCTTCCTGAACATATTCAAGCTGCAAGAAGATCTGAATGGTATACTGAGTGGAATCAGCCTTCTGCTGATATAAATTTCAATAATGCACTTTTTCACTCCAATCATATAGCTACTAAGATTTCTGATCCTAATCTCAAAGCTCATCTGAAGACTACAACTATTCTGGCAAAAGGGTTGAAAGATGAAATTAATTCTGTCAAGAGTGATAATGAAAAATTTCATGCTCGGTTTGTTAAGGATTATTCTGAGATTGCCACTGCTAAACAGCTTCAATGTTTAAGCACTGCCTTCACCACAAGGATGGATACCTTGGAAGATAAGGTTGTCACTTTGTCCTCAAGGATGACTAATATTGAAGATTCTCTACAACTTATCTTATTTTTATTGACTGATCCTGCTGATGATGCTACTGATGTCAAAAAGGGGGAGAAGGTGGTCAAAACAAAATGCACACCTAATCCAAATGTAAGAAAGGATGATGATACTTCTGGAAATGATGGTGGTGCTCAGTCATATGAACCAGGAACCTCTGATGCTGCATTGGTAACAAGGAGAAGTCAGTCACAACTCAAACCAAGCAGTCAACTCATGTTTCTGAATCTGGGAAGAGAACAGTAAGAACAATGGTGCAGTCTCAAATCCTGACAGAAGAACAATTTTTGTCACATGGTCAAAGTCAAAGGCAAACACTTCCCACAATTCTTGAAGGTGATGAAGATTTGATAATTGCTGATGTAGAAGATGCTCCACATCTATTCGAGAAGATTACTACTGAGATAGGTGATAGTGAAATTATATATCACAATAGTGCTAAGTTTCATCAGTATCATGCTGAGAAGGCACTTGCTTTAACTTCTGAAGAAAATCCAAACATGACTACTGATGAGATCTTAGAAGAACAAAACAGGATTCTTGAGGAAATTGCTAGAAAAAAAAAAAAAGAAGCTCCTACTGCAAGAAGTGTAAAAGGCAGAGGAGGTAAAAACAGAGGAAGAGGAAGGAACCTAGTTCAGACAAGTACAAGACAGACAAGATCTAGTGAAACCAAAATAGAAGAAGGTGCTGAGAACACAAAGAAGAAAGCTTCACTATCTCTTGAGAACACTCCATCATCAAATGTATTTGCTGAACCTGTTACAGTTGAAGAAGAAACTCCTCTTGTATGAACCCCAAATTTTGGATATAATTAAAACTTTTTATTATATACTGAGGTAATGGTGAATAGTGATTACGACTACGATGTAACGATTGAGATAATGAATGGAATGGATATGGATTCAAATACTTAGATGTCATGAAGAATGCTAATAATTGACAACTTAGGTAAGAATAATCTATCTCCTAGGGGAATAAGATATGGCAATTCCAAGCAGGAGAATATTCTCATGTCATCCAGATCGATAACGATTAGTCCAGTGGTTCCGTGAAAAAGTTAAGGAACGCCCGAGAAAGAACAAGAACATTGTCATAAATATAGGGAATAAAGGAAGAATAAAGAATGAATTTTTTGGTGGGAGTAAGAATATTATGAGACGACACTATATAGTATTCGGAACGGATTACCGAGTTCGTATTAGTGATCCAGGGGGAAAATAAGTGCATGTAAAAGCTGTCGGATTCTGAAAAACCGCACTTTTATTTTCTTCGAGAGTTCCCTGGACACTGATAGACTTAAGAATTTAACGAAGGGATTTAAGGAATATAAATTCGAAAGTTAGTAAGAAAGATGGAGAATGATAGTATTAATATTAAGAAGATTCCCGGTAAACCATAATTAGAAATCCGTGAAATATTCCTACGAACGATCAATCGAAACGAGCAATAACCGGACAAAAGAAACAAGCAGAGGAAGCAAGAGTCATTCATAAGCCACTAGAAAAGATCTAGCAACCAAGTGGACTCAAGTAACTAGGATACTTAGCAAGGAAACTAGTACTTAGAAAACAAACTACTTGGTTATCCTTAAACCATCCAATCTTCAACACTTGTCCTCACAAATACATCACTCCATGCATCATCACTTTAATAAAGTAAGGCAAGATGAGATATTATCCAAGCCAAGCTACTTTATGCATTATTACCAAGAAATCAACCAAGCAAAACCATTTCCTCTCCATTCTACACCATTCGGCCTTTTGGCTAATTCCAAAACAAAAATCCAACTTCCAACCATTATTTGATCTTGTAATTTTTAAGGTGAGTCTTACATTTCATAAAAATGATCTCCTCAAAATCTTAGCTTCAAACTCAGCTTTTTCCATTTTCAATAAAATCATCAAAGTCTAGGGTGAATAGTAACTTTCAAGAACAAATCTTGGTTTTCTTGAATTCTTGGATGATCTAAGCTTGGTTAAGGATATACAAGGACTATACAAGGCTTAACATGGTCTTTACCCACTCCATGGAAGGTATATCTCACCAAAACCCTAGCTCTTACTTTGAGTTTAATGATGTTCTTGATGAGTTTTTAGATTAGTATGATTATGGTGATGATTAAAGCATGCTTATGTAGTGATTTGTTGATATAAGAGGATAAAATAGTTTACATGAACGGAAAGGAATGGATTTCTGAGTTCGTATTGATGATCTATAGGCAAAATAAGTGTATGTAAATGATATTCGATTCAGAAAAATAGCACTTTTATTTTCTCCGAGATTTCCCTGGACACTGAAGGATTTAAGGATTTATTAAAGAGATTTGAGGAATTTAAATTCAAGGATTATAAAGGGGGATTGAGAATGGTAGTATAAATATGAAGGAGGTTACCGGTAAAACACTAACGATAAATACTTGAGATATTCCTCCAAACGATCAATGAAACTGAGCAATAACCGGGAAAAGAAACAAGCAGAGAGCCAAGATACAAGCATGTGCAAGTGGATAGGATTAAGTAACTAAGTTGGTTACCAAAGGAACTAGGATAATTAGAAACCAAACCAAGTACTTAGCACATTACCTCATCATACCACAAAAACACAACACTTGGATGCATGATGAGCTAGTGGAGGTGACATAATCACTTTAATAAAGCCACTTGTTTGCACAATATCACGCAAGCATACGTGGTCACAAGTAATATAGAATAAAGTTGAGTTCATTCCCACAGAGATCTGGTTAGGTTTAATTCAGTTCATGTACCTATGCAACAATGTATGGTTTTTATTCACTGCTAAGACAATTAACAAGACTGGGATTTGTTTAGCAAAAATTAACTAAGAAGCAAATTAACAAACTAAGAATTACTTTTACTAAATCGAATTACTTATGAAAATAAAAACATGGGATCCTAACTTCATTAAATACTTCGCTTAGTGTTGATGCATTTAATCACTGCATGTGATGATTTTGATAACTGATCGAATAACACGAAACAAGTACACGCTACCTGTCAGCATACGTATACCAAATTACTCATACATCCACAAAAGAGATTGAAGATGAATAGACACCAATTATGCTAAGACCCTATATGTCTATAGAATTTGAAAACATAAAGGTTGAAGAACAAGTTACTCATATTGATCACATTGGGCAATATAAGTATTTTCACCTTATACTACGAATCATATTGATAACCAATTATGAACCTATGCTAGCATGGCAAGTTCTAAATCTCAAGATCCACTTTCACTTCACAAGAGATTAACAATTCAATTTAGATGTTAGCTACGCATCTAAAAGCATTAAGATTGACCATACAAGGATATCAAGAATTCATCACACACAGATCTTTAAAGCATTCACACTACTAAGCTACATAGATAAATCCGTTAGAATCCCATGACAACGATTAGTTCATAATTGAACCGTTCGTCACCATGGGATTTGATGAAAACATGGTATGAAACAAAATATGAATGAAAATAAAAATATTATTAAAACAAAGAGTTGAGAAAACAAATCTAGAATCCAGAATAACGCCTAAGAAAAGAACATAAAAGATGAAGTAGATCTAGATCCGTTGCTTGTCACGAGCGTTTGATCTTTCTCCCCTTTTCTCCCTTGCAATTCTATGCTATGATATGTAACGTTGATACCAATTACAATGCTAAGATGTGTTTTTATAGCCCTAGATATCTTGCCAAGCAAGAAAAATAACCTACAATACAATTAGAAATCGGTTTTGGTACAAGAAAATACCAAAAATACAATTAAAACTCGAATATGGGCAAAACTGTAATTTTTCTGGATTTCTGGCCGGCCAGTGTGCAGTCATCCTAGCAAGGGCACAGACTGCGCAGTAGCATTTTGTCCAAGGGTGCAGTCTATGCACCTAGGGCGCAGTCTGCCCACCTGGCTTCTGGAATTTTTCTGTTTCAGCTCGTTTTGCTTCGTTTTGGCTCCAAACGCTTCCGTTCTTTTTGCACTACCTTCTGTCTTCCATTCTCTATCTCTGGAATCACCATGGTGGTCTACAACAAAACTCCATTCTTTATTCGTAAGCTCAAATTCAATTCCACAATCAACGGAAACGTTAACCCTAATCGACGTTCTTGCACCCCTGCACAATTAAACAAAATACATCAAAACTACAACAAACTTGAGTCCAAGACAATCAATTTAAGCCGATATGGAACGTTCCAAGTGGATATAAAATCCACTTATCACACCCCCAAACTTAAACCGATGCTTGTCCTCAAGCATAAACTACTAACACTACCTAATTAGTACCACTTCCGTAGGTGATCACGGTTGCATTTGGCATATGCAACAAGCCCTTTAAACCCCTAGGCAGCCCTAGTGGACGAGTAAGGTCTCGTGAGGGCCTATAGCGAATGTACCCACAAAATCCATCTAACTAAACAATGCAATGCATGAATGCAACTAATATGAAAATGCAATAATCCCCTCGAACTAACCAAAACCAACTAGCAAGCAAATATCTCAAAGAATGCGAATAACTCCAAATAGAGCTCGACTAAGTGTCTGTATACTAACATTATATGAACAGAAACGTGCGTGTGTGCGATGCTCATCAGATATACTCCTAAAACTAGATCAAAATCATACTTATCTTTTGTCAAGACAATCACAGGTTTATAAATAGAATAGACTGTAGACACTTCATAACCTAGAAACACCTTCATCCTTATTCAAGTTAATCAGGAATTCATGCTTTATTACTAACAACTACGACACATAATATACAAGCATCCTTATTTAACCGTGCAATGGATGAGACCCCAAAAGGTTTATACAATAATACCCATGTAGCGAGCGTTGGGTTAGTGGATCCCAGACTATCAATCCTTAGGTCACTAGGCACAAAGTCCCCGCGAACTTAATTGCTCGAGTATTAAAGAGCTCACCCTGGTTAATTTTGCATCTAAACAACTATCATATTTTTTTTTCCTTTTTTCTTCTTCTTTTTTTCTTCCTTTTTTTTTCAATGCAATCTGGAATGAGAATTCTCATTTCCAATCCTAGACTACTCATATAAATATGAGCCAGCTACTAGCCATTTGACACCTAGCCAGTATTGACAACTAGCATGAAATCCCTGGTTTCTCCCAAACTTAGACTTTAGTGTCCCTATGCCATCAAGGGAATAACAAAAATTCTAAATATAATCAAGTGATTAAATCTCAAAACATCCAAACAAGCATGACCCTAACCTAGCTCAAAAGCAATCTAATGAGACTGTGTAAATATTTTGTTTCCGAAACATGCAAGTCAATTCCTAGGAACTATGAATCAACCCTCTATTCATCATTACCACACTCAAATAGACACGACCTACCAATCAAATTGGCTCATCCTAAGGGATCATGAACTATGCATGCCATGAAATGCAACTAAAATGGACTCACACGGTATAAAAATAAAATAACAGAATGTCCTATATGAAACAAACATAAATAATATGCATATATATGCATGAATTACTACTAATATGCAAAATATGATATCTATATGAACACAATAACACATAATCACAAATAACTACATATACACTACTTATCCCTCAAACCACCCCCCAAACTTGAAAGATTCAATATTCACATTGAATGGAAGTAAATACGAGGAATAGTAGAACATACATACTCATCGGAACCACATGGGTTGCCTCCCATGAAGTGCTGTCGTTAACGTCATTTAGCCGGACAAATATGATTCAAATCATGGTGGCTCGAAGATCGCATTCGACTCGTCCTTATCAGAAGGACCATTCACCCATTGGTTGACAACCTTCTTGCTATCTTCCCACATTTTTTATAAATCAAACTTCACCTTGACTCTTCCTCCAATCGATTTTTTCTTTTTCTTCTTCACACCTCTAAGGTGTTTAAGCTTCACAGTTGATTGATAAGAACACTCTTCTACCTCATCATCCATGATCCACCTTCTTAACACATTATCTTGACACACTTTAAAAATCACCAACTCATCATTCAGAAGGACATACTTCAAATGGGATGGAAGTTTTCTGAGCTTGACATTCGAGAGATCTCGAATTGAAGAACTGTCAATGGAATCACTGATGTGATGCTTTAGAATATGCGTGTCCGACTTTTCGCTCGACAACTGATCAAACTCCTCTGCCTGACCCGTATCAACCATTTCCATACTGAAACACTCTTCATCTTTTGTCGGAAATTTCATGGCCTTGAACACATTAAAGGTGACATTCTGGTCTTGCACCCTCATTGTAAGCTCTCCTTTCTGCACATCGATCAAAGTACGGCCCGTAGCTAAAAAAGGCCTTCCCGAGATTATGGGAATCTTCTTGTCTTCTTCAAAATCTAGAATCACAAAATCGGCTGGAAATATGAGCTTATCAACCTTCACCAGGACATCCTCTACTATACCCCTCGGATAAGTGATCGTCCGATCAGCCAACTGCAACGAGATGTTGGTAGGTTTCGGATCAGGCAGACCAAGTTGCTTGAAAATAGACAAGGGCATGAGATTAATGCTAGCTCCCAAATCATAAAAGCATTTGTCAAAAGACAACTTTCCAATGGTGCATGGAATTGTAAAGCTTCCTGGATCCTTAAGTTTAGGCGGCAATTTCTGTTCCAACAATGCATTGCACTCCTCTGTCAATGCCACTGTCTCAAATACTTCCAACCTTCTCTTTCGTGACAAAATATCCTTCATGAACTTTGCATATCTCGGCATCTACTCCAATGCTTCAACAAAAGGAATGTTAATGGACAGTTTCTTGAAGACATCCATAAACTTCTGAAACTGTTTTTCTTGATCTTGTTTTTGCAAGCATTGAGGATATGGAGGAAGAGGATAGATCTGATTCACCAACTTCTGCTTCGGAGGAGAGTTTTCAGCAGAATTTTGCTTTTGAAGTCTTTTTGGGAATGGAGGAGGTGGATAGATCTGATTACTCTCTGTAGACCACTTTGGAGTAGATGTTTCAGCAAAGGTTTTGCCTTTTTCCGCTTCGTCATCCAACTGATCAGCTGCCAATTCAGAATTTGCCTTTTCTTTATCTATAGAAGCCTCCACCTGCTGTTTCTTGATTTCTTCGTCTTCCTCAGCTGCTGATTTTTTATCCTTCATGACTTTTCCAAATCTCAAAGTAACTGCTTTGACCTATTCCTTGACTTCCCTCTTGCCTGGATTAGGCTCTTTATCACTTGGAAGAGTTCCTTGCTGCCTATACAATAAAGCACTTGCAAGCTGCCCCATCTGGTTCTCCAAGGTCTTGAGAGAAACTGTCTGGCTTTTAACCATCAACCTCAACTCATCCAATTCAGATTTTTCGTTAGAAGATTGCCCCGCACTTGCCTGAGGCTGTTGCTGCAAACCTGGAGGTTGGAATGGTTGCCTTGGAGCATACTGCTGCTAATAGCCCTGATTGAATGGCCTAGCTCCAAATTGTTGATAAGGCTGTTGTTGTTGTTGAGCACCTTGAGTATTGCTCCAGCTGAAATTTGGATGAATTCGATTGTTCGGATGATAGGTGGCTGGAACTGGTTGAGAAGGCCGCTGAAAGTTGCTCACAAACTGCGCTGATTCAGAAGAGATAGCACATTAAGTCGTATCATAAGCACCCGCACAAAGCACGCAAACACTTGCAACCTGCTGCACTCCATAATTGGTAAGAGAATCCACCTTCATAGTTAAAGCCTTCAGCTGAGCTGTAATAGCTATCGCTGCATCAATTTCAAGAATACCTTCTACCTTGCCTTGAGAAAGTCTCTGAGTTGGATTCTGATATTCATTAGCAGCCTTCGTCTCAATAAAATCATAAGCCTCCACATAGCTCTTAGCCCATAAAGCTCCACCTGATGCTGCATCTAGCAAAGGTCTAGACTGTGCTCCCAACCCATTGTAGAAACCATTGATAACCATCCAATCGGGCATACCATGATGAGGACACTTACGAAGCATCTCCTTGAATCGTTCCCAAGCCTCACACAAAGATTCTCCAGATTGCTATGCAAATTGAGTGAGCGCATTCCTTATTGCTGCAATTTTCGCCATGGGAAAGAATTTAGTAAGAAACTTCTGAGCAAGATCCTCCCATGTAGTAATGGAACCGGCTGGTAAAGAGTGTAACCAGCCCTTAGCTTTATCCCTCAAAGAGAATGGGAAAAGCCTCAATTTCACAGCATCTTCTGACACACCATTGAACTTGAAAGTGTCGCAGATCTCAATGAAGTCCCGGATGTGCATATTAGGATCCTCCGTAGAAGCACCCCCAAACTGAACCGAATTCTGCACCATCTGAATCGTGTCATGCTTGATTTCGAAGTTGTTAGCTGCAATAGTTGTCCTGACAATGCTAGATTGGATATCATTGATCTTAGGCTGAGAAAAGTCCTTCAAAGCCTTAGCTGCTGCTGCTCCTACTAGTTCTCCCATATCTTTTTCCTGCTGCAAGTTCTTCTTCTGCCAGTTTACGAGTTTGCAAACGTGTTCGCATACACGTTCAAGTACCTGAAACACCAAGAAACAACAAACTAAGCAAGAAAATCTAAGTAAGTGAACGCTAACGACCACTGATGACAAGCACATAAACTAAAAACAAAACACCGATGATCCCCGACAGCGGTGCCAAAAACTTGTTTGCACAATATCATGCAAGCGTACGTGGTCACAAGTAATATAGAATAAAGTTGAGTTCGTTCCCACAGAGATCTGGTTAGGTTTAATTCAGTTCATGTACCTATGCAACAATGTATGGTTTTTATTCACTGCTAAGACAATTAACAAGACTGGGATTTGATTAACTAAAATTAACTAAGAAGCAAATTAACAAACTAAGAATTACTTTTACTAAATCGAATTACTTATGAAAATAAAAACATGGGATCCTAACTTCATTAAATACTTCGCTTAGAGTTGATGCATTTAATCACTGCATGTGATGATTTTGATAACTGATCGAATAACACGAAACAAGTACACGCTACCTGTCAGCATACGTATAACAAATTACTCATACATCCACAAAAGAGATTGAAGATGAATAGACAACAATTATGCTAAGACCCTATATGTCTATAGAATTTGAAAACATAAAGGTTGAAGAACAAGTTACTCATATTGATCACATAGGGCAATATAAGTATTTTCATCTTATACTACGAATCACATTGATAACCAATTATGAACCTATGCTAGCATGGCAAGTTCTAAATCTCAAGATCCACTTTCACTTCATAAGAGATTAACAATTTAATTTAGATGTTAGCTATGCATCTAAAAGCATTAAGATTGACCATACAAGGATATCAAGAATTCATCACACACAGATCTTTAAAGCATTCACACCACTAAGCTACATAGATAAATCCGTTAGAATCCCATGACAACGATTAGTTCATAATTGAACTGTTCGTCACCATGGGATTTGATGAAAACATGGTATGAAACAAAATATGAATGAAAATAAGAATATTATTAAAACAAAGAGTTGAGAAAACAAATCTAGAATCCAGAATAACGCCTAAGAAAAGAACACAAAAGATGAAGTAGATCTAGATCCGTTGCTTGTCACGAGCGTTTGATCTTTCTCCCCTTTTCTCCCTTGCAATTCTATGCTATGATATGTAACGATGATACCAATTACAATGCTAAGATGTGTTTTTATAGCCCTAGATATCTTGCCAAGCAAGAAAAATAACCTACAATACAATTAGAAATCGGTTTTGGTACAAGAAAATACCAAAAATACAATTAAAACTCGAATAGGGGCAAAACTGTAATTTTTCAGGATTTTTGGCCTGCCAGTGCGCAGTCAGCCTAGCAAGGGCGCAGACTGCGCAGTAGCATTCTGTCCAAGGGCGCAGTCTGCGCACCTAGGGCGCAGTCTGCCCACTTGGCTTTTGGAATTTTTCTGTTTCAGCTCGTTTTGCTTCGTTTTGGCTTCAAACGCTTCCGTTCTTTTTGTACTAGCTTCTGTCTTCCATTCTCTATATCTGGAATCACCATGGTGGTCTACAACAAGACTCCATTCTTCATTCATAAGTCTAATTCAATTCCACAATCAACGGAAACGTTAACCCTAATCGACGTTCTTGCACCCCTGCACAATTAAACAAAATACATCAAAACTACAACAAACTTGAGTCTAAGACAATCAATTTAAGCTGATATGGAACATTCGAAGTGGATATAAAAACCACTTATCACCACTTTATGAGATAATATCTCAATAATACACATTATACTAGATGAGATCAAAGCCAAGCAAAAGAAACTCCATTTCTCTCCATTTTGATCACCTTCGGTCAAGCAAGAATTCAAGAGGAGAAATCACACTTCCAACCATCCTTAAATCTCAAGATTAAATAGGTGAGTACTACATTTCATATCATAGTTATCCTATAAATTTGAGCCATTGATTCCAAGTTTTGAGTGGTGAATAAAATCATCAAAGATGATGATGAATAGTAACTCTCTTGAACTAACTTTGTTTTCTTGATTTCTTTTGATGATCTAAGCCATATTAAGGGTATACAAGGGTTATACAAGGCTTAGTAAGGTATTTACACACTCCAAGGAAGGTATATCTCTCAAGAAACCCTAGCTTTTCTTTTAAGTTCTTGGTGGTTTTGGATTAGTTAAGATGATGATGTTGTTTTATGCATGTATAAGATCTTAAAGATGTGATTGGGCTTTGATTTATGATTAAATGGTTTAGATGAATGGAAAGGCAGTGCTTGGCCTTAGTTCAATGTTAACTAACATGTATATATGATTTGGAGTGGAAACCATGTTTGTGGGTGGATTGTAATTTTGGAAATATCCGATTTATAGCCGTCGTAATGCCGAAATTTCGTTAACCCTCAAAATTCATGCATAATAGTAGCCTTAAATTTCTCATCTTGATGATTACATGACCTGCCATTCTAGATCTCGAGTCATAGATCGTTTT
Source organism: Saposhnikovia divaricata (assembly GCA_036435485.1). Classification (NCBI taxonomy): domain Eukaryota; kingdom Viridiplantae; phylum Streptophyta; class Magnoliopsida; order Apiales; family Apiaceae; genus Saposhnikovia; species Saposhnikovia divaricata. The sequence goes on from CM071600.1 coordinate 161,653,726, forward strand.
GGCATGAAAATCGAAACAAATGGACTTACGGTTTAGGAGATATGGCCGATTTAGTAAAAGTGGTTCGAAACAGTAAGTGCGAGTTCGTAACTGAAATTGAACCCCCTTAACTTGAACAATTCAGTTTCAAATCTTGGTAATTAAATATTAGAGATCATAGGTAAGGTGTGAGAAAAGACCTCATGTCAAAAGGATCATTTTTCGACTTTATAAAAATGTTCGAATCGAAATTAAGTGCGAATGAACCCCTTTGAGGTACACTTGGTTATAACTTTGGAAAACCACTTAGAAAATGGACAATAAATCTTGAGGTATAATCTTTGTTAGTAAACGACCGACCTTAGAACTTATACGACTTAAGTACCTACCAAGTGTAAGTGTAATGACATGCCTTAATAACGAACAAGTGTCGGTCATAACGGTGTTAATAAGAGTACACTAAAGAGTGCATAACGAGATAACTTGAAAACGTGTTTTAACCTAAGTAAAGCATCTACTTAGCATTTCAAAAGTGTTAAGTGGTTAATCTCGAATATTTTGATTGTTTACAGATAACCGGACTGACCCAGGACACACTACCCCCACCAGATTACCAGGCAAGTTTCCAAACATTTTGGAACTGTTGTTGTGATAATATATATGATTTGATTGTTGTTATACATATGCCATAGCATGCATGCCTGCTTTCAAATTATTGCGATACTTGTTTTATGACATGATATTGGCTTACAAGTTAGAGGTGATATATTGGTTATAAGCCGGATATTGCTAAGACCCTTAGTGAAGGGCATATGAATCTCATTCTTCAAGTATAGACCGGGAGTCAGTATTTTTGTATATATTGTGATTATTTTTTGAGAAAAATATTTAAATAAATATTTTTCCATTATTTCTTTAATAAATATTATTTTGAATATTCATTTGAGTTTTATTTATTTAACGAATATTATTTTGAATATTCATTTGAGCTTTAATTATTTAACGAATATTATTTTGAATATTTATTCGAGGATTTATTTATTTAGTGAATATTTTTATATATTCATTCGAGGGCTGTTTATGAGCAATATTTTATATTAAGAATATTCTTTAAATATTTATGATTTAATAAATATTCTTTGAATATTTATTTAATTCTTTTAACTAGTTTTAAAAATGATTTATTTTATTCAAATATTACCTTCGACCTTCGAATATTATGTAAAATATTTCTGAGTCTTATTATGATTATTTTTATCAAGGGGAGGTTCCCAAAACTCTATTTTTCATTTAAATCTATCTTCCAAATTATAAGGGAACCTTACTTGAGAGCTGTTATTTATTTTGTTTGACTGCCCGGTCATAAATCTTTTGAAACTATTCTTTTCACTCGCAACTTGGTGCTATTCATCAAATTGAGTCTTTGTATTATTTCCTCATCATTCGAGGGGTAAGATTGTTGGAACAAGTCGATATCCATTAACAAGCAACATCTTGGGAACTATTGGTGAATTTTCCTTTCCAACTAGATACGACTACTTTGTGGAGTTTTATCAACAAGTATTATACTTGGGGAAAGGGGGACGAACTTTACGTTTCAGAGTTATGGATTTACTCAAACTAGGAGTATTTGTTTAATGTGTAAGAGGCTGTGGGACAGTCCATCATTGAAACTGGTATAAGAGGTTGTGGGACAGTCCATCCTGGAAATAGGGTCCGAGTGGCGCCGGTCCCGCCTAGACCAAAGATGGCTAGAGAGATCCGGCGTAAGGTGGTGTTTATATGTTCTTCCTTCTACATGTAGAGAAACAAATTTTGAGATGCACGACCTGCGACTGATCATCGTAAGGCAGTGTCATCTGGCGCGACATACTCCAGTATTACTTCATCATCCAAATCTATTTATTTTCTGCAACATGAAGTATCACTCGTGTTGACATTGTTTTAAAACTGTTCAGAAATAAAAGTACCTTTACTTACCTCGTACTTCATATTTTACATTATACTAGTGTCTTGTTCGTTTCATGCATGGCATATAGGTGACCCCAGTCGTAGGACTGCCCGCTGATATCGTTGCTGCCATTGCTAAGGTAGGAGCAACCAGTAGACTAGACTGGCAGCTTTTGTTTATTATCCTTAATTATATGTATGACTAATATTAAACTTATGCCATAATCATTTTGGGTTTGTAATAACTTATAACTTGTGCATCCTATGATTAGAGAATTATTTCAATTTCATCTCTGGGACTATAAGTGGTTGTGTGTGATGTGGTATTATTGTGGGGTCATAGCATGCTATTTATTTATTTTGATTCAAGTGCAAATATTGTTTATGGAATATGAGACCGTAACGACCAGGTCCCCGACCACGGATCTGGGGCTGTTACATTTGACCAAGGTTTGACTTGTCACCAAATAAGACCTTGAGTCCTAGTGGGAGGTCCTAAGTGACCTATTATTAATTTCTTAACAAAATAATAAATATCAAAACCCTAAAGGAGCAAGATATCTATCAATCTTCCCATTTTTGATATTTATTCAAAATTATTAAAAAACTATAAGTGTGCCTTTTTGAACTCTCTATCCTAGGCACATAAACAGATAGATACAAAATTTGAGATTTAGAATTATACCTATAGTTCTTTGATGTCAGTGTAAACAAAAAATTTGAAAAGTACCTACTTTCCTAACTGTAGCTTCCCCATGAGGTTTGCACCGTTTTGACATCGTTCTGTGAATATTCTTGTTTCTCTTCCCTATATATCTTTCCACTATTTAATTTCTTTTCTCTTCCCCTTTTTTGAAAAATGTCAAAAAGAATGAGGTGTAAAAAAAGTGTAAACCAAAGAACTCATAATCCGGGAAAATCAAGACCTACTCTCCATTTGCTTATCCAAATCAAGAACATGCTGCGAGAGAAACTTTTCACATGCAGAAACTTTAAAAAGTATATTGCTAGGGACCAATCCCTCATCCTGTTATTGTATTAGTGCATGCTTGTTTGCTAGTTTTCTTGTTTGCTGACTTCTTGTGTAGTGATTTGGGTTTAGCCGTAGTGCTTTCGGTGTTTTTTCGCGGGGTATGCCCCTAATTTTTGTACTCTTTTGCCTTCAATTCAATTTATTTAGCAAAAAAAAAAAGTGTAAAAAAAGTTAATGGAAGAATTTATATAATCAAAAGCATAAGAAAATTACTTTCCTTACGAGTTTGCATTACTTCGAATTATAATTTCACTTTTGTTCTTTAAAACAATTTTGGGATAATTTTAGAACTTGGTTGCAATAGCAAAGATTTTGAGCATATTGTAATTGTTTACTATGTTTTCTTGAAAAGAAATATTAGATAAATAAATTTTTTGTTCATTCGAAAATTATGAAGTTGAATGTTATGGTGTCAAGTTGCAAGAGTTGGATTTTAGATGCAGGTTGATCACTTAAACTTGGAGCATATTCCAAAGAAATTTAATTTCTTTATTCAGCTTCTTCCTAAATTCTATGTGTGCCTTTAAGAAATTTCACACTTAGTTTATTTTCTATGAAGGTTTATTGCAAAATCCTTTTTGAAAATGATAGAAGTATCCACAGCTTTGTAAGTTCGATTGAACTATATAATTAAATCATTTTAAGTTCAAACTAATCGAAGATTTTAATTGCATGTGCATCCATAACCTGCAAAAATTTCTCAGCATGTACAATAGTCAGTTTTTGTAAATAAGCCAATGATGCAAATACATATGTATTCATTTTAGCTGAAATATAAAAAAACTAGCAGAACTTTTTCCTTTAATAAAGTTAAACCTATGAGCACAAAGTTATGAATACATAGTTAAAAATGTATAAAATCAATCGGTTCAAAAAGTGAAAATGCTGATTTGATTCATACATAGTATTAACCTACCAATTCTATTGCAAAAGCTACTAAGTACTTAATATTACAACTTAGAACTAAGCTAAAGAATACCAGAAACTAAGAGACTGAAATCAAAAGTAACCAAGAACTTGGACTGAGATCAGGAGCACACAACAACACCAAAAGTAGACCACCAAAGAAACCATTTAAAGTAACCAACTTCATCACCAGCTGACAAACCATAACAGAAACCCATTAACAGGACTATCACAATATTAAACAAGCAAGAACAACATACATAGTAAATTAACCAACAAGAACAACAAACTGCAAAAGAGACAGATTCCATCTAGCTTATAGAGCGGAACAATAGCATCATTTCTCAATATTAATTTCCACATTTCCATTACATGCATTGACAATACCATTAGCCTCTTCCCTCTCCCCATTGTCACCATGAGGTGTTGGAGTAGAAGTCAGCTCATAATATGCTTGCTCCAATTGGTTAATGCTATGCTCCATCACATTCATTCTAGCCATCCCCTCCGCTAGAGAAGCCATCAGAAATTCCACTCTAGCAGTCAACAACTCATTCTTATCACTCATGCTTTTAAGTTTAATTTTCGTAGTCTTAAAATTCTCAGTTAACTCATCAACTTTAGCACACAAGCTTGACATATTAGTGATAGAACTAAGCAAATGAACAGGCATTTCTTGAATAGGTTCAGACTCCTCTAAAGGGATAGAGGCCTTAATGTACCCTTCAGAGAAAGTAGATTGAACAACATAATAATTGGACCTATTCATGTCAAACCCATGACTCAAAGATAATAGTTAAGAGCAAACCATAGGACATAAAACCAGTCTTAGAAGCATGCACCATGACCATGTTGACAAGTATCACATAAGGCAAAGAGAAGTACACTTTTCTAGTAAACAACAGATTCATTAGCTTAATCTCAACAAAATTAAATATCTTATCAGGTGTCAATTTGGCAAAATGTTGGCCCTAATGACCATGGAAATGATTTAGAACTGAGGCAAGAAATGGTCAGTAGATATGCCTCATCAATCATGAATCTACCCTCAGGGACAGTAGTACCACATAGAGTAGAAATAAACAAGTGATACTCCTCAATACCAAACTCAAACTCATTAGTAATGTCAATCCTAGGAAAGAAGACCACCTGGGAGTCAATTTGAAGAGCTCTACTGATCAAGAAATGATCTAGTAGTATGGGTTTACCACCCACAATAGAAGTAATGTACGAGGTATCATTGACACCTTTACCAACACCCATATTGCAAAGTGAAGACCTTTCTATTCCTAGAAATGCACGTAGACTCCCACTTAGAATGCAAGAGCATGGTTTTGACCTCATTGTGCCTTTCAAGGTTGATGAGAAAGCTAGGTTGCATATTATATTTTAGGAATGTGTGTTTGGTGGTGGCAGTGTGGTTAATGAACTGTGGAGGTGTGTGGTTGCTGCCTTCGATTTTCTTGAAGCTAGGTTTAGAGAGTTGTTGACTTGAATATGGTTAGTGAAATTTGGTTTGGTGTGTGGCCTTTTGTTTGGGAACTTATCGATGAAAGATCAAGTGTGGATTTGTGTTTGTGCAATGGAAGGTGTGATATTAATGGAGGTTTAAGGACTCAATTTATAGTGCAAGAAAGATTAGGGTTGGTACAATCAGGATCTAAGCCATGTTTTGCAACTGTGTATACATGCATAAAATATAATTTGTATGGAGCTTTAAAAACATGATATGCAAACAGTTGTAAGGTATGACTGCACCAAAGATAGCATTTTATTTTTTTTGATAAATTAAAATGTATTAAAGACCAAGAGGTACATAATCAGGGGGCATACCCCGCGAGGAACAGAAGCAACAACTAAGCTATAACAAGCAAAAAGCAACTACAAACAACAACCCACAACCAATTCCAATTTAGTACAATAAGGGAATCAGGGAGGGGTCCTTTGCTATGCCTTTTTGAAAACTATTACAAGTGAACAATTTTTCACGCACCATTGTTTTAATAACAATCATGAGTTGAATAGAAGGTCGAGGAGATCCACTTTTATGTAGCCTTCTGTTTCGTTCTTGCCATAAGCTGTAAATTGCAACTGAGATGAAAAGCCACCCCATATGTTTCCTCGAGTTTGAGAGAGTAGGAGCTGTGAAAATGCCCCTCTGCCAGTCGGCCCAGTTTATTGAAATTTGAATAGGGCTGCTCCTGAGAACCAGGATGGTATACGGACAAGAAGAGAAAAGATGTTCAGTAGTCTCTACGTTGCAGTTACACAATTCGCAAGTAGTGTCAACTTGCATTCCAAACTTGGCCATTCTTTCCTTAGTTAGAAGTCGATTTTTCAAAGCAAGCCAGAAAAAGAAAGCACATTTCGGGATGGAGGAAGAATGCCAAACCGCTGTGATCCATGGAGGAGGTTGTCCTACTTCGCGAATGGAATTCAGAATAAGACTTAGATTCACTGCTCTCTGCCCCTGCCACAGGACTGCATCATCTCGAGTTAAAGAGATTTGAGATAGGAAGTGTCTAATCTCTATAATATGCACATGGTTCGATGTTGGGGGATCCCATCTACCATTAGTTATGAAGGATTCAATAGGAGCCAGATTATTCGAGCTTGCGTTAGAGACGACTGATGGACCATATCTTGAGATTAGAGGGCGTTGTTCTAACCAAGGATCATGCCACATGAGGAATTTAGACTGCCTACCAATAGAGAAAGTGAGATACCTGCAAGCTTCTCGTCTACCATTAAGGATTTGTCTAACTGCCCAGGAAGAGCGAGATGGAATTTCTGTTGTCCAAAAAGCTTTGTTTTTAAGGAGGCATTTGAGAAACCATTTAAGCCACATCGAAGACGGGTTTGGGTTTGACAGCCTCCAAACTTGTAATAGAATGGCCGCTTTGTTCCTAACCAGCATGTTTGGAATACCAAGCCCCCCTTCAGATTTAGGGAGACAACATTCAGTCCAGGCCACTTTATGGTGACAAGAGGAATTATGCTTCCCTCCCCAAAGAAACCTCGCGAAGAAAGATTGGATATTAGTTAGAACAGCTTTCGGAAGGAACAGAAAGGTTGACCAGTAGCCTTGAATGCCCACCAGAACAGACTTTAAGAGTAATAACCTTCCAGCGAATCTGAGAAAGCAAGAGGTCCATGAGTCAATACGGGAACAAAGACGTTGAACCAAGGTAGAGCAATCTTGAGCACGAAGCTTTGTTGTGATTAGAGGCAGTCCCAGATATTTAATCGGAAAGAGACCTTGCTGAAAACCAGAGGTGTTTAAGGTGAAACTGACCACATCTTGAGGCACGTTGCAAAAGAAACACTCGCTTTTTGTAGGGTTAGGCGGGAGACCCGACCACGCAGAGAATCTTGAGACTGAATTGAGAAGAGAGGAGATGGAGTTACGTTCCCCCTTACAGAAGAGGAAAATGTCATCTCCATGCTAATGACAAACAAATAGGGAGATAAAGGGTCTCCTTGGCGAAGGCCCGATTTGCATTTGAAATACCCCTCAATAGAACCATTGATTTTTAAAGAAGCCATACAAGAGGTAATACAAACTCTTATCCAGTTAAGGAACCTTGTAGGAAAGCCCATACGATTCATAGCTTCAAATAAGAAACGCCAGTTCAGAGTGTCAAACGCCTTGTGAATGTCTAGCTTAATGGCGCACCTTGGAGTCCCCTCTGCCCTGTGATAATCTCTACACAAGCCTTGGGCCAACATAATATTATCCCCAATACTGCGATGAGGAATAGACGCAGTTTGGTTAAAAGAGACGAGAGAAGGCAGAACCATCTTTAATCTAGCTGCAATCAGCTTGGAGATACATTTGTAGAGCGTGTTACAGCAAGATATTGGCCTGAATTGGTTGACACGCATTGCATTCTCAGATTTTGGGACAAGAGCGATAGCAACTGAGTTAATAGCTCGAGGGAGATGCAGAGTATCAAAGAAGTAAAGAATTGCTTTTGAAACCTCCTCACCAACAATATGCCATGAAGCCAAAAAGAACTCAGGAGTGAGACCGTCCGGACCTGGGCTCTTATGCTTTGCCATGTGCTTAAAAGTTTGAAAGATTTCCTCTGAGGTGAGATTACCGTTTAGCATTTGAGATTGCTGTTCTGACAAGGCAGGAAGGGAAATATCCTGGTCAATAGGAGTGACAGAATTTTCATTACCCAGCAGATTTTGATAGAACTCAACTGCAACCCTGGAAATATCTTTGTGAGAGGTGTATTGAACCCCTAAGTCGTCTTCAAGAAGCAAGATTTTATTCCTATTCCATCTGTTTTGACATGAGTGAAAGAAGTATCGGTTATTCCCATCTCCCACCTGTAGCCATTTGACTCTTGCTTTTTGCTTTAGTAAGATCTCTTCCTTACGAAAAGCCTCATTCAACAAAGCTGTGAGACGAGATTCTTCTTCGAAATAAGCTAAGTCTGGAACCAAGGGCATATTACTTTGAAAGCATTCCAGAGAAGAACGAGCCTGAAGAACTGCATCTTGAAGATTCCCTCCCTCCTTGTTGAGGTTTTTTAGAGCCAATTTCACCCTTTTCAGCTTTGAAGTAACCACATACCAGGGATCTCCCTCTATATGAGCATTCCAAGCCGAGGAAACAACCTCTGAAAACTTAGCATTACAAATGATATGGTTGAAGATCTGAAAAGGTTTATTGAGTTTTTCAGAGGTTATGCCCAGATCAACCCAAGCTGGACAGTGGTCGGATAGTCCCCTTGGGAGGAACTTAGCTAATGCATGAGGAAAACTTGTCATCCAGGTTGAGTTCACTAGAACACGATCCAGTTTCTTATGCACTGGACAAGACTTGTTGCTATCCCACCAGGTGAGGTGATTACCCGTGAATCTGAGATCAGTAGTCTCTGTAGCCTCCAAGAAATCTTTAAATTCCTGCATACCAATAGTAAACCGTTTCGATCCCCCAATAACTTCATTGGCATTCAGGCAGACATTAAAGTCGCCAAGAATAATCCAAGGCGGACAGATCCCAGCAACAGTTGCAGTTGTTTGGAAAAGAGCTAAAGCAGACCATAGATGTCTTCGCTCCTCATGAGTGTTGAGAGCATAGACAAAGGACACGAAGAAATTTATTTTTGCATCAAAATTAAAGACCGAGCAGGTGATGTGCTGGCTGCTTTGAGATATAGGCTGCACCTTCCATTTAGAGTTATCCCATCCTACCCAAATTCTACCATTGTAATGGCTGTCATAGTTGTAGCACCAAGAAAACCGGTTTGAGAGTTGAGAAGAAACATTCTTAGCTGCATCTTTATTAACATGAGTTTCAAGAAGAGAAATAAAGCTAAGCTTCTTATTATTAATGAAATCCCTAATAAAGGAAATCTTGTTATTCAGTCCCCTAACATTGAAGGAACAAAAAGACATGGACAAATTTAAAGAGGTGGGGAAGGTTTCCCCGAAGACCTTTTTGGTCGCTTCTGAATCCCTTTAGGAAACGACTTAGCTAGAGCAGAGAAGATAGGTGTTTGGATTACCTTATCTAAAGTTTGATCTTTACCAATCTTGTTGTCGCTGAATTCCTTTGAGGCTGCAACGAGCTTGGATTTTCTAGATTGAACCGTATGCCAAATACCTTCCGTGACTAGTTCTCCCTGTTCTGAGGTTCCTCCTCTAGCATTTTCATCATGAACCCCTTCTGTAAGAGAAGGCCCAGGAATGACCTCTACAAGCCCTGGTTCCTCCAAGGGAACAATAGGAGTCTTAGACGTTGCCGCTTCCTTGTTCTGAGTAACTGGGATCGAAGCATGGACATTGCTCGGTGCTTCTTGAGTTGGAACATTCTGAGGAGAAGGGTTTTGGTGCCTTGAAGGTCTTTCCTTTCGAACCCATTGCCTGGTAGCCTTAGGGCAAGCCCCCAACAGATGGCCTAAAGATTTGCAGCCACTACAAACCAACGGTTTAGAAGGGTAGGATACCTTAACCATTTCCGTGCGCATTATATCCGAAATAGGGTCTAAAACCTCCACCTCGATGGTATTGGGAAGGTCATCTCCGATTTTGTAATCTACACACAATTTAGCGAACGGAAGAATTTCCAATCGTGAGGTATATTCATCAGCAGCTATTGGGTTTCCAATTGCACTACCTAAATGGCTTAGACCCTCCCTTGTCCAATAACAATCCGGAACATTTTCAAGTTTCACCCAGAGTGGCATTGAATCCTTTTCACCAAAGATAGCATTAAATGCACTTATCACTTATACACATAGAACAAATCAATTTAATTGCTTTTAGAATAAGATTTTAATGCAAAAAGTAAATTTTGGCTGTTGTTGGAAAATGAGATTTATAAACAATGCCAAAGTATTTTAAATACTACAAGAATGTTAGGAACCAGTGGACAAAAACTCAAAGTAAGCACATAAACTCCTAGATAACTTATGTCTGACCTAAGTCTAAAATAATTACTAATCATATAGTCATAAGTCTCAATATAATCTTATCTCTGCATTTTACAAGTCAAAACTCTAATTTGAATTCCATTTGCATTTGGACACTATTTACATTTGACACACATCTCAAGAATATTTCATGTAAATGTGAATTTGGGAAGGAGTTTGCATTACATAAGACTCCACAGATAAGCACTTAATGTGACACCCCCAGACCCGGGGTCAGGGATCTAGGGTAGTCACGATCCATTTACTTCTTGTTGTACCTGTATTTCTAACAATATACAATCCACCTGCTCATGACCCCACAATATAAACACACTCACACGGGTTAGAGTCTCAGAAACGACATACTTACAATATAAATTCCTCAAAATATAAGTTATTACAAACCCAAATGATTACTGAATACTGCTGCTGACGTAACCTCTAAGTGAAGGCACATCAGCGGCTCAACCGTCTGGTTCTGGTTATATACTTACACAAGTTGTACTTATACCTTTGGGATCGCTGCCATGAACTGCTCATGGAAATGCCTTGCGTTTCCCACTCGCTTGCGGGCTGTGTGCCGAATCCTTGGCATCTCGCTTAGCTGCTATATAATATATAAAACAATAGCAAGAGTGAGCAAAAGCTCAGCAAGATAAATAAAGTATGGCATACATAATCAACCTATGAATGAAAGTCTCAGTATAAACTTATACAAGACAACTATTGTCAAAAATGTCTCATTTTTGAAATCATTTCCTTTACCGGAAAATACATAAACTCGTTATCATCTCAATAATTCAACAATTGGAATTTATCTCTTATTGGAAAATATTCGAAAAACAGTACTACCTCAGTACTTCCATTATGAAATACTATCTTTATATGAAAGATATATGAAACTCATATTTGCCGAAGCAACTTATAAAACATGCATCCTTTGTTGAAAACTCGAATATTTACCCTTATCAGGATTTGGTAGAATCTGGTTGCAAGACTCCTCTTGGGGAAACAAAATCAGCAGTTTTAGATGCTGCCTAATGAAATGAATAATACTCCGAATAAAGGAGAATTGACTTGAACTTTGTGGCTGGAATTCTCAGGCGCACCCCTGCTCGATGATCAGTCAATATACATGGGGCTCTCATGATCAATATTTCTACATGTAGAGGATAATCCTGGCTCTCTAGTCTGCCATGGCCTCACCTGGCCCGTGGATGGACGACGTGCTACTCTCGCCGCTTACACCGTTTTCCCAGTTCTTGTTTCTGAATGAATCTACTGGCCTTGGAACTGAAACAAATTCAAGTCCCTCGGGTAACTACCCGTTTGCAGATCTTACTCGTAACCTTTGGTTAATCCCAGAATAAAATGGAAGCTAACCGAAATTTCTCGTTGGCTTTTAGCCAAAATCTCAGTTTGAACGACGAATGGTTCATATGGAATCAAGATAGAATCTTATACTCTTTTAACGAAATTGGAAACCCATAATAATAGGGCTATAATCTCAGAATACACTTGGAGATATCAACGAAGGGGGAAATAATAATGACTTCCAAAACTCTGGATTCCCCATTTCTTGATAGATTTGAAAGCGTTTAGATGGCTCAAGTGAGCTGATAATAAACAGAAATGAATATTTGGGAATCCCTATAATCTTGAAAATGTTTTTGTTGGTCAGAGAAATATTTAAAATAATTTTTAAAGACCTCAAATGATTTTTAAATAAATAATATGATTTTTAAATCAATTTAAAAGATTTAATAAATATTTAAATCAATTTTTATTAACTAAATCTTTATAATAAATAATAATTCAAAATAATCCTCTGATAATAAAAGAAATATTCAAATAATATTCCTTAAATAATTTCCAAGTATTTAATACTTTCGGGAAATATAAATAATGTTTATCAAAATAAATAATAATCTTGTCCCTGGAATCCCTCGGGTTTCCCTGACAATTCTCGAAATACCGACTCCCGGTCTAAAGTCGAAACAACAAGTATGCTCTTATCTCTAGAGCTACAAGGTATACCGGTTTATAACTACTTATCTCAAAGCTAGTATACAAATCAAAGTCAAACTCATAATACACGATATAACATTTATCGCAAACTGTATAACACTATATATGGTAAAAGCAGTATTATACAACAATACTTCAAAAGTATAGGTTTAGAAAACATGCCTGGTGCTCTGGTCATAGTAGGGGCTCGCGACGATGTCCGACAATATAAACAAAGTCAAGAACGTACAATTAATCCCCTAGACGATCCATTTTTAATTTAATACTCATATACTTAAGCAATTCCCAATTAAAGCACTATTGGCTCATTCTAGACTCGTACTAAGTCCATGCTAATTGTCAAATACTTAAGTCATGAGTTTGGTTCGAAACCGATCCTCGAATTCAAGTTATACTTAACCACTTATAAGTTTGGTTTCTAAGTCGTGTTCTTAGGGGTTTTCACTTGCGCAACCTCGGCTGACGTATTTTTATAAAATCGAAAAATACTCTTTTTAACTCGAAACCACGTTTAAGGGTCTTAAACATAGCAACAAAGTTGACACTTTTCTGTAGTGAAGTCTCTTGAACCGCTTTCACTAAAACTAGCATAACTCATAAACCGTAAACTCTTTTGAGATGATTCTTGTGGCAAAATAAACTAGACATCCATACCTACAGACCCATATGTAGTGGTAAGTCTAGAAACAAAATTATGGTCTCGGGGGTTGTTGTTTTTAGGAGCTAACAAAATTTTGCCAATATGACGGCTATAAATCGAACATTTCCATTTTACAAACACTCTAAACGAACCATCAAGGCAAACCATACATCCTCAACATCAACCAACATTCATTATACTCCTCTAGGACCAGTAGTGAGGTTCAAAATCAACAACCATCATTTTACACATTATACAAAGCCAAACAAACAATCACTAAATCACTTAATATGAACTCATCTTTACATTAACATCAAAACTACACCAAAACTCATATAAACTAAAAAGGTGGATGAGGGTTTTACCTTCCTTGATGCTCTAAAAACACTAAAAAGTGTTTATAATCACTTAACAAGCTTTACATAGTCTTTATAAAGCTTAAACCTTAAGAACAAAACAAGAAAACATGGTGAGTTACTATTTATTACTATTCATCCTCCTCTTTGGATGGATTTTTGACATAGCTAGGAATGAAAGTTGAAGCTCATATTTTAACCATACCTTAGTCTCCTTAATACCTTTTCTTTTAAGCCATAGATCACAAGAAACAAATCTCCCTAGTTAGGGTTTTGATTTTGAATTTATGGGGTGGGCCGAATGGAAAAAATGGAGGTGGTGGTGTCTTGCTCTTGCTTTTTCTCTCTTTAATCTTTGTTGACTAGTTGGTGTAAATGAATTATGTGATAATTATGATATATATATTTGATTCTTAAAACCTACTAATCCTCTTTAATCCAAGTGTCAAGCATTTGTGGTGTGTAGAGAAGTGGTGACAAGGAGCCTTGTTGGCTTGTTCTTGCTTGAACACATCACTCATCCATTTGTTTCGATTTTTTGATTTTCTTTCCCACCAAATTCACTTGATATGATGCACTAGATGATCTTGCATGGTTTCTAATCTCGGTACGTATTTAATCCATAATTTGTTTTACGTTCGCTTTATCGCTTAATCTCGTTATAAAGTTCTAGCGATTTCTAGAACGTTCGTTACACTAACTCAAGAGTTCTCGTTCTAAATCCTCAAATCATATTTAATAAAAATATAATCCTTGAATCCTTAGTTTCATAATTCACTTGTCTTGATCGCATTGATATGCTCTTCACTGCTCGCTCAAATATTCCATAGAAATAAAGTTTGGATTTTCTTAATTCCGATCACGTTTACATACACTTATTTACATCGTATATCACCAATATAACTTTACAATATCCATTTCCTGTCCCTTACATAGGGTAACATGAAAATTTTCTCAATCCTTAAAATCACTATTCATCCATGCAAATCACTATTAATCCATACAAATCACTATTCATTCATAAAATAAAAATTTTCTCAAGTACAAAAATTAGGGTTATTACAATCTCCCCTCTTTAAAAGGATTCTGTCCCGGAATCAGTCGGTGAATAATTAAGGGTATTTCTCGCGCATTACGCTATCTAGTTCCTAGGTCGACTCTTCGACATTCTAGATTCTCCATAACCCTCTCACAAGTTGAACACTCTTGTTCCTCAGCACTTGTTCTTTTCTATCCAGAATTTCCACAGGTCGTTCTTCGTAAGTCAGATCTGCTTGTATGTCTACTTGCTCGTGATAACATGTCAGGCATCTACATTATATTGATGTAACATTGACACGTGAAACACATTATGAACATGCTGTAGGTTTGGGGGCAAGGCTAGCTCGTAGGCTACCTTTCCAACACGCTTTAGGATTTCAAATGGCCCAATAAACCTCGGACTCAATTTGCCTTTCTTTCCAAATCTCATCAGTCCCTTCCACGGGGATACTTTCAACATTACGAAGTCTCCTACTTTATATTCTCTATCCTTGAGGGCTTGATCCACATACTTTCTCTGTCTATCCTGGGCTCTATTGTCTCTCTGGTCTATTGGACTAGTTCTGGCCCTAATATCTTCCTTTCGCCAACTTCTTCCCAGCACAAGGGAGAGCGGCATCTTCTTTCATACAGGGCCTCGTAAAGGGGCATTCCTATACTTGCATGGTAACTATTATTATAAGCAAACTCAACCAATGGTATGTGGTCATCCCAACTTCCTTTAAAGTCTATTGCACAGACTCTTAACATGTCTTCTAGGGTCTGAATGGTTCTTTCACTTTGGCCATCTGTCTGCGGATGATAAGCAGTGCTCATGCTCAACTTGGTTCCTATCATGTCTCTATCAGATACAATAGTCACTGGTACTCCATGTCGCACCACAATCTCCTTGATATAAATATCTGTGTGTCTATCGACAGTGTATCTCTCGTTAATCAGAAGAAAGTGTGCCTACTTAGTCAATCTGTCAATAATTACCCATATTGCATCATGGTTCCCTCTCGTCCTTGGTAATCCTACTACAAAATCCATCGCGATATGTTCCCACTTCCACTCGGGAATTTCTAAGGGTTGTAATAATCCACTGGATCTCTGGTGCTCTGCCTTCACTCTTTGGCAGGTTAAACATTTGCTTACCCATTCGGCGACATCCTTTTTCATATTAAGCCACCAATAGTATTCTCTCAAATCTCTATACATTTTGGTGCAGCTTGGTGAATAGAATATCTCGAATTATGGGCCTCGAGTAAAATCTCATCTTTTAATTCCTGAACGTTTGGAATCCATATCCTGAATGCGTATCTCATAATCTCATTTTCATCGCTTTCACATTTAATCTCTTCCCCTGTCATTATTTCCTCGGAGGAATTCTTTTCCCCTTTCATTTTCTTCTCTTGACATATCTTAATCTTTTCCAACAACAGTGGTTGGATGCAAATTTCCATTAGGCCTTCCCGACCTCCTCCTAACATCTTCACCTCAATCACTATCCTCTCAAAATCCTTGATTAGCTCATCTGACGTGGTTATCATTTCTTTACGACTAAGGGCATCGGCCACCACATTGGCCTTCCCTGGGTGGTAATGTATCTCAAAGTCATAATCTTTTATCAACTCTAACCATCTCCTCTACCTCATGTTTAACTCTTTCTGGGTGAATATATACTTTAGACACTTATGATCAGTATAGATCTCACATGTAATGCCCCCAAATCCGAGGTCAAAGATTCAGGTGGTCACATCACCATCCAACCATGTCATACCTGTATTAACTTTACAACTCAACAATACATCCATCCAGACCTCAATCTTAAGCACCAACAAGTTAGAGCCTCAGAAACGATAAACAAAAGTAACACTAAATATTACAATTCATCTGTACAATCCAAAATCTTTACGCACTTCCACTTATACAACTACACTTGAAGACAAGTCCTACTATTACAGTTAAAAACCTATCAGACTTACTCTGTAGTATTAATCAGGAGCTAAATCAACTCCGGGGTAAATCTTCTACTCCTCTTCTGCTGGTCCGGAGTTAATCGGCCAAATTCTTCTCTTTCTGAAAAGTTTTTATAAAGCAAGAATGAGCTACATAACGCTCAGCAAGTTCACCATTTTGAAAAATAATAATGTGGTTTATTTCGAAAACATTCCCAGCTATATGGGTATATATCTCAGATTTCAATACATAATTGGACAATATATATGTCCGAGTTTGAATAAAACATCTATACTCATTAAGGAGCTTTAAGAATAACATATGAACCCTTTATAAGGTTCCCATTTCAATATATCTCAAGTTTGAAAATATATACATATGAGTATATCATTTTCGGCAAAACACTCTACGGTTAACATACTGTACAGGGAATACATCATTGCAAACCTCTTTCCTTCCATTAGCTTGGAAGGTTTCTCATTCAAAAACATTTCATTCTTTGAAATAATTGCAAGAGTGCACTAACACGTGCCAATCTTTATAGAAAATCTTGCAGTTCTAGATACTGCACGATATCAATATTTTTCTTATCGAAAGCCACACTATCGCCAACTTGGCACTTAGGCCCAAGAAGCAGTGTTTGAGTATTTTTCCAAAGTGGAGGATGGGACTGGAAGAAAACATAAAAACCTGACAGGGATTGACGATGATCAGTCGCCACATCCAAGTCCGATAATCCGCGGGTCTTCTCTACCGGTAGAAGGATAGAAACTACATCCGTAACTATCCCCGGGTGAAAACTACATCCGTACTCACCCTTGATGAAAACTACATCCGTAATCATCCTTCGGCAACACCTGGGCCGGAATAATAATTGATGGACCGCCTGGCTCACGGCCGCTTACACATCCCGGGAATCGTTCGTCAACGGTTCCCACACCTGCCAGAGTCCCTTTTTCTTTTTCTTTTGAAAACTTGATTTTGATTGAAAATAGAGTAATTGAGGTCCGATATCAGTCGACCGATGATTCTTGAAATCACACAAGAAACAAACCTGACCGGGGGTTTTCGAAAATGTTTTGAGTTCGAAAGAGTTCGAGTTTGAAAGTGCTAAAGGTATCTTGGATTAGCTTTGTCTTTAAAATAATGAACAATAATTAATAAATGATATTTTAAGATTTAATATTAATATTTAATTAAATAATTATTTAATTAAATAAGCTTTTAATCCAAGATAGGTATTTTGAGTATTTACGAAGATATAAGAATAATTACTTGAGTATGCGATACTTCCCGAATGACCCTTCGGGTTTTCGCAATTTAATTACGACATAATAATATACCTGTAAGAACCCTAATTTTTGGTAATATTTCCTTTTATTTAATATCTTGTGACATTATCATTATGGAACCTTTCTAGTCATCCCTGTTGATTAATAGAATTGATTGTCTGAGAAACTGCGTTGTTGCATTTATTATGTAAGATATACAGAGAGATTGTGAAGGCAAGAGTCTTATTGTTAGTATTAATTATAAAACTTGGGATTTGAGAATGGTTAGAGTATTAAAGGATTTATTAAGAGTTATGACGAGAAATATGAACATTCGAGGAATTTACACAATAAGTACTTAAGGAATTATAGGGGAAATCTCTACGCGACGAAATATTATTACGAGAGAATAATTAAGATACGATACGAAGTAAGGATTAAATGACAAGCATTGGTGGGAGAATAATATTACAAGGACAGAAATTACATGCAAGTGCCATGTAACTAGCTAGTTAGGAAAAGAAACTAGAAAGCATAAAGTAAAAGTGAATAGTGACATGTGTGATGGGTGATGTACCTAGGGGACAATAGGGCATGGGGAGACAACCTAGACTCTAGCTTGGCAACATGTGAACTACACCTAATACCCACAATAATACATATCCTACTTACCATTTCATTACCTTTCAAAAACAAAACAAAGAGAAAACACTCCCCCCCCCCCTTGAGAAAGCTCTCGGCCGAACTACAAGGAGAGAGAGGGAGAGATTTTCTCTCCAACATTTCTTCATCTACAACCTCAAGCAAAAATCCTAGGGCTTCCTTGCATTATAATAGAGGTATGGTATCAATTTCATAGCATTCCATCCATTGATTCTTGAGATAAAAATTGTTGAAAGTTTAGAGGGGTGTTAACATAAGTTGTTATCTTTTAGATCTTGAAGGATTAAGGTTTGTGAGGGCTCATCCAAGTGTTCTTAGTTGTTGTAAAGCTCATCCAAGGTCTTTAGCTACTCAAGAAGGTATACAAATCTCAAACCCCCTTGGTTATGTAATGTTTATATAGTATGGTAGTAGATCCATGTGTTTTAGGACTAATCTTGGATGTATATGTATTGGATAGCATGGATCTTGGGTTTTGATGTTGAGATTGTGATTTTTATGACTATGGTTAATATATATATATCTCCATGAGTGTTATGAGTCATGATCTAAGGGTATTAAGTGGTGATTATGTTATGAAAGTATGAAAAAATGGTTGATCTAAGTAGTTTGAGCTTGCTGAGTTTGTCCAGGAACTTTGATCTGTGTTGTAGCACGATTTTGAACCCCCAAATGATGTCCCCTGATGTCCTACCTTATATTGTTGGAAAGATAATTGAATGTAGTTTCTGGAAATGTAAGGTTCATAGCTAGGTGATGTGTGGATTTTTAGTTATGACCGGAGGAGTGAATTTTGTTTCTGGACTATGGACTGCATTAAGTGACCCCCTTGTGAACCTTGTTTAAACACCTTAAAATATATCTGGGATCATGGAAAAATTTGAGAATGTAGGTAATGCAGTGGTGAAGACCACCCAAAAGGAATTGGATTAAAATATGAAATTTTGGATTTTATAAAAATGCTAGAGTAAAATTCGCGCAATGGAAAAAGTCGATTAGTGAAACATGATTCTAGGGTTAGTGGTTATGATTCGAACGTGGTAACTAAATTAAGTCGAGTAAGTGACGAGCGTAAACGAGTGATGACATGGACCTATAGTGGGGCTAGGGAGTCATAAGACGAAGTCGTTAAGTTAATTTCGTACCCCCTTAAAACCCCGTAATTAAAGAGAAATTGTTAAGGTACTAACGAACGATTATTGTTTATGTATAGATCGTTCGAATCCGCACGCTCGACCACCCCAACCAAACCAAGGCAAGTTTACTTTTCAAAACTTATATATAAGGATTTTCACTGTTGTGTTTGTAGCTTCCAAACGTATTATATGCTTATGATTTACGAGATTATGTTGAAGTTTGAGATTTATGCATATGTGTTTGTACACCCTTGAACTTAGAATGAAAGTGTTTCCTTCGGACAACGACTCTAGCAATAGAGGTCGTAGCGGTCCAAATATACTATTGACCGGGGAGCGGTATATTATTGTATCATGATTAAATTGCGAAAACCCGAAGAGTCATTCGGGAAGTATCGTATACTTAAGTATTTATTATTATTTTTACGTTGTTAAAAATACTCAAAAATATCTATCTTGGATTAAAAGCTTATTTTAATTAAATAATTATTTTATTAATTGTTTATATTAAATCTCAAAATATCATTTATTAATTATTGTTCATCATTTTAAAGACAAAACTAATCCAAGATACCTTTAGCGTTTTCAAACTCGAACTCTTTCGAACCCAAAACATTTTCGAAAACCCCCGATCAGGTTTTACTTCTTGTACGTATTTCAAGAATTATCGGTCGATTGAGGTCGAATTTCAACTACTCGAATTTTCTATCAAAATAATTTTTGAAAAGAAAAGAAAAAGGGGACTCTGGCAGGTGTGGGAATCGTTGACGAACGATTCCCGGAATGTGTAAGCGGCCGTCAGCCAGGCGGTCCATCAATTATTCCGGCCCAGGTGTTGCCGAAGGATGATTACGGATGTAGTTTTCATCGAGGGTGATTACGGATGTAGTTTTCACCCGAGGGTAGTTACGGATGTAGTTTCTATCCTTCTACTAGTAGAGAAGACCCGCGGATTATTGGACTTGGATGTGGCGACTGATCATCGTCAATCCCTGTCAGGTTTTTATGTTTTCTTCCAGTCCCATCCTCCACTTTGGAAAAATACTCAAACACTGCTTCTTGGGCCTAAGTGCCAAGTAGCTGATAGTGTGGTTTTTGATGAGAAAATATTGACATCGTGCAGTATCTAGAACTACAAGATTTTCTATAAAGACTGGCACGTGTTAGTGCACTCTTGCAATTGTTTCAAAGAATGAAATGTTTTTGTATGAGAAACCTTCTAAGCTAATGGAAGGAAAGAGGTTTGCAATGATGTGTTCCCTGTATAGTATGTTAATCGAGTGTTTTGCCGAAAATGATATACTCATGTGTATATATTTTCAAACTTGAGATATATTGAGATGGGAACCTTATAAAGGGTTCATATGTTATTCTTAAAGCTCCTTAGTGAGTATAGATGTTTTATTCAAACTCGGACGTATACATTGTCCAATTATGTTTTGAAACCTGAGATATATACCCATATAGTTGGGAATGTTTTCGAAATAAACCCCATTATTATTCTACAAGATGGTGAACTTGTTGAGCATTATGTAGCTCATTCTTGCTTTATAAAAACTTTTCAAAAAGAGAAGAATTTGGTTGGTTAATTCCGCGTCAGCAGAAGAGGAGTAGAAGATTTACCCCGGAGATGATTTAGTTCCGGATAAATACTGCAGAGTAAGTCTGATAGGTTTTCAACTGTAATAGTAAGATTTGTCTTCAAGTGTAGTTGTATAAGTGGAATTGCGTAAGACTCTGGATTGTACAGATGAATTGTAATATTTAGTGTTACTTTTGATTATCGTTTCTGAGGCTCTAACTTGTTTGTGTGTAAGATTGAGGTCTGGACGTATGTATTGTTGAGTTGTAAAGTTAATACAGGTATGATATGGTTGAATGGTGGCGTGACGACCTGAATCTTTGACCTCAGATTTGGGGGCGTCACAATACCGCTCCCCGGTCAATAGTATATATGAACCGCTACGACCTCTATTTCTAGAGTCGTTGTCAGAAGAAAACATTTCATTCTAAGTTCAAGGGGTGCAAACATATATGTGCTTATACATCTCAATTTCATCAATACTTCGATAAGCATAAACATTTGATACGATTGAAAACTACAAACACAATAGTGAAAGTCCTTGTATATGTAAGTTTTGAAAAGTAAACTTGCCTTGGTGAGGTTGGGGTGGTCGAGCTCGCGGAGTGGAACGATCTATACATAATCAATAGCCGATCGTTAGTACCTTAACAATATCTCTTTAATTGGGGGGTTTTAGGGGGTACAAAATTAACTTAATGACTTCGTCTTATGACACTCTAGCCCCACTATAGGTTCATGTCACCACTCGATTACGCTCGTCACTTATTCGACTTAATTTGGTTACCATATCCGAATCATATCCATTACCCCTTAAATCACACTCCCTTTACGACTTTTTCCCTTGCGCGAATTTTACTCTAGCATTTTTATAAAATTGAAAAATACATATTTTAATCCAATTCTTTTTGGATATCCTTCCCCACTGCATTTAATATCTTCTCTAATTTTTCCATGATCCTACATAAATTTTTAGGGGTTTAAACAAGGTTCACAAGGGGACCATTTAGTGCAGTCCGGAATCCAGAAACACATTTCACTTCTCAGGCCATAACTCAAAATCTATACATCACCTAGTCACGAACCTTATATTTCTGGAAACTACATTCAAATACCTTTCAAACAATATATATTAGGACCTCAGGGGACAAGATTTGGGGGTTCAAACCCCTCTTACAAGATAGTTCAAGTTCCTGGAAACATCTCAGCATGCTTATATAACTTATCCATTCAAGAATCTTATATACACATCACATCCATCATCTAAACCACCAAGATCATACTTTAAAACATACATGGAGTTACATACACTAACCACAAGCTTAAAAATCACAACCACAACACTTAAACTCAAGATCTACATCATCCATAACTTATATGTCCAAGATTCACACTAACATCCATGGATCTAACATTAAACACCATAAATAATTCATGGCCAAGAGGGGTTAGGGTTTTATACCTTCTTGATGTTCTTACAATCTCAAACAAGCTTGGTTAACCTTGGGGAAGCCTTACTCTATGCTCACCATCTTCAATCTCACCAAAGAAATCAAGAACATGGAAGTGGGTTTCCTGACTGGAAAAACACGCCCCAAAGATCAGCCAAAACGAAGCCCTTGCACTCGTTTCCTGGTCGAGGCTCCTGAATGAAAGTTATAGAGCATCTTAACAGATTTCTAATTATATAAAGAACAAAAAAATTTCATTGAGTAATGAAGTCTCTAGGCCCGTTTTAGTGAGCTCCTTTCCTGCTGGGCAGAATGGAGTATTTGGTGTTTGTTTTGTTTGATTAAAGTGATAAAGTGATCAATAATGCTTGATATTTTCACTTGGATGCATCTTATCTTCTTGCCATGTGGTGTCATCTCCTCATTGGTTCATTTGGATTACCTTTATCCATCCATAATTGCAAGCAAGTCCCTTGCTTTATACATATTGTTTCCAAGTCCTTCCCTCCTTTTCTTATTTGCACCAAGGGGCTTCCCTTCTTGTATATTTACTAAATCAATATGTTACAACTTATATGTTGCACTTCATTGTAATAGTGTGGTCCAATACCTCAAACAATCGTTGTGTCCAATTTTCTTTGTATTTTCTCTTTATCTCAGAAAAAAATTCTCGCGGTTTCTCAATTGTTCTCATTTCTCAATTCTAGGAGTTTATTCTCAATCCTTTTTCCCTCTCATAATATATCCTTCCTTGGACTCTTAATATACCATATCCTTAATCCATGATTCGTTCGCTCAATCGCTTAATCTCATTGTAAAGTTTCAGCGGTTTCTAGAACGTTTGTTTCACTTCCTTAGTGGTTTTCGTTCCAAATTCTCAAATCACTTATAATCAGATTCCAAAATATTAACTCCTCAATTCCTCAAATTAAATATCTCATTTCTTGATATTACTGATATATAATTCACTGCTCGGTCAAATATTACACGAAAATAGAATTTGAAATTTCTGAATTTCGATCGCATTTACATACACTTATTTACTCTGTAGATTACTAGTATAACTTCGGAATATCCACACTACGTCTCGTACATAGGTGGCATGAAAAATTTTCTTAATCCTCAAAATCACTATTCATCCACCAAATCACTATTCATTGATGCACTTCATCATAATAGGAAAAGTTTTAATTCTACCAAAATTTTGGGTTCTTAGAGTCTCCCCTCCTTAAAAGGATTCCGTCCCGGAATCAGTTTAGGAATCACTGGGGTTACTCCTTCTTTGTTTCACTCTTTCAACTTCCAGGTGGATTCTTCCACATCTTGATTTTCTCACAATTCCTTATTAGTTTGAAAACCTTGTTCCTCAGCACTTGTTCTTCTCTATCCATGATTTCCACGGGTTGCTCCACTTCATCATAAACTCGTCTGTACCGTAAAGACGTAATATGAATTCGAAGTCTTCATTTAATAATTCGTACATATCGTGAATGCAAAAATTTCTTATCTACCCATATAATTACTATTCATCCAGGTTTCGAATATTCACAAAAATTAGGGTTAATGCAGTCTCCTCTCCTTAAAAGGATTCTATCTTAAGAAGCTAAGGAAAATAGTTGTGGATACAATTCCAACTTTACCCTTTCCAACTCTCAGGTTGACACTTCAACCCTTTTGTTCTCTCACCTTGGTCTCACCAACGCTTTAATGTTGTTTCTCAACGCATGCTCTCCTCGACCTGTATTCCTTATCGGTTGTTCTATGAATGAAAATTTCTATCCCACTACTTATACGTTCCTCTTCTACATTGTTCATAGTATCCTTTTTAAGTCCTTGTATCGTTGGCCGGTGAATACTTTGTGGTCGCGTTTTATAATCTGAGACAACGTCAATACGCATGGTATTCCTCATATTCCTTGGCTTGATCAGCACGCATGTGTTGCCTCCCGTCAGCCGTTACCACTTGCTATGGATACTGTATAGTCTTCGGTATATGTCGAACCAGTTCAGCTACTATATCCCTCGTTCATTGACTTCTTCGTAGCGCAAGAAAAGCGAAACTTCTTCTTTCACAGTACGCTTTACAAGAGACGTCCTTACGTTCGCATGATCGTGATAACAACATTCATTTCATGGATAAGTTTTTATTCTCGATTTCCCCGTGAAATCTAAGGCACGACACTAAATACAAATTCGATCGTCTAGATAATTCTTCTTCCATGTCCGTCAGCCACAAATCAAATTAGTACATACGCTCAATCTCTTCGTTAAAAATACTTGAAAGCACCTTCAATATTCGAAGTTTAACCTTAAGTCTTTATCTAACGTAATCGCTGCAGAAGTTTTATATTGCACCACCATCTCTTCCGTATATAAATCGATAATCTTCTAAATGGAAAGTATCTCGTAGGTAAATCACTTGGTCCAGCATTTATAAATCAACTAGGGCCATCTCTTGGCTCGGTCTTCGGCGACCTACTCATGAAATTCATTATAATTCTGTCCACGTTCAAGATTTTCTACGGGCGGAATCGATCCACTAGATCTCTATCATTTTGTTTTTGACATGTTGCGTTTGTACTTAATAGTTTGCCAATACCATTCTTCATATCTGTTTGCCAAACATTCTCTTAATTCTCTGTACATCTTTGTCCTTCCCCATGATTTAGTCATTTTCCTCTAACATTATTCTTTATGGTATATACTCTTTTTTCTTGGTCAATACTGACTGAATTCCAATTTCGAATAATCCCTTCTATAGGTATCGGTCACCACACAGGCCTTTCCTGGGAAATAACCAATTTCTCCATTATACTCCCTGCTCCCTTTCGTCACCTTCTCTTTCTTATGTTTAGTTCTAATATGAAGATATACTTATGGCACTTGTGGAAAACTTTCACAGTTAGTATATCCTATCCCGTAACCTTTATGTTGTCTAGAAGTATAGGCTATCATCCCCTTTCTACTGCATCAGCACACCTCTTAAACTCTCGAAAGACGCATCATCGTGACCGTCAAAGTCCTCTTTTTATCATCAAGTATAGCTAACAACAAGGTTGTTGCTAATATCTCATTTCATTCCAAACTTTGTTCATCAATCCATAAATGCTTCTGACTCATTAGTCCACTCAAATGATACTACCATAATTTTATAATGTTTATATTAATGTGAAATCCCAACTTGGGCACAGTACAGAGGTCGATCTTGAGTTGGTGAAACCCGCTTTTCAACATTATCCTTGAAAAACAACTACGCGTTTTAACTGGTCAACAATTCCTACATCTCCAGTTAGGGGTATCAATTCTCGATGGTATATGTAAGATGTCATACGCTCGTCCTCCTTCACAACTGGCGCCAACCAGCCTGAGGCCTGCATGCGGCTGCGATTCCCAATAAACTTGATTAGGTGGTAATCTCGAAAGATCAGTGGCATATATCCATGCATCCATTTGCTATTAGGGGCCTGTTAAACTATATGTCTCTCTATGTGCATCAATCCCTTTAAGCTGAATAAAGCTTCACATTCTTGCCACGATATTTCTTCCTTTCTTGTCCATCTCACCTCCATGTTAGTTTCCTCTAAGGATATGTTTTACATCGCAATCGATTTGCATTTTCTGGATCAGGAAAAAGGCTTGGTAACTCCAGAATTCATTACTATAACATCCTGACAACGGTTGGTAGGAGCGTACTCCCAACCACCTCATCAATTCTTATAACCTTCCTCACACTATTATTAAAGGTCCTTGTGGTATGCCCCGACATGTTATTCCTACTTTAAATAATTACTCGGCATAACGCTCTGGCTGCAAAATTACAACATTTGGTTTTTTTTCTCATATTGGTGTAACGGTTCATAATTGTACCTCCCGTTCACCTTAGAGTAATCACTTTGAAAGGAATGGTTTCAAAATAACAAGGTCCAATAGATAATTTCAATAAGAATTCCACATTGGATGTTCCAAGAATGTTGATGGTTCCAAATACTAGGAGTCTCGATTTTCGAAGATGTAAGGATAGAGAGAAAGAGTACAACAAGGTTTATTCCTTCAGGTCCTGATAATTCTGTAATATGATATCATAGAGAATGTTGCACGAGGGCAATGATTGTTGGATACAAAAGTCATAAAGATGGTCTTTATACAATTCTTACATCGGGTGGATACTTTTCCTCCTGAATAATAAGAGGAAATCTAAAGTCGCATTGATGAAGGTCAGCTAATAGAAAGCAATTCTACTCCATGACAATTAAAGAATGAAGTAGTTTGTTATTCAAGTAATCAATGGTTTCAAATGAATTCTCATTGTATGAATGAAAGAATAAAATATTCAAGTGATATAAAGTCTGATACGAAGATGGGTAAGAGTTCAAGTCGAGTGGGCGACCTCACTAGGTCTCAATCAAGTTATTCATCGAACTTTCATCATCATGCTTTACAGTAGGCAAAATGCATGGCAGAATTGCTGAATAACTTGAATTGGGAGTTGGACCAGTGAAATAATAACTAGTCCTCTTCAAGAAACACTAGCAACTAGCTAGACAAAATTTGCTAGTCCACCTGTTTGAGACATCCCACTAGCTAGGACAATTAACTAGGTGTTCTTCACAACAATAGAATTTTGACTAGTTAGAACAATCAACTAGTCATTCATTTTGACATATCGACTAGCCAGTTTCAATTGGCTAGAACGGAATTTCAACATCGTAGCCACTGAAGAAACTTTAGGCTACTCGGACAACGAATGAAATAAGAAGTTATTAAGTTTGAAAAAGAAAACTATAAAATCTGAAGAGAATGTTCTAGGTATCGGAACAATCGATAACCTCTCATCAAATATTACTTACCAGTGAAACGGTCCACCCAAGGGTGCCTCCGTACACATGCTTTATCAAATTCTACAATAGAATTAAATTCGGAATACCAATATCAAAATGATATCCTTACTATGATTTCGATGTACGATGTACAATCTTATCTTGAATAGAAGAAAAGAATTCATGAGGGATGTTTGGGCATTAGATCATCCGTGTCCTCAGTAATTTGTTAAATATTTATGAGCTCAACTGAAGAGTGCAAGTATGAAAGAAGCAATCAAATATCAATATTCGTTAAGTAATATTCGTCAATTAATTAAGGAAATATTTGTTGAACATTCCTTGGATAATTGAAAGAAAGTGTAAATAGGCCTCAGCCGAACAAGATCATCATAAATTTTTGAATAGAATGTTCATGGATCAAATAAAATTACTTCGGATAAGCCCTGCTTTAGGGAAAGTATCTCACTGGTTGTTATTCCACAAGTTTGAAGTAGAAATCTAGAAGGGCTACCTGATATAAACTAATCGAGGTAACAGGGTTAGTGAACAGTTTAAAATGAAGTAGTGCACCTGCCGGTAGTTACCAAAATAAGTTAATGATCATTCGTGCATCTCATTATCACCATTATGAGGGTAACTCCATCTTTTCGTCTTCGTTAACAAGACACCAACTAGTGCGTCTCTCCATCATCATCTTAAAGTCATTTATCGAGTTGGGGTTTCACAAATATATCTGTCATTTCCGTGCTTTATCTTGAAGACCAAGCTTCACATCATTCCGGGGACACCTGCTAAGTCCATAGGGTCCTACTTCATGCCTTCCGACATGAATCACAAGTGGCCAGTTCCCCCTGGGAACAGATCAAAGAGATCTCTCAGGGATCTCAGTGCAGTCCATAGGTTCAGTGGCGGGTGTGTGTATGTGAACATATACCAAAAATATTGAGGTCTACAATACATATATACGTAGTCCCTGATAACATCTCTATCAAAGGATTCCACTCTAGACCCACTGGTCTTTTCTTTTGGTAGACTCTGAGATCACTGTATCGCTCGTTGCAACCATAATCAACTTCTCTTGAGTCCCTTTGTTGATTCTACTTGCTTGTTCTCTAAGTTGAACTACCATGTTCTAGCATCCGAATCATGCGTGGAATTATCTAGCACACTCGTCTTATGATAACATTCTCGTATAACACATGTAAAATTCGCCATCAAGGGTAATGAAATCCACAACGACATAGTGACCAACTTTCAGGTAAACCCGTTACTTATCGAAAATCGGATCTTATAGCCAAAGTAAAAGACTTTCATTATTCCAAGTACTAAGTACCCTTAATTATGTAGGGAAGTCTAAACTTCTTGATTCTTAAAATGACGCCTCCTAAACTGTGGAGGACTATGGGCCACAAAATTTATGCCGGCCTAGTCATCTGATCATATTGGCAATATCGCCTCTACCTCAGCTGCTCTTGAGATTTCGCTCTGCTTCCTATATCATTACCAATGATAGGTCATGTACGACTCTCAAACCTCTATTCATCATTTTAAAGGTCTCTAAGGATTCTATCGACCCTAGTATAATACCTCCAGTAAACACTCCAGTCCATTCTACTCACCGGTACCTCTTCCGGAAGTCCAATAATAAGTTTACTACGATCTCTTATGTCATTCTCCTACTTAGACTTAACTCTCAACACTCTCGTTTCTGAGTACTGTAACTTATTGCTCTGATACCATTTCTGTAACACCCCCAAATCCGAGGTCAAAGATTCAGGTCGTCACATCACCATCCAACCATGTCATACCTGTATTAACTTTACAACTCAACAATACATCCATCCAGACCTCAATCTTAAGCACCAACAAGTTAGAGCCTCAGAAACGATAATCAAAAGTAACACTAAATATTACAATTCATCTGTACAATCCAGAATCTTTACGCACTTCCACTTATACAACTACACTTGAAGACAAGTCTTACTATTACAGTTAAAAACCTATCAGACTTACTCTGTAGTATTAATCAGGAGCTAAATCAACTCCGGGGTAAATCTTCTACTCCTCTTCTGCTGGTGCGGAGTTAATCGGCCAAATTCTTCTCTTTCTGAAAAGTTTTTATAAAGCAAGAATGAGCTACATAACGCTCAGCAAGTTCACCATTTTGAAAAATAATAATGTGGTTTATTTCGAAAACATTCCCAGCTATATGGGTATATATCTCAGATTTCAATACATAATTGGAAAATATATATGTCCGAGTTTGAATAAAACATCTATACTCATTAAGGAGCTTTAAGAATAACATATGAACCCTTTATAAGGTTCCCATTTCAATATATCTCAAGTTTGAAAATATATACATATGAGTATATCATTTTCGGCAAAACACTCTACGGTTAACATACTGTACAGGGAATACATCATTGCAAACCTCTTTCCTTCCATTAGCTTGGAAGGTTTCTCATTCAAAAACATTTCATTCTTTGAAATAATTGTAAGAGTGCACTAACACGTGCCAATCTTTATAGAAAATCTTGCAGTTCTAGATACTACACGATATCAATATTTTTCTTATCGAAAGCCACACTATCGGCAACTTGGCAGTTAGGCCCAAGAAGCAGTGTTTGAGTATTTTTCCAAAGTGGAGGATGGGACTGGAAGAAAACATAAAAACCTGACAGGGATTGACGATGATCAGTCGCCACATCCAAGTCCGATAATCCGCGGGTCTTCTCTACCGGTAGAAGGATAGAAACTACATCCGTAACTATCCCGGGTGAAAACTACATCCGTAATAACCCTCGATGAAAATTACATCCATAATCATCCTTCGGCAACACGTGGGCCGGAATAATAATTGATGGACCGCCTGGCTCACGGCCGCTTACACATCCCGGGAATCGTTCGTCAACGGTTCCCACACCAGCCAGGGTCCCTTTTTCTTTTTCTTTTGAAAACTTGAGTTTGATTGAAAACAGAGTAATTGAGGTCGGACATCAGTCGACCGATGATTCTTGAAATCACACAAGAAACAAACCTGACCGGGGGTTTTCGAAAATGTTTTGAGTTCGAAAGAGTTCGAGTTTGAAAGTGCTAAAGGTATCTTGGATTAGCTTTGTCTTTAAAATAATGAACAATAATTAATAAATGATATTTTAAGATTTAATATTAATAATTAACAAAATAATTATTTAATTAAATAAGCTTTTAATCCAAGATAGGTATTTTGAGTATTTACGAAGATATAAGAATAATTACTTGAGTATGCGATACTTCCCGAATGACCCTTCGGGTTTTCGCAATTTAATTACGACATAATAATATACCGCTCCCCGGTCAATAGTATATATATAGACCGCTACGACCTCTATTTCTAGAGTCGTTGTCAGAAGAAAACATTTCATTCTAAGTTCAAGGGGTGCAAACATATATGTGCTTATACATCTCAATTTCATCAATACTTCGATAAGCATAAACATTTGATACGATTGAAAACTACAAACACAATAGTGAAAGTCCTTGTATATGTAAGTTTTGAAAAGTAAACTTGCCTTGGTGAGGTTGGGGTGGTCGAGCTCGCGGAGTGGAACGATCTATACATAATCAATAGCCGATCGTTAGTACCTTAACAATATCTCTTTAATTGGGGGGTTTTAGGGGGTACAAAATTAACTTAATGACTTCGTCTTATGACACTCTAGCCCCACTATAGGTTCATGTCACCACTCGATTACGCTCGTCACTTATTCGACTTAATTTGGTTACCATATCCGAATCATATCCATTACCCCTTAAATCACACTCCCTTTACGACTTTTTCCCTTGCGCGAATTTTACTCTAGCATTTTTATAAAATTGAAAAATACATATTTTAATCCAATTCTTTTTGGATAGCCTTCCCCACTGCATTTAATAGCTTCACTAATTTTTCCATGATCCTACATAAATTTTTAGGGGTTTAAACAAGGTTCACAAGGGGACCATTTTGTGCAGTCCGGAATCCAGAAACAAATTTCACTTCTCAGGCCATAACTCAAAATCTATACATCACCTAGTCATGAACCTTATATTTCTAGAAACTAAATTCAAATACCTTTCCAAAAATATATATTAGGACCTCAGGGGACAAGATTTGGGGGTTCAAAACCCTCTTACAAGACAGTTCAAGTTCCTGGAAAAATCTCAGCATGCTTATATCACTTATCCATTCAAGAATCTTACATACACATCACATCCATCATCTAAACCACCAAGATCATACTTTAAAACATACATGGAGTTACATACACTAACCACAAGCTTAAAAATCACAACCATAACACTTAAACTCAAGATCTACATCATCCATAACTTATATGTCCAAGATTCACACTAACATCCATGGATCTAACATTAAACACCATAAATAATTCATGGCCAAGAGGGGTTAGGGTTTTATACCTTCTTGATGTTCTTACAATCTCAAACAAGCTTGGTTAACCTTGGGGAAGCCTTACTCTATGCTCACCATCTTCAATCTCACCAAAGAAATCAAGAACATGGAAGTGGGTTTCCTGACTGGAAAAACACGCCCCAAAGATCAGCCAAAACGAAGCCCTTGCACTCGTTTCCTGGTCGAGGCTCCTGAATGAAAGTTGTAGAGCATCTTAACAGATTTCTAATTATATAAAGAACAAATAAATTTCATTGAGTAATGAAGTCTCTAGGCCCGTTTTAGTGAGCTCCTTTCCTGCTGGGCAGAATGGAGTATTTGGTGTTTGTTTTGTTTGATTAAAGTGATAAAGTGATCAATAATGCTTGATATTTTCACTTGGATGCATCTTATCTTCTTGCCATGTGGTGTCATCTCCTCATTGGTTCATTTGGATTACCTTTATCCATCCATAATTGCAAGCAAGTCCCTTGCTTTATACATATTGTTTCCAAGTCCTTCCCTCCTTTTCTTATTTGCACCAAGGGGCTTCCCTTCTTGTATATTTACTAAATCAATATGTTACAACTTATATGTTGCACTTCATTGTAATAGTGTGGTCCAATACCTCAAACAATCGTTGTGTCCAATTTTCTTTGTATTTTCTCTTTATCTCAGAAAAAAATTCTCGCGGTTTCTCAATTGTTCTCATTTCTCAATTCTAGGAGTTTATTCTCAATCCTTTTTCCCTCTCATAATATATCCTTCCTTGGACTCTTAATATACCATATCCTTAATCCATGATTCGTTCGCTCAATCGCTTAATCTCATTGTAAAGTTTCAGCGGTTTCTAGAACGTTTGTTTCACTTCCTCAGTGGTTTTCGTTCCAAATTCTCAAATCACTTATAATCAGATTCCAAAATATTAACTCCTCAATTCCTCAAATTAAATATCTCATTTCTTGATATTACTGATATATAATTCACTGCTCGGTCAAATATTACACGAAAATAGAATTTGAAATTTCTGAATTTCGATCGCATTTACATACACTTATTTACTCTATAGATAGTATAACTTCGGAATATCCACACTACGTCTCGTACATAGGTGGCATGAAAAATTTTCTTAATCCTCAAAATCACTATTCATCCACCAAATCACTATTCATTGATGCACTTCATCATAATAGGAAAAGTTTTAATTCTACCGAAATTTTGGGTTCTTACATGACAATTCTCTCCGTACAAATAATGCCTCAAAATCTTTAAGGCAAAAACTATCGCAGCTAATTCTAGATCATGGGTGGGGTATCTTGTCTCATAATCTCTTAATTGTCTGGATGCATACGCGATTACCCTACCGTGTTCCATAAGTACACAACCTAATCCTTTACGAGAAGCGTCGCTATAAATTACAAAGTCTCCTTTATCATCTAGTAATGCCAACACAGGGGCTGACACCAATCACTTTTTCAATACCTGAAAACTTTCCTCGCACTTAGGAGTCCATTCAAATTTCTTAGTCTTTCTCGTAAGTCATATCAAAGGTGCTGCTATTTTAGCAAAATCATGTATGAATCTTCTATAATAGCCTGCCAAGCCTATAAAACTCCTCACCTCTGTTGGTGTAGTTGGTCTCTCCCAATTTTAGACAACATCCATCTTTGTAGGATCCATTAAAACTCCCTTGCTACTAACCACATGTCCTAGAAGCTGAACTTCCTTAAGCCAAAATTCAAACTTCGAGAATTTGGCATACAGCTTCTCCCTTCGCAATGTTTCCAAAACAATCCTTAAATGCTCAGCATGCTCTTCTTTCGTCTTTGAGTAGACCAAGATGTCATCAATAAATACAATAACAAACTTGTCTAGGTACTTCTTGAACACTCGATTCATAAAATCCATAAAAGCTACGGGTGCATTAATCAACCCAAACGACATTACTAAAAATTCATAGTGTCCATACCTAGTGCAAAACGTGGTCTTAGGTATATCCTCGGGGTTAATCTTTAACTGGTGATATCCAGTTCTCAAGTCAATCTTAGAAAAATACAAATCATCTTTCAGCTGGTCAAACAAATCATCTATCCTAGGTAATGGATACCTATTTTTAATGGTATGCTTGTTCAACTCTCGATAGTCAATACACAATCTCATACTACCATCTTTCTTTCTCACAAACAACATCGGGGCTCCCCATGGTGACACACTAGGTCTTATCATACCCTTGTCTTGTAACTCTTGTAACTGAGTCGATAACTCTTTCATTTCCACTAGGGCTAATCTATATGGTGCTTTTGAAACTGGGGTTGTGCCTGGGGCTAACTCAATGGCAAATTCTATCTCTCGGTCCGGTGGTAGTCCGGGTAACTCTTCTGGAAATACATCCTCAAACTCATTAACCACTGGGATTTCCTGTATACTAGGTGTCTCCTTCTGGGTATCAACCATATAATCTAAATAAGCCTCACATCCCTGGCGTAGGAATCTCTTAACCTGCACTATATTCAAGAATTTCTGAATCTGTCGCTGCCCTTTAAATATTACTTTCTTTTCTCCCGGTACTTCTAAAGTTACCTTCTTTCCTTTACAATCAATATGGGCTCCTTTAGAAGTCAACCAATCCATTTCTATTATAACATCAAATTCTCCCAACTTGAACGGAATCAAGTCAATCGAAAAATGTCGACCTCTTATCTCTAGGTCACAACCTGGGTGTATCACCCTTACTGGAAAAACTTCTCGATTGGCTATTTCTATTTGCAATTGCTTCCCTAAGGGTTGAGCCTTAAGGTCTAATCGACAAGAAAAATCTTGAGATATAAATGACTTGGTAGCTCTGGAATCAAATAAAACATTAGCACTAACTGAGTTAAGTAGGAGGGTACTTGCTATCACATCCGTGTTTCTCACGGCATCTTGTACAGTCATGTTGAAGGTTCTAGCAGTGGGTGGTCTGTTGGAAGCAGTTCCATTAGCTCTCGACGCAGTTGGACCTATAGTTGGGCAATCATTCTTCATGTGTCCTTCTTTCCTACACTGGAAGCACTTAAATATGTTCATAGGACAACTTGTGGCATAGTGCCCTTCTCGGCCACAATTAAAACATTTTACAGCTGACGGCTTACATGCGCCCAGATGCTTCTTTCCACATTTCTTACATTCTAGCAATGGGGGTCTGGATTGACTGGAATAAGATACCCTAGCCTGACGACCACCTTGGCCCATGCTCCAACTTTCAGCTTTCTTAACTCCAGTACTCTGGTTGGGCTTAGATACTGCCCCTCGGTTAAACTTATTTGAAACTCTCCCACTTGCGGAAGTTCCTCTCTGGCTATCCCGTTTCCTCTTTCTTCCCTCTCTCTCTTTATGGCTCTGATCGCTACCAGCTTCCACAATCGTTGCCTTCTGCACTAGCCTTGCATAATCATATAGCTCAAGTACCGCCACGTGGTTCTGTATCCATTGTCTTAACCCTTACTGAAATCTACGGGCCCTCTTAAGATCTGTGTCCACAAACTCCGGGACAAATCTTGATAACTCGGAAAACTTAGTCTCATATTCTGCCAAAGTCATGTTCCCTTGCTTTAGCTCTAGAAACTTCAACTCCATTTGAGTCTCCATAAACCTTGGAAAATATTTTTCTAAAAATAACTGTCTAAATCTCTCCCAAGTCACAAAACCATTTCCCTCTTGGTTTTTCTTAGACTCCCACCAGTAATTCGCCTCTCCTTTCAGGAGATAAGTAGCGAATATTGTTTTCTGGTTTTCCGCAATATTCAGTATCTCAAATGATTTCTCCATCTCTTTAAGCCAAGCTCTGGCTTCAACTATGTCAGCAGTCCCGTGAAACTCTAGGGTTTTAGTGACTTAAAGGCTCTAAAAGCATTAGCACTCGTATTGTCACGTCGCTGAGGGTTGGGGTGTTGGTTCAAATTCTGTCTTAGTAGGTGTAATAACCCAATTTTTTGTACTTGAGAAAATTTTATTTTATGAATGAATAGTACTTTGCATGGATGAATAGTGAAATGCATGGATGAATAATGATTTTAAGGATTAAGAAATTTTTCACATTACCATATATGTACGGGACAGGAAATGGATATTGTAAAGTTATACGAGTAATCTACGAAGCGAATAAGTGTATGTAAACACGATCGGAATTCAAAAAATCCGAACTTTATTTTTATGGAAAATTTAACCGAGCCGTAAAGAGCATATCAATGCGATCAAGACAAGTGAATTATAATGTTAAGGATTCAAGGATTTTATTTTTATTAAATATGATTTGAGGATTTAGAATGAAAACCTTCGAGTTAGAAAAATGAGCATTCTAGAAATTGCTAGAACTTTATATCGAGATTAAGCGATAAAAGCGAACGCGAAACGGATTATGGATTAAATATGTAACAAGATGGAAAGCCATGCATGATCATCTAGGGTTTATTATTAATTGAATTTGGTGGAAAAAGAAATCAAGAAAGAAAAGGAAATAGATTGATGAGGTATGTGAACAAGAGCAAGACAACAAGGCTACACATCATCACATTTCTAACACACCACACAAGCATTACAAGTGTAACAAGGGGGATTAAGGGCTGATCATACATCCTAAATATCTCACATAATCACACACCAACTTGTCAAGCAAGAGAGCAAGAGAGAAAAAGAGAAAAACACACCACCACCACCATTTCAAGCCATTCGGCTATTTCAAGAAATAGGAAACCAAAACCCTAGCTAGAGAGCTTTGTTTTTTATGATCTATGGCTTCAAAGAAAGCTACTAAGGAGACTAAGGTATGGTTAAAATTTGAGCTTCAAACTTGCACCCTAGCTATGTCAAAAATCCTCTCAAAGATGAGAATGAATAGTGATGAATAGTAACTTACATTGTTTTCTGGTTTTGTTCTTAAATTATAAGCTATATAAAGACTGTCTAAGGCTTGTTAAGTGTTTATAAACACCTGATAGTGTTGCTAGAGCTTCCAAGAAGGTAAAACCCTAACCCACCGTTGAGTTCATATGAGTTTTTGATGTAGTTTTGATGTTCATGTTAAGTGGTTTTATGATTGTTTGGTTTTATAAAATGTGTAAAAGTTTGGGTGTTGGATTTGAGCCTCACCACTGGACTTAGAGTAGTATAATGGATGTTTGTTGATGTTGAGGATGTATGGGTTGCCTTGGTTGTTTGTTTGGAGTGTACGTAAAATGGAAATGTTCGATTTATAGTCGTCGTAATGGTGAAATTTCTTTAGCCCATAAAAATAGTTATACCCAAAACCATAAAATTGTTTCTGAACTCATCACTGCCTATGGTTGAAAAGATATGGTTGTCTAGTTTATTTTGCCGCAAGAATCGCCTTAAAAGAGTTTACGGTTTAAGAGTTATGCTAGATTTAGTGAAAGTGGTTCGAGAGATTTCATCGCAGAAATGTAACCACTTTGATTTCTTTCATTGTGCAAGTGAAAACCCCTAAGAACACGACTTAGAAACCAATCTTACACGTGTTTAAGTGTAACTTGAATTCGAAGATCGGTTTCGAACCAAACTTATGACTTAAGCATTTGATGATTAATATGGACTTAGTACGAGTCTAGAATGAGCAAATAGTGCTTTGGTTGTGAATCGCTTAAGTATGTGTTAACACAATATCACGCAAGCGTACGCGGTCACAAGTAATATAGAATAAAGTTGAGTTCGTTCCCACAGAGATCTGGTTTAGGTTCAATTCAGTTCATGTACCTATGCAACAATGTATGGTTTTTATTCACTACTAAGACAATTAACAAATTTGGGTTTAATTAATATTAACTAAGAAGTAAATTAACAACTAAGAATTAACTAACTAACGAGAATTGGAATCGAATTACTTCTACAAGAGTAACATGGGATCCTAACTTCATTAAATACTTTGCTTAGATCTGACGCCTTTAATCACTATATGCAATGGTTATGATATCTGATCGGATAACACGAAACAAGTACACGCTACCTGTCAGCATACGTATATCAAACTACTCATACATCCACAAAAGATATAAAAGATGAATAGACACCAATTATGCTTAGACCCTATATGTCTATAGAATTTGGAAACATAACGGTTGAGGAACAAGTTATCCATATTGATCACATAGGACAGTATAAGTATTTTCATCTTACACTACAAATAATGATGGTAAACATCAGCCTATCCTATGCTAGCATGGCAAGTTCTAAATCTCAAGATCCACTTTCACTTCACAAGAGATTAACAAATTAGATGTTCGCGACGCATCTATCAATTAAGCATAACCATACGAGGACATCAAATATAATCACACACAGATCTTTAAAGCATCAAGATACTAAGTTCCATAAATAAATCCGTTAGAATCCCATGACAACGATTAGTTCAAAATTGAACCTCTCGTCATCATGGGATCAAGTGAAACCATTATAATAAAACAAGATCTGAATAATAATAATAATGCTAGTGTTTCTAAGTAATTCTGAGTAATGATACAATTTACATGGGTAGGATGTGTTTATATAGGCTCTAGAAGTCTTGTCCAACAAGAAACAACCAAAACAGAATTATAATAGAATTTCTGCAAAATACGTTTCCTAAACTGATTCTGTTTTGAAGGAAAATTCGTAACTGACTTTTCTTCATTATTTCTAGGCCATTCCAGCTGTGTTTTGACATCTGGACCACTTTAGAATAAAAGAGAATCTCGTTAGCTTCGCGTGGACTGTAAGATCGTCCAAAACGGACTTGTAGAACTCAAGATATTACCAAAATAGTGCATCAGCAATGCTGTCGAAATTTTCCGCGCTGGCTGCGTCCACCACTCTGTTCCCCGCACTGCCTGTGCGTACCACGCGCAGCCTGCGCCCAGAATTCTGCCCAAGGTTGTAGAAAATTTCGTTGTCTTCGCGTGAGCTATAAGATCGCTGAATTCAGACTTCTAGAACTCCAGATATGGCCAAAACAGTGTAGACTGCGCAACCTACCCGAAAAATCCGAATTTTAATCAATTTAACCTCCAACTCTTAGTTCTTCAAAACTCAATGAAAACACATTAAATACACCACATACTTGAGGCCAAGTAATCAATTTAAGCCGATACGAAGCATTCCAAGTGGATATAAAATCCACTTATCACACCACCAAACTTAAACCGATGTTTATCCTCAAGCATAAACAAATATAACTATATACAACTAACTAGTACCACTTCCGTAGGTGATCACGGTTGCATTTGGCATATGCAACAAGCCCTTTAAACCCCTAGGTAGCCTTAGTGGACGAGTGAGGTCTCGTGAGGGCCTATAGCGAATGTACCCACAAAATCCAATGCAATGCAATGCAAGAATGCAACTAATATGAAAATGATTTAATACTAATACACCACCATACCTTCAAATCCTCTCATGCCATATCAACTTAAGAATCAAAGTAATAATGTGATGTCTTGGTGTCGAAAGTGCAAGTATTCACATAGTCTACTCAATGAACATGCATAAGTTCTCAAAAGTCCATGTCAAGTGTAAGAATAAGTTAGTAACCATGCTAAGCCTACAAGAGTACATCTTTGAGACAAAACTCGGGATCTCATACGTAAAAACAAGTACACACTCACAATCCACTCACAAAAGAATATTCACTCAAGAACAAGGGTAAGTGTATCACTCAATTCCAACAAAATCATAAGCATGCTTGACATTTGGAATCAATCTAACTCTTAACACAACATACATCAATGACGATAATCAAAAGGTCTTTATTTGGGTTGTAACGGGGCTAGGGACAAGGTATGTCAAATAAGCCAAAACAGGTGAAGTGTCAAAAGCTAGTAGGAACTATAATGAATCATACACAACACCCTACTTCCCCCCACACATAATTTACTATTTTTCTTCCAACAAAAAACGCTCGACTAATCGACTAAAGTAGGATCACAACAAACACAAATATGCTCTCATAATATTTTTTTTTCCCTTTTTTTTCTTTTTTTTTCTTTTTTCGAGAGCTAAATAAAGTAATAATATAAACAATAACAATGATCCCACGATTTTATTACACATGCCGACTATCAAGTAAACAACCAAACCCAATGTTCAATATTCCCCCCAAAATTATGACCAACAATAAACCCCTCCTTGCACACCTTATTACTCCATTAAGCACTCTACTAGCCTTTGACAATGTGGGTTCAAATTAATGTAAGGCCAATACAAGAAAAAGGTCTAGGCAAGTAATGTGGTATGTCACCGAAAAAATATGATTAAGCTCAACGGGTTAACTAATTGATCATGTAAATATGGTGTGGTAATATGGGAAAATATGCGGTTATTCCTAAATGCCTTTATCATTTTAATCGTCAAATAATGTCATGCATTTGAAGAAAGACCTCAAACAACTGTTAGCAATGCAAACAATCCGTGGACACTCAAGCAAACGAATAAATTGCAACAAATATGCAATAGGGCTCAAAAGCTCACTTGGTGCAGGGAAAAACATACTCAATCCCAAGCAAAAATCTCTCTAATGCACCTACTTGTATTCAAAGCATGCAAACTAAATCAACTTGTACCTATTCATGTCCTTCTAATTACTCACAACATTCAATAAGTCTACTAGCTTCAACTTACTAGTGTATGTGTGTGCACAAGATCAAAGCATATCACTTCTCAATCAAAAGCATCAATAACACAAAATTCCTATCCAGCATGGGTGCAAATGCAAACTACTATGGACTCACATGATAATAACACGAACAAAACATGCATGAATTACAACTAAAATGCAAAGCATGATATCCTACATGACACATAACTTCTATAAACAACTACATATCTACTACTCATCCCTCGAACCACCCCCAAACTTGAAATATTCAATGTCCACATTGAATGAAAGTAAATAGGAGGGATAGTAGGAAACATACATAATCATCGAAACACATGGGTTGCCTCCCACGAAGCGCTTTTGTTTAAAGTCTTTAGCTAGACATGGCAATGGCTTTTCTATTGAAAATTTCTACACCGTATCTCTATATGGCCATTTAATTATCTTTTCCGGGGCTATATCCTTGACGACAAGTTTTCGCCTTCTTTGCTCCTCAAAAGTGTTCGTAACATTGTTCTCTTCACTACCTGACAAGTTAGCAACAATAATAATAGGCAAAGTAGATGATTGACCCAAATATACATACCTTAGCTGATCTGATGGTTTAAACTCGAGTCTGGAAGTTTCTTCAACATGATGATTTTCATTATTAACCACCAAAGACTAAGCAAGAGTGGAAATAGACGGATTAGGAACGAAAATGGGTAGTTCACCAACAGAAGTCTTCACAACTGACTTAGGATCAAAAGAACTCTCCTCAAGTTGGATTTCATGCTTAGAACAAATGACCTTCAATTCCTCTAACATCTCATCAGAAGTAAAATTCCTATACAACTCATGAAGTTCCTCATTACCCTCAATCAAAACATCTTCCTCAAGAAAAGACTCAATTGCATTATCCTCAAGATTTGACCATGAAACCACCTCATCAACCAGCACCTTATAATCCCAAAGATCAGCCAAGCCTAGTGACTCACACTCTTCCTCCTCATCACTATCCACCACAGATTCTGAAAAAATAGAATTTTCTTCTTTTTCTGTAGGATCCTGATCATGAATTCCTTCTTCATCCTTAATTGCTGAATTCTGATCGTTCGTGACTTTTCCAGATCTGAGTGTTATGGCCTTAACCTGCTCCATGCCATCTTGTTTTCCTGGATTTACCTTTGTGGCAAATAATTTTAACCAAGACAAATAATTTTAGAGAACCGAGCACACAAAGCATTCGAGTATTCTGGATAAAAGATAAAGCAATTAAACGATACCAACAAATAATTAATCCATTCGACATCTTAAATATTGACCATTCGATATTACCCGAATATTAACTGATTCGATATCTCTTAGTAATTAACTGGTCGATATCTCTAGTTGAGGACTAGTTCGATATCTCTAGAAAATTAATTAATCGACATCTCAAGCATAACATTCATTCGATAACTCAAGTAAGTAACCATATTCATTCGATATCTCTAGGAAACTCATTGTTCGACATCTCCAGAGTAATCATGCACATATTCAAATAAAACAAATAAAAATCCAGAGAATAGAATTCACTGGCCGTAACAAATTGAACAGATATTCAAGGATTATGAGAAGTTCAACATACCAAGCTCACTTACCAACCTTGAAAATATTGCTTCATCCAGAGCTTTAGTAAAGATATCTGCCAATTGTTTCTCACTCTGAACAAAATATAGTTCCACAGTACCTTCCATCACATGATCCCTGATGAAATGATACCTGATGTCTATGTGCTTGGTTCTTGAATGCTGTACTGGGTTCTCAGATATTTGATGTTAGGCCAAATACACAGATTATAATCAACTAAGTATGAGAGAATAACAATAAGTTCTTAAATAACTTTAAAAACTGTTTGGAATTAACTTCTCTCTCAGTGATGTAAAATATCACAGAGAGCTGCTTAGGTTACAATGAAAAGATATTGTGTTACACCATCGATACCCTTCTAGGGTCCTAACTGTATTTATAAAGATATACAGCTACGTACAATCGATAATTGATTCTCCTATAAATCAGCTATACAAATATTATCAATTATGATTGCTACACGTCTTTCTAGTCAGCACGACTTCCTTTGACAGCTATCCAATCTTCAAAGATATCGCTTCCATAATTATCTCCAATAATTCTGTTACTGACCAGCAAATGCTTCTGTTCAACAGAGTTTAGCTGCTTCCTCTTGTCAGCGTATAGCAAACTCTGTCTAGCTTCCAACTGTCAGAGTTTAACTAAACTCTGACTGCTTCCTGTTTCAAGTTAAACTCTATTTTTCCCTGTAAAACTTAAACACTGATATTAACCATATCAATTATATTTAACAATCTCCCCCAACTTGTTCATTAGTAAAAATGCACAAGTTAACAGTAATTGATGATGTCAAAACAATTTTATACAAACACAGTATTATTCAAATAAGCAGAGTTTAATCTTGACTTAACAAAATTTACAGAAAACAAGAAAATTCTTACAGACTTCAATCTCTAATCTCTTCAAGATTAGGTGTTGTTCTGAGATAGTCTATAAGCAATCTTCTCTCTGCATTTTCAAGTTCAGTCTTCATAGCTTCTTTGATCTCTCTCAACTGAGGATCACTCTCATCAGTCTGATAAATAGCAGATCTTAGATCGTAGATTTTGTTCCTCCTCATATCATTTCCCAGTCTGATAAATTTTACTTCCTCTGACTGTGAGTTGAAATCAAGAACTGTGATTCCCAGATCAGTCTTCAGCTTTGCAGTACCCTTCTTCATTTCAATGATATTTCCATTCCAGTCTCTGTACTTAGGAACATATCTGCTGTTATACTTCATTCCTCTAATTGCCAAATTTTGGAGCATTTTCTGTCTGAGCACATTTGCAACTGATTGAGTCCTTCGATTATTCACCTTGAAAAGATACATAACATGTTCTAGTTCTTCCCAATATTTCAAACCAATATCATGCTCACCAAATTTAAATACTGTCCCATCAGCCATAAAGTATAAGAGAAAATCTTTCTTTAAACTCTTCTGATAAACTAACTGTACTGATTCCAGTCTGTCTAAACTTTCTTGAGTGACACCACGACCTGGAACAGCCAGTGAAGAAGGATCTCTAGGACCAGTATGTTGCCTTTTATCGCTGTGTGAGCCTAGGTCAGCTTTATTGTTTCCAATCTTACCAGATAAGGCTCTTCCATCAGTAAAATCCATAGGAGCTTCAGGTACTAGATTTGGATCATGAAGTGTTCCTTTTCCAAAGACTGACTTCAACTGAGAAGATAGAGGTTTAGACACAACTTGTGTAGCAACAGAGGTTGTGTTTTCTTTCTTCTGTACAACTTGTGTAGAAACAGAGGTTGTATTTGCCTTCTTC
The DNA here is from genome assembly GCA_036435485.1 of Saposhnikovia divaricata. Taxonomy (NCBI): domain Eukaryota; kingdom Viridiplantae; phylum Streptophyta; class Magnoliopsida; order Apiales; family Apiaceae; genus Saposhnikovia; species Saposhnikovia divaricata. The sequence goes on from CM071600.1 coordinate 161,697,362, forward strand.
GAAATTCTTTCTTCTTCAGGCCTTTCAGCTTTTGCTTAGAATCTGCATCTGTTGGTTTTCTGGATACCTGCATCCTTTGATCAGCACCAACTTGTTCTTTGATTTCAATGCCTTTAAGAACAGGCTGAGCAGCTTTCTCATTTTTCTTAGACTTCCCAGATTTCAAAGCTTTCTGATGTTCTGCTAGAAACATTTGCTCTTAAGCTTGAACATCTGCAAGTGTAACTCCCTTTTCATTCTCATCAAAAAACATCTTAGCAGCCAACTCTTCATCAGTTTGTGGATTGTTAGAGAATAACAAATCCCTTTGCCTTAAAGTACTTTGTACATTTGTATCCATTGCTAAACTTAATTTTGTAGACTTGACAGCTTTTAAGTGAACATCAGACCTTGATCTTAACCTTCTCTCTGGATTAGTTCCTTCATCATCAAGATCATCTCTTTTTGACTGAGTTTGAGACTGCTGCTTACACTTGGATTTAGTAACTCTAGCAACTCTCTCCCCCATTTTGACATCATCAGGGATCAAGATGGAAGTAATTAACTCAAGAGAGTTGGCAATGGATTCAATCTTGTCATCCATTAAAGTCTGATTCTCTTCAACTTTACCCAATCTCTGAAGTACAGTCTCTTGAGCTTTTGAGAAAGTTTGAAACATTTTGTTGTTGTCTCTCTGTAGAGTCATCTCTCTACTGATAACTTCATTTCTCAGAGATAAAATTGACTCCTGAATTTCATTAAATCTGTGATTCAAGGCCTTAACCTGAATCACTGTTCCTTGCAAGCATGTCAGTATGTCTGGATTTGAAATCTTTTTAGAATTATCCCTAAGAAACTCAGCTGCTCTTCCAGTAGGAAATATACAATCTTCCTTGTACCATTCTGTAGATTGTTTTGCCATGTATTCATTTTCAATTTCCTTTGCAGAAGGTCCAGTAAAGTCTGGCTTCTCCCCTGTTTTCAGTCCATCAGTTTGAACTTCAACATTTGGAGCAAATCCAGCTTCTGCACTCACTTCTTTAGAGGGATCATGTTCAGAATCATCAGCATCTGCAACTGAGGCAGTTTCTTCATTAAATTCTGGAATAGATTCTTCTTGAGCAATCTATTTTTCTGGATTAGCAGAGTTTGTCTTGACAATGTCAGAGGAAACATTTTGAGCAGGCTGATCAATTTCCTCACCATGGTCTGAGATTTGATGTGCATCAGAGAATAACTCTGTGTGAGATGCAACCTCTGTTTCTTCTAGCACCACAGTAGGTTGATCTGCAACACCAGTTTCAGCAGAGTTTGCAGCCATGGGTGTTGGATCTTCAATTTCAATAGAGAATGACATGAAATTTTCATCAAACTCTTCCCTTGCAGGTAACTCAGTTCTATCATCATCTTCAACTGGAACCTCAGCAAATACTGGTGAATTAACTCTGAGTTTATGTTCTGCTATAGTAGGTTCTGAGTTAATAGCTGTCTCAACAGCAGGAGTCCCCTTAGAGTTATCCTCTAGAGCTTCAAGATTCACATCTTCATCAGACTCATCAATAATCAGTCTCCTCCTTTTAACTTGAGGTACTTCTGTTCTTTCTTCTTCTGAAATAGAATCATTTAGAGTAGATGGAGATGAAGGTCTATTTGCTCTTTCCTTCCTAGCTCTCTTTGGCCTAGAAGCTTCAGCAGTCCTGTGCTTTCTTGGTGGTCTTATAGCCCTGCTTTTCTTTGGCTTTCTTGGTTTGGATTGTGGTTGAGGTTGAGGTTGTGATTTAGATGAAGATTGAGGTTGTGAAGTAGTAGCAACAGTGGGTGGAGTGGATGTAGATGTGGGTTTAGAGGTTGGTTCAGTGTTTAGGGTTATGTGAGGTTCAGTGTTTGTGGGTTGAGAATTTGGCTGTGTAGGTTCAAATACAGGTTCAGGTACTTGTGCTTGTGGTTCCTGTGGTTGATTGAGAAAGTTTCTGAGGGCAAGTGGATAAACAAACTCTGGAACTTGATCCTTGTTAGCATCTTTATTGGTCAAGTCAGAGAACATTCTCTTATGGACTTGAAAGGGTTGGATAACATCCTCATCAGAAATTACCAAATTAGGCAAACAAGGAGAGAATAAACTTTGACAAAAACGTGAGAAATAAGCAGTTGTATTAGACTCTGCTAGTTTTTCACCTAAATTCATAAGAACTAGTCTACCAAAATCAAAGTTACTTCCATTTAGAAGAGAATACCCGATTTGAAGACTATCAGTGGGAATTGCATCCCAGTTGGTGACTTTCTTTCCAAATGCTTGAGTGATGCAGTCAAAGAAAAAGCTCCACTCTTTCCTGAGCCCTGGTCTTTTAACATTACCGAGCTTATCCAAAGGGCCAGAAAATCGCAGTTGCTGTAACATTTCCTTCAATTCATTCTCACCAGCCATAGCGTATGAGGTGTGAGTGTCAAAATCCATAACATCTGTTAGGACGAATACACAGATGATAATCAACTAAGTATGAGAGAATAACAATAAGTTCTTAAATAACTTTAAAAACTGTATGGAATTAACTTCTCTCTCAGTGATGTAAAATATCACAGAGAGCTGCTTAGGTTACAATGAAAAGATATTGTGTTACACGATCGATACCCTTCTAGGGTTAACCTAACTGTATTTATAAAGATATACAGCTACGTACATTCGATAATTGATTCTCCTATAAATCAGCTATACAAATATTATCAATTATGATTGCTACACGTCTTTCTAGTCAGCACGACTTCCTTTGACAGCTATCCAATCTTCAAAGATATCGCTTCCATAATTATCTCCAATAATTCTGTTAATGACCAGCAAACGCTTCTGTTCAACAGAGTTTAGCTGCTTCCTCTCGTCAGCGTATAGCAAACTCTGTCTAGCTTCCAACTGTCAAAGTTTAACTAAACTCTGACTGCTTCCTGTTTCCAGTTAAACTCTGTTTTTCCCTGTAAAACTTAAACACTGATATTAACCATATCAATTATATTTAACATTGGAATTGCGCTAGTGTTGTCACAAAAAATTGGAATCTTCTTAACCTTAACTCCATAGTCAAGCAATTGATTTCTCATCCATAAAATCTGTGCACAACAACTTCCAACTGCTATATACTTAGCCTCTGCAGTTGATGTAGAAGCTGAATTTTGCTTCTTATTGAACCATGAACCAATCTTGTTACCTAAGAACTGACAGGTGCCTGTGGTACTCTTTCTATCCATATTACAACCTGCATAATCTGCATCTGAGTAGCCTATTAGATCAAAACCAGAATCTCTAGGGTACCAAATGCCAAGGTTTGGTGTTCCCTTGAGATATCTGAAAATCCTTTTAATAGCCACTAAATGAGATTCCCTATGATCATCTTGGAATCTAGCACATATACATGTAGCAAACATAATATCAGATCTGCTTGCAGTTAAATATAAAAGAGATCTAACCATGTCCCTATAGCTTGAAATGTCCACTTTCTTTTCCTTAGTATTCAACTCAAGCTTAGTAACAGTGGCCATGGGTGTTTTTGCAGAAGAGCAGTCTGCTAAGTCAAATTTCTTTAAAAGATCAAAAACATATTTAGATTGACTTATAAAAATTCCCTCATTTACTTGTTTAACTTGTAAACCAAGAAAATAAGTTAATTCACCCATCATACTCATTTCATATTTACTTTGCATAAGTTTGGCAAACCTTTTGCAAAACTTCTCATCAGTAGACCCAAATATTATATCATCTACATAAATTTGGACAAGTATCATAGAGCCATTGACAGATTTATAAAAGAGGGTTTTATCAACAGTACCAGTAATGAAGTGATTCTCTATGAGGAACTGTGAAAGAGTGTCATACCAGGCTCTAGGTGCTTCCTTCAGGCCATAGAGTGCTTTGAGCAGATAATAAACATATTCTGGAAAATCTAGATCTTCAAAACCAGGAGGTTGACTAATGTATACCTCCTCCTCCAGAATACCGTTTAGAAATGCACTCTTGACATCCATTTGATAGACTTTGAAATTGGCATGAGCTACATAGGCTAGGAAGATTTTGATTGCTTCTAACCTTACCACTGGTGCAAAGGTTTCTTCAAAGTCAATTCATTCTTCTTGACAGTAGCCTTTACCAACTAGTCTAGCTTTATTCCTTGTGACTGTGCCATTCTCGTCCATCTTGTTCTTGAATACCCACTTAGTGTCAATCACTGATTTGTCCTTAGGTTTGGGTACAAGTTTCCATACTTTATTCCTCTAAAACTGGTTTAGCTCATCTTGCATTGCTAGTACCCAGTCTGGATCCAGAAGAGCATCTTTAACCTTCTTGGGTTCTTCTTTAGAAAGAAAACTGGTGTACAAGCATTCTTCTCGAGTTGCTCTCCTAGTTTGGACTTTTGCACTGGAGTCACCAATTATTAGCTCAAAAGGGTGATCCTTAGTCCATTTTCTTTATGGTGGTAAGCTTGATCTTGATAAAGTTACTTCATTTTCTTTATGTTGATCATCTTGGCTAGTTGTTGAGTGTTGACTGTGAGAAACTTCCCCTGAGTGTATAGACATCGAGTTGAGTGAAGTTCTAACAGTGTTGTCAACCGATGTTTCTCTTTGATTCTCAACTAATACTTCAAGATGATCCCCACCAGATGGTATGAGTTGCTCTTCCACATATGGTCCATTCTGCACTTCACTTGATGGTCCAAGTCTGTTCTCTACACTTAACGATAACGTCTCTTCATCATCATCTTCGCTTTCTTCACCATTTGTCTCATTCTCGAATGAGAGTGATTCATGAAAATTGTCACGCAAGTGTACGTGGTCACATGTAATATAGAATTAAGTTGAGTTCGTTCCCACAAAGATCTGGTTTAGGTTTCAATTCAGTTAATGCACCTATGTAACAAGTTATGGTTTTTATTCACTGCTAAGACATTTAACAAATATGAGGGTGGATTAACTAAGATTAACTAAAAACAAATTAACAAACTAAGCATCAATTAACTAATAAGAATTTAAATCGAATTACTTATGCAAGAGAAAACATCGTATTCTAACTTCATTAAATACTTCGCTTAGAGTTGATGGCTTTAATCAAAGTATGTGATGGTTATGATATCTGATCAGACAACACGAAACAACTATAGGCTACCTCTCAGTATATGAATACCAAACTACTCATACATCCACAAAAGAGATGGAAGATGGGTAGACACCAATTATGTTTAGACCCTATATCTCTATAAGATTTGAAAACATAACGGCTTAAGCACAAGTTGTCCATTAAGATCACATAGGGCAGCATAAAATAGTTCAAATTACGCTACAAATCATGATGTCAAAACATACATAATCCTATGCTAGCATGGCAAGTTCTAAATCTCAAGATCCACTCTCGCTTCACAAGAGATTAACAAACAACTTAGATGTTAGCTACGCATCCAAGAAGAATAAGCACAACCATACAAGGATATCAATAATTCACCACACACAAATCTTTAAAGCAAACAAACTACTAAACTCCGTAAGTAAATCCGTTAGAATCCCATGACAACGATTAGTTCATAATCGAACCGCTCGTCATCATGGGATCTGATGAAAGATAATAAAAAAAGTATGAATAATAATTATGCTAGAGTAATAGAGTTAAGAAAACAAATCCCAAAAAACATCCAAGAGTATCGCCTAATTTAGAAGAAAACAAAAAGTAGATCTAGATCTCCGTTGCTTGTCACGAGCGTAGGAATCCTTCTCCAAGTCTGAATCTCTATCTTTGGCTCTCTCTCTCTCTGTGTTATGAAGGGTGTTGGTACATATTACAATGATAGGACGTGTTTAAATAGGCCCTAGAATTCTTTTCCAGCAAGAAAAGTCCAAAAATTCCACTTAAATTCGAAAAAGGAGAAAAATCAGCATTTTTGCCAGAAAGCAGCAGCGCCCCTGCGCCACTACTAGCACCCCTGCGCCATAATTTCACTGTTCTGGCGCTCCTGCGCCACTCCATAGCGCAGCCGCACCACCCACTTCTGCAGTTTTTGATTTTTTTGCTCTTTTTCTTCGTTTTTTGCTCCGTTTTCTACCGTTTCTTTTTGCGTTAATTCCCGTCTTCAATTCCCCTGACTTACAAACTTCATGGTAGCATAGGTAAAGCTTCTATTCTTCATTCCAAGCTCAAATTTCAATTCCAAAATCGACGGAAATCACCAACCGTAGCCGACATTTTACGAACCTACACAACTAGACAAAAACATATCAAAACTACAACAAACTTGAGACCAAGACACCAATTTAAGCCGATATGGAACGCTCCAAGTGGATATAAAATCCACTTATCACACCCCCAAACTTAAACCGATGCTTGTCCTCAAGCATAAACAAATATAACTATATACAACTAACTAGTACCACTTTCGTAGGTGATCACGAATGCATTTGGCATATGCAACAATCCTTTTAAACCTAGGTAGCCCTAGTGGACGAGTGAGGTCTCGTGAGGGCCTATATCGAATGTACCCACAAAATTCATCTTCCCAAACAGACTCGACTCTCTACAAATGCATGAATGCAGCTAAATGAAAATGCAAAGATCCCCTTTAGACTAACCAAAACCAATCAATAAGCAAATATCTCAAAGAAATGCAATACTTCCAAACAGAGCTCGACTAAGTCCCCGTATACTAACAATACATGAACAGAAACGTGGGTGTGTGCAATGCTCATCAGATATACTCCTAACACTAGATCAAAATCATACCTATTCTTCGCCAAGACAGTCACAGGTTTATAAATAAAATAGACGGTAAACACTTCATAACCTAGGGACACCTCCATCATCATTCGAGTTAGACAGGAATTCATGCTTTATTAGTAACAACTATGACACATAATACTATACACAACAATGCATGCTTATTTAACCGTGCAATGGATGATAACCCAAAAGGCTAATACAATAATACCCATGTAGCGAGCGTTAGGTTAATGGATCCCAGACTATAAAAGCCTTAGGTCACTAGGTACAAAGTCCCCTAGAAATTAATTGCTCGAGTATTAAAGAGTTCACCCTGGTTAATTTTGCATTTACACATTTCACATAACATTTTTTTTCTTCTTTTTTTTCTGAATTTTTTTTCTCTTTTTTTTTTCTCTTTTTTTTTCAACGCAATCTGGAATGAGTATTCTCATCCAACCCTAGACTACTCATAAAAATATGAGCCGTCTACTAGCCATTTGATGCCTAGCCATTATTAACAACTATTAACAATTAGCATGAAATCCCTGGTTTCTCCCAAACTTATATTTTAGTGCACCTACGTCATCAAGGGAATAACGAAAATTCTAAATATAAACAAGTGATTAAATCTAAAACAACCAAACAAGCATGACCTCAACCTAGCCCAAAAGCAAACGATGAGACTGTGAAAAGAATTTGTTTCTGAAACATGCAAGTCAATTTCATAAGAACTATAAATCAACCCTCTATTCATCATTACCACACTCAAATAGACATCTACCTACCAACCAGAAATAGCCAGTCCTACAAGATCATGAAATATGCTATGCAATGCAACTATCATGGACTCGCATGGTATACAAAAACAAAATAACAAAATGTCCTACATGAAACAAACATGCAATAATACGAGACGAACAAAACATGAATGAATTACTACTAACATGCAAAATATGATTTCCTACATGAACAAATGACACACTAACACTACTCATCCCCAAATCACCCCCAAACTTAAAATATTCAATGTCCTCATTGAAGGCAATAAAAAGGATAGTAGAGAACTTACCTAAATGTCAGCAGGATCACCCTCCTCGGGTGGTGAATCTGGTGGCATGAGCTCCAAAAACAGGCCAAGTGACCTCTACACCCTCCGTACGAAAATAGTAATCCAGAATTATGAAGAATTGGGGAAAATGCTCTTTTATAGAAAGCAGGAAATCCGTGGGTTGCCTCCCAGGAAGCGCCTTTGTTTAAAGTCTTTAGATAGACATGGCAATGGCTTTTTCTCTTGAAAATTTCTACACCGTATCTCTATATGGCCATTTAATTATCTTTTCCGGGGCTACATCCTTGATGACAAGTTTTAGCCTTCTTTGCTCCTCAAAAGTGTCAGTAACATTATTCTCTTCACTAGCTGACAAGTTAGCAACAATAATAATAGGCAAAGTAGATGATTGACCCAAATATGCATACCTCAGGTGATCTGGTACTTTAAGCTCGAGTTTAGAAGCTTCTTCAACATGATGATTTTCATTATTAACTACCAAAGACTGATCAAGAGTGGAAATAGACAGATTAGGAACGGAAGTGGGTGGTTCACCAATAGAAGTCTTAACAACAGACTTAGGATCAAAAGAACTACCCTCAAGTTGAATTTCATGCTTAGAACAAATAGCATTCAATTCCTCTAACATCTCATCAGAAGTAAAATTCCTATACAATTCATGAAGATCTTTATTACCCTCATACTTTAACAAAATATCTTTCTCAAGAAAAGACTCAATTGCACTATCCTCAAGATTTTACCATGAAACAACCTCATCAATCAGCACCTGAGAATCCCAAAGATCAGCCACGCCTAATTCCTCATCTTCAGTATCAGACTTTGATAAGTGGATTTTATATCCACTTGGAATGCTTCGTATCGGCTTAAATTGATTACTTGACCTCAAGTATGTGGTGTGTTTAATGTGTTTTCATTGAGTTTTGCAGAGCTAAGAGAGTTGGAGGTTAATTTGATTAAAATTCGGATTTTCCGGGTCAGCTGCGCAGTCTACACTATTTTGGCCATATCTGGAGTTCTAGAAGTCCGTTTTCAGCGATCTTACAGCTCATGCGAAGCCTGGGAGATTTTCTACAACCTTGGACAGAAAGCATGGTGCGCTGCGGCGTGGGAACTCTTCTGGAAATTCTGAATTTTTATCCAGAAAATCCTTATTCACTGTTTGGGCCATATCTTGAGTTCTACAAGTCCGTTTTGGACGATCTTACTGTCCACGCGAAGATAACGGAATTCTCTTTCATTCTAAAGTGGTTCAGATGTCAAAATAAAACTGGAACGGCCCAAAAATACTGAAGAAAAGTCAGTTACGAATTTTCCTTCAAAACCGAATCAGTTTAAGAAACGTATTATGTGCCGAACTGCAGAAATTCAACTTTGACAAGGAAATTGCTATAATTCCTACTTCTAATAAGTATGGTAATTGCTCTGGGCGGCTAGAACATTCCAAAATCATATCTACACATGGAATTCGCAATTCTATTCTCATTCAAGAAAGGAAATTGCCATACTCCTATTCCAACTCTAAAACGGCAATTGCTTGATGGAGAGGCAAATTGGGGCTATAAATACACATCTTGGGGGATAGAAAACAAAACACATCATTACATATCAATTACTTAGGTTTATTTGTATCTTTTCATACTTTGTTTTTATCATGGTTTCATCAGATCCCATGATGACGAGAGGTTCGATTTTGAACTAATCGTTGTCATGGGATTCTAATGGATTTATTTATGGAGCTTTAGTATTTTGATGCTTTAAAGATCTGTGTGTGATGTATATTTGATATCCTTGTATGGTTATTCTTAATGCTTTTAGATGCGTAGCTAACATCTAAATTGAATTGTTAATCTCTTGTGAAGCGAGACTGGATCTTGTGATTTAGAACTTGTCATGCTAGCATAGGATAGGTTGATGTTTTAACATCATGATTTGTAGCGTAAATAGAGATATTATGCTGCCCTATGTGATCAATATGGATAACTTGTGCTTAAACCGTTATGTTTTCAAATTTTATAGAGATATAGGGTCTAAACATAATTGGTGTCTATTCATCTTCTATCTCTTTTGTGGATGTATGAGTAGTTATCCTCAGAATTTTCGGCAGTAGCAGAACCAGGATTTTCAACAGCAGCTAGGGCAGAATTTTCTGCAGCAGTATGACCCGTAGCAATCTGAACCTCTGAGTTATGAGGAACAACCATATTTTCAGTACCATCCTCAACAGTACTAGCAAGATGTTCCAAATATGTCATATTTTTTGGGTAGTGAAGAGTTTCAACATCAGCAACCTACTCCTACTTTTCAATTAGATGAGGTTGATGCTATGGAGGAGCTTAGGAGTCTTGTAAAGAGTAACGAGGAGTCTTTAAAATCTGTGGAGACACTAGTTGCTCAAGCTGTGAGATCATTGGACTGGAGGAGATTAGGATGCTTGTAAAGAGTAACGAGGCATCTATCAAATCTTTGGAAACAATAGTTGCTCAAGTTAGGAGTGCCTTGGAACAAGAGAATCAGCAATTCATACCAGAGGCAATTCCAGAAAATAATGGTGAATTGGAGCAAGGTACTACATGTATTGAGGAAGACAAATTCCAAGGAGAGGTGAGCATTCGCAACCCATGTGAGGAATTTGATCATGCTGGTGAGGTGGATGATTTGGAAAGGGCACTATTTGGGACAGACACTGTTGAGCTGCACAAGTTTCAAGAATTGGTATGTGCGAACCAAGAGGCTGATGACCATGGGAAAGATGCAGATATTCCACTTGTCTCAAGGAATAAAGATGGAGGTAGTGCATTAGAGCCAATGAAGGAAGTTCTCTTCGAGAAACCAAAGGCTTCAGTAACCTACACTTACCCTCCTCCATTATATTCATATGAAGCTCCCAAAGCATGCGAATGTGTGTTGTTCTACAAATTGACAGATTTTGGGTCAACCGAGGAAGGCATTGGAACCGGACATAGTTGTTATACGAATAGGCCAAGCGAGGAGAAGGGGCAGAAAGTGTGCCGCCGTGATGATGATGAAGTCTCACGAAGAGAAGACCAGGCCAACTATTATCATCCTTAATGGAAGCATGGCGTAGTCAAGCTAATTGACTCTAAACAAGCGCTTCGTGGGAGGCAACCCGCGCATTTGTGTTGCATTTTGTTTTGCATATTCCGATAAGTAGGTATGTTTTTCTACTTTTCCTTATATTACCTTCCATTCAATGGGGACATTGAATATTTTAATTTTGGGGGTGGTTTGGGGATAAGTAGTATGTGGTAGTTGTTTGTGTCAGTTGTTCATGTAGGAAATCATATTTTGCATGTTAGTAGTAATTCATTCGTATTTTGTATGTATTGCATGTTTGTTTCATTTAGGACATTCGCTTTTTCATGATCCCTTAGAATGAGCTAATTCTGATTGGTAGGTAGGTGTCTAATTGAGTGTAGTAATGATGAATAGAGGGTTGATTTATAGTTCTTATGAAATTGACTTGCATGCTTCAGAAACACAATTTTACACAGTCTCATTAGGTTGCTTTTGGGCTAGGCTGAAGTTATGCTTGTTTGGTTGTTTGAGATTTAATCACTTGATTATAGTTAGAATTTGCGTTATTCCCTTGATGGCGTAGGAGCACTAAAGTCTAAGTTTGGGGGAAAACAGGGATTTCATGCTAGTTGTTGGCTAGGTGTCAAATGGCTAGTAGCCGGCTCATATTGATTATGAGTAGTCTAGGGTTGGAATTGAGAATTCTCATTCAAGATTGCATGAAAAAAAAAATCGAAAAAAAAAAGTAAAAAAAAAAGAATCAATAGTTAAATTGTTAAATGCGAAATTAACCAGGGTGAGCTCTTTAATACTCGAGCTATTAAGTTCGCGGAGACTTTGTGCCTAGTGACCTAAGGCTTTTATAGTCTGGGATCCACTAACCCAACGCTCACTACATGGGTATTATTGTATAAGCCTTTCAGGGTCTCATCCATTGCACGGTTAAATAAGCATGCTTGTATATATGTGTCGTAGTAGTTAGTAATAAAGCATGAATTTTTGTCTACCTTGGATATAAGGATGGAGGTGTTTCTAGGTTATGGAGTGTTTACCGTCTATTCTAGTTATAAACTTGTGATTGTCTTGGCAAAGAACATGTATGATTTTGATCTATTTTGGAAGTATTTCTGAAGAGCATCGCACACACCCACGTTTCTGTTCATGTATTGTTAGTATACGGGGACTTAGTCGAGCTCTATTCGGATTTAGTTGCATTCTTTGAGATATTTGCTTGCTAGTTGGTTTTGGTTAGTTTGAAGGGGATTGTTGCATTTTCATTTTAGTTGCATTTATGCATTGCATTGTTATTGCATTGTTTAGTTAGAAGAATTTTGTGGGTACATTCGCTATAGGCCCTCACGAGACCTTACTCGTCCACTAGGGCCGCCTAGGGGTTTAAAGGGCTTGTTGCATATGCCAAATGCAACCGTGATCACCTACGGAAGTGGTACTAGTTAGTTGTATATAGTTATATTTGTTTATGCTTGAGGACAAGCATCGGTTTAAGTTTGGGGGTGTGATAAGTGGATTTTATATCCACTTGGAATGCTTCGTATCGGCTTAAATTGATTACTTGACCTCAAGTATGTGGTGTGTTTAATGTGTTTTCGTTGAGTTTTGCAGAGCTAAGAGAGTTGGAGGTTAATTTGATTAAAATTCGGATTTTCCGGTTCGGCTGTGCAGTCTACACTGTTTTGGCCATATCTGGAGTTCTAGAAGTCCGTTTTCAGCGATCTTACAGCTCACGCGAAGCCTGGGAGATTTTCTACAACCTTGAACAGAAAGCATGGCGCGCTGCATCCTGGAAAGGGCGCTGCGGCGTGGGAACTATTCTGGAAATTCTGAATTTTTATCCAGAAAATCCTTATTCACTGTTTGGACCATATCTTGAGTTCTACAAGTCCGTTTTGGACGATCTTACTGTTTACGCAAAGATAACGGAATTCTCTTTCATTCTAAAGTGGTTCAGATGTCAAAATAAAACTGGAATGGCCCAGAAATACTGAGGAAAAGTCAGTTACGAATTTTCCTTCAAAACCGAATCATTTTAGGAAACGTATTATGTGCCGAACTGCAGAAATTCAACTTTGACAAGGAAATTGCTATAATTCCTACTTCTAGTAAGTATGGTAATTGCTCTGGGCGGCTAGAACATTTCAGAATCAGATCTACACATGGAATTCGCAATTCTATTCTCATTCAAGAAAGGAAATTGCCATACTCCTATTCCAACTCTAAAACGACAATTGCTTGATGGAGAGGCAAATTGGGGCTATAAATACACATCTTGGGGGACAAAAAAAACACATCATTACATATCAATTACTTAGGTTTATTTGTATCTTTTCATACTTTGTTTTTATCATGGTTTCATCAGATCCCATGATGACGAGAGGTTCGATTATGAACTAATTGTTGTCATGGGATTCTAACGGATTTATTTATGGAGCTTTAGTATTTTGATGCTTTAAAGATCTGAGTGTGATGTATATTTGATATCCTTGTATGGTTATTCTTAATGCTTTTAGATGCGTAGCTAACATCTAAATTGAATTATTAATCTCTTGTGAAGCGAGAGTGGATCTTGAGATTTAGAACTTGCCATGCTAGCATAGGATAGGTTGATGTTTTAACATCATGATTTGTGGCGTAAATAGAGATATTATGCTGCCCTATGTGATCAATATGGATAACTTGTTCTTCAACCGTTATGTTTTCAAATTCTATAGAGATATAGGGTCTAAGCATAATTGGTGTCTATTCATCTTCTATCTCTTTTGTGGATGTATGTTTAGTTTGGTATTCGTATACTGAGAAGTAGCGTATTCGTGTTGTCCGATCAGATATCATAACCATTGCATATAGTGATTATCAGATCTAAGCGAAGTATTTAATGAAGTTAGGATCCCATGTTTACTCTTGTAGAAGTAATTCAATTCCAATTCTCATTAGTTAAGTAATTCTTAGTTTGTTAATTTCCTTTATAGTTAATTTTAGTTAATTAATCCCAATCTTGTTAATTGTCTTAGCAGTGAGTAATAACCATACATTGTTGCATAGGTACGTTGACTAAATTAAAACCTAAACCAGATCCCTATGGGAACGAACTCGACTTATTCATATATTACTTGTGATCACGTATGCTTGCATGATATTAGTGTAAACAGACTTTCCTTGTAAAGCAACGTCTAATGGATCCGACTTCAACATCTGACCAAACACTTTATTCTGGCCAGTATCAACCACTTCCACTCTAAAGCACTCTTCATTCTCCGCAGGAAATTTCATGGCCTTGAACACATTAAAAGAGACAGTCTGATCTTGCACTCTCATTGTGAGCTCTCCTCTCTGAACATCTATCAAAGTACGGCCAGTAGCGAGAAAAGGCCTTCCCAAGATGATGGGAATCTTCTTATCTTCTTCAAAATCAAGAATCACGAAATCCGTAGGGAAGATGAGCTTATCAACTTTTACCAAAACATCCTCCACGATACCTCTAGGATAAATGATCGACCGATCAGCCATCTGTAAAGAGATATTTGTAGGTTTAGGATCGGGTAGACCAAGTTGCATGAAAACCGACAGAGGCATGAGATTGATGCTAGCTCCCAAGTCACACAAACACTTGTCGAAAGAAAGCTTGCCAATGGTGCATGGTATGGTAAAGCTTCCTGGATCCTTAAGCTTCGGTGGCAATTTCTGCTGCAGAACCGCACTAAACTCCTCTGTCAAAGCAACAGTTTCCAATTCCTCGAGTTTCAGCTTCCGTGATAGAATACCCTTCATGAACTTTGCATAGCTTGACATATTTTCAAGAGCTTCTGCAAAAGGTATGTTGATGTGCAATTTCTTGAAAACCTCAAGAAACTTGGAAAACTGCTTATCTAGCTGCTGCTTCTGGAGCCTTTTAGGATTTGGAGGAGGAGGATAGATCTGATTATTCTTTGTAGACTGCTCCGAAGAAGCTTTTTCAACAGGTTCCTTGCACTTTTCCACTTCACCATCTAACTGCCCAACTGCCTAATCAGAAATTGGCTTTTCTGTAGAAGGTTCCACCTGTTGTTCTTGAATCACCTCTTCCTCCTCAGCTGCTGATTTTTGATTGCTCGTGACTTTACCAGATCTCAAAGTCACTACTTTCACATGTTCTTTAACTTCCCTCTTGCCTGGATTAGCCTCCGTATCACTAGGAAGAGATTCCTGTGGTCTGTTAAGTAAGGCACTTGCAATTTGCCCTATCTGATTCTCCAACGTCTTGAGAGATACCGCCTGGCTTTTAACCATCAACCTCAATTCATCCAATTTAGATTTTTCATTCGAAGATTGACCAGCATTCCCATGAGGCTGTTGCTGCTGAAATCCTGGAGGCTGAAATTGTTGCCTTGGAGCATACCATTGCTGAAAACCAGCCGGATTGAATGGCTTAGCTCTAAACTGCTGATAAGGCTGCTGTGGTTATTGATTACCACCTTGGTTATTGCTCCAGCTAAAATTAGGATAGTTCCTGATGTTCGGATGATAGGTGGCTGGAGCTGGCTGCTGCTGATTCTGAAAGTTGCTCACAAACTTCACTGATTCATTAGATATGGCACATTGATTCGTCTCATGTGCGCCTGCACATAGCTCACAAACACTAGCTACATGCTGAACTCCATAGTTAGTTAGAGAATCCACCTTCATAGTCAAAGCCTTCAACTGAGCTGCTATAGCTGTAGCTACATCCACTTCCAGAATTCCTGCTACTTTGCCTTGAGATAGTCTCTGAGTTATATTCTGATATTCATTAGCAGTCATCATCTCAATCAGCTCATAAGCTTCCTCGTAACTCTTTGCCCATAAAGCTCCACGTGATGCTGCATCTAACATTGGTCTTGATTGTGCTCCCAGCCCATTATAGAAACAATTGATTACCATCTAGTCTGGTATGCCATGATGAGGGCATGATCTAAGCATCTCTTTGTAGCACTCCCAAGCTTCACATAAAGACTCTCTCGATTGCTGAACAAATTAAGTGAGAGCATTCCTGATTGCTGCTATTTTTTCCATGGGGAAGAATTTAGTGAGGATTTTCTGAGCAAGATCCTCCCATGTAGTAATAGAACCGGCTGGTAAAGAGTGTAACCAGCTCTTAGCTTTATCCCTAAGAGAGAATGGGAAAAGTCTCAATTTGATAGCATCTTCTGACACACCGTTGAATCGGAAAGTCTCATAGATCTCTATGAAGTTGCGAATATGCATGTTAGGATCTTCCGTTGGAGCACACCCAAACTGAACTGAATTCTAAACCATCTGAATCGTGCCAGGCTTGATTTCAAAGGTATTAGCTATAATGGCTGGTCTGACAATACTAGATTGAGTGTCATTGATTTTAGGCTGAGAATAGTCCTTCAAAGCCTTAGCTGCTGCTCGACCACCCATCTCTGTTGTTGCTTCAAGTTCTTCTTCTTCCAGTTTTTCCTCACGAGTTTGAGAATGTGTTCGCATACACGCTCAAGTACCTGAAACACACCAAAAAAACAAACTAAGTAAGAAAATAATCCGAGTCAGTAACTTTAACGACCACTGATGACAAGCACATAAACTATATTAAACACCGAGTCCCCGGCAGCGGCGCCAAAAACTTGTTTGCACTAAATCACGCAAGTGTACGTGGTCACAAGTAATATAGAATTAAGTTGAGTTCATTCCCACAGAGATCTGGTTTAGGTTTCAATTCAGTTAATGCACCTATGCAACAATGTATGGTTTTTATTCACTGCTAAGAAAATTAACAAATTTGAGGTTTGATTAACTAAGATTAACTAAAAACAAATTAACAAACTAAGAATTAATTAACAAATGAGAATTTAAATCGAATTACTTATGCAAGAGAAAACATGGGATCCTAACTTCATTAAATACTTCGCTTAGAGTTGATGCCTTTAATCAAAGTATGCGATGGTTATGATATCTGATCAGACAACATGAAACAAGTATAGGCTACCTCTCAGTATATGAATACCAAACTACTCATACATCCACAAAAGAGATAGAAGATGGGTAGACACCAATTATGTTTAGACCCTATATCTCCATAAGATTTGAAAACATAACGGTTTAAGCACAAGTTGTCCATTAAGATCACATAGGGCAGCATAAAATAGTTCAAATTATGCTACAAATCATGATGTCAAAACATACATAATCGCTAGCATGGCAAGTTCTTAATCTCAAGATCCACTCTCGCTTCACAAGAGATTAAAAAATAATTT
Source organism: Saposhnikovia divaricata (assembly GCA_036435485.1). Lineage (NCBI taxonomy): Eukaryota > Viridiplantae > Streptophyta > Magnoliopsida > Apiales > Apiaceae > Saposhnikovia > Saposhnikovia divaricata. The sequence goes on from CM071600.1 coordinate 161,714,427, forward strand.
AGATGTTAGCTATGCATCCAAGAAGAATAAGCACAACCATACAAAGATATCAATAATTCACCACACACAAATCTTTAAAGCAAACAAACTACTAAACTCCGTAAGTAAATCCGTTAGAATCCCATGACAACGATTAGTTCATAATCGAACCGCTCGTCATCATGGGATCTGATGAAATCATGATAATAAACAAAGTATGAATAATAATTAAGCTAGAGTAATAGAGTTAAGAAAACAAATCCCAAAAAACATCCAAGAGTATCGCCAAATTTAGAAGAAAACAAAAAGTAGATCTAGATCTCCGTTTCTTGTCACGAGCGTAGGAATCCTTCTCCAAGTCTGAATCTCTATCTTTTGCTCTCTCTCTGTGTTATGAAGGGTGTTGGTACATATTGCAATGATAGGACGTGTTTAAATAGGCCCTAGAATTCTTTTCCAGCAAGAAAAGTCCAAAAATTCCACTTAAATTCGAAAAAGGAGAAAAATCAGCATTTTTTGCCAGAAAGCAGCAGCGCCCTTGCGCCACTACTAGCGCCCCTGCGCCACTACTAGCGCCCCTGCACCATAATTTCACTATTATGGCACTCCTGCGCCACTCCATAGCGTAGCCGCGCCACCCACTTCTACAGTTTTTTATTTTTTTGCTCTTTTTCTTCGTTTTTTGCTCCGTTTTCTCCCTTTTGTTTTGCGTTAACTCCCGTCTTCAATTCCCTTGACTTACAAACTTCATGGTAGCATAGGTAAAGCTTTCATTCTTCATTCCAAGCTTAAATTTCAATTCCAAAATCGACAGAAATCACCAACCCTAGCCGACATTTTACGAACCTACACAACTAGACAAAAACATATCAAAACTACAACAAACTTGAGACCAAGACACCAATTTAAGCCGATATGGAATGCTCCAAGTGGATATAAAATCCGCTTATCAAAAACCTTCATCTATTAGACCAGATATCTTCTTGTCATCGAAGACAACATGTATGGATTCCATAACAATGTTTAGTCTTAGGTTGTAGATTCTGTAAGATTTTCCAACTGAATACCCAACAAAGATAGCTTCATCTGCCTTTGAATCAAATTTTCCAAGGCTTTCACCATAATTTCTCAGTACAAAACATTTGAATCCAAAGACATGCAAGAAGTTAATTGTCAACTTCTTTCCTTGGAATAGTTGGTAAGGTGTCATGCCTTTTGCTTGATTGACCAAAGATATATTCTGAGTGTAACATGCAGTGTTAATAGCTTCAACCCAAAAATATGTAGGTAACTTTGATTCTTCAAGCATAGTCCTTGCACCTTCAATAAGAGTTCTGTTCTTTCTCTCCACTACACCATTTTGTTGAGGTGTTCTTGCTGCAGAGAATTCTTGAGTGATTCCTTCCTCTTCATAGAACTTTCTTAAAACAGAATTCTTGAACTCAGTTCTATTCTCACTTCTAATCCTTCTTACTTTGAAGATTGGATTGTTGTTTACTGTCTTGATATGCTTGATAATGATTTTACTTGCCTCATCTTTTGAATGCAGAATGAAGGTCCAAGTGTATTTTGAGAAATCATCAACAATTACAAGGCAGTACTTCTTATTGGATATCGACAATACATTGACTGGTCCAAATAGATCCATGTGCAGTAGCTGTAAGGGTTGATCAATTGAAAACATTGACTTGGATTTGAAAGAGGCTTTCTTCTGCTTCCCTTTTTGGCATGCATCACATAGTCCATCCTTGGAGAACTCCAATTTTGGAATACCTCTGACCAAATCCTTCTTGACCAATTCATTCATGGCTTTAAAACTTAAGTGAGAAAGTTTCTTATGCCAAAGCCATCCTTCATCCATGCTTGCCTTGCTAAAGAGGCATGTAGCAGAGTTGGCACTCGTTGAGTTGAAGTCAGCAATGTACACATTCCCTTTTCTGTTTCCTGTCATCACTACCTTGTTGTCATTTTTCTTGAAAACAACACAAGCTTCAGATGTAAACCAGACATACTGATGTTTATCACACAGTTGACTGATACTCAGTAATTTGTGCTTGAGACCATCAACCAGTGCTACTTCTTCAATGACAACATTCCCTTGTGAAATCAAGCCATATCCTCTAGTATATCCTTTTCTATTGTCTCCAAAGGTAATGCTAGGACCAGCTCTCTCCTCGAACTTAGTGAGCAGGGTAGAATCTCCAGTCATGTGCCTAGAACAACCACTATCCAGGTGCCAAAGATTTTTTCTGTCTCCCTGCACACATCAAAATCAAATCAAGTTGATTTTGGTACGCAAGTTACCTTGAGTCCTGCCTTGTTAGCCTTTCTTTTATTTTTCAAATCCTTACCATTCAAGGGTTCTGATAGAGTTAAATCAATCTTAATTCTTGGTGTAGGTCTCTGAAAAATAGGTTGTTTCACATGCTCATATGCATTAAAGCTAGATGTACAATTAGGCATAGTCTGTGCAAACATGTTATTCATCATCCATGGCAACTGAGGCATATTAAAGGCATTGTAATATGGATTATGCATGAATTGCATGTTAGCATACTGACTAGATGCATGAGCAGGTTGAACACATATATTAGGCACAACATTCATGGTAGGCATAGGTACAGACTTAGGCATACTAGGTACAGAAGCATTCTTAATAGATTTACAGTTGGCAGATAAATTATTAACACTACCACAGTTCACACATTCCTTTCGAGGAGCATATTTATCAGGTGTGTAATTACTATGTTTGTTAATTCCTACCTTGCCATTTCAATTCTTCCTTCTAGTTCATTTCAGTCTTTTCTAACTTATCCTTTAATTTCTTGATGGACAAGTGGCGTATGTTATCTCGTTCAACTGATTTGGTTTTGCTACACTCTCCCACTACAAAGTTTTTGCTAACAGGGCCATACTTCTTATGCAATCTGATCAGGGTTGCATTGCTGACAGGCTTGGACTCCAATGAACATTTCTCATCCATTGAGTCACTGTCTGATGCAACCTCCCCATCAACTTCTAACTTTGCTTATGCTATTTTGCAGAAAGAATCAATTCCTTGCTTACTGCAAATTTCTTCAGTTTTAGCCTTTGATCCTCTCCACTTAGCAATTAAATCTTGTTCCCTTTTCAACTGTTCTTTTAAACAATCTTCTCTATTCAAAGCCTCAAGTAATTTATCTTTTGCATCCTGGTAATCTCTTCTCATCGTTTCGAACTCAATTAACTGAGTCTCTAACAGAGTATTCCTATCACCTAACCTAGCATTCAGATCTTTAATATTATTGTTTTCTCTGTTAAGTGATTTTAATGTGACATGCATGTTATACAATTCATTTGACATTTCATTAACAACATTATCACATTCATCTTTGGAAAGCTCAGTTAGGTTTGTAGAGTATACCTGGTTGCTTGCTGAACGAGCCTCTTCATCATTTTCGTTCGCCATGAGTGCAAGGTTGACAAGCTCTTCCTCTACATCTGAGTCTCCTCCAGCTGCCCAATCATCATTTCTAGATACAAATGCTCTTTCCTTTTGCTTGAGATGATCAAAATATTTCTTTTTGTAGTCTACAGTCTCAAACTGTTTCTTCTCATTCTCAGCTTTGGATTTTCTGCATTCATTGGCAAAGTGGCCAGCAATTCCACAGCTATAACATTTGATCTTTGACCTTTCAACCATATTCTTGTTTGGTTGATAGCTTTTCTTGAATTGCCCGGCTCCAGCTGGGTTCTTCTTGAATCTTAGCTTTGAAAATCTCTTTGACAAAAATGCCAAATATTCATCAAGATCTTCAGATTCATCCTCACTCAGTGTATCAAGTTCTTCAATCATCTTGCTTTTGCCTCTGCTAGTTCCAGCTCCACCTTCACAAGTTCTTTGACTTGGTGTGGCTTCGACATTCTTTATCTTTTCTCCATCTTGGTTGGTTCGAATATTTGCCACCAAAGCTACATTTCCACCTTTCTTATGGCTCTTCTCAACTTCTTCATCTTGTTGCAACTCGAGCTATTAGGTCTTTAGAATTCCATATAGTCTCTCAAGAGTAAAATCTTTGTAATCTTGAGAGTTCCTTAATGAGACTGTCACTGGCTTCCATTCTGTAGGTAAAGACCTCAGAAATTTCAGGTTGGAATCTTTGGTTTCATATACTCTTTTATACAACTTTAACCCATTCAGCAGTTTTTGAAATCTACTAAATATGTCAGTTAGACTTTCACCTGAACTGAAGTGAAAATGTTCATATTGTTGTATGAGGAGTTGTTTCTTGTTCTCTCTGACTTGCTCAGTCCCTTCACAGAGTGTTCGTATAGTGTCCCACACTTGCTTGACAGTGGTGCAGTTTATGACATTATCGAACATGTATTGATCAATACCATTGAACAAAATATTCATGGTTTTCTTGTCTTCTGGACTTCTTCTTTGTCTGCGTCTGTGAATTCTGCTGGCAGTTTGGGAATAGGCCTTCCAGTAGCTGCAGTTCCAGCTATTTCTCCAACTCCAGAGTTAGCCTTCATAGGGATATGAGGACCTTTCTCTATGCAGTTTACATAGCCTTCATCGATGGATAAGAGATGTAAATGCATCTTTAATTTCTAATGAAAGTAATTATCTTTGTCAAGAACCGGTATCTTCACGCCTGTATCCTTCTTTCCCATGGTGGTGATCTTTAGACTTCTTGTATGTTAGAAGCTTCCTTTGATACCAATTGTTATTTCCCAGTTATGCATTACGAGATTGTAGAAGGGGGGTTGAATACAATCTTGACTAAATTCTTTCGAATTGGTGAGGTCTAAACAGATTGTTATAAGAACACAAAGAAAACAAGATAAATAAATTATTTAACACACATACAACACACGATATAAAAATCTCAGGTGGGTTTTCTTGGTCCACCTGATGGTTGTATTTGAAGATAATTCTATGCGTAAGAATACACAGCTGCGGGTTACAATGTTTTAAAACTATATGAAGACATGTGAAATACGTAAAATGTAGGAGTACATTTTTGGTATCTCTTGTCGCACACACAAGCTTGAAGTGATAGCCATTTATGGAAATGTCTTGAAAGTCTTATCTCCTTGATTTGGACAATCCCAGCATGCTTCAAGTCAGTGTATGTTTCTTTCTTCATACGTTACTAAGTTCTTGAAATGACTTAGCTTCCAAGCCCACGTGATGCTTTATGCAAAAGATCTTTTTGCTTTTAAACTTCATCTCTGAAAAATAGCTTTAATCAAAAAGATAACCTTTTCGAAAGTCGATAAGCTTTTTTGCTTATTGAGCAGTGCTTGAACTTCCCAGATAAAACAGCTGATCCTTAATGTAATCATGCTGGAGGTTGCTTCCACTCTTATTATTGCCCTTGATATCAGATAAATAGTGAATGATTTCACCTTTCACTTGGAAGAGTTTGAGCCTTCAAATATTTACAATTTGACTCCCTACTCGTAACATCCTCTGTGTAATTGATCACTGCCTATAAGTCACGGGTTGCAAAGTAATTCTGGGTTTTGATCTCCATTCGATATGTTCCAGTAGAGAACTCTGGCATAAATAAGAATCCAGGTTGAGTTCTCGAACTGATGTGTCTTGAGATCTCGAATGTCGACTTCTCGAATAGTCCCTTTTATTGAGTTCTCGAATGACTTATTGAACATCCTGTTATGAAGACTTCTCGATTAGCATATGTTGGAGACTTCTCGAATTAGGAGATAGCCTGACTTCTCGAACTGGGACTTCTCGAATAACCATTTTTGTTAGAGTTCTCGAATGACTTATCGAACAGCCTGTTGTGAAGACTTCTCGATTAGCATATGTTGGAGACTTCTCGAATTAGGAGATAGCCTGACCAATCGAGCTGGGACTTCTCGAATAACTCTTTTTGTTAGAGTTCTCGAATGACTTCTCGAACTCATCTTTTCTTGACTTCTCGAACTTACTTGCATGGTTATGGCAAACTCTCTTCTGATTACAGATATCTAATTGTAGCATGTTGTGGCTTGTTACAGAAATGGTTCCTAACTGTTTGCAGAGTTCCATTCACAAGATGTAGCTTTAGTTGATCTGCATTTCAGTTAGCTTCCTGATTTATTTGTCAGCTTCGATTCCTTGATTCATTTTCTTCCTTGTGGTATTTGTTATCATCATCTATAGACATATATGACTTAACAGACAATGTATTTTTGATCTCGATAAATGAATAATCTTAATTAATGAATAAAAAATTTCGGTCCTGAACGTATTCATTTATCTAGGTTTAATTGTCTGTATTGGCTTTTTTTAAAACAAAAAATATATTCTTTTTTATTTTCGCATTTAATGGTTCAATCTTGATACTTCTTGAATTCTATTTACAATTTACTCTATGTCATATACCAATAATCTATTATCTATTATCTCACATTTATTTCTTGTAAACTTAATATTTTAGCCCTTCATATATTTAATACACATAATTTAATAATCTTATATTTAATATATTTATTTAATATCTACTTAAATATTACGTATTAATTACAACAAATTACTAATAATAGCCATTAACTTTCGCAATTAATAATTTATATTGGTGCATATATTTAGATTAAAATTCCTGGGTTAATTAATATATAATTACGCCAATATATGAATATTAATCGTATAGAAATACTCATAAAATTCGAAAATCGAAAATAATCGATTGGGTTCACGATTAGGGATTAAGCGTGGGAATAACAAGAATAACAAACATATAAATTTTAGTATTATAATAGTATTTAATAGTAGTCTTATTTATAATAAAATATATTAAATTCTCAATTCTAAATAAAGTGAATTTAAATTCACAGCTAAAAATATTGAATTATGACTATCTTAGTAGATGTTATAAATCTTAGACAGATCATTTTGAAAATGAAGCTCTCGGGAAGAGAGTTTGCTAAAATATATTTAGGCAGCACCCCTACAAATTGAAAGGTGTTCACAACTACAAAGTTGAATTATTAAAATCCAAAATATCGCAATATTTCACATTTTATTTAATATCATTTCACATTTTTACCTTCCAATTTCTTATGATTTTACTTTAAAATCCCCCTAAAATCAATTGCTATGAAAACGTTAGTTAATCTTCACATTGTCAAGAATCGAAACTGTGACTTCTCAGTTCTAAATATAATGAATTTAAATTTATAACAAAAAATATTAAATTATATAACTAATTGAATGAACTTTAGAATTTATTGAACAAAACTTGTTAGAAATTGAGAGCACTTGAAAAAATAGTAAATTAATGTATATTTAGGAAACATTGTAACGAATTGAAGAATATTCATTATCTTAACTATTAAAAACAAAAATCTCGTTATAAATTGAGAATATCCCGTGCAGTGCACGGGTAATGAAGCTAGTTTTGTTTAAAATATTAAATATCATATACAAATAATTTTATTACTTCATATTTTACAAACGCTAAATTTAATTTCATATTTATTTTAAAATTTTACGTTGTTACTTTTTTAGTCTAAAATATATATACTAATATATCTATCTATACTATAACTATTATAAGCGAAACAGGGTATAATTGGTTGGTCGGTCGGTTGGTTAACACCTTCCCAAAAAGTTGGTTAACAACTTCCAAAAATGAAAAAATAAATTAAAATATATATAAAATTTTATTTTACAAAAAATAAACCACATATTTAACTTAATAACAAGCTCTTCTATATTATACTATTATTAACGAAACAGGGTATAATTGGTTGGTGTGTAAATATAATTTTATTGGTTGGTTTGTTAACACCTTTCCAAAAAGGTGGTTAACACCTTCCAAAAATGAAAAAATAAATTAAAATACATATAAAATTTTATTTTACAAAAAATAATCCACATATTTAACTTAATACCAAACTCTTTTAATTATACTCCAATTAATATTTAATTACATACTCTTTTAGTTATATTTGAGTTAAAATTCTCCACCTACACCCAACTTTTTTAGACTCTTTCAATTACTTGAAAACTTAAATCTATACTATACTATTATAAGCGAAATAGGGTATAATTAGTTGGTCGGTCGGTCGGTCGGTTAACACCTTCCCAAAAAGTTTGCTAACACCTTCCAAAAATGAAAAAATAAATTAAAATATATATAAAATTTTATTTTACAAAAAATAAATCACATATTTAACTTAATAACAAACTCTTTTAATTACACTCCAATTAATATTCAATTACATACTCTTTTAGTTATATTTGAGTTAAAATTCTTCACCTACTATGACGCCCCTAGATCCGGGGTCAAGGATCCAGGTCATCACGGTCCAATTTCCATTCAATATCAATATCTCTTGAGTTTTTTTATATATTTAATATAAAAAAAAAATATAATTAAGAAAAATAATATCTCTTGAGTTTTTTTATATATTTGAGTTTTTTTTGTATTAATATCAATTGCTTAATTATTTTTTTTTTTTTGTCAAAAAAAAAAAAAAAATTAAGCAATTGACCCCACACTAATACACACACACACCAATCATATGCTCATAGAACAACATTCACAATATTAAAAGTTTAAAGTTAACAGTTATTACAAACCCAGAATTCTACTAAGTACATTGTTGAATAATACTTCTACAGGAAGCATTTCAACAACCAAAAGTTTATTACAAACTTACACCCTTAATTTACATAAGTCTATTAAGCCCCTTTCGCTTGTCACTACCTCGGGGATGGTCGCCAGCACTCGCTCAAAAGGTCGCCTTTCCCTTACCCTCTTGCGGGGTGTAGTGCGTAGTATCGGTATGGGACCTAGCTGCTATATACATAAGTAGCAAGAGTGAGCTATAATAGCTCAGCAAGATAATAATTTAACCTAGAATTTAGAATGTGAACAGGTATACATATATATGCATATATAAGCAGAAACCAATTATAATCTTTAAGGAAGAATAAAGCTCTTATTTAATAATACATCATCCACTTACTATTATAAGAAAGAAATCTAAAATAATATAATATCAGTTTTTCTTCATCTGTAACCATAATTTCATCATCTCATATCATTATTCTGTTTTCAATATAGAAATCTGAAAACATTGTCTACACTTTCTTTTCAAAAACATTGGGGATATCTGTTGTCGCCTGATACGTTAGGACGATGATCAGTCGCCTAATCGTACCTGCTCTCTTTTTACTACCGGTAGAAGGAATGAAGATCATCCCTGGAGGAAGGCCACCTGCTAACATCCTCCCTTGGCATCTTCGTGCCGTAATAAAAATAATAAATGCTGGACTGTGTCGCACACAGCCCTGACACAGCCACTTACGCAAGTCTGTTGCAATCCCCCTTTTGTCACATCATTATTCCCTTTTTAAAATATCATTCCACATTTCCATTTTCTCGCTTTCATTTCCACATATCACTCACTCATATCATTTCCATTCTCGCACATTACTTCTATAAAATATATATATAACATAATGCTTTGATTATGATCCAGACATCTCCTTCATATTCAAGAAATCAAATATACTTTTATATTCATAAAATATTCCGTCTATTTTAAAAGTAGTGAATGATAATCAAATAATATTTATTAAACCACTGATACTCAAAAAGAATATTTTTAATATAGTATTATAAACCATATAACCCTAGATAACAATTGATACCATTCTTTTATTTACTTTAGATAACAACTGATACCATTCTCTTTCACCTCTCTTTACCATAAAGCATATTCGCTCCATTCATAATCATATCCACATTCATATTTCATAATTTATATCCATTTCTCTTTAATTCCAATATCAGGGAAATAATTCTTAGCAACATAGCAAACATAAAATAATATATATATTCCATGAAATCATTTACTTTGAAAATAAAAATAGTTTTCCAAGGTAAGGATAGAAGAAATCTTGTCTCGGTTTCGGTATCCTGACAGTATGGCTCGTCCCTCTTCCGGAGTTTCTATAAACACAAAAGGACCGTCGTTAGAATACCACATCTCTTACTCTCTACACTCTTGTATAACATTACCTTTGAAACTTTACATATGTTTAACGTATCACTACTACCCCAAAGGTTCAAGAACTTAACCATTTATAAGTTCAATCGAGGTTTCAGGGGTTTTCACCATTTCCCCTAACGACCACACTTAACTGTAAAAATTCCCAGAAAATATGGATTTCGAATTTTACCACAAGGTCAACTGGTAATGACTCTTTGACTACCTTACTACACTATTCCAAAGTTTCATAATTTTTAAAAATGTTTAAGTATGGTAGTCATTGCCTCAAAGTTGACACAACTACGTTTTCTAGGTTTCTGAACCGCTTTCACTAAAACTGACTTTTCTCCTAAACCGTTCATCAGATTTTAACGTACCTTATATCAAAACGATCTATGAACTAAACTCTATCATTTCATGGTCAATTGGTAACCTAGACAGTAGGGTACCGTACGGATGCAGGGGGTCCAAAACAGGGCAAATCACATCCTAACGAAAATCGGGCATTATAACGGCTATAATTTCGTACTTTCCAAAATCAAACTCCTCCAAATCAAACATCCACCTTATACACCATCACCTACACCATGTGGTTTACATCCCAACCATGGTTACAAGTCCACAACACACAATTTCCATATCAAAACAACCCATTTATAACACATAATCATCATAAACTAGGCAATAACATCACTTAACCACTAACCAACTCAATTTTCACCATAAATACAAAGAGGGCAAGAGTAGTTATACCTTCTTGAAGCTTTGACAACACTTAACAAGCCTTGTTAACCCTTAAACAACCTTACACTAGCTTGGATTAACTAAAAGAAGCATGAAAATCAAGTTAGTTTCTTGAAAACTACTATTCATTACTATTCACCTTCACTTCTATGATTTTATTACCTTGCTAAATGATGATGGTTGGCCTTGAAACTTTGTAAATGATCCTTCCTAACCTCCAAGAAGCCCCATGAATTTCCTCTTGATTTGTTATTGAAGAGAGCTAGGGTTTTGGTTTTTTTTTTTTTATCAAAGTGGCCGAATGGAATTATGGAATGGGGGAGAGGTTTTCTTGCTTGTTTTTTATCTTATCTCATCCTATCATCTAATCTCTAGAGTGTTGTGAAAGCTTGGTGATAATTATGAAAAATCTATATGTTAAAAGACTAATCTACCCTTAAATTTGTGTTAGTGGAAGGTGATATCATTAGTGATGTCATTGAGATGATCTAATATTCTCTTTTCCTTATTTTCTAAGTAAAATGTTTATAATTTTAGTAAATGGTAATGTGGTATGTATCCTTGTTAGATTAATAATCTTGGTTGCTTGGTTTCCATACTCGTCTAATTGTGGTTCGTTTCGAGTATACCTCATTATCTCAGTGGTTTTCGAAATCGTTTACCAATCCAAATTCCTTTGATATTCCTTAACTTAATAATCCTTTAGGTTACCCTAATACACCAATTTCTCAATATATAATTCCTTTAATATCTCCATGCTCCTTAATATTTGATAAAATAGGAGCTCATTCGAACTCGAAATCCTCAAAAATCCATATTCAGGAATTTCTGAAATCTATCGTCATTTCGAGTCACTTATTTCCCCACTAATATGATTTCTGTTTACTCATTTTCTATTTCAATTATAAGGTTCCTACATATCATTTCCCTAAATCCTCAAAATTTACTATTCATGTGATCACTGTAGCATTGCTAAAGTTAGGGTTATTACAGTCTTCCCCCCTTAAAAGGATTCCGTCCCGGAATCATGTTGGAAATGTCCATAGGTATCTTTTTCATTCACACCTTCTAACTTCCACACTATTTCCTCTATCCTTTTCCTTTCATAATATCTCTATCTTGTTTGCGCAGAAATACACCAATATCACTTCCTTGTCATTCATCAACATGCCATTTAGTTTATCAATAGCAGTACTTTTACTGTCTTTTCCTTACAAATTCCATCATGTTTCCAGTCATTCCATGTTATTTCGTCTCTCCTTCCACTTTCGACGAAGATATCCGCCACCACATTGGCCTTTTCTGAATGGTAGTGTATCTCACTTATGGTTTGACCATCTCTATCATGACATAATATTAACACCTCAATATTCCTATAGCTCCTCTCTGTAAAATTTTCCAGAAAATAAGCTCTAATAATATTCTTTAAAACAATTGTAGAAAATACTACCTATAATATATATATTTCCTGTTCGTCTCAACGAGCTTGTGTTTTCCCAAAACACTCCTACTTTTCTTTTCATAACGTTTCCTAGCCCTTAACAGATACTGATTTTCCTTATCTATATTATTAACTTATTTATTCCATTAATTGATTAAGTCGATCCTTAACCAAAGACTTATACACAAAATTTAAATCGAAAAACAAGTACCTGTATCCGCATCTGGTTTCGTCAACGCTTCCCCTAAGGTCATGTTGTACACTCTAGCAGTAGGCCTATTTGAAGCAGTCACACTCTGTCCTGGCGCGTATGACCCACCGGAACGGCAATCTCTAGCAATGTGTCCTAATTTCCCACACTGGTAACACTTAACATCTCTTTTAGGGTTTATATCAGTTGATGGGCACTGGTTAAGGTAGTGTCCTTTTTGTCCACACTTAAAACAAGTTACTCCCAGCACTCTACAGACTCCTATATGCTTCTTACCACACGTGTCACAATCTGGTAATGGTGGTCGTGATTGATTGGACTGAAATGTTCCTAAAGATTTACCACCCTGATTTACCGTCTCACTAGTAGTCTTGTTACCCCCCGACTTTCCCACAAATTGAGATTTTTGTCCTCTACCTCCTTTGTTAAAGTAGCTTCCCTCACTTGAACCTCCTTTCGGACCCTCAAATCTTCTTTTCTTATTCTCCCGACCTATTTGAGCCTGTTCACTCTCGGCCTCTATAATTGATGCCTTTTGAACCACTGCAGCATAATCAGTCAACTCAAATGGGGCCACTCTCGTTCGTAACCAGGGTTTCAATCCTTGTTGAAACCTTTTCGCTCGTTGTTCTTCAGTACGCACAAACTCGGGAACAAACCTAGACAGTTCTGTAAATTTAGTTTCATACTCTGCTACTGTTAGGTTATCCTGTTTTAACTCCAGAAACTTTATTTCCATTTGATTTTCCAAATACCTAGGAGAATACTTTTCTAGGAACACCCTAGTGAAACGCTCCCAGGTTATCACTCCCGCTTCTTCTAGGTTCTTCTTAGCTTCCCACCAGTAATTTGCCTCTCCCTTTAAAAGATAGGCTGCAAAGACTGTTTTCTGATCTTCCTCTATCCTCAGTATCTTGAAAGCTTTCTCCATTTCTTTTAGCCATGCCCTGGCTACTACTGGGTTAGTGGTTCCCTCGAATTCTGGGGGTTTTAATGACTTAAAGGCACGAAAGGAATTAGCTGCCTGATTGGGGAGAACAGGTGGTGGTTGAGGATTCTGTGGATTCGCTAAATTCTGCCTTAATAAGTCCATGAATTGGGCAAAGGGATCACCTCCCGGATTCCTTTGTTGGCTAGTTGATTCCTCTTCTTCTTCTTCATGATTTTCTTCATTATGAGCATTTTCGTTCAGTCTAGTACCTTCTATATTTTGACTTCTTTCGTCTCTCTCATTTTCCCTTGCATTCGCTCTACTATCACGTCTAGGCGGCATAGTTCTGTACATAACAATAGTCCTTATTAATTACCCGAATTTGGGTTACAATATACATCATTTCTATATACACAATTATATCATTAATTAACTCATTTGCACATCACAATATTCTTATCACGCGATTTGCATCTAGTTATATTATAACTTTAGTAGGTAAGTGTATCGCCCTTAACACGATAGCCTTTTCATTAAGTCAATCACCTTTTATACATCAATATTTTTGAGTCTCAACATTTATTATTAAAAATGCAGCAAAAATTTAGATAGAAATGCACAAACTTCATTAATTTACATAAATATTTTACAACTTGGGTACAACGTCTTTTACTAATAGGGTACATGGTTCGAAACATAACTGTACATACTAATCTGCTACAACAAAAGTGCTACTAGCTGTCTTCCAATCAGACTGGGATTAAAACAGCAACCAACTAAACTAATCCCCCAAAAAGACATCAGTAAGATGACTAGTCTGATTAGTGACGTAGACTACTATCCCGACTCACAGTCCTGCCCTAATAATGTCCCGGATCTGGACTACCATAGACGTGACTGTATCCACTATCGCAGCCCTCCACTCTGGGTTTCCTCTATCAGCTAACAACCTCCTAATGTCACCCAGGGCCCGCAGCTCAACACTCACTAATCCCAAAGATATACCATCAGGAATGATACCTCCTCTCCCTCTCTCTGACCTCTGCATCAGTGTGTCTATCACTCGGCGGGACTCTTCCAACTGACCCTGTAGGGCAAAGTACTCCGTCAACAGAATGGCTGGTAGTGAGTCACCTGTCGGTAAGGGTGCCTCCTGAGGGGGCACAGCAGCTGGGGCAGGTGCCCGAACAGGTGGAGGTGGTGGAGGTGCAAATGGTGGGGATGGAGGAATAGACCTGGTATCTGCATCCTCAGACGGATCTCCCTCTATCTCATCCTCTGAGAAGATAAAATGTCCGGGCGGAGTGAATGGCTCAGCTGGATCCTCTAGAGGGCCAAGACTCGGTGAGGGAGATGGGACTGGTGATGGTACTGGAATAGGTAAGGCAGGGGTAGGTATCATATGGATATCGGTCCACTCAGTCTCCTCATCCCCCTCAGCTATGACTGCCAACCTAGGCCTCTTACATAACGGCCTCTCCTCCTCCGGAATCTCCCATCTCACTCAAGAAGGACCTGCCTCATCAGATCCTGTAGAAGGTCTACCTATATATGGCACTATGGCCACAGCATCTCTCCGTCTCTGCTCCTCTGCCTCCTCTCTCTCAAATCTCTCTCTGGCCGCCGCCCGGCGTCTCTCCCTGAGGTCCTCGACTGCATACTCAGGGACCTCTACCCCGGCCAGCTGAAGATCTACGAGCTCCTGCTCTGACATCCCTAGCCACTAGGGGTCCTGACTCGGCTCACCCATCTCCGCTCCCTATAATAAAACATAAAATTCTATTAGTAACAGCCTATAAAATTATAATATATGCTTAAAGTAAATACTACCTGCGATATACCACCCCTGAACTTGATGGAAGTTCACAATTTATATTATAACTGATACATTTATTATTATCACTTTTGTTCTTGAGCATTATGACTCTTAGCTCTGATACCATCTGTGACGCCCCTAGATCCCGGGTCAAGGATCCAGGTCATCACGGTCCAATTTCCATTCAATATCAATATCTCTTGAGTTTTTTTTTATATTTACTAATTAAGCAATTGACCCCACACTAATACACACACACACCAATCATATGCTCATAGAACAACATTCACAATATTAAAAGTTTAAAGTTAACAGTTATTACAAACCCAGAATTCTACTAAGTACATTGTTGAATAATACTTCTACAGGAAGCATTTCAACAACCAAAAGTTTATTACAAACTTACACCCTTAATTTACATAAGTCTACTAAGCCCCTTTCGCTTGTCACTACCTCGGGGATGGTCGCCAGCACTCCCTCAAAAGGTCGCCTTTCCCTTACCCTCTTGCGGGGTGTAGTGTGTAGTATCGGCATGGGACCTAGCTGCTATATACATAAGTAGCAAGAGTGAGCTATAATAGCTCAGCAAGATAATAATTTAACCTAGAATTTAGAATGTGAACAGGTATACATATATATGCATATATAAGCAGAAACCAATTATAATCTTTAAGGAAGAATAAAGCTCTTATTTAATAATACATCATCCACTTACTATTATAAGAAAGAAATCTAAAATAATATAATATCAGTTTTTCTTCATCTGTAACCATAATTTCATCATCTCATATCATTATTCTGTTTTCAGTATAGAAATCTGAAAACATTGTCTACACTTTCTTTTCAAAAACATTGGGGATATCTGCTGTCGCCTGATACGTTAGGACGATGATCAGTCGCCTAATCGTACCTGCTCTCTTTTTACTACCGGTAGAAGGAATGAAGATCATCCCTGGAGAAGGCCACCTGCTAACATCCTCCCTTGGCATCTTCGTGCCGTAATAAAAATAATAAATGTTGGACTGTGTCGCACACAGCCCTGACACAGCCACTTACGCAAGTCTGTTGCAATCCCCCTTTTGTCACATCATTATTCCCTTTTTAAAATATCATTCCACATTTCCATTTTCTCGCTTTCATTTCCACATATCATTCATTCATATCATTTCCATTCTCGCACATTAATTCTATAAAATAAATATATAACATAATGCTTTGATTATGATCCAGACATCTCCTTCATATTCAAGAAATCAAATATACTTTTATATTCATAAAATATTCCGTCTATTTTAAAAGTAGTGAATGATAATCAAATAATATTTATTAAACCACTGATACTCAAAAAGAATATTTTTAATATAGTATTATAAACCATATAAACCCTAGATAACAACTGATACCATTCTTTTATTTACTTTAGATAACAACTGATACCATTCTCTTTCACCTCTCTTTACCATAAAGCATATTCGCTCCATTCATAATCATATCCACATTCATATTTCATAATTTATATCCATTTCTCTTTAATTCCAATATCAGGGAAATAATTCTTAGCAATATAGCAAACATAGAATAACATATATATTCCATGAAATCATTTACTTTGAAAATAAAAATAGTTTTCCAAGGTAAGGATAGAAGAAATCTTGCCTCGGTTTCGGTATCCTAACAGTATGGCTCGTCCCTCTTCCGGAGTTTCTATAAACACAAAAGGACCGTCGTTAGAATACCACATCTCTTACTCACTACACTCTTGTATAACATTACCTTTGAAACTTTACATATGTTTAACGTATCACTACTACCCCAAAGGTTCAAGAACTTAACCATTTATAAGTTCAATCGAGGTTTCAGGGGTTTTCACCATTTCCCCTAACGACCACACTTAACTGTAAAAATTCCCAGAAAATATGGATTTCGAATTTTACCACAAGGTCAACTGGTAATGACTCTTTGACTACCTTACTACACTATCCCAAAGTTTCATAATTTTTAAAAATGTTTAAGTATGGTAGTCATTGCCTCAAAGTTGACACAACTACGTTTTCTCGGTTTCTGAACCGCTTCCACTAAAACTGACTTTTCTCCTAAACCGTTCATCAGATTTTAACGTACCTTATATCAAAACGATCTATGAACTAAACTCTATCATTTCATGGTCAATTGGTAACCTATACATTAGGGTACCGTACGGATGCAGGGGGTCCAAAACAGGGCAAATCACATCCTAACGAAAATCGGGCATTATAACGGCTATAATTTCGTACTTTCCAAAATCAAACTCCTCCAAATCAAACATCCACCTTATACACCATCACCTACACCATGTGGTTTACATCCCAACCATGGTTAAAAGTCCACAACACACAATTTCCATATCAAAACAACCCATTTATAACACATAATCATCATAAACTAGGCAATAACATCACTTAACCACTAACCAACTCAATTTTCACCATAAATACAAAGAGGGCAATAGTAGTTATACCTTCTTGAAGCTTTGACAACACTTAACAAGCCTTGGTAACCCTTAAACAACCTTACACTAGCTTGGATTAACTAAAAGAACCATGAAAATCAAGTTAGTTTCTTGAGAACTACTATTCATTACTATTCACCTTCACTTCTATGATTTTATTACCTTGCTAAATGATGATGGTTGGCCTTGAAACTTTGTAAATGATCCTTCCTAACCTCCAAGAAGCCCCATGAATTTCCTCTTGATTTGTTATTGAAGAGAGCTAGGGTTTTGGTTTTTCTTTTTTTTTTTTTATCAAAGTGGCCGAATGGAATTATGGAATGGGGAAGAGGTTTTTTTGCTTGTTTTTGATCTTATCTCATCCTATCATCTAATCTCTAGAGTGTTGTGTAAGCTTGGTGATAATTATGAAAAATCTATATGTTAAAAGACTAATCTACCCTTAAATTTGTGTTAGTGGAAGGTGATATCATTAGTGATCTCATTGAGATGATCTAATATTCTCTTTTCCTTATTTTCTAAGTAAAATGTTTATAATTTTAGTAAATGGTAATGTGGTATGTATCCTTGTTATATTACTAATCTTGGTTGCTTGGTTTCCATACTCGTCTAATTGTGGTTCGTTTCGAGTATACCTCATTATCTCAGTGGTTTTCGAAATCGTTTATCAATCCAAATTCCTTTAATAATTCCTTAACTTAATAATCCTTTAGGTTACCCTAATACACCAATTTCTCAATATATAATTCCTTTAATATCTCCATGCTCCTTAATATCTGATAAAATAGGAGCTCATTCGAACTCGAAATCCTCAAAAATCCATATTCAGGAATTTCTGAAATCTATCGTCATTTCGAGTCACTTATTTCCCTAGTACAACACTAATATGATTTCTGTTTACTCATTTTTTATTTCAATTATAAGGTTCCTACATATCATTTCCCTAAATCCTCAAAATTTACTATTCATGTGATCACTGTAGCATTGCTAAAGTTAGGGTTATTACACCTACACTCAACTTTTTTAGACTCTTTCAATTACTTGAAAACCAAATATTTTCAAAATCAATTTAAATAATTTTAATATCACATCTATACTATACTATTATAAGCGAAATAAGGTATATTTGGATGGTCGGTCGGTCGGTTAACACCTTCCCAAAAAGTTTGCTAACACCTTCCAAAAATGAAAAAATAAATTAAAATATATATAAAATTTTATTTTACAAAAAATAAACCACATATTTAGCTTAATAACAAACTCTTTTAATTACACTCCAATTAATATTCAATTACATACTCTTTTAGTTATATTTGAGTTAAAATTCTTCACCTACACTCAACTTTTTTAGACTCTTTCAATTACTTGAAAACCAAATATTTTCAAAATCAATTTAAATAATTTTAATATCACATATTTATTAACAAATTTACAACAAATTATAAATCAATAAAACTTTATAATAAACAATAAAAATTTCACTCAATTACAAATTCATATTAAATTTTATTTTAAACAAATATTACATTATTGATTATTATGAAATCATAATTTGAAGATATAATTGATTGGTTGTTTGGTCGATTAACACCATACCAAAAAGTTTGCTAACACCTTCCAAAAATGAAAAAATAAATTTAAATGCAAATAAAATTTTATTTAAAAAACATAAACCACATATTTAACTTAATAACAAACTCTTTTAATTACACTCCAATTAATATTCAATTACATACTCTTTTAGTTATACTAGCTTAAAATCCGTGCAATTCACGGATTTGTTTTACTATTATATGATTTTTTTCAATGATTCGAATGAATTTTTTATAATATGAATTTTGTAAATTACATTTTTAAATAATATGATTTGAAAATAATTATACATATATACACACATATTGGCCATATTGTTTTTGAAAAAAAGGAAAAATTAGTTATAAAATATTGATAAGATTATATGTTTTTGCTTAAAAAAGGTAAGCAGTCAATTTTTTTTTGACGGTAAAGTAATGAGTCAATTATTAATTATTATGTTATACTTTTTTTGAATAAAAATTATCTGTGATACTATTGAAAAAGAATAGGTTTTAGTAAGAGAAAATATAAAAGGTAACATGTTTTAGTTAAAAATGTAATTTGTTAGTTATTAGTAATCATAGTAATATTATTTTATTTCATTAAATATAATTGCCCGTAATATTTTTAGAATATAAAAGATAACGTGTTTACCTAAAAATGAAATTAATCGATTATTAAAAAAATAGAAAAGATAACATGTTTTTACCAATAATAAATATTTAAGTAAGGATACTTAAGTAAGAAAAGAAAGTTTGAAAATGAGATATTTTAGTTTGAAAATGAGATATTTTAATTAGAAAATATAGAAAATATATTACATTTTAGCTGAAAAAGGTAATGAAATAACTATTTTAGAGATTAGGGAGCCTAAGATATGTCTTAGGTAAGTTCCGTGGATACACAAATTTTATATGCAAATATGGGGTAGACATTTTTGTAAAATTAGGATTCGTTTAAAATTTTACAATATTATTAATTAGCCATGCGGGCCCAGTAAGATTTAAAACTTATTTTTTAGTTTCCTGAGATTAATGGTCATTTTTCTCATAATTTTTTTAGTTTATTTCGTTAAATAGAATGACACGTGATATTTTTGGAAAGGAGAGGTTATAGTCAGAGAAGTTAGAAAAAATAATGTGTTTTAGCTGAAAAGTAATTTGTTAGTTATTAGGAATTATAATATCGTTATTTTACTTTATAAAATAGAACTACATGTTTTTTTACCAATAATTAATATTTAAGTAAAAAGTCAAAGTTTATTCATTAATTAGAATGATCATATTTTTGGAAAGAAGATATTTTAGTTAGAAAAGCTAATAATTGAAAAAGGTAATTGGTTAGTTATTATTTGGGAGAAGTGTTGGAAAGAGTTGCGTGTAATATTTTGAGAAAATATTGTGTTTTTTGTTTTTTTATAATTAAGTAAAATCATTAAGGATAATAAAGTAAAACAACATGTTTTTACTAATAATAAATATTTGATAAAGATAATTAAGTAAAAAAATAAGTTTGAAAATGATATATTTTAGTTAAAAAATATAAAAAATATATTATCTTTTAGCTGGAAAAGTTAATCTGTTAGTTATTAATAATTATAATATTATTAGCTTATTTCATTAATTAGAACAATCATATTTTTGGAAAGAAGAGATTTAATTTGAAAAATTAGAAAAAGTAATAGCTGATAGGTAATTGTTTAGTTTTTATTTAGTAGAAGTGTTGAGAGATGCGTGTAATATTTTGTGAAAAGATTGTGTTTATTTTAATTAATTAAATAAAATTATTAAGGATAACGATGTATAATAATTAAATAAGGTAAGTACCGTACCGTACCGTACCAAAAAACAGGTACCAATTAACTTTTAATATTTCATCTTTTATAATATAGTATAGCATTTGAGTTAAAATTCTTCACCTACACCCAACTTTTTTAGACTCTTTGAATTACTTGGAAACCAAATATTTTCAAAATCAATTTTAATAATTTTAATATCACATATTTATTAACAAATTTACAACAAATTATAAATCAACAAAGTGAAAACAAACTAAAACCATATAATAAACAATAAAAATTTCACAAAATTACAAATTAATATTAAATTCTATCTTAAACAAATATTACATTATGGATTATTATGAAATCATAATTTGAATATGACAATATCAACAAAAATTTGAATGTAAATAAATACGATACTTCCATTTATTTTTATATTATTATGACAAAATATAGTCAAAATTCGAACAATATATCATATAATTAAATGATTATTATTTAATAATATATATTATGCCAATATTGTATTAAGTAATATATATGAGATAAATAATTATTAAAATATAAATAAAAAGTTTTTTAAATTTAATAAAGCCGTGCATCGCACGGGTTATAGGCGAAACAAGGTATAATTGGTCGATTGGTCGGTTGGTTAACACCTTCCCAAAAAGTTGGTTAACAACTTCCAAAAATGAAAAAATAAATTAAAATATATATAAAATTTTATTTTACAAAAAATAAACCACATATTTAACTTAATAACAAACTCTTCTATATTATACTATTATTAACGAAACAGGGTATAATTGGTTGGTGTGTTAATATAATTTTATTGGTTGGTTTGTTAACACCTTTCCAAAAAGTTGGTTAACACCCTCCAAAATTGAAAAAATAAATTAAAATACATTTAAAATTTTATTTTACAAAAAATAAACCACATATTTAACTTAATAACAAACTCTTTTAATTATACTCCAATTAATATTTAATTACATACTCTTTTAGTTATATTTGAGTTAAAATTCTCCACATACACTCAACTTTTTTAGACTCTTTCAATTACTTGGAAACTTAAATATTTTCAAAATCAATTTAAATAATTTTAATATCACATATTTATTAACAAATTTACAACAAATTATAAATCAAAAAAGTGAAAACAAACTAAAATTATATAATAAACAATAAAAATTTTACACAATTACAAATTAAGGGTGATTGCCCTTTTTACCCACTTTTTAAGTTTCTCTCACCAAAATACCCAAATTCGGTAAGCACTGCCCTAAATGCCCACCACATACGCCTTTCTCACGGGCGTTTGTGCTGATGCGCCGTACTAACCAGCGTATGTGCTGGACACGCTTTTCTTCACAGGCGTGAGCAGGCGTGAGATACGCGCATGTCACAGGCGTATCTTATGATACACATTCCACATCGGCGCATCAGACGTCGTCATCTTCTTCCCCGATGTCGCGACTGAAAGGCGACTCCGGCATATTTTTGTCGATCTCCGTTCGTCCACATCCCGTAGTTTCGAAACACATACCATATATCTTTGGAACCGCAAATCAATTCTCTACAAGATCATATGAGTTTTATAATGTTTGGTTTGCCGGATTGAAAACACCCAAAATGGCGATTTGAACGACGTCGAACGTTCCGACGTCCTCTTTCACGCCCCTGCGGGGCCGGAGGTGATAAACGGAGACTAGGATCTGGATCGGCAGGAGCTTGTGAACATTTGGTGTTCGTTTGGGGGGCGGTGGAGCCTCGTATCGACGATACGAGTCGTAATGAAGAAGTCCCCGGCGAGATGAGCTCTCGATTCCACCTGAAAAATTCACGAATTCTGGCGATGAACAGTTCCCTCGATACGCGTTCCAAAACGGCGTATCCCGTGGGTAGCAAGGTCGGGGTTTTCAGAATTGGGCATTTTGGTTAGTGGGTATTGAAAATTTAGGCATTTTGGGCATTCTTTCACAAATTAATATAAAATTCTATTTTATGGATTATTATGGAATCGTAATTTGAAGGTATAAGCAAAACAACGTATATTTGATTAGTTGGTTGGTTAACGCCTTCCAAAAAAATATTGTTAACACCTTCCTAAAAATAACAATTTAAAAAGATTATGTTCAAAATATTAATTTATTTATTATAAACAACAAAATTTAGCAATATGGTGCACAAATATTTTTAAAAAAATTACAAAAACGCGTTAAAATTTCCAAATTTAGTTATGTTATGTATATTTTATTAAAAATAAAAAACCTCATGTTTTACTGTTATAAGCAAAATAAGGTATATGTGGTTAGTTGGTTGGTTGCTTAACGCCTTCCAAAAAAAAGGTTAAAACCTTCCTAAAAATAACAAATTAAAAAGATTATGTTAAAAATATTAATTTATTTATTATGATCAACAAAATTTACCAATCAGGTAAAAGTTTTTTTTAAAAGAATTAAAAAACGTGTTAAAAATTCCAAATTCAGTTAAGTTATATATAATTTATTAAAAATAAAAAGCCACATGTTTTATAGGATTATAAACGTTTTCAATTATATTCCGATTAGAACCTTCCCAAAAAGTTTGCTAACACCTTCCAAAAATAAAAAATAAAAATAAAATACATATAAAATTTTATTTTACCAAAAAAAACCACATATTTAACTTAATAACAAACTCTTTTAGCTCCAATTAATATTTAATTACATACTCTTTTGGTTATATTTGAGTTAAAATTCTTCAGCTACATCCAACTTTTTTAGACTCTTACAATTACTTGGAAACCAAATATTTTCAAAATCATTTTAAATAATTTTAATATCACATATTTATTAACAAATTTACAACAAATTATAAATCAAAAAAGTGAAAACAAACTAAAATAATATAATAAACAATAAAAATTTCACACAATTATAAATTAATATTAAATTCTATTTTAAACAAATATTACATTATGCATTATTATGGAATCATAATTTGACTATGATAATATCAACAAAAATTTAAATGTAAATATATACGATACTTTCATTTATATTTATATTATTATGACAAAATATAATCATAATTTGAATAATATATCATATAATTAAATGATTATTATTTAATAATATATATTATACCAATATTATATTAGGTAATATATATGAGATAAACAATTATTAAAATATAAATTGAAAAATTATTTAATTTTAAGAAAATTGTGCATTGCACACGGTTATAGGCTAGTACCCATGAAACAATAAGTAGACAATTACAAAAATTCATTAATCATTCAATATATATATATAAAGGAGGATAGCGGGAGTTTAGGTGGCGCTCTAATATCGTCTCAATCGATTTTTCTAATTTTCTAGAATTTTAAACACTAATAAATATGAAAATATCAATTAGCATATTAGAAATAGAATAGGTGTTCGAATTTATAAAGGAGAAGAGTTCGAATTTATAGGGAAGACATATGATTAGAAGTTCTATTGGAAGTATAATAAGTATTTATAAGGCATACGATTAAAAGTTCTATTGGAAGCAGAATAGGAGTTCGAATTTATAGAGAATAAGAGTTTGAATTTATAGAAAAAATATATAAATAAAAGTTCTACTAGAACTTAGAATAGGTGTTTGAATATATAGAGCAGACATATAATTAAATATTTTATAGAAAGGATAGCGGGAGTTTAGGTGGCGCTCTAATATCGTCTCAATCGATTTTTCTAATTTTCTAGAATTTTAAACACTAATAAATATGAAAATATCAATTAGCATATTAGAAATAGAATAGGTGTTCGAATTTATAAAGGAGAAGAGTTCGAATTTATAGGGAAGAAATATGATTAGAAGTTCTATTGGAAGTATAATAAGTATTTATAAGGCATACGATTAAAAGTTCTATTGGAAGCAGAATAGGAGTTCGAATTTATAGAGAATAAGAGTTTGAATTTATAGAAAAAATATATAAATAAAAGTTCTACTAGAACTTAGAATAGGTGTTTGAATATATAGAGCAGACATATAATTAAATATTTTATAGAAAGTACGATCTTCTTAAATTATATATTTTTTATATAAGTTAATTGTACTTATATTCGGAAAATTTATTCATAAATCAAATACTATTGTCATGAAAAAAGTCACCGTATTTAAAAAGAAAAGAATTGATGTCTTAACATAATAAAAGAACAATAAGTAAAAGAACAATCTCATGCAGTCTTTATAATATATGTTAAAAAGTTGGGATTTCGGTTTTAACGAGAAAGTGGCTCAATCGAAAGAATTGTATTTAACAAGAAATTGATTCATTAGAGAAGATTATTCAATTATTAAAATTTAATATTAATATTATAATATAACGTAAATGTATTGAATTTTTTTAAAAATATTGTAACGCCGCCGCGAAGCACGACTTTATCAACTAGTTTATATAAAATGCATAACAGAATACTCGGTATTACTTATTTATCTTCTTCTCTCAATAATTTAACATTCAACAATAGTGTATTCACTTTGACAAACAAAAAAAAAAAAAGTGTATTCACACCACGCATATTTATTGATATGGACATAGGATAGAATAGATACAAAGAGACGTATATATAGTTGGCTTCTCTTTTTTTTTTGCTAAATATATATAGTTGGCTTCTCATTTGATCCAAAGCGCTATCTTCCAATCTAACCCGTCTCATCCAAAGCAGACCCTTTTCATCCCCCAAGCAATTATTCTCCACAACTTTTCTCATAATTGTAAGTTTTTTTATGAATATATATATATATATATTTATGGTTTTTGAATTTTATGTTAGTGTTACTACAAGATCTTTGTTGGGCTTTTAGTTAATCAAGTTTTGTGATTTGGGCTGTTTTGATTTGTTGTAAAGGTTGTAGATTTCATGGGTTTTGATGATTTTTGTACTTGGGTTTGAGTTTTGATCATGTTTTTTTAAGTGGGTTTGGCTCAAATCAACTGTTTGAGTGATTTGTCAATTAATGAAATGAGTTTTTGTTTTTTCATTTTATTAGAAACAGACTCTTTTTTTTTTTGATGATTCTCTCTTTGTAATTGAAAATTGGGTCTTTTTTAAAATAAGGTTATTCAAGATTATTGTTAAGGTTTTTTTTTTTTTTTTTTGGGTATTGATTTGTTATGCCTTGTTTCTCCAGTTATCGTAGAAAGAAGGGGATTAAATGGCCAAAAGTAGCTTCAAGCAAGAGCATGAATTTGGTAAATTTTACTTGACTTTGAGGTTCAAGAAATTGATGAGTTTCTAGATTTAGGTGTTGATTATGTTATTTGTTTGCTCTTCAGAGAAGAGGCGTGCCGAGGCTGGACGGATTAGGGAGAAATATTCAGATAGAATCCCGGTGAGAATTTTTTCATTGATATCTTTAATTTTGGGACTCATTATTGTTTTGAGCATGTTGATTTCTTGATGCATTACGTTATTGTTATGTTTGTGTAACTGGTGGTGGTCTTATGTCACTGCCAGAAATATGTGTCAACTAGGTAGTCTGACGTATTCATTTCACATTAGATTTGACAAGGATAGACTGGATAGTGGATAATGATCAACAAATGTTTTGGTTGCTTGTTGTAGTTTAAAAAGTCACTACTACTTAGCGCAGAACCACTTCTATTTATTTGTGAGCTTTTTAGTGGGTGTACGGTGGCTTATTTGATGACACTTGTCCACAAAAGGACCGGATTTTATTGGAAGGAGCCTTCTAGAACCTTAAAGAATGTTCTTGTGCATAACCTTCTTAAAGATTTCAAGTAAAGAGGTTCTAGAAACAAAATCTAGCAGAAGCATGTTTATGTTTACAGTTGATGCCATTGTAGCTGGAAATTTTTATTTTTACTTATAATGTAATTCCACGTATGTTGTAATAAGCATTAAGCTGAATGCTTTTTAAATTCAGAGAGAAACCAAAGTATTATTGCTAATGTAAAATCTATATTTCGTAAAACAGGTTTTCCCTTTCTAGTCATTATGATCTAGTTTAAATTTCATGTTGATTATGTAGCATATCTTGGATTTTCACTCTTGAAATTGCATTCAATTCATTGAGTGCTTTATAAAGTATTAGAAAAAAACATAATTTTATTAATTTTAAAATCTAATGTCTACTACCACTCTGTTCCGTTATGAAATAAGATGTCTAATCCTTGAATATTACTGAAATACTGATTTTGTGTTATCTTTTTGTTTTATTTTCTTATGAAAAGGTGATTGTGGAGAAGGCTGAAAAAAGTGATATTCCTAACATTGACAAGAAAAAGTAAGTGATCTTTTTTATAATTATTTGTCCTTCCCTAATATTTTTATCATTGCAGTAAATACCACTTTTGGATGATGCTTACAGTTTCCCTGAAATCAGTTTTTGGTTTCAATCACCTGAAAAAAGGTTTATCATCTTTGGGATGAAAATGTGGTTGAGAAAAGTTGACGAAAGTTGCAGGCATTATAAAACAAAATTAGAAGTAAACACAGTTCAAAAAAAAAAAAGTGCTGGATGTTATGTTAAAATAAGAAAATAAATCGTTTTGTATTAGTTGACTCATGACTTTTAGTGCATCTAAGCATTAATAACTAGAAAGGAGTTACGTTCTATCGGAGGATTTAGGCTTTGTCAGGATTACACATCTAATTAAGGTCAGGATTTTGTGAAGCATTGAAAAACTATATCATAATTTTTTTTTACTCTTAACACTGAGAAAGTAGAACAGTAGTCTAAAAGGCAGGGCAGGGCGTGGAAGGCTATTTATATTATTTGACTTGTTAGCTAACCTGTTCATTCTGACTTACTGTTATCAGATACCTTGTTCCAGCTGACCTGACTGTGGGGCAATTTGTTTATGTGATTCGGAAAAGAATCAAACTAAGTGCTGAAAAAGCAATATTCATCTTTGTGGATAATGTGCTCCCACCCACAGGTAATTGCATTGCTAGTGCCACAGTTAGTTATATCACATCTGTGTTTTATTTCAACTAGTTAAGCTGTAATGTCTGTTATTGCAGGAGCAATAATGTCCAGCATATATGATGATAAGAAGGATGCAGATGGCTTTCTCTATGTCACATATAGTGGGGAGAACACATTTGGCTACTAGATCCCCTTTCATTGTTCATGTCCGTTCAATCTCTCTTATCTTATCATCTTATGTGCTGGTGTCACCAACAATTATATAATTATTCTGTTAAATAATCTAAGTTACAAGACTGGCAGTAACCATTTGTAAATTTCTAGTTTGTATATAAATTGACTGAATTACGTTGGTTTAATTAATAATATACGTTTTCCTTTTAAAATCATGTAGCATTTGTTTATTACTTAGTTTTGGTTAAAAATCTAGCTCAAAATTAGATTGTCTACCTACAAGGTTACAACAGTAGGATTTATTCAACTTAGAAAGTTACAAGGTGATCCAGTGTAGAAGCACATAATTCATGGAAAAGAAGCCTCAGTGGTATCTAAATTTTATTCTACATGTTTAGTTAAATATTTTGTTATGATGTATTGGCTTCAGTTGTAACACATGTTACTCGATGTGAAGCACAGAATGGGCACAAGTTGGGGGACAAATTTCCCTAAATGTTTGTAATATCTTGTTATGATGTATTTTAAGCCGTTGTACGTAACTTTTGATACATTAAGCTTTTACAGTTTCTTGACTCCTTGGGAAAAAAAAAAGTTGTAGCTTGATACAATATGCTTTATGATCTAGAAAAAATATATATACTCAATGTTGCAGCTTGAGTTGGCAGCACGCCAGCACTCAAGCTGTCTAATTCCAAAATCTCCCCGAGTACTTGTAGACTAAAGATAATATCATGACCAGCCATGTACAATATCCTTGTCCTAGGAAACCGATAAAAGTTCCAAAAAAATGTTCAAAAGGACATGTGTTTTTTTTATCATTAGTTGAATAAATAATTAATATGATGGATCCCACGTGCATTCACATAAATTTTCCAATTAAAACTTTCTATTTTGTCAATTGACACATGATACGTCATTTTAGGAACATTTTTGGAAATTTTTTTTGGTTCCCTAGCAATACTCCTTCTTGTTTCATATACTGCTTCAATTATGGGTAAAGTAATTACGATGTCAGCTGCTATGATAGTGCCTTGTAGGTAGAGCTGGCCAAATAGACGGGTTCGACAAATGGGCGGGTTCGAAACCCACTCGATCGGTTCGAAACCCGGCAAAAATTTGGTACGAACCGGGCCGGTTCGAAACCCGATCACACCGTTGAAGGAATCGGATCGTTCACGAGTTTATATAGTATGAACTGTAACCGGCATGTCGCAGCTTGCCAACCATCTAGCAACCCGTTTCCTCCCAACCCGCCCGGCACGCCCCGGCTCGTCCGTATGACCCGCATGAACCAGCATGCTATATATACTCTTACAACTTTTTTTTCTTTTAATTTTCTTAATATATATACTTACCTTATTTTAAATTAAAAAAATAATTAAAATTCTGTTTAAATAAACTGATGTAAAATCTTGAATAATTGAAATCTGTTTATTGGTTTTTTTTGAATATTTTAAATGATATTTAGAAAAAAATGTTTTCTTAAATATAGTTGTACTCATCTTATTTTAAAATTTTGAATAACTAAATTTTAAATAATTAAAATTTGTTTATTGGTTTTTTTAAATATTTTAGATGATATTTGAAAAAAGTTTTCTTTAATGATATTTAAAAAAAACGAAAAAATTCGCGTGAACTAGCCCGCCCAGCCCGCGCGTGAAAGTGCAAGTTGCCCAGCTACCGCTCCACTTATTAGTTATTACCTTTAACATTCATGAATCCCCGTGTTCTGTTATTATTATTTTATTACTAACATAAAAATCTGTGTGAGCCACGCGAGGTTATCTTAAATTGTATTTTTAAATTAAATTGTGCATGATCAATGTCTTTTAAAGTATATGATTGATTGTAATGGATTTTTGCTTGTTAACGGAATATGCGACTATTGTGTACTTATTTAAGTTTGTTAAAAATTATAATCTGAAAAATAATATGAGTAATATTAATAGTAGTCATGTCTGTTTTTTTTTTCTGAGTCATAGAATAGAATTCGAGTGTTTTATGGGCATCGTCTAATTAAGATGATTTTTAAGAACATTTAAAATACTAAACTGTTCTTCCACTTTTTTGAAAATGATAAATTCATTTAGTTCGATCTCCAATAATATTCAAGATACAAACTAAATAGCCTTCCACATATTGCATTATGAGAGTGTAGGTTTTACTCTTGATTTTAATCAAAAACTTCGTAAACCTTCTAATACTCAGGCCTTGCGCTTTCACTTCTTAAAACTATCTTTCTAACTCTTTCATCTTTTTTCTTCTAATTTCTTCATTTTAAGCATCCTTTGCCCTTTACTCTTTCTCTGTCCGCCAGACTTTTAAAACACCAGATAATTCTAATTGACCGAGTAAATATATCTTGTGTAACTACAGGCTTATCACACTTTAGAATATTTTTTCGTACTTCTATCATCATAAGTTGAAGTTGCTCATATGCCTTATGTTCGGCGTTGACAATGAATTCATCCTTTATTTTTTCAAATACAGCTTAATCCAAAGATCCTAATTGGAGTGAACAGATGTACCAAAGACTTGAATGAGTTTGTTGTTTCTCTTAACGAATTACGCGCCTCTAGCTTTACTTATTTTTCTAAAATTTATTATAATTTTTTAATTGATATTTTAATTATTTAAAAAATTCTAAAAAATTTACCTTTTAATCAACTGTGTCTTGGTAAATTAATATTTGATAAATCAATAAATTCTTCAAATAAATAATTTGTATAGTTCTAAATATTGACATCGATAGAGAATAATATTAATAAATGATATAACACGATATACTATAATCCGAATCAATAAATGTAAAAATAAAATATAGCCAAAAATTGTTAATATGTTACAATAATTAAAAATATCGAAGTTTGTTTCACTCAAGTAACATGCACACACATCTATAATGTGTATGATTTAAAACACATGTGACTGAGTGATCTAGTGATAGAAAGATGTGTGAATTAAATCGGTGACCCTACAAATATGGGTGATGGCCCAGAATACCTCTTTTTTCACTACCCATGACCAAAATACCTACCGCCAACTCTGGCGGCCCTAAATACCCACGGGACACGCTACTGGTAATGGAGTAACACGTGACACGCTACCAGGAAAGGCGTAACACACAGACACGCTATTGATAGGCGTGAAAATAACTCATGATACGCATTCCATACCAGCGCATCCCATGTTACGCAGTTCTGAAATGCGTGATGACTTCATCTGACGTCATCATCATTTTTGCTCAGAATTCACGGGAGCTCAGTGGCCATGGCGATTTGACGGCGATTTTCGCCGAAAAATGCAAATCAGTCGTACACACACTCAAGACATCTTCCTATAACGTACTATATCAATGGAATTGCCTTTCGACGATCTACAGCCATACCCATTTCAAAACCATTTCGTTCCCATATTTCAAACACCCAATCGAACCCAACAATCTCTCCTCGATTTTCCGGTGAGCTCGTAACTGCTCCTGCGGGACCAGATTCGTGAGCTGGTAATGGTGATTGTTTTGGTATAATCAAAAGTAGTGGTGGTCGCCGGAGAGAGCGGAGAGAGGCGGAGAGAGTTCGGGAGGTCGGAGAGATCCGATAAAACGAGAGAGATGGGAGAGACGAGAGAGATGGGATGCGCCACTCACAGTGGCGTGTTCCGTGGGTAGTGAGGGCCAACTGTTCCGAAAATCAGTATTTTGGGCCATGGGTACCTCATTTTGAGGTATTTTGGTCATTTTCTCTACAAATATTATGTTGATTATTATTATTATTACTATTATTATTATTATTATTATTATTATTATTATTATTATTATTATTATTATTATTATTATGATTATTATGATTATTATTATTATTATTATTATTATTATTATTATTATTATTATTATTTTAAAATGTATAAACAAATTATATATTATGTATCACTAATTGATATTTTGATATAATATAATTTATTATGATCCAAATCAATAATTATGAAAATAAAATTATGATCAAAGATTGCTAATATGTCGCAATAATTATCATATTATATTTTGTTTCATTCAAGCAACACACACATCTATAATGTGTAGATTTAAAATACATGTGATTGATTGGTCTAGTATAACCAAACCAGAATTTATATATCATTAATTTATTTTTTAATATAATATAATATATCATAATTCGAATCAATGAATGTAAGAATAAATTGATGACTAAAATTTGTTAATACCTCGTAATAGCTAAAGTACCTAAAATTTGTTAATATGTCGCACTAACTAAAATACCTTATTTTTTTCAATCACACGACACGCCTACACACATATAATGTAGATCATACAAAAACACATAAGAGTGAGTGATGTGGTGATGTGGTGATAAGAAGCTTTCTACACATTGTAGAGACCTAGGTTCA
The DNA here is from genome assembly GCA_036435485.1 of Saposhnikovia divaricata. Taxonomy (NCBI): domain Eukaryota; kingdom Viridiplantae; phylum Streptophyta; class Magnoliopsida; order Apiales; family Apiaceae; genus Saposhnikovia; species Saposhnikovia divaricata. The sequence goes on from CM071600.1 coordinate 161,746,899, forward strand.
ATTCCCACCAATATCATTATTTTTTAAAAATAATGAATAAAAGGATAAATAAGTTATTTCAGATGAAATAAAATGTGTAAGGATTTAAGATGGAATAAAATGTCCACGAATTCAGTAGTACACGGCACGGCCCGCATAATCTGTACATGTCATTCTCGAATTCTTATTCAAATGAACCGGCCCGGTTCAAACCCGGCCCGGTACGGCCGGCCTCATTTGGCCACCTCTACTTGTAGGTCCAAATATCAAATGAAGCCCTTTTACCGGTTTGAAATTTTGATGTGCCCAGAATCACCATTTAATACTCCAGATTCGATTCGCTGAATTATTTGTTTATCAAAAAGATTTGTACATATGTCAACAGTGCATGTTTATGTCAAAATTAGGAAGTGATGATGAATTCAATCATCATCACTTCCTAATACAAAATTAGGAAGTGATGATGAATTCAATCCATTTCTTTCATTTTGACTCCAAAAATCATAATACTACACCAGAATTCGGAAATATCAACAATACCTTGTGAATAATTAGTTGTTTTAGTCACAATCTAGTGTCTGTCAATGAACATACAGTACGTACCATAATCTCTCAGGTTCCTTCCGCAACCACAATATTTCACTTGTCCAATACAAAGATTATTGCCTTATGCGTAGTAGTGTTTACTCGAATTGACACAATCACTTGGAATAACTATGAAATTTGATAACGAGTACGGTGATGAGAAAGACATTGTTGTGAACCCTACTAGTTAGCTGTGATCCAAGCACGGATACCCCAATCTAAGTGAAGAAATGGATTTCTTTCACAAGTCAAGTTACTTGGTTAACAAATTAAGAGTATGTCTTCCGAGAGACTCCTAATACATTATAAATAATATAAATTATTGACTTTTAATGATTTAATATGTGCTTCTCTCAACAGTACTCTTTACATTCATTCTTAAGGTAAATTTTTATTGTTAAAAACATTTTAAATTCATACGAGTACAAATGTAAGCCGAGAGAGATATTCCTAGAATAGATTACATCCATCAGATCTTTAGACTTAATGCAATTAAATGGTACGTAGTGTTGTGCCCAAAATTTCCATTGGCTAGATTTAGGCCCATTGGGATTAAGGATCTAATCCGTATGATTAATATGGGTTATGATTGAGGTCCCTTAGGATAAATTGGGCCAAATAGCATGTGAAATGGATCTGGACATGTTCAGGTTCCCGAGAGACAGCTTCCCGGGAGACAGGTTCGTGGAGACAGGTTCTTGAGAGACAGCTTCCTGTACGATAACAGATTAATGCCAGCAGAATTTTGGTATGATTAAGCCTTCTATTCTTTAAGAGCAAGTTATGAACGTCAACTCCTTGTTAGAATGTATTTCTTGGGCGCAGATGATCCTTGAATACTTCTAATAGAACTAGAATTAGTAAAGATACTCCTAGCCGAACTAGAACTTGAGTTCTACTCGACTTAGGTCGCCTATTCGTGACTGAATCTGGAGAAAAGGAGTTCCACATGAATTAGGAACCTAGAATATTGCTGCCTAACCAGACTTCTAGTCTTAAAAGAACTACGTGAACTTGATTCCTATATAAACCATGGTACGTAGGCACCTTGGGAACATGTTTTACAAGCCTCGCAATACATCTATGAGATTCTTGCTAACACACGGTTACAAGCCTCGCAATAGACACCTACGAGATTCTTGAGAACACACGACACAAGCCTCAAGGGAACTCACGAGATTCTTGTAAACGCTCTCGAGCTCAGTTCAACCCCCACAAAAAACCTCCATTCTCCATAGATTAGTTGATCGTTAGCCTTTACAACTCACCATAAACCTCTCAAAAGTTTTTACGAAATCCACTCATCAACATTGGCGCTAGAAAGAGGGGAGATTTATCATCTTAAGAGTGGAAAGACGATTGGAAGTTCTGATAGCGAAGCAACACAATCTGTAGAGAAAGATCAAACCCCGAAAGCAAAGAAGATTACTTCCGATGATGTTATAGAGCATCTGAAGTCGATTGGAGAAAGGCTCAAAACCCTCGAACAGATGACACAGAAGAAGAAAAGGAAGTCGAAGTTGGCATCAGGTAAGAAGGGTAAAAAAGCTAAGATTAATCCCAAGCAATTGGACGTTGATGAAGAAGAACGTGAAGAAAAGGCTGAGGAAGAGATCGAAGACTCGAAGAAAGATGATGAAAAACAAGAAGATGGTGAACCACAAGATAAGCAACCTCCTGTTAGGAAGACTCGATCACTGATCTTGGCAGGGCTTAAGAATAAGAAGAAAGCCAAAGAACATTCCATCGAGATAATTAAAGATGATACAAGTTCAGACGAGACCGCGAACGGTTTGAGCATAGCAGATTCACAGGAAGTCGATGACAAAGATAAGGAAGCAAAGGATGGTGGAGCCGGTGATTCGAATACTGAAGACCTCAAGAAGATTCTAGTAAAACTTAAGGAAGAAAAGCAATCAACAACAGGTGCAATAACCTCATCTCCATTCACTAAGATGCAATAACCTCATCTCCATTCACTAAGAAAGTTAGAAAATCCCCATTACCTAAATCCTATCGTATGTCAAATGAGTTTAAATTTGATGGCACTACGGATCCTGCAGAGTATCTGGGTCATTTCAATACTGAGATGGAAGTTTATCAAGTTAAGAAGCCAACAAGGTGTAAATTTCTGGCTGCAACCCTTCATGGTGGAGCTCATCAGTGGTTCAAGAGGTTACCATCAGATTCCATAGATTCCTGAAAGAATATGGGGAAGCTCTTCGTTATGCAGTTTAGAGCTTCCATGGCTTTTGCACCTCCAACCAATACCTTGGCCAACATCAAGCAGAGAGCAGATGAGACCTTGACAGAGTACCTCAAACTTTTCAATGCAGAGATTCCCAAAGTTAAGAAAGCTCCTGATGAGATCATTATGAGCTTACTGATTGCTGGAGTTAGAGCTGGTTCAGACTTCTGGAAGGAGTTACAAGTACGTGAACCTGGTACGCTAGTTGAGTTCTACAAACAAGCTAAACTGTGATAACCCGGATTTTCAGAAAATGATTTTATTATTATTTTAAGATTAATAATGATTTTCCTAAGATGAGGAGGAAATTTTTTATTTTAATTTATTTTATTGTTCATTATTCCAGTTCAAGGAATTTCAAAAGTGAATTATTTAATTATTTTCCGGTTCAGTGTAATCGGGTTTTCTTAAAAGTATTATCGATCAAGTAGATATCTCGAGTCGATGGTTTATTTGGGCAAGGGTTTAATTTTGAAGTGTGGATTTATTTAGTAAGGACTTTATTTTAAATTGCTGAATAATTTGGAGATTTTATAATCTGTGGTAAATGATTATTGTGATTATTTGGGGATTTACAAAAATTACTCGATTAATATATAAAGGTCGAGAATTCAAGGTTTTACTAAATCAATATTGTTTGTGGTATTTTATAAAGTCCTGTAAATTGTGATTTATGAATCACAATTATTATTTTTAAGTATTGTTTTTATAAATTATTATTAATTTGTAAAATGCATATCAATTCAGAAAAATTAGATTTAATTCTAATTCTTTCTCCAAAAGTCTTTAAAAATATTCTAGTATTTAAAGCTGAGTTTTAAATTTTACTGATCAAAATTATTTTAGCTAAAATATTATTATTTTACCCGAGTAATATTTTGCGGGTTTAAATTAGAAGTGGGTTATAGTTATTAGTAATATTTAGTAATGGGCCAAGCCCAATATAACACAAAACACACACACGCAGAAAAAAGAATACGGGAGAGAGAAAGAGGGAATAGAATTGGGGGAAAATAAGAAATTAAGGTTTGGAGAGAAATTGGGGGTTTTTGGATTTTGAATCAATTAGGATATATACATACATATATGTATGTATATATATATATATATATAAGTGTGTGTGTTGTGCGTGTAATTCAGGTGAGCAGCGAGCAGGGGAGGGGGAGCTCGCGCGCGCGGCAGAGCAGTAGGCGGCGATGGCGCGGCGGCTGGGCAGATCCGGTGAAGCCACGTGGTGGCGCGACTGGATAGCGAGGGTAGAGAAGGAGACCAGCGGGGTGGAAGGAAAAAGAGGGTGGAGAGAGAGAGAGAGAGAGAGAGAGAGAGAAGGGAGAGAGATGGTGGAGATTTTCGGTGGCTTGATTTTCCGGCGGGTCTGATTGGAAACGAAAACGGTATATTTTCGTGTTGTAAATTATTTGGTTTTCGTATTAGATTAATTGTGAATTTTGATATATTGTTTAATGGTTGTAATTTAGTTAGTTTAAATTGCGAGGTTATTGTTGTAATTAAATTAGATTAATTTGTGAGTTTAATGTGTTAATCTTCGTGGTTAGATAAATTTCCGAGATTTAATTCGGAGGAGTATGATTGTTAGTTATAGTTGATGGTGGGATTAATTGTAAGTCCGATAATATGCTCGGGTCTTGTGATTGTTAATTATTAATTATTATTGTCGTGTAATAGTTAGAGTTAAAAATTTGGGGATTTTGATGAATGTCGGAGTTTGATTATTTTGTGGTCTCGTTAATATTCAGGTTTAAGATTGTGGGTTGTTAATTATAACCTTGGTATTAATTGTGGGTCGAGAGTATGTTGGGATTAAGTACGAGTCCGATTAAGTGTTCAAGTTTAGCGTTTGTCAATTGTAATTGTTAATTGTTAAGTGCTATCTGTTAGTGTTGTGTAATGTGTTAGAGTTTATATGAGTTACTAGTTGTAAACGTTTCTGTGCTAAATGCTATAAGTGGGGTCGTAATTGTGGGATGTCATATTTGTCAACTACTTGGTGTTGGAGTATATATATATGGTTAAATGATTATTGGTGGTTAATAGTGATGTTGGTATTATTTGTGGAGTTTATACGAGTTGACTAAATGGTAAATGCTTATGTGCTAAATGGTATAAAGCGAGTCGTAGTATTTGATGGCTTTACTAATTATGAATGTTATATGTTATTTAGTTTAACTGCGAGGAGTCGTAAAGAGATCATAAGTTCTAAATGTCAGTATTTAAGGACTTGTGTAATTCTCTTCGACTAGATCCTCGGGCTTACGAATATCAATGATTGATTGTCACCAGTATAATTAATATGCTCAAGTGATAAGATCATTGATATAGCGTAAGTAATAGTTAATGCTAGGGGTTGTTCCCTAGGGCTTACGAATATCAATAATTGATTGTCACGTGTATCATTAAAATGCGTGAGTGATACGATCATTGATGTAGCGTAAGTAGTAGTTAATGCTAATATAAATTATTATGTGTTTACTACTTGTCGAGGCAGAATTTCCTTATGTGCTATGTAACGCATGTCAGGGCGGATACTTTTCTTATGTGCTATGTGCCGCAAGTCAGGGCGGGTACTTTTCCTACTTGGTTACTTTTATGTTATTGCAAGTTGAGGCAGCTTTATTTTAGTAGTATAGATACAGGGTTGAATTGTTTGTGATTGATATTGAGGGGCTGTGACCCCGGGATAGTCCGATAAACGAATACCTCATGCCAAAATTTTCTGAAAATCCCTTGCGATTAAATTTATTTAACTTATTTGATTTCAAAGATCTAAAGGCATGATAAGCGTGTTAAATATTTATGTATATGTGTGCTAAGTGATTTATTTCGAGGGTTGTTTTGAGGATTTATGGTGTTTTGAGGATTATCTATGTATTAAATTGGTTTAAGTCTATTAAATGGTTGTGATGTGTTTAGTACCAGAAAATGTCCACTTCATAAAAGGGAACTCTTTTCGTGTCGTTTTCTGTTACTAAATGTGTTATGTGTATTAAGTGGTATTGGAGTAATCAACGATAGGGGGGACACCGATAGTTTGACTAAAAAATGTTGAGTTGTGTCTACTTGAGATACGAGGTTGGACTGACACGTACTCGTAACCATTTCAGTACCGTTAGGGCGTAATCGAGTTGGAGCGACGTGCATTAAAAAGGAAAGATCGAGGCGTTGTATCAAGAAAGGTAGAGTACCTCCATGGAATTGCTTGGACGAGGTGCGAAGGATTTATTCGTGGTTTTCTGTTTTCTGCTAAGGACCAGAGGCAAGTTTAAGTATGCATACTCTATCGTTCAGAGTATATATATTTTGAAATATATGAAGTATACATATTAAGTTTCAATCCATGATCGTAAGTTTCCAGTCCTGTGTTTTATTTTCAAAATGGACTTACTATCGATATTAAATCCTGCTCGTGCAATCATCAAACCCCATGAATTATAGTACTGTGGATGGGCGGTAATATTTTTATGATTATACCTCTTGATGTATATGGTATATACTTATAAACTTTTCGTACTGTGGAAGTGGACTATATATTATGGGGTATGTGTTTATGGATCGGAATAAGAAAGGCTCTGAGGGTAGAGCATGTGTTGAGTTTTCGAACTTAGCCTGCGTGTCGGGGTTATTTTGTAATGTATATTTTTGAAAACCCGGACAAAGTTAAAAAAAAAAAGAATTTCGTAATAATTAACCTAAATGCAACATCACCAATAAACCAGTGTTTATTTAATTAGTAGATACTTCTGGAAGCATTTACTGATTAAATAAACCTTATTCGTCTAATTAAATTTATTTCATTAGATGAATATCATTTTCAAAATGTTTTCTTAAAATTGCTTTGTTCCGGAGAAATAACAAAGGTAATTTAGTGGAGTGATTCTATCTAGTTAATTACTTATCGGAGATAGTTTATTTCCAACTATGGATTAAAGATAGTCCAATGGTTATAAATTGGATATGTTCGGATAAAATATCTGGAATGTTGTTGATAAGCGTTATTTGATTTGTTATTTAATTCAATGAATATTAATTATAATATTCATTTAAAAAGGGATTATTGAATAGTTATTATTTAATAAATATTATTTGAATATTTATTAAATATTCGAAGTGTTCTAAGGGTTATTAACTACTGTTTAAAGGTTGTTTAAGGAATTTCATAGTTGTTTAAAATATTATATTTTGATTCTACCTAGGCAAGATTTCTTAAATCTTTACTTTAATATATATATATATATATATATATATATATATATATATATATATATATATATTGCAAGGTTATGGAAAAATGGTTTTGCTAGCTATAAATATGGTTCTATGAATATCATACTGATAAGAGCATGTTTTCCCTGATTTCTGCTATTACTTGAGATGGATATGGTTAGTGCAAGAGTTCTTTGATCTTTACTTTAATAAATTATAAAATTCTTGGGAAATGGTTTTGTTGAAAAATGTATATATGTATACATGATTTCATATTATCGCTTTGCAAGGGACATGTTTCCTGAATTCTGGAATTATTTATGAACATGAATAATGCAAGGTACTTTATGGATAAAAGGGGTTACTTGGAAAATGGAAACTATGAAAAGGAAATTTTCAGAATAAATGGAATAATAACTTGATAATGGGCTGAGTTCAATACAGTCCAACTTGCAATATTTTATTCTGGCCCATGTGTTGTCGAGGGGGGATTGTGGAGAACTTTCCTCCAGGGATGATGACCGGAGAGGATCATTCCTACTACTAGTAGTAAACAGGAACAGGTACGTATAGGGCGACTGATCATCGTCCTGTCGTATCTAGCTATGGTGAAGATCCCCTAAATTCTTAAAGGAAATTGCTGAAAATTTGATTTCCCTAATATTTTGAAAAGAAGGAAATGGCATGGAATAATGGAACATACTTCATGTTTAGAAGAGAAACTGATATTATATGACGATAAATGGAAAAGTGATTTCTCAATAAATGATAAGCAAGTTTATGTTGGTGTATTTCTGTGCAAACAAGATATATCTACTTATGGTAATATTTTATTTAATTAACTTGTAACTTCATCTTTTATATTATATTGGAATATTGTTTTTATGGATATCAAATGTTTTCGGGATTGTTATAAATTGATTATATGTTATACTTCATAATGGTTTAAAAACTTTGTCTTGCTAAGCTATTATAGCTCACTCTTTACTCTGACTCTCTTACTATCAGTTATTATCGAGTTTTGAACTTGATAAGTGGTTAAAGTACTTATACCCTGTACGGAATATTGAACTATGGGGTGTTTTGATGAAAATGACAAATGTATATACATGTACCTTCAGACATGGGATATATTGAAGGCGAACCTTATAAAAGGGTCGGTTTGTGTATGATATAGAGCAACTGACATAGTAGTATATTGAACTGCCTATTCTGAAAGGTTTTCTAAAAGAGCAAAATTATAGTGTATACTATTTTGCTAAGGTATGAGGGTTATCCTTGTTATTATGAGCTTAATTTGTTCAGTTGATGTTATTTTAAATGTTATACTTTCCCTATTGAAATTTCATGGTTATAAATGTTTCAAGAATGATATTAGGTATCAGTTGAATGTTGGAAACCCCATGCGTATGATGGGATATTTTGTTAAACTCCAGTAATAACTTGCTGAGCAATTTTTTCGCTCATACATGCTTGTTTTAAATATTAACCTTTCAGAGGAAGGTAAACAGATGAGGCTTACCTGCACAGCTCGGAAGAAGCAGGAAGCGTGCCCTTGTGAAGATGATATGATCCAGAAATTCTATAGCCGAAGTAAGTTATATGTATGCATATTGATGTGTATTGTAAATACTACTTTATGTAGAATAGTATTAGATGCTGGTATACTTCTCATAGAAGATTATACTAGTATAAGATTGTAAGATAGGGTGATGTAATTAAAATGGATATAATGAGAAATGTAAGGACTGGATTCTTGTTTCTAGCCCTATAACCTAAAAGATACTTGGTGGTTGGGGTCTCAAATGTTGTAACTCAATTATTAATGACTACAGATGGTTTAATGTAGTTAAACAGGTGATTTGTTATTAAGGATTTCCGTGTGACGACAAATCCTTGACCCCGGATTTGGGGGCGTTACATAAACTGTATAAATGTGTAAAGGAATCCTTGTTGAAGTTGAGAGAAACAAAAGATCTTGGAGAAGAAGCTCACAAAGGAAGCAAGCGAGAGAGGTCTCCAAGCCCACAAGCAGGTGTTATTAGGGATTGAGCTTCCGCCAAAAGAAGTAAAGCAAATTTGAAGACAAAGTGCGAAAATTATACCTCTTTAGTCGCTCCAGTGGACCACATCTTCATAGTTTATGGGAAAGAAGGAATATTTGTAAAGCCTGCACCCTTACCTGTAGGAGCAAGGAAAGATTTGAAGAAATATTGTGACTTCCATGAGGATAATTGCCATGATACTTCCGAATGTAGAGCATTGAAAGACCAAATTGAGGAGTTGGTTAAAGCTGGGAAGCTCGCAGAATGGATAGCTCGAGGTGACCAGTAGCTGAAAGTGTAATAACCCGGATATTTTTCAAGAATGATTTTATTATTATTTTGATAATAATAATGTTTTTCCTAAAATGAGGAGGATTTTTTTTATTTGATTTAATTATTTAATTATGTTAATTAGTATTTAAAGTATGGATTTGGATTTGAGAATATCGTTGTGGAATTCAACGATATTTAGTGTTGAGTTTATATGAGTATATATTGAGTTATGTGGGCCTATGTGTGCCCCAATAGTTTTTATTGTATTTTAGTGATTTAAAAGTATTTAAATCAAGTATTATTGATCTTCGAAAATCTTTATTTATTTATCAGAGTTGGGTAAAATCATGAAATCTTTTGTAATATTATCTTTATATATTTATTGAGTTTTTAAAAGTGTTGGGTGGATTATTTTGGGTGTTTAAGTATTTTAAAATGATTTTAAGAGTTTTATGGTATTTAAAGGATCAAAACTTTGAAAATTCATATTTAATTCATTTTTGATCAGAAAAATATTTCGAAAATATGTACGTGCTTGTAATTTTATATTCTTTATTTTAAAAATGAAAAGTTTAAATTTTCGAATATTTTATTTAAGTATGATTTATAGATTTTAAGTAGTGTTTAATTGGGGCTAGAATGAATTATTAGAGGTAGTATAAGTAGATTGGGCCTAAGCCCATTAGGTTTTAACACAAATACATACAAACACACGCAGTAGGCAAAAAGAGGCGCTGGGGGAGGGGGAAGAATAGCCGATCGGAAAAAAAGGGAGGGGGGGGAAAGGAAGAATTTGGGGTTTCTTGATTATACCTATATATATATATATATATATATATATATATATATATACGTGTAAGTGTGTGTGTATAGGTGTGGGCGCGATGCAGTGGCATAGCGGTGGAGCCGCGGCGGGAAGAGGGGTCGCCGGAGAGGGAGAAGCCGCGCGGTGGCTGTGTAGGCGGCGGCGCGCCGGCGAAGTCTGGTGGCAGGCCGTGGTGGCGACTGGACAGCGCAAAGAGAGAGAGAGAGAGAGAGAGAGAGAGAGAGAGAGAGAGAGAGAGAGAGAGAGAGAGAGAGAGAGAGAGAAGGAAGAGAGAGATGGTGGTAGATTTAGTGGTGTAATTACGAGTATTGTTTAATTGTTGTGATATAATTAGTTAAACGTAGTAGTTTAATTAGTTGTGAATTGTGAGTTAATTGTATTAATTGTCGTAATTATATTAGATTTAATTGCGAATATATGTTTGGAGAGTATATATTTGTTAATTGCAATTTGTGGTATTAATTGTGAGTTTAATGTGTTAATTGTCGTAGTTAGATTGATATTGTAAATTCGAGTATATTGTTTAGTCTCCACGATTTAAATCGGAGAGGAAGTGGTTAATTTATAATTAATGGGATTAATTGTGAGCCGGTTGTGTGCTCGGGGTTTTGTGATGGTTATTGGTCTATTATTGTCGGATTAGTTGTTAATTGCTAATTGCTATGTGGTATAATAAATGGGAGTTTATGTGATTTGACTAGTTATAAATGGTCGTCAGAAAATGTTTAAGTGCTAAATGCTATAAGTGGAGTCGTAATTGTGGGCTGTCAGAATTGTCAACTACTTGGTGTTGGATTATATATGGTTAAATGGGTATTGGTCATGTATATCGGTTTTACTTATGTAAGTCGAATTATGGATATTGGTGGATGGTGATGTCGGTATTATTTGTGGGGTTATATGAATTGACTAAATGGTAAGTATGGGAATACGTGATACATGTTAAATGTCAGAATCTTATAATAATTAGAATTGTGCTAGGGGTTATGAGAAGATCACAAGTTTCTAAATGTCAATATTTAAAGGACTTGTGTAATTCTTTTCGACTAATCCCTAGGGCTTACGAATATCCATGATTAGCTATCACGGGTATAATTCATATACTTGAGTGGTGTGATCATCGATATAGCGTAAGTAATAGTTAGTGCTAGGGGTTGTTCCCTAGGGCTTACGAACATCAATGATTGGTTGTCACGTGTATCATTAAAATACGTGAGAAATACGATCATTGGTGTAGCGTAAGTAGTAGTGTAATATAAATCATTATGTGCTATGTGCCGCATGTCAGGGCGGATACTTTCTTATGTGTTTATTTTATGTTGCTGCAAGTTGAGGCAGCTTATTTTTGCTAAAACAGGGTTGTATTGTAATTGAGGGGCTGTGCCCATAGTCCGATAAACGAATACTTCATGCCGAAATTTTCTGAAAATTCCCTGCGATTAATTATATATAATTTATTAAATTTCCGTGGTCTAGAGGCATGAAGTGGATGTTAACTGATTATGTGTTTATGTGTCAAGTGGTTGATTTGTGGATTAATTGTATATTAAATTGGTTTAAGTCTATTAAAAGGATATAAATATGTTATGTGCATTAAGTGGTATTAGAATAGTTAACTATGGGGTATAGTTTTTCTTTAAGTGACTTAGTGGTAACTCTAAGTCGGGACTACTCGAGATATGAGGGAGGACTGACACGTACTCGTAACCATTTCAGTACTATTAGGGCGTAATCAAATTGGAGCGACGTGCATCCAAAAGGGAAGATCGAGACGTCAGGTAAGGTCCATGGAATTGCTTGGACAAGGTGCGAAGGATTTGTCCGCGATTTCTATTTTCTGCTAAGGACCAGAGGCAAGTTCACTATGCATACTCTATTGTTCAGAGTATATTTATTTTAAATATATGAACTGTGTTAAATAAGTTTTCGATCCGTAATCGCGAGTTTTCCAACCTTGTACTTCTTCTTCCAAATCATTGTATTCCTGGCTTTGCCAGCAATATTAAATTCTGCTCGTGTAATAACCAAAACCCCATGGCTCATAATACTGTTGACGGGCAGTGATATTTTTATGGCTCTATATCTGGATTTATACGGTATATATATATATATATATATCTATAAGCTTTTCGTACTACGGTAGTGGACTATATGTTATGAGGTATGTATTTATGTATCGGAATAAGAGAGGCTCAGAGGGTAGAGCATGTATTGAGTTTTAGTACTTAGCCGCGTGTCGGGGCTATTTTGTATGTTTTCGAAAACCCGGGCAAAGCTTTTAAAAAAGAATTTCGCAATAATTAACCTAAAGGCAACATCACCAATAAACCAGTGTTTATTTAATTAATAGATGCTTCTGAAAGCATTCACTAATTAAATAAACCTTATTCGCCTAATTAAATTTATTTAATTAGATGAATATCATTTTCAAAACGCTTTCTTAGAATCACTTTGTCCCGAAGAAATAATAAAATAATTTAATGGAGTGATTCTATCTAGTATATTATTTGTCAGAGATAGTTTATTTTCAATACGGAGTAAAGATATTCCAATGGTTATAATTGGTTATTTTCAGCTTAAAATAGCTAGATTGATATCGATATCTGTTATTTGATTGATTATTTAAACTGATGAATATTAAGTATAATATTCATTAACAAAAAGGGAGAAAGAGAAAAAAGATTTTCAGGCTTATTAATTATTTCTTACTGACCGAGAGTCAGTAGTAGTTATCTGATAAAGTGGCTAAAGTTTGGAGACTGCAGGAGAGATTGTGTCTCGATTTTTATTATAAACATTCCAAGGGTTGTATTTGGGTGTTGTGAGGTTATTAAATATTTAAGTATTAATAGTAAATATTATTTGAATCTTATTTAATAAATGAATATTATTTTGAGGATTCTTTTAAAAAGGGATTATTGAATATTTATTATTTGTTGCATATTAGTCAAATATTTATTAAATACCTTGAGTGTTTTGAAGATTATAAAACACTATTCAAAGGGTGTCTAAGGACTTTCATAGTCATTTAAAATATCATATTTTGATTCTATCTCGGTAAGTTACTTTTCAAGAACTCTGATATATATGGAATTACCCTGTTATGTTACAAGCTTTATGCGTACCATTTTCCATATGTGAATACAAAACCCTGTGTCGGGATTGATATAAGTATAAGTGCATACCTATACTCGAACTCTTTCGAACTCAAAATATTTTCGAAAGCCCCCGGTCTGGTTTTACTTCCTTGCACATTTTTCAAGAACCATCGGTCGACTGATATCGGACCTCAATTATCTGTTTTCAATCAAAATCAAGTTTTCAAAAGAAAAAGAAAAAGGGACTCTGGCAGGTGTGGGAACAGTTGACGAACGATTCCCGGGATGTGTAAGCGGCCGTGAGCCAGGCGGTCCATCAATTATTATTCCGGCCCAGGTGTTGCCGAAGGATGATTACGGATGTAGTTTTCATCGAGGGTGATTACGGATGTAGTTTTCACCCGGGGATAGTTACGGATGTAGTTTCTATCCTTCTACCGGTAGAGAAGACCCGCGGATTATTGGACTTGGATGTGGCGACTGATCATCGTCAATCCTTGTCAGGTTTTTATGTTTTCTTTAAGTCCCATCCTCCACTTTGGAAAAATACTCAAACACTGTTTCTTGGGCCTAAGTGCCAAGTTGCTGATAGTGTTGTTTTCAATTATGAAAGATGATGATGAATTCATGCAGTATCTAGAACTGCAAGAATATTCTAACAATAATGGCACGTGTTTGTGCACTTTTGCAATTATTCAAAAGATGAAAGATGGTTCATCGGTTATTGATGTCAAGTCTCAAATGTTTTGCTTCAAGAGCTTTGACTCGCTTCCTATCAGTTATTTCTGAGTTTAGATTTATCAAGTGGTTAAAGAACATTATACCCGGTACATGATGTTGATCTATGGGGTGTTTGATGAAAATGACCTACTTATACGTATATATCTTCAGACTTGAGAAATACTAAAAATGAAACCTTCTAATGGTTTGGTTTGTATACGATGATAAACAACTGTCTTTGCAGCATATTGAACTGCGTGTTTTGAAAAGCTTTCTAAAAGATTAGCAATACTGTAGTGTATACTATTTCGCTAAGATATGAGGATTACTATAGTTGTTATACGCTTACCTGTTCATTGGATGTTGCGTCCAACGTCATATTTTCCTTATTGAAGTTTCGCAGTTATAAATGTTTCGGAAATGATGTTAAGTATTGGTGGAATTTTAAAACCCCTGTGTATATTGGATTATATATTGTTAAACTCTATTAATACTTGCTGGGCAATTCTTTCGCTCATACTTGTTTGTTTTTAATATTAACCTTTCAGAGAAAGGTAGGCGGATGATGCTTATATGCATAGCTCGGGAGAAGCAGGTAGTATGCCCTTATGAAGACGATATGATCCAGAAAATCTATAGCTGAAGTAAGTTATATGTAATCATATTGATGTGTAATAATTATATTACTTTGTACAGGATAGCACTAGTTGCTGGTGTACTTCTCATCGAAGCTATACTAGTAGAATAGGATTTGTAATACACGATGTAATGTAATTGAATGGCTGTAATGAATCGAGTAATGTAAGGATTTTAGTTCTTGTTTCTAGCCCTATAACCCAAAAGATGCTTGGTAGTTGGGGTCTCAATTGTTGTATTTCTGTTAGTGACTACAAATGGTTTAATATTGATAAACAGGTGATGTGTTATTGAGGATTTCCGTGTGACGACCAAATCCCTGACCCTGGATTTGGGGTGTTACAGAAATGGTATCAGAGCTTAGGTTATAGTAAACTAGAAACGAGAGTGTGTAGGAGTGTGTATAGTTATGTGAGAACGTCAGAACTCATGTAGAGTTCATGTTGGACTATCGGATATAGTACCAATGATTAAGCTAAGATTGGAATGCTATGCCGAGGAATATGTTGAGATAGACTTCACTTTTTGTGATGATGGAGGTCTACTAAAGAATTCTCAGCGACGAGTATTGGTCGGCAGGGGCATAAATCGCCCGAGACCAAAGATTAAAATGATTTTAGGGGATTCGTGGACGTAGTTATGTATTCCCCGAATTATAGGAAATTTCAACATGACGGTAAAGGATGGAAAGTTGGCATCTAGTATTTTGGCAAGGATGTGTTGAGAACGTGTTCATACTGTTAAAATTCCAAAAAGGGAAGCAAAACAAGATCACTATGAAAGATTATTAGTCGAAGTTGCGGATGTTTAAACCTTCTCGAGCTTAATAGAGTTTGAGGTAATATTATGAATGGATTGGTGGACAGACACCGATTGTTTCAATTGATTATAGAAGTAAAATGGTGAAGATGAAATTGGTCAATAAAGATGAAATGTTTTAAGAACGAAGACGGACTGAGAAAGTCTGAGAAAGACTAGTACGAAGGCTGTGATGCCAAGGAGAGATAAGCTTAAGTAGCACATGAAATTGTCATGAGGACAGGAACATGTGGTATAAAGATGGTTGTAATGGTGACTGGATCTAGGTAGGTATTTTCTAGCAATGATCCGGAATATCGTCCGTTCGACATGTGGAATTCGTCGTCGCTAGGGGCGACATCGTATCAAAGTCTTCTCAAAGAAAAGAACGCTTGCGTGAGATGCTGGCGCCGAGTCGAATAGAACTCCTTACGATTGTAAAGGTCGATGGTTGAATCTTTTGCGACTATTACGAGTCGACGATGACGTCAGCTATCAAGCACCTTAGAGTGTGCATGGAAAAGAAAAGCTTTAAAATCGAACGATTATCTGTCAGAGGAGCCGATATAAAAATTCATCCGTGGCGACCTTGGCAATACCCTCCCTATTCGTGAATCATTTGGATTACCTCCCCAATCTGTGAATTATTTGATGTCTCCCCGTTTGTAAATTATTTTGATTACCTCCCTAATCTATGACCTATCTTGACATCTCTCCAAGAGAGAATTTTTAATAAAGAATACATTCCCTTCTCGAAGTTATTCTTTAATACTTGTGTTAAGCCATATTTAATTTCGATTGTGCCAGCAGCTATCATTATCCCTACTTTCAGGTTTCTGAAGTCCTGATGAACGATGATATTTCAAACTCCCACTTTCCTCCAATAGTGGATGATTCTATGGTGTATAGCTAGCACCACTTGCTTGTTGAATACCAGTATTTTTCTGGTTATCCTTTTCTTTGGAAATCACACCTTTGGAATCCGTTCAATTTAACTCCAAGGTGTCCCTCTGAAAATTTATTTATCAAGATACGATAATTATTATCTTGACTTTGAATTGCTTTCATACTTCTCAACTCCACTGAGACGAACAACCCTATATATATAGGGGCCACAAGGACTTTCTGTCTGTGTGATAGAAGTCTGACGGGACGCCGTCACTTTTGAGTTGTGAAATACAAGAAGGCTAATTACCTTTAGTAATGTCTCAACTGAGACACGCAACGTGAGTTCTTTTGATCATATTGATCTCTCGGTAAATTCTCTTATCTCAAATAAGGTTACTTTAACACTCATAACCTTATGATCAACAATGTGTGGCAATAGCCTTGACCTGACAGCTATATTTTTAAAAGCTCCATAATTCTTGTTATCTCAAATAAATTTCAAGGGGATGCCAACCAGGTCGGCCAAGTCATAAATTCGTTGATAGAAATTAGATTCGAATGGGATCGTCTATGACAAGAGGGAATTCCAAGGCGAATAGAATATCAGCGACGTATCAATGGAATTAGTAAATTCTTTCTCTCTCAATGATATTATGTTAATGGAATTAGTGTATTCTCTCTCTCAAGGATAGTACGATAACGAAAAGTTGGTCGAGATATATGTGTGAAAGGAATAACGTGGTAAGACTCAAGTGATAACTGTGACAATAGAGATCCTATGGTTGGATTGAGGTTTCGGAGAAGTTGTTTATGAATGGACACTTTCCTGTTTGGTAGAATAAATGTTGATGATGAAAGAGTTAAGGAATCCCAGTAGTGGCCTTAGCTGATTCCGTGGACGGAATCCTTTTAAGGAGGGTAGACTGTAATAACCCGGATATTTTTCAAGAATGATTTTATTATTATTTTGATAATAATAATGTTTTTCCTAAAATGAGGAGGAATTTTTATTTATTTATTTATTTTATTTTATTTTATTTAATTATTTAATTATGTTAATGTATTTAAAGTATGGAATTGGATTTGAGAATATCGTTGTGGAATTCAACGATATTTAGTGTTGAGTTTATATGAGTATATATTGAGTTATGTGGGCCTATGTGTGCCCCAATAGTTTTTATTGTATTTTAGTGATTTAAAAGTATTTAAATCAAGTATTATTGATCTTCGAAAATCTTTATTTATTTATCGGAGTTGGGTAAAATCATGAAATCTTTTGTAATATTATCTTTATATATTTATTGAGTTTTTAAAAGTGTTGGGTGGATTATTTTGGGTGTTTAAGTATTTTAAAATGATTTTAAGAGTTTTATGGTATTTAAAGGATCAAAACTTTGAAAATTCATATTTAATTCATTTTTGATCCGAAAAATATTTCAAAAATATGTACGTGCTTGTAATTTTATATTCTTTATTTTAAAAATGAAAAGTTTAAATTTTCGAATATTTTATTTAAGTATGATTTATAGATTTATAAGTAGTGTTTAATTGGGGCTAGAATGAATTATTAGAGGTAGTATAAGTAGATTGGGCCTAAGCCCATTAGGTTTTAACACAAATACATACAAACACACGTAGTAGGCAAAAAGAGGCGCTGGGGGAGGGGGAAGAACAGCCGATCGGAAAAAAAAGGGGGGGGGGAAAGGAAGAATTTGGGGTTTCTTGATTATATATATATATATACGTGTAAGTGCGTGTGTATAGGTGTGGGCGCGATGCAGTGGCGTAGCGGTGGAGCCGCGGCGGGAAGAGGGGTCGCCGGAGAGGGAGAAGCCGCGCGGTGGCCGTGCAGGCGGTGGCGCGCCGGCGAAGTCTGGTGGCAGGCCGTGGTGGCGACTGGACAGCGCAGAGAGAGAGAGAGAGAGAGAGAGAGAGAGAGAGAGAGAGAGAGAGAGAGAGAGAGAGAGAGAGAGAGAGAAGGAAGAGAGAGATGGTGGTAGAGATGGGTTGTATACGAATCGAACCCGAACCCGAATGGTATGATTTCGTATTTTTAATTATTTATTTAATTTTCGTGTTAAATTTAGTGGTGTAATTACGAGTATTGTTTAATTGTTGTGATATAATTAGTTAAACGTAGTAGTTTAATTAGTTGTGAAGTGTGAGTTAAATGTATTAATTGTCGTAATTATATTTGATTTAATTGCGAATATATGTTTGGAGAGTATATATTTGTTAATTGCAATTAGTGGTATTAATTGTGAGTTTAATGTGTTAATTGTCGTAGTTAGATTGATATTGTAAATTCGAGTATATTGTTTAGTCTCCACGATTTAAATCAGAGAGGAAGTGGTTAATTTATAATTAATTGGATTAATTGTGAGCCGGTTGTGTGCTCGGGGTTTTGTGATGGTTATTGGTCTATTATTGTCGGATTAGTTGTTAATTGCTAATTGCTATGTGGTATAATAAATGGGAGTTTATGTGATTTGACTAGTTATAAATGGTCGTCAGAAAATGTTTAAGTGCTAAATGCTATAAGTGGAGTCGTAATTGTGGGATGTCAGAATTGTCAACTACTTGGTGTTGGATTATATATGGTTAAATGGGTATTGGTCATGTATATCGGTTTTACTTATGTAAGTCGAATTATGGATATTGGTGGATGGTGATGTTGGTATTATTTGTGGGGTTATATGAATTGACTAAATGGTAAGTATGGGAATACGTGATACATGTTAAATGTCAGAATCTTATAATAATTAGAATTGTGCTAGGGGTTATGAGAAGATCACAAGTTTCTAAATGTCAATATTTAAAGGACTTGTGTAATTCTTTTCGACTAATCCCTAGGGCTTACGAATATCCATGATTAGCTATCACGGGTATAATTCATATACTTTAGTGGTGTGATCATCGATATAGCGTAAGTAATAGTTAGTGCTAGGGGTTGTTCCCTAGGGCTTACGAACATCAATGATTGGTTGTCACGTGTATCATTAAAATACGTGAGAAATACGATCATTGGTGTAGCGTAAGTAGTAGTGTAATATAAATCATTATGTGCTATGTGCCGTATGTCAGGGCGGATACTTTCTTATGTGTTTATTTTATGTTGCTGCAAGTTGAGGCAGCTTATTTTTGCTAAAACAGGGTTGTATTGTAATTGAGGGGCTGTGCCCATAGTCCGATAAACGAATACTTCATGCCGAAATTTTCTGAAAATTCCCTGCGATTAATTATATAAAATTTATTAAATTTCCGTGGTCTAGAGGCATGAAGTGGATGTTAACTGATTATGTGTTTATGTGTTAAGTGGTTGATTTGAGGATTAATTGTATATTAAATTGGTTTAAGTCTATTAAAAGGATATAAATGTGTTATGTGCATTAAGTGGTATTAGAATAGTTAACTATGGGGAAGACGCCTATAGTTTTTCTTTAAGAGACTTAGTGGTAACTCTAAGTCGGGACTACTCGAGATACGAGGGAGGACTGACACGTACTCGTAACCATTTCAGTACTATTAGGGCGTAATCAAATTGGAGCGACGTGCATCCAAAAGGGAAGATCGAGACGTCAGGTAAGGTCCATGGAATTGCTTGGACGAGGTGCGAAGGATTTGTCCGCTATTTCTATTTTCTGCTAAGGACCAGAGGCAAGTTTACTATGCATACTCTATTGTT
The DNA here is from genome assembly GCA_036435485.1 of Saposhnikovia divaricata. NCBI lineage: Eukaryota > Viridiplantae > Streptophyta > Magnoliopsida > Apiales > Apiaceae > Saposhnikovia > Saposhnikovia divaricata. The sequence continues at coordinate 161,766,901 of CM071600.1, forward strand.
CAGAGTATATTTACTTTAAATATATGAACTGTGTTAAATAAGTTTTCGATCCGTAATCGCGAGTTTTCCGACCTTGTACTTCTTCTTCCAAATCATTGTATTCCTGGCTTTGCCAGCAATATTAAATTCTGCTCGTGTAATAACCAAAACCCCATGGCTCATAATACTGTTGACGGGCAGTGATATTTTTATGGCTCTATATCTGGATTTATACGGTATATATATATATATATATATATATATATATATATATATATATATATATATATATATATATATATATATATATATATATATATATATATATATATATATATCTATAAGCTTTTCGTACTACGGTAGTGGACTATATGTTATGAGGTATGTATTTATGTATCGGAATAAGAGAGGCTCAGAGGGTAGAGCATGTATTGAGTTTTAGAACTTAGCCGCGTGTCGGGGCTATTTTGTATTGTATGTTTTCGAAAACCCGGGCAAAGCTTTTAAAAAAGAATTTCGCAATAATTAACCTAAAGGCAACATCACCAATAAACCAGTGTTTATTTAATTAATAGATGCTTCTGAAAGCATTCACTAATTAAATAAATCTTATTCGCCTAATTAAATTTATTTAATTAGATGAATATCGTTTTCAAAACGCTTTCTTAGAATCACTTTGTCTCGGAGAAATAATAAAATAATTTAATGGAGTGATTCTATCTAGTATATTATTTGTCGGAGATAGTTTATTTTCAATACGGAGTAAAGATATTCCAATGGTTATAATTGGTTATTTTCAGCTAAAAATAGCTAGATTGATATCGATATCTGTTATTTGATTGATTATTTAAACTGATGAATATTAAGTATAATATTCATTAACAAAAAGGGAGAAAGAGAAAAAAGATTTTCAGGCTTATTAATTATTTCTTACTGACCGAGAGTCAGTAGTAGTTATTTGATAAAGTGGCTAAAGTTTGGAGACTGCCGGAGAGATTGTGTCTCGATTTTTATTATAAACATTCCAAGGGTTGTATTTGGGTGTTTTGAGGTTATTAAATATTTCGGTATTAATAGTAAATATTATTTGAATCTTATTTAATAAATGAATATTATTTTGAGGATTCTTTTAAAAAGGGATTATTGAATATTTATTATTTGTTGCATATTAGTCAAATATTTATTAAATACCTTGAGTGTTTTGAAGATTATAAAACACTATTCAAAGGGTGTCTAAGGACTTTCATAGTCATTTAAAATATCATATTTTGATTCTATCTCGGTAAGTTACTTTTCAAGAACTCTGATATATATGGAATTACCCTGTTATGTTACAAGCTTTATGCGTACCATTTTCCATATGTGAATACAAAACCCTGTGTCGGGATTGATATAAGTATAAGTGCATACCTATACTCGAACTCTTTCGAACTCAAAATATTTTCGAAAGCCCCCGGTCTGGTTTTACTTCCTTGCACATTTTTCAAGAACCATCGGTCGACTGATATCGGACCTCAATTATCTGTTTTCAATCAAAATCAAGTTTTCAAAAGAAAAAGAAAAAGGGACTCTGGCAGGTGTGGGAACTGTTGACGAACGATTCCCGGGATGTGTAAGCGGCCGTGAGCCAGGCGGTCCATCAATTATTATTCCGGCCCAGGTGTTGCCGAAGGATGATTACGGATGTAGTTTTCATCGAGGGTGATTACGGATGTAGTTTTCACCCGGGGATAGTTACGGATGTAGTTTCTATCCTTCTACCGGTAGAGAAGACCCGCGGATTATTGGACTTGGATGTGGCGACTGATCATCGTCAATCCTTGTCAGGTTTTTATGTTTTCTTTAAGTCCCATCCTCCACTTTGGAAAAATACTCAAACACTGTTTCTTGGGCCTAAGTGCCAAGTTGCTGATAGTGTTGTTTTCAATTATGAAAGATGATGATGAATTCATGCAGTATCTAGAACTGCAAGAATATTCTAACAATAATGGCACGTGTTTGTGCACTTTTGCAATTATTCAAAAGATGAAAGATGGTTCATCGGTTATTGATGTCAAGTCTCAAATGTTTTGCTTCAAGAGCTTTGACTCGCTTCCTATCAGTTATTTCTGAGTTTAGATTTATCAAGTGGTTAAAGAACATTATACCCGGTACATGATGTTGATCTATGGGGTGTTTGATGAAAATGACCTACTTATACGTATATATCTTCAGACTTGGGAAATACTAAAAATGAAACCTTCTAATGGTTTGGTTTATATACGATGATAAACAACTGTCTTTGCAGCATATTGAACTGCGTGTTTTGAAAAGCTTTCTAAAAGATTAGCAATACTGTAGTGTATACTATTTCGCTAAGATATGAGGATTACTATAGTTGTTATACGCTTACCTGTTCATTTGATGTTGCGTCCAACGTCATATTTTCCTTATTGAAGTTTCGCAGTTATAAATGTTTCGGAAATGATGTTAAGTATTGGTGGAATTTTAAAACCCCTGTGTATATTGGATTATATATTGTTAAACTCTATTAATACTTGCTGGGCAATTCTTTCGCTCATACTTGTTTGTTTTTAATATTAACCTTTCAGAGAAAGGTAGGTGGATGATGCTTATATGCATAGCTCGGGAGAAGCAGGTAGTATGCCCTTATGAAGACGATATGATCCAGAAAATCTATAGCTGGAGTAAGTTATATGTAATCATATTGATGTGTAATAATTATATTACTTTGTACAGGATAGCACTAGTTGCTGGTGTACTTCTCATCGAAGCTATACTAGTAGAATAGGATTTGTAATACACGATGTAATGTAATTGAATGGCTGTAATGAATCGAGTAATGTAAGGATTTTAGTTCTTGTTTCTAGCCCTATAACCCAAAAGATGCTTGGTAGTTGGGGTTTCAATTGTTGTATTTCTGTTAGTGACTACAAATGGTTTAATATTGATAAACAGGTGATGTGTTATTGAGGATTTCCGCGTGACGACCAAATCCCTGACCCCGGATTTGGGGTGTTACAGAAAGTTTGAGAGCTTCCTTAAAGTAGATTTGAGAGACCTTTATTTATATATGTATTTCCTTCTTAGAACTGGATGGTAGTGCATGTATACCTCCTTAGCAAGCAAACATATTTCTTTCAAATATTTTTCAACGAAATTATGAGTAGTTCTTTTCCTTGTGTTACGTCATACATGAGATTATATTTAGCTTGTGAAACAAGGAACGTACCTCATTCAATTTAGTGAGCTGCTAGAAATACTTCACAAGTAATCTCTTTAAGTATCTCTTGTTTCTTACAATGAGTTAGCTCGCGTAAGCTTAGAGGTGCTATATTGGGATATTTGTATTAGATATAGAGGTTCATTCTCAGTGTGTTTCATAAGAGGTTAAACAAGAAAAGAGAAAACATGGTAAAGCTACAAGCAGGAATGATGTGAAGAAATTATAGTATCTATTCGAGCGTTAAGGAAAATTCGACATAGTTGAAGATTTTGATGAAGAGTAGCTACAAGAATCTGATATGAGCATCTTGAAGAAAACACACAGTACTCAACTTCATGGATGAATATTCAATGACTTGTTAGAGATTAGCGGAGAATTGTGAAGCTTCCCAGAGTTAGTTCTTCATCAAAGACAAGATTCCCTGAAGAACTGGGGGGGGGGGGGTAGTATAATTACTATAGCGCATGGTACTTTGAAAATTGAGGATTTCAAAATTTCAAGAATTCAGGTCAGGAACCTCACCATCAGGTCCAGGAAGCTCACGATTTGGCTCAGGAACCTCACGTCTAGGATGTAGTTTGGGAACCTCATGGCTCATATTTGAACAGCAGCATGCTTGCATAATGAACACGGCAATGAGTTTTCAAATCTTAACGGAGGCTTCCACTTCACATCTGATCAGTCTACAGAAACATCCATGTGATACCTCTCCTTTTATGTTTACATACTCGTAGAAAACCTCCCAGGTACGCGCAACAAACTCTTACTATACATAAAGAATGCTTAAACATCTATACTATTGTGGTCTTATATGCGATAAAGCTATGATTATGTCTTGATTATGTTTCAAGATGTTAGAATGCACATGTACCTAACAGATTACAGATTCCTTGATATTCACCTGCACCTTGCAGGTTCCTTGTTATTTATCTGCATCTTGCAGGTTCATTGATATTTACCTGAAGCTTGTATGTAATAACTTCCAGGTTCATTGACATTTGTTAGAAGCCAATTGTTGACAGTTTCTGATTAGCAGCTTCCTACTTGAAGTTCCCAGCCAACCGATACCTGAATAGAAGAAAGTGTACTTACAACAAGAGCTCCATGCCTTTAGAGGATTAATCTAGTGCCCTTCTGGATTCTCTTTGTGCTCCATTCAAGGATTCATTTAGAGCCCAGAAGGATTCACTAGGTTCCCCAAGAATTTTCATGTATTCACCTAGTGCCCTTATGGATTCTCTATGTGCCCGTATAGGTTCACTTAGAGCCCAAAAGGATTCGCTTGGTGCTTCATGCATCCACTCGCATTTGTTTGGTATCTTAATGGATTCTCTTCGTACCCTTTTAGGGATTCATTTGGTGCCCAATTGGTTACGATTTTTGCCCTTAGTAGAGGTTCACATAATGACCAGCTGGATTCACCTTATGCCCTTATAAGGATTTGCATAGAGCCCAGAAAGATTCACTTTGAAAGCCCTGTCAGCTGCAGGCACTCGATACCCAAAAAATACTTGCAAGCATGAAAAATTCACCTTGAAAAGCCCTATGAATCATAGGCACACATTCAAAAGTCCCATAAGCATGTGGGCACTAGTTAAGGGTTTTGGGAACCTAAGCATGGGTAACCTAACCTAGAGTTTTCATGTACTTGAAAAGCCTTCAAAGGGACTCGTCTTATGCCCTACCAAGGATTCATTTGATGCCTAGTCGAATTCTTTAAGTGCCCTTCTCAGGATTCACTTAAAGCTCAACTAGATTCGTCTTATGCCCTACCAAGGATTCATTTTGATGCCCAGTCGAATTCTTTAAGTGCCCTTCTCAGGATTCACTTAAAGCTCAACTGGATTCGTCTTATGCCATACTAAGGATTCACTTAGCGCCCAATTGAATTCTCTAAGTGCCCTTCCCAGGATTCACCTAGAGCTCAGTTGGATTCGCCTTGTGCCCTCATCAAACCGATACATAGATGAATTCTCCCACTTATAAAACTTGTATATGATTGAAACAAGTACCGTACTACTAACAGGTTCTTGATAAAGTAGCTTTCAGCATCCTTGATGATCATTAGAAGCTTCACAATTTATAGCTTACAGATTCCAGGATCAGTGATATTCAGCCAAAACAAGCAATTTTTAATCAACCGCTTCAATAAGCCATAGGAGGTTCACGTGTCATAACGGCTCGGGGCTAGCTCAATTCCCCTATGTAAGCTTGCACAGAGAAGAGCTTCCATCTTCCAGATTCAGTAACGGAACCTCAATCCAAACCGGCACAATGAAGCACAGATAAGTTCTACTTTCATGCCTTTATATCCTTAACTATCATGCACATTACCCGTCAATGAGATCTTTATTTTTTGTCATGCTTAGATACATATAGCTTTTAATGCGCATATTGCATGATCCTTAGAAACGAAATTTATGTGAACTTGTACTTAGGATGTTATCATGCCCTATAGATTTACAGCTTACACAATATATATGCTTAGTTTATGATCTCGAACATGTTAGTTGAAACAACCTATTAGATAATTGATATGCCACTTGAGAAGGTAGCAACATATATAATGTAGATAATCATTCATACTTGTATACATGCATCACTTATATGTGAGCTCTTTAGCTCGTATTACTAATCTATTTTTTCTAGTTTTCTTAGTATTGTGCCCAAAATAACCATGGGCTAGATTTAGACCTATTAAGTCATAGGTTCCAATCAACAAGTAGTGTATGATTCAAGAGATAGATCCAGTACTAGATATGAAGACCAAACGTGGAGAAATGAGCACTAGTTGAGAAGACAATCAAGAGATTATGAGTATGAAGAAGTTTCTGGTGAACTGGTAGCTGAGCAGATTACGAATGAACCAAGTTCCTCCCCGCAGAAGAGCCCGAGTCAGCCTAGAAACAGTAATGGAAGCAGCAAGAAGTACATGGGAACCATAGAAAGGTTCCTCAGACTAATATATTTGTTATTTGTGTAGGAAACTGAGTAGATAAGTTCTTGAGAAATAGGTTCCTGAGCATCAGGTTCCGAGACATAAGTTCCTGAGCACCAGGTTCCAAGATGTAGGTTCTTTGGCATAGACAACAGAAAGATCTAGAAGCCAGCCAGACAGAAGTAGACTTATTGGAGAGTACTTCTAGGACGAAGCTGATCCTAGATTACCTCTAATAGACAGACAATAGATAGTCAAACAAACAGCAGCTTACAAGATGAAGCAGCCTCTCGAGCAATCAAGTTATGATTTTCAAAATTTACCTCATGCCCTTTTAAGGATTCATCCAGTTCCCTTTTGGATTCGTTTTGTGCCCTCAGCGTAGGCTCACATAACGCCCAATGAGGTTCACTTGATGCCCTTATTTTGATTCACGTGGTTCCCTTGATAATCTTACGATTCACCTCAACCCTTTTAAGGATTCATCTAGTGCCCCATTGGATCGTTTTGTGCCCTCAGCATAGGTTCACAAAATGCCCAATTAGGTTCACTTTATGCCCTTATTTGGATTCACGTGGTTCCCTTAAAATTCTTAAGGTTCATTCAGTGCCCAATTAGATTCGCTTTGTGCCCTTGTCAAAGGATTCACTCTGCGCCTAATTTGATTCACTTCGTGCCCTTGTCACGATTCATGCAAGAAGATAAAGACCTGCATGGTTCACTCAGAAGAAACATGGGAGCACTGAAGGGATTGGACCTTAAAATATCAGACTATTTAGGTTCCTCTCGCATCCTATGACTTTGAGGAACCGGGGGGTAGTTGTTGTGCCCAAAAATCTCCATGGGCTAGATTTAGGCCAATTGGGATTAAGGATCCAATCTGTATGATTAATATGAGTTATGATTGAGGTCCCTTAAGATAAATGGGTCCAAATAGCATGTGAAATGGATCTGGACAGGTTCAGGTTCCCGAGAGATAGCTTCCCGGGAGATAGGTTCTCGGGAGACAAGTTCCTGAGAGACAGCTTCCTGTACGATAACAGATTAATGCCAGCAGAATTTTGGTATGATTAAGCCTCCTATTCTTTAGGAGCAAGTTATGAACGTCAACTCCTTGTTGGAATGTATTCCTTGGGCACAGATGATCCTCGAATACTTCTAATAGAACTAGAACTAGTAAAGATACTCCTAGCCGAACTAGAACTTGAGTTCTACTCGACTTATGTCTCCAATTCGTGGCTGAATCTGGAGAAAAGGATTTCCCCATGAATTAGGAACCTAGAATATTGCTGCCTAACCAGACTTCTAGTCTAAAAAGAACTACGTGAACTTGATCCCTATATAAACCAGGGTATGTAGGCACCTTGTGAACATGTTTTACAAGCCTCGCGATACACCTACGAGATTCTTTCTAACACACGGTTACAAGCCTCGCAATAAACACCTACGAGATTCTTGAGAACACACGACACAAGCCTCAAGGGAACTCGCGAGATTCTTGTAAACTCTCTTGAGCTCAGTTCAACCCCCACAAAAAACCTCCATTCTCCATAGGTTAGTTGATTGTTAGCTTTTGCAACTCACCATAAACCTCTAAAAGTTGTTACGAAATCCACTCATCAACTCGTAGTATAATTTTTTTGCAAAAAAATGGCTTAAATATAAAACTTGTTACTTGCATTGCTGAACTAATTTTTTTGTAACTCAAGAGTATTCCTTGAAATAGCACAAATGGACGTTAGTTTCATGAAGGTAAAGCTGTCAAAGGACATTTCCACAGCTATTTTGAGAGTTGTATCTATAATCCCAATTATATAGCACCAAACTTGAAATTCAAAATCATGGAATACAGATAATATTGCTTTATATTTCCTTCGTTCCTTATAGATTGTTATGGGAGGATTTTAGCAAAACAAACTAAGAGGTCGTTGTTGGAATAGTGCCAATGAATCTGGAACCGCCTAATTGGCCAGAAATGCTGACAATTAGGGTTTTTGACTGTCCAGAAAGGCTCACAATTAAGGTTACCCAAACTCTGGCAGCCCTTCTGGGGTACCTCCCGGCAACCCAAACTCTGGCAGCCCCTTTGGTAAGCCGGTTATGTAAGCTATCCCGGTAAGCCGTATCTGGTAGCTGTCCCGGAAGCTGTGTATTGATGTCTATGCATTATGGATCGTCCATGGAAGGCCATTTTCAGGACCTTTAGCATCATATCTACCTATTACCCATCTCATGGTAGCCCCTATGGGCTGTTATAGGCTCTTGGAAGCTTGTCATTCGGGATCCCTTCTATCCGGGAGCCCTATTATTTGAGAGCCTTGTTAATATCAATTTTCATGGGTTACCATGGGTACCTTTGAAGCCCTCTAAAACATCCTCTTTCCTTATGGATTGAATCCAAAACTCATATAGGCCTAAATCTGATCCATGCAAGATTTTGGTCACAACAACTACCCCCGGTTCTTTGAAGTCATTAAGTGTGAAAGGAACCAGAACAAGGTAAGGTTCAATCTTTCCTTATTATCATCTTAGAGAAATACAAAGCTTCCGCATCATGTTTCCAAGCTTACATGAGCTAACTCGGATTAAGAAACAGGAAGCAATACGCTTCTACATACACATTTCAATGTGATCCCTCAAATCATGGATATCCTTAATTCAGTTCATATTATCAGTGGTACGCCAGTTGGCTTCATTTCATGGGGCTACCGATTTCTGGCATTTCCTTTCAAAAATCGTGACTTAACTATCTGAGATGCTTCTTTTCTCTACAAGGTTGATCATTATGGAAGAATCTCTTGATGTCCTGAAGCTCCAGTTGTTGTAAGGATGCCTCAAACTTCCGGAACCTGGGCTACCAAAATAAGTAGAAAATGAAATAAGTAGCAAGAGCTAAGTAGCTCTTAAAGATAATGCACAAGATCACACATATTTGATGCATACATGAATGACGAATATGCAAGTGCAAGTGGTTCTGTAAAAAATGTATGTTGTTGTTTTTCCAGTTATGCACTACCTTGGCGAATACACTTTTCCAGGCGTTGTGCCATAATTTTCAGATATTTCCATTACACCAACGCATTAGATCCCTTAATACTTTTTCTCAGCCTTTTGAGATGTCTCAAATGAGGCCAATATATTGTGGGGCTTAGCCAAATGGTGCCTGGGGCTTAGCCAAATGGTGCCAAGGTCTTATCCAAATGGTGCCCAGATGTTGTGGGACTTAGCCAAATGGAGCCCTAGGCTTATCCAAGTGGTGCCGGGATCCTATCCAAGTGGTGCCCACCATAGGATTTTGCCATAATTGCAAGTGATTTGCAATTGCATGAATCTTCTGGAAGCGACAAATAATTTCATATGCGTGTCTATGTCATTAATAGTCTCTATAAGAACCCCAAATTTTGGATTAAAAAAAAAACTTTTTATTATGTATTGAGGTAATGGGGAATAGTGATTACGACTACGATGTAACGATTGAGATAATGAATGGAAGGAATGGAATTCGATTCAAATATTTATATGTCTTGAAGAATACTATTGGTTGACACTTTAGATAAGAATTATCTATCTCCTAGGGAATTGAGATTTGATAATTCTAAAGGAGAAGATTATTCTTATGTCATCCAAATCGATATCTGATATTGGTCTAGTGGGTCCGTAAAAAGGTTAAGGAACGATCGAAAGAGATCAGGGACAATTGTACAACCCTAAGAGGATGAGTAAAGAAAAATGGATGAATAGTGATTTTGGTGGATTTAGGAATATTATTAGACGACGCTATATAGAGGTACCCGGAACGAAATTCTGAGTTCGTATTAGTGATCCAGGGGGGAAAAGAGTGTATGTAAAAGCTGTCGGATTCTGAAAAACAACACTTTTATTTTCCCCGAGATTTCCCTGGACACTGAAATACCTAAGAGATTATTAAAAGGATTTAAGGAATATGGATCCGAGAGTTATTAAGAATGATGGAGTATAGTATTATAAATATTAAAAAGGTTTCCGGTAAAACCCTAACTAGAAATCCTTGGGATATTCTTTCGAACGATCAGTGAAATTGAGCAATAATCGAACAAAGAAACAAATAGAGAATCAAGAGATGAGCATGTGCAAATTGGTGGGAGAATAATGAACTATAAGGACTTACATGAAAGTCAACTAACAAGCAAATGGTGTAGTTGCACTTTAACAAAAAGGGGTATGCATAATGTGGTGCCAACAAGTGTACCAATGGATGGGCAACACATGGACCATTGAGAAGCAAACAACACAAAAGGAGATGATGCATCCAAGTAATGTAGCAATAATACATGAATTAGAGGATATTTGTTCATAAAGCAAAACAAAGAGCAAGGAACACCATCTCTCCCAAAACTGCCCAGCAAAACCAAGCTCAAAGAAAAATTTATATCTCCACTTCTACCCATTCATAAATCACCAAATTTTAACCATAACTTCCTCAATATATGTAGAGTATTCGTTCAAAATTTCATGGCAATCCAAGTAGTATAGCCTAGTTAAATCCCTCCCCAAAGTTGAAGAAACCAAACTGATCTGTGCTTGACAGTTTCTGTCCAGAGGAGATAGGGGGCTCAAAACCCTAGCTAGGTAGCTTCAAATCTGATGATCTAGGACTCAAAACAAAGCTTATGAAGAGGCCAAGATGTGGTAAAAATTTGAGAGACAAACTCTTATTTTTCTATTTTCTATGATTTTTACAAAAGTGATGATGAATAGTAACCCTTAGAAACTAACTTTGTTTTCTTGGTTTTCTTTGTTGCTCTAAGCTATATTAAGGTGATCCAAGGACTAGATCAAGGCTTGTTAGACTCCTAGACACACCAAGGAAGGTATAACTCTCTTTAAACCCTAGGTTTTACTTTAAGTATATGCATAATCTCGATGAGTTTTAGTATAGTTATGATATTAGCATGGTTATAAGCTTGATTAGCATGATCTTGTAGTGGTTGAAACATATGATGATTATAAGGATGAAGTGATATGATCTTGGACAGATTTGGATGAGAATCATGTATATAAGATGTTTATTATTCCCGGTGTGGCTTGGTTTTGATGTTATAATTTTTGGAACGCTCGATTTATAGCCGTTATAATGTCGGAATTTCGTTACACCTTGAACCTCGTGCATAGCAGTAACTATAATTCACTGATCTGGTTAAGTATATAACATACCCTTGTAGATCTCGGTTCGTAGATCATTTTGGAAAAAGAATCGGTCAAACGGACTTACGGTTTAGGATTTACGGCCGATTTACTAAAAGTAGTTCGAAACCGTAAGTACGAATTCGTAACTGCAATTGAACCCCCTTAACATGAGTAATTCGGTTGCTAATCTTGGTAAATAAATACTAGAGGTCATAAGGAAGGTATGAGAGAAAACCACATGTCAAACGGATCGTTTTCTGATTTTATAAAAATGTTGGAATCGAAGTTAAACGCGAACGAACCCCTAAAAACCCGCTTGATTATAACTTCGGTAAAACAATTAGAAAACGGGCGATAAAACTCGGAGTATAATATTGATTTGTAACGATCGACTTTAGAACTTGTATGACTTAAGTATGTCCCAAGTGTAAGTACAGTGACATGTCGTATTAACGAACGAATGTCGGGTCGGATCGATGATAAAAGGAATCCACTAAAAGGGGTATAACGAGATAACTCGAGAACGTGTTTCGATTTAAGTATAACTTAACTTTTAAGATGTTAAGTGATTAATCCCGAATGCCTTGGCTATTTATAGATCACCAAGCTGACCCGTGACCCGCTACCGCTACCCCTTACCGTACTCGACTACCAGGCAAGTTTCAATTCCCTTCTTTTAGGCTGTTGTTGTGATTGAATATATATATATATATATATATATATATATATGTTTTCTGTTATACATATGCCATAGCATGCATGCCTACTTTCCAGTTATATCGTTATGCTTGTTCCCTGATTGTTTATTGGCTTATAAATTAGATAGCTAACGTATCAATTATAAGCCGGTTATTGTAAGACCCTCATGGAAGAGCGTATACATCTTATTCATCAAATATAGACCGGGAGTCAATATTTCTTGATATATCGAGATTACCTCAGAGGAAAATATTTAAGTAAATATTTTCCATTATTTGGGCGACGAATATTATTTAAATATTCGTTCGAGATTATTTATTTAACGATCCTTACTTCAATAATTATTTGAACGTAACCATTCGACGAATAATATTTTTCAATATTCATTCAGAGTCGAATAGATTAGCGTTATTATTCCGAATATTCTTCTAAAGATTGGACTACTAAATGAATATTATTTGAATATCCATTTAGAATATTATTTTATTAAATGAATATTACTTTTGAATAATCATTTAAGATATTAATTACTTGATGAATATTATTCTAATATTCATCTGAAGCTTGATTTATTTATCGAATATTATCTCGAATATTCCTTTAAAGCTTGGATTACTTGATATTTATTTAGAATATTATTCATTAAATGAATATTACTTTTTGAATATTCATTTAAATTTCTAATTAATGATGAATATTATCTTAAATATTCCTTTCAGGTCTTATTAATTAATGAATATTATTTTGAATATTCATTTAAATATTTATTTATTCAATAAATATTCTCCTGATATTTCTTCAAGGATTATTTTGAGAAATACTCTGATTAAAGATATTCTTTCATATTCCTAAATATTCTTTAAATATTTTTAATTCAATAAATATTCTCTGAATATTTATTCCCTACTTAGAATAACCTCAATAAGGTTTATCTTCTTCGATTATTACGGAAAATATTTCGGAGTCATATTATTGTTAATCTTAAATCAAGAAAGGTTCTCAGACATCATTCTTCTTTGAGTCTATCTCCCTAATAATAAGAGAACCTTACTTGGAAAATGATATTTATCTTGTCGACTTCCCGGTCATAAAGTATTCTCTTCACTCGCAACTCGGGTGCTATTGACTTACTAAGTCGTTGTTTACCTTCTCATCTTTCGAGGGGTAAGATGGTTGGAACAAGTTGATATTCGTTACCAAGCAATAGCTTGGAAGTTATTGGTGAATTTTCCTTTCCAACTAGATACGACTACTTTGTGGAGTCTTATCAACAAGTATTATACTTGGGGAAAGGGGGACGAACGTTACATTCAGAATCATGAATTCTATTTGAACTAGGAGTCGTGTAAGAGGCCGAGTAGCGCCGGTCCATCCCCTTTGGCCCAACCGTTGGCCGGGGAGAGCTAGTAAGGCGGTAGACAAGTAAAGCCGTCAGTTCTTCCTTCTACCGGTAGTAAATCTAATTTGAGCTGTACGATCTCGACTGATCATCAAGATTGGAACAACGGGCGCGGTGAATACTCCATCATTGGTTCATCATCCAAACTTATTTATTTCCTGCAACATGATTACTGTTGGCAGAGCTGGAAAAGTGTTCATAACTGGAATTGCAATCTTTTCATGCAAGCTCCTCTTTTAATGGCAATGAGAATATCTCGCTTACTTTTGATGTAGCAGATATTTCTACAAACAAATACTTTGAGTTACCTGGTAACTTCATCCTTTATATTATACTGGCAATAACTTCATCAAGGCATGGCATATGATTTCAAAGGATATTTTGAACTACTGTATATATGTATCACTGTTCAGTTATATTATTGTTGGTGGGCTTTTGCTCACCCTTGCTTTGTTCATATTATGTCATAACAACAGCTAGGGCAGATGGCTCGCGTCAGGCGCACTCGGTGCAAGCGGGTTACCCGACCCACCGGACTCTCCGCTGAGATGCTAGTCGTCATTGCTGAAGTGCATAGTTAGACAGCTTTTGTTTCCTGTTTAACTATATGTATAATTAATGTAATCAACGGCAAAACTTTTAAACTTATGATGTTATCCTTTTGGGATTGTAATAACTTTCATTCGTAAACCCCTTTTATGTAAGACTTATTTTAATTTCATCTCTGGGACTATAACTGTGTGTGTGTGAGTGGATATTATTATGGGGTCATAGCATGCTACTTATCTCAAAGGGTCCACACATGCACCAATTCAGAGGCTAGTAATTAGTAAACAAGCATTACAAGGGAAGGGTCTTTCTGGGCCCATTTTTTAAAAGAAGAACAAGAAAACAATTTCTCCCTCACATACAACTTTACATTCGAAATGAGCACCGTTGTTGGGTGGCCTTGCTGGAGTACTTTAATTTGGAACTCTTTCAATATCCCGAAATGCTCTTTTATCTCCTGGCTGGCTTTAAAAAACAGGTTGCTTACCAAGGAGCGAATGCTTTTATTTGGCATGAGGGTGGACGAAACATGTGTCTTGTGTAAGAATGCAGCGGAATCGGTTAGCCACTTATTCACCAGGTGTCCGTTCTTCAATATTCTGAGAAGGGTTTTGCCAGTCCAAGTAAATGCTGACTGGGCACGATGGCAACAGGGAGATTTCTTTAATGATCACCTTACTGATAAGCTTGAGGTAATTGCTGGAGTTTATCTCACAACCTGTATCTACAGCATATGGAAGGAGAGGAATCACAGAATACACAATGCTGGGCCTGGTAATGCAACTCATGCGCTGGGACTTCAAATCAAAAGAACTGTCCGGGAGAAATTGTTCTCATGTTCTACTTTCAAAAAGTGGGTTCGAAAGGAACCATCTCTTGTATTGCTTTTATTTTAAGTTGTATTCTTAATGGCCTAAATGTCCATACTGCTGTTGTAGTAGTAGTAGTGGTAATGCAGATGTGTTGATTAGGGGTATGCCCCTATTTTTCTCATGTAGCTCCTTTATAGTGATTTATACAAATTTATTTAGCAAAAAAAAAAAAACTAGTTAAAACTAGTTTTTTAGGATCCTCACACGTCGCATTTTGACCTTAGCCAACCAGCTACACAGCACAATCTTCAGCTCCACCTTGAAACGAAACATAAGCACCTCTTTCGTCCAGAAGCCACATCTATCTTCATGCAACCAATACCTTCTATTAACTCTATCAGGACAATGCTTGAAGCCAGATAAACATCCCATCTTGTTCATTACAATATCCATATCAATTCGAACCATAGAGCCAGGCCTACTCGCCCACCCTTTAGGACCAAGTCCTATTACCAAATCATATACGGCAGGGGCACCAATCCTTACAAAACAACTGAGCCCCCTACCCACACCAACTTCAACCGCATCCTTGGAATTTGCTAAAACAATGAGAATCGCTGAGCTAAAACGCAGCAAAACAGCCTCCAATGGAGGCTTTCAACCAACAGCGTTGCCTATGCCATTACCAAAAACACCATTATAATTTTCAGCAAAACCTTTACCAACAACCTTAACGGCAGAGTAATCCACTCCATGATCCCCCCAGAAACCAGAGTTACCCAGATGGCTCTCTAACACCGACGAGTGGAGCTTTAGCATCACTCCCTCATCCTCAACCAGAATAGTATGTTTCTGTGTTGTCGAGAACAGAGTTTTACCTGCATTCTCAAACCCCACCATTTTAGTAATATCAGTCAATAAACAACCACCCTTCGTCTCCGAATTCATACTCCCCACAACAGAAATAGCAAGGATTCTACCATCCGCCTTAACGGCAGAATCCACATCACAAACATTCAAAACCATAGAAGATTCCGAATCAATAGGACCACCATTCCAAACACCCCCCCAAATGATTTACCAAATCAGTTGTGTCCTTGGGCAACATACTAGAAGTAACGCCTAAATCTTTAACGCCAGCTAACTGGACTTCCGAGGCCTTCACAGGACTGTCGTCGACCAGTTGGCGGGCGTTCTTCATAAGTTCCTCTTTGCAAAGAGAAACCTCACCATTTACCACAAGAGGATGAGACCTACACCCATCTGAGGCCAGAAGGATGCTATCGCAAACATACTTCATCTCCTTGCAACCAGTAGGCTGCAACCTCTTACCGGAATGAGCCAACTGAGTCGACAAATCCTGCTCCCCATTAACTAACCCAGTAGAAAAATGAGGGTAATAAACCCTGACCTCTGGTGAAAAAGTGACCTTCTTCGGAACCTGCTCCCCCTTAACTAACTCAGTAGTAGGGTCACCGTGCAAACACTCAAGAAGACTAGGGTGAAAAACCTTAACCTCCGGTGAGAAAGAGACCCTCTTAGGACTCATTCTCAAAACTATTATAGCTGATATATATATAAAATAAGAAATATGGTGTATAGGTGGGAGATTTGAGATGAAATATGGAATTATGAAGATCGATTGTATAGATCTGATGGGAATTTGTGTTAGAATTAAAGGCGGCTAAGAAGGGTTTTAGAGAGAGAAGTTAGAGAGAAGGCAGAGGACGACTCTCATTTTTTAGGTTTTAGTCACACCCCAACGAAGCAAAACAAATTTTCTTGTTCAAACAAGGCCAAAATGAAGTTCTAGGGGTTAAACGAGTCAAGAACAAAGCTACAAGTGGTTTCCATGCTCAAACGAGTCAAAAATGAAGCAAAATTATTTTATTGTTCGAACGAGTCCAAAATGAAGTTTTAGTGTGTTATCGGGGTCAAACGAGTCAAGAACAAAGTTACAAGTGATTTTTTTTTTGCTAATTAAAAAATTTTATACGAATGAAAAGCGATTACATTTCTAGGGGCATACCCCGCGATATACAAACGCTAACCAAACGGAACAACAAAGAACAAAAGGGAACCATTACAGAATCACAGAGGCATACCCCCGTCCTCAGCTTACACAAGAACTAGACCTCAAAGGGGCCACACATGCACCTAATCAAGAGCTTGTAATTAGTAAATAAGCAATACAAGTGAGGGGTCCTTTTGCGCCCATTTTTTAAAAGAAGAACAAGAAAACAGTTTCTCCCTCACATACATCTTCACATTCGAGATGAGCACCGTTGTTGGGTGGCCTTGCCTTGCATTATGATTTCTGAAGTTCCGTTCCTTCCAAATACTGTAAACCGTGGTGGTCAAATAAACTCCTGCAATAAGTTTCAACTTTGCCGTTAATGAGCTTTGGAAAAAATCACCTTGCTGCCATCTAATCCAGTCTGCATTCATTTGAAAGGGGATGACACCCTTCACAAGTGTAGAGTATGGGCAAGAAGTAAGGATATGGCTTATCGATTCCATTCCATTACCACAGAGCAGGCATGTAGGATCCACATTCATACCAAATAAATTCATACGATCACGAGTGCGTAACCTGTTCTTAACAGCAAGCCAGGTAATGAAGGAGCATTTTGGGATATTGAAAGAATTCCATACCAAGTCACACCATCCCACTGCCTGGCCCGAGTCACGAATAGACGACCATATAGCTGATAACTTAACGAGCTTGGGCTGAAGGCCATCCCAGGAGATACAATCACTGCTATGAAGTTGAACTGAATTTGCCCTGTTTCTCACCTCAATAACGTCCATGTGATTTGACCGAGGCAATCTCCACACACCTTCATTAATGTAATCTCTAACATGTACCATGGTCGATGACTCTGCATTGGAAATAACTGAAGGGGAGATAAGAACCAAGGGTGTTTTATTTGCCCAAGGGTCGTGCCAGAAAAGAAAGTCAGAGTTAACACCAACTTTGAAAGACAGAAACATCATAGCCTGAGGTCTAGCATTGAAGATTTTCCTAGCAATCCAGCTGCACCGATAGGGCATTTTGGTAGTGCAGAATCCTTTATTACGTAACAGTACCTTGTGAAACCAAGCAATCCAAAGTGAATCAGCTGAGGGTTGGAGCAGGCGCCATAGCTGGTGTAACACCGCTGCCTGGTTCCATTCGAATAGATTTTTGATCCCCAACCCCCCTTCCGATTTTGGCTTACAACAGTCTTCCCATCCCACCTTGTAGTGGCATCTTCCAGAATCCTTATAGAACCCTCCCCATAAGAACTTGAAGAAAAGGCTATTGATCTTTTTCAAAACAGCCTTGGGCAAAAAAATATACATACTCCAATAGCCCACAATACTAGCCATGATTGCCTTGATCAACATGAGACGGCCAGCAAAGTTAAGAAATCTAACCATCCAGGATTCCACTTTGCTGCAAAGCTTGGCCACCAACGAAGAACAGTCCCTACTGTTAAGCTTCCCAGTAATGAGTGGCAAACCCAAATAGGTAATACGTAGAGCACCCCTCTGAAACCCAGTGACCAATAATATGTCTCTCACCACTGTTTCCCTCACATTAGCAAAGAAGCAAACAGATTTCTCAGGGCTTGGTACCAAATTTGACCACGTTGAAAAAACCCTTACTCCCTCCATGAGCCTAGCAACCGAGTTGGGATCACCATGACTGAACAGGAAAACATCGTCTGCAAAAATTATATGGTGTAGTTTCACCTCCTTAGTCCTCCAATGAAATTTAAAGTCTGTGGTCTGAGTAGTTTTGTGCAGGCTAGCTGTAAGGGCTTCCATTGCCATGACAAAGAGATAGGGAGAGATTGGGTCACCTTGCCTCAAACCTGATTCGCCTTTGAAGAACCCCTCCAAGCTACCATTTAGTTTGACAGAGAACATTGTAGTTGTAATTCAAACTCGAATCCATTCCACAAACCTTGGAGGGAAGCCCATCCTTTCAAGAACCGAGAAAATGAAGCTCCAGTTCAAGGAGTCAAAAGCCTTATGAATGTCAAGTTTCACTGCACATCTAGGCTGACCTGAGTTCCTGTTGTAACCCTTACATAAAGCTTGAGCTAGGAAGATTGGTGCTTAGAGATCAAGGAGGGTAAAACAGCCTTAAGTCTGCCTGCAAGCATCTTAGAAATACATTTGTATAGTACATTACAACAGGAAATAGGGCGAAAGTGTTGCATTTGAGAAGGGTTTTCATGCTTAGGCACTAAGCAAATAGAAGCCGCATTCATAATTTTAGGCATTACAAGAGATTCAAAAAAATAAAGAATACCTCTAGTTACATCATTACCCACAATATGCCAAGTTGCCAAATAGAATTCCACAGAGAAGCCATCAGGCCCCGGGCTCTTGTTCTTACCCATCCTTTTAAATGTTTTGAGCACATCACTGGCCAGAAAAGGACTATTCATTATGTTAGCCTGAGTTTCATTAATGCTGGGCAGAATTACATCACTCGGAAGTTGGTCAACTTCGCCTCTATGACCAAGAAGGTTCTTGTAATAATCTATAGCAATGGAAGCCATATCCTCATGAGTTGTCACAGTATCACCAGTAGGCGTAGTAAGGGACAGCACCTTGTTCACATTCCATTTTCCTCTACATGCATTAAAAAAATACTTGTTGTTGTTGTCCCCATTCTTTAACCAATGTACCCTAGATTTGTAAGGCCTTAGAGTATTATGCATCAGTCAAACGTTTCTCTTCCTCAAATTGGGACAACGATGGGGAGATTGGAAGGGCTCTTTGGAAAAGCATCAACTCATTTCTAGTATCCTGAACCACCTGCTGTAAGTTTCCAATAGACCTATTCAGCCCCTTAAGGGCCTGCTTGACCCTCTTCAACTTTGACGTTAGCACAAACCAAGGGTCCCCTGTGACTGGCCCCTCCCACGCACTATCCACCAACGGGAGAAACCCAGGGTCATCAATAAGGTGGTTAAAGAACTGGAAAGGCTTCTTTATAAGAGGCATTTCCATTCCTAAAGATGTCAAAGCAGGGCATTGATCCGAGAGCCCTCTAGGCAAGAAATCAGTGGCTGAGCAAGGGAACACAATATGACAATGTGCATTCACCATTACCCTGTCCAGCTTCCTGTACTTTGGCTGATGGATGTTGCAATCGCACTAGGTGAATTGACTACCTGTACAACGCAGATCAGTCATGGCAGTGGCTCGGACAAAGTCCTTGAAATCAGTCATGTCTGATGTCCAGTTTGTGGCTCCTCCATGCTTTTCCTCTATACGGAGGCAAGTATTTAGGTCCCCAGAAATGACCCAAGCTTCATTGACGATTGTCCTTGATAAACCCAACAAATCATTCCATAACACCCGCCTATCAATTTCATCATTAGAACCATACACAAAAGAGATCACAAAATTAATGTTAAATTAATGTTCCAATCTTTGATCGAGATAAGCTCTTCTGGAACAACACTGTCGCATTAAAAGTTTCTTTAGCAAGCATCTGGGATTCCATACGTCACCGAGGCTCACAACCTCCTTGGAGTAAGGCAGTTTGGCACTCTTTAGCGATTCAAAAATGTTCTTTTCTGTTATGGCTTGCTTTCAAAAATAGACTTCTCACGAGGGACAGAATGCTTAGATTTGGAATGAACACTAATCCCAATTGTGTTCTCTGTTCTTCCCAGCTGGAATCCTGTGCACACTTGTTTGGTAATTGCACATACTCGAGAGTTGTAATGCATAATGATATTCTTTCAGGTGACTGGTCTGAGTATCTACAGGGCAATTTCTTCATAAGTGGACAGCATAAGAGAGCCAAGCAGCTATTGGCTTTCTTATTTCTATCAACAGCCGTGCATACTATTTGGAAAGAACGTAACGAGAGGATTCACAAACCTGGTCATGCTAGCCCTGCTCTTGCCATTAGGGAAAAGGTGAAAAATCTGGTGCGTAGCCGTATTGCATCTAGTGACTGGTTTTTGAAGCAAGTGATGAAAGATGGAGCTTTAATTCGAGATTTGTATTAATGAGATATAGATTTAAAAGTGTTGTATGCTGAGCTACTCGGTCTTTTTGTTTATTATGGGGTATGCCCCTGATTATTGTACTTCTTTTTAGTGCAATAAAATTTTTCATTTAGCAAAAAAAAAAAAAGTAACTGAGCAAGTAATATGCTGAGTAGAGGAAGTCAACACTAAAACTTTCCAAAAATCAGGGTTCCACCCCAGCCATATACGACCACCCGGATGGTGCTTGTAGTTGAACAACCATTGATACCTCGGGTTTATCTTCTTAGAGATAATCTTAGCAGCGTCCTTATGCACATGAGTTTCCAAAATACTAATCAAGGATAATTTATTAGCAATGATAAAATCCTTGACAAAATCAACCTTGTTGTTGAGCCCACGGATGTTGTAAGAACAAAAAGCAGTCATAAAAAACTGACTTAAGATTTCGAAGGAGGGTCACCTGACCCCCACTTCGCTCGTTTCACACCCTTTGAGTTTGCTCTCTTACCACCCTGTTTACGAGCAATTTCATCCACTACCACATGTTTGAAGCTTTGAGATGGCGGAGTCCCAGTCGACACAGTTGGTGAAATAAGGGGTTTACGCTTTTTTACCTCTGTCCAGCCTTCCCCATCCGCAGGGTCCTGCCTTCCCCCTGTAATAGGAGTCAAAAAACCATCTGCTCCATCCACTACGTTACCATTCTCACCCTTCTCAGCTTCATTTACTTTTAGATTACCACCCTCCACCACAACCGCCTTCCCTTTTCCACTTTCCTTTTCCTGAGTCTCATTAGTAACCTCCTTCTCCTCAGACATCTTCGATGATTTGCCCATCTCAGAATTTGGTTTATGTGCCCAGTCCCTAGGAGCCAACGGACACACATTGATGAGATGACCTAGGGAGTTGCAATGAGAGCACAATAGCGGTTTGTTTAGGTATGAAACTTGATTTCCATGCTCAAACGAGTCAAAAATGAAGCAAAATTAATTTTCTTGTTCAAACAAGGCAAAAATGAAGTTTTATTGAGTACTAGGGATCAAACGAGTCAAGAACAAAGCTACAAGTGGTTTACATGCTCAAACGAGTCAAAATGAGGCAAAATTAATTTTCTTATTCAAACGAATCCAAAATGAAGTTTTAGTGAGTATTAGGGGTCAAACGAGTCAAGAACAAAGCTGCAAGTGGTTTCCATGCTCAAAGGAGTCAAAAATGAAGCAAAATTAATTTTCTTGTTCAAACGAGTCCAAATTGAAGTTTTAGTGTGTTATCGGGGTCAAACGAGTCAAGAACAAAGCTACAAGTGATTTCCATGCTCAAACGAGTCAAAAATGAAGCAAAATTAATTTTCTTGTTCAAACAAGGCCAAAATGAAGTTTTATTGAGTACTAGGGATCAAACGAGTCTAGAACAAAGCTACAACAAACACATGCTCAAACGAGTCAAAATGAGGCAAAATTAATTTTCTTATTCAAACGAATCCAAAATGAAGTTTTAGTGAGTTTTAGGGGTCAAACGAGTCAAAAACAAAGCTACAATACATGCTCAAACGAGTCAAAATGAGGCAAAATTAATTTTCTTATTCAAACGAATTCAAAATGAAGTTTTTTTTTTGCTAAATAAAAGAATTTTATACCAAACGGGAACCATTACAAAATCACAGGGGCATACCCCCGTCCTCAGATTACACAACTACTAGACCACAAAGGGTGCACCAAATCAAATGCTAGTAATGTAAACAAGCAATACAAGGGAAGGGTCTTTCTGCGCCCATTTTTTAAAAGAAGAACAAGAAAACAGTTTCTCCCTCACATACAACTTCACATTCGAGATGAGCACCGTTGTTGAGTGGCCTTGCCTTGCATTATGATTTCTGAAGTTACGTTCCTTCCAAATGCTGTAAACCGTAGTGGTTAAATAAACTCCTGCGATAAGTTTCAACTTTGCCGTTAATTTGCTTTGGAAAAAATCACCTTGCTGCCATCTAGTCCAGTCTGCATTAATTTGAAATGGAATGACACCCTTCACAAGGGTAGAGTATGGGCAAGAAGTAAGGATATGGCTTATCGTTTCCATTCCATTACCACAGAGCAGGCATGTAGGATCCACATTCATACCAAAAAGATTCATACGGTCACGAGTGAGCAACCTTTTCTTAACAGCAAGCCAGGTAATGAAGGAGCATTTTGGGATATTGAAAGAATTCCATACCAAGTCACACCATCCCACTGCATGGCCCGAGTCACGAATAGATGACCATATAGCTGATAACTTAACTAGCTTGGGCTGAAGGCCATCCCAGGAGATACAATCACTGCTATGAAGTTAACCCTGTTTCTTACCTCAATAACGTCCATGTGAAAACTTAGATGAGAGTCGCTAGAGAGAGAAACGCTCTCCCTTCTCTCTAAACCCTTTTCTTCTCCCTTCAGCCGCCTTAAATCTTACACCTTTTTTCATCAGATTTCATAGCATCTATTCATAAATCCATCTTTCCTCTCTAATCTTTCACCTACACACCATATTTCTTAATTATATATATAGTATGTTTTTCGTTTATGTGTATCCAGATGTTTTATCCATTACTTTTAATGGAGATTATGGGCCTGCACTTGTTTTGGGGGTCTTCGCTATCGACGAGAACCTCATCTTGGTCATAGATAATGTATCCCGAAAGAGTTTCTTGAAGGATATTTATGCTCTTCTGCCTTCATCTCTTCTGGATTTGAAGGGTACTAGTAAGGGGGTTATGAATGGAGAAATCTTTCGTGTTGAGCTTACCAATTCTGGTGGCTTTGTTCCCAAGATGGGCTTACAGTCCTATGGGTTCAGTGTTGAGAGGGAAACCTTTGAGGATCGAGTGAAGGCTGTTGATGCAAAGAATGAGGTTCAGCACAGGGATGAACATGAGGTGTTTGTAAAAATGCCCCTGTTAGAGAAGAGTCAAAAAATTAGAGATGAAGGGTGTTTGTATTTTTGCATCAGATAGAAGCTTGCTTCATGGCCTCTATTGTGAAGGGGTTGGAGATTTTTGAATGTGTTTACTTGAATGGTGTTTTAATGTGGTTTTCAGTTGACGGTTTTAGGTATTTGGATGAGTACACTAGATGTGCTGGTATCTTTAATATCAATTGGAATGCCTTTAGGATGGTTATTGCTATGCTTGATAAGCTGAACTCTATTGGTCAGATGTTGTGCTTGATGCCGAAGTGTAGGTTTTCATTGCAATCTGAATGGGTGATTCTCAAAGACGGCTTTGTTTCATGGTATGGTGAGCTGGTGGTAGCTACCAGGTGTGACAAATGTGTGGGTGGGTCGAAACGTTTATGTCAGACCGCTGATTGTGAGGTCATCATGGAGGACCTGCTAATGGTTGAATGTGAGTTACAAGGAGGTTTTTCTCATAACGGTCGCAAACTATTTGATGATATGCCTCATCCAGGTTTCCGTTTGGGGAGGAGATTAACTATGATTTCTGTTGAAGGGGGAGCTTCTTCTCTTGTGTTTGCTGATGTGTGCAACCATGTGTGCCACCATATGCAGGGGTGGAACAATGATGTTGTCCATCAGATTATGGCGGGGTTCGCTGCTTTCAATCAGACCTCTTCTTTTGCAAAACTCAAAAGGGGAGGCCCTTCAAACAGGGATTATTTATGTGTTTTGTCGATGTATTTTGATGTTGTAAGCATTGAGCGGGTTTTGGATTATAAGGGTTTGGAGCGACCGGTTGGGGTGATGTTTTATGATCTTTGCTATGGTATTATTCTTGCATATTTCCGAGGTTGTTTTCTTGTGGGAATTGAGGCGACGGTGGTTGAATCTTTAAGGAAAGGTGGAGAGGTTTTTATCCTACGAGGGTTCAAGATGTGATGCATAATTCTGGAATGTTTATTTCATCCAGCAAGGTGAAGTCCCAACAGGTATTTGGGGACTCTATGTTCTTGTTTGTTTTTTTAAGTGTCAATTTGATGGGGTTTATGGAATTCCCTGATGAGAAGTGGCTGGTCCGGAATGCCAATGTTAAAATGGGACATGAATTCAGTATGATTCATGTGGAGGTATTTGCTTCCAATAAGAATGATGATTTAGAAATTAGTGTTGTGTTTGTCGATTTGCCTATTCGACACATTTCAAAGGCTGATGTTCATGTTCATGCGCTGGTGATGGAACAAAGCTCCATGATTTATGGGAAGCAGCCTAGGTGGTCTTGTCTGAATTCATGTTCTCTTAAGGGTATCAGTCCGTCTAGTATGGATCAGATGGTCGAGGGGGTCCAGTACTCTCATTCGGTTCAGGTTGGGAATTCTATGAACATGCGATTGGAGGGGTCTACTCAACTCATTATGTGTTGCTTTGGATCTGCCTTAAATATGTGGGTGATGAATGGGAAATTTGGGAAGTTTATGTGTGAGCATGGAGGTTCCACATTGTTGCTCAGTATGCTGGGATGTGAACCGGGAGGTTCCAACTTCTTTATTGGCATTGTTAGGATTTGCATTTAGTCTAGCCTAGCTAGATAGTTTCTAAGTTGACTTGATTTGTTGATCAAGTATGTTATGATGTTTCTTTGTTGTTTATTCTCTATTGTTCCGCTAGGTAGATGAGTTACTTATCGCGGGGTATGCCCCTAGACATGTAATCTTTTGCCTGTGGTATAAATTTTTAATTAGCAAAAAAAAAAAAAAAATAACGTCCATGTGATTTGATCGAGGCAATCTCCACACACCTTCATTAATGTAATCTCTAACATGTACCATGGTCGATGACTCTGCATTGGAAATTACTGAAGGGGAGATAAGGGCCAAGGGTGTTTTATTTGCCCATGGGTCATGCCAGAAAAGGAAGTCAGAGTTAACACCAACTTTGAATGACAGAAAAGTCATAGCCTGAGGTCGCATTGAAGATTTTCCTAGCAATCCAGCTGCACCGATAGGGCATTTTGGCAGTCCAGAATCCCTTATTACGTAACAATACCTTGTGAAACCAAACAATCCAAAGTGAATCAGCTGAAGGTTGGAGCAGGCGCCATAGCTGGTGTAACACCGCTGCCTGGTTCCATTCGAATAGATTTTTAATCCCCAACCCCCCTTCCAATTTTGGCTTACAACAGTCTTCCCATCCCACCTTGTAGTGGCATCTTCCAGAATCCTTGTAAAACCCTCCCCATAAGAACTTGAAGAAAAGGCTATTGATCTTTTTCAAAACAGCCTTGGGCAAGAATATTTACATACTCCAATAGCCCACAATACTAGCCATGATTGCCTTGATCAACATGAGACGGCCAGCAAAGTTGAGGAATCTAACCATCCAGGATTCCACTTTGTTGCAAAGCTTGGCCACCAAGGATGAACAGTCCCTACTGTTAAGCTTTCCAAGGAACCAAGGAACCAAGTTTGAACACCTTGAAAAAAGCTTTACTCCCTCCATGAGCCTAGCAACTGAGTTGGGATCACCATGACTGAACAGGAAAACATCGTCTGCAAAAATTATATGGTGCAGTTTTACCTCCTTTGTCCTCCAGTGGAATTTAAAATCCGTGCTCTGAGTAGATTTGTGCAGGCTAGCTGTAAGGGCTTCCATTGCCATGACAAAGAGATAGGGTGAGATGGGGACCTTGCCTCAAACCTGATTCACCGTTGAAGAACCCCTCCAAGCTACCATTAAGTTTGACAGAGAACATTGTAGTTGTAATGCAAACTCGAATCCATTCCACAAACCTTGGAGGGAAGCCCATCCTTCCAAGAACCGAGAATATGAAGCTCCAGTTCAAGGAGTCAAATGCCTTATGAATGTCAAGTTTCACTGCACATCTAGGCTGACCTGAGTTCCTGTTGTAACCCTTACATAAAGCTTGAGCTAGGAAAATGTTATCACCAATAGATCTTCGAGCCACAAAAGCAAATTGATGCTTAGAGATCAAGGAGGGTAATACAGCCTTAAGCCTACCTGCAAGCATCTTAGAAATACATTTGTATAGAACATTACAACAGGAAATAGGGCGAAAGTGTTGCATCTGAGAAGGGTTTTCAAGCTTAGGCACTAAGCAAATAGAAGCCGCATTCACAATTTTAGGCATTACAAGAGATTCAAAAAAGTAAAGAATACCTCTAGTTACATCATTACCCACAATATGCCAAGTTGCCAAATAGAATTCCACAGAAAAGCCATCAGGCCCCGGGCTCTTATTCTTACCCATCCTTTTTAACGTTTTAAGAACATCACTGGCCACAAAAGGACTACTCATTATGTTAGCCTGAGTTTCATTAAGGCTGGGCAGAATTACATCACTCGGAAGTTGATCAACTTCGCCTCTTTGACCAAGAAGGTTCTTGTAATAATCAACGGCAATGGAAGCCATATCCTCATGAGTTGTCACAGTATCACCAGTAGGCGTAGTAATGGACAGCACCTTGTTCACATTCCATCTTCCTCTACATGCATTAAAAAAATACTTGTTGTTGTTGTCCCCATTCTTTAACCAATGTACCCTAGATTTTTGCTTAAGAAAGCATTCTTCCATTTGTAAGGCCTTAGAGTATGCATCAGTCAATCGTTTCTCTTCCTCAAACTGAGACAAAGATGGGGAGATTGGAAGGGCTCTTTGGAAAAGCAGCAACTCATTTCTAGTATCCTGAACCACCTGTTGTAAGTTTCCAATTGACCTATTCAACCCCTTAAGGGCCTGCTGGACCCTCTTCAACTTTGACGTTAGCACAAACCAAGGGTCCCCTATGACTGTTCCCTCCCACGCATTTTCCACCAACGGGAGAAACCCAGGGTCATCAATAAGGTGGTTAAAGAACTGGAAAGGCTTCTTTATAATAGGCCGTTCCAATCCTAAAAAAGTCAAAGCAGGGCTATGATCCGAGGGCCCTCTAGGCAAGAAATCAGTGGCTGAGCAAGGGAACACATTATGCCAATGCGCATTCACCATTACCCTGTCCAGCTTCCTGTACTTTGGTTGACGGATGTTGCCATCCCACCAGGTGAATTGACTACCTGTACTACGAAGATCAGTCAAGGCAGTTGCTCGGACAAAATCCTTGAAATCAGTCATATCTGATGTCCAGTTTGTAGCTCCTCCATGCTTTTCCTCTATGCGAAGGCAAGTATTGAGGTCCCTAGAAATGACCCAAGCTTCATTGGTGATTGCCCTTGATATACCCAACAAATCATTCCATAGCACCCGCCTATCAATTTCATCATTAGAACCATACACAAAAGAGATCACAAAATTAATGTTAAACTGTAATAAAGTTACTGAGCAAGTAATATGCTGAGTAGAGGAGGTCAACACCAAAACTTTCCAAAAATCAGGGTGCCACCCCAGCCATATACGGCCACCCGGATGGTGCTCGTAGTTGAACAACCATTGAAACGTCGGGTTTATCTTCTTAGAGATAATCTTAGCAGCGTCCTTATGCACATGAGTTTCAAAAATACTAATCAAGGATAGTTTATAGCAACATTAAAATCCTTGACAAAATCAACCTTGTTGTTGAGCCCACGGACGTTGTAAGAACAAAAAGCAGTCATAAGAACTGACTTAAGATTTGAAGGAGGGCCACCTGACCCCCACTTCGCTCATTTAACACCCTTTGAATTAGCTCTCTTACCACCCTGTTTACGAGCAATTTCATCCACTACCACATGTTTGAAGCTTTGAGATGGCGGAGTCCCAGTCGACACAGTTGGCGAAATAAGAGGTTTACGCTTTTTTACCTCTGTCCAGCCTTCCCCATCCCCAGGGTCCTGCCTTCCCCCTGTAGTAGGAGTCAAAAAACCATCTGTTCCAATGAGAGTCTTAGAGAGAGAAGCTCCTCCTTCTCACTAGAAACCCTACTAGCCGCCATAAAATTTCTCACTCAGATCTAATCTTTTACACACAGTCCCCAGCATTAAATAACATATTCCCTTCATTAAATCCACTCTCTTCACTCCCTAAACCTAAACACCATATTTCTTATATATATATTTATATTTTATTGTGCGTAGTTTTCGGTTCTTGGTACTATGGTGAGTCAAGGTTCAAATTGCGACTCTGAATCTGGGTTGCCAGGGTATATGCCGGACATGGATGATGATAAGTTTCAGGAGATGCTTGCGCGTAGAGAGGTTGAGGATTTTTCGATTCTAACGGCGCCGAAAATGGTGGACCTGAGTACCTCTAGGGGAATGGGTAGTGGAGTAACGAGAGATACCTCCGGGTTTGAAGAGTATTCTCAAGAATAAAAAAGTAGACTTGTCGAAAGGAGAACCTTCGGGAGTTGTTAAAGGTTCTAATGTAGAGGACACAGTTCAAGAAGAGAAAAAGGAGGACAAAGAAGAGGGGAAGAAGTCTTGGTCTTCGGTGCTAAAAGACAATCCAACATCTTTGAAGGGAGTGGCTTTTGAGTATGTTCCCCCACCAAAAGGTTCTACGGTGGTTGACCCCCCAAAGGAGGTTTTGCAGAAAGGGGCGGAAAAGTTCAAATGTTGTGTGGTTGGGAAATTCACTAAGGCTGCTCTACCCTTTAGGAGAGTTAAGGAAATTGCTAACTTGGTTTGGAAAAAGGGTCTCATGTCTGTGGCTCAGCGCAATGAATCAACCTACATTTTCAAGTTTAGAACTGCAAATGACAAGAATGCGGCTCTTTCTAAAGGAACTTGGTACTTTGATCAAAGGCCAATGGTGGTTACTGATTGGGGGTGTTCAGCAGGTGTGACCCCTATTTCTTCTATGCCTTTATGGGTCAAATTTAGTAACTTGCCGGACTGTTATTGGACTCAGGAGGGGTTGAGCAGAATTGCTAGTTTTATTGGAGTGCCCTTAGGTGCTGACGCGCTCACATCCCAGCTTGAAATTTTGCCTTTTGCTAAGATGTGTGTCAAGTACAAGGTAGGAGACCCACTTCCACCCACTATCCCTATGGTTGATATTGACAACTCTACGGTAGAGGTGAAAGTTTCGTATTTTAACAAGCCGCTGTTGTGCACTCATGGTAACTCGTTGGGTCATGTTGTAAATGCTTGCCCAGTAGCTATAGGTGAATGGACTCAAAAGCCTCGTTACACTGGGGGGAAGCCTCGTTACCAGTGTGTGCAGTATGTGCTTTAAGCCAAGGTTCAAAGATGATGCTGCTGGGTCCCCTTGTGATGAGCCAACTAGGTGTGAGTACTTTGTGCACCAGTGGTCCCAATTATTTCACGTTGCTTGGAAGAGACACGAAGTTGAGGTGTGGGGTGGTGTGCCCACTACTATAGTGTACCCATATGATCAGGATTATGGGAAAAATGGCTGGCGTGTTCCCATGTTGGTTTTGATGGAGGCCCGTAGGTGGGGTCTAAAGAATTCTATGCTATATGGGCATATTTACTAGATCTTAACTATTATCTTGTTTATGTTGATTGCTAGTTTATCTAGCTTTACTGATGTTTTTTCTTTGTTGTTCCGCTAGGTAGATGTATTATTAATCGCGGGGTATGCCCCTAGAGATGTAATCATTTTCATGTGGTATAAATTTAATTAGCAAAAAAAAAAAAAAAAAAGAGGAGGTTAGAAAGAAGGGAGATAATGGTGGGGGGCGGGATGTAGAGACTGGAGAAAAACAGGCCTCAAAGGGGAAGGAGGTCCATTCTGATTTGGATTTGGATGGTAACATGCAAAAGGAATCCAGAAAATTAGATGATTCGGTGAAGGCATCAACTGAGTATGAGGGAAATTGTTCGACTGTGGCTCATGAAGTTGTAACTACTGAGGAGCATGACATTCAGGAGAGTTAGGGCTGGACTGAAGTTAAAAACAAGAGGAAACCTGTTGCATCTCCTAGTGTTTCAGCGGGAACCCCATCTCCACAGACTTTCAAGAATGTGGTGGTGGATGAAGTAGCGCGTAAGCAGGGCAGTAAAAGATCAAAATCTAAGGGGCTAAAGAGGGCGAAGTGGGGGTCTGGGGGCCCTCCTTCGAAGTAATTCTCAGTTTTTAATGACTGTTTTTTGTTCTTACAACGTTCGTGGGCTCAACAATAAGGTTGATTTTATCAAGGACTTCATTTTCTCTAAGAAGCTATCCTTGATTAGTATTTTGGAAACTCATGTGCAAAAGGACGTTGCTAAGATTATCTCTAAGGAGATTAACCCGCGTTTCAAATGGTGTTTCAACTATGAACACCATCCGGGTGGCCGAATATGGCTTGGGTGGAATCCCGATTTTTGGAAAGTTTTGGTTATAGCCTTATCTGCTTAGCATATTTCTTGCTTTATTACATGGATTCCTTCGAACCTTACTTTTGTTGCTTCATTTATATATGCCTCTAATGGGGATGTGGAAAGAAGAGTTCTGTGGTCGGATTTAACGGACATTTCAAGAGGGTTAACTAATGAGGCTTGGGTTGTTACAGGGGATTTCAACACGTGCCTTCGTTTGGAGGAGAAGCAGGGGGTAATTGCCACTGGACATGTGATATGACAGAGTTTAAAGATTTTACCCTTTCTACGGCAGTTACTGACCTTCGTAGTGTGGGGAATTTCATGACATGAAAACTTCATTTTCGACTGGGAAAAAATGAGAGTCGCTCTTCCTTCTCTCTAGATCCTCTCTCTAAAATCCCAAAAACTTCTCTCTTTTATCTCAAATCCTAAACATATTCTTCATCAGTTCCAAATTTCCACTTCCCTAATCCATATCCCCCTAGTTATCTCTCACCTAAACACCACATTTCTTTTCTTCTTCTTGTCGGATAGCATGAGTAACAAGAGGGTGTCATTTGCGGATGACTCTGTGATGGCGTCTAATGTTAAGGATCTTAGGATGATGACCCAGGAGGGGCTGAATCCAGTTTCGAGCCCAAAAAGGGTCTCGTTTGCGGCCGAATTGGTATCGGAGATACCGTCTAATGGTACTAGATCTAAGAAGCCGAAAGGATCTAATATGTTGAATGATGGCAAAAAGGGGGTTTCGATGATAACCCAGGAGGAGTTGAATCCAGGTGTGAGCCCAAAAAGGGTCTCGTTTGCGGCTGATTTGGTATCGGAGATACCATCTAATGATACTCAGAGTAAGTTGGGATTGAGTATGAAGAATGGTGGGAAAAAGGGGGTCTCCTTTGCGGATAACCTAGTATCGATGATCCCGGAGTCTGGGATGGCTACTCGAACTCGTAGTCGGGTCATGCATCACTTAATTGATGGTAAGGTCTTTTCCCAATCAAAACCTGCTAGTTTTACTAAAGTAGATGGGGGGCACTGTGTTGCTTCCTTTGTTGACCTATCGGAACCCTCCCTGAGTGAGGTTACGGATGGTGTGCAGGATGGTTTGGGGGGGTTGGTGTTGGTAATGATGTAAATAAGTCCATGGAGGCTGATGATATGGGAAAGGGGAAGACCTGGTGTAATGGAAGGATAGAGGGGGAAGAGAGTCCGGACTGGAATGACTTTGTAAAGAGAATGCAGGAGAGATTGGCTATAGCTATGAATGTAGTCATCCTCTTCAGGAATAGCATTGTTCAAAATGGACACGAGGTGCCTACAATTTGGGGTAATGTCGACATGAGTGATCTGGATGCCTTAAATGGTTTGCAAACAAGACAGGATGTCAAGCTTTTGAGAGATTTGGGCTTTGCCCTGAATTGTATTAGGCAGCTGGGGAGTTTTATCAGGAGGAATGGAATCCCACTCCCGGTGCTAGGGGAGGATGAACGGATTATTTCAGACATGGATGAAGAGGTGGAGATAGCGGGACTTTTAAACCACACTTTGCACAACTCTGAATTGAAGAGGAAGGCTCTGGTAGCGGCGAGGCGTAATTTGGGAAACATTCAAATGTTTTTGGGCTCTTTGGGAAAAGAAGTCCCTCCGGTTAAAGGGTCTCGAGATAGGGAGTTCCGTGCCTCCGCTCGTGGATTAAGGGATATTGAGGAAGTGGAGCTTCATGATTTAACATGTCGCTCTATTCAACTGAGGGACTATATGATAGACCTGGGAATTGATCTACCAACAGCTCAGCTCCAGAACCGGTCCTCTGGAGGAGAGGAGGGTCTACCCTACAAGGAAATGAGAGAGGGGGAGCCAAAGGAAAGGAGCCAATCCTGGCCAACATGCAGTATTTGGGACCTCTATTTTGCTCGGTTGGGGATGTTTCTTTGCATGTTGACACTGGCCAAGTAGAGGATGAGGCAAGGGGAGCCGGTCATGGAGAAGCCTACGGAGCACAAGATATGCAGGACAAAGGGGAGAACTTGTCAGAGAGGTCAAACATGACCTGATTGCGAGCCAGGAGGGTTTAAATATGTAGTCTGTAGTTTTTTTTCTTTGGCGGCTTTCAGTTGTTGGCTAGCTGCTTGTATGTTTGCAGACTAGTATAGTTTTTAAGCTATCTAGTGTAGGGTTTAAGTGTTGGTATTGTCTGAACGCTGATCTTGCGGGGCATGCCCCTAGATTTTGTATGTTGTTCCTTTCTGGTATAAATTTTTTTAATTAGCAAAAAAAAAAAATTCATGACATGGTGGGACTGTAATATTCATCATCCTAAATTTAGGAAATTGGATCGTGTTTTGGTGAATGCAGCATGGCTTAGTTTGTTTCCTTGCTCTTACTCCGAGTTTCTGGTGCGAGGCCTCTCTGACCATAGCCCAGCTCTTACTTTCCTGGGGTTGGATAGGCCAAAGGTATCCAAGCCTTTTCAGTTTTTTAATCACCTAATTGAAAATTCGAGTTTCATTTCAGAGGTTGAGAAAGCTTGGGCTGATTCAGTCACTGGGGACCCATGACCACAAAGCTAAAGCGTACAAAGTTGGTCCTCAAGAGGTTAAATAATTCAGTGGGTGATTTGCAAAAGCGAGTAAGTGATTGTCGTAATAACCTCACTTTATTCCAGAATGGACTTCCCTCAGTTCCTTCTTCGACACAATTTGAGGAAGAGTCTAAACTTATGGAGGAATATTCCAAAGCTTTGCATATGGAGGAATGTTTTTTGAAGCAAAAGTTTATGGTGCGTTGGCTGAAACATGGAGATAACAATAACAAGTTTTTCTTTAATGCTTGTAAGGGTAGATGGAATGTCAACAAAATTTTGTCCCTCACTAATGCAGCAGGGGAAACAGTAACAGAACATGAGGATTTGGCCAAGGTGGCGGTGGACTATTATAAGAACTTGTTGGGTAATAGAGAGGAGGTTCAGCCTTTTCCTCAGGACCTCTCTCTCCCTTCTCTTACTGAGCACCAAGCTAGCATGATGGGCACTTCGTTCCAGGCTGCGGATGTTTTTAAAACTATGAAAAAAAATGGGGAAAAACAAAAGCCCTGGGCCTGATGGGTTCACTGTGGAATTTTTCTTGGCTACATGGCATATAGTTGGCCCGGATGTAACGAGAGGTATTCTGTATTTCTTTGATTCTCTAGCTTTGCCTAGAATAATTAATGCTGTCTCTATTTGTTTGGTTCCTAAACAGGATAACCCATCTCAAATGCAACACTTCCGCCCAATTTCATGTTGTAATGTTATCTACAAGTGCATATCAAAAATGTTATCTCGCAGGCTCAAGTCAGTCATGCCTTCTTTGATTTCTTCTCACCAATCGGCCTTTGTAGCTGGAAGATCCATTGGAGACAACATCTTCCTAGCCCAAGCACTTTGCAAAGGTTATAACTGTAATGATGGGCAGCCAAGATGTGCTATTAAGCTTGACATTCACAAAGCTTTTGACTCTCTCAATTGGAGTTTTATCTTTAGGGTTATGGGCAGAATGGGTTTCCCACAAAAATTTGTTCACTGGATCAAGGCTTGTATCACCACAACCATGTTCTCTGTGAAACTTAATGGAAGCTTGGAGGGTTTCTTTAAGGGTGAGTCGGGCTTAAGGCAGGGGGACCCCCTATCGCCTTTTTGTGTTGGCTATGGAAGTTCTTACTGCTTGTATTAACAAAGCAGTTTCCAACACCGACTTTAAATTCCATTGGCGAACAAAGGATGTCAACCTGCATCACATCATTTTTGCAGATGATGTCTTCTTGTTCAGTCATGGGGACTCATATTCTGTGGCTAAACTTATGGAGGGGGTAAGGCGTTTCTCTGCACTCTTAAATTTGGTTCCAAACTGTGGTAAATCAGTCTGTTTCTTGGTGAATGTGGGGACCGATGTGGCGGTGGATATCTTGGAGGTTACTGGATTTCATAGAGGCACCCTTCCCATTACATATCTGCGTCTGCCTCTAATCACAGGGAAGCTTACTAGTAGAGATTGCACCTCTGTAGTGGCCAAACTTTGCAGGAGGGTGGAATCCTGGATAACAAGGTTCCTTAACTTTGCGGGTCGGTTATTGCTGCTCAAAGCTGTCATGGCAAGTATTGTAGGGTTTTGGAGCATGTATATTTTCCTTCCAAAGTCAGTTCTAAAGAAGATCAATGCTCTCTTTTTTAAGTTTCTTTGGGGTGGCTTTTATAAAGAATCGGGAAAGTGCCATTATAAGGTAAAGTGGGAGGATTGTTGTAATCCAAAGAATGAGGGAGGGTTGGGGATTAAGAATTTATTTGAATGGAACCAAGCGGCTATTTTGCATCAGCTATGGCGCCTGCTCCAACCTTCTTCGGACTCTCTCTGGATTGCTTGGTTTCATAAGGTACTCCTTCGCCGTAAGGCGTTCTGGACTGCAACAATGCCTTATAGATGCTGTTGGGTAGCAAGGTAGATTTTTAATGCTAGACCTCAAGCGTTGTCTTATGTTAATTACAATGTGGGAGAAAACTCTGATTTTCTATTCTGGCACGACCCCTGGGCGAATGCAAAACCCTTGGCTCATATTTCCTCCTCAGTGATCTCCAATGCGGAATCCTCGAGCTTGCTCCCAATTAGATAATATCTGCATAATAATGGAGTTTGGAGACTTCCTCAATCAAATCACATGGATGTCCTGGAAGTTAGAAGGAGAGCAACTCAAACGCAAATTCACAGGGTAGATGGAATCACCTGGGATGGACTCCAACCAAAGTTGGTCAAGCTGTCTCCCATTGGGAGTCCATTCGTGACCCTGGTCAGCCCATTACTTGGAGTAGTTTAGTTGGAACTCTTTCAATATCCCGAAATGCTCCTTTATCTCCTGGCTGGCACTGAAAAACAGGTTACTTACTAAGGAGCGAATGGTTTTATTTGGCATGAGGGTGGACGAAACATGTGTCCTGTGCAAGAATGCAGTGGAATCGATTAGTCACTTATTCACCAGGTGCCCGTTCTTCAATATCTTGAGAAGGGTTTTGCCAGTCCAAGTAAATGATGACTGGGCTCGGTGGCAACAGGGAGATTTCTTTAATTATCACCTTAGTGACAAGCTCGAGATAATAGCAGGAGTTTATCTCACAGCCTGTATTTACAGCGTATGGAAGGAGAGAAACCACAGAATACACAATGCTGGGCCTGGTAATGCAACTCATGTCCTGGGACTTCAAATCAAAAGAATTGTTCGGGAGAAATTATTCTCATGTTCTTCTTTCAAAAAGTGGGTTCGAAAGGAACCATCCCTTGTATTGCTTTTATTTTAAGTTGTATTCATAATTGACTAAGTGACCATGCTGTTGTAGTAGTAGTGGTCGTGCAGATGTGGTGATTAGGGGTATGCCCCTGTTTTTCATGTAGCTCCTTTCTGGTGATTTATACAAATTTTATTTAGCAAAAAAAAAAAAAACCATCTGTTCCATCCAATATACCTTACCATTCTCACCCTTCTCAGCTTCATTTAAGTCTAGTTTTCCACCCTCCACCACAACCTCCTTCCCTTTGCCACTTCCCTTTTCCTGGGTCTCAGTAGTAACATCCTTCTCCTCGGACATCTTCGAAGATTTGTTCGCCTCAGAATTGGGTTTGCGTGCCCAGTCCCTAGTCCAAAATGAAGTTTTAGTGAGTTCTAAGGGTCAAACGAGTCAAGAACAAAGCTACAAGTGGTTTTTTTTTTTTTACTAAATAAAAGAATTTTATACCAAACGGGAACCATTACAAAATCACAGGGGCATACCCCCGTCCTCAGATTACATAACTACTAGACCTCAAAGGGTCCACACATGCACCAAATCAAATGCTAGTAATTAGTAAACAAGCAATACAAGGGAAGGGTCTTTCTGCGCACATTTTTTAAAAGAAGAACAAGAAAACAGTTTCTCCCTCACATTCAACTTCACATTCGAGATGAGCACCGTTGTTGGGTGGCCTTGTCTTGCATTATGATTTCTGAAGTTACGTTCCTTCCAAATGCTGTAAACCGTAGTGGTTAAATAAACTCATGCGATAAGTTTCAACTTTGCCGTTAATGTTCTTTGGAAAAAATCACCTTGCTGCCATCTAGTCCAATCTGCATTAATTTGAAATGGAATGACACCCTTCACAAGGGTAGAGTATGGGCAAGAAGTAAGGATATGGCTTATCGTTTCCATTCCATTACCACAAAGCAAGCATGTAGGATCCACATTCTTACCAAAAAGATTCATACGGTCACGAGTGAGCAACCTGTTCTTAACAGCAAGCCAGGTAATGAAGGAGCATTTAGGGATATTGAAAGAATTCCATACCAGGTCACACCATCCCACTGCATGGCCCGAGACACGAATAGATAATCTCTAACATGTACCATGGTCGTTGACTCTGCATTGGAAATAACTGAAGGGGAGATAAGAGCCAAGGGTGTTTTATTTGCCCATGGGTCGTGCCAGAAAAGGAAGTCAGAGTTAACACCAACTTTAAATGATAGAAAAGTCATAGCCTGAGGTCTAGCATTGAAGATTTTCCTAGCAATCCAGCTGCACCGATAGGGCATTTTGGCAGTCCAGAATCCCTTATTATGTAACAATACCTTGTGAAACCAAGCAATCCAAAGTGAATCAGTTGAAGGTTGGAGCAGGCGCCATAGCTGGTGTAACACCGCTGCCTGGTTCCATTCAAATAGATTTTTAATCCCCAACCCCCCTTCCAACTTTGGCTTACAACAGTCTTCCCATCCCACCTTGTAGTGGCATCTTCCAGAATCCATGTAAAACCCTCCCCATAAGAACTTGAAGAAAAGGCTATTGATCTTTTTCAAAACAGCCTTAGGCAAGAATATATACATACTCCAATAGCCCACAATACTAGCCATGATTTGCCTTGATCAACATGAGACGGCCAGCAAAGTTGAGGAATCTAACCATCCAGGATTCCACTTTGTTGCAAAGCTTGGCCACCAAGGATGAACAGTCCCTACTGTTTAGCTTTCCAGTAATGAGTGGTAAACCTAAATAGGTCATAGGTAGGGCACCCCTTTGAAAGCCAGTGACCAATAGAATGTCTCTCACCACTGTTTCCCACACATTAGCAAAGAAGCAAACAGATTTCTCAGGGCTTGGAACCAAGTTTGACCACCTTGAAAAAACCTTTACTCCCTCCATGAGCCTGGCAACTGAGTTGGGATCACCATGACTGAACAGGAAAACATCGTCTGCAAAAATTATATGGTGCAGTTTCACCTCCTTAGTCCTCCAGTGAAATTTAAAATCCGTGCTCTGAGTAGATTTGTGCAGGCTAGCTGTAAGGGCTTCCATTGCCATGACAAAGAGATAGGGTGAGATGGGGTCACCTTGCCTCAAACCTGATTCACCTTTGAAGAACCCCTCCAAGCTACCATTAAGTTTGACAGAGAACATTGTAGATGTAATGCAAACTCGAATCCATTCCACAAACCTTGGAGGGAAGCCCGTCCTTTCAAGAACCGAGAATATGAAGCTCCAGTTCAAGGAGTCAAAAGCCTTATGAATGTCAAGTTTCACTGCACATCTAGGCTGACCTGAGTTCCTGTTGTAACCCTTACATAATGCTTGAGCTAGGAAAATGTTATCACCAATAGATCTTCGAGCCACAAAAGCAGATTGATCAGCTTAGAGATCAAGGAGGGTAATACAGCCTTAAGTCTACCTGCAAGCATCTTAGAAATACATTTGTATAGAACATTACAACAGGAAATAGGGCGAAAGTGTTGCATCTGAGAAGGGTTTTCATGCTTAGGCACTAAGCAAATAGAAGCCGCATTCACAATTTTAGGCATTACAAGAGATTCAAAAAAGTAAAGAATACCTCTAGTTACATCATTACCCACAATATGCCAAGTTTCCAAATAGAATTCCACAGAAAAGCCATCAGGCCCCGGGCTCTTATTCTTACCCATCCTTTTTAACGTTTTAAGAACATCACTGGCCACAAAAGGACTATTCATTATGTTAGCCTGAGTTTCATTAATGCTGGGCAGAATTACATCACTCGGAAGTTGATCAACTTCGCCTCTTTGACCAAGAAGGTTCTTGTAATAATCAACGGCAATGGAAGCCATGTCCTCATGAGTTGTCACAGTATCACCAGTAGGCGTAGTAAGGGACATCACCTTGTTCACATTCCATCTTCCTCTACATGCATTAAAAAAATACTTGTTGTTGTTGTTGTCCCCATTCTTTAACCAATGTACCCTAGATTTTTGCTTAAGAAAGCATTCTTCCATTTGTAAGGCCTTAGAGTATGCATCAGTCAATCGTTTCTCTTCCTCAAACTGGGACAAAGATGGGGAGATTGGAAGGGCTCTTTGGAAAAGCAGTAACTCATTTCTAGAAACCACTTAAAGCCTTGTTCTTGACTAAAAATGAGAGTCGGTTCTCTCTAACTTCTCTCTTTCTTCTTTTTTAAAAACCCTAGATCAGCCGTCACGAATCCGAACACTTTGGCCATCAGATCTGCTTTCTACTTTCACGAATCCATCTTTCATCTCAATCCACTCACCTTTACACTAAATTTCTTTTTCTTTTGTTATCATGGGTCGGAAGAGAGTTTCCTTCATGGAGGAAACTTCATCGGAGACTGGGGGGTTTTTGGTAAACCCTAATGAATGTGCCAAGGAGGTGGTTACAGAATTGCAGGGAATCGTGTTGCAAACCCAGGAGGGGTTGATTCCAACTATGAGTCCCAAAAAGGTGTCCTTTGCGGAGAAGTTGGAGACGGTGATTCCTTCTCATGTTGGGTTGGTACAGGACCGGAGCGATTTTGTACCAAAGACTCAGAAGGGGCGGGTTTTGCTGCCTAGTCCGAAAAAGGTGTCTTTTGCGGAGGAATTGGTCTCGGTGATTCCTACTCATAGAACCCAGCCTAATGAAGGATTGGTGTCAAAGAGAATGGAATCTAGTTATGTGGTGGAACCTGTGTCTGTCCCATGTATTGATATGGCCGCAGCCATTGGAAGCAGGGGGGATTTGGAACTCAAAAGACCGGCTGGTAGCGATACAACCAAAAGGTGAAGGATTAGCATAGAGAAGGTGTTGACTATGCCTTCCACTTCAGAGATTGCCTCAAGGACTCGTAGTGCCTGCAATGTCCAGTGGATGAAAGGTAATTCCCTTTACTCCTCTTGGGATAATGGGGTTTGTATTAAAAATGACACACCTATTGATTTGTCATCTTCAATGGACACTACAAATGATGCTGGAAATGAGGAATTGGAATTCAATTCTGTAAACTGTCAGGAAGTTTCTTCTGCTTCTGACCAACATGTTTTGATGATTACCCCTGGGAAGGTGGGGCCTACTAAGGGTGATTCGAGCAAAATTGAGGGGAATATTAAGAGAGATGTTATTAACAATATTGATATGCCGGAGCAAAGTGAGGATTCTCCTGCGAAGGAGAGTTGTGGTATGAATAGTAATATTGTCAATAATGATAGAGGGCTTAGCCCCATTCAGGATGCTGGTAGGTCGAGAGAAGTGAACATGAAGGAAATGGAAAGGGATGTTGGTCCTGTCCGAGATTCGGGGTCCTTGCTTAGGGGGGGGATCCATGAGGAGTATGCTACTACTTCTGAGGTTCACTCTACTGAATACCAGGATGGTATTAGGGAGCTAATGATCCAGACGTTGTTCCATATTGAGGAACTTAAACAACACATTGAATCTGGGG
This sequence comes from Saposhnikovia divaricata, assembly GCA_036435485.1. Taxonomy (NCBI): domain Eukaryota; kingdom Viridiplantae; phylum Streptophyta; class Magnoliopsida; order Apiales; family Apiaceae; genus Saposhnikovia; species Saposhnikovia divaricata. The sequence goes on from CM071600.1 coordinate 161,807,599, forward strand.
GTTACCAAATTCCAAAGGTTAAGGAATTCATTCAACTTAGTGAACTGAAACCGTTCATGGATGATGCTGGGAGGTTCTATTGTAGGGGGACGAGGAGCTGGGGAGATTGATTAGCACTGTGGTACAACTCCAGAGGTTTATTGAGAATAATGGTTTGGGTACTTTACATGAGGGACCCACTGCAGGGGACCCTCCGGAGGATGGGGCGCGGTCAACCCATACTAAAAATTTAGCTGTGAAAATCATGCCCTCGGTTCATGAAGAGGCTAGCCCAATGACGGGGAGTATTCCCAAGCTGGAAGTTGCACATGGCCATTTGGAGGGCTCTATGAAGGGGAAGGCTGTTCATCTGAAGAAATCAGATATTAAAAGATGGAGAGCTGGCCGAGGGGGTCACTCTCATGTGACATAGTCATGTTTGTGGTTGGTTGTTGTTAGGGCCTTCTATTCTGATCTCGTGTTGTTAAACTAGTTTAACTAGTTTTATGTAGTTAGTGTTTAGTCTCTTTAATGCTGTCCTGTTTGGGCAATCTCTGTTTGTAATGGTTGGATGTTGATTTCGCGGGGTATGCCCCTAGAAATGTTTCTTTTGTTCCTTTTGGTATAAAATTTTTTAATTAGCAAAAAAAACTCATTTCTAGTATCCTGAACCACCTGTTGTAAGTTTCCAATTGACCTATTCAACCCCTTAAGGGCCTGCTTGACCCTCTTCAACTTTGACGTTAGCACAAACCAAGGGTCCCCTGTGACTGCCCCCTCCCACGCATTTTCCACCAACGGGAGAAACCCAGGGTCATCAAAAAAAAAAGAACTGGAAAGGCTTCTTTATAATAGGCCGTTCCAATCCTAAAAAAGTCAAAGCAGGGCTATGATCCGAGAGCCCTCTAGGCAAGAAATCAGTGGTTGAGCAAGGGAACACATTATGCCAATGCGCATTCACCATTACCCTGTCCAGCTTCCTGTACTTTGGTTGATGGATGTTGCAATCCCACCAGGTGAATTGACTACCTGTACTACGAAGATCAGTCAAGGCAGTAGCTCGGACAAAATCCTTGAAATCAGTCATGTCTGATGTCCAGTTTGTAGCTCCTCCATGCTTCTCCTCTATACGAAGGCAAGTATTGAGGTCCCCAGAAATGACCCAAGCTTCATTGGTGATTGCCCTTGATATACCCAACAAATCATTCCATAGCACCCGCCTATCAATTTCATCATTAGAACCATACACAAAAGAGATCACAAAATTAATGTTAAACTGTAATAAAGTAACCGAGCAAGTAATATGCTGAGTAGAGGAGGTCAACACCAAAACTTTCCAAAAATCAGGGTTCCACCCCAGCCATATACGGCCACCCGGATGGTGCTCGTAGTTGAACAACCATTGAAACCTCGAGTTTATCTTCTTAGAGATAATCTTAGCAGCGTCCTTATGCACATGAGTTTCCAAAATAGTAATCAAGGATAGTTTATTAGCAACGATAAAATCCTTGACAAAATCAACCTTGTTGTTGAGCCCACGGACGTTGTAAGAACAAAAAGCAGTCATAAGAACTGACTTAAGATTTCGAAGGAGGGCCACCTGACCCCCACTTCGCTCGTTTGACACCCTTTGAATTAACTCTCTTACCACCCTGTTTACGAGCAATTTCATCCACTACCACATGTTTGAAGCTTTGAGATGGCGGAGTCCCAGTCGACACAGTTGGCGAGATAAGAGGTTTACGCTTTTTTACCTCTGTCCAGCCTTCCCCATCCCCAGAGACCTGCCTTCCCCCTGTAGTAGGAGTCAAAAAACCATCTGTTCCATCCAATACCTTACCATTCTCACCCTTCTCAGCTTCATTTAAGTCTAGTTTTTCACCCTCCACCACAACCTCCTTCCCTTTTCCACTTTCCTTTTCCTGGGTCTCAGTAGTAACATCCTTCTCCTCAAACATCTTCGAAGATTTGCTCGCCTCAGAATTGGGTTTACGTACCTAGGGAGTTGCAATGAGAGCACAATAACGGTTTGTTTGGGTATGAAACTTTAACCTCCACATTTGTTTTATTATAATCCATCACTGAAATAGAGTTTGGGAGAGGATCCCCCACTTTGTATTGAACACACATTTTAGCAAAAGGCAAAATCTCTAACTGTGAGGTTAGGGTATCAGCCCCTAGAGGAACACCAATCACACTAGCTATGCGACTCAGTCCTTCTTGTGTCCAGTAGCAGTCAGGCAAATTGCTAAATTTGACCCATAATGGCATGGAGGAAATAGAGTTACCGCCACCCGAAGAACACCAGTCCGTGACAACAAGAGGGCGTTGATCAAAGTACCAGGTGCCTTTAGAAAGAGCAGCATTCTTGTCATTTAAGGGTTAGGAATTTGAAAACATAAGTGGTTTCATTACGCTGGGAGACATTTGCCAGGCCCTTTTTCCATACTAAGTGCGCAATTTCCTTTACACGTCTGAACGGCAATGGAGCTTTGGTAAACTTCCCAACAATACAACACTTGAATTTTTCAGCCCCCTTTTGCAAAACCTCAAGAGGAGGATCCACTACAGTAGAACCTGCTGGAGGGGGAACATAGTCAAAGCTAATACCCACCATGGGTCCAGGGGCAGCTTTCAACACCGAAGTCCACGACCTTTTCTCATTCTTTGCCTCCCCCATCACCCCCTCATCTTTGCCATTTAGGCTAGGGACCTTCTCCACTTCTTTCCCCTCATCCTTAGTCACCCCTGAGGACTCCCTTTTTGTCAAAGTAACACCTTTACTCTTTAAGATACCCTTAAGGGCGTGGGTATCTGATGTGGATCGCTCCACGAATAAAGAAAACAAGAAGAAAAAGATATTTCAAAAGAACACGATCAATCCAGAAACGTGAACTTTGAATCTCAAATAACTTAGATCAATCCAAAAACTAAGTAATTTGAATCTAACCTTCAAAACAATCCAGTAATTGAAGCTTAGAGGAAAGAAAAACTAATCATAGTTTATCTCAAAACAAAAGTTTATATCATCCATTATCTGTCTTAAAACATTACATGAGAGGGGTATATATAGGCTTAGACAATAACCTAAACCCAATAGGAATCCAAGAGAAATCCAATACTAGCTTGAAGATTAGCTAATATCTAAATCCATCCAGGAAACACAATTAAAAACCAAATCCAAATAGAAAATAAATAAAATCGAATCCAAATAGGAAAATAAAATCATAGGTGCTTAAACCAAGAAAAACCCTTTCAAGTGAAAGGTAAAAACTTGCAAGCCAAAATCTACTTAACACTTATAGATAATAATCAGCTTCTTGTTCAAGCTTCATTCATCTCTCCTTTATTCCTTCTTGTCCAAGTAAGCTTCTTGACCCAACTCTCCCACAAATTCTAACTCGAATCCCTTCATGAATAATAATATAAAATATTTACCAATTAACATATTCATTCCCTGATCCTCATCACAAGGAGACGTTTCAAACGGAAAAAGTTATGAACAAGGAGAACAACATGATCATGGTGAAATACATTGATTTTCTGGGAGCGGATGACTTATTGAAAGCAACTACTTCATCAAAGTATCTTGTTCTTTTGGGGTTGCTTCCAAAGATCTTGATCATGAGGCTAAAATTTGATCTTTTTGAGTTCTACAAGCAATTATCTCATTGTGTGCTTATTCTTAAATACTTTAAAACTCGAGGACGAGTTTTCTTCAAAGGAGAGGAGAATGATGAGGATCAGGGAATGAATATGTTAATTGGTAAATATTTTATATTATTATTCATGAAGGGATTCGAGTTAGAATTTGTGGGAGAGTTGGGTCAAGAAGCTTACTTGGACAAGAAGGAATAAAGGCTGAATGAAGCTTGAACAAGAAGCTGATTATTATCTATAAGTGTTAAGTAGATTTTGGCTTGCAAGTTTTTACCTTTCACTTGAAAGGGTTTTTCTTGTTTTAAGCACCTAGAATTTTATTTTCCTATTTGGATTCGATTTTATTTATTTTCTATTTGGATTTGGTTTTTAATTGTGTTTCCTGGATGGATTTAGATATTAGCTAATCTTCAAGCTAGTATTGGATTTCTCTTGGATTCCTATTGGGTTTAGGTTATTGTCTAAGCCTATATATACCCCTCTCATGTAATGTTTTAAGACAGATAATGGATGATATAAACTTTTGTTTTGAGATAAACTATGATTAGTTTTTCTTTCCTCTAAGCTTCAATTACTGGATTGTTTTGAAGGTTAGATTCAAATTACTTAGTTTCTGGATTGATCTAAGTTATTTGAGATTCAAGGTTCACGTTTCTGGATTGATCGTGTTCTTTTGAAATATATTTTTCTTCTTGTTTTCTTTATTCGTGGAGCCAAGGTTTCTCCATCAATTTCTTAATTGTTGGGAGATCTAGGGTTTAAAAAAAAAAAAATTACTGTTCATCGGGCACTATTCACGCGCACTGTTCATCGACACTGTTCATCGGTTACTGTTCACGAGCACTGTTCATTGGCACTGTTCACGGGTACTGTTCATCCAGAATTTTTTTTTCCCTTTTTTTCAAATCTTGATCATGGCAACGGATGAATTGGTTAAACGCTTGCTGAAAAAAATTGGATGCAATGGATATACGAACGGAGAAACTAGCTAATTCAATGGAGTCTAGATTTGATGCGTTAGGTAAAATTCTTACGGTGAAAGATAGAGATGAAATCCATGATCCCGGAATAGAGCTTAATTATTTTACGGGTTTGGGTAGCATTGAAGATTTTGTTGAATGGGTAAGACAAGTCGACAAGATTTCAGATTATACGGGTTGGAGTGAGACAAAAGTATTCAAGATTGCAGCGATTAAACTTACGAAAAAAGCAGGCTTATGGTTTGACAATCTTAATGCAAGCAGAGCTAGATCTGGAAAGGAGAAGATCGTGACTTGGACAGCTTTAAAGAAGAACCTTCGTGCAAAATATATTCCTTATGATCATGAACTAGAAAAATTCTTGAAGCTGACATCTTTGTCTCAAGGTAACATGAGTGTTTCTAAGTATACATCTGAATTTGATAGATTATGCTTTATTTGTGACTTGAAGGAGAACGAAACAAAGAAGATTGCAAGATTTATTCTTGGATTGAACTTTCCTATATATAAAAAGGTTAAATCAAGTCCATATATCTCGTTCAGTGATGTGTGCAATCTAGCTTTGGAATTTGAATTGCATCAAGAAGAGGAGCAGGAGGTGAAACTGAAGTCTTCTTTACAAAGGTTTGATGTTTCGAAAGACAATCAAGAAGACGTCGTTGTCATGGAGAATGATGTTGATTTGGTTGTTGATTCTGCGATGTTACCTTTGGAGTCTACACCAACTTTTGATGCAAAGGAGGAACACGTTTCAATGGAAGTTATAACGGAGAAGCATGGAGAAAGTAAGTCATATCATGAGAAAGTCTTGATTGTTAAAGATGATCAGATGGATACATCTCTTGAACTTGTTTGTAGCGATATTGACGAAGAGAAAAAGGTAGTCAAGGTGATGTGGATCGCTCCACGAATAAAGAAAACAAGAAGAAAAAGATATTTCAAAAGAACACGATCAATCCAGAAACGTGAACTTTGAATCTCAAATAACTTAGATCAATCCAGAAACTAAGTAATTTGAATCTAACCTTCAAAACAATCCAGTAATTTTTTTTTTTTTTCGATAAATAAAAATTGATTCCACCGGAGCAACAAGATACATAATCTAGGGGCATACCCCGCGCAAAGAAAAAAGAAGCAACAACAAAGCTAAGCAAACACAAGGTCCGAAACTAACAAAACTAATAGGAGCAAGGATCTATCTTTTTTTAGAGCCTTTTTAAACCTATCACATGAGAACAGCCTCTCTCTAACCTTGCGTTTTATTTCCTGAACAATGGCAGCCACTTGCTTTACCAGAACTGTGCATTCGGCTATTTCTTTCCATCCAGATACAATACACCGCAGTTGACAAGTAAAGATAAGCAATCAGTGCTTGCTGATTTCGCACTGGACCAGCAAAGAAGTTCCCCCTGGTGAAATCAGTCCAGCTATTTTCCAGTTTGACAGGGCATTCATTCAGGATCTGCACTGCATAGCCGCAAGCACTAAACAAATGATGCACGGTTTCATTTTCCACTTTACAGAAGTCGCAAACCGGGTTAATCTGGAAGCCAAAAGTCACCATGCGCTGCTTTGTAAGAAGCCGATTTTTGAGAGCAAGCCAAAGAAAAAAGGAGGCACGCTTGATAGCATAAGGAGTCCACAGAGCTTTAATCCAAGGCGGGGGTGTAACTTTCCTTCGAATAGCCTCCCATATCATCGAAGTAGTAAGCTTGCTTAGCCCATTCCAAGTGATCTCATCCCTTGGAGCTATACGAATCCCCTGCAGCTTATGCCTTAACTCTATAACAAGATGATGATTTGTTGGAGGGGTTCGCCATTCCGCTCCTTGCATGAACACACCAGCTTTATCCAACGAAATTGATTCCATAATGGAGATAATACTTGTATCAAACTGCATGATTAAAGGATTATTTTCTAGCCAGGGGTCATGCCAAAATAAAAGATCTGAATTTTGGCCCACTTTGTACTCAATAAACTGCTTTGCAATGGATCGACTTTTCAGAATTTTCTTTACAGTCCAAGAACACGAGGAGGGGATCTTCATAGTCCAGAAACCCTCGTTACGAAGCAGGAACTCCCGAAGCCAGGAAATCCACAAAGAGTTGGAGTCAGATTTAATAACTCGCCACAACTGAAAAAGGATCAAGGCCTGGTTCCAACTGAAAACATCACGAATTCCAAGCCTCCCCTCTCCAAAAGGTAAGCAGCAATCTTCCCAAGCAACCTTATGATGAGCATTATTGTTACTGGTGCCTCCCCAAAGGAAGTTCGATAGAATGCCCTGAACTTTCTTAAGCACACCTTTTGGCATATCTTTATGCAGACCAATAGCCTTGAATACCAAATAGAACTGACTTTATCAGTTGAAGACGCCCTGCCAAACTGAGGAATCTACAAGTCCACACCTCTATCCGCCTGCATAGTTTGTGAAGCAAAGGAAGGCAGTCCCGAGCATTGAGTTTACCAGATATAAGTGGAAGGCCCAAATAAGATATTGGAAGAGTTCCAACAGAAAAACCAGCTTCTCGTGTTATATAATCAATTGCGTCACTGGAGACATTGCACAGAAAAGCAGAACATTTACCATGATTAAGGTGCAAACCCGATATGCCAGAGAAAAAATTAACCCCTTCAATAAGGGCTTTGATGGAATTCTTATCACCGTGACTGAATAACAGAACATCGTCCGCAAAGGTTAGGTGAGTTAAGCCAATTTTCTTAGCACCCCAGTGATATTTAAAGCTAGAGTTAGCTGTGAATTTGTGTAGACATGCTGTAAGAACTTCCATGGCTATTACAAACAAATAAGGAGAAATCGGGTCACCTTGACGAATGCCCGATTTTGCAGCAAAGTAACCCTGAAGGGAGCCATTGATTTTCACCGAGTACATACAAGAGGTAACACAGGTTCGAATCCAAGCTATAAACTGTGCAGGAAAGCCCATGGCACCCATGGTGTCAAATAAGAAAACCCAGTTTAGACTGTCAAACGCTTTAGAAATGTCCAGTTTCAGTGCACACCGAGGAGTACCCGAGTTGAGATGATATTTATGGCAAAGAGCTTGAGCAAGCATAATATTATCTCCAATTCCCCTTTTCGGGATAAAAGCTGTTTGGTTCAGAGATATAATACTGGGGAGGACTGCCTTCAATCTCGCTACCAAAAGCTTCGAAATGCACTTATACACCACGTTACAGCATGAAATAGGCCTGAAGTGCGACATAGTAAGTTGGAGTGGCTTGTTTTGGAACCAATGCTATGGCTGTTGAGTTAATAATTCTGGGCAGACGGTTGCTAGAGAAGAACCACAGAACTGCTCTGACAACATCCGGACCTATTATAGGCCACGCTTTAACAAAGAACTTAGCTGAAAAACCATCAGGGCCAGGACTTTTGTTCTTGGCCATGCTCTTAAAACCATGATAAATTTCCAATGCAGTAAACGGAGCAGCTAGAGAAGCTTTCAGATTTTCAGAAAGGACAGGGAGATTGAGGCCTAGAGGAAGCTCATGAACTGAATTCGAATTTCCCATAACATCCTTAAAATAATTGACCGCCACCATGGCTATCTCATTATGAGTTGTATGCAAATTGCCATCATTATCTTGCAATGCCAACAGCTTGTTTGAGTTCCAACGCCCTTTGCATGAGTTGAAAAAGAAACGGTTATTGCCATCACCAAGTTTCAACCAGTTTATTCGAGACTTTTGTTTAAGCAATGACTCTTCCTTTTCCAAAGCCTTTTTTACCTTATTCATTAGCTCAGTTTCCTCAAGGAGTTGGGCAGTAGTAGGCACATCTGGGAGAGAAGCCTGGAATTGGGACAATTCAAGAGTAGCATTATTAACACAGGAGTGCAAGTTACCTCTACGGGCATTAAGCTCAATCATTTTTGTTTTGACCCTCTTAAGCTTAGTTGTTAAGATGAACCAAGCATCACCTTCAACCTCGTCTCTCCAAGCATCAGAAACCTCTGAAGTAAAAGACTCATCTTCTAGCAGAAAATTAAAGAACTGAAAGGGTCTATGAACCTTTGCAGAGGGTACCCCCATAGACACCGCACTTGGAGAGTGATCTAAAAGACCTCTAGGCAAGAAGTGTGCCAAAGAAAGAGGAAACTCCACTAGCCAGTTGCTATTGACAAGAACTCTATCCAATTTGCGCATAATGGGATTCGAAATGCTACTATCCCACCATGTGAAATTTGCTCCAATACTCCGCAAGTCAGTCAAACCCAGATGAGTTAAACAGTCTTTGAATTCCTTCATGCTAGTAGTCCAAAGATTGTGGCTGCCCTGAGACTCAGTTGGATGAATGTAAGCATTGAAGTCCCCTAATATGACCCAAGGGGCTGTTGCAATGGTGTTTGACACAGTATTCATATCCCTCCAAAGCCCTCTGCGCTCTGAGTATGTATTGAAGCCATAGACAACAGTCATAAAAAACATTTTATTCGTAGCTCTCATGGAAACTTGACAAGAGATTTGTTGAGAAGAAGTGGACCAAATATTCACCTTCCAGATGGAAGGATCCCAACCTAGCCATATACGGCCATTTGGATGATAATCATAGTTATACACCCAATCAAAATGAGGCGCCAAAAAGGACGATAGACTTGCGGATACATCTTTTTTCACATGCGTTTCGAGAAAAGCACAAAATTTCAGCTTATTATTCTTAATAAAATCTTTCGCAAAAGACATCTTGTTATTCAGGCCTCGAACATTATAAGCACACAAGTCTATCATCATCAAAAACTAGTTAGGGGAGTTGGGGGAGCGCACCCCCATCTTGCGCTTAAGTTTCTTCAATTGAGACTTAGACAAAGTAGTAGTGTCTTGCCCCTTTCCTGTCTCTTTATTGTTCAATTTTTGATCAACCTCTCCACATTTTTCAGCCTCCAGTAATTGAAGCTTAGAGGAAAGAAAAACTAATCATAGTTTATCTCAAAACAAAAGTTTATATCATCCATTATCTGTCTTAAAACATTACATGAGAGGGGTATATATAGGCTTAGACAATAACCTAAACCCAATAGGAATCCAAGAGAAATCCAATACTAGCTTGAAGATTAGCTAATATCTAAATCCATCCAGGAAACACAATTAAAAACCAAATCCAAATAGAAAATAAATAAAATCGAATCCAAATAGGAAAATAAAATCCTAGGTGCTTAAAACAAGAAAAACCCTTTCAAGTGAAAGGTAAAAACTTGCAAGCCAAAATCTACTTAACACTTATAGATAATAATCAGCTTCTTGTTCAAGCTTCATTCATCTCTCCTTTATTCCTTCTTGTCCAAGTAAGCTTCTTGACCCAACTCTCCCACAAATTCTAACTCGAATCCCTTCATGAATAATAATATAAAATATTTACCAATTAACATATTCATTCCCTGATCCTCATCAGTATCCATTACAACCTTCCCATCCTCCCCTTTATCCCCTGCACTACTTTTAGAAAGAATAGGCAAGCCAAATTCATCCCTACCCAAATCTAAAAGAGTTACTCAAACCCACATTAAAATCAGCCTGAGCTGAAAGATTTTCCTTTTCCATCCCAGACAAGGACAGCCCTTTAGATTTGAGAAAATCATTCACCTCCATCAATTTCTTCCGCAGCCTTACGAGCTCCTCCCTTTCATTCTTGTTATTTGCTGCTACAACAGTCACCACTCTGGAAATTTCGTCTCTCTCCATTGCGTCTCTCACACCTTCATGATAAATCTCTTCTTCACTAGAAGAATCCACCTTATTAGAGATCTGAATGTCCCCTGAGCTAGTCGGGACCAACTCCTCATTAGGACCGGAAAGTCTTCCACCTCCCTTCGAGCCAACATCTCATTAAAACTGTCATCACTCATCAGCATTTGAACCTTGACTCACCATCAGAACCAACGAAAACAGGAAATAAAATATATAAATATATATAAGAAATATAGTGTTTAGGTTAGAGGAAGAAGAGAGAGTGGATTTAAGGATAAAATATAGTCTTTAATGCTGGAGAATGTGTGTAAGAAAGGGAATCTGAGAATTAAAAAAGTGGCGGCTAGCTAGGGTTTCTAGTGAGAAGGAAGAGCTTCTCTCTCTAAGACTCTCATAGCTACAAGTGGTTTCCTTGCTCAAATGGGTCAAAATGAAGCAAAACTAATTCTCTTGTTCAAACGAGTCCAAAATGAAGTTTTAGTGAGTCAAAAGAGTCAAGATCAAAGCTACAGTGGTTTCCATGCTCAAACGAGACAAAATGAAGCAAAACGAATTTTTTTGTTTAAACGAGTCCAAAATGAAGTCTTAGGGAGTTTTTTTTTTTTTTGCTAATTAATTAAATTTATACCAATAAGGAACAACTTACAAAAATCTAGGGGCATACCCCGCGAGATCAGCATTCAGACATTAACAACAATTAAAAAGAACACTAGATAGCTTAAATACTAGGTGTCAAACGAGTCAAGAACAAAGCTACAAGTGATTTCCATGCTCAAATGAGTCAAAAATCAAACAAAATTAATTTTCTTGTTCAACCAATTCCAAAATGTAGTTTTAGTGAGTTCTAGGGGTCAAACGAATCTAGAAAAAAGCAACAAGTGGTTTCCATGCTTAAAGAGTCAAAAATGAAGCAAAACTAATTTTCTTGTTCAAACGAGTCCAAAATGAAGTTTTTTTTTTTTTTGCTAATTAAAAATTTATACCAAAGGCAAACGATTACAAATCTAGGGGCATACCCCGCGAAAAGGAAAACGCTTACCTAGAGGAACAACAAAAAACACCACATAAAGAAGCTAAAACTAGCAAAGAAGCTGAAACTAGCTCAACTATTGAGTGTAGAGCACTAACAACCTATCATAACCTATCATAACTCGCTAGAAAAACACATAATAAAAAACTGCCTTTTGAACATCAATTTGCCCTTGCATAGGACGACATGGCTTGTCAGCATGTTACACGGAAAAAAGTCTTCCGTCCTTGACTTGTCTACCTTTTTGGTACAGGAGAAGATTCCTATAATGGCTTGGCCAAGCAAAATGACATCCCATAAAAGAGGGACATCCATCCTTTTGTTCTCAATCCCAACCCTGGTGTAGTTAACGAGACCATAACCAACCTGCAAGGCTCGAGCTCTCAAAATACAACGAATCAAATGGGAAAAAAGTGCACTTTGTAATGCATTCATGCTAGACTGGAAACTAGGCTGATAAACAAGCCTGTAAACCAGTACACTATCATCAAAGTTACGCTCACCGTGTATTTGAGCCCAATAGTCTTTAACAAAATGCTGCATTATGATTCTTTTGAGAAATTCCTCAAACACTATGTACAGCGGCACAGTTTCCATGTCCCAATTACCCCATTTAAAACTCACCAGGGTCGCACCTATACCGTCAACAGAGTACCACTGCATCACTACATAGTGCGTTAACCACCATCTCCAAAAGCATAAAAGCTTGACCCACAAAGGATCCCACACAATGATTCCATCTATATAATGAGTATTATTCCCCTCCAAACCAAGAATGTGCCCCTCCTTCTTGATAAAATGCCAGTTCCTTATCAAACGTGCGTGTGTGCAAGAATGACACACTAGAACAATAAGCGCCAAGAGGCTGCATTCCATTCTGTCCAAACCATTCAGCGCAATGACATTGCACCTGGAATTAGTTCTCTTTTTGGAATGCCCCAAAATTCGTTCAGAAGCAACAACTCGGGTGCAATGCCCGTAACTATCAGTTCTGTATGTAGAAGACTCATAGATACTTTGCTTAACCATTTGTATACTACTCACTACCCATTTGCTGTCAAAACTAATTACCATCCAGCCCAATACATTCGCTGCCCGATCCACCATGATCATGAATCGAACAAACGCCATCAGATCTCAGTTATTACATCAAACGCCACATTTATATCATACACATCAGCCCTTCCTAAAGTTACAGCCTTAAGGAAGCCCTTTTCAGCTAAACAGACAAAAATCTGCTCACCATAATCCGTAGAAAATCTGCGCACCAAATCTTTGATCAGCCGAGTTGCCGCTGTTACAACTACATTGCAACCATACTCGAGTAACTGGTGCATTCTATCCAAACCAGTTACCCCTGCAAACACCAAGATTAGGAATCCCGCAACCATAATGAACTCCACTGAAAATAAGTAGGCCACAGATTCAGTTTCCTTTTTCCTAAAAACAGAGAATGAATCCCTTTCAACCATATCCACCACATTTGTTATGTTGGAATACATCTGAAGAGAGAGTGTTCGTTGTAGCAATACATCAAACACGTGACAGTCAATGGCCCAATAAGAAAGGACACCTGAAAACACTACAGGTGCCACCACCCAATTAGAGACACTAAGCATAGCCCTTAGAGGCGCAACTAATAGATAGTTCGAAGTTCTCAGCGGTATTATAACAAACAGAAGGCATTTAATTTCATTGCCGTCCCCATTATGAAAGTCCTCCCCTCCACACTGAAGAGTTCGCAATACACTACCTATGGCCCTCTCAAGCACCACTGACCTGCCAATTTCACCCTCCGCTTGAACCAACGGAGAAGCCCCAATAAGTGTAACGAAATCTAGGCAAAACCCTTCCACTCAGATGAAGATAGATAAAACATATCTCTTTTGAAGGTCGAAAGACCATTCCCCACAAGGAAACATGCATCACAGATCCAAAGTTCCTCAAGAACCTCATCGCGGAAACAACGGAAACAACCGTGAGAGACAATAATCCCAACGTCTGTACTCAGGACAGGCAACGGGAGAATAACCCCATCCAAACAACAATTACGAATCATCCAAAGATTCAACGAAAAGAAGAAAGACCAATTTCGAAACAAAGGGACCGAAAACGATAGTAAAAAATACATATTAATTATAAAGATAAGAAATATAAACGAAGGGACTAGAAAAGTAGGAGAAGTGGTGAATTCGTGATGGATTAGTGTAGTGATGATGGAGAAATGGTGTAGATCTGGATAAGAAAAGAGGCGGTTGCTAAGGGTTGAAGAGAGAAGGAGGAGACTCTCTCTCTAGACTCTCATTGAACCCCCTACGAGACTTAGTCCAAAGTGAAGTTCTAGTGAGTTTTAGGGGTCAAACGAGTCAAGAACAAAGCTACAAGTGGTTTCCATGCTCAAACGAGTCAAAAATAAAGCAAAATTACTTTTATTGTTCAAACGAGTCCAAAATGAAGTTTTTTTTTTTGCTAAATAAAATTGTATAAATCACCATAAAGGAGCTACATGAAAAAATAGGGGCATACCCCTAATCACCACATCTGTACTATTACTACTACTACAACAGCAGTATGGTCATTTAGGCCATTAAGAATACAACTTAAAATAAAAGCAATACAAGGGATGGTTCCTTTCGAACCCACTTTTTGAAAGTAGTACATGAGAATAATTTCTCCCGGACAATTCTTTTGATTTGAAGTCCCAACGCATGAGTTGCATTATCAGGCCCAGCATTGTGTATTCTGTGATTCCTCTCCAGCTATTACCTCAAGCTTATCAGTAAGGTGATCATTAAAGAAATCTCCCTGTTGCCATCGAGCCCAGTCAGCATTTACTTGGACTGGCAAAACCCTTCTCAAAATATTGAAGAACGGACACTTGGTGAATAAGTGGCTAACCGATTCCGCTGCATTCTTACACAAGACACATGTTTCGTCCACCCTCATGCCAAATAAAACCATTCGCTCCTTGGTGAGCAACCTGTTTTTTAAAGCCAGCCAGGAGATAAAGGAGCATTTCGGGATATTGAAAGAGTTCCAAATTAAACTACTCCAAGTAATGGGCTGACCATGGTCTCGAATGGACTCCCAAATGGGAGACAGCTTGACCAACTTTGGTTGGATTCCATCCCAGGTGATTCCATCTACTCTGTGAATTTGCGTTTGAGTTGCTCTCCTTCTAAATTCTAGGACATCCATGTGATTAGATAGAGGAAGTCTCCAAACTCCGTTTTGCAGATAAGATCTAATTGGGAGCAAACTCGAGGATTCCGCAGTGGAGATCACTGAGGAGGAAATAAGTGCCAAGGGTTTTGCATTCGCCCAGGGGTCATGCCAGAATAGAAAATCAGAGTTTTCTCCCACATTGTAATGCACATAAGACAACGCCTGAGGTCTAGCGTTAAAAATCTTCCTTGCTACCCAAAATGAAGTTTTATTGAGTTCTAAGGGTCAAACGAGTCAAGAACAAAGCTACAAGTGGTTTTCATGCTCAAACGAGTCAAAATGAAGCAAAACTAATTTTCTTGTTCAAACGAATCCAAAATGAAGTTTTAGTAAGTTCTAGGGGTCAAAAGAGTCAAGATCAAACCTACAAGTGGTTTCCATGCTCAAACGAGTCAAAATGAAGCAAAACTAATTTTCCTGTTTAAACGAGTCCAAAATGAAGTCTTAGTGAGTTCCACGTGTCAAACGAGTCAAGAACAAAGCTACAAGTGGTTTCCATGCTCAAACAAGTCAAAAATGAAGCAAAATTAATTTTCTTGTTCAAACGAGTCCAAAATGAAGTTTTAGTGAGTTCTAAGGGTCAAACGAGTCAAGAACAAAGCTACAAGTGGTTTTCATGCTCAAACGAATCAAAATGAAGCAAAACAAATTTTCTTGTTCAAACAAGGCCAAAACGAAGTTCTAGTGAGTACTAGGGGTCAAACGAGTCAAGAACAAAGCTACAAGTGGTTTCCATGCTCAAACGAGTCAAAAATGCAGCAAAATTATTTTATTGTTCGAACGAGTCCAAAATGAAGTTTTTTTTTTTTGCTAATTAAAAAATTTATACCAACAGGAACAACAGAAACATTTCTAGGGGCATACCCCGCGAAATCAACATCCAACCATTACAAACAGAGATTGCCCAAACAGGACAGCACCAAAGAGACTAAACACTAACTACATAAAACTAGCTAAAGTAGTTTAACAACACGAGATCAGAATAGAAAGCCCTAACAACACCCAACCTCAAACATGACTATGTCACATGAGAGTGTCCCCCTCGGCCAGCTCTCCATCTTTTAATCTCTGATTTCTTCAGACGAACCTTAGCCTTCCCCTTCATAGATCCCTCCAAATGGCCATGTGCAACTTCCAGCTTGGGGATACTCCCCGTCATTGGGCTAGCCTCTTCAAGAACCGATGGCATGATTTTCACAGCTAAATTATCAGTATGGGTTGACCGCACCCCATCCTCCGGAGGGTCCCCTGCAGTGGGTCCCTCATGTAAAGTACCCAGACCATTGTTCTCAATAAACCTCTGTAGTTGAACCACAGTGCTAATCAATCTCCCCAGCTCCTTCGTCCCCCTACAATAGAACCTCCCAGCATCATCCATGAACGGTTTCAGTTCGGTAAGGGGGATGAATTCCTTAACCACGGGGATTTTGTAACCCCAATCTTCAATGTGATGTTTAAGCTTCTCAATATGGAACAACGACTGGATCATTAGCTCCCGAATACCATCTTGGTATTCAGTGGTGCCAACCTCAGGAGTATTAGCATACTCCTCATTATTTCCCCCCATAAGCAAGGGCCCAGCGACTAGGCCGGAGTCAATAATCACTGCATCCCCTTTCATTTCCTTGGTGAAGTTTTAGTGTGTTATCGGGGTCAAACGAGTCAAGAACAAAGTTACAAGTGATTTCCATGCTCAAACGAGTCAAAAATGAAGCAAAATTCATTTTCTTGTTCAAACAAGGCCAAAATGAAGTTTTATTGAGTACTAGGGATCAAACGAGTCAAGATCAAACCTACAAGTGGTTTACATGCTCAAACGAGTCAAAATGAGGCAAAATTAATTTTCTTATTCAAACGAATCTAAAATGAAGTTTTAGTGAGTTTTTTTTTTTTTTTTTTTTGCTAGTTAACAAAAAATATTATACAAAGAAACAACGATTACAAAATCTAGGGGCATTTGGAACATTTGCTCAAATACAAAAGTACTCCTAGTTACATAAAACCTTCTAATACAGTGATTATTGACTGCAATTAATGTTAGGTTTGAATATATTTAATGTTAGGGTTCGTGAGCTTCGTGCTTTAATGGCTGCTTCTGCGTTTGAGACTAAACGGTCCTCACAAAATGCCTACGTATCTCAGTATTACAAAAGAATCAAGCCAAAAAACGTAGTTCTGAGTTGAGGGGTCAGGCCCTTTATATAGGTGTTGAGAACCCTTGATTTAGAGTAGAATTAGGAGACTTGGTGGTCAAATCACCTCCTTGGAGAAGATTCTTGATCTTATCTTGTAGGAGTCTGTTTCCATGTTGAATTGGGTGACTTGGAGGCTACTTCTTGTTGGAGTTGTATTCCTAATTTAACTCTTATTGCTGAGTTGTTAATTAGCCCCAATACAAATTACGAAATTAATATTTAACTCGCTTATAACCCGTGCAACGCACGGCTCCTTATCACCTTTTTTAATATCTAAAATAGTATTATTATTTTTAAATTATATATATATATATGATTTTACACGTTCGATTTAATATTTATACTCTATCTTGAATTCTTGAAATTTGATTTGGACGATTTTATAACCCACTTGAAATTAACAAAATAATCTTTACTTTATTGATGGTTTAACAATTATTTTCCAATTAACATTATGTAGAAACAAAATAGAGAAGAAATTGACGATTTTTTACGTTGAAAATTATATTTGAATTATGAATTCTACTTATAATTCGTTTTGAAATAAAAATGCCCTTATTATTATTTGAAGATTGCTCTATTAACAACTAAATAAAATTCTATTAATAAGTGTATGAGAGATTTTGTCCAAAATTTTGATAATCGATAGTATGGTCCTCCCTATGATAAAATAAATATGAATCGTTAGATCTTAAAATGAATTGATAAATATCGTTGGATCTAGCATAAAAAAATATTTTATATTTTTATATGTTATAAACTAAAAAGTGTATTTATAATTAAATACAAAAAGTTGTATGTCAATGATTTAAATCATATATAATTAGGTTTTCTACATTGAGTAGCATTATCAATATATGACTTATACATTGAATAGGATTAATGTAAAAATTGATCATCCTTTTTGTAATACTCTTATAACATAATTATTCTTATAATACATTAAATATGATTATTATATGTTTAATAAAATATAATTTACAAATATGTTGTTAGTGAGTATCGAACCTTTGACCTATGGTAGTATTCTTATATTATCCCTCTACCCGTTGCATTTTGTATAAAAAAATATTTTATTTTTTAATATTTATAAATTAAATGTGTATTTATATTGAAATACGAAAAGTTGTATGTCAATGATTTAAATAATATATAATTAGGTTTTCTACATTGAATAGCATTATAAATGTAGGACTTTTACATGATGGGTTTCGAGCATCAAAAACGCAGCGGAAAATTAAAATAAAACAATAATTATCGAAACCCTACCGCAGGATCCATGCAAAAACATGATATTTAATTCGGAGATTGATGATTTACCTTAAAGAAGCTTTACGATTGTATGTCTAATGGAGATCCAAGCTTTCACGATCGTTGAGTGCTCCTCTTCGAAGCCTCCTCTACGGTATCCACACGAACACTCCAAGAACGATTCTTGATTGGAAGGGAGGTACTAGCCTCCAATGAAAATATGAGATCTTCTTTTTAGGTTTTGGTTCAAGCGGCTGGGGATAATTTTTGTCGTACAAAATTAATTACCTTCTTTACCTATCATCATATATTTATATGATAGTGTAAGGTAAAAGCCCAACTAAAAACCTAGCCCAAGTTTTCTGACTGGAAACAAGTGTCTGAACAAAACTGATACCATCGGTATCACCGACTCGTCTGTAAGGCGTTTGACGCCGTTTAGTGCATTAAAAACGCGATTTATTGTTTTCAGAATTTGATTCTGATTTTCTGAATTTTGCGTTATATGATTTATTTGATTGGATCATCTGAAATATGATATGGTATAACATGATTAGATAATATGACATGTTATTTAATTGTTACTAAAGCATGGTGGATGGTTATGGCCTTGAGACCCATAGGATAGAGGTTTTTGTTTATGGTTTGGTTTCTAAATACGACTTGCATGTCGTTTTTCTTTTTGTAATTATTTTATCTCGAATGCAACTCGAGTTCTTTTGTAAAATGTTTCAAGAGGAGCTTGGAGACAATCAAGGTAGCTTTGGAAGCGCAGCAAGAGATTATGTAATAATTAGTTATTACCACCATAGATTGACCTTGATTTTTCCATTAGCTTGGAAAAATCGCATAGGATTGGGCCATAACCATAGCATATTAATTTATTTGATGCACTTTACATATGATGCATGTGTAGAGTAGAAAAATGTATGCATGTTTTAATTAGATTAATGATGTATGCATGTATTAGATACGTCACCCATACCATGCTTGCCATGCTAAACAAGATAAAATCTGTAACGATTCGAGATTTTAAAATGAAAAAACGATCATGAGATTTCTGTGTTTATGAAACACGGAATTAAATGCAAATTTTCAATGATTTAGATATGGGGAGATTTTGTCAAAAACGGGTTTTACCTGTAAGGAAGTTGGGTATTAAGTGAGGCCACTTGTGACTCCTCCAACAACCTGGAAATCAAACTATTGATGAATATTGATTTGAAGTATTTAATTCAAGGAAAAATTGGGAATCTCTTTATGATGGGATCATGGTCGTTTTAAATCAAAACCCCTTAACAAAATATTAAGTTTTAATCGGATGCTTTCCAATGAATGAACACTCATTGAATCCTAGATCGATAAGGGGAATGACTGCCAGTGGCAGGGGACTCCTGTCTATCGTGGTGAGATGTGACGAATATAAGCGGTTAAATAAACGGTTATATTCAATTATTATGAACTTAGAAGCATAGAGTTTGGTTCAAAGTCTATTAGATAAACAAGAACAATTGTTGTTCACCAAACTATCCAAGAATTATATATGATATAATTGACAACTGTTGTCTACCTAAATAATCATGTTTTAAGGACTACCAGTGGTTGACTTAGGATGTGATGAAATATGGATCTTGGCTCACTAGAAAGATTTATGGGATATTCTTTCCGATTTAAAAGTAAGGGCTATTAATTTGATAAAAAATAGTGGGAGATATATTATGAATATGTCATAATCACTTGAACATAATTAATGTAACAATCTAACTTATCTTATGCATTTTATCATTGTAGAAAACAAATGGCACAAAATACAAACAACACTTTCTCTGTGCGATCAGTCCTTGAGAAGGACAAGCTGACAGGATCGAACTTCCTTGACTGGTCTAGGAATTTGAGAATTGTTCTCATGCAGGAAAAGAAATCTTATGTGATTGATATTCCTCCACCGGAAGCCCCTGCTAACAATGCCACTGCTGCTCAACGAAATGCTTATCAGAAGCATATTGATGATGCAACTGATGTGGCTTGTCTTATGCTTGCTACTATGGATGCTGAGCTCCAGAAGCAGCATTTTGATATGAATGCTTATACTATGTTTGAACATCTTTCAACGATGTTTCAATCACAGGCTCGTGTTGAAAAGTTCAACACAAGCAAAGCACTCTTCTCGTGTAAGCAGGGCAATGGACCAGTCGGACCACATGTTCTAAAGATGATTGGGTATTGTGATTACCTTGCTCGTTTGGGTTTCCCGCTTCAGCGAGAGGCTCAAGTCGATATAATCTTGCAATCTTTGAACAGCGACTATGCTCAGTTCATAATGACTTTCAATATGACTGAGCAAGATAAGACTCCTATGGAATTGTTGGCCATGCTGAGGACCACTGAAGCAAATATGGTCAAGGCACCTAAGAAAGCTCCCATAATGATGGTGGGCAAGAAAGGTGCTAAGGGAAAGGGGAAATGGAAGGGCAAGAAAAAAGGTTACACCGAAAGATCTTAGTCCTTCTAAGCCCTCTTTCAAAAAGGCTAAAAAGCTGAAGGGAGATGTCGCAAAGGCTGACAAAGGTGATTGTCACTATTGTCACAAGCCTGGTCACTGGAAGAGAAACTGTCATGCTTACTTGGAGGATCTGAAGAAATTGATGGGTGTTCAGATTTCTGGATCAGGTATTTATGTTATAGAAGTCAATCTGTCTATTTCTACATCTTGGGTATTGGATACTGGATGTGCTTCTCACATTTGTATAAATGTGCAGGAACTGCAGAGAAGTAGGACTTTGGCTAAGGGAGAAGTGGACCTACGAGTAGGCAATGGAGCAAGAGTTGCTGCTTTAGCCGTAGGAACTTATTATTTATCTTTGCCCTCTGGGCTTGTTTTAGAACTAAATGACTGTTATTACGTGCCTGCAATTCGCAGAATCATTATTTCTGTTTCTTGTTTGGACAAGAAAGGTTTTTCGTTTACAATAAAGAACAACAGTTGCTCTTTTGCTTTGAATGATTTAACCTATGGTGTTGCGCGTTTATTTAATGGTTTATATGTTCTTGATTTGGATAATCCTATCTGTAACATAGAAAACAAAACGACTTAAAGTAAATGACTCAAATCAAACATACCTCTGGCATTGTCGTCTAGGCCATATAAATGAGAAACGCATTTCCAAATTACATAAAGATGGATACTTGGATAAGTTTGATTTTGAATCATACGAAAAATGCGAATCTTGTTTGCTTGGTAAGATGACTAAAGCCCCTTTTACTGGTAAGGGTCAAAGGGCCACTGAACGTTTGGAGCTAATACATAGTGATGTATGTGGCCCAATGCGTGTGATGGCTAGAGGAGGCTACTACTACTTCATAACATTTACTGATGACTTCAGTAGATATGGATATGTATATCTTATGAAGAACAAATCCGATTCTTTTGAAAAATTCAAAGAATACAAGGCTGAAGTAGAGAAGCAAATAGGCGGAGGTGCAAGTATTAAGATCTTACGATCCGATCGAGGGGGTGAATACTTAAGCACCGAATTTAAAGAGTATTTAAAAGAGTGTGGTATTGTATCACAACTCACTCCGCCAGGTACACCTCAATGGAATGGAGTTTCAGAGAGGAGAAATCGCACCTTGTTGGACATGGTACGATCGATGATGAGTCATGCAGATCTTCCAATAAGTTTCTGGGGTTATGCTCTAGAAACAGCGGCTTTCACACTTAATCGTATTCCAACCAAGAAGGTTCAAAAGACTCCATATGAGATATGGGAGGAGAAACGGTCAAGCATGAACTTTATGAAAGTTTGGGGATGCAAGGCGTTTGTAAAACGTCAAGTATCTGACAAGCTTGGACCTAAATCCGAAGAGTGCAATTTTGTGGGATACCCTAAAGAAACAAAGGCGTATTATTTTTATAGTCCTTCTGAGCAGAAAGTGTTCATTGCTCGAGATGCTGTCTTCATGGAAAAGGATTTTGTTTCCAAAAGGGACAGTGGGAGAACTATAGATCTCGATGAAGATCGAGAACCACAAAATAGCATTGAACCTGAGGTGGAACAAGAGCAGAATAATGATAATGCTCAAGAAACACAGGTTGTTCGTAGATCTGGTAGAATTTGCCATGAGCCAGAGAGATATGGATTTCTTTTGACTCAATGTGGGGATTTGATGCTCATAGATGAGGATGAGCCTCTCACATACCAAGATGCTATGAACAGTCTCTAAGAGATGGCTTGAAGCCATGAAATCCGAGATGGATTCCATGTACGAAAACCAAGTTTGGGATTTGGTTGATCCACCTGAAGGGGTAAAACCCGTAGGGTGCAAGTGGGTTTTCAAGAAGAAAACTGACATGGAAGGAAATGTTCAGACCTATAAAGCAAGACTGGTTGCGAAAGGGTTCAAACAAATTCATGGTATTGACTATGATGAAACTTTCTCACCAGTTGCCATGGTCAAGTCCATACGGATTTTGCTTGCAATTACAGCATTCCATGATTACGAAATCTGGCAAATGGATGTCAAAACAGCTTTCCTTAATGGGAGCCTTGAAGAGGATGTGTACATGACACAACCAGAAGGTTTTGTCGATCCAAGGAATGTTGGCAAGGTATGTAAATTACGTCGATCCATTTATGGATTGAAGCAAGCCTCTAGGAGATGGAATATTCGTTTTGATGAAACAGTCAAGGAGTATGGCTTTATTCAAAACGAGGATGAACCTTGTGTTTACAAGAAGGTTAGTGGGAGCCATGTGGCATTCATAGTACTGTATGTTGATGACATACTACTAATGGGGAATGACATACCTTCTCTAAAGGCTGTTAAGACTTGGTTAGGGAGCAATTTCTCTATGAAAGATTTAGGAGAGGCAACCTACATTCTAGGAATGAGGATCTATAGAGATAGATCTAAAAGGATGATCGGTCTAAGTCAGAGTACATACATTGATAAGGTTTTGCATCGTTTTGGTATGCAAAATGCTAAAAGGGGATATGTCCCTGTGTCTCAAGGAATAACGATTTCTAAAGACCAGTGTCCGAAATCATTAGATGAGAAGGACCACATGAATAAAGTTCCATATGCATCAGCAATTGGATCTATCATGTATGCAATGGTATGTACTCGACCAGATGTTTCGTATGCTTTGAGCATGACGAGCAGATACCAGTCTAATCCAGGTGAAGGTCACTGGACAGCAGTCAAGAATATTCTAAAGTACCTGAAAAGGACTAAAGATTCATTCTTAGTGTATGGAGGAGAGGAGAAGCTGGTTGTAAAAGGTTACACCGATGCAAGTTTCCAAACAGACAGGGATGATACTGTATCACAGTCTGGTTTTGTATTTTGTCTAAATGGAGGTGCTGTAAGATGGAAGAGTTCAAAGCAAGAAACAGTAGCTGATTCTACAATGGAGGCTGAGTACATTGCAGCTTGTGAAGCGGCTAAGGAGGCTGTTTGGATTCGAAAATTCATTTCTGATTTGGAAGTGGTTCCATCAATTGCAGATCCCATTGATCTATACTGCGATAATAATGGGGCCATCGCACAGGCTAGAGAGCCTAGATCGCACTCCCGATCCAAACATATACTCAGAAGATATCACCTCATACGAGAGATTAATGAAAGGGGTGAAATACATATATGTAAAGTGCATACAAATGATAACATTGCAGATCCACTGACCAAAGGCCTGTCGCAGCAGAAGCACGACGGTCACACTAGTTCCATGGGTATTAGATACATGGGTGATTGGCTCTAGTGCAAGTGGGAGATTGTTAGTGTAGGTGCCCTAGAGGCAATACATTGTTTCTTAAATAAACCTTATGTCATTTGATTATTAAATAAATGTATTTATTATGACTCTAATTACTGCGATATTTGTTAGCATAATAAATGTCCTTAGAATAATGATACACATTATATAGTTTAAGTTTACAACTTGAATTTGAGATTATATAATATCATATTCTTAAAGGTCCCTAGTCGAGTATTATTATACAGGACAATAATAATACATAAATAGACCAGTATGTTTTTGACTGATAACCACATCTCATTGGTTATAAGTATGGAGATACTAAAGTCAATACATAGGTACATGTAGAGTACATGGTACTGGACAGACCCAACGTGAGATTCTTCATTACATTGAATAGGATTAATTATAAATGTAGGACTTCCACATTGATGAATAGGATAAATGTAAAAATCGATCATCCTTTTGTAATATTCTTATAACATAATTATTCTTATAATACATTAAATATGATTATTATATGAATATAATAAAATATAATTTATAAATATGTTGTTGGTGAGTATCAAAACTTTGACCTATGATAGTACTTTTATATTATACCTCTTACTCTTATTATATAATACTAGCTTATAACACGTGCAACACACAACTCCTTTTTTAATATCTATAATTATATGAATTTTTTTAATATCTATATATTACCAATTTACATATCAACTTTTTGTTAAACAATTGATATATATACATATATGTTGTGGAATAAAAACTAGTTTACGATTTGTAATTAATGCTAGGGTGGTTGAGCTTCGAGCTTTAATGGCTGCTTCTGCGTTCGAGACTAAACGGTCCTCACAGAATGCCTACGTATCTCTGTATTAGAGAATCAAGCCAAGAAAACGTAGTTCTGAGATGAGGGATCTGGCCCTTTATATAGGCTGAGAAGCCTTTAGAATTATGGTAGGAGTCAGAGACTTGGTAGAAAAGTCTTTGAGGAAAGTTCTAGATCAATTCCTTGTAGGAATCAGTTTCCATATTGAATTGGATGCCTTGGTGGATAAGTCTGATGGAAATAATATCCTTATCCAACTCTTATTGCTGAGCTGTTTATTTCCCCCAATATTAATTACGAAATTAATATTATAATTGGGGTTTTGGGCCCAGCTGGTGGGCCCCACGTTTGGGCCATCCTTGGCCTAATTAATGCCACATTAAATGTGTCTTTAGGGATTATTTTCAGCCCATATCATTTGCCCCCCAACTTCTCGGAAAATTGATCAGGTTTCCTTGAAGTTCTGCTTGTCTAATTCGAGACTCGGGTCAGGGTTTATCTTTGATATCGTTTTGACATAAAGCGTGGAGCAACCGACGCGTTTACAACGACGTTAGATTGTGCTAGTAGCATTGAACGGTGCTAAATGACACTAAACGACACTAAACGGTGCTAAACAGCCTTAAACGACGTTTAAACGATGTTAAACGACGATAAACGGTGATAAACGGTGCTAAACGGCACTAAACGACACTAAACGGTGCTAAACAGCCTTAAACGACGTTTAAACGATGTTAAACGACGCTAAACGGCGATAAACGGTGCTAAACGGCACTAAACGACACTAAACGGTGCTAAACAGCCTTAAACGACGTTTAAACGATGTTAAACGACGCTAAACGGCGATAAACGGTGCTAAACGGCACTAAACGACACTAAACGGTGCTAAACGGCACTAAACGACGTTTAAACGATGTTAAACGACGCTAAACGGCGATAAATGGTGCTAAACGGCACTAAACGACACTAAACGGTGCTAAACAGCCTTAAACGACGTTTAAACGATGTTAAACGACGCTAAACGGCGATAAACGGTGCTAAATGGCACTAAACGACACTAAACGGTGCTAAACAACCTTAAACGACGTTTAAACGATGCTAAACGACGCTAAACGGCGATAAACGGTGCATGCAGGTGACAAGCTGGATGAGTCTCAACTCATGGGCGCCCAGGCCTTGTATCAGGTATGAAATTCCTTCTTTTAAGTTTGACATTGTCATTGATTTCAATTCTGCATATTCCTTGTGGCTCACTTATTTCCTTGTTGCAGGCCAACGCCTATTTTCAAACCATTTCGACCCAAGGCCGGGCCTTTAGGGACGAAAATGTTAGCTTGAGAAATGACTCAATGAGGTTCAGGGAAGAGATTGACGATCTACACTCCCAAGTTGTTCGTGCTGAGGCTAACGCCGCATCTACCCGCAAACAGCTTGCTTCTCTAGCCAGAAAGAAGGCCTCTGATGCCGACAAGGTGATCCAGGCCTACCATAGGTCTGAAGATTTCCTTAAGCTTATTGATGATCATGATGATGAGGTGCGTCCCTTCAACATGTCTGTTGGTTGGGAGAAGGCTATTAACGCTGTGAGTCATAGGCATCCATCTGTTGTCAACCCGGCAGATTTTCCTTGCCCAAATTGGGGTGCCATCCCGGTTAACCTAGCTTCTGGTTCGGGAACTAAAATTGTTCCCCAGGCATCAGGATCCGGTTCCAGAGGCAGTCACCGTCGTTCTGGGTCCAACTCAAAGGGGGTTGTTCCCGCTGCTAGCCAAGACTCACATTCTTCTGGCTCCCGTGGGAAGAAAGTCCCGCCTGAAAAGAAGGTTGGAGTAGTTCGCCAACCCATCCCTGGGAAAAGACTAATCCGGAACGAGGGCAGTTCTACTTCTTCTTCATCTTCCGAGGGAAAAGGAGCCGAAGTTGCTAGAGCTCAGCCAATGGTGATAGCAGAGTCCGGTGGTGATTCCAGCGAAGACTCAGAGGAGGAGAGTGAGGAAGAGGAGAGCGGCGGAGAGGAGTCTGGCGAAGAGGATTCTAGGGAGGAGTAGCTGGAGTTAGTTCGTGGCCTTGCATGGCCTTGTTAGCCAGATGTGGCTTTATTTGTCTAGATTTCATTCACGGTCCTTGGGGACCAAACTTTTATCTATCTTGTTGATGTAACCTAACTGTTGGCCCTTCGGGGTCTTTATTTATGCATTTGTTTCCTCATTAGTTTGCTTACTTGTTTTCGGTACTTGTCAGACTCACACTCAACAGGTGCTTGGTACATAAACAAAATCATTGAAGGGAAACAAACTTTGCATTAATAATCTGAAATGGGTTTAACCCTTACATAGCTTATTATTGTCCTACTCGGAGCGTAAAGCCCTGGAATGGTTTCATCGAACCTTATTTCTACTCCTCATAATAAATAGATAGAAAGCTGAATCCATGCAAGGATAGCTTATACATAATAAACTTTGAGGTTCAAGGCATGCCAAGTACGGGGCACCTCAACCCCGTCCAAGGTCTCCAACTTATATGATCCTCGTCCCAACGTCTTCTTGACTCGATACGGCCCTTCCCAATTAGGGGCTAGCTTTCCCTTCTGGCCAACTCCAGAAGCCTCGATCTTCCTTAGAACCAGGTCACCTTGTCGAAAGAACCTTTCCTTAACCCTATGGTTGTAGTAAAAGGATGCTTTCTTTTGATGTTCCACATTTCTAGCGTTTGCCTCATCCCTGACCTCGTCAATCAGGTCTAGGGCGAGTCTCATGCCCTCTTCGTTAGTTTCTGGTTCAAAAGCCTCAACTCGAGGTGACGCTTGCATGATCTCCAAAGGCACAACTGCCTCAGCTCCGTAAGCCAGCAGGAACGGGGTTGCTCCAGTGGTCACTTTACAAGTGGTACGGTATGCCCATAGTATGGGCAGCAACTCATCTACCCAAGTGTTTCTAGAGCGTTCAACCCTCTTCTTCAGTCCATCAAGGATAATTCGATTAGCTACCTCAGCTTGCCGTTGGCTTGTGGATGAGCCACGGAGGTAAAACGAAGCTCAATTGCATTCTCCTTACAATACTTCTTGAACTCTTCATTATTGAACTGTGTCCCATTGTCTGTCACCAAAATTCGTGGGATTCCATACCTGCAAATTATACTCTCCCAAAAGAACTGGGCAACTTGTTTGGTGGTTATCTTGGCTAGAGGTTTAGCCTCAATCCACTTAGTAAAGTAATCAATGGCCACTATCAGAAACTTCCTTTGTGCTGAAGCTACGGGGAAGGGACCAAGTATATCCATTCCCCACATCGCGAATGGAATAGGGGAGTTAACCGATGTTAACATCTCAGGCGGCTGCCTTACTATCGGAGCATGCTTCCGGCATCGATCGCACCGCTTGATATAGCTCTGTGCATCGGCCAGCATTTCTGGCCAGTAGAATCCCAAACGAGTTATTTTGTGAGCTAGGGCTCTGCCCCCCAAGTGCTGCCCACAAATACCTTCATGAACTTCTTCCAAAGCTTCCCTTGCCTCTTGGGGCCTCAAACATTTCAAGTACGGGATAACGAAAGATCTTTTGTAAAGAACGCCCTCGATCAAGGCATATCTCAATGCTCTCACGGACAGCTTTCGTGCCTCCGAGGCACTGTCGGGGAGCCATCCAGTTTCTAGGTGAGCTTTGATAGGATCTATCCAACAGCTTCTCACATCAATTGGTGCTACTAATTTTGAGTTGATAGTCGAGGCCTTCAAGACCTGGAAGTAAACACTCCCTGCATAGTTTTCTATTTCGGAAGAAGCGAACTTGGATAGGGCATCGGCCTTAACGTTCTCTTCTCTTGGAATGTGTTCTACATAACACTCGTCAAACTGAGTCATGACAGCTTTCACAACTCGCAGATACTTTGCCATAGTTTCATCCTTGGCCTCAAATTCACCATTCACTTGAGAGACTACTAATCTTGAATCTCCACAAACTTTGAGATTCTTGACTCTCATGATTCTGGCCAAGCCTAAACCAGCTATCAAGGCCTCATACTCAGCTTCATTGTTGGTTGTCTGGAAATCCAACTTCAAAGCATATTCAACTGTGAACCCATCGGGGCTTTGCAATACTAAACCTGCGCCACTAGATTTTGTTTTTGATGCTCCATCAAAATAGAGCACCCAATATTCCTTCTGATCAGGTTCAAGTTCTCCATCTTTATCTTGCTTCTCAGAGGTTGTTATTGTCTCCTGCCCCCCGACTTCTTGGTTGCTAATGGTGCATTCAACCACGAAGTCAGCCAATGCCTGAGCCTTAATGGCTGTTCGAGGCTTATACGTGATGTCAAATTCTCCAAGTTCGATCGCCCACTTGATTAGCCTTCCACTAGCCTTTGGGCTATGCAATATGTTTCTTAACTGTTGGTCCGTCAGGACTTCAATCTTATGTGCCTGGAAGTACGGGCGTAACTTCCTCGAGGCTGTTATCAAAGCCAAGGCGAACTTCTCAATGGGAGAGTAATTCAGCTCGGCCCCGTGCAATACCTTGCTCACATAATAGATAGGTTTCTGGACCTTCTTTTCTTCTCGAATAAGAACGGCGCTCAACGCTTGCTCAGATACCGCCAGGTATAGATAAAGGGTCTCCCCGGGACTAGGTTTGGCCAGCAACGGGGCTTCAACCATGTACTTCTTCAGTTGTTCAAAGGCCTCTTGGCTCTCAGGGGTCCACTCAAAATTTTTCACCTTCTTCAATGCCTGAAAGAAAGGCAAGCATTTGTCACCAGACTTGAAGATGAATCTTCCTAAAGCCGCTACCCGGCCTGTCAACTTCTGCACATATCTTATAGAACGTGGTGGCTCCATGTCTAAGATTGCCTTGATCTTGTCAGGGTTGGCCTCTATGCCTCTCTTTGAAACCATCAGACCCAAAAATTTGCCTGACCCAACACCAAAGGCACACTTGGCTGGATTCAACATCATTTTGTGGTGCCTCAGCACTTCGAATGCCTCTCTGAGGTGCTTAATGTGGTCTGCCTTGAACAGGCTCTTGACTAACATGTCATCAACATAGACCTCCATGGTTTTTCCAATCAAATGGGCGAATATCTTATTCACCAGTTGTTGGTAAGTAGCTCCTGCATTTTTTAGACCGAAAGCCATAACAAGATAGCAGAAAACACCAAAGTCAGTTATGAAAGATACCTTAGGGACGTCATCCTTGTGCATCTTAATCTGATTGTAGCCGCTGAACCCATCCATGAAGCTCAGCATCTCATGTCCAGCTGTGGCATCTATTAACATGTCTATCCTTGGTAAAGGGAAGCAATCCTTAGGGCATGCATCATTCAATTCGGTGAAGTCTATACACATCCTCCACTTACCGTTGGCTTTCTTGACCATCACAGGGTTAGCCAACCATTCTGGAAACTGAATTTCTTCAATAAACCCAGCTTCTAAGAGCTTTTCCACTTCTTGCTTTATGGCCTCTTGCCTTTCAGGTGCAAAGTTCCTCTTCTTCTACTGTATTATCTTCCGACTAGGATCGACATTCAATCTATGAGTTATGAGTTGGGGATCAATCCCTGGCATATCAGCTGCTGTCCAAGCAAACACGTCGCTATTTTCTTGCAAGAATGCTATCAATTTGCCCTTCAGGGGTTCCTTCAGAGAGGCTCCTATATAAGTCACCTTCTCAGGGTCGCCTAGCTCCAGAGGAATAGGTATTAAGTCCTCTGCTGGCTTTCCTCTGTGTTCATCATCACCACGGACATCCATGTCTTCGATCGGAAGTACCTGCCCCCCGATTCCATCAGCCCTTAACGCGGATACATAACAACTTCTTGCCATCTTCTGATCTCCCTTTTGTTCTCCAACACCATTCCTGGTTGGAAACTTAATTTTCATGTGATATGTGGAGGCCACAGCCTTGAATGCATGAAGTCCAGTCCTTCCTAGGATCGCGTTATAGGTCGAGGATGCCTTGATCACAAGGAAATTCAGCATCTGAGTAGCTTCTCTAGGTTCCTGTCCAATCGTCATGGGTAACTGAATAGTCCCTTCAACCTTGGACTCAACTCCATTAAATCCGTAGATTGGCATGTTGGTGGGGGTCAACTGAGAATCGGTGTACCCCATTTTCACAAACGCATCGTGAAACAAGATATCAACAGAAGCTCCATTGTCTATCAAGACTCGTTTCACCTCCGAGTTTCCAATCACATGAGTTATGACCAACGGGTCGTCATGGGGGAACTTTACCCCTTCGAGATCTGAATCATCAAACCCAATAACTATTTCAGTCTTGGCACGTTTTGGGGCTTCTCCCACGATGTGCATTACTTCTCTGGCATACGCTTTTCGAGAGTTTCGAGTCGTGTCGGTCGCTGTCGGGCCTCCCCAAATCATATTAACAACTAGCCCTCGGGGCTGTGGGTTACGATCACGATCACGATCGTTATCTCTCCTGTCATTGTCTTTCCTGTCATAGTCCCTTCTTTGGGTTCCACGATCATCATTCTTCGTGAACCTGCTTAGCTTTCCTTTTCGGATCAAGAACTCAATCTCATCTTTCAACTGTCTAAAATCATCGGTATCATGACCCACATCACGGTGGTACCTACAATATTGATCCTTGTTTCTTTTCGTGGGATCACCCCTAAGTGGCTTCGGCCATCGGAAATCTTTATCCTTCTCAATATCTAGCAAGATCTGACTCCTAGGAGCATTCAGTCTCGCATAGTCGTTGAATCTTGGTCCCAAATTCTTCTTCGGGGGTGAATCAGAATCCTTGCTAGTCCGGGGATACTTGTCCCTAGCATCATACTCTTGTTCTTGCTTTCGTTTCTTCGAATCATTAGAAACCTTGCCATTGCCTCCTGTGGTTTCTTTCTTCATGCTGTCCTCGGCTTTGATATATTTGTCGGCCCTCCGTTGGAGCTCGGCCATATTTTCAGGAGGATGTTTTGCCAAAGACCTTTTAAAGAAGAGATCAGTGGTTCCGTGTTCCAGGGCTACCATGGCCACCTTATTTTCCAGATCAGTGATATTCAGCGTCTCCTTGGTGAACCGCTTGAGGTAATCTCTCAGATTCTCGTTCTTCCCCTGCACCACATACATAAGGGATGCAGAACTTTTTTCATGAACTCTCCCACTAATGAACTGGCTGACAAAGGCGGCACTCAACTCTTTGAACGAGCCGATTGAGTTTGCAGGTAAGCGGCTAT
The DNA here is from genome assembly GCA_036435485.1 of Saposhnikovia divaricata. NCBI lineage: Eukaryota > Viridiplantae > Streptophyta > Magnoliopsida > Apiales > Apiaceae > Saposhnikovia > Saposhnikovia divaricata. Next base: position 161,839,408 of record CM071600.1, read on the forward strand.
ACCACCTTTGAGCCATGCCAGACAGGGTTTGAGGGAACGCCCTACACTTTAAGGCGTCGCTCGCAGGCTGCAACAGCAGTGCATTTGAGAATGTCCTAACATGGTTTGCGGGATCGCTCGTTCCATCATAGGCCTTAATTGTCGGCATCTTGAACTTCCTTGAGATGCGAGCATTCATTACCTCCTCAGTGAACGGAGGTGTAGGATCATCAGGATCCCCAAGGGGCATCAGATCCCTAGGGTTACTTTTGGGGGTCTCCACCCTTGTTGATTTTTCAATCGGGGCTTCGGCCCTTCGTTGTCTCCTTGAGGGCCTCTCCAGATTTATAATGGGAATCCTCCCTGTAACTGGAGGAGGTTGAATCAGACTTCGCCTTGCTTGCTCTCTAGCAATATCATCCTTCAGCCTTTGGATCTCTGCCTCATTAGCCTTAATCCTTTCCTCAGCCGTTTGTGGAGGTCCATCATGGATTCTTTGGGACCTCCTTCGAGGTTCTTTACTAGCACGTCGCCTCCTCGGGGCTTCATCACGATCATCATTGTCATCCTCAGACGATGAATCATCAGAATAGGGACCAGAGTAATCATCGTACTCCCGATCTCGGATCTGTAAGGCATGACCGCTCGGTCCAGGTTCCCTGTGTTGAGGGGGATAATTAGGCAGCCCATACATCGGGTTGGTATTCAAAGGGAGATCCGTGGTGTGGATCTGTACCCCCGGAGGTAGCGTACGACCAGCGCTATCAAGAGGAGAAACCACCATCTGAAGAGGGTTAGTTTCTTGGCTTTGTGGAATAGCCACAGTTCCCTCAACATGGGGAATCGTCCCTGAGGGTTGAGAGGTTAGAGGTTGAATGACCGTCCCTGTTGGTGGGGGTAATTGTCCTCCTTCAGCGGTGATGAGCGGATCAGAGATAGCAGGTGGAGCAGAGCTAAGGGGTATGGCCTCAGTTGATGTTGTTCTTCGTGTTTGAACCATGGTTGATGTCTTCGTCCCACAGACGGCGCCAAATGTTGTGGAATAAAAACTAGTTTACGATTTGTAATTAATGCTAGGGTGGTTGAGCTTCGAGCTTTAATGGCTGCTTCTGCGTTCGAGACTAAACGGTTCTCACAAAATGCCTACGTATCTCTGTATTAGAGAATCAAGCCAAGAAAACGTAGTTCTGAGATGAGGGGTCTGGCCCTTTATATAGGCTGAGAAGCATTTAGAATTATGGTAGGAGTCAGAGACTTGGTAGAAAAGTCTTTGAGGAAAGTTCTAGATCTATTCCTTGTAGGAATCAGTTTCCATATTGAATTGGATGCCTTGGTGGATAAGTCTGATGGAAATAATATCCTTATCCAACTCTTATTGCTGAGCTGTTTATTTCCCCCAATATTAATTACGAAATTAATATTATAATTGGGGTTTTGGGCCCAACTGGTGGGCCCCACGTTTGGGCCATCCTTGGCCTAATTAATGCCACATTAAATGTGTCTTTAGGGCTTATTTTCAGCCCATATCAATATATATATATTACCAATTTTTTTAATATCTATATATTACCAATTTACATATCAACTTTTTGTTAAACAATTGATATATATATATATATATATATATATATATATATATATATATATATATACATATAAGATTTTACACGTTCAATTTAATATTGTATTATATCTTGAATTCTTAAAATTTGATTTGGATGATTTTACAGCCCACATAAAATTAACAAAATTATCTTTAATTTAGTGATAGTTTAACAATTACTTTCTAGTTAAAACTACGCAAAAACAAAAGAGAGAAGAAATTGACAATTTTTACGTTGAAAATTCTATTCAATTTATGAAATCTGCTTATATTTTGTTTTGATTATCAAAATACCATTTTTATTAGTTGAAGATAGTTATACTAACAACAAAATACAGTTTTAATAATAATAAATGTAAGAGCGATTACGTCCAAAATTTTGGTAATCGGTAATCTTGTATTCAGTACGAAAAAATAAATAAGAACCGTTAGATCATAAAATAAATATGAATGCGTTGGATCTAGCAATTTTTTTTTAATACTTTTTAACATGTAAACTAAAAAGTGTACTTATACTGAAAGAAGAAAAAGTATATGTCAATAATTTAAATCATATATAATTTGGTTTTCTACATTTAATAGGATTATCAATGTAGGTCTTCTACACTGAATAAGATTAATGTAAAAATTCGTAATAATATTTTTTATTGAGATTTTAGTGTTTCCATTTCGATAATAATAGTTAAATCATTACTAAATTAAAGATAATTCTATGACCTTCGCGTGGTCTGTAAAATCATCCCAATCAGATTTTTAGATCTTGAGATAGAACCCAAATATTAAATATGAATCATATACAAATCAAAGATAATTTTATGACCTTCGCGTGGGCTGTAAAATCATCCAAATCAGATTTTTAGATCTTGTGATAGAGCCCAAATATTAAATATAAACTTTTTTTAATATTAACAAATAAATAAATGAACTTCAATTGTATAGATTTTTAATTATATCCTTTTCATAGTATAATTTTCTTTTTAAAATTAAATTGTAATACAACATTTTTAATAATATCCTTTTTAGATTATAATTTTCTTTTTAATATAACATAATCTTGATCGTCCAATTTTTTTAAAAATTCAATTCTAATACAACCTTTTTTAATAATATCATTTTAGATTATAATTTTCTTTTCAATAAAATACAATCTTGATCGTCTATTTTTAAAAATATTTGATTCAACGGTTAAGATTAATTTAGTAGTACAGTGTCCAAAATTATGGATAAGATATATTAAAGGATATAATAGGATATAATTAGAGTTTTGAACATCATTAGTGAGTTTCTTGTTTGAACCAAATTAGGTCTAATTAATGAATCATTAATTATGTTTTGAGGACTTATTTCTAAGTGTCTACGTACCTGCACCTATGTTCAAATTGTTTAGAGTTGTATTTTTCTTAGGGGCTCAACAGTGGTATATACTGGTATATATAATTCAGGAGTTTTTTTTTTTTTTGAAACTATATATAATTCAGGAGTTAATACTATAATTGGAGTTTGGGTCACAAATTGTCGAGTGCCTGCATGAACCAGCAATAAATAATCCTACTTATTTTCTAATATTTTTTTTGTTAAAAGGAATTGTTATTAATAAAATGTGTATCATCTATCTTTTTTCTATTTGAGTAACGTGTTATAATAGAAAATTGTACACAAAACTAAAATCAAATGTATAATATATAAATACCTAATCACATTATTATATATGTACGTGAAATTTAATTATCGGGTTAAAAAACACGAATTTCATTTTTCTTTAATAGTGTATATTTTTTCGACATAAATTTGAAGAAAGTGTTTACGTCGACCTGGAAAATCGTTTGTGTTGTGTACTTTCATGAAGTGTGTACCCAAAATCCAAACACAAAATGATACTAAACTACCAGAATTTTTTTCTGTACACAAAACGAAAATTATACACTAAAAGAAATAACATAACAATTACATGAAATGTTACTCTCTGTCCAAGTTATCTAAGTATATTACTATATAACTGAAAACAACATTGAGATGCTACAAAACAAAACTAAGAGTAGAGTACATAAAATGAAGCCCTCCTTTTTTTATATATTTTCTTCATTTTGTTTATTGTTAATAAGTACCTATGTTCGTTTAGAATCTATCTACCAAGTTATTAAGTTCCTTTTACCCTTATTTTAGGTTTTGTTCATGTAAAAAAAAAATATTATCAACCAACCAAGAAAATTTGATATGTCTACTCTTAGATTAGGATATAATTTTATATGTATCGACCTAGTTATCAATAATAGTGATTTTTATAACGAAGGTCGTAGTTGTTTCTCTCTCTCCTCCTCTCCCATAAATACTAAACTAAAGTTTAAGGGCTGATATCAGCTCAGCGTTTTAGTTGATGTTAAACCTTCTTTTTATTGTTTTCCTTTATTTTGCTTTGTTTAACAATAAATATCTCTTTTTATTGAGAGTCCATTACCCCGATGATGGGTTTTATCTACTGATATATTGGATTTTAAACTTTTTCTTTGTGATTGATAACTCCAGTTTCTCAACCTTGATTTTACTTTGCTTTTCAATAAAAATATTTCTTTATTGAAAATTTAGTACCCCCGTTAGTGAATTTTGTCTACCCATATTGGGTTACGTTATTTCTATTTGTGAGAGTAGGTTCTTTTATTCTGGCATCCGGGATCTTAGATCTACAGGATTTTATTATATTGGTTCATTAATTTGGATAATAAAGAATCACGGTTATGGTTGATTGTTCGAATTCATTCTCACAAATCAAATATATATTTTCCTCACGATTATAATAAATTGTTGAATTATCTCACCAAAACGGCTATATATTTTCGTGATATTAGCGAGGGATGTACCATAATTTAAAATCTTATTAACGACAATAGTTTAGATGAAGAAAAACCTTGAAATGATCTATTTTAATATATGTTTGTCCGATCTAGATTATTTTGCAGATGTTGTATGACCTTTTATTGATGAAATAATTATATATAAAAAATTGTGATTTATAAGAAAATTTAAAATTTTGATTATTTTTGTAAATGTCATGTGTCCTTTTACCGATTAATTAATTATTTATCAAAAAATACTGAATTATAATATTTTTTATGCTGAGTTGACTTGATTATTTTTGTAGATGTTGTATGACATTTTATTGATTAATTAATTACCGACAAAAAATTGTGATTTATAAGAAAATTCGAAATTTTGATTATTTTTGTAGATGTCATATGCACTTTTATTGATAAATAAATTATATATAAAAAAATAGTGAATACACAATTTTGGAAAATAATATATTCATATTTAAATCAATTGATAAATACACAATTTTGGAAAATGGCTTTATACATAGAGAGTGACGCAAAGAATGGATGTGCCAGTATATAATAATATAACTATGATTGTTTTTAAATTAAAAATTGTGATTAATTAGTTAATAAGTATTTATGAAAACTAATATGTAATATATAATTATATATTATAGTATAATTGTAGTTGAAATTTATGAAAATTAGTTCGTAATATATAATAGTCCAATTTTGATTGACTTCAAATTAAAAGATTGATCAAGTTAGTAAACATTTAATCACTTTAAAGAATATGTAATTTATGAATGTTCTAAATAATATAAATTTTGTATTTCAAAAAAAATTGTTAAATAACCACGATAAGTAAATTAGGATAAGAATGATATGATTAATTTAATTTTAGTGGTAAATTCTGATTGTCTCTAATATATATTTATGAAAATTAATCCGTAATTTATAATAATGTAATTATGATTAATTGTAAATCAAAATAGTGAAAATTATATTGCGAAAGTCGCTGAATATTATATATTTGTATAATCCTGACTGATTTTCATTTAAATATTAATTTATGATAATATTTTTTGTCATTTGAAAATATGTAATATATGGATATGCTAAATCAAGTAACTACTATATTTAAATTAGAATTGTTAACTTAACACAATTAGTATAATAGGATGAGAATGATAAATAAGGAAAACTTTTAATATAATATGATTGGTCAAAAATTTGGAATCACCACTAGTTGGTCCTAAAATAATTCACAATTTTTTGACTAGCTAACTGCATATAACTGTATACCTGTAATAAAAGAAATGTTATATTAGTAATCATTGTAGCATTTATATTTTTATATTATGGAGTATCGGTAACAAATTAGTGTATATTCAAGCTAATTTATTAGTAGACAATTAGATAATGGTTAGAGGGCATGACATGTGAGATATGACTTGATATTTAAAAATAATTTTGATGAAATCGGATTGCTAATCTTCAATTTTATAACTGGATTATGAGATTGAATTGTTATCTGGGTTCAAATAAAATAAAATTATCACACATGATGGAAACAAAAATTAGGAATGTTAAAAAAAATAAAATTTTTGATTAAAAGTATATATAATATATAAGCATGTTAAATTAAATAGTTATTATATTTTAATTAGAATTGTTAACTAACTACAGTTAGTAAAGTGGGTATAAAAATAAATAAGGAAAATTTTTAATATGATATGATTGGTCTAAAATTTAGGAATGGAATCTAATTGGTCCTAAAATAATTTCTTGTTTTTGATTGATTGTATGATATGATGTGGTAGAGTGAGCTATTATAATAAAGGGTAATTAATGATTTTTAAGTTAGCATTCTAAATTTTTGTGATTTGTTGAAAATCTGATATTATTCTGGAAATATATTTTATCCATTTAAGTTTAAATTTCGAGAGTGTATGTATAAAACTATAAAGAGTAAAGTGCACTTTGTGTACGTGCAGTTAGGCTGTCAGACCACTTTGGATGCTGGACTTTAGAAAGTACCACGGGTTATACTGGACTTTACTTTTCGTTACATAATGTGTATCGCCGTCAAATCTGTTTAGCTCCGTTAGAAAATGCAGGGGTAAAATTATAACGCCTTAGAAATTTCAGAATATTTAATTACTAAAAACTATTTATTTTATATTAAATGTGAATTATGTGGCGTATATAATTGTTGTGGAGGTGATGTGTCTGTGGAATAATATTTGGAGGTCAGATTGATATTTTATATGTGTTATGTAAGCCCGACTATTTTAATTATATTTTTGGAATTTATTTCCTATTTAATTTCATTATATTTATCTTCTGTGAATTTTATTAAATCTTCGGGATTAGCAGAAATCCTGAAATCTTCTTCATTATTAACTTTATTAGTTTATATGACTTTTAAAAATATTTGGTGAATTATTTCTGGGTTTCAAGGATTTTAAAATGATTTTACGAATTATTTTCCAATTTAAGGATTTAATCTTGTAAAATCGATATTTAATTCGTTTTCAATCCTAAAAATATTTTAAAAATATGGGGAGGTAGATAATTTCATCCTCTACGTTTTAAAAATGAAATTGTGATTTTTCCCAATGGTTACCTATTTATTTGTTATTTTACGAGATGATTTTTTTTTTTAAATTGTTAATCAGTTTCTAAAAAATTACTAAACCATTTTATTTCCTTTTCCCCCAAAATTCTTTATAACCCAATCCCTAATTTTTCCAATTAGACTGCAGCATCAGTTCGGTTCTCTGGAAACATCTCGACCTCTCCCTTCTCTCAAAACACACTCGGCCTCTCTCTTGTAAGCACGATTCCAGCTGGATTTTTAGCTGATTATTGTGGTTGTTGTGGCTGTCAAAACAATCTCTTCTCTCCTGTTATCTTCCGTGGTGTACTGCGTGTATATATATGTGTGTTCTTGTCGTGTGGCTGCATATATGTATGTGTGAGTTCGCGTGTGTATCGTTAATTTGGAGGGGTTTTCCCGTGTTTGAGCTGCGTGTGTGTGCGTTTTGTGGTGTTGTGTGTGTTAGCTATGGTCGAAGTGTGTATGTATTCACCATGGGTGTATATACACGAAGTGGGTGTGTGCAAGTCCTTGATGCTTCTAGTACGAATCATCTTTCTTTCCTGAAGTAAGTCAATGTCGAGCTAGTACCTGTGTTGTGATTGTTGAACTGCCTATTTTTGGTACTCCACCGTGAGCACCTTCTTGGCCGACATGGACCCATTTTATTGGTTAATTTGGTTCTATGAAATTATGACTTGTAATTGCTTAATTGCTCGATTAATTCAGTGATGTGAATTGCAATTTTGTCCGTATTAAATTTGGTAGAGTTTCGTGATTGGAAACCCGAATTAGGGTACCTCCGGGACTTTGCCCCATTGACAATGATATTAATAATAAATTGAGTCGATGGTAATTGGCGATGATGATTTTTCTGAGCCAAATTTAAATTTTAATAATTACGTTATAATTTTAATTTCTTGTTTTAAATTCTGAATTTATATAATTGTTTAGCAATATTATTAAGGTGGATTACTGGATTGTGGTTGTATTACAATTGATGATTGTGTTGGTTGTGTCGGCTGTATCCCGACTGGCAGTCACCCGTATAAAGGGGATGCCGTCAAAATTTTTCTAAAAAAATCTTAATCTATTTCTTGAAAACGAGTATGTATAATTATACAACTTATACGAGTTGTGAGTCGGGCTTCATATTTTAAAGTCTATGTATTATGTGTTAATGTGCCAATATGATTAAATGCTACTATCCGTGGCTTATATATTGCTATTATATAAGTATATAAATGCCAATTAGGGAACTATTCGCAGGGGTAGACTAAGTGGAATGTTTACGTTGTTTAGTGAATATTGAGCAGGATTCTAAATAGTGTTATATTGTGTGTAGATTCCGTGGATAAAGGGAAGGCTAAAGCTGAGGACGTAAAGACACTTCGGATTCTGTGATTTTCTATTTAAGGCAAGTAAATTGCTTCAATTATATTTTAAATGAGTTATGATTATAAAAAACCTGATTCATATGCTTATTCGAATTACTCTTGCTATAATTGTTCCGTTAATTGTCCGAAATTTCGAATACTTAATTGTTATACCCAAATTGATTCTACTGAGTTGTTGATGCTTTTAGTGAATTGTTTTATATTCATATTCTTTGTAAGTATATTGTTCCACCTCTCTTTCAAATAAACCGCTTCACTTATATTTCCAGCAAATTATGATTATCATAACTTGATTCTTACGTAATTGATTTACCCTTGATATAACTGCTCTGATAATTTCCATTAATTATGAATATTCAATTGTTATACCCCAGGTTGATTATATCGTTTTCATTAACCCTTTAGTAGCTTGACTTAAATCAATACCCCTTTTTGCCGTATCGAACTTGTTGATATTTAATTCAGAGATTACCAACCTTGTTCTATTTGGTGAAATTTGAGATGCTAATCTGGAACGAAAGTGTCCAGGATGTTTGGCAGTTGAGGTGGTCGATTGTTCCGACACCTGATGTTTAGTTAGGACTGGACTGTTGGTTTTTTTTTAAATGTGGACCGTAAGGGTCGGACCAGATTCGTGGCCAGAAATTATTAAGGCCAATGTGTGCCGTGGATCCATTAAGGACATTGCTGTGTGCGTTTGTCCGGGGTTAGTGCGTGACTGATCAGCAGCCTAACCTTATAATTGTTTTATTTATAAAATGCATGATAGTCCAATCCTCTTCTAGTTTATGATTCAGACAAATGATGAACTTTCAGTTGAGCTTATATATATTGTTGATTGTTAATTCTTGACAATCTTGCAGACATACATTTCAATTGTTGATGTTTTAATTGTATATATATATACTTGCTGAGCATTTGGCTCACTTGCTTGCTAATTCTGTTTCCTCAGCTAAGCCAGAAGATGTCTAGAAGAAGTGGCCCGTCTGGTTGGGGTAGTCACCGAGGCAGTCAGAGGGTCGAGGTGGTTGGTTGGGTAGTGACATATATCTTTGTTTATATTATATCTGTAATTGTAGGCAGATTATCATATTTAATGGGTTGTATATTATTTGATTCAGTTCTGGGTTGTATTAGCTATTGGTAGTTGTTTCATACAGTGATCTGTGAGCGGTCTGGGTTGGTATGGTTTTATTTCCTTATGGTTTAGTATAACTTGTACATGTGGACTGTTTTAGTTATACTTAGTTGCTTGAGCAGGTGATTAGTCCGGTTTATGATTACATCATGCCGAAATTTCTAAAATTTCTTCTATATTAATGTTTAGTTGATTATAAAAGTTTATATTATTATTGTTGTCAAGTGAGGGTGTTACAAAAATCGTCAATTTATCATCATCTTCTTCATCAACACCCTTTCCACCATTAAAAATTTATTTAGAACTTGGAGCTTGTATATCTAATTCATTTCCTAACCAAATCAGCTCATTTAAATTGCATTAAGATCGTCTCTTTCTCCTCTACAATACGATATCAATTTTGAATAATAAAAATTAACTTCATTATTTGACTTCATGTGTGCTAGCCATTCAATTAGCAACCTCTACAATGCTTCCCATGATTCTCAAATCAGCAATAGAGCTTGACATACTAAATACCATTTCCAAAGCTGGCCCTGGTAACTATTTAAGTCCTTCTGATCTAGCTTCTAAGCTTCTCATGTCGAACCGCCATGCACCCGTCATGCTTGAACGCATCCTCCGAGTCCTGGCTACCTACAAAGTTCTTAGTTGTAAGCGTAGTGAACTTTCCAACGGTGAAGTTGAGTGGCTCTACTGCTGGACACCAGTGTGCAAGTTCTTGTCCAATAACGAAGACGGTGCTTCTATAGCACCGCTTTTGCTAGTGCACCAGGACAAAGTTCCAATGAAGAGTTGGTAAATATATCAATACAGACCTGCAATCGTTAAATTTATATTTACACATCTAATTTTAATTGTTCTTCTAATATCTTACGTTCGCAGATATCATCTAACAGATGCAGTTCATGATGGAGGAACTGCATTTGACAAGGCCTATGGAATGAGTATATTTGAATATGCAGTTCAAAATTGATATCATATTGTAGAGGAGAAAGAGACGATCTTAATGCAATTTAAATGAGCTGATTTGGTTAGGAAATGAATTAGATATACAAGCTCCAAGTTCTAAATAAATTTTTAATGGTGGAAAGGGTGTTGATGAAGAAGATGATGATAAAAAGACGATTTTACCCCTGTATTTTCTAACGGAGCTAAACAAATTTGACGGCGATACACATTATGTAACGAAAAGTAAAGTACAGTATAGCCCGTGGTATTTTCTAAAGTCCAATATCCAAAGTGATCTGACAGCCTAACTACACGTACACAAAGTGCACTTTACTCAACTATAAATATATGGAGGGTAATAGTGAGGCCAGAGTGGGTCAGAAATACACGTTAGAGTGGAGGCATTTCCATGTGCCCACATGTCCAGTTGTTTACTTAGACTTGCCTCTCTTGCTTCAACTCTTCCCTTTTCAATCCTTTCCTTTTTCTAGTATTTTCTTCTTCTTCTTCTTCTCATATATTTTCCTCATCAATCACAAATACAGTACACACACAAAATGAAGGAGGGAAACGATGGATTTGTACGTGCAGATCAGATTGATCTTAAGAGCTTAGATGAACAACTTGAGCGACATCTCAACCGTGTTTGGACTATGGAAAATAATACTAAACAACAAGATCAACTTTCTTCTAGCTTCAACGCTGCCTCCACCGCTGTCACTCCCACCGTTGTTGCTGCCACTTCCGCCGCCCCGGCTAGGCAGAGACACGAGTGGGAGATCGATCCTGGTAAGCTTATTATTAAAACTGTTCTTGCCCCAGGGGTTATGCAGCCGTTCGTAGGATCGCAGGGCTCGGTGAATGGGCCAGCATATCAGTATACTCCTCAGCCTGTCCCATATCATGTGTACGAGCGAGTGGCCCGAGAGAGGGACTATCTCTTAGGGCAGATGGCAGAGTTGAGGGCTATGAGGGCTGGGGAGGAGGACCGGGCTAGAGATCGAGATAGAGCGGTAGCTGAGCTAGAGGATGTCCGGAGGCGAGTACGAGCTCTTAGACGTGTTGTCATTAGGCGGGGACGGATGAGATCCCGAGATGAGCCAGCATTTGTGACACAGCAGGTGACCCTAGGTCTGGTGACGGCAGAGCTGGAGAGCATTTTGGGATCAGCTTGGCGGGGAGAGTCGGATGACGATGATGACCAGTGATGATTAGGGTAGTATGATGATGTGGTATTTAGAGGCATGTTATGGCAGTAGTAGTACGTCAGGATTTGCAGTGCGACCAGTTTTGTTGTATATATCTGTTGTACTGTGACTAGATGCTAGCAGTCTCCTCTTTTAGCATTATGTTGTACCCTTATCGAAGCGTTGTTCTTACGCTTGTATCTGATCTATCTATATATATCATTATCACTTTTGCAGAACTGTGTTAAATTTCCTTATACTGTCATTTACTTAAGCATCTTATTTACTGCTCGTTTCATATTTACTTTCAGCACCATTTCCTTCTAGCATTGTTTTTACTTTCGATACTATGTTGATCTTAGCACTATGACTATTGTTTCTTTATGGTACCTACTGAACGTCTGTGAATACCTTGTGTAACCTTGGATTGATATCCTATTGCGCCCTGTGAATCAGTTGTTGATCGGAATTTTGGTTGGAGACCTTGAATTACTCTTCAGCAATATATGCATTGTTTGTTTAAGTTTGATCATTTGAGCTATTATTTTCTGAACCTGAATCTAATGTAATTGTTCATTGATTTCAGAAATATGCCTCCCAAAAAGAAGAAACAAAATACCCGCACCCCCGATCAGGGTGAACAAGCTAATCCACCTCCTGTTGGTCAGATGGATCCTGCCTTAGCACAAATATTACAAACTCTTGTTCAGCAGACTGCTACTCTGGCACAGCAACAGCAGCAATTACAGCAGCAGTTGTTGGCTCAACAGCAACAACAGCAACAACAGCAACAGCAGCAACAACAGCAACAGCAGCAGCAGCAGCAGCCACCTGTTCCTCCAGTGGTTACTTTTAAGTCTTTCCAGGCAGTTAAACCTCCTGAGTTTAAAGGAACAACGGACCCGGTGGAGGCGAGGTCTTGGTTAAAAGAGATGGAAAAAGCCATTGCACTGGTTGGGGTCCCAGCAGACAAACAAACTGAATATGTAAGTTATTTCTTGAAGAATGAAGCTACTTACTGGTGGGAGTCGGTGAAGATGTTGGAAGCTACTGAGGTGATTCCTTGGGAAAGGTTTACGGAGCTATTTTTGGAAAAGTATTTCCCCGACTATATGAAAGACCAGATGGAGATGAAGTTTTTGGAGCTGAAACAAGGGAAAATGTCGGTGACAGAATATGAAACCAAGTTTACGGAACTAGCTAGGTTTGCTCCGGCCTATGTGGACACGGAAAGGAAGAAGGCTAAGAGGTTTCAACAAGGATTGAAACCGTGGATTCGTACTAAACTAGCAGTCTTGGAGTTGGAGACTTATGCAGCAGTGGTGCAAAAGGCCATGATAGCTGAAGGAGAAAGCGAATTATACTTCAAGGAAAAAGAAGGAAAGAAAAGAAAGGCTGGGTCAATGGGGGAACGACAAGAGCAAGGCAGTTCTCAGAATGTGCCAAATAAAAAGCCAGGATTCCAGCCAGGAAAGTATGGGAACCCTAAGAAGCCGGGATCAGGGAATGGGGGCCAAGGAAATAGAATTCAAGATGCGAGTCAGCAGAAATTGGTCAGGCCACCCTTGGCAGAGTGCAAGACTTGTGGGAAGAGGCATCCGGGGGTGTGTACAAAGTTGGAGGTGATGTGTTTCAAATGTAATCAAAAAGGTCATTATGCTCGGGAATGCAAGGCAGGAATTGTGTGTCACCGTTGTGGGAAGCCAGGGCATATAATGAAAGAATGTAAAGTACCTATAGTGAAACCTCCAGTTCTGGCTAATCCAATACTGCAAGCAATCGAAGCACCCCCAACAGCAAGTGTCAGACCAGTGGCAAGGACTTTCAACATGACTCTGAACGAAGCTATTAAGAATTCGGATGTGGTAGCAGGTACGCTCCCTGTAAATTCTGTTCAAGCTAAAGTGTTAATTGATTCCGGGGCTACGAAATCCTTTATATCCAAAGAATTTGTTCAAAAGTTAAATTGTGAGGTATGCATGTTACGTGAGGCTATAGTTATAGAAATAGCTAATTCAGAACGAATTCCGGTTACTCAAGTGTGTCCTCGTTGCAAGATTGATATTTCAGGGCATTGTTTTTACGCTAATTTGATACCCTTCCAGTTAGGTGAATTTGATGTTATCTTAGGAATGGATTGGTTAACAGAGAATAATGCCCAAATTGATTGTAAGAATAAGAAGGTGATCCTTAAACCCTCTGATAATGTAGAAGTTACCTTTAGGGGTCAGAGGCAGACTAGGAGATTTTTGTCGATCATTCAAACAAAGAGGTTGTTGAGGCAAGTATGCGAGGGCTATATGGCTTATGTCATGGATACTAGTCAAGAGGTGCCTAAAATAGAGGAAATTCCAGTGGTGAATGAATTTCTTGATATTTTTCCGGATGAACTTCCCGGTTTACCTCCGGATAGAGAAATAGAATTTACCATCGATTTAGCCCCAGGAACTGAACCAGTGTCAAAGGCTCCCTATCGAATGGCACCTGTAGAGATGAAGGAATTGGCAGTTCAATTGCAAGATCTTCTGGAGAAAGGTATTATTAGACCTAGTGTATCGCCGTGGGGAGCTCCGGTATTATTTGTAAAGAAGAAGGATGGAAGTATGAGACTGTGTATCGATTATCGGGAATTAAATAAGTTGACCATTAAGAATAAATACCCTTTGCCAAGAATTGACGATTTATTTGATCAATTAAAAGGAGCAACTTGTTTCTCGAAGATTGATTTGCGGTCAGGATATTTTCAATTAAAGATTAGACCGGAAGACGTTCCAAAAACAGCGTTTCGGACTAGGTATGGGCACTACGAGTTCTTAGTAATGGCCTTTGGGCTAACTAATGCACCAGCAGCATTCATGGACCTAATGAATAGAGTCTTCAAGAAGTATTTGGATAAGTTTGTGATTGTGTTTATAGATGATATTCTGATATACTCGAAGACCGAAGAAGAGCATGCAGGGCATTTGAGAATAGCCTTAGAAACGTTGAGGAAAGAGAAATTGTATGCGAAATTTTCTAAATGTGAGTTTTGGTTGAAAGAAGTGCAGTTTTTAGGGCATGTCATCAGCAGTGAAGGGATTAAGGTGGATCCTGCTAAAATTGAAGCCGTGATGAATTGGGACAGACCTAAAACACCCACAGAAGTTCGAAGTTTCTTAGGATTGGCGGGATATTATCGAAGATTTGTTCAAGACTTTGCGAAAATAGCCACCCCACTAACAAAGTTGACAAGGAAGAATGAAAAATTTGTGTGGAATGAGAAGTGTGAGGAAAGTTTCCAGGAATTGAAGAAGAGATTGGTGACTGCACCTGTATTGACACTTCCAGATGAAAAAGGAAATTTTGTGATCTACAGTGATGCATCTCACAAAGGTTTGGGATGTGTACTAATGCAGCACGGTAAGGTAATTGCTTATGCTTCGAGACAATTGAAACCTCACGAGCAGAAATATCCTACTCATGACTTAGAATTAGCCGCGATTGTTTTCGCCTTGAAGATTTGGAGACATTATCTGTATGGGGAAAAGTGTGAAATTTACACGGACCACAAGAGTTTAAAATATATTTTCACCCAGAAGGAGTTAAATATGAGACAGAGAAGATGGTTGGAATTACTCAAGGATTATGATTGTACCATCAACTATCATCCTGGGAAGGCAAACGTGGTGGCGGACGCTTTAAGTAGGA
Organism: Saposhnikovia divaricata; assembly: GCA_036435485.1. Lineage (NCBI taxonomy): Eukaryota > Viridiplantae > Streptophyta > Magnoliopsida > Apiales > Apiaceae > Saposhnikovia > Saposhnikovia divaricata. The sequence goes on from CM071600.1 coordinate 161,854,762, forward strand.
AGGAGAAAATCAGTATGTTGACAATGCCTGAGGAATTATACAAAGAGTTTGAAAGATTGGAGATAGAGGTGTGTATGCCTGCAAGTAGTACAGATACGGTGTACACTATGACGTTTCAACCAGAATTACTAGAAAAGATTCGCAGATGCCAGGAGGAAGTCATGAGCGGAGACGTGAACAAGTTATCAGGTGAGGAAATATGCACACAGGTAGATGACAAGGTGTGAACAAGTTAAGATTTTCTTCACGTATTTGGATACCCAATGTGACAGAGTTGAAGAATGAGATCCTACAGGAAGCCCATAGCTCAAAATATTCGATTCATCCAGGAAGTACGAAAATGTATCGAGACTTGAAAAGAAACTTCTGGTGGCCGGATATGAAGAGAGATATTGTCGAATGGGTGAGTAAGTGTTTGACCTGTCAGAAAGTAAAAGCAGAACATCAAAGGCCAAGTGGGATGCTACAACCATTAGAGATTCCCGAGTGGAAATGGGAACATATTGCAATGGACTTTGTGGTTGGATTGCCGAGAACGAGAGCTAACCATGATGCTATCTGGGTAATTGTTGATCGCTTAACGAAATCTGCACACTTTCTCCCAATAAATGAGAGGTTTTCATTAGACAAATTAGTTCATCTATACATAAAAGAAATCGTGGTGCGACATGGAGTTCCAGTATCAATAGTCTCAGATCGAGATCCAAGATTTAATTCGAGATTCTGGAGAAGTTTTCAAGAATGTTTGGGCACCGAATTAAAAATGAGTACTGCTTACCATCCTCAGACTGACGGTCAGAGTGAAAGAACGATTCAAACAATTGAAGACATGCTCCGAGTTTGTGCATTGGATTTTGCAGGAAGTTGGGATGAACACTTGCCGTTAGTGGAATTTTCATACAATAATAGCTTTCATGCTAGTATCGGTATGCCACCGTATGAAGCATTATATGGACGAAAGTGTCGATCTCCAGTATACTGGGAAGAAGTTGGCGAGCGAAAGATACTCGGACCTGAATTAGTGCAACAAACCAAGGAAGTAGTTCAACTTATTCAGAAACGGTTAGTGACAGCTCAGAACCGACAGAAGAAGTACGCTGATTTGACCAGAAAGAATATGGAATTCGAAGAAGGAGAGCAAGTACTGTTGAAAGTATCTCCGTGGAAAGGGTTAGTAAGATTTGGCAAGAAAGGAAAATTAAGTCCAAGATTTGTTGGGCCTTTCGAGGTATTGAAGAAAGTCGGGAAGGTCGCCTACGAGTTAGCTTTACCGCCTCATATGCAACATATCCATAACGTGTTCCATGTATCCATGCTTAAGAAATACCATCTGGATTCTAAACATGTCATTGAATATGAGCCGATAGAGATTCAGCCAGATTTATCTTATGTGGAGCAGCCTATCAAGATATTAGATCGAAAAGAAAAGGTTTTGAGGAATAAAACAATTCCTATAGTGAGAGTTTTGTGGAGAAACCCCAAGGTGGAAGAATCAACTTGGGAGTTGGAAAGCGATATGTTGGAAAAGTATCCTCAATTATTCTCTTAGGTGAGATTCTGAGGACAGAATCCTTTTAAGGGGGGGAGGTTATAACGCCTTAGAAATTTCAGAATATTTAATTACTAAAAACTATTTATTTTATATTAAATGTGAATTATGTGGCGTATATAATTGTTGTGGAGGTGATGTGTCTGTGGAATAATATTTGGAGGTCAGATTGATATTTTATATGTGTTATGTAAGCCCGACTATTTTAATTATATTTTTGGAATTTATTTCCTATTTAATTTCATTATATTTATCTTCTGTGAATTTTATTAAATCTTCGGGATTAGCAGAAATCCTGAAATCTTCTTCATTATTAACTTTATTAGTTTATATGACTTTTAAAAATATTTGGTGAATTATTTCTGGGTTTCAAGGATTTTAAAATGATTTTACGAATTATTTTCCAATTTAAGGATTTAATCTTGTAAAATCGATATTTAATTCGTTTTCAATCCTAAAAATATTTTAAAAATATGGGAAGGTAGATAATTTCATCCTCTACGTTTTAAAAATGAAATTGTGATTTTTCCCAATGGTTACCTATTTATTTGTTATTTTACGAGATGATTTTTTTTTTTAAATTGTTAATCAGTTTCTAAAAAATTACTAAACCATTTTATTTCCTTTTCCCCCAAAATTCTTTATAACCCAATCCCTAATTTTTCCAATTAGACTGCAGCATCAGTTCGGTTCTCTGGAAACATCTCGACCTCTCCCTTCTCTCAAAACACACTCGGCCTCTCTCTTGTAAGCACGATTCCAGCTGGATTTTTAGCTGATTATTGTGGTTGTTGTGGCTGTCAAAACAATCTCTTCTCTCCTGTTATCTTCCGTGGTGTACTGCGTGTATATATATGTGTGTTCTTGTCGTGTGGCTGCATATATGTATGTGTGAGTTCGCGTGTGTATCGTTAATTTGGAGGGGTTTTCCCGTGTTTGAGCTGCGTGTGTGTGCGTTTTGTGGTGTTGTGTGTGTTAGCTATGGTCGAAGTGTGTATGTATTCACCATGGGTGTATATACACGAAGTGGGTGTGTGCAAGTCCTTGATGCTTCTAGTACGAATCATCTTTCTTTCCTGAAGTAAGTCAATGTCGAGCTAGTACCTGTGTTGTGATTGTTGAACTGCCTATTTTTGGTACTCCACCGTGAGCACCTTCTTGGCCGACATGGACCCATTTTATTGGTTAATTTGGTTCTATGAAATTATGACTTGTAATTGCTTAATTGCTCGATTAATTCAGTGATGTGAATTGCAATTTTGTCCGTATTAAATTTGGTAGAGTTTCGTGATTGGAAACCCGAATTAGGGTACCTCCGGGACTTTGCCCCATTGACAATGATATTAATAATAAATTGAGTCGATGGTAATTGGCGATGATGATTTTTCTGAGCCAAATTTAAATTTTAATAATTACGTTATAATTTTAATTTCTTGTTTTAAATTCTGAATTTATATAATTGTTTAGCAATATTATTAAGGTGGATTACTGGATTGTGGTTGTATTACAATTGATGATTGTGTTGGTTGTGTCGGCTGTATCCCGACTGGCAGTCACCCGTATAAAGGGGATGCCGTCAAAATTTTTCTAAAAAAATCTTAATCTATTTCTTGAAAACGAGTATGTATAATTATACAACTTATACGAGTTGTGAGTCGGGCTTCATATTTTAAAGTCTATGTATTATGTGTTAATGTGCCAATATGATTAAATGCTACTATCCGTGGCTTATATATTGCTATTATATAAGTATATAAATGCCAATTAGGGAACTATTCGCAGGGGTAGACTAAGTGGAATGTTTACGTTGTTTAGTGAATATTGAGCAGGATTCTAAATAGTGTTATATTGTGTGTAGATTCCGTGGATAAAGGGAAGGCTAAAGCTGAGGACGTAAAGACACTTCGGATTCTGTGATTTTCTATTTAAGGCAAGTAAATTGCTTCAATTATATTTTAAATGAGTTATGATTATAAAAAACCTGATTCATATGCTTATTCGAATTACTCTTGCTATAATTGTTCCGTTAATTGTCCGAAATTTCGAATACTTAATTGTTATACCCAAATTGATTCTACTGAGTTGTTGATGCTTTTAGTGAATTGTTTTATATTCATATTCTTTGTAAGTATATTGTTCCACCTCTCTTTCAAATAAACCGCTTCACTTATATTTCCAGCAAATTATGATTATCATAACTTGATTCTTACGTAATTGATTTACCCTTGATATAAC